>JAHLJS010000007.1:10845363-12109113 GCA_038502445.1 Eremochloa ophiuroides | reverse complement strand
CGGCTTGACGTAGCGGTACCGGGGGTTGAGGCCGCGAAGGAGGTTGAGCACCTGGCTCGGCTCGGAGACGGGATGGCCGATGTCGCGCAGCTGGTCGGCGATCCGCTTCAGCTTGGTGCAGTAGGCGTTCATGGACATGTCGCCTTGCATCAGTGTGCGCAGCTCGGTCTCCAGGAAGACGGCGCGCTGCAGCTCATTGTCCTGGAACAACTCCGCGACGGCGTGCCACAGGGTGAAGGCGTCGTGGCGTTCGCGACGAACGATGTCGAAGACGCCCTTGGAGACGGTGCCGAGGATCCAGTTGACGACGCAGGAATCCACCCTGCGCCACTCGCCATCGCGCTCCTCGGACGGGGTGGTGGAGCGCACATGGCTCTCGAGTTCGAACTTGCCGAGGGTAGAGGCGAAGAAGTGCCGCCACTGGCCGTAGTTCCCCTCGTCCATGTCGAGGGTGACAGGGACATGATGGCGAATGGAGATGCCTTGAATGGCAGAGGCGGCGGCGGGTTCGCCGGGGAAGCCGTCGTCAGAGGAGGAATCGGAGAGGACAGAGTGGTTGGGAGATTGCGCCATTGGAGCAGCGGAGGAAGGATCGAAAAAAATTTCATGTGAAGAGCTTAGAAGGCTGATACCATGTAGAATTGGATGTAGATCAACTGGACAATTGTATTGATCTCATGTGGTACGTATATATATTACAGCAGTGGCTGTGGCCATTGGCCAGCCGTATACAAGCGAGAGCGGGCGCACTAAGCGGATCTAGATGCAGCGGTGACCGCTCGAGCTTGGCGTGCGAGGCGTGATCCAGAGCGCGTCCACCGGGGCCGTTGGCATGACGAGCGCAGATGCATGGCACGGTTGGATAAGTGCTGGAGACCCGGGCTCATGATCTATCCGTTGGACTGCTTCCTTTGACAGCTGCTTTCTTACATTATCATTTGACTTGGACATTACTGCTTTTAGCCATGTGTGAACATCCATCATAAAATTGCCCACCAGTTCAGCTCATAAAAGTTGTCTGTTATGCAGTGATACTCGGTTGTTTCCAACACTAGGATGCAATGGAACCTTTATAGCTGTATTCATTTGTTCTGTGTAGATCGACCCTCGGCATAGATATGGGCACAACCTGCAGTTCTACTATGATGAATGGTGCAAAAGCCAAGCTGGCGAACCATTCTTCTATTGGTAAGAACCTCACTGCAACATCCAGAAAACATAATCGCTTTGGAAAATTCTGTTGTTTGAACAAAATAGCAATCGGCATAACAGATGGAAAAGAGACGTACATATTCAAATGCCTACTCGCACCAGAGATTTCAGTTACCATAGGAATGTCTGCTCGTACCTGGAATTTCAGTTCAGTTTGATGCATGACAATTAAAGTTCGTTTTGGTGCATATGTAGGCTTGATGTTGGAGAGGGAAAGGATCTAGACCTTCCTGAATGTCCAAGAACTTTGCTGAGGAAGCAATGCATTAGGTATCTCGGTCCGGTAAGATATGTTCCACCATCGGCTGCCTATCTTTATTTCGAGCCTTGCTGAAAATTTTTGTGAAGAGCAGTTTGATGGCCTGACTCACTTCATCCACAAAATCTCATGTCGGTGTCATACTTTATTTTGTTGATTTTATCACTATCTTTCCAAAAAAAATAACACCACCATTTACTATTAAAGGTTTTCCTCAATTTTGTCTTTATATTATTATTAAAGTAATATTGTTTTATATATGAACTGCATTTGATGTAGCCTCAGTCTGAGTTATTGTTACATCTGAAATATGAATGGAATCCAGTGACATCCTGGCCTGCTATTATTCACATTATATTTCATTTATTAATGAATCTGGATGACTAATAAAACTACAACTGTTTTCTGCAATGTTAAACATAGTTAAGAACAGGAAAGGGGTTTTGTTTTAAGTTTTGACATACTCTTTGGTTTCAGGGTACTAAAACAATGCTCTAACATTTGTCCAATGTTTTGCAGCAAGAGCGTGAGCACTATGAATACATCATTAAGGAGGGAAAGGTTATCCATAAACAGTCTGGAGAACCACTTGATACAATGGGTCCTAAGGGGACTAAATGGATATTTGTTATGAGTACAGCAAAAAAACTTTATGCTGGCAAAGTAATTTGTCTGCCCTTTGTCTTAAAATGACTTTGCACTCTGCTGAGTGATATTATATCTTTGTTGCATTCTGCTGCTTTACTTCTACTGAACCTATTTCTATATATCCATCAGAAACAGAGAGGCGTATTCCAGCACTCGAGCTTTTTGGCAGGAGGTGCAACTATAGCTGCTGGGAGATTTACTGCAGAAAATGGAGTAATCAAGGTATTATTTTTAGTAACCAATGCCCTACTGGAATGTTTGTTTGGTATCAGAGTATTTTACTTTCTTAGTATTCCTGCTTGTGCTATTCTTACCTTTGGTCAAAAAGTTTTATTTGTGTCTATGAGTTGATTCATTCACTGTGCATGATCCTCCAAACCATTCTTCTCTGTTCCATGGGCTACCATGATTACCTATTTTTGACAATTCGTTTCTAAAGGACAAATATGAAATATAAACCAGAACATTGATATCACGTATAGAGTATATTTTCCACTACTTTTTTGGCAGTATATTGGCAACTATACGTTCTGAATCTACTTCTGTCCAGTACACATCAGATATTTACTTATCTTGATTCAACCACTGTGCAAGTTTATTTGGACTCTAGATGACTAGTCGCATCCTTCTACTTTGAGCTATGCGGCATATAACAATCTCAGTTTGTTACTTTGATTACGTCATGTTAGTGTTTTTTTTTTTCATTGATGCATTTGGCTACTTTTTTTTTATTTCTTCTGGGTTAAGTCCATCTGGGCGTACAGCGGTCACTATAAACCTAGTGAAGAGAACCTCTGCAATTTCATGAACTTCCTTGAAGAGAATGGAGTCGATCTGAAAGAAGTTGAGGTACACTGTCTCCATTCACACGAAAATATGCTCGTGCCAACAAATGCTGGATGATTTCATTTGGTGAGCTTGTTTTTGAGCTCAGGTACGCTCATCTACCAAAGAAGACTACAACGAAGATCCAGTGCCTAATGACTCACAGAAGTTTACTTCAGCTAGCATGGAACCAGATCTTCCACAAGTGGTTCCCCCTCAAAACACCGCAGAAGGCAGTGAAAGAGACAATGCTGCTGAAGAACAAGCCAGGCCAACCTACCAAAGGACCTTATCAGGTGGTCTGCAAAGCCCCAGAGCTACCGAAGTCCCCCCGAAGGTGATTCTCGAGAGGATGAAATCCAAGAGCGAGTCCAAGTCCTATCAGCTTGGCCACAGGCTGTCCCTTAAATGGAGCACTGGGGCTGGTCCGAGAATTGGATGTGTCAAGGACTACCCAATGGAGCTCAGGATGCAGGCTCTGGAGATGGTGGATCTATCACCAAGGGCATCAACTCCGTCGTCGTCAAGGAGACTGCCGCCTCTGTGCTTGTCCCCCACTAAAGTCACATCGCCAACATCGCCACTAGCGCCAATTCAGGCCTCCCTGCCGCAGCCAAGTTAGGAACTTAAGAATAGCTTATGCCAATAGCACGAAACCATGCGGTTCAGCTGTCTCGTTACTGCTGTTCTCCAATATCATTTTTAAGCACTGCAAAGATCACATACCTGGTTTGTCCTTGCTGCTTTCCCCCCGTCCTGTGGTTCCATTCAGAGTAGCACAACGCAATGTTCTCCAACTGAAATAGGTTATGGGAAGAATCTGTCACATTTCAGATATGATAGCTTTGAAGCAGATGTGGAAGTATGTTTCATTACCGTGGTTAAGAAACTTCATATTGTATCCTCTGTAAATGGAATAATGAACACAGCATTACATGTGTCAGCCCTCAGAGCTCACAGTAGCCTGCTGGCCTGGCCATAAGATAAACAGCTATGCATTCATCTAGCAACAAGGTGTATACTCTCAAGTCAGCACACTGGTATAGTTGCCTTGTTTGCATTGACCATTGAGAATTCTTCAGGGGTCAGACGGTCAGACCTTAGAGTGAGAGCCTTTGTGCTGACTGTTGAGCCCATCATTGCAGATGCACCTAGGATTTTTTTTTTCTTCCAAAAATAGGCCCCGCTAGAAGTTTTCTCTTCCCCTCTGAATTCTGTTTTCTTCGTGCTCTGTATTTAACGTACAGCTCTAAAAAGAATATCGTTTCAGGACAAAATGTACACACGTCAAGGGTCAAGCCAGGGGAGAAAGGTTCTTACTCGGCTACTCGCTTCATGATGAAACGAGTTACTAATATACACTTTCTTTGCACCTGAATTCATTTAAAAAGTCATGATGTCAACTAGCCATCAACAAGCACACAATCTTCTTTACATAATTATTACTTTACATGCAGTACGAAATGAACAAACACGCATCCGCGAGCAACCGGGTGTCCCATCACTCTACCAGCAATTCAATCTTTTTTTCGCAAACACGCTACTTCCACGTTTTTTCATTAAGATGAGGTTGTGCAGGTGCCGAGCAACTTACATGGAGTGCGAGACAAACACGGTGCCTGTTGATCAGACGCCGACCAGCTTATAGAGCCAAAAAATTCCGAACTTAGTATTACTGAGAAACTAGATGGAACGACCAGCAGCTTTGAGAGCAGCGTCAGATCACCAAAAGGTTACCAGCAATTCTACCTTTAATGCAGAAAATGCAAGACCTCCTAAATTTCTGCTCAATCGATCTTTCTCTTCCAGGTTTAACTACAACACAGAATGATCGCCGCTGAAACTAGCACTTAGATACAATGTTTTCTGATCAAATACACCTAAACACGTAATCCTCAACCAGCCAGTCTCATGCAAACTCTACAGTTGCTTCAGAACACAGGGTGGATATTAACAAAACTTCTCACAGCGGGACACAGTTTCATTTATTTTCTCAAGTATCTTGGGCAAATCCACCATATTAGCTTTGATCTTGGATTTGAGGATCTTCACTTTCTCATCAAGCTCTTGGTCATCTTCGGCAATTGTTGTTTCCCAGACAACTGGAACTTCTGCAATATTAATGAACATATTAGCAATCGTTAATGTAATAAATAAAAAACTATAACGTAGTAAATCAAAGCATGCCAAACTTAGGAAATATCAGTTGTCTCAACAAATGTTGGAGTTTTAAATTTTCTGAAACTAACAGACCTATACAAGCGAATTGTGGCAAACTAGCAGCAGCAAATGTAAAAGACTAGACAATTTTAAAGTTTGATAGGTATTTGAACTGTGCAAGCACATTAAGATGATAAACATTTGAACCACCCCACCCCCCCCCCCCCCCCTCTCTCTCCCAAATTATAGTTTACTTTGGCTTTATTCTAAGTCCAAATTCTCTAACTTCGACAATGTTTTAGAAAAAATAAAGTAACATGTACAGGTTTAAATAAATGTAATATCAAAACATATTTGTAGAGAATTGAATGGGACTAATTTGTATGACGTAGACCAGGGGCGGATCTACGAATATCAGTATGGCGACCTAGACCGCCAGAGCTCTCTGCCAGCGAGGACCCTAACCCAGCGTGCCTCCTGTTTTTGCGATGAACAGAGGAAAACAGTGAGTAGTGATGCTTCTGCGGACTCATGAACGACTGGATCATGGCTGGGCCTACGGCCTAGTAGGCCGAGTACTGAAGCCCAAGCGAAAGGCAAACACCAAACAGGTTTCAGCCTTCTATGCTACTGTCTGATGCATGTTTTCATGCCGTGTCCTGTACCTTTCAGGATCACCTGTGTGGGCTTTGGCCTAAGTCAGACTTTATGTTTGTACAAAAAGATATAAGCAACCAAACAAGACTCTGAATACGAACATGAATTTGAGTGTGTGAATGATTGCTAACCGTGTAGTGATCTAGGGTGAGGTCTTCTGTTTTGCTCTAACTCCTCTTTCTTGGTTGTTTTACTCAAACTCTGCAAATACAGGGGGGAGGAGGAGGGGGCGGGGGGGAAGAGAAAAGGCAAGTGAAATTGGGCCATTCTATTCACTTAGGGGCCGTTTAGCAGAGCTACTTGGAGCGGATTATTACTCCTCAGCCAAACAGCAACACTGCACAGATTCTAGTGGGGATCAGACAAGAATCACTTTTCTTTTAAACGGGGAGCTGGAAGAAAGAAAAAAAAACTGCTGCTCACTGCTCCCTCTTTGATCCTCATTAGAGTCGAGTAGAATCAATTCGCCAGAGAATTACCAGTAAGGAGCAGAGCTACAGAACCCAGGATTGGAGCTAATTTGATTTACACCGTTCTTTGACTGGTCGTTATTTTGCCACATTATATCTACACAACAGAAGATGGGCAGAGCAGTCTCAAACCCTAGTACGGTAGGCTTGGCCTTGGCTGGCAGGAAGATGGGCGTACCGAGGCGGGCGGGAGGGCGGAGCGCGGAGAGGCGGGAGGCGGCAGCGTCGGGGAGGCGCGTGGCGGTGCGGCGGAGGTGCTCGAGGATGCGGCGGTCCAGATCGGCGACCTCACTCTCCAGCTCCTCCACCTCCGCCTCGTCCACAGCGGCGGCGCGGAGCCTTGCGCCTGCGCTGGTTGGGCGGGGCTCCAGTTTGGCCTGGCCCTGGCGCGAGCGAATCGCCAGCCATGGTGGATTTTGGGAGCGACCGCAAGGATGGAGGCACGTCGTCGCAAACACGCCGGAGCCGACGACGAGGCAAGGAGCTGAGCGGATTCAGTTTGGGGGAGATAGGCCCGGCCCAGTTCAAATTAGGCGCTCCTCAGACATGGGCCCTCGCATGGGTTAGGTCGGCCCAGATACGAATGGAAAAATTATGACCTACTACTTAACTTGGTATGGAGTAGTTATCTCATCTTAATTTAGCATCTATATAAGTTTAGCAAAAAAAAAAAAAAAGCCTTCAACAGTTTGGCAAAATAATTTGGCATCAATAGCAAAACTTGGCATATCTTCCCTTCGCACGCATAAATATACACGCGCGTATATGACTTGGCATCCGAGACTCTTCGTTGCTTAGCGGGGCTCTTCTTCTCTTAGCGGGACTCTTTTTCTTTCGTTAGCGGGGCTCTTCGTTCTTTTAGCGAAACTCTTCGTTTTATTAGCGGAGTTTTTTATTTTACCAAGTGTTTGCACCAAAATCTGGACTGAATGCAGATAGCCAATGCCACACAGAGATAGTCGATTTTCGGGAAGCAGAGTCTGTTATATAAAGAGCTGAGAACGGCCGATCGGGTCCTGGATCGATTGTTGGGCCGAAGCAAAGACGACGTGCTTGAAGACAAGAGTCGATTAATGATGTCAGCACGAGTCTCCAACGCCGGGAAGCGATCACGTTTGGAGTTCGTTTTGAAAAGGAAAGATTGGACTCCATGTTACCTTTAAAATAAGAAAGTTTGTTAGTTTCCATATCTATTTTTGAGTTGTAATTCGTTAGGAATCTATCTTGTCGAGCCCAGGGTATAATTATAAACCCCCGTCCATTATAATACGTACGTACACATCAATACAACACACCTTTCGGTTTCGGCCAAACCCTTAGAAGTAGGAGTAGAGTAGATTCTGGCGACTTTCTTCGAACGGGCTGAGTGTCATCCGGTGGACGCAAACTTACTTGTAAGTACCGTCATGTCTTACTAAACTTTGTCTCCTTAATGTCATCCGGTGGACGTGGGAGCCTTGTAGATCAAGGTTGATTCTTATTTGGTATAAGTTTAGCGTCATCCGGTGGACACAGGCTTAGATCAAATAAGGATTAGCTGTCAATTCATATTTGTTTGCTTGTTTAATCTATGTTTACCGTCATCTGGTGGACGAAGACTTAGATTAAATTGGTTAATGTGCATGGATTAGTTATCGGTTGTAACTAAAAGTGGCATCTTAGTTAGATTCATCAAGTTATCGGTGATGTTTGAGTTTATTTGTTTATTTACATGTATCACTCACCAAATTTGCCCAATTTTGATCTGTTTGTATCGACTTTATATCTTTAGATCTATTTGTTCAATGAATGATAATTGTTATATGTTTATGCATTGATAAATAGAATATGTTTGCATTAGCCGATAAATCTAGATATTTGATTGTGTACGAGTTGCACTCAAGTAATGAGATGAATAGTGTTTAGATTCGATAACCGATAGATTTAAATCATAGTTTACATTATGGCTGTCTCGATCCGCTCGATCCCCACTATTGTAAACATTGAGTTGAATATGTTGGATTGAAGATCTAAACATTACTTGTCTTATATGCTTGTATGTTGCTCGTATTTGCCGAATCGGCTTATTAACCGATTTCGTTCTGTTTCTACGTTCAGATATCTCTTGATCAGATTAATTTGACATGTGCGCATAAATTATATTATAGTTTGTTTCATGCAAGTTATTATCATCATTGATGCAAGTGAACCGGTTATTTTACGTCATAATGCTTATCTCATGAAAATCAGTATACATCATTCGGATATTGACTCTGCAAACGGGGTCTGTATGGCCGAAAATTTGAAACTATCTGGACATACCAGTTAGTTTCGCCTTGTGTTATTGATTATACCTTTTTCCTTGTCAATTGCAGGTCAAATTGACTGGCACGCTTGGGAGTCATCGGCACTCTCAGACTGGGCCTGAAGTTAGCTGGATCTGCGAAAGCTCCATCTGGTTTCAAGGGTCGTTCCGGTTTCGCTGGTGTGTTGAGCGCGAGAAACCACTTTTTGTGCCGACACCAAGTTAAAAATGTCAAACTCTTAAAGAGAGACTGTTTTTTTTACTTGGCATATCGTTTTGGAGAAGACAAATCTTCAGCTTTGCCAAATAGAATTTGACATACTCTTTGAGATGCTCGACCAAAGAAATAAAAAACATAGAAATAAGAAAAAAAACACGTGAGAGGAAGGTGAGCATGTCTATACCTACTAATAAAGAGGAAGATTTCTTCCCTCTTTTTTCGTCATCTTTTTTTGTTCTGGTGTCCGGCTCTCCGTCCGTCCGTCTCCCTTCCGCCCGCGTTTCTTTCATCGTGTGGCGTGCGTTCCATCGTGTGGCATATTCCCTCCGTCCCAAAATAGACGTCATTCTCACTTCCCGAGAAGTCAAAAACTTTTTGCCTTTGACCAAGTATATATAAAAAATATTAATATTTTATAATATATAATTAGTATCATTAGAGAGATATTTGAATATACTTTCATAATATATTTATTTAGAGATATAAATGTTGCATATATTTTCTATAAACTTGGTCAAAGTTGAGAAAGTTTAACCAACACGTATCCCATAACGACATCTATTTTAGGACGGAGGGAGGACATATATAAGCCGTGGGTACCCTAAAGGCCAAGGCTACCGCCTGCCGCTCCACTCCGTCACGGGTCGACGCCGCCTCCCTCCGTGTGCAGCGTCGCCGCTCTTCCCTTCCACGCGCAGGGCCAAGGCTCCTCCCGTCCGTGCATGCATTGCTGCTCTTGCCTTCCACACGCAGAGCCAATTCCACCTTCCTCCCATCGAACTAGATCTCTGTGTTGACAAATTTAATCTTTGTTGACAGGAAGTCTCTGTATCATGAACCAGATCTTACAAGGTTTGAATTCTGATCTTGCCGGATTGGAGTTGACAAGAGGGATCAGGAGAGTTTCATATACTGAAATTACATCAGTTTTATCAGTTGAGAAAGAAGAGGGAGGGGGACACAAAACAGGACATTGTACGGATCTAGGCTATTAGATGCCTGGAACGTGGTTTGATCGTCTTTCCAGGGCATTGTAGTTTCAAAGGATGCTTGTTCGATGTGTATTTGGCCCACTTGTATGCTGGTTGGTTCAGCATGAGCACTTTCAAGAAAATTCATGGCGAGATTTATAAAATTCTGCAAGTTTTCTTGTTCCGGTTCACGAGATTTGATGAATTTGAGAGATTGATACGACATCAGCTAATGTGAGTTAATTTCTCTCCTTTAAACAAATACTGATTCCTCCTATATATGTTTGCTCTTGAAGTTCAAGAGCTGAAGTGGAACAAGGGCATATCTTCTGATTTATGGCCTTCTAGATGCGGCTGTAGCAAAGCCATTGTGGTCGCTGCTGAGTCGAGCCACGTCATCCTGTGAGTGCGCGTCCAGCAGCAACTGCTGCTGTAGACTATGACACTCTCTGATCTCCATCTAAAAGGTTAGGAGGGAGGAGACGTCAGTTCAGTGATGAGCCACTTGCCAGGCCAGGAAAGCACACTGAGGTAAGTAGCCGATTCATCCTTGATACCATTTGTTCCTTTCGATTTTGATTAGAGACCGGACATTGCAAACACTATATATAGAATTGCTCCGATGAATGAATCTCCAGCACCTGTTGTAGCTATGAGTTCAACAGGTGGTATGACTTGTGCGATACCAAGAAGATACCTGCCACTTATATTGAGCAAAAACAAGTGGATTTAGAAAATAACCAGTTCTTGAGTAACAGGTTTGGTGTGTCAGTGAAGGAATAAAACTATGCCTATTGCTCACTTTATTATACTTGCTCCACATTCTAGGTTCATTGTGGTTAGAGAAAAAACGGTTTAGAAATCTTTGAGCCAAAAGGTTTCATCTCCTCCAAAGCTCTACGTAAAAATTTTCTTTGATCTGAATTTTCATTGTGATACTTGATTTGGCATATTTAAACTAAAATTTACTATTGATTATCAAATCGTTCATCCTTTGCCTTTCCCAAACATGTGAGACTCATTTGAAAGACGGCACCTCAACAAAATGTTTATATTTCTTCAATATCTAATCTAATTGATTCTGGTTCTTGAAAGGAGTAACATGCCATTTAGTTCAAGGGTTAGCATTAGCAAGCAGAATGACTAGCTGCCACTGAAAAGTTTCCTTGGAGACTGCAGCAATTCACTACTGAAAACTGGATCTACAAAATGAAGAGCATTCAGTCATTACGGACTTTGATTCACCTAGCACACAGAATTTGCACAAAACACAAAAAAGAGATGCTCTGTGGGGGTGAACCATAATTTTCGACAGCCTTTATCAATGAGAGATCAGTCATAAGTCTTTAATTACCTTTGCACAACTAGGTACCGCCAACACTGTTAAAAGATGTTTTTGCTACAATAGAACTTGAACTATTTATATCTGGAAATTAACTAACAGTTTGATAAGTTCTTGAACTTCAAGCTAACTAATTTTTTGCACAATCTATTTTTTGAACAATGCTAATCTTGAATGGAAAACTGTAATTTTTTCCTGTTTTTACTGGATTCTGAAATTTGTCAGAAAGTTTAATTTTTTTTGGATGAATCAAGTTGGGTTTGGTTTCTTGTGATGGTACGAGGCTGTGATCCAAATTTCAGTTTCTAGGATTTTTCTTTGGTGCAAATTGGTTAGCTTATGTTTCGTGCGTTGTTTCTGGAACGACAATGTTTTCATAAACAATAGCACCAGAACTGCATCGATCAGATTTAGTGAAGGAGCCAGACACTGATTTTTGTGAGGTTTAGAAGGGTCTTTTCAATATAATCACAGCTTGCTTCTGCTGGTCCACTTGACAATATGCAGCTCGTGTTTTCTTATAGAAATAATTTTCAGCAGCTCGTGCTCATGTCTGCTCCTTTTGTCTATGCTTGTCTTCTACAGGAACAGCACAATAGTCCTCTAGCTGCAGCTTGCCTCTCGATCTCTGAAGTACATTGGATGGTGTTTTTCAGTTTTGCCCTGAGTTCTAGAACAGCTGTTCTGTAGCTACACTGCATCTTCGATTTCTCTCAGGAGTTGCTCGTTCGGTTTTCAGGTGTGCGCCAGTAGGTTCGTGTTGCAATTTCCCATATCAGTCAGTTTTGACAGTGACTGAAAATGTTTTGCATGAACACTCCCTGCAGCTGTTATGTTTCTCGGCTTGCTACGGCAGTTTAGCAAAAAGCTTAAGTTTTCCAGCAGTGTATCATTCCATTGGATTCTATCCCTATCAAATAATAGTGTACGGAGTATCAACTATTTAAATTATATTTGGCTAACCATTGATTCATTAGAGGAGAGATGCAATGTGTTGATAAATTTTAAAAAATAACAGAACACCCCATAGCGAAGCACGGGCTTTTTTATTAGTATTGGCAAAAGTAAGAAAATAGAAAAATGCAGCAAAATAACTGGAGGAGACATTTGGAATACAGGAACTGCAAGGGGCCACGCCATGGCAAGCATGTGACGGAGAAAAAAAAGACGAGCGGAAGACAGATCCGATGGGGAAGAAAGAAGGCTACTGGAGAGGAAAAGGGAACAAAATAAAGATAGAAAATAAGAAAATCATAATCTAACATGTGGGTTCCATATATTGGTGAAGATTATTTGTGATTTGCAGAAGCATCTCCCCAAATATAGTATAAAAAAGCAGCATTGGTAATAATCGATATACTAGTTTATTGGTGACAAATCTTAGTTCCTCACTCTAAAGTTTACACACTATCACATCAGTTATTTAGACATATCACATGCAAGAAGTATTAAATAGACTAAAAAATAACTAATTATACAGATTGTGTGACTGTTTTGCGACATAAATTTTTTAAACCTAATTAGTCTATGATTTGTCATGTGGTGCTACAATAAACATGTGACATCTGACTTTATTAAGCCTGATTAATCTGTCATTAACACATGTTTACGGTAAGAAAGTGCTATGCTTTGAGGAGAAGGCAGCATGGCTTTTAGCTGCCGGTAGGTTTTGCTGTTACCTTATCACATTTCTTGCTTTCATACACTACTACAAAATTTTTTACGGTGGCGCACAAAAAAGATTAACCGGTCACGGTTAATCCGTGCCTTTACCGAGGCGGTTGTGTGACCGCCACGGTAAATCAAAATAAAAAACAAAAAAAAGAAAAATCCATGGACAGGCCCGCCAAGCCCATCCACGGGCCCGGCAGGCCCATCTACAGACCTAGATCTGCAGCTGGGAGCGCCTCCGTCGGGGTGCCGTCAGGGAGCCGCGCCCGCGCAGATCCACGCCACACCGTGCCGGATCTGGGCGCATGCAGCCACATCGGAGTAGAAGCGCCACCTCACCGCGCAGCAGCGCCGCCGGCCGGGCCGCGCAGCAACGCCGTTGGCCGGGACGCGCACCACCGCCGGCTGGGCCTCGCAGCAGCGTTGCCGGCCGGGCCGCGCATCACGCGGCCGCGCCGCTCCAGCGGCGCCCCGCCGCTGGCCGCGAGGCCGGGCCGCCGTTGCGAGGTCGATCGCCAGCTCCCAGGCCGGCCACCGCCGCGAGGGCCAGCCCCTGCGCCTGGCCTGAAGAGAGAGAGAGGGGGGAGGGGAGGGGATGGGTGGCGGAGAGAACAGAAAGAGAGATAGAGTTGGCGTGGGCGGCGGCTGAGGGAGAGTCAGGGAACTGGGTGGGTGGCGGATGAAACCCTAGACCCTGTTTATATAGTTTGAGACATCTATCGGGCTGGGTTGGGCTTTTCTAAAGTATAATGGGCTTGAGCTATTTAACCGAGGCGGGCCGCTTATAAACAACCACCTCGTAAAATAGCTCTATTTTATGTGGCGGGCCACTTTTAAATAACCGCCTCGGTTAATGGATTTTATGAGGCGGATTTTTTTAACCGCCTCGGTTAATAAAAAATGACCGTCGCGGTTAATACTTTAACCAAGTATTAACCGTGGCGGTTTTCCTTTCTGCCCGCCACGTAAAAAATTAGAAACGCCTCACAAAAGATTTTTTTGTTGTAGTGATAACAAGCAAAAAATTCTATTGCGTTCTTCTATCATGAATAAGACTTATAGCTGCTAAGAAGGACAGCCCCTATGGCATTTGGCCTGTTATAGTTGGGTATAGCCCCCTAAACACATAGCGGCTGCCTTACCACTAAAACGTCTTAGTCGATGATTTAAAACTATGATAATGAAGGAGAGTAAAAAGTGCATCAGAATCCTCTGGCAGGCAAACAAAAAATTTAGAAGCGCGCCAATTTTTGCATAGATTGCGACTATTTTACGAGACAATTTTTGCATAGATTGCGACTATTTTATGAGATAAATTTTTAAATCCTAATTAGTCCATGATTTGATAGTGAGTGCTACAGTAAACGCGTGCTATTCGAGTCTATGAAGTCTAATTATTCTGTCATTAGCATATATTTACGGTAAGAAAGTTGTATGTTTTTTTTCTTGGCCGACTAATAAGAAGCTGCTGTGCGTGTGTGCGCATGTCCTAACTGTTCGTGCGATAGCCACGTCTCAAATTAAATACTAGATTAATTATTGTGTAGATTTCTTTTCCCTAGCATATTTTAGTGAGGATTAAATCGCAGCACATGGTTGACCGTGTCGTGAGACTTCGTGTCCGAGACGGTGTTTTAGTTTTTGCAACATTCGAGCGAGTAGTAGTCAGATCCGAAAATCCTGCGATGGTGTGTGTATAAATATCCAGGCTCCAGCCTCCAGGAGTCGAGCATAGTAGGTACGTACTACGTTGTCTAGCCGGCCGGATCGGAACACTAATCGTTGACGTTGACCCGTCCATCTCTCCGCCGTGATGCCGCCCGTGCGCCGAGCCCGCCATGCAGATCCCACCGGAACCGGATGTCCGTACCCCGACGGTTGGCTGTCGTCGTACCGCCACCGCCGCCGCCCCGTCGGAGGAAACGTCGAATCCGACGACGACGACGTCAGCGGCGGCGCAACCACTCTTCCCGACGACGTGCTCTGCGGGATCTTCTCCCGCGTCTCGGGCTTCGCCGCCGCAGCGCGCTGTGCCGCGACGTGCCGCCGCTGGGGCCGCGTTGTGGCCACGCGCGCCGCCCCCATCTGCCGTGCCCTGCCACCGCCACCGCCCGGTGGGTTCCTTCCGCACCTCGCGGTCGGCGTCTTCCTCCAGCACCAGGAGCGGCGGCGTCGGGCGGCGCATCTGCGCTTCGTCCCGACGGCGTCATTCGCATCGCGGGTCGTCCTGAGCCCGGCTCCGTTCGCCGGCAGCGGCGCCGGCGCCGCCGTCTCGTTCGACGGCGCCCGGCCCGTGGCGTCCCGCAACGGGCGCGTCGTGCTGCGGCTCCGGCGCGAGGCGCGCGGCGACGGCCTCGCCCTGTGCGTGTGGAACCCCATGACGGGGGACGTGGCCATGCTCCCACCGCTCTCCGGCAATGAATTCCCCGGGGACGACTTGGCATGCGCGATACTCACCGGTGAAGACCTCCTCGACGACGACGGCGACGTGCCGCCGGGTTTCTTACGCCTACTCCTGGTCTACAGCCGCCGAGGCTTCACGGCGCTGCGGTGCTACTCCTCCGACACCGGCAACTGGGGTCGCGAAGGCAGCAAGCCCGGCGCCAAGATCACCGGCCACGTGCTCCGTCAGCTAGGCCCGGCCGTCGTGCTCCACGGCGTGGCCTACTGGCCCACGCACAGTGCCGCGTTCGGCGTGCGGCTCGGCAGCGCGGCGGCGGCGGCGGCAGGGACCATGGACGTGTGCACGGTGCCATACAGGTTTATGCGCTGTCCGCTGGACGAGCACCTGGTGGGCGTGTCGGGGGATGGAAAAAGATTGAATTTTGTGGATATAGGGATTGTCCTAAGCGAAGGGATCCCCACGGCTTCCTTCCGCACGTCACTGCTTCGTCAGGACGACGACGTTGATGGTGGAAGTAGTCACGAGGATATCAACATCACACTACACGAGATCAAAGTGACGGCGACGACCCCGATCAAGCCGTGGTGGTTCGGTGAGAAGAGTGGCACGCTCATCTTCACCGTGGGGGAGGAGACGAGCACCACAAGTGCCGTCTTCGCCTTGAACGTTAAGACGAGGTCACTGGAGAAGCTGGCCGACGGCGTTCCCAATCCTACGTGCTGCACAAGACTGTATGGTTATGAGATGGATCGCGCCGCGCTTCTTGCCTCCGTACCTCCTCACTAGAATGCCCGTGCATGCCATCTCTATCTCTCCATTCTTGTCAAAATTATATATTTAAATAAAGATCCTTGCTATTTATTGTCAGCAGATTTTTTTTTCTTTCCAGTGCTAAATGTGTTATTGAAGTGTTTCTTTCATTAACGAGATACATATCAATAAATAGCATACCCGCTACCACTGCTACAAAAATCTTAACTTTTACAACCGTCTATGGATCTAGATCTACCGCCGGAGAGCCACGCCCGCGCCCGCGCCGCCAAGAAGCTGTGCCCGCACCCGCGCCAGAGGGGAGGCGCGTGGAGACGGTACGTCGCCGCTGGATGCACCTCTAGGGCGTGCGGCGTCCGGATCCAGTTCCGAGAAGTGGAGACGGGTCGCTGAAGCACCCGCGCCGCCGCTGAGGGTGCTTTGGGCGCTCGGCACACTCATTCCATGGCCGTAGATGTTGCACTCTCAACGGAGGTGATCTGATTGGAGAGACCATGTGCGGGACCATGTGCAGTTGCATGCGGATGCCGTGGATGGGAGTCAGGTGCCTGCGGCATGTGGCCCGCCAGGTGCACGCGGTCAGATGCGCCCAGCTGCATGCGGAACATACTAATCGGGTGCATGCTACGATGATGCACTCGGTGTCACATCAGACATCACCACCCAAGTAGACTCAGAAGATTTATCTCGATATAGTTAGATAAAAAATACAAACATGTAACAGCTGCTACTTTATTTAATGTTCCATATATACGTAAAGGATAATCGATATGATGGGGAAAGAGAAAAAATTGTGTGAACTAAACAGGGCCATAGTGTGTGCGAATATTTTTATAAAAGCAGATTACATCTTATTAGATCATATTTTACAATTTCTGCTTATTTTTTAGCTTAAAATTGATTATTTGTAATGCAGAACAATCAGAACAGTTGTCTCATCATTTTTTTTACTTTTTTGTATGTTTTATTTGTTCGTCCTTAAAATTTTCCAATTTGACTTCCATAAAATTAATCTGGGTATTTTTTTCGGAATTGCTAAACAACACTCGGTTGTTTTGTTGGCTTCGCACGCGCGATTTTCTGGCCGCTCGATGTGCCATGTGTTGCGGCGTGTGCTGTTGGATGTTTGTGCGTATGTACGGTGGGGTCCACTTGTCGGCGCTGGATGTGAACCCACAAACACTGTTTAAACTTTGGGAACCGCGCCCGTCCCGTCGTCTCCCCTTCCATTTCGTCTTTCCCCTTCTCCCTCCCCCGGTGTGACGAGGCGGCGATTTCGATTCTGCCGGCGACCTCTCGGCGTCTATTGGCTGCGGAGCTCTTCCTCGCGGCGTCTCCTCCTCCGTCGATTGCTGGGGATCCTGTTTCGTGAGCTCTGACGGAGGAAGCGGCTCATGCTCGGCGATGCCTCGTCTTCGTCGGCGTGGTCACGAATCGCCGACTAGGGTTGGTGGTTGCGAAGGTTTGTGATGCTTCATCTTCCACTTTCCGCTTATTGCTCGTGAATCCGCTTGTTCACGTCGGAATCGACTAGATGATGGTGTTAGAGTCAATGTTGTTTGTGTGTTTATTTGGATATGTCGTTCTCTAATTTCGTGTCGGACTCGAGTAGCTGATTTGTACACCTTCTACAAATCCATGCCCGTGAACGTTGGATCTGAGTCGATCTCGTGCAGTGTGGTTTTAGGGTTTGGTCGTTGGATCGGGGTGTGACGGGTGCGAGCTGTTTTGGTGATTTCACTGCATTGGGTTGATATGGATTTGGTGGGGAACTTGGATTTGGTTGTCCATTCGAACTTGAATCCGGGTGATTTGTTTGTAGGTAGGTCAGTTGGTGTGGCTCTTGTTGAGGTTATGAATTGTTTATAACCAAATTGTGTTTTGTTTATAACCATTAGGAACAATCGTGTTTTGGTTATGAATTGTTTATAACCTTTGAGCATCTGTGTGCATATCATCAACCTGATGTACTTTGATTTCTTTCGTTTGATCGTATGTGTGCATATTTGAGGACCAAAAGTTCATGATTGGTCTGATTCTAATGGTTCCAGTATATTTCATTCCTGTTTTAATAATATTGCACCTGTTCGGTTGTATTTTTGCTGAATCTTATTTGTGTAATTTAGTTAGACTTGTATTTTGAAGCACTTAAATTTTATTCATGTAGACTTGGATGATGATGTGTCTCCTTCTGATGGTGAATCTGACAATGGTGAGAGTGATGATATGGATTGTGAAGATGGAAACCAGTATGATTCATTGAATGATGTTGAGGTACTTTGCTTAAAAATTTTTGTTTGTGCTTCATGTCACTCCATGTCCTTGATTTTTTTTATGCATATGTGAAACTGTATTCAGATATATGTTGTTGCCATTTTAGGATCCAAATCCCCGAGATGACGATATTGATCCTGCAGTTGCTGTTGAGGCTTTCAAGCATCTTCGAGGGGTCTTTCGTGGAGTTTGTCCTGAAATCTTTTTCACTGTTATTTCTATTATTGAAAGTAACTGTTATTAAGTAACTGTTATTGATTGCAGTCTCTTTATATGGCCATTGCCTACCTGGTAGTTTGATTTATTAATCTGCAGGTTCACTAAGTATATTTGGCTGGGGATCAATCATAGAATTTGATTTGTATTTTTATTACTTGTGCGCCACTGTTTTGGCAGGCATTGTTGTTGTCAGCTTGGTTATAGGCTATTCAAGGTTCACATCCCATTAAGATTTTTGTTTAATTAAGTATGAGTTGGTTCACTGTTTTTTTTTGTGTATTTGAACCTTTTAATCATTTCATGTTATGTGTATCAGTTAGTTTACTTCATATTCTTGCTTCAGTTTGCATAGTCTTTTTATACGAGAGGGGAATCGAGAAGTTCTGTTGTTGAGAAGCGTTCTGGATAGGTAACTTATGTCGCTGTTCCTTTTGGACAGTTTCCACAGTCTTCATAACTTATGTCCCTGTTTCTTTTTTTCTGTTTTTGTATTTGTTTTCAGAATAGCAGATAGAGTTCAAGTGCACCAGATAAAGTTGGTAGTAGGTTCAATAGCAAGTATTTTGCAAAGAGGATTGCAAAATTGGATGATCATAAGAAGGAAATTATTCGGGATCATGGCTTTAGTAGCTTGCTTGTTTATGATGGATGCTCTGCACCTAGAGGGTTTGTGCAATGGTTAGCATATCAAGTTGATTTGAATTGTGGTGACATAGTTGTTGCAGGCAAAATTATCCCTTTCTCTGCAAAATCTATTCATATTTTCTTGGGAATTCCAATTGGAGGTCAAGATATCTGTGAACATTGTACTGATTCTGCAAAGAGTGAATTTCTTAAGAAGATTGAAGAGACTTCTTTGCCTCTCATCAAAACATTTGGAGACAAATTAGATGGCACTAGTTTGAGTGATGATAATATGTTTCAATATTTCATGGTTGTTGCATTGTCTACTTTTCTTTGTGCTAACTCTAGTACTATTCCGAGCCCGAAGTTTCTTGGTGCTCTTGTTGATGTACATACTGTAAATAGCTGGGACTGGTCAAAGTATGTTTACGATTGGTTGTTCTCTTCGATTTCGAAGTACCGAAGGAAGTATAGAAATACTATTGGTGGATTATTTATTTTCTTGCAGTAAGTGTTTTTTTTGTTTGTTATGTTTCTGAATTCTTTATCTTGTCTTGTGTATTTATTGTTGAAACTGTTAATTTTGTGTTTGAATTGAAGGCTTACTATCTCGATTATGTCAACTTTGGATCGTCTCACCATCTGCCGCCATATTTGCCAAGGATTTTATGTTGGAAAGGTGCTATGATTAGTCAATATGCTTCATTTGATCGTGTTTGTGGCAATATATATGGGAAGCACCCGGTTAGTGTTTATTTGTTTGTTTTTATTCCTGTGCTGTTTATTTTTCCTTGTAGATATGAGATTACATGTTACCTGTCTTTTGTTTTGTATAGGTAAAATCTGTTATGGAGACATGCTATGCTGAGGCTTTGTTACCTATTGATTCCTGTGCCTTTTTTAGTAATTATCTTGAAACTCATTGTACTTTTCTACATAGTGATGTATGTTGCTTGTTGATTATCTTATTTATTCTTTGCTTGTAATTATAGTTGATTAATATGGTAGTCTACATGTGACCTATCAGGATAAAGATGAAATGTGTGACATTTTCCAACACCATCACACAAAATATGGTTTTAGGAGGCCTGACAGACTTGCTGTCCACATATTCAAGTACATGCATGAGCGTGGTCGTTCTATATATACAGGTGACCCATCATGTTTGGTTGGTTTAGTTGATTCATTCAGGGATTGTTTGAGTTCTGAGTGTCATATGTTCAATGAAGAGGTATAAATCTTGTGATTTGTGTTTTTTTTAACTGTCACTTTTTGATATTGCTTGTTCATATTGTAATATTACTTTTGTAGTTTAGGAAAGAAATGTGTGGGATTTTCCAAGATCATCACAGAACATATGGTTTAAATAAGCTAGACAAATTAGTCAGCACAATTTTCAAGCGGATGCATGCAATTTATGTAACAGACGGTGCTGAACCATCGGCTTGTAATTCTAAGAGTGCAGTCCTGCTACTTGTAATGGCACTGAGAATGCTGGTGATTCAATGGATGGTGATTATGAATGTCATGATGGCCTAGTGCGTGATGATATTTTGCCAATGGGCGGTGGTGTAGAAGGTGCAGATGGTTTAGAAGTTTCAGTTACTGAGAAGATTACTTCAGATGCTGGTGATGGTGGCTCTGCAACTGATATAGATGCTGTTTCTCAATCGACTGAAATTCTGCCATCGAATGAGTCCTCAGGTCTTGGTTCTTTAACTTGTTTTTAGGATTTATTTATTTTCGAAGTTTATATCTGTTGTAAAATTCATATTTTTTCAGGTGCAGATTCTGGTAGTAGGAAAAGGAAGAAGAAAGACAGTGGTGTAGGACCTTTGAGTCCTGAATTTTCTGATAGTGTAGGATCTAGGGTTCGGCGTCGAAACCTATCCAGAAATATTGGCAAGTCTCCTCTCAGTGCTGAGGTGAGTGTGTGTTGGTTGTGCCTCCTCTGTCTTTGATTGTGTTGGTTGTGCCTCCTCTGTTATTGTCTTTCAGGAAAAAAAATTGTATAATGTCCTTTCATAGAAGAAATTATGTCTTGTGTTGTGAATTTGTCTTGGTTTAGGAAAAAAATATTGTGAATTGTAATTCTGTTATTATGTGTTTTAGGATGGCTGTACAAAGGACAATCCTGTTGTTGAAGAAGTAGAACTGGTTTCTTCAGGTCGTGTCAGTATTTCTCATAGTCATGGTAGAAAACGGCGCAAGGTTGTTACTGCAGTTAATGTTGCTGTCATTGTGGTTTATTTATTTTGATCTTTATTAATTTATCATTTCTGTTTTGATATGTATTATTGGATTAGGTTGAAGCTGGAAGTTCTGCAAGTGGGGGTCCTGCTATGGTGCATCAAGAGAATTTGACAGGAGAAATGGTTAGTCCAACTGATGCTGTTGAGAAAGACAAGTGTCCTGAAGAAGGTCATGAGATTGAAGTCATGGCAGAAGATGGAAATGTAGTTGAAGTTCCTGTTCCTAATGATTTGCCTGGAAATGCAAATCATAACTTGGAAACCATTGGTTAGTATTGATGTTTTTTTTCTTTTTTTTGAGAATTATCATAGTGTAATTTATATTTGTGACATGTGTTATATGTGTTTTTTGTAGATAAGTCTTCTGTAGATATGAGTTGCCTTGCAGTTGTTCCTGTCAGTGTAAGTTTTTTTCTACACTATCTTTTATACTTATTATAATTGTTCATATTAAATTTTTTGATTTGTATAGTGTAACCTGATTATTGTTTAAATGTGTACTAGTTTCAATATGGTATCCACTTTCACTATGAATATTTGCGTGGACCAAATGGATAGATTTTTGTGGACCCAATTCGTCCTTCATCATTCTGTCTGGAGTGTTCTACTGTAGATCATGAAACTGGAGATAGTGGAAATTGAGTTAGGGACGAGAATCATGAAGCTGTAAGCATCTTGTTGAAGCATGTTACTGTGTCTAAAGTGTTCTATCTGGTCAAGCATGTTGGCCTTCATAATTCTGATTACTGTTTTTTGTTAGGACTGTCTCCATATGGTTTCTTTGCCTTTCACTGATTCCTTTGCTGATGGTGAATCTAATGCTCGAGGTGGTTGTCAATCTGAAGGACGTGTTGGTGATTCTTCTGCAATTCCAATTGCAGCTATTAACCTCTCTAGTGTATGCCATGATATACAATCTTGGCTTTCTTAATCTAATGATATTATGTGTGTTGTATTATTGAGACCTCAAAACTGCTATTTAATTTGTGGTTGTTTTGGAAACTTGTATAATTTAGATACTATTTTGTTGCTCTTATAATTTTGGGGCAACAAATCTATTTGTGTAATATATTGTAGTGTGGTGTATTATATGTGTTTGTATAGTTGATTTCTTTTCCTTTTTTCAATCATATGTGTTTTTTTATTTTGCAGGCAGGAACAAAGGTTGATACAAGTGAATCAGGTATTTATTTTGTATTTATGTTGAAGTTGTAACTAATTGATATTTTCATTTGTAGTTATTGATTTTTTTAAAAAAAAAACAGGGAAGTGCAAAGCTGGTGTTAAGATGGTTCCCTTCTTTAACAGTCATAGTGTTCCTCATTTTAGAATATTTGATGATGAGGATGATTTAGGAAATTATGTTGAAGATGCTAATCTTAGGCTTCCTGTTGGCAGAACTTGTTTATCAGGTTGTCCTAGTCGTGTTGAGGTACATGTTTTTTGACCTTTTGTGTTCATTTTTGGTAGTAGATTGTTGTTGTTGCTCCTGATTTTAGTGTACATTTTTGTGATAGGCTCAATCGGAGTGCAAGTTCTACTTTAACTTCAGATATGGATCACAGGATTGGACTTTTATTGATAAGATGGGTTCTGAATCTATTTTTGTTGGTGGCACTATTTTGAATGAGGACACTGTTGGGATTCAAAGAAATGAGACTTTAGAAACTATAAGCTCCTGTATATTTCTAGTTTTTGTTCTGGTTGTTTTCAGAAAATGTAAGAATTGTTGTTATTTAATTTTTTTTCCAGGGCACATTTGAAACACCTGTTGGTCACAAAGGAAATGTTGCAGAAATTGTGGGTGAAAGTTCGATGTTTGCAAAGAATATTGTGAGCAATTATTCTTCAAATTATTCACAGTCCTCATCTAGTCTTTCTAGGTGGCAGTCTTCTGGTGCAAAGCTTGCTGTTCATCGTACTCGGCGGCTTGCAATTCCTAGCAGATACAAGTTGAGCCCTTATATGAAGCCTCGTTCGATGATTAAAATTTCAAAACTTGAAGTTGATATGTATGATGCTGTTCTAAGGATGGCGAAAATGAATGAATACATGTAGTAAGTTTTGTACTAATTTGTTGGTCTAGTTTTTGTTTTAGTAAAAGAATCATTCTTATATGATCACAGAACCAATATTAGTATGTACCATAACATTGTCCTATATAGTGGTGAACTTATGGAGGCATGAAGTCACTGATGTTTTTGACCTTCCTTTTGATGAATATACTATCTGACTTGATTTGTTTACATTTTTATTTCAGCCTTCCAGTAATTAATTATGGTAATGTGGTTGTGAGGTTCAAAGCACTTGTATCTTCTCTGAAGCCTGATGGAATGGTGCACTATTTTATTGTGAATGCTTTCTGTCGATTGTTGTTCCAGAGGAGGCACCCCAGAAATTCTTACAAGCATTATTTCTTCTCTAAAGTTGGTGTAAGTTTTTTTTGTGTTTTGCTTTCTATGTTTGAAGTAGTATGTGTATGGTACACAATATTTACTCATAATTTTTTTTTCATAGGATTATCTTATTGGGAATCTTGGCCGTGATGATAACATGGAGACGAAACTATATGAGAATGCTTTGAAGTGCTTGAAAGGTGCTGATCATGCAGGGTCTTTAGCACACAGCCAATATGTAAGTACATGTTTAAGTTCTGTAATCTGGAACATTATTTTGTTTTATTCACTTTCATAGCATCCACTTTTCAATATGTGTTATTTTTTTGCAGCTTTTTTTCCAATTCTCTTCCATGAGCGTTGGTATGTAGTTGTTGTCTACATTCCTAATAGATGGGTTGTGATCTTGGAGTGCTGTACACCGAGTTTTGGTGTAGATTCACCTTTCCATAAAGCTGTTAGAGATGAGTTTGTAAGTAGCATCAAAAGTTCAAATTGTTTAGTTTCCAAATTATATAGCATTTGTTGTGTACTTAAATTATTTTTCTAATTATGATTTTTAGATACCAAACTTGATGGTGCTGTTGAAAGAAGTAGTTAATAGTGACTTTGGGTTGCATGATTATCATCTTTTCTTTGCTGATGTTCCTCAGCAATTTGACAAGTATGTGGTTTGCATTCATATGTCTGTTGTGTATCTCTGTGACAATTTGTGTTGGTGCTACTATTGTGTATTTTTTCCTGGTTATTTTCAGCAAAATCTATGATAGTAGCATATTTGCTATGAAGAATCTGGAGCTTTTTGAAGTAAATCTCAATTTGCTTGAGAAGTACAGTGAAACTGATATTGCAAGTCTTCGTATGAAGTTTGTGAATGATATGGTTTTCAATGAATATAATTCTTCAAATGTTGGTCAGGCTACAGTGAGGGAGGTAATGGTAGTTTGCAAACTTTGTATTAAATTTTGTGTTGTTTCATAGTGGATTTACTTGATATATATTTTTTTCCAGGTCTATGAGCAGTATCAGCAGAAAGCATGAACTATGATGTTTTTATGTTATGTTTTTTATATTCTTAGTCATATAGTGTCTACCTTCTTGGTATTATTTCATTGTGAATTGTAACAAATCATTTATGTTGACGCGAATATTTGGCTATAATGTTGTTCAGACTATAATATCTGTGTTAGGGAAGAATTGTGTAGATATTGCAGTGTTTTAAATGTGCAAATATATTACAATTGCAATGTTATTTTTTTGTTATGAAACTATAACTCCTTGTCAGTAGTTAATTATCTGTTCTTATTATGATTGTTTATTGTATATTTGTTGCTAAAAGTTTTTAACTCCGCCTACATTGGGTTGCCTATGGTTTCCCATCGTAGCAGGTCCCAAGCCCTGGTAAAGGAGGAGGTTTGTGTATTGTGATTGTGTATATATAGTTAGATAAATATCTATTTTCTTTTGATAGAAAAAAGTTGTCATTTGTGCTCTGTGATTGTGCATATATAGTTAGTAATCTTTTAATTTGTGTTTGTGCATACCTAGATATAATTTTTTTTTCAGTTTTTGTGGCATATTATCTTGCATATATAGAATCTGACACATTCAATAACAAGTAATGTCTATCTTGACATGTGCAGTATTCATGTTGTCTGGAAGGCAACACATCCATTCACAAGGTGAGATTCTATACTAATCATGGATACCATATTTTTATGAATTTCTGCTATAATAATAAGTAATGACCATTCTAATGAGATTTCCTTGTCCTTCTTGTATGATACCTTGAAATTTTGATGAGGAGATGGTCTTGAGGACATGGTGTTGAGGTGAGTCCTACCTCCTTGCAAAGGCAGGGTGAGTCCTACCTTTGATAGTTCATGGGTTTGCTTGTCATGTTTCCAGTTTGGAATTTGCAGTATTAATCTTGAGGACATGGTGTTGAGGTGAGTTCTGCCTCCTTTTAGAGTGTCATCTCCTTTGATCTGTGTTTTGCCATTTTTTTCTTCTGCTTTGTGTGCTAAGGCCCAAGTAGGATGCGCATGAAAGGTGTAACAGCTCATGAAATCAGTTGTTTGGGCTTAGTTATTATGTGGGCCTTTTTTATTTGATATGTGGGCCGTGTCTTGTTAAGTTTGTAGAACTACTGTCTCTGTTTATTGGAACCGCCGCTGCATATTTGAAATTTTGGGGGCTCCTGTTTGCGGTTTGTCTTTATGTCATTAATTCGAACCGCTGGTTTCTCCACCTTTACTGTGACTGTGTGGGCAACTGTTGGACGACTGTATTTTGCAACTGTTGGTCTTCTTGTCTCTCTCTATTTATATCAGTGCTTTCTTTTGCGTCTCCTCCTGCGTTCTCTCCCTGTATTCTCATTCTTGGATCTTTACGGTGAGTTTGCAACTGTTCGTGTCTCTCTCTCTCTCTCTGTGTGTGTCTTTCTCCTTCTGCTTTGTGTCTCCTTCTCCCTCTATGTTTGTTTCTTGGATCTGTTCAGTGTCTATTCAGTGATCTGCCTCTCTGTTTCTTTTTCCCTCTCTCTCTCTCTGTCCGATTCTTTGATCTTTTCAGTTTCTCTACGGTGAGTACTTGTCTAATCTGTATGCATGGTTCGTGTTGCTTTTCTTTTGTTTTATTGTGATTTCATCATGATCTATATCCGTACATATAATGGAAGTTCCCTGTAACCTTGATCTATTCATTTCTTATTTAATATTCCGTGTTTGTCATCAAAGAATCACTTTGAACCTCAAGTCTTGTTTCTGTCTTGATTATATTATATTCAGTGTTGTTTATTTATTCATTTATCATTTAATATCACTCTGCCTCTTTCTGTACATAGGATTCATCACATATTTACTGTGTTTTTAGGGTTTGAAGTATAGTCATATTTTTTTTTGTTTGAGGTATAGGGTTAATCATTCTGTGATTTTTACTACTTGTAGGAGAAGTTTCGGAAGATCCAGATATTCATTTGTGAAGACGACTGAATGGCTTCATCTAAGGAACCTATCAGTGTAAGTTATTGTAATACTTCATGCTCTCTGTTTTTTTTTTGTGATCATCATTTTTGTTCAATCATCAAAGTATCTTTCTTTTCATACTATATATTGTATTTTGTACAATATATTGAACAGATATACTTGGCTATTTAGTATACATATATTGCCTATTTTGTTTTTTTATTTCTGTTTTCAGTCTTGGTGAAAGTTATACTATCCCTGTTCTTTGTATTCTAAAGGGAATCAATCTAAATTGCATTATTACGATATACTAGTTGCAGTATCTGTAATGTTCAATATATGTCTATGCAATTTGTAATTTTGCTTCGATAGTAAATAGGGCTTGATTTCAAGTTTCTGTTGTTTCAGCTTGAAGAGTTGGCTGATAAAACTACAAAATCAGCTATTAAAGTTTCGCACTATGTAGTTGAGGTTCTTGGTCTGACTGTTGGTGATCGGAAACGTTTGATCCGTGCAAAAAGTAGATTCAATCCTGATGACCAAGTCATGCTCATGGCTTGTGCTTTGAAGCAACTGGCACCTGCATTTGTGAGGAAGTTCAAGATGTGTTATGATACTGCTGAAAATAGTGTTTACATTTTTGTTGATCAGGATGGTTTTGCTGGGCTTTATCGTTCATATATACTTAAAGTTGGTCAATACCCGTTTCAACTTTCTAAAGTGAAAAGTATTATTGTAAGAAGTGGCTCTTTTAAACTGTTCTATGATATCCCTATCAGGATCAAGGTATACAGTAGACTTTCTATTTTGTTTGTCTTACTCTATTTTTTTATTTTTTTATGATGCTTTGTTTTCTGTTATTTTTAAGGTTGTTGCTTCAAAGAATTCAATTGCTCCTGATGCTGTTGTTCTATTTACCCTGGAACAAGAAGTTGTTTCTCTGTTTATTGTTGAGCATTTGGGTCTCGCTGTTGGTGAGCAGAGTCGCCTTCTTGCTGTTAAAGGGTTGACTGGTGTCAATAAGGTTTATCATGCGTCTCGGGGTATAAGGCAGAATCGTGGCTATGAATTTCTGTCTATCTATAAGTTTGCTATGGATTCAACGAATGGGACTGTCTACATTTTGGCTGTAGATGAAGATGATGCTAAATTGATGACTGGCCATGATGCTAAATTGATGACTGGCCGTTCATTCAAGGTTGCTGATGAGGTAATATCGTTGTACCGTGTTTTTAATATTGCTGTTTGCCCTAAGGAAGAAGATCTGTACCAGAGCATTCAGGCTCGTTTGGTTTATCCCGCTCGGTGAAGAAGATGTCTGCCACAAGATTGAAGGTCGTTTGGTTTTCTAGATTGTAGTGGTTTGGTTTGCTGGAACTTTGTTATGCCTAAGGTTATTGTAATTTTTTCTGTGTTTTCTGAATACTTCATGCTCTCTGTGCTGTATGTGTTGTTTGAACTAAGTTTACTTATTGTAATATTATGTGTGAATTAAGTTAAGTTATTGTAATATTATCTGTTATGTAAAAAGTTTTTAACTCCGCCTATGTTGGGCACGCACACGGTGTCCCATCATAGCAGGGTTGAAACTTTTTTTCTTGTTTTTTTTAGTAGCAATTGCATGGAGATTAAATGGTACATTGGCCATGCTTCATTGTGTAAAAAGATAAGTAATTTATTTTGCTTTGGCCATGCTTCATGTATTTTATTTGATGGCAGATTAATTGACTTATCTGTTTGTAATGTTTTATATCATTGCAGTTGTGGTTTGGCTCAAATTGCTATGATGAGATAATGTCTTCAAGATTGAAGTTTTTGGGCTTCCCATAATAAGCAAAGATAAGTACTTCAATTATTATTTTATTACAGTTTTTTTAGTGAAGTTACTGTTATTGTGTTTTGATATACAAATGATCTCTTTGAACTTGTGATTCATCTATCCAAGGCCTATGATGCAAGTAGTATATTAATTTGAGGTGGCTTTTTTTTGTTCTCTCATGTTTGTCATTGAACCATGAGAGACGTCCATTCCCAACCTGTCTACCTGATGGTTGGGATGGACGCCTCTCATGGTTTCATGGCAACCATGAACTTGCATTACCATATTTTGTTTATTATATGCCACCTATGATTATTCGTAATGTTGTGAATTATGATTTAAATTGAGCTGAGGCCTGGTTTAGGTGATATTAAGAATTTTGCAAACATTGTTAATGTAAATGATATATATATATATATATATATATATATATATATATATATATATATATATATATATATATATATAAATTGTATTGTTTATTATATGCAGCAAATTACTAAAACAAAGCCATACATTTGTGTTTTTTCAGGTGTAAGCGAACAGGTAATTTTGCCTTGCATGACATGGAAAGATAAGTACTTGAACTTATTATTTTTCCTTTGTTGTAGTTAATTTTATTGTTTGTATATTAAAAAAGTATTGTGAATTGCCTTTTCATATTTAAAAATTGTCTCTTGTTCTAATTTGAGTTCAGCTTTGGCCAATGATGCACCGTATAGTAATCTTAGGTGGTTTTGTCTAGTGCTGTCTTGTTGTATTCATGAAATGCTAAACAACTCTCGGTTATTTTGTCGGCTTCGCGTGCGCGTGATTTTGTGGCTGCTCGATGTGGCACGTGTTGTAGCGTGTGTTGTGGAAACAACTCTCTCCCCCCATCTATTTTCTTTGTGTATGTGTATTGTGGGGTCCACTTGTTGGCGCTGGATGTGAATCCCGCATACATAGTCATATATGATGCACATACACTGGTTTGTTTCTTGCTACCTATGATGTGGAGTTAATTTTGTTATACTGAAGCTGAGGCCATTTCTTTTTTATTTAAATTGTTATTTCTTTATTTTTTAAGTAGTAAACAGAAATAGAGAGATAGTGTGGTAGAGAGATACAGCAATCAGGCATGCATAGTCATATATTCATTTGGACACAATAGTAAAATATAATTGCAGTTCACTTGGTTCACATTGCATCTGCTTGTAAACAGTTTTAATAATTCAAAATAAGATTATTACATCCTCATTACATTTGAAGTTTAAATTAATTGAAAACTGAAATCATTGTAGCGTATGCTGTGTGCCGATGCAGTGCTCAAATTGTTGTAACGCTTGGATCAATGGTAGCATGTGAAGTTTCTTTCCTCTTTTTCCTTTTAGGTTTCACCGGGGAGCCTACAAAACATTATTAGTTCACATTAAGACATTATCTTTTGTGTTTTCTGTAGTTTAGATTGTTTTATATGTGATCATAGTTATCTGTATTGTCTGTGTCATTTTGTTTCTTCTTTTTCTTCTGTGCAGCCAACATCTTTTTCTGTGCAGCTAGCTGCTTTTTCTTTTCTGCTATGTCCATCTTCTCCCTTATTTGTTCTATCTGTGTCTTGAATCTCTTTGCCTTGGGTGGCCTTCCTTGCATCTGTATTGCTACTGGATCATTAATTTGAGTCTCTATATTTGCATTTCCTATTGCTGTAATTTGTGTTCCTTCATTGGCTTCTTCTGCATTTGGTTCATTGTCTCCCTCTTCGCTTCCTTGCTGGACATTCTGTGATTGAGATGTTTGTTGAGCCAAAATCATTTTGTTTAGATTGATTTCCATCTTCTCGAATTCTGCTAGAAGGTATTCCATTGTTTCTGCAGTAGCTGCTCCTTTTGAATTCAATATTGTAGACTTCCTGGACAGTATGTTGAATCTCAACAACGAGCTCGTGGCAATAGTTTCACCATCTTTTCTTTCAATATTTGCCCTCATATTCTTTTTCCTTCACCTGTCTATGAAGTATTTCTCTAGAATTTTACTGATTTCCTTTTCAATGAATACTTTCAGGATGTGAGAGCACAGTATCCCATCTTTGCTGAACTTTGCACATATGCATGTGAATTCCTCCTGGCCTTCTGTAAGATCTGTGTGAACTACATACTTTCTTGTTCTGTGCACTTTCTGATTTTGGTTACTTTTGTACCACACCTCAAATGTTTTCCCTTCTTCTGTTTTCTTGTAGTTCAGCCTTGATGTTGCCTTTACTTGAATCTAGAACTTCTTCCATATATTTCTTTTGTATAGTTGCTCTGCTTGCTCCTATATCTTGTAGCCAAAAAATAATTTCTTTGCTCTTTTTTATTGCTGTATGTGTTTTCCAACTTCTCTGCTCTATCGATGGTCTCAGTGATTCTAGTGTACTCTTTCAAAAAGCTGATAATGCTATATGTTGGGCCTACATTATCTTTAAATCTTGAATTTGCTCCCTCACTTCTCGATGTGCTCTGTATGAATGGAAAGAAATCATTCTTGTAGTACACAGGAATGAATCTTTTTCTAGTCTCCCACATCTTTACAAAGTATTTGTTCTGTTGCAACAATCATTTGCTGCCATAGCTCTTTAAATTCCTGCACTGTTACACAGTTGTTCACAATATCTTCGAAATCATCATACAGTTCTTTTGTTTTTGCAAATACTTTGCCATTCTTGTTGTAGCATTTAGTTTTTATGTGGAACAAGCAGTTGCGGTGCACTGTGTTTATGAAAACTTGCTTTATTGCTGCTCTCATTGTCATGTCTTGGTCTGTGATGATTATTTTAGGATGCTTTCCACCCATTGCTTCAAGGAAAGTTTCGAATACCCATTTGAAAGTTTCCACTGTTTGATCATGCTGGAATGCACAGCCAAATAGGCAACTCTGCCCATGCCTTGTTATGCCAACAAAGGGTGCAAAAGGTAGGTTATACCTATTTGTCATAAATGTGGTGTCAAAACTATCACATTCACCATATTCCGCGTAATATTTTAGAGATGAACAATCTGATCAGAACAAGTCCTTAACCTTGTTTTCTTCATCCAAGTCAAACTTGTAGAAAAAAGAGGGGTCCTCTTTTTTCTTCTGTCTGAAATAGTCCATAACTTGGGTCATATCAGATCCTTTGACCTCCCTATTAATCTTTGTGCTGTAGTTGCTGATATCTTTTTTTTCATTGGCATTGCAGTCAGGCCACCTCTTAGATATGATAGGATTGATATCATCTTGCATGTTGGTATATTGTTATCATTCAGACTTCTTATCAAAGATTTCTCCATATCTGTCATATACTTGTGTCTTGAAAACATGTGATCTCTGTGTCCAGGGCTCAACTCGTGGTTATGTTCCAGGTCAAGCCTTGTAATTTTCCAAATGTCTTTGTTTTCTTCTTTTACCACCATTACATAGGGACACTTCGATTTGATGTGCACATTAGTTCTCCTTGTTGCTGATGGTTGTTTCCCTATATTGTTGTCTATTCATCTTCTTGTTGCTCTGTAGTCTTTGCTGCACTCTGTTTACCTTGACGAGTACACTTCATTGTCACCTTGAAAATCTCATTGTTCTTTTTCTTGCTTGCAGTTCTTGCAACATGAGTTATGACAACATCAAAACCAGCCAGGTATGCATAGAAATTGAAGAAATAGTGAGCATCATGTCTTGTCTTGAATGTCATGCCCAACTGTGAAGTGTACTTGCTGTTCATAAGTGCGTTGTTTCCTTCAGATGCTGCTGCTTGCTCTGCTTTAATGAACTCTTGTATCTCTTCCTCTGTTAGTTCCTGGCTACCATTTATGTTGTCGTTTTCATACTCGTCTGTCAGATTTGATGCAACATTTGAACTTGCTGGATATGTTTCTGTAACTGTCAACTCATTTTCTTCAAATGCTGGGTGATACTCTTGGTAGTCATTCTGTTCCTGTAAATATATTATGAAACGCATTACTAATTTCGAAATGACATGTAAGTTTGAAATAGATCATTGTGAAATGGCATGTTATAAGAAATCATTGTTTTTTCTTACCTCATCCATGTTCATGCTGTTGAATAAGTCAATTTGCCAGTGATATTGTTCACTTTCAGGTATATCATCATCATCATCATGTGTGATTTTAGGTACATCATAATCATCATGTGTGCTTGGTATTCCTCCTCCGCTATCATCATTGATTCTCGTATGTCCATCCTGTTTGATTTGAAAGGTAAGTTATTTCAGGTTTACTTTTAGTGAAGTCTTGTTCTGTATTTTTTTACCTGGTTTGACATTCTTGACTCTGATATTGACCAATCAGTTTGTTCCCCAAAGATTGCATCTAGACCATTGATGTTATTGCCAATAAGCATCTGTGTGAATGATTCTTACATCCCATCATACAACTGTACATTTTATAATGAAGCTATGGTATTGCAGTCATCTTAATTCGAAAATGCAGAATTTATTGATGTGCAATTTTGCATTGTATGATTTGTAATTTCTATATAATTTGATTGTAAATTTTACCTGTGAAATGTTGTCTGGCTGACTGCATTCCTGAGAGTTGGCAATCTGTTCAATTATAAGTTTAGTGTAGCCTCCCTGCAATGGAATTTGTTTTAGTGTAAACACAAGCTTTTTACCTTCCATTACATATGATTAAATAATGATTTTGCTTACCTTTTTGTATGTGCAGTTATTAAAAAGATTAGATGTACTGTTTGTGCCTCCAAAATGCTGATAAAATGCTGACTGCAGTGCTTTCATTGCTCCAATACTTTGTGAGTTTGCTGATGTTGGTTAATCATACATTCTGCTTGAAGTCATATACATACTATTCTGCTTGACAGAAATAAAAAAGGGAGAGCACATGAGTACTTTTTAGCAGTTGTGATTTGAAACCTGCTTGTAAGAATATTATTTTTCACCTCATTCAACTGATCAAATTCCTGCGGTGCTTGCATCAAATGCATTAGGGATCCAAAAGAATGCTGCAGGATAATGTACATCTCAGTATTGACTATTTTGTATTCCTTCATTATGAATTAGTGGTTTACTTACCTCGTAGTTGTTGTTGCTGTTGACCTGACTGTTGCAGTATGCTTGCACTTGCTCAGAATTCCAGTTATGATTTTGGTATTCAGATACTTTGTGCTGCTAAAACATCAACATTCAGTTCTTACTCCAAGTTTTGGATGCAGAGATGAAATGTGGATAAGCTGTCTTAAGGTATAAAACAACCTTACAAACAGGCAATTACTTGACAGGTTTGAATTTTGTTTTAATATCAACCAAAGTTAAAAGCAGATCTGAGTACTTTTTTCCTTATAGAAGGATGATGAAATCACTGTGCTTACCTTTGCTGTTGACGTTATCTGTTGTTTTCCTGTCCTTTGTCTTCTCTCTAATTGATCCGAAGCAGTGGAAATCTTCATCTGTGATCTGCTAGTTGTTTTCTTTTAGTGATTGAACCATATTTGCAGAAATTGAGTTGTGCAATTCTCTAATAATAAATGTGTAATAGTGTGATTCTGATCTATATATCAAATATAGCACTGAGTGCATTCTGATCTAATATTTTTCTAATTAGGTGATTTAGAGTAGACTAGGAGTGCTGACCTTTGTTGATCTGGGCAGATCTGCTGGATGAGATCCTGCTAAGTTTTGGTTAGGGCACATCCTTTCTCTTGTTGCTGTGCATGCGGCAGAGCACGCTGTCTCTGTCTCCAGTTCTGCGTGAGGTAGACGCAGAGGAGATGTGTTAGTTGGCTAGTTAAGTTAGGGTTGATGGTTTTGGGTTTGGTTGGGCTGGTTCATTTTTCATGGGCCTTTTTGGTTGGGCTATTTTATTGGACTGTTTGGCATGGAGTAGAAAATCAAGTGCTAGTTGCACATAAAATACACAGATTCTGGTTCACCTAGAAATCGTGTGTTTGGTAGCACACAAACAACCGAGTGCTACAATCCCACAAAACACACGGCTACAATCCCACAAAAATCGAGTGTTTTGGGCCCTCCCAACAACCGAGTGCTGGTTGGACCCAGAACACTCACACAGTAGATAGCCCCCTTTTTTTGTTTTATCTGTTTAATATCTTTTTTTGGATATTTTTTTGGTACATTTGATCTGGATCCAATAGCGATGACAATTGAGTGTTGGCTCGGAAAAAAAAACACTCGATTTTTGTTTCCTGTTCTGATTTTGTGGATCGAGTGTTTCTCTGCCATGCAACGCTCGGGTGTGACATGCGCCTCAAATGCGAGAGTGCTGAGTAGACACGCCCATTAATGGTAACCTTTACCGAGGCGGTTGTGTGTCCGCCTCGGTAAATTAGAATAAAAAAAAGGAACAAAGTTTATATAACCCCTGATCTATTCAGGATAGTCCACTCAACGCTCTAACCTATAAAATCAGGTGTTGCACACTTTATTAAATATATCGAACTAGATAAATAACCCCGTTTTGGTAGTGGTTTTGGACATTTGGCACTCCACGCTGGGCTGTTTTGATGACGTGGTGTTCCAGGCCCACCTGTCAGACACAACACGTGGTGTTCCTCTTCTCTGTTGTGCCCGTCGGTCTATACTCGCCATCCTCGATTGCCTTGCTCGCGCCAAGCGGAAACCACTAAGGCCACCACGTCTTCATCACAGGTGGGTCCAGCGGCATGGGGCTCGCCACGGCCTAGCCCGCGATCTCGTCCTTTTCGAAGAGGCGCGCGCGGCCATCCACCGCGCCCCGACGACGGCGTCCTCCACGCGGCCGACGTGCAGGTCCTACAGCTAGGACGCCAACGCCATGACGCGCGCGTCGTTCGAAGAGGCCGGCCTCGTCGACGTGCTGGTCTGCAACCACAGCATGGCATGTTCGCGTCGCTGGAGCTCAGTGACGGAAGCGTCGGCATCTCAAGCTGAGGTGCCCTTGCGCCATCTCAGCGCAACTTCTGCATCCACCACTATGGCCCGGCCCAGTTCAAATTAGGCGCTCCTCAGACATGGGCCTTCGCATGGGTTAGGTCGGCCTAGATACGAATGGAAAAATTATGACCTACTACTTAACTTGGTATGGTGTAGTTATCTCATCTTAATTTGGCATCTATATAAGTTTAGCAAAAAAAAAAAGAAAAATAGCCTTCAACAGTTCGGTAAAACAATTTGGCATCAATAGCAAAACTTGGCATATCTTCTCTCCGCACGCATAAATACACATGCTCGTATATGACTTGGCATCCGGGGCTCTTCGTTGGTTAGCGGGTCTCCTCTTCTCTTAACGGGACTCTTTTTCTTTCGTTAGCGGGCTCTTCGTCCTCTTAGTGAAACTCTTCGTTTTATTAGCGGAGTTTTTTATTTTACCAAGTTAAAAATGTCAAACTCTTAATATTTTTTACTTGCATATCGTTTTGGGGTAGACAAATCATCAGCTTTGCCAAGTAGAATTTGACAAACCCTTGGAGATGTCGATCAAAGAAATAAAAAACATAGAAATAAGGAAAAAAAACACATGAGAGGAAGGTGAGCATGTCTGTACCTACTAATAAAGAGGGAAGATTTCTTCCGTCTTTTTTTGTCATCTTTTTTTGTTCTGGTGTCCGGCTCTCCGTCCGTCCGTCTCCCTTCCGCCCGCGTTTCTTTCATCGTGTGGCCATGCGTTCCATCGTGTGGCATACTCCCTCCATCCCAAAATAGATGTCATTCTCATTTTCCGAGAAGTCAAAAACTTTTTGCCTTTGACCACACTACTAATTTTTAACCCTTTTGCAACGTCGAGAAAACGTTGTAATAAGCCCTATTTGGTTGCCACAGGCGGATGCTGCAACCAAATCACGTTCGTTGCCCATGGTTGCAAAAGGTTGCGTTGCAATAAGGTATTGCAACCGTTCCTAGTGTAGCGTTGCAACTGCTTGAATATATTGCAACCATAGTGGGTCGTTGCTTGGCAATAGGACATTGCTACAACCATGATGGTCATGGCAAGAAATACTTTGTGCGACGATAGATTTGGTTGCCAAAGGATGTTTTTGCCATGGCAGTCTGGTCGTGGCAATATTATAATTTGCCACGTTAATTTTTTGTTGCAAGAGTTATAGGTTATTGCCACAGTTATCATGCCGTGGCAATAGTATTATTTGCCACGCTGTCTTGTTCGTTGCAGGAGGCATATGTTATTGCCACATCAGTCTTGCCATGGCAATATTACTATTTGCCACGCAAATTCAATGGTTGTAGGAGCCTGGTTATTGCCACGTTAGCCTTGCCGTGGCAATATTACTATTTGCCACGCAAATTCATTGGTTGCAAGAGTCTAGTTATTGCCATGGCCGGCGTGTCGTGGTAATAATACATTTTGCCACACACTTTTTGGCGTTGCAAGGTATATGTTATTGCCATGACTATCATCTCGTTACAATATGTTATTGCCATATTGCCACGCATGCAAAGTTTGTATTGCAACGCTAATACCATTAGATTTGTGTTTTATCAAATCATCATTGCGCAAACAATAATTCATGAAAATAGCAATTGCACTCATAATTAATTATAATAATTCACTCAGTAAGTTGCCAATCCTTGAAATATTTTCTAAAACAACAAAACACTACAGTAAACTCATGACTCCAAAACAAGAATTTGTAGCATAACCAGGTTTTCTAAGTTCTACATAGCACTTGAGGGTTTCCTAGCAGCGCAACATGTCATCGCCTCAGTTGTCTCCTCGCTTTGTTATATGCCTCGCACTCAAGCCTTGTCCACCTGACAAAAAATTGGAGTGTAATATGAGAAAAACACATATATAAAAAGGATCAATGAGAGGTAATTGTACATCACTGGAAACGCAATAGGTGATTGACAACACCACTAAGCTTGATTGTATACAGAATAAATAAAAGAGAGTATCAGACATTGTTCCCCACTGCCATTCCAATATTTATACACAATATATAAACAATCTGGCAGAGTTGCATATAGGCATAAGGATAAACAATCTGGCAGAAAGGGAAGTCTTCTTTGGTTAAAAATTAAGGCAAGATAGCAGCATCTGTTAGATAACATGAAGTAGCAGAATTGATCTACTAACATGTTTGAGCTGTGGTGATAATATGTTGCTGTGGACAATACTTCTATTAGGTGGAAAACAATTAATGAAGCAAGTTAATTTGCATGTATTCCAGCTTGTGTTGGAGGTACATCAAGTTATATATGGCATCAAAAGTTCTCCATTTAAAAGTACAGTTAGGACTGAGCATATCATAGTAAAAGAGAGTATGACAGCTAGAGTTGACAGATGCCCATAAATCCTTTTTTTTTATGCAGTCCTAGCTGTTACATAAGGATGCTTCTTACATGTCAAGAATCCAGAAGTCATGCCTTGATCTAGAAATCACCAGGTGACAAAATTAAAAACCATACATTTCTTGTTGAATCTAATTCCTAGAATCTCATTTTTGGATAGTGTTTCAGTTCTAGGAAACCAATTTGCCAAATAATGAAATACATCCCAACTTACTGTATTTCAGCAGGAAAGAAATAGAAAGTTATTAAAAATTGTGTCAAATAGTGGCCTCACAACATGATCAATTTTTCATCACTAAATTGGGAATGTTTTATCACTTGCCACCTACTTACCTGATAAAATAAATCCAAATGCCATAAGTAGCTATAAGAGGGCTTGGATGTGCTGTGAAAGTGTAAAATATCATAAACTATATGCTGGACATATGAATATATTAAATCTGTAAACAGAAAAAATCTGTAAACTACGGTTCAGCACTCCAGCACTTGAGATATAAAATAGATAGGGCCATAGGCCACCACAGTTGCAATACAAGGTGTCCTATAATAGGCAGTCTGCATGCTATACAAAACATTTATGCAAAAACTACTGAAATTAGTAGAGTTGCAATTTAAACATGGACGTGTGTGTGTGTGTTTACAATATCCCTGCTTGGCTTCTTTGTTTGGGGCACTAGGCACGTGTGCCCCTGGTAGATGCTTATGTTCTTAGCCTGTGTTGTTTTGTTCAATTAGAAGGTGATGAGGCATGGATTTCAGCTCAAGTCTGTGACTTGTGAAAATGTGAGTGCAAGATTTAATGAGAAAAATATATCTTTTATTAATTTTCACTTTTCAGAATAAACTGAATACCTGAAAGGCTGAAATTGGTTCAACATTTTTCTGCCAATAACTATCCTGATTCATAGTTGCATCTAATTATAGGCAGCAACCATGGTCATTAGGGATTCTGTCAATAACCGATTCTGTAATCAAGAGCATTCATAAACCATTTCTGAACTTTTTGACCACAAAAAGGAGCAAATATCGTTCTCGTAAGATTAATCTTCAGTTATAGATGACACAAGTAACTACAAAAATCTGTCAATATTACCAGAAGTCAACTTCTGGACAGCACAAAGAAAGAGTATATCACTTTATAGTATCAAAATCTCAAAGTTTGAGTGATATTGCAGCACTTACTTGATTCTTCCTTTTCTGACCTCTTGTTTTAGCCACCAGCTGCTGCGTAGTGATATATGTCTTGGGTGGCTCATTTGCAGTCTCTTCATCGAAAAGATTTCTATTGATAGTACTATTGTTTTTACCGCTGCGAGTCTTTGTCACAACATCATGTTGTGTGGTGACAACGCTTGCTGGCTGCGTGCACAAACATTAAGTTGGTCCATCTATGTTAGATATAGGCTAAATAATGTAGCTCATAATGGCTTAGAAACAGTGCAATAATGTCATTACCTGGTGTTCATCAATCCTATCATCGGCTTGTATGGCAGGTGTTAGTTCAGCGCTTTCATTATTTTGTGGGGTAGTCTACACATAAAAATATTTAGTTCAAAGATTATGAAACGTAATCATTAGATTGCTATTGAAAGGCCAAAAGATGAAAATTATTCTCAAATATTACCTGAATTGTAGTTCTTTCTTGCTGCTGGGCTAGCATGCTAAGGAATTCTTGCTTTAATTCTTCTCTTATTGCTATCTTAGCACTTTCCAGGTCCTCTTGCATCCCTCCTATATTCTTCTTTCTCCCTTTCCCTTTCTGCAGCCTCTTTCTCAAGCTGTTCTTTCATCTTCTGAACCTCCACATCAAAAGCGATTCTCTTCTCTCTAGCCGTAGCTTCAACACGTGCATGTACTTCAAGGTTGTCTTTCATAAGTTCCCTCCGTGTTCGATACTTCACCATGTATCCATGCCCATGTACTTTGGATGTTTTGATTTGGGTGGTTTCTTTGTAGTTCGACTGGAAAATCATGTTTTCCTCTGCACTTGTAAGTGGTTGTATTGGTCCATCAAAACCTAACTCCATGTCCCACAGTTTAAGGGCGGCGGTTTCCTAAATGAAAGACCGCAACTAGTTAGAGGTTGCTGACATAACAGCGGGTTGAGAAAAGAAAGATATACTCGCATATACATCAGATGACACGCTATCTGACCATTTGCCCTGTTTTGTGTGAGTGGACTTCCAAAGAACAAGATCACTTGGCTCCTCACCGGTTTCTCTGTCTCTCTAGCATGCCAATATATAATTCAACTCACAATTAATGTTTCATACAATGGAAGGAAAATATTAGTGTATCTGATGAATACCTGCTCATAGCTACACTGTGAGAAGTTTTTTGAACCCATTAGATGCTTGGTTTTTTGCTGCTGACGGCTGCTGGAGTTCTGGCTGCTAACTCTCTACAAAATGAGCACAAGTATTATGTATCAACGCAATTTTGGTTACTAATAAAGTTTGTTTGCAGCAAGAGCTTTTAGTACAACTTACCTTGAATTTGTCAGATCCAAAATACAACAGCAAGTAGTGCCACTCAACAAGGTCTAATTCCTCAGGCTTATTTCGTATTCTCTCACCATAACTGTTATAAGCCTTGTATGTGGCACTCAAAGCTGATCGCCATCCTTTGTAGCGTTCCTTGGCTATGTTCTAGATTTTTTATTCTTTTTCGTCCTTCGTGGCAGGATTGATGAAGTTCCACCTAAGCGGTTAACAATTACAAAATAATCAAATGGTTACGATTAACTTTCAACATCACATGAATATGAATAAAAGTGCAATACACAGCGTACCATTATATCTTCAGCTATTTTTTCCTTGACATTGTCCTGAATATCCTTCCAACTGTTCACTCCAATTAGTGGAGCACTTTTCCTTGTATAATATACAACGTCATCGACAAATGCTCGGGCGTTTGGTCCAACTGGACCGCCTAGCCTTTCTGAAAATTGTATTAAGAGAATTTGATTTCGGTCCTTAACTCTCTTGGCAGCTACTGTTATTCCTTTTGCAGTGCCACGACCTCTTTTCTTGCGTTCATTGGAGCCATCTCCTTGCAAAAAAATAAATAAATTAATGAACTCCAGCTGTTATAATTATCAATTAAGAGCATCTCCAAGACTCGAACAGCTCTGCACATACATCTAGTACCTACTAGCTACCTACACATACACCTGCTAAAACAACCTGCTAATTGCACATACAAATGCTAGCAACCTGCACATACAGAACCTGTAGCTTGCAGTGCTATGCCTCCAACCAGGAAAACAACAATTATAAATTTGATGGAGAGGCTCTAAGATATGTAACCCAATATTTAAATTATATGAATGATCACAAACCATTTCCCTTCTCCCTTTTCTTCCTTGCATGACTTGGCCTATTTAAGGGTGGTATCGCATTGCTTCCATTGCTTTCCTCATCTTCAATGTCTTTACTGTCACATTCGTTTAAATAGGTCGCTGCAGGTAAAGTTGAAAGCTTTAGTTACAAAAATAGAAGTTACTAAACTGGTTGACAAAGGAAAGTTAATTACCAATTTCTTGAATGTGCCCTTTCAGCTTTAACCATTCCATGTACGTTTTGGTTGTTGCTTTCCTAAAGTCATCCTCCAAATCTATTAGTCACAAAAACACATTGGATTAGTCGTAGTTCATATAAAGGTGATAAGATCCAAAAAAATATGTGCACATAGATGGTATACTAGTGGATTTCTCCTTTTGCAGCTTGTTTAGCCATTTCTTGTATGCATCAATTTGGTTCATCCATAAATGGATGCTCATCATCTTCCTGCTCTTTCCGTGGTCGCTTGAGGGGTGTTATGCTGACTTGATGTCCAGTCTCTTGCTCCTTGGAGAGTACCAATCTAATTTCCTTTTCACTCTCATTTTCTTGCATCATAATCTCTGCTTGTCTGGTATAATCCACGACCTGAAGAGTAGCTACATCTCTACCACATCGCTTCTTATAGTATATAAAGTCCCGGATAGCATAACCAAGTTGGTCCTTAAGAAATGTCAAGTTTGACAAATTTATATCAATCCTATCAACTGTGAACTTCACATACTCCCTTTCTGCAGGTGCACTCTTGCAATGGACATACAGAGTCCACATTTCACCCGCCTTTGTGCCACTGCATACATAGGTAAATGATTGAAATAGACATCTTAAAAACAGGCATTTTGCAGCAATATGTTATCATGAATAGGCCATGGGCAATGTGCAGCGGCTTCATAAATCAAGGTTTAAAATCAGTAAGTTCCTATGTATTATGTGTTCCTGGACTGCACTCAATTCAGTAAGGATTAAAATCAAAGATTACAATGCCTAGGCTAATAAGAAGCTCTAGGTTCGCTTCTGTCCAAAACATATCGTAATCTAAACATAATAGACATAAATATTAATGATGATGGCATATATTGCAGGAGTCAAAAGTTCATGTAGAGGGATAAAATTAGCAATATCATAATAAGACAATTAAAGTCTTTACAATAGAGATAAAATTAATTGGAGCCCTAAACTTTATACAAGTTATGTGGCTAATAAAATCTTACATGTGAAATATATGACTTTAACATGTATTCCGGGCATATTTTCACTTTAATTTATAATTTTAATATGAATAATTTGGTAGGTAGAAATATAGTAAAAATATTATTAATATCAAGAATCATAAATTTCATTTCCAGTAGACGTGATGTGGATTCAACTAATCTAAATAAATTCATATAGTGTATATATATATATTAAGTCAAGTCCTATATGCTTAATGTCTTAAGCCCACTCTATTCAGAACAAAATAAAACATAAATAAATCAAATTAGCAGAGAAACGCAAGAGGAAATTATTAAATTAAGACCAGTGCTCTATAGGGCTAATTGACCCTCCTTGTTCCAGCCAATCCAGGAAAGTCCATGAAAGAATCACATATTCAGGGTCACAAGGAGGCCAGGATAGAAAAGAATCACAGATTACTGCCGATGAATTGCCTGAGCTAGATGCGTTGAATGGGACATAGGGAAATTAAAAGCAATTTGGGGGGCCGTTAAATTTAGGGGCCCTGTTCGATCATGTCGCACACCTCCATCGACGGCCCTGTGTCAACACCACAGCTAGGATGCAGGGTAGCGTGAGAGGGGAATGGCGCCCAAGACGGTGGACTACCCGGAGGTATATGGACGAGCGTAGCCATGTTGGTCTTCCAATTCGAGTTCGGCTTCAACGTATCGATCTGCACACAAGGCATTGGTGCTGGTTTCCTGAGTCGGATGCAGCATCCTGGAATCAGGCGGCGTCATCGGTTTCCTAGAAGGAGGCGGCGTCAGCGGCACCCTGGACCGAGGTGGCGTGGTTGGTCGCCTGGATGGAGGCGGCGCCGGCGGTGCCCTGGATGGAGGAGCTGCCATGCCCTTTAGATGCGATCTAATTTGGGTTGGAAGGAGGGGTGAGGAGGGGTTACGATACAGGTTTGGGAGGTTTGACGCTCTTTTTTTTCCTTTTCCTAAAGCACCAAATTTTAGGAGGGAAATAAGGGCGCGCGGGGGTTCTGTGTTTATTTGGTTTTTCTATTTTCCTTTTTGTTTTGTTTGGTGGGAAAAATTAGGGATGCAAACGGAAGGGAAAAAAACCGTCCCGACCCCTCCATTTTTTCTGAACATATTTTTTTCATTTTTAATTGGTTTCATAACTATTTTCAATTGTTTTTATACTCTTTTATTACTAAATGTACAAATTTCTAGTACCGACCCATCCGTTTTTCTATATTTTATTACCCGTTTCCATCCGTTCCCGTTCGTTTTCAACGCATTGACAAATACGCCACCTTGACCAGGAATGCGCCACCATCCGGTCGCACACATCGCAACACTCGAGCACGAGGCCGAGAATATGTCGCGTCAATAACATGGACCATGTTGGTGAACTTGAGCTCACGATCACCACAACTTGGTCTTCCTCCCAGTTTATTAGCACGAGTTTAGCCCTGACTAAGACCCGCGTCGTCCTTTGGGCTTCATGGATCGCTGGCTAATAGACAGAGTTACTGACATGGCGTGGTGACGTGACTAATAGACAGAGTTGCTGACATGGCGCGGGCAAAAGTCACTAAGCTTGCCGTACATGTCGCGTCAAGAACATGGACCATGTTGATGAACTTGAGCTCGCAGTCACCACCACTTGGTCTTCCTCCCAGTTTATTAGCATGGGTTTAGCCCTGACTATGATCCGCCACTATAGGATGTAGTACAAAGACCATCCAAGTCACTTGATCGTCCACCTCAAAGGATGTTCACCTGAAAGGATGTTTTCGGAGTTGTTGGATAACGAAGTGACATTGCGACATTCAAGCACGAGGTCGACAAGGTCTGGCAGATCTGCGTCATCCTTTGGGCTTCAAGGATCGCTAACGGAACACCACCTCCTGCACGAAGATGCCGACCGAGAACACACCTTGTCGCCCTTACAATGCAGCAACAGGATCATATAGTATTTTAGCTGAAACTCGCCCTCACTAAAAAACAGCAAGTTTATAGTTGTTTCATGTCAGTAACAAGTTCATATATTATTTCCTGCTAGCAACAAGATCAAATGAATTCAGATTACATCCATGAGCAAATTTTAGACAAAAAAAATCATCATCCGAATCTTCCCCACTTATACTGTATGGAGGGACGACTCCATCAGCAGTGTAAGTGTCATCCGGGTCTTCATCTTCATCGAGTAGGTCATCGTGATCCGGCTCAGGCATCGCTATTGCCTTGTCAATAACACTAGCATCAATAGTAACCCCTTCAAGACCTGACCTACTCCAACCTATCACATCTTCAGTTTGATGTTCAAGAGTCATATCTTCTACTCCTACAACAACCGAGTCCAGATCCACTGTGTGAGCATCTTCTCCATCAGGCATGGCAAATAAGTTTCTAGGTTGTATCCTAAGGACACTGCACCAATCTAGTTTTTTTACATTTTGGACACACAAAACTTGCTCCGCTTGAGTGCTCAAGATGTAAGGTTCACTTGAATACCTAAACCGAGAGGTATTAATATCGATGACCCCAAATTCTCTATCGACGAGACCCAGAAAAGGAAGCCATTTGTGAAACACCGGGTGAACACACGGGCCACTTGGTCTGGACCGCGAGATAGATAATAAATCATGTCATCTATTTCCTGTTGTGCACGCAACTTGCTGATCTGCAATTTACATAATTTTAATATTATATTAGGGAGTAATAAAATGACAACTACCTACAGTACAGTAAACAAAGAAACCTTAAATAAATTACTTACTTCACGCTCAAACCATGATACATACTCCTCCTTGTGTCTTTTAGTTAGATGCCGAGGGTCTGATTTTTTCAGCTCATCCATATGCAGACTTTCCATATCGATTGAAAATACTGTTAGTTAGTTGCATGCATATATATATATGTATGTTAAAAACATTAATGAGGCCAAAAAAATAAATTATAGCTTACTTTATCCATTTAGCGACCTCGTCACAGTTGGTTAATATGTAATGCCTCATTCTCTGCATGTCAATTTCAGAAATGACCTCAATAGAACCTCCTTTCCTACTGTAGTCAATGCTCCTAAATATACTCAATCCAGATGCTGCTTCATTACCAGCCGTGCTTTCATGGCGTTCTGGACGATTAAGCTTGGTACTAATATTTTCAAAGAAGAGAGAGCAGAATGTGAGGCACTCCTCAGATAAATATCCCTCTGCAATTGAACCTTCAGGCTGAGCTCTGTTCCTCACATATCCTTTAAGAGTACGAAGATATCTCTCAACTGGGTGCATCCATCTATAGCACACAGGGCCTCCAAGTCTAGCTTCCTCAGCAAGATGAACCAGTAAGTGCATCATAATATCAAAAAAATCCGGTGGAAAAATCATCTCCAGTCGACAAAGGGTCTCCCTAATCGAAGTATTCAATTTTTCAAGTTCTGACAACTCCAATTCCTTTGCACACAGGGAGTTAAAGAACCTACAAAGGTCGATCAGAGGGATCACCACGTCTCTAGGCAATATGTTGCGCACCACTAAGGGCAACAATCTTTGCAAGATTACATGGAGGTCATGAGTTTTAAGCCCAGAAAGCTTGCAACCATTGACATCCACGCATCTCCTAATATTTGCAGCATAACCATCAGTAAACTTCACGCCATGTAAAAATTTGTACAGAATTTCCATGTCATCCTTACCTAGAGAGTATAGAGCTGGTGGCAATTTGTACTTACCCTTTTCGAGCACCGGATGTTGATCACTCCTTATACCCAAATGCTACATATCAAGCCGTGCCTTGTCACTGTCCTTCGATTTTCCTTCTATCTCTAGCAATGTTCCCAGTATGCTCTCACATATGTTCTTCTCAATATGCATGACATCCAAATTATGTCTTACAAGCAATGATTCCTAGTAAGGAAGCTCAAAAAAATACTCTTCTTCCTCCAGTTATGCCACCTAGTGTCTTCATCACGTTGCTTCCTTTTCTTTATATCCTTTCCAAAAACAACTTGCTGGAAACTCTCATACTGCTGCTTCACCTGCTGGCCACTGAGCGGCACCGGAGCTTCCCTGGTTTCAACCTTGTTATTGAAGCTCACCTTGTTCCTTCGCCACTTGTGCTTCCTTGGCAAAAATCGACGATGCCCCATGTAGCAATGCTTTGAACCATACTTTAACCACAGGTATTCAGTGTCCTTGTGACAATAAGGACAAGCAAACTTACCTTTCGTGCTCCAACCAGATAACATCGCATATGCGGGGAAATCATTAATTGTCCATAGCAACATTGCATGTAGAGTAAAATTCTTCTTCTCCTTCTCATCCCATGTTTTAACTCCATGAACCCACAACTCATGCAGCTCATCTATCAGAGGTTGCAAATACACATCAATGTTCTATCCAGGAGATTTAGGGCCAGGTATCAACATTGACATCATCCAGTAAGGTTGTTTCATACACAACCAAGGAGGCAGGTTATAAGGAATCAGTATCACAGGCCAACAAGTGTAATTAACATTTAGCATCCCAAATGGATTGAAGCCATCAGATGCAAGTCCTAGCCTAACATTACGTGGATCAGAAGCAAACTTCTTATACCTTTCATTCACATGCTTCCATGCCAATGAGTCTGCTGGGTGCCGCATTTTCCCATCACCAACCAATTCTTCCTGATGCCACCGCATCAATGATGATGTTTTCTCTGACATATACAATCTTTGCAGTCGATGAATAAGTGGAAAATACCTTAAAACTTTGCAAGGACTGCGCTTCTTTGCTCTACCAGTTTCGCTGCACTCACCAGTATCATCAGAATTATTCTTGGTGTTTTTCCACCTACTTTCACCACATGTTGGGCAACTGTCCATATCAGCATACGATCCACGAAATAACACACAATCATTGACACAAGCATGGATCTTAATGTATGTGAGGCCAAGGTCACGAATAAGCTTCTGTGCTTTCTCCATAGTGTCTGGGAGGCAATGTCCGAGGGGGAGTCCATCAGACATTAGTTCAAGTGCCTGCCCTGTGGATTTGTTACTCCATCCAGCCATGCACTTAAGCTGAAATAGCCTGACCATGAAAGAAAACTTGGTAAGCTGGGAGCCTGGAGCCAACACTTCCTGCGCTTCTTTCAATAAAGCATAGAATTTTTTTGCACTCTCATTTGGCTCCTCGCTGTCCTTACCACTGGACTCTCCTCTAATTAATGTGGACAACAGATTTTTGCCACATGACGCATCATCTCCATAGCCTGCATCAAGATCCCTATCATCAATCCAAGGTTCATCATTAACTTTGTCTTTGACAAAATTCTCATCAAACCCTTTACGTAGCAAGTCCATTTGAACATCAGATTTTTTTTTGTACACTACTCCACGACATCTTGAACATGGACACGGTGCAGTTTCGGATGCATAGTTGCCTTCAAAAAGAGTACCAAGAAATTCATCAAGCCTAGTCTGCCACTCATCTGTTGACCGGGGCAACAACATCCACCTCGGATCATCATGCGCCATCTGCATCATGTTAATTGAAGGGATCATGACAATGTAAACTATATGGCAGCTACAGGAATAACGAACAATTAACAGAAACATCCTTGATATGACTTGCTACTATATCAGCTTCTGTGTAACATATATTAATTCAGATTGCTCTTAGGAAACCAGAAACCATAATTGTGAAATACATATCGAGATAAATAATGCATGCGAGCCGTGATTCTTGATATGACTTGGTATTATATCAACTGCTATGTAACATATATATATATATATATATATATATATATATATATATATATATATATATATATATCTGTGTGTGTGTGTTAATAAAAATTACTCTCAGGAAATCAGGAACTATAATTGTGAAATACATATCAACAAAAATAATGCATGCATGCATACTGTGATACTCTTGTCAAATACATCAGATGAATCAATGAAGTGTAAAGATGCATAATCTAATTTACACAAACTGAATTGATGCCATACATTAAAATACAATATATGTTTCATTAACTATCTACTACGTACTGTGCAACATATGTTTCATTAGTTAACATTACTCCATCAAACCAGCAACCACAATTGTCAAATACGTATATCAAGAAAATATAATGCATGCATACCGTGATCCTTTTTTCCCTGGTTGATATGAAGGTCGGCCAGCTGCTGATCAATGGTCCACTTCTCGTCAACGATGGAGGAAGGAGCACTTGCCGGTTCTCTGATCTGATCCGTCTCTTTATCTAGACAATGAAGAGGAAGGAATTAAGGCGCACCACAACAAAGCCGACGCTGCCTGCCCAAGTGCTATCGACGAGGATGCTACCTGGGCTGCCGCCGCGACACTCTCGCTGCAGGGAACAGCGACGACGACTCCGGCGACAAGGATCAGCGATGACGACTCCGGTGCTGCAGGGATCGGCGATGACGTCGCTGCCTGCCCAAGTGCTGTTGACGAGGATGCTACCTGGGCTGCCGCCGCGACACTCTCTCTGCAGGGAACAGCGACGACAACTCCGGCGACAAGGATCAGTGATGATGACTCCGGCGCTGCAGGGATCAGAGACGACGTTGCTGGCTACTGCGCGGCTACCATAGCGTTACGAGGGCCGCCAGAGTCATAGCCGTCACGGTTCCTCGCGAGACAGTTACAACAGCGCGGCTGGATAGAATCCCGTGCAGGACATGTACGTAATACATCTATCCAATTTACCTAAATCGGGTCTATATTACTTCAAGTACAACTCGACCTCCCCAAAACACAACAAGAGGTTTAGGGTGTAGTGGTTTGCATGCTGTGGTTAGTCTCCTTATGATGATGTCCCAGGTTCGAATCTTGGTGCTCTCAAATTTTTTTTTTAATTTAATCATTTAGCTCACAAACCTACATGTTGCAACGATGCCATTTATGGTTGCTAAATGTACACTTTTTGGCAGCTAAAAAAACCATTACATACAACCAAAAATAGTCGTTGCAATAAAAAGTGTTATCGCAACAACGTAGTTTTTCGTTGCTACATGGACAACCCTATTGCAATGAATGTTTTTCTTCATTGCTATATGTACAACCTTAATGCAACGCTCATAATGCAGCACCCAACGACATGCAAGTCGTGGCAACAATTACTTCTTATTGCTACCGTTATATAATTGGTTGCGATACAACTTATCTCTTGCAACATTGCTCATGTTCAAGCCATGAAACAATTTGCGTGGCAAAAACAACCATCTAACGCAACCTAAATACCAAAGGGTTGCGATAACACCCACTATTACAACGAAATCTTGTTGTTGCGACAAAAAAAGCGTGGCATAAGGGGTAAAAATTAGTAGTGCCAAGTATATATACAGAAATATTAATATTTTATAATATATAATTAGTATCATTAGAGAGATATTTGAATATACTTTCATAATATATTTATTTGGAGATATAAATGTTGCACGTATTTTGTATAAACTCGGTCGAAGTTGAGAAAGTTTGACCAATACGCATCTCATAGGGACATCTATTTTGGGATGGAGGGAGAATATATATATAAGCCGTGGGTACCCTAAAGGCCAAGGCTACCGCCTGCCGCTCCACTCCGTCACGGGTCGATGCCGCCTCCCTCCGTGTGCAGCGTCGCCGCTCTTCCCTTCCACGCGCAGGGCCAAGGCTCCTCCCGTCCGTGCATGCATTGCTGCTCTTGCCTTCCACACGGAGAGCCAATTCCGCCTTCCTCCCATCGAACTAGATCTCTGTGTTGACAAATTTAATCTTTGTTGACAAGGAAGTCTCTGTATCATGAACCAGATCTTATATGGTTTGAATTCTGATCTTGCCGGATTGGAGTTGACAAGAGGGATCAGGAGAGTTTCATATACTGAAATTACATCAGTTTTATCAGTTGAGAAAGAAGAGGGAGGGGGACACAAAACAGGACATTGTACAGATCTGGGCTATTAGATGCCTGGAACGTAGTTTGATCGTCTTTCCAGGGCATTGTAGTTTCAAAGGATGCTTGTTCGATGTGTATTTGGCCCACTTGTATGCTGGTTGGTTCAGCATGAGCACTTTCAAGAAAATTCATGGCGAGATTCATAAAATTCTGCAAGTTTTCTTGTTCCGGTTCACGAGATTTGATGAATTTGAGAGATTGATACAATGTGAGTTAATTTCTCTCCTTTAAACAAATACTGATTCCTCCTATATATGTTTGCTCTTGAAGTTCAAGAACTGAAGTGGAACAAGGGCATATCTTCTGATTTATGGCCTTCTAGATGCGGGTGTAGCAAAGCCATTGTGGTCGCTGCTGAGTCGAGCCACGTCATCCTGTGAGTGCACGTCCAGCAGCAACTGCTGCTCCAGACTATGACACTCTCTGATCTCCATCTAAAAGGTTAGGAGGGAGGAGACGTCAGTTCAGTGATGAGCCACTCGCCAGGCCAGGAAAGCACACTGAGGTAAGTAGCCGATTCATCCTTGATACCATTTGTTCCTTTTGATTTTGATTAGAGACCGGACATTGCAAACACTATATATAGAATTGCTCCGATGAATGAATCTCCAGCACCTGTTGTAGCTATGAGTTCAACAGGTGGTATGACTTGTGCAATACCAAGAAGATACCTGCCACTTATATTGAGCAAAAACAAGTGGATTTAGAAAATAACCAGTTCTTGAGTAACAGGTTTGGTGTGTCAGTGAAGGAATAAAACTATGCCTATTGCTCACTTTATTATAGCCGCTCCACATTCTAGGTTCATTGCATCTCCTCCAAAGCTCTGCGTAAAAATTTTCTTTGATCTGAATTTTCATTGTGATACTTGATTTGGCATATTTAAACTAAAATTTACTATTGATTATCAAATCGTTCATCCTTTGCCTTTCCCAAACATGTGAGACTCATTTGAAAGACAGCACCTCAACAAAATGTTTATATTTCTTCAATATCTAATCCAATTGATTCTGGTTCTTGAAAGGAGTAACATGCCATTTAGTTCAAGGGTTAGCATTAGCAAGCAGAATGACTGGCTTCCACTGAAAAGTTTCCTTGGAGACTGCAGCAATTCACTACTGAAAACTGGATCTACAAAATGAAGAGCATTCAGTCATTACGGACTTTGATTCACCTAGCACACAGAATTTGCACAAAACACAAAAAAGAGATGCTCTGTGGCGGTGAACCATAATTTTCGACAGCCTTTATCAGTGAGAGATCAGTCATAAGTCTTTAATTACCTTTGCACAACTAGGTGCCGCCAACACTGTTAAAAGATGTTTTTGCTACAATAGTACTTGAACTATTTATATCTAGAAATTAACTAACAGTTTGATAAGTTCTTGAACTTCATGCTAACTAATTTTTTGCACAATCTATTTTTTGAACAATGCTAATCTTGAATGGAAAACTGTAATTTTTTCATGTTTTTACTGGATTCTGAAATTTGTCAGAAAGTTTTTTTTTTGATGAATCAAGTTGGGTTTGGTTTCTTGTGATGGTACGAGGCTGTGATCCAAATTTCAGTTTCTAGGATTTTGCTTTGGTGCAGAATGGTTAGCTTATGTTTCGTGCGTTGTTTCTGGAACGACAATGTTTTCATAAACAATAGCACCAGAACTGCATCAGATTTAGTGAAGGAGCAAGACACTGATTTTTGTGAGGTTTAGAAGGGTCTTTTCAATATAATCACAGCTTGCTTCTGCTGGTCCACTTGACAATATGCAGCCCGTGTTTTCTTATAGAAATTATTTTCACCAGCTCGTACTCATGTCTGCTCCTTTTGTCTTTTCTTGTCTTCTACAGGAACAGTGCAATAGTCCTCTAGCTGCAGCTTGCCTCTCGACCTCTGAAGTACATTGGATGGTGTTTTTCAGTTTTGCCCTGAGTTCTAGAACAGCTGTTCTGTAGCTACACTGCATCTTCGATTTCTCTCAGGAGTTGCTCGTTCGGTTTTTAGGTGTGCGCCAGTAGGTTCGTGTTGCAATTTCCCATATCAGTCAGTTTTGACAGTGACTAAAAATGTTTCGCATCAACACTCCCTGCAGCTGTTCTGCATCTCCCCAAATATAGTATAAAAAGGCAGCATTGGTAATAATCAATATACTAGTTTATTGGTGATAAATCTTAGTTCCTCACTCTAAAGTTTACACACTATCACATAGGTTGTTTAGACATATCACATGCAAGAAGTATTAAATAGACTAAAAAATAACTAATTATACAGATTGTGTGACTGTTTTGCGACATAAATTTTTTTAAACCTAATTAGTCTATGATTTTGTCATGTGGTGCTACAATAAACATGTGACATCTGACTTTATTAAGCCTGATTAATCTGTCATTAACACATGTTTACGGTCTATGCTTTGAGGAGAAGGCAGCATGGCTTTTAGCTGCCGGTAGGTTTTGCTGTTACCTTATCACATTTCTTGCTTTCATAACTAGCAAAAAATTCTATTGCGTTCTTCTATCATGAATAAGACTTATAGCTGATAAGAAGGACAGCCCCTATGGCATTTGGCCGGTTATAGTTGGGTATAGCCCCCCTAAACACATAGCGGCTGCCTTACCACTAAAACGTCTTAGTCGATGATTTAAAACTATGATAATGAAGGAGAGTAAAAAGTGTATCAGAATCCTCTGGCAGGCAAACAAAAAATTTAGAAGCGCACCAATTTTTGCATAGATTGCGACTATTTTACGAGACAATTTTTGCATAGATTGCGACTATTTTATGAGATAAATTTTAAATCCTTATTAGTCCATGATTTGATAGTGAGTGCTACAATAAACACGTGCTATTTGAGTCTATGAAGTCTAATTATTCTGTCATTAGCATATGTTTACGGTAAGAAAGTTGTATGTTTTTTTCTTGGCGGACTAATAAGAAGCTGCTGTGCGTGTGTGCGCATGTCCTAACTATTCGTGCGATAGCCACGTCTCAAATTAAATACTAGATTAATTATTGCGTAGATTTCTCTTCCCTAGCATATTTTAGTGAGGATTAAATCGCAGCACATGGTTCACCGTGTCGTGAGACTTCATGTCCGAGACGGTGTTTTAGTTTTTGCAACATTCGAGCGAGTAGTAGTCAGATCCGAAAATCCTGCGATGGTGTGTGTATAAATATCCAGGCTCCAGCCTCCAGGAGTCGAGCATAGTAGGTACGTACTACGTTGTCTAGCCGGCCGGATCGGAACACTAATCGTTGACGTTGACCCGTCCATCTCTCCGCCGTGATGCCGCCCGTGCGCCGAGCCCGCCATGCAGATCCCACCGGAACCGGATGTCCGTACCCCGACGGTTGGCTGTCGTCGTACCGCCACCGCCGCCGCCCCGTCGGAGGAAACGTCGAATCCGACGACGACGACGTCAGCGGCGGCGCAACCACTCTTCCCGACGACGTGCTCTGCGGGATCTTCTCCCGCGTCTCGGGCTTCGCCGCCGCAGCGCGCTGTGCCGCGACGTGCCGCCGCTGGGGCCGCGTTGTGGCCACGCGCGCCACCCCCATCTGCCGTGCCCTGCCACCGCCACCGCCCGGTGGGTTCCTTCCGCACCTCGCGGTCGGCGTCTTCCTCCAGCACCAGGAGCGGCGGCGTCGGGCGGCGCATCTGCGCTTCGTCCCGACGGCGTCATTCGCATCGCGGGTCGTCCTGAGCCCGGCTCCGTTCGCCGGCAGCGGCGCCGGCGCCGCCGTCTCGTTCGACGGCGCCCGGCCCGTGGCATCCCGCAACGGGCGCGTCGTGCTGCGGCTCCGGCGCGAGGCGCGCGGCGACGGCCTCGCCCTGTGCGTGTGGAACCCCATGACGGGGGACGTGGCCATGCTCCCACCGCTCTCCGGCAAGGAATTCCCCGGGGACGACTTGGCATGCGCGATACTCACCGGCGACGACCTCCTCGACGACGACGGCGGCGTGCCGCCGGGTTTCTTCCGCCTACTCCTTGTCTACAGCCGCCGAGGCTTCACGGCGCTGCGGTGCTACTCCTCCGACACCGGCAACTGGGGTCGCGAAGGTAGCAAGCCCGGCGCCAAGATCACCGGCCACGTGCTCCGTCAGCTAGGCCCGGCCGTCGTGCTCCACGGCGTGGCCTACTGGCCCACGCACAGTGCCGCGTTCGGCGTGCGGCTCGGCAGCGCGGCGGCGGCGGCGGCAGGGACCATGGACGTGTGCACGGTGCCATACAGGTTTATGCGCTGTCCGCTGGACGAGCACCTGCTGGGCGTGTCGGGGGATGGAAAAAGATTGAATTTTGTGGATATAGGGATTGTCCTCAGCAAAGGGATCCCCATGGCTTCCTTCTGCACCTCACTGCTTCGTCAGGACGACGTTGATGGTGGAAGTCACGAGGATATCAACATCGCATTACACGAGATCAAAGTGACGGCGACGACCCCCATCAAGCCGTGGTGGCTCGGTGAGAAGAGTGGCACGCTCATCTTCACCGTGGGGGAGGAGACGAGCACCACAAGTGCCGTCTTCGCCTTGAACGTTAAGACGAGGTCACTGGAGAAGCTGGCCGACGGCGTTCCCAATCCTACGTGCTGCACAAGACTGTATGGTTATGAGATGGATCGCGCCGCGCTTCTTGCCTCCGTACCTCCTCACTAGAATGCCCGTGCATGCCATCTCTATCTCTCCATTCTTGTCAGAATTATATATTTAAATAAAGATCCTTGCTATTTATGGTCAGCAGATTTTTTTTTTTCTTTCCAGTGCTAAATGTGTTATCGAAGTGTTTCTTTCATTAACAAGATGCATATCAATAAATAGCATACCCGCTACCACTGCTACAAAAATCTTAACCTTTACAACCGTCTACGGATCTAGATCTGCCGCCGGGGAGCCATGCCCGCGCCCGCCGGAGGGGAGGCGCGTGGAGACGGTACGTCGCCGCCGGATGCACCTCTAGGGCGCGCGGCCTCGGGATCCGGCTCCGAGAAGTGGAGACGGGTTGCCGAAGCACCTGCGCCGCAGCTGGGGACCCGTGGCAGGCTCCCTGAAGTGGAGACTGTGCGCCGCCACCGGATCCACCTTCAGGTGCGTGCAAGGCCGCTGGAATGGAGAGGGGCCACGCCCTGCGAGACGTCGAAGAGACGGTGCGCCGCCACCAGATCCACCTCTAGGTGCGTGCAGCCTCCGGATCAACTTCCCTGAAGTGGAGACGGGCCGCTAGAGTGCAGAGGGGTCGTGCCCACGACTAAAAAATGATTTTAGGTTATGGTGCCCAAATATTTTTTTAATACGGTAAAAAAAATAACCACTTCCAAAAATTGATTTACGGAGGTGGTTGTTTTTAAGACAACCGCCTCCAAAAATATATATGTATTCATATAAATCTTTGTTTTAAATAACCGGCTAAGTCATTTAGCTATCGATGTCTCAAAACTTGTTATAGCGATAGCTAAAACTTTACGAAATCTTTCTCAAACAGCTATAGTCGGAGATAGCGGAAGCTATAGTAGAAGACTTAAAACCTTGATATAAAACATATCGGCTCTGTTCGGCTTCCCATACTAGCCAGCACTAGCCAGCCACTCAACAGTGTTTTTCTCTCAGAGCAATCAGCCAGCCAGCCGTACCGTACCAGCCAGCCGAACAAAGTGATCAACTTTGCTTAAAAACTAAAATACTCCCTCCGTTCCGTAAAGATCGTCGTTTTAGACTTTTCAGAAACTGTGTTTGACTATCCGTCTTATTCAAAAAATTTGTATAAAATAAAAAATCAATTAATAATTATTAAAGTATCTCTAATGATAAAGTAAATTATAATAAGATAAATGACATTTATACAAAATTTTTAAATAAGACGAATGATCAAACGCGATGTCTGGAAAGTCTAAAACGACAATCTTTATGGGACGGAGGGAGTACACATTAACTAAGGAAATAATATTAAATGAACTATAATATCTCAAAGTTCATAAAATAGTTAAATGTAATTTTAAAATACTTGCTTGGTATTGTACGTCATTTTTGTTCTAACATTTCTAGGTGCAAAGTCATCTTTTATATTATTAATAATATTGATCTCATCTAAGAACCGGTGTAAGCTACAAGTAAATTAGTCACTGATATGCGTACACCGTATAGTGAATTAGTGACAGTGCTTATACTGAAATCCTTAAAAATCACTGGAGAATCAAAAAGCCCTGAAAGCATAGAAGCAGTAATCCTTGGCCAGAGTACACGGACCGAGGAGACAATCGCCAAGCCGCCGGCACGTTGGGCCACATCATATACTAGTATATAATACGCCTACCCCCTGACCCTAAGGCACGTTGGAATTTGTAGCCTAAGGCCGGCGGCACCCTGCCCACCCCCTGACACCCAGGACCGGCCTGCCCCACCCCCTGACCGGCTGACCCCAGGAGCCAGGACCGGCCCTGTTGACGTGCCATGGAGTTGGAGTTGGAGTTGTTCGACACGCTGCTGGCCGTGGACTTTGGGACGCCGTGCACCGGAGGAGGGACTTTTTGCGGCATCTGTCGCCGGCCCGTGTGCCAGGTCTGCTGCCCCCATCATGCCCTTATCCAGCACGGCGTGGCTGGTGACCCAGTCGAGGTAGCTCTGCATGATTTCCGTAAAACCATTCGGTTCTTGATTGGATTTTGGCAAAATGGCTTCCTTCCTCTATCTTATTCTTGATTGGATTTTGGCAACAATGGTCCTAGGTGCATCTGCTAGAAGGACGATTCCCAGCTGTGACTGCTGTCAGAGTCAGGCATGGAATTCTGGGGTTTGATTGGAGCAAGATTCAGCGTATTGACCATAGCGGCACCAGCTATGTCATGCTTGGGCGAGAGCAGCCGGACTGGAAGAATCGAGGATACCTCAAAGGCAAATGCTCTTGCGGAGATAAGATCCAGGCTAGGATGGTGTATTGCAGCGCTACGTGCAAGGTTCTATTCTGCCTAGAATGGCGCGACTTCTTGATTCTCTTCTGCCTAGAATGGCGCGACTTCTTGATTCTGTTCTGCCTGCCTAGAATGTGGTGCCATATAAGTGTTTCTTGCTTTTTCCGGCTGATCTGCCTAGGATGCCGCGGTTTCTTGATTCGCCGTTTCTTGATTTCTTCAGTTTCTTGATTCCCGTGATGCCAATGCGGTGCCATACAGTAGTAATCCCTGTTCTGCCAATGCGGTGTCATGATGGTTCTTAGTATTTCTGATTACTCAGGCACTTGATTTGAACCATTTTCTCAGGTAGCAGAAGTGCAGCAGGGTCGCGGCAGGGAGTTGATTCAGAGCCTGGTCAACTCGGACTTCAGTGCAACGCATCTGTACGACCGATTTTGCACATCATGCGGCCCGTTCTCTTCAGCATTCTGCTCTGATCACCGTCATCACCACGACCAGGAGGAGGCATTCGTGGTGCTTACTATTGTCAGACATGATGGTTGGGTCTTAATTCCAGCGCATCAACTGCCTGGCCTCTGGGTGTCCGCGGTAAAGGTATAGTATAGTCTGCCTGTCTTTGTCTTTGTCCAGAGTATTGGAGTAATCTGGTTCAGTAGTCTGCCTGTCTGGTTCAGTAGTCTGCATGTCTTTGTCCAGAGTATTGATCTAATCTGTTTCAGTAGTCTTCCTGTCTTTGTCCAGAGTATTGATCTAATGTAATCTGGTTCAGACTTTTGATCATGTTTCACTTTTTTCAGAGTCTCATCACAGCGGACGGAACAGCTGCCGTGCCCGTTCATCCACGAAGCACCCCCAGATCAGTAGGCGCACGTCTCTGCAACAAATGCAGAGAGGCGGTTGAATCAAACGAAAGGTTTTGTAGTCTTGAGTGCAAGAGGTAGTAGGGTACTACTTAGTTCTGAAAAATTGTTGGTCAGACTCAGATACAGTAGACTACTAGTTCTGAAAAGATGTTGGTCAGACTCAGATACTAGTAGAAATTCTTCAGAAAGTAGGAGTAGAATTTTGATATAGTATTTTCAGAGATTGGAACCAATTTTGACAGATAGATGGATTGTACCACTACACGTTATTGACCGGTGCACGGTGCCGGGCGCCCTCGGCCGAGGAGGAGGGCCTGGAGGCCGGCCATGGCGCGATGGCGGTGGCGGTGGCCCGCGATGAGGAAGCCGCGGAGGGAGGCGTCGCTGGGGAGTCCGTCGTCGGTGTCGTTGGCGGTGGCGCGCGACGAGAAAGCCGCGGAGAGAGGGCGTCGCTGGGACTGGGCCACTGGGGAGTCCGTCGTCGGTGCGGAGGGGGGCGTCGCTGGGGACTGGGGAGTCGGTGGCGGTGGCGGTGGCGCGCGACGAGGAAGCCGGCGGAGGGAGGCGTCCGTGGAACGGGACGCGGAGCCGGAACACGGTCCGCTGCCGCGGCGCGGAGGTGGCGTTGCTCCGGTACGGGACGCGAAGGTAGAGGAGACACTGTGGCGGTTGCCGAGGCTCGGGAAGTTGGAAACCGACGCCTCGGCCAGCATCTGGTCCCCGCCGACGACGGTGGCCGCGAGGCGGCGGGGCAGCGCGTCGCCGCTGCCTCCGGCCGCGAACCGGGGCGCGCCTAGGAGGAGGAGGAGGGGAAGGGAGAGGAAGCGGCGGAAGGCGAGGGATGAGAGCGAGCGACGGCGCGAGGAGGAAGAGGACGGGTGTGAGGTGGCGACGCTTCCTCTGCGCCGGCGCGGGGGACGGGCGGTTTCATCTGGCTGCCATTAGTAGGCGCGGGGACGGGGAGCGACGCGAGGTGGGCTGCTCCCACACGGCTGGGCGGAAGACCGGAAGTGTCTGACATGTGGGTCTGAGGGAGCAGCGGGTCCATGTGTCGGTGGTTCGATTGGGTGAGTGAGATGCTACCCTGTTGGCGGGTCCATATGTCAGTGGGCTGCTACCTTGTTGGTTGACTGATTTTCTCATTTTCAACGGTCAATTATTTTCCTTTTTTTTTCCTATCTTACGTGTTTGGATTTTGAGGCTTGTTCACCATAAAGTACCACAAGTTCCGTCGGATCCATGCTTAGATACATGCATAGAGTATTAAATGTTAATAAAAACTAAAACTAATTTAACAGCTGCATAAAATGTTGCGAAACAAATTTTTTGAGCCTACTTGAGTTATAATTGAACACTTATTGTAAAAATTAGCACGTTGCTACGGTAAAAAATTTACAAAATGGACAATCTAAACGTCCCTTGAGATGCTTTCTGGCAACATTCTTATAATACCAACTCGTATTTTTTATTTTTACATATAAAATTATTGTCCTTGTCTTCCTATAGAAATGTTTATAAATTATTAACACCAACTCATATTTTTATTTGTTATTTTTACATATAAAAATGTTGTCCTTGTCTTCCTATAAAAATATTTGTAAACTGTTAGTTCTCTTTATACCAACATAAATCATATTTTGTCGCATTTTTTGTTTCGTCTATCTGGGATTTATTATCGGTGCTAAAATCGCAGATTGGGTCTATAAAAATTACAATGAATAAAATCTACAATTTTAGTATAACATATTGAATTTTAGTAAATCCCTTATTTTCTTGGTCTTAAAACAAGTTCGTCTCCCTTGCTTGGTCCTTTCATATTTATCGTTTCCTATTTGGCCTAAAAGCTATTTTTAGTTTTTTTTTACATGACCTTCGGTTAGTGTTGGACTTAGGGCATCTCTGGCAGCCCACCGTTAGGGGATATGCTCTAGCTAATCACCGATAATCTCCCCCGGTATGGTCGTGGGATTCACACGTCAGATTATGATTTTTATCTTCTCTATTTATTGTCTTCCCTTTCTCTCTCCAGCGTGTCGTCTGTCTTCCTCGTCGTGGGATCTCTGTACCATCTCTCCCAAAGAAAAAAAATCTCATCTTTTGAAATTTTCTCTTATTTTAGTAGTACTCCCTCTGTTAAAAAAAAAAGGTGTTGTTTTACATATTGTTTGACCATCAGTCTTATTCAAAAAATTAACAAATATTATTTAGCTTATTATACTTATTTTATCATTAGATATATTTTAATAATGATTTATTTATTTTATAATTTGCATAAAACTTTTAAATAAATGAACGGTCAAACACGATATATCAAAGTCGAAAACGACACTTTGTTTTTAGAACGGAGGGACTACATCCTTCCTACACTTGTACGGAAGCTCATCTTATCTTTTTTTTATACTGTTGACGCCGAAACGGGACAACACACAGTAAGGTGCTAGATCGCACGGTCGCGCACGAAACGAAACAGCACTGAGCAGCACGCCCGCGAAACTCGGCCTGGCCGGTTTCAGAACCCGGCCGAGCCGCCTACCCGGCCTGGCCGACTTTGATAGTCGGCTGAGCCGGTTTCCTCAGGTTCGCCGAGGAAGCTAGGGTTCCGCTCTTCTGGTCGTCGGGACGACCGTCTTCAGCAGCAGAGGACGTTTGGTGGTCGATGTAGCGCCCGTCCTTCGCCGGAGACTCCCGGACACCCCTCGGAAAGATCCGTCGGAGAGATGCACGTAGAGGTTGCCCTAGGGATCGCGGAGATCACCTAGAACGGCGACTAAACTCGCGGAGTGTTGAGCCGAACAGCAGGATAGAGATGAACCGCCGCGAGAATCTACTTGGTAGATGTGTTTTGATGATTGGATGGTTAAGATTTCAATCGGCCATGATCCTCCATATATATAGAGGGGGGGTGGTCTTATCCCAGTAGGAAACACGTATTTAGGTAAGTCTCCAAGTTTCACACGTCAAAAAACTACCAAAAACCGATTAGATCTATTAATCGGTTCGGACTCGACCAAACCCGGTCAAGCCGGGTCCAAACCCGGCCAAGCCGGGTTTCACGGGGTCTCCTGAGGCGACACGTGTCCTGCCGACGGGGCCTGGCACAAGGGCCAAAACCCGACCTAGCCGGGTTCGATACCCGGCCTAGCCTATTTTGCAGACTACGCCAAATTTGAGTGCGAACATATGCCCCCCCTGTTTTCAGGTGAATTGCTACATATGAACCTGAAAACACAAGCAAAACCAAACAGCGACGATACTTAACCCAACGGCTGTTTAGAATCTAAGGACGACGTATACATCGGCCATTTTTTCTAGGGGTGATACATGTATCGGCCATTGCTTGGAGAGCTTTAGAATTTACACTATGCCCCCTAAGCGACATTGAGCTCGGCGCGTGGCGGCGTCGGCTCATAGTCAACCATCTCTTCATCTTCCTCTGCATCTCCAGAATCTACAACAGCAGAGGAAACAGTAGTAGGGACTACCTCCACCGAAACAGCATCGGCAGCGGCATCAGCAGGCGAAGTCGCAAGACCCGACCGAGCCGCCCCCAACCCGGCCTGGTCGGTTTCTGGGAGACCCGGCTCGGCCGGTTCTGACCTGGCCTGGCCGATTTCCGCATCTTGTGCGGGTCTCGTTTCAGAAAGCTCCCGATCTCCAGGAACCTTCTCCATGGATTTTGCAAAGCACGCTGAATCACTTTCTTTCTGCGTTTGTGCAAAAATTAGATGTGAAGCGTTGAAGATCTCCTCCCTCATTTTCTCTAATTTTTCCTGCTTTTGCTGGGTTTGGCGCGCTCGTTGTAACTTCCGCCGCTGCGTCTTGGTCAATCCCGGCGGGCACCACTTCGGTTGCAAGTATTTGGGATCTATTGGTTTCTTCTCCACAACCTTGGCGATGACCTCTGGGGCGGTGGAAGGAGGACACTCAATCCTTATTGGCTCGTCATTGTTGACAACTGGCACTTCTTGTGAGCCAATAAGAATCGTCGCCAAAGGTGCTTCCTTCGGCGGTGCCGCATTAGGAATAGCAGGAACAATGACAGACTCCATGACCCTTTTAGGCACGTAAACTTGTCGCGTTGGAGCTTTCTCTCTTCCATCACCTATCAATCTCGCCGGCGGCGGCGAGAGCGACGACCGTTGGCCGCCATAGCTCGATTGGCCATAGCCTAATCGGCTAAATACCGACGACGAGGATGCTCCACTCATTGGTTGATGTTGCATAAGCAATGGATATGGCACAAAAACTCCGTTGGGACCCCAATACGGGTGAGGAGGAGGTGGAGGACCCCAACGAGAAACACGAGGGTGAACAACCTCTTGTGCCGGGGACGTCGCCGAAGTCACTGTCAACTTCTTCGGTTGCTCATCTCGCTTCGGCGGTGTAGAGTCTCTTTTTTTAAATGGCCGATTCTGAGAATCGGCCTTTTGCTGCCGGTATCTTTTCATGAGCCGGTCAAATGTGCAAAGCTTCTTGGAAACGAATTTCCCTTTGTTTGAATTTGTGTTCGTCCTCCAAGTGCCAATTTCTGGACGCTTTGGGACGAGCGTCTTGATTGCCTGAACGCCACTAGCGCCAGCGACCTTGGGAACTCCTGAGGAGGACGGGACGCCGCCCTCGACAGAACCGGCCGAGCCGGCTCCTGGACCCGGCCTGGCTGGGTTGGAGCCATAACCGGCCTGGCCGGCTCCTGTAATCGACTAGGCCGGTTCCTGGAACCGGCCTGGCCGGCCTCTGCTGTGCCACCGTGGACTCCCAGCGCCGCTACAGGGACAGGTACTGCGACGACCCTGCAGAAATTGTCAGCTTGGTCTTGCCGTCTTCATCTTTCTCTAGCACCACTTGACGCCCCGAAACTTGTTTCGGTGCCTCCCGTGGTTCGCCGATAATCACGTTCTTGCCTTGCATGGTGTCGGCTTGCTCAGGACGAATCAAAATAGCCGGCTCTCCTTTCTCAATGATATTCATCGGAAAAGGAGCCTTATCAACCATCATTTCAGCCAATTTCAATCGTCCTTCATTGAGGGCCGATTGTATCTGTCGACGAAAATAGTTGCAATCATTAGTGGCATGACTATGAGAATTATGATATTTGCAATAAGCCCTTTTCTTTAGCTCATCACTAGATGGCAACGTATGAGTAATTCTTATGTTACCGGTTCTAAGCAATTCATCAAAGATCCGATCACATTTAGAAACATCAAAAGTAAATTTAATTTCTTCTTGCCGATTTTTAGAAATCGGCTTAAGAGATGGGCAAGAAATCCCCTTCTTATCTGGAGACCATATAAATTCGACAGAATTGCATTCTAGAGTCTCATCGTTCGAGGCATCGGAATGCCCTTCTCCCACAACTGTCCGATAAGACTTTTTAGATTCATTTGCCAAATGAGATTCTACAGCAATAGCCTTTTGCAATAATTGATTTATGCCATAGAATTCATAATGCTCCAATTTTTCTCTAATATTAGAGTTCATACCATTAAGGAATAGATCTGCCAAGTCTCTATCAGAAATATTTAAATTAAAGCATCGGTTCTTAACATCTCTGAAACGCTTAGCATAATCAAGAACAAGATCACGTCCTTGACAAACTGATGTGAGATAAGATAGCTTAGTTTCTTGCACACCAGTAAAGAAATAATCATGAAATTTCTCCTCCAAATCATTCCAGGTGTTAATCGAATAAGGAGGCAATGATGAAAACCATGCAAAAGCTGTACCCGATAGAGATAAAGGAAAACATCTAATTTTCATGTAATTATGAGTACTAGCTTCTCCTAATTGAGTAAGATACATGCCAATGTGTTCTATCGTGGTTTTGCTGTCATCACCACTAAACTTTTGGAAATCGGGCATCTTCCATCCAGGGGGTGCCCGCAGAACATCATAGGTAGAGAGATATGGCTTCTGGTATGAACTCTGAATAGGTTTAATGGTTATCCCTAAATTCCTCTCGATTGATTTAGTCATCTCAGCCTTAAACCGATTTACGATAGCGTCTACATCGGTTTGAGAGGAATCAGGTGCCACATTATTAGCCATTGGAATCTGACTAGGTGACGGCGGGGGATTAGGTAAAATGGTGTTACTGTGACAGAACCGTCTTAATCATAGGGCCCACGTGCCCCGTCATCGTCCCTAAGGACCTTTGACTAGCCGGCATGAGTTCCCCTTAACTTAGGTGGCCTGTCAGGTCTCATAAGAAACCCTAATTTCCCCGAGGATCTCATTGTAAAGACCTTGCAAGTATTACAACAGTTTACACAAATAATTTGAATTAGAGTAAAGAGTGCGGAAGTATTACTTAAACATAGATTACAAATATAAATTACATTATCCCAAACCAGAGTTTCGCAGTGGAGTAGCTGTATACAACTAAACACCCTACCCAAGGGTTTCATTATATACACATCTTCATCCATGCACGATCCGTTGACCGGCACGAACCCTCGTAGAACTGTTCACTCAACTTATCTGCAACAGGGGGTTAACAAACCCTGAGTACATGAGGTACTCCGCAAGAATTACCCGACTAAAGGTGTAAAATTAGACTCAGAAATGCAGGCTGAGGGAAGTCAAGGTAAGGCTTGAGTAAGAGTCAAAGTATTTTGCAGAAAAGCATTTCTATCATATTTCATTATTTGATCTCAATATTATTTTATTCCTATACATAATTCCAATATCAATTCTCGTATATTATGTACTTTCAAATTCATATTCATTCTCAAAAACACCTAGTTCCGAACCACTCTTCGCTGTAAGGGTGAGGATCATGTCTCCATTAACCGAGGAGCAACGTCGATTCGAATCCAGAAGTATCCAGCTGGGGATCCCTATCCACACTGCATATGTAACACTTAAGCTTGCATATGCCAACCCCACCTACCACGGCTTTTCATACCCCGGAACCGGTCCTGCGCCACCCGAGAGCACAGTACCCCTCTCGTCTCCAGGCACGACGGCCACGAGGGTACACGCTACTCTCGCCATCTCTCCACTCCCAGTGCGTGGTTGTCGGTTCCAGCAGTAGAGCCACCGGAGTCAGAGGCTTTCCGTAGTATGTGGCTAGTTGCAAAGTCATGATCACAGCAGGCTGACAACGAATGGTCCCTAAATATTTTTCCGTTGGACACCATGCATTGGGACTCTAACCTAAGTACACTGGTGACCACCCGGTTTTTCGCATCCCTTTTCCGATGGCGAGGATCATTGGGACTCTAACCCAAACAGATGGTCAACCAAACGGAAAACCCATCCATGTTGATGATAATGGACTGGCCAAGTACACCATCACCAAACGAGGACAATACCAATCCCATAAAATGATTCATTTGTTTCATATCATCACAGTTTTCAAAATAGCATTTTTGCAATTCTATCATTAAGCATGACTAAGCATTTTTCAATACTTTAAATAAATCAGGGTCTCAGGTATAATATGTGGTCAAGGAAAGGTAATGCATCAATGGGTTATCACTCAACTCCTATTAACTTAATGCAATAGATTAAGTCAAGTGATAAAACATTTTTAAATAACAAGGAGGGGCAAATGCACCGGGGCTTGCCTGTTGCTTGGAGCTGATAGGATCCCGAAGATGATCCCGAGAAAGACCCAACTCCACCGAGTGAATATCTTGCTCGGGGCTTGCTCCCAATAATAATTACCGCACGTTCACTACACGAGATAATAATGCAGGCTTAACATGATGTAATGTATGCCATGATGCATGTGATGCACTAAATTGTGAATTATTAGAAAGTAAACTTAGTTTAGAAAGTTGAGTACAACTCTCCTTCATGATAAAGTTGTAAATCAACTTCACAAAGCAAGGTGGTGATTTCATAATTAATTTATTGACCACTTTAACGGTCGTAGAAAGCCTAATTAATATTTTTATTAACTATATTAATCCTTATTAACCTTTTCTATCATCAAGTTAATCACGAACCATTCCGTTAAGTGCCAAGGATCATATTGGGTTGATGATCCAGGGCCACCACACAAACCAAAAGTCACATAACATCTTACAGGGAATACAATTAATTTGCTCACTTGTTTTCCAACCAAAAAACTCCTATGTGAGCTAGTTAAAGAGCTCGAAACATCATAACACAAACATAAAACATTCACCTTAGATTAATACATGGCAAGAAGTCATAAACAATATGCATGTGCCTGTTTACCCCAAAACTTTCACTAAATATCACATAAAAGTTTATTATTTGATTATTTAAGTTATATGGTAAACAACTCAAATGAATCCCAAATTTTAATGAGAGTTAGGTCATTATAAATCATGACCAAGGTACAAATTTCACATGCTCAGGTTTTATAAATTAATTACTGTAAAATAACAAGTTTATAATGCAACAATACATTGGAAAAATAAGATAAATGTGAAACTCAACATTTTCTGAAACATCATAGCCATATTATTGATTCCCAGGCTACCACAACATCATGAAAAGGCAGTGGAGCACCATTCTCAATTTTTACACTTATATATTATTTATAATGCATTTAAATCTACTTATTAGGCATCAAACAAGTTAAATCAATAACTCAACCATACATGCACCATAAATCATGAAAGTTTAATCAGACATCACACATTACTCAGAGAGTCTACCACTAAATTTGCATTTCATTTGGAGCAATACAACTCTAGGTACAAAAATAACAAGCAAAACAATCATTTATTTCCTATTTAAAAAAGATTAAAGTAAAACACCTTTAAAATAGTAAACAACCTTCATGTTTTATATCCCTATTGGTTAGTGTATTTTATTAGAGGACTAACAAAATTAGAATCATAGTTGTTGGACTTATATTTCTCAAAATATAGCCAAAAGCAAGTTAATAAATCTCCTAAACCACTTTTCCTAATTAATTTCTACAGCACAAAAATGTAAACAACACAACACATTTTATGGATCTAACATGCAAAGTATTTAACAAGAGAACTAACAAAACTTGTTTCACTATTTTTGGAGCTACCAAACTGGAAATATGAATTTTTGAACATCAACAAGAAATCTGAACACCTTAGTGTAGTATTGGAATCCAGTGGGCCCACACGTCATTTGCACACAAGAGAAAACAGAGAGGAGCTCGTGCTATTCTTCTTCTTCCTCGGTTCGACGAACAGAGCAGAGTCATGGGGGATCGGGCGTCGGGGAGGAGAGAGCCGGCTTGGCCCCGGCTGGCCGGAGGGCGGCGGAGTGAGGCCTGTGCTGGCCCGGCAGCCGGTGGACCTGCCGGTGCCTGCAGCTTGGCACGGCGCGGCCCGTGCCACGGCGCCAGGCGGCCCGGCGACCAGCGGCAGGCGGCTGTGGCGCTGTAGGACGCGGCGGAGCCGAGGGAGGAGCGCGGGGGAGGTGGCGTAAAGCGAGGAACGAGGTGCTTCAATTGATTTGGCCACGGGATGAATGGAGGACGAAGATTGGATGGTGGCTATGGAGCTTTGCTCCGGCGGTCATGGTGGCTCCTCCACTTGGACAGTGAAGAGAGGGAGAGGGAGAGGGAGAGGGAAGGAGAAACGGCGACGGTGGGGTTTTATAGGACTGAGGGTGTGCTCAGAGCGTGGCCGGGACACCCACGACGACAGCAGGAGGCGGCAGGCTGGCCGGACCCCGAGCGTCGCCGGCGTCCGTCGCGCGCACGCGCCTGCATGCGCGTAGGAGGGAACCGGGCCCCCTGTACTGTAGCTATGCATCCCAAGTCAAAGCCTATTTGATCCTTATCTCCCAAATCCAAATGGCAACCAAGGAAACTCTAAAAATAAAAGTTGTGGAGAATTTTGTGTAGAACATTTTTGCTTTTTTAGCCAAGTTCAAATTCTGCACGGTTTTGAAATTATTCAAAAAGGGGTAAAACTTGAATTTGAATTTTATTTGCAATTCAATCAAATTATCAAAAAAAATTCAATAACACGAAAATCTACAAAATAGAAGTTGCTCATCTTTTAAAGGTCTACAACTTTTGTTTAAGGCCTAACCCCTAATTATATTTAGTTTTTGATTTAGGGTTTTAAGTCCGCTTTAGGGTTTATAATTGATTTCCTTTTTATTTCCCAATTGAATTTAGATAACTACATATAAACACAAACATTGACATAGTAAATCACTCTCAAGCACTTATGAACAATCACATGTAGTAATAAAATTTATTTTAGTTATGCATAACAAAAAAAAATAAGTTTATGCGGAATGATCTACATGCAATCATGATGACATGGCATGATTTTAATTAACCGTAACACCAAAGTTACGACCCGCCGATTGCCTATTCGGATTCGCCTGTCTAGATGATGAGCCAACCAAACCGCTATCGGTTTCATGTGCCGAATGACCCGATTGAAGCTGGCTAGCTGTAGCATAATCAGGTTGATTTTCATAAAAATCAAAAGGCATACCAAATTCAGGTTGATTATCATAATCTGAAAAACCAACTAATTTTTTCTCTATTTTGGATATGCGCCTACCAATTTTAGTTTCAGATGCATCGATATAATTTTTAATTTGTTTACCGATGCCTTCAACTAAGTAAGCCAAACCATCATGGGAAGCAGAGGAGGGGATTTCATCATCATTCACCTTTGCCTTGAGCTTTTCCTCCTCCTTAGTAGCCCTCTCCGCTTCGGTCTTCCCGCCTCCTCCGCCGGATGAAGAAGACGAGTCGTCGAAGTTAGGCTCGGAGACTTGGGTGAGCTTGTTGCGCCGGTCCTTAGTACAGCTATCCAGGAAGGCTTGGCTATCGGCAGCAAGCTTGGCCTCCAGCTTTTTCCGGAGCTCCTCAGGAAGCTCGTCGATAGTCTTAGGGCGGACGACGTTGTCATCATTGATGTTCTTGTCGGTCTTCTTTCCGTCGTCGGCTGCCATGCCGCTAGTAGATTGGATCTGGGATTGAGCTTTCTTCTCCAGCGGAGTCGCCATAAAGTGTGTTGACGCCGAAACGGGACAACACACAGTAAGGTGCTAGATCGCACGGTCGCGCACGAAACGAAACAGCACGGAGCAGCACGCCCGCGAAACCCGGCCGAGCTGCCTACCCGGCCTGGCCGACTTTGATAGTCGGCTGAGCCGGTTTCCTCAGATTCGCCGAGGAAGCTAGGGTTCCGGTCTTCTGGTCGTCGGGACGACCGTCTTCAGCAGCAGAGGACGTTTGGTGGTCGATGTAGCGCCCGTCCTTCGCCGGAGACTCCCGAACACCCCTCGGAAAGATCCGTCAGAGAGATGCACGTAGAGGTTGCCCTAGGGATCGCGGAGATCACCTGGAACGCCGACTAAACTCGCGGAGAGTTGAGCCGAACAGCAGGATAGAGATGAACCACCGCAAGAATCTACTTGGTAGATGTGTTTTAACGATTGGATGGTTAAGATCTCAATCGGCCATGATCCTCTATATATATAGAGAGGGGTGGTCTTATCCCAGTAGGAAACACGTATTTAGGTAAGTCACCAAGTTTTCCACGTCAAAAAACTACCAAAAACCGATTAGATCTATTAATCGGCTCGGACTCGACCAAACCCGGCCAAGCCGCGTCCAAACCCGACCAAGCCGGGTTTCACGGGGTCTCCTGGGGCGACACGTGTCCTGCCGACAGGGCCTGGCACAAGGGCCAAAACCCGGCCTAGCCGGGTTCGATACCCGGCCTAGCCTATTTTGCAGACTACGCCAAATTTGAGTGCGAACAAGTACTATACAATCAAGCTGGAACCATCTAATGTGATAAAAAACGCATAAGGATTGTCGAATAAACATGCCTAATTTTGCGATCGTCCGTCATGGCCCATCATTCAACGGACAAGGCTCACTCCACAGAGTTGTCAAAAAATAGAAGGCTCATTCCACAGGAACTTGTTACTTCTTCACTCAATTTTCATCTCGGATTCCTGGTCCTTTCAGCCATGAAAGGGACTGTTCATTTCCATCTACCTAAAACTTGGTATCTAGTTTGTTTTGTAATCTTAAATAGCTCCTCGAAGACATCCGAATAAACCACTCACCTGTCTAAAGATGAACCACGTCAGGCCCAGGAGCGCGGCGGCCCTCCGCCGCCTACGTGTGGCGTGCCATCTCTCCTCTCCCTCCGGCGGCACGGCGGCCCCAGAAGGCCAGGCCGGCGCTCCGCCACTCCTGTCTCCCTCAGCGGCGTGCGGTGCGATAGCCTTAGGAGGCCGGCCGACGCTTCCCCTCTCGCGTGTCTCCCTCCGGCAGTGGCGAGTAGCCGACCAGATGTGTCGAGCAGCGGACGGATCCGACGAGCAGGTGGCCAGATCTAGCGAGTAACCATCAGATCTAAAGAGCCGTTGACCGGATCTAGCGAGCAGACACAACGGCAGTGCAGATCCGACTAGCGGAGTGACGGCGCATGGATGAGCTCGAAGGGCCCGTGGATGGGCTCAGTGGGCCTATCCATGGTTTTTTTTGTTTTTTGTTTGTTTTTTATTTGATTAAAGGAGCCAGCCATCCGAATCGGTTTTTTATTTATGGTGACTTATAGTCCTAGGATGTTAGGAGCTTTGAATTTTCTTTTGGGCCATGCCAAGTTTAGGGCTCGTTCGCATTCTTCCAAATGGGCTGTTCCGGGTCAGAATTATTTTAGTTGGTATATAAATTGAAGTAACGAATCTGACCAGAAATTATTGTTAGGTGTCAATCCCGGAAATTATTTTTATTCTCCACCCTCATTTTTTAGCATAGACCACCTTCTCTCTCCCCTAAGCATATGTCGCTTATGCAAGACACTATTATAAATATAAAGTACCTACTTTTTTATCCAATCATATATGGTACTTTGCGTTACTAGTAAAAAGATAGCGTTGAGATGGCCTTGGTCCTCTGTTGGTCCCACTAACAAACTCGCGATGCGTGGGCGGCACGGCAAGCCGGCGACGCGCGATGCAGGGGGTGGCGCGGCGATCGGCGAGGCGAGCATTGGCCGAGCTCGCGCGATGCGGGGGCGGCGCGGCAAGCCGACGACGCCCGATGCAGGGGTGGCGCGGCGATGGCGAGGGTGTGGCATGGCCGGGGCGACGCGGCCGGACGTCTCGAGGCAGAAGAAGCAGCCTCTGACAGCCGGGTCTCACGTAGGTAGCTGCTAACGGAGTTAACGGTACCATTTATCCTAACCTGCTTCATCCGTCGTACCAAACAAAAAAGGAAAAGTCTACATCAACCCCCTAGCTATGGGGTGGTGACCACTTAGCCCGCCGAACTATGAAACAGTTTAATTTACCTCCTGACCTATCAAAAACCGTTCAAACTACCCCCTGGAGCGGTTTTGGACAGCTGCTTTGCTACAGTAACCGTGGTTTTGCTACAGTAACCGCGGTTTTGCCTTTTCCTTTTTCTATTTATTTTCGCTGAATCTTTAAAAAATCATAGTAAATCACAGAAAAATCATAAAATAAAAAATCTAATTTTGATGGACTCCACACGAGTAGGTCTACACAATGAATATATAATAATTTTTTTAGCTTTAAATTAGTTAGAAAATCAAATTTTGTCTGTAATTAATTGGAACAATTCATAGCTGTCGCTTCTGTGGTCCAATTGTGGTGAAATTTTTATGGTGGGGTTATAAAGCTATAACCCCACCATAAAAATTTCACCACAATTGGACCACAGAAGCGACAGCTATGAATTGTTCCAATTAATTACAGACAAAATTTGATTTTCTAACTAATTTAAAGCTACAAAAAATTTGTATTAATGTATAACATATTAGATATTCATTGTGTAGACCTACTCGTGTGGAGTAAAACAAAATTAGATTTTTTTATTTTATGATTTTTCTGTGATTCACTATAATTTTTTAAAGATTCAGCGAAAATAAATAGAAAAAGAAAAAGGCAAAACCGCGGTTACTGTAGCAAAACCGCGGTTACTATAGCAAAACCGCCATCGAAAACCGTCCAGGGGGTAGTTTGAACGGTTTTGGATAGTTCAAGGGGGTAAATTAGACCGTTTGGTGGTTAAGTGGTCACCACCCCATAGTTGAGGAGGTAACGTAGACTTTTTCCAAAAAAAAACTAAAATAGATCCAACCTTCAAACTAAACACTTGATGGGTTCATCTCGTCCAATAGGTTAGATCTAACCCAACCCACCTACTTCCTAAACCAAACACACACTTTAGGCTGTGTTTGGATCCACCTGGGATTATTGAAACTAGCTTATAAAAGCTAGATTCCTATAAGCTGGATTATAAAAGCTAAAAGGAGAGAGTGTTTGGATTCCTAACTTTTAAAAGCTGGCTTTTAGCATTGCATAGAGTAAAATTTTCAAAATGCCCTTATATTTGTTTTTTTTATCAGTACGTTATTTGGGTGGGAGATGGGTAGAATAGTCTTTTTACGTCCAGAAGCTATGAAAAGCTGGGTTCGTTCAGCTTCCTGGATTTCATAATCTAGGAGTGTGTAGATTGTATAAACTGGTTCCAAACTAAGCTTGTTTGATCTCAAGTAGCTTCTGGAAGCCGGATTTCATAATCGGAAAGTATCAAACAGGCCCTTAGTCACACGAACACGAACAGGTCCACATGTACTACGGAATACTTTGTTATTGCTATGAACCAAACTAGCGAGGACGAGGGTAGTCCCGGCGCCTAGGGAATCGGGGACTCGACAGGATGATGATGCCAAGAAAGAATCGTCAGCACCACTACGCATTATCTGGGACCGTGGGCCGTGCCGGTTAGCGTGCCGTGCCAGCAGCACAGCACAGGAGCACTACGAGCAAGGGCAATGATACCGCCCGTTAGCCGGCTAAATATAGTCGAGCGTGGATTTCAATTAATAAGGCATGTAACCAATGCGGACCCATTCGAGGCGGCAGAACAGCGAATGAAGGTGAGGGCTTGCCTATACCACCCTCTTGAAGCCGGCGTTTTGCGAGACGCCCGCTGTGCACTCTCTCTCCTTTTCTCTCTCCGCCAACAGGGATTCAGCCCGCTTGCAGCCAGCCATAATACTTGCTCTACTACGGTTAGCGTGGGACAGCAGCACAGCACAGGAGCACTACTACTGCTAGCAGTAGCAGTCCTAGCTCTAGCAGAGTGCGCATCTCGTTGCCTTCCTCCGCAGACTAGTGTTTCAAGCGGTCATTTAGTTAGAGAAATTTTTTTGTCTAGTATTGTAACACTTTCAATTGTATTTAACAATTTTTGTCTAATAATTAACTAACTAAATTTAAAAAATTCGTCTCAATATTTACAGATATACTGTGCAATTAATTATTTTTTATCTATATTTAATGCTTCATGCATGTATCTAAAGATTCGATATGACGGAGAATTTAAAAGATTTTTAATAAAGTTTTGTCAACTAAACGGGGCCAAAGAAAAAGAATAAACATCCGCGGATCAGCATTCCAGGAAAAAGAATAAACATCCGAAAAACAAAAGAAAAAGAAAGAAAACCGGCAGCCGGCCTCCTAGGCCCAGTGACTGCCCACGCAATCACGTACTACTCCCTACTACACGAGGAGGACACGCTAGTTTTGCATTTTTTGCAACAGGAAATCCCCCACCCCGCACGCTGTCACTGTATTGGGGTTGGGTGTGGTGGCTGGTGGCGTTGCATGGCATGGCATGGGCGCCTAGCGTGGCATGGGTTGGCGCCCGTTTGTCCTGCGGCAAGTGCTGCCTAAACAAATTGCGTTATAAGATTAATTAATACTACCAAAAAATCATTGGCATTTCACATTTGTAGCTTTATTTTGTTTTTCAAAATTATTACTATAAAAGTATATTGCATAACAATTTGTATTGTTTAGTACCCTCCATTCTGAATTATAATATGTTTTTAAGCTTTTCTAGATATCTAACTTTAGTTTTGCAAATGATAATATTATTTTCATACTTTTCCTGTGTTTATTTACATGTCCATTCTGATATTTTATTATCTTATCTTGATCAGTCTATCTGGGGATATAGTGGTCACTTAAAAAAAAGCGCAGAGCATGTCAATAATTTCATGAAATTTCTATAAGAAAATGGAGTTGATCTAAAAGAAATTGAGGTACACCAATGCAACCATAACTTTGACTTACCTATACATGTCCACATAGTTGGTTATATTATATTGATATATATGGTGTTGATTTTGTTTTTTCAGATGCGACCGTTAACCAAACAAGACTACCATAATAATTCAGTGCCTAATGAAACACAAAACATCATTGTTGATACCGATCCTCCACAAGTGATTCTCTCTCTAAACACAAATGAAGGTGATGAAGGAAAAGACGCTCCAATAGAACAAGCAAAGATAACGTATCGTCGAACCTTACCAGGTGGTTTGCACAGCCCCAAAGGCATTGATTTCCCTCAGAAGGCAAATCGTGAAAGGATTAAATCTAAGAGTGAGACTAAATCTTATCAACTTGCCTCAAGTTATCCCTAAAGTGGAGCACTAGAGCTGGCACCAGAATTGGTTGTGTGAAGGATTATCCAACAGAGCTTAGAATGCAAGCTCTTGAAATGGTACACCTGTTAACAGGGGCATCAATAATACCAAATACATCGTTGCTCGCACAAGCTCAAGAATGTCATGACCTAGATAGGAGGCTAGAAGCCTAGAAGATCTTATGACACGACGAGCCAACTAATTCACTTGATAACATGAAACCTATAAACTTTGGCTATTGAACAAATGTATTTGTGATGTTGCATTGTCGTTGTGTTGTGTACTTATACTTATGTTGTTAGTTTGTGACTCTTTTTATTTTCGTTTAATGTGTAGCAAAGTCCACCAAGTGTAACAAGTTATCAATTTAGGACCCCATTTGGAATGAGGGGTTTTCTCCTTAGTCTAGTATTTTTCTTGTGAAATCGAACCGATTTCTATGAAGTTCTAATACGATCCCATAAAATTCTGACATTCTAAATATGCTTTTAACGTTGTAGAAGAAAAAGTGTTAGTGCAGAACTGAATTGATAGTGTGCTTGATTACTACGGTCAGATCAGATCATCACAAGTACATGCTAAAGACATGACTAATTTTAGGGAGAACTAAAGTTTTAACAATACAGCTTGTTCTACAACCCATGATATATCCATCATGTCTAAATTATCCACTTTTTTACTAGAATAACCTAAATTAATTCCATAGGCCTAAATTTTACATTATGAATAATAAAGAGGAAATTAATTATTTTCTTGGCCTTAAAAAAATGCCTCTCAGTTTCTTGGTCCTTTTTTCTCGAACTTTGGCTATTTGGCCCTGAAATGAATTTTGTTTGGTTATTTGGCCCTTTTGTTAGTTTGGTGAGTTAACCGTGTTAAGTTCTATGTGAAAGTACAATTTTGCCCCTATCACCGAATGAAAGAAATTAGGAACCTACAGATGCATCATACGGGTGTTTCAGGTTGTAATAATTTCCTAAAACAAGCACATGATTATTTTGAAGCACAGAATCATTATTTTTTTTGTATAATTTTCACATTGGAGCGGCGCAGAGAAGTACGGATGGCGGCCACTGCTACCCCCTGCGCGCACACCATTGGAGTGGCGCAGAGGAGTACGGTGGCCTTGGATGTCGTGGAGGGCTTGACTGATGGCGCTCTGCAGCATGAAGCGACGAACAACACCGATCTCGTTGCCACGGTTAATGGTGGACTCCACGGAGATCGTGATGGAGTCAGCCATGGCGTTCATGGAAGGAGTAGGGTGAGTCATCTTCTACCTTGAACTTCGGCGAGGAACTCCGGCAAAGTTTCTGGTGAACTCTCCCTCTCTGTGTTTCCTCTGGCATTTTGCTCTAGCGGTTGGAGAGCGTGCGTTGCTGATAACGTGTAATAAAATAAATGTACTATAAAAGTACCTGTGTATTATTGAACAATGTTTGTACACAAAAGGCATGTGCCTATTTGCCCAAAGGGCCTTTCGAAAGGGCCGGACGCCCCTTAAAAGGCCCAATTACTGTAACCATCATTAGCAGTTGCCAATCGTTCATGTTTATCATATGGCATGTTTTAGATCCATCACTGTCGGTTTTTCTTTTCGATAATTGTACCAAAAAAAAAATCTCTCCTACAAAAACTTCACGGGCTCAGGTTAGGATTATACTAGGGTTGAGAACACATAAAACAATGCTACTAGCTCTCTTGCGTACCAGACTGTCGACCAAAGCTCCCATCCGGATCGATTCCGGCGTGGAGAAGAGAACGACCGGCCGGACGGCACCTATGCCTATGCTATATATATGCTCTGAGCGTGACCTGAGCTGAGCTAGCGAGATGAACGCGAATGGGAATGTGATGCTCCACCTCCTCTATCACAGTCTACCATCATATCGTCTGTCTCACGCCGCGCGCTCTCACATTCGCATTCGCATTCGCATTCACAACCAAACCAAAGCTGCATGTATATATCCTGTTCCTCCGTTCTTTGGAGATCGAAGTCGTCAGGAAATGGAGACGGCGGCGGGTAGCGGTGCTGCGACCAAGCTGCAGAAGGTGTACCGCAGCTACCGGACCAGGCGGAGGCTCGCCGACTCCGCCATCGTCGTCGAGGAGCTCTGGTATGGTAACAACGAAATAGGTTGCCACAGTTTTGAATCCTTCCTTAAGTTCTTGTGTACTGTCAGTGTCACTAGCAAGAAAGCTCCAACGATGCCAGGCACGACTACTGTCGTCGTCGTTGGAGGCTTGGAGCCATGTTTTTGTGACTGTGAGAGATAAAAGAACCGGTGGTAAATTTGCAAATATTTCGGGCTCCTCTTCTCACTTCTTCTCCTTTTTTCTAAAAAATAATCGTCTTCCGGTAACTTTGGTTTAATCTTTGGGAAAACGGAAATATATATTTACTACACCCATATCAACTATCGGCCTACTAATTTGCATAGTTTCCTTTTTTTTCGAAAATATTTTGCACTTGTTTCTGATAGGGAGTAGGGACAACACTTTTTCGCAGCTCCAGTTTACATACCGTGGATGATTGGTCTGCGTAAAAAAACCTGTGTTTCTAGCATGTTTGGTTGCCCGATCAGGCGATCGAGCTGGCTCGTTTTTTGGGAACTAGGCAGTTGGACAGGCTGCGGGATAGTGATATTTAACTCTCTACTAGTACTGCAAACTTGAAATTCTCTTACGGTGCACTTACCGTCAGGGAAAATAAAAATATCGTCATAAAAATATAGTTATCATCATAAAAATAAAAAATATCGTCATGAAATTCTCTCACGGTGCACTTACCGTCAGGGCTAGCTCGACAGGTAATTTCAGTTTTTCCTGACGTTGGACAGGGAATTTCAAGTTTCCAGTAGTAGCTATAATATATGAACCGCTATTTTCTAGCGGCTCTACTGTACATATGAACATATATGTAGACCTTCATTAAATAGTTATATTCGAATATGGTGAGAATTATAGCCTGGAGACTTCATATCTTGATGAGAAAAGGAGTAGATCACAGTCATGAAAACTAACAAGGAAAAAATATACAGGAAAAATAAAAAAGGATTTGTATAATTCTTCCCCTTTTATGAAATATATGTTTCAAAAGGATCCAGTAGATGGCTGAGGGATTATCATAGAATATTTTTGGGAAAAAAAGTATGGAAATATGTTGAGATTTTGGTGTTTCTGCCCCTACTTCAAAGTCCAACTATGATTTTACCCCTGTTTTTTCAACTTTGTAGTTTTGCCCTTCACTATTTGCAAGTCAACGCGATTTTGCCCCTGGTCTTTGCGATTTTGCCCCTATTTTAACCGTTGACTGGGGGCAAAATCGCATTGACTTGCTTGTATGGAAGGGCAAAATCACAAAGTTAAAAAAAGGAGAGCAAAATCACAAACACACTTCAAAACAGGGGTAGAAATGCTCAAGCCCCAAATATGGGTGAGCCTGCAGAGAAAAAGAGATGAGTAGAAAGGAATTGAGAGGGAAGAGGAGTCTAAGAGGGTGACCCTAGCAAGCGCACGAGCTTTCTTTACATATATTTTTCTCTAGATATCATTTAGAAAATATAATGTGGATTCTAGATTTCAGCTTGCACTTTCCAAAAGGCTGTGTAGCACATGTGCAAATAGTCTAAACTCCTATATAAGTTAATTTGGAGAAAACCTAGAACAGAAGAAACATGTTAGATCAAAATTCGTCATGTTTGTTTCGCTTATATTTTAACATATAAATAAATCTTGAATTTTTCTATAACATAGTATAGTTTAAGTAGAGTGGTACGTGCTCATATGTACGATTTGTTCCATAAAAAAATTCTCATTTTTTAAATATTTTGGTGTTCCAAGAAATAAAACTGAATTGATTCTTACTAGTGTTTATATAAATTTTAATTGACATCAAGGGTTAATGTTGGATGGATTAATGAAGGTGGCAAGCACTGGACTTCGCGCGACTTAACTACAACACTATCTCCTTCTTCGACAAACCGAAGCCTAAGACTGGTGCCTTACATTGGAATCGTATTAGCCAAAATGCGTTGAAGGTTGTGTTACTTGCTACACCTCAAAAAATCATTATTGCTTTTGTTCAGCATTCTACTATATTGCTCTTGTATTAATTTCTTTTTGGCCATAATTATGTGCTTCACACAGGTGGGTCATGGTCTCTCTAGGGAGGCCAAGGCTCTCAAGTTGGCTTTTGAGCATTGGATCGAGGCTGTGAGTATAAATACTACAAATCCACTAGTATTTATCCACAAAATCCATTTTATTGCAATAATATTCTTAAGATTTTCTAATGTGCTTACATATGTGGAGTGAAAAAGGACAGTTTCCAATTCCACTTGATTTGAGAATTCTACTTAGTGTCTACACTAATCATTGGAAATCCAACATGTTGCTCTTAAACAAATTTCTTTCGATCTATCTATAAAAAATTTTGTTTGCAACATTTTATAATTAGTGGTGGCATCAAATCACTATATACATTTGTTATTGTATAGATTGACTCGCGACATCGCTCCGGGCACAACTTGTACTTCTACTATAATTTGTGGTGCCAAAGCGAAACTGGTCAGCCCTTCTTCTATTGGTGAGAACTTGTAATATTTGCATGTTTCATTTGTGGAACAAACTGATGCAATTTAACATACATCAGAAACAATGTTTAGAGAGATCAACATCAACTGCTAGTGTTATTGCATGGAAATTTCAGCGAGCTCACATGCACTTGTAGGCTTGATGTCGGGGATGGAAAAGATGTGGATCTTCCCGAGTGTCCAAGAACTTTGTTGAAGAAGCAATGCATAAGATATCTTGGTCCGGTAAGAAATGCACTACTATCAAATGGCTATGTATCTGAAATCGTGATATACAAAATATTCCAAGAAGAGTTGTATAAGGGCTTTATGAATACCCACACATGTTGACTTTGGTTTGGATAAGATTTTGTATCTAAATAGCACTATCCTTTTAGTGGTCACTTTTCTAAAAAGATCTTATGTTCAACAAGCTTTTATTGGGTTTTTTTTGTAATATTGTTATTACTCTTACGTTGACCTGTATACAAACTACAATTTAGAAGGCATTAAGCCTCAAATTGTTGTTACATAAGAAACATGAATATAATTGGGCATATCTTGGTCTACTTCGTATCATGACATATGTAACACATTCGAGTTCAAAAACAACACAACACCAAGAAACTAGAAAAGTCAATTCCAATTCTTTATTTTGTTTATAGTAAACCTATTTATCAAGTGGTTGTAAGATCATATATTTTGTAAATGTTTTGCAGAAAGAACGTGAACTCTATGAATACATCATTAGTGAGGGAAAGATTATCCACAAGAAATCTGGAGAGCCACTTGATACAAGCCAAGGTCCCAAAGAGGCTTATTGGATTTTTGTCATGAGCACAACAAGAAGACTTTATGCTGGCAAGGTAGCTTTTCTACTTTTACAAAGACTTCCATGCACACATTGCCAAGAAAGTCTTTAATCATATTTGTTTTAGCTTATGATTTGGATCACTACCTATCTCTGTAACCTGAATTATTCATCCAGAAGGAGAAAGGTGTATTTCAACACTCTAGCTTTTTAGCCGGAGGTGCCACTATAGCGGCTGGGAAATTTACTGTAAAATCCGGAATAATCAAGGTAGTATTATTGTGCAATAATGCCCTATGAAAATTTCTGTTTTAGTGTGATATAATTAATTCTTGGTTCAACTAACTTTGTTTCTATCATATTCGTATGTAACATAGTTCTATTCACCCTCCCTCCCATCCAAGTATTTATGTCCAAGCTATTCCTTGATTTCATGTCTATTATATATAGTTTCTAGGTTATATGCAATATTTACCTAAGATTAGTGGAATTTTTTTTAAAAAAAAATATATGATGTGATTTCTAGAGTTAGAATATCATAGAGGTAAGTTGTATATTTCTTACTATACTTTACGATTAGCTACTTATCAAGCTAATGGACAATAGAACATTGGCTTTATTTCCATTTTTCCTTTTTTAGGATCAAACGATAATATTGTTTCCATTCTTTTCTTGTGTTTATTTACATGTCCAATTCTGATATTTTTACTATCTTATCTTGATCAGTATATCTGGGGATATAGTGGCCACTACAAACCAAGCACAGAGCATCTCAATAATTTCATGAAATTGCTAGAAGAAAATGGAGTTGATCTCAAAGAAATTGAGGTACACCAATGCAACCATAACTTTGACTCACCTATACATGTCCACATAGATGTTTATATTATACTAATATATATGGTGTTGATTTTGGTTATTCAGATGCGACCATTCACCAAAGGAGACTACCATAATGATTCTATGCCTAATGAAATACAAAACATCGTTGTTGAAACCGATCCTCCACAAGTGATTCTCTCTCCAGACACAAATGAAGGTGATGAAGGAAAGGACGCTCCAATCGAACAAGCAAAGCTAACATATCGTAGAACCTTATCAGGTGGTCTACACAATCCCAAAGGCACTAATGTCCCTCAGAAGGCAATTCTTGAGAGGATTAAATCTAAGAGTGAGACTGAATCTTATCAGCTTGGCCTCAAGTTATCCCTAAAGTGGAGCACTGGAGTTGGCCCCAGAATTGGATGTGTGCAGGATTATCCAACAGAGCTTAGAATGCAAGCTCTTGAAATGGTACACCTGTTAACAGGGGCATCAATAATACCAAATACATAGTTGCTCGCACAAGCTCAAGAATGTCATGACCTAGATAGGAGGCTAGAAGCCTAGGCGAAGATCTTATGACACGTGCATGGGCCAACTAATGCACTTGATAACATGAAACCTATGCAGTTTGGCTATTGGACAAATGTAGTTGTAATGTTGCATTGTCATTGTGTTGTGTACTGAAACTTATGTTGTTAGTTTGTTCAGCGTTTTCTTTTCATTTACTATGTGGCAAAGTTTGGAACTTTGTTCCTTTATCTAAAAAAACTATGTGGCAAAGTCCACCAAGTGTAACAAGTTATCAATTTAGGCCCCAATTTGGAATGCGGGGTTTTCTCCTTAGTCTAGTATTTTTCTTGTGAAATCGAACCGATTCCTGTGAAATTCTAGTACGATCTCATAAAATCCTTGCATTCCAAATATGTTGTTAAGTTGTAGTAGAAATAGTGTTAGTGTAGAACTGAATTGATAGTGTCTTGATTACTACGGTCAGACTAGATCACCACAGGTACATGCTAAAGACATGACTTAGGGAGGTCAAAAGTTTTAACAGTACATCTTGTACAATCCATGCTATATCCACCATGTCTAAACTATCCACTTTTCTTTACTGAAATAACCAATACTAATTCCATGGGCCTAATCTTTGCATTATGAATAATAAAGTAACCCTAAATTTAAAAACCACCATGCCACTACTAAAAATAACTTAGCACCTGAACTTTCATGTAAATTAATTATCTTATTACTCCCTTAGTTTATGATGAATAAATCGACCTCTAAAGTTGTCCTAAGTAAAATTGTTTAGTTTGATCGATTTTTCTAGGAAGAAAATAATATTTGTGCTACAAAATTAATATAGAGGGATACAAACTAATCGTGGCTCCATCATATTATATTTCTCAGGCATCAGCAGAATAATGATCCTCACCATTCGATTGTATCGAGAGAAAAAAAATTCAGGGACCATGCTCACCAACGGCGTTTCAGGCTGAAACCAGCCCAACAAGGATGAGGCCGACTAGTACTACTTTATTGGGCTTGCTCTGTGGGGTCATGTTAATGCAACGGAGGGATGGGATGCTCCTCCCGCGCATATGAACACGTTAGAATTCAGAATAACGTACCCTACATGCTACAGGGATAGAATTCAAGAAAGATGCAATCATGGCTTTGGATTTGCGTCTGTCGTCCCTGCGTCAACGGTAGGACCCGACTTGCATGCATTTTATGTCACGTCACGTAACACGATCATTGTAACTGCAGTTCCTGCACCCTTTACCAGCTCTTTTACTCCTTTACACTGTACTCCTATGCATCTCCTTTTGCAGTGTGCAGCAGCTAGCAGTAGCATCTTTAGTTACAGTATTTCTTTACCTCTTTGGTGAATCCATGCTCCTCATCTTTTTCCTTATTATACACGTAGTAATAGTAGAAAGCCTGAGTAGCCCAGGCAAAGGCGTCTCAGTGATCGGTCGGTCCATGACGCGCCACCGCTGCTTCTGCACGGCACTTGTGCGGTCTAGTAAGAGGCGCTGCCCCACGCTGGTTGCTCTGGAGCTCTGGGCCCAAAAAGCCTCCGGAGCCCAAAAAGCCTCCGGCACTTCTGCACTTCAGCGCGGCGCACCCAAAAAGCCTCCGGAGCTCTGGGCCCTTGGCCCAGTCCATGACTCATTGCTGCCCCGGCAGCCCAGCACCTCGTATCATTAGCAAGCAAGCCCATGTTATCATGTCTGATGTCTCCATTCCCACCGCTCAGGATCAGTATCATCAAACAACAGCTTTGGATACTCCCCCTCCTCCTCCCTCCTCCCCCCCCCCCCCCCCCCCCCCACCCCCCCCAAAAAAAAAAGGAAAAAAAAACAGCTTGGACAAATGGCTTGCACTGCCATCTTGCAAGTGCTAGCAAGTAGTAGTAGTAGTAGTAGTAATCATGATGAACATAATAATAATATAATACAACAAGTGAAGTGACGATTCCAACATGATACAGATTCTGATCGAGGTCCTGCTTGGAACACAAGATGTTCACCTCTGACAACATTTCATGCGTTCCAAGCAGCACCCCCCCTAATAATAACATATTACTATCAATTAATTAATATATACCACTATACTTATATTAGAATAAGAACGCTACAGGGAAGGACGGACAGGGTTGTACTGACCAAGGCAAGCAGCCACCAGCCAGGTTATGACATGCGTGCTGCACCCAAGCACCAACAAAGAAACGGCATTAAGTTATTGGAAAAATCCCCCGGACCGGACGCGATCTCGAGCTCGACTCGAGCTCTCCCGGAGTCGGAGGAGACACGCAGCCGGCAGCCACTTGGGGCGACAGCGCGCCCTGCCTGGCTGACTCCTCCGGCCGGCCGGCCGGCCGCCTCGTGCGCGCCATGCGCCGTGGTCCCTCCGATCCGTCCCCCACCACGTGCACGCAGGTGAGCAGGTGCCTGATTGGGCCCGGCGAGACGACGGAATTCTGTCTTTCTTGTGCTTCTTCTCCTTGGCTTCTACTACTAGTAGTATTCCACGGGCGTGCCGGGACAACTGTCGTCCGACACGTCATCGTCGATGCTGGCACTGCAATTTCCCCCACCGCCGCCGGCACCAGCAGCCTTGGCAAGGACGGTGAACGGCGGCGGAACGTAGGGCGGCGGGGCGCAGCGGAGGAGCGCCCAGTTGACGCCGGCGAAGAAAGGGTGGCGCTTGATGGCGGCGGCGCCGACGGTGGCGCCGAGCCTGCGGGCGGGGTCCTTGGCGAGGAGCGCGGTGACGAGGTCCCTGGCGGCGGAGGACACCGGCGGGTCCCGGTCCCGGGGGAACTCGAGCGCGCGCGCCACGATGTTTGCCAGCGTCATCTCGTTGTCGTAGCCCTTGAACGGCGTGACGCCATAGAGGAGCTCGAAGACGAAGACCCCCAGCGTCCACCAGTCCACCGAGCTGCCGTGCCCTTCCCCCGACACGATCTCCGGCGCCAGGTACTCGTGCGTGCCCACGAACGACATCGACCGCAGCTCCACCGGCTCCGCCACGAACTCCAGCTCCATGGTGGAGCTGCTGTTGCCGCCGCCGCCGCCGTTGGACGACGACGATGGCTTCTTGGTGGTGGTGCGCCAGCGTCGACGGCGGCGCCCGCCGCGGCCCGGGAAGAGGTGGAAGCAGGAAGGGGCGGGGACGATGCAGGAGGAGATGGCGCAGGAGGTGGAGGAGGAGGCGGCGCCGGAGCGGGCGGCGAGGGAGAGCGGGTCGGAGATGACGTGGGCGGGCGTGGGCGCCGTGGGGTCGCACTTGAGGGAGAGGTCGAAGTCGGTGAGCATGATGTGGCCGTCGGAGCGGACCAGCACGTTCTCCGGCTTCAGGTCCCGGTACACGATGTCCATCATGTGGATGTACTCCAGCGCCGCCACCACCTCCGCCGCGTAGAACCTGCGTGCACCCGTCGTCGTCAGCATTTTTTTTTTAGTACCAGATTTGTTATAAACATTCGATCGTCATCACTTGGCAATGCCATCATGCAATGCAATACTACTAGATTGCTCAGAATTTGTCGCAGAGTTTCATTCAGCAAACGCCGTCACGCATGCGCGTACAGTGAGTGCCCCTGTTTGCTCCGCATAACCATGATTGCAGCAGGCTTTACATTTAGCACGCGCATCATCGACTGTAATAATCGCATAATACTGCTACTCACGTCTGTGCTGTCAACTGTACAAGAAAAGATACTACTACTCCGTACTTGCAAGCGAGGTGCGCGTGGCAATGTCTCTTTACTCCAGACGGGCACGCCGCACATGCGCAATGACTAACGACAAGGGGCGAGGGCGAGGGCGAGGCTACAGTACGGTGTCTGAATCAAGTGCCGGTATGTTGGATGCGACGACTGCGCTCAGCGGCTCCAGCTGCAAGCGAACGGAGGAGGGAGGGGTCACTCACAGGTAAGGTATAGGTAGGCGGAAAAGGCACCGGACAGTGCTCGAATTAGCGCGTCATGGCTGTTGGAAGTTGCACGGTGTGGGGGGCACGGGGGACCCCCATGTGTGCGTGCGTGCATGGCATGGTCAGAGTACCCAATTGTGAGTCCTTTGATTGGGTTAAACTAGGCTAGAATCCTTTTTTACAACAGCTGCAAGTGCCTAGCGCATGTGTGGATCAATTGTTTAGTTAACCCTCGTTGGCTGAGATTGGTAGGAGTAGATAGATTAGTGCCTACAAGAAATGCCCTATAGAACCAAACCTAGTCGTACGTGTATGTGTTTCAGAGCTGTCATTCCCGAGGATCCACATGGGGGGTTAATTAAGGCCCTCCTTGACCAAGCAAGCATCATCATAAATCATCTAGGACGACGTAGCCTAGCCCATTAAACAGAGCATCAGTACACTGATTGCATGCATGGGTCGCGACTAGTGAGTGACGGTGTCGATCGATCACGTTCGCCGGCGTGGCTCCACCGCGTTCTGCGCCTGCGACGCCGCCGCCGCCGCCGCAGCGCACGGGGGGCCGGGTGTCCGCGGGAGCCGCGCGCTCGTGCACGTCGCCATCGATCGGCCAGTCAGCGCGTACCATGCATGTGCGCCCCATCATGCGCCGACCGATATGACACGACCACCGGCGCCGACGACGACTTATCTCGCTGCCGGCCTGTTGTGTTGTTGTTCGTCGCCTGCTGCCTACTCCTACCAACTTAACGCTACGGTTACTGGTGCCGGCCCGTGCTGCGTGCCCTGGAACCGTTGCCGCCGCGTCTCACGGCGGCTGGCCGGGCATGTGGATTCCTGACCCGTGCACAGCCGGGCCACCGGCGCACAACGCTCTGGTTGCGTTGCAGTTGCAGGACGATCGACCCATGTACAGTACAGACAGGTCTACACCTAGCTAGCATTGTCCTCGACGCGCCATGGTGCCGCAATCGATCGGGCGGCCGTAGCAAGTGCCACTGTTGCAACAACAACCAGCCAGCCAACCACTACAGTCCTCTACAGTCTTAGCGTATACAGGTAACTAGGTACCCGTACTGTACGTGTCTAGTGTTGTCTTGGCTGCTGGGCCTCTCTCTGTACTGGCAATGGCAGTATAGTAAAGCCTCTTATGTTTTCGGATGCAAGCCAAAGTATAGTAAAATTAAATCTGCATCCGTGAATGTACGTACGTACAGGAATACTGTCTCATACCTACGACGTCATCGACGTATAGGGTGGGTGCCATGCGTACTCCCGTCTAGCGCTTTTGTTACTGCACGTACTTATGAAGGCAGTAAACGGAATCTGGGTCATCAGGGTTTGCAATCGCAATCGCGCGACGACTGGTGGTGCAAATGCAGGCGCATGTGGCACTCACAAACACAGCCTGTTCTTTTGATCAATCAACGCTTATTTTCAGGCACGAAACAGTATTTTTCTCTCACAACAAATCAGCACGAGTTGAAATCAGCGCTTATTTTCAGCCAAAAGAACAGGCCGACAACTTTTACTTCCACATGGAAAGGCTTGACTTGAGGACCCTCTGTGTGGTGTGGACGTGTGCTCGTGTGGCTCTGGCTCACTCACAGCATGCACCGCACAATAGACTCTGCTGCTGTTGCTGTGAGACTGTGACAGTAATTAAGCTCCACAGCCACTCCATGATGTCTCTTGACTCTAACAAACACAAAAGTCTGCATTTTCTCTGTTATGTGATGGCACAAACGTGGTGAACTGGTGACCATGGTAGTGAACGAGTGTTTCCTGATCTGGTCTCCAAACCATCTTCTTTTCCCCTTCTTTCCATTGGCTTTATTATTTCTATAAAAGCCAGGTATCTTTTTTTTTATTTTGCTCTTCTCATCATAAAATCAAACAGAGTTCGAAAAAAAAGTATTGTTGTCCACACATGTCACATCACACACGTACTAAAACGGTCTAGGCTTGGGAGCTGATTTGTAGGGCTAATTCTGGCTAATACTCCTAAGCTGAAACCAACAAGCTGTCAGTTTCCTTATGATGACCAATTAATCAGAGAGATGGATGGATGCGCAAATGCAGCAAATGCATCCAAAAGGCAAGAGCGAGCGACAGCAACCTGATGATGCTACGCCGTGTTGGTCATGATGAAACGCATTCATTCGTCAGGGTTTCAGAGGGGAGGGGAGGAAACCAGGCGGATGCGTGCCCAACCGAAGACACATGGGGCCCGACTGCATCCACTGGATCCTTAAACTACACCAGCAATGGAAACAAAACCAAGTGGTAGAAATTTTAATTTTTATTTTGCAAGGAAGGAAGGAAACAGACAGAGCGCCGCGGCAATCACAACAACAACAGCCCCGCAGGAAACCTGCCTGATTCTTCTCCTCAAAAAAAGCCTATAGTCGCTGCTAGCTTACTAGGCACGGATCAATGGAGCCCAAAACACACTTCACTTGTTTTTTTTAAAAAAAAAATCAAAATTGTTCGCACGATCTTCGAATTCATTAACTAGTAGTACTAGTGTGGATGTCAAATGCACGCATGAATGAATTTCGTGTGGTTGAGCGAGCGAGAAGCAGTAGTAGTAAGAAATGAGCACGGCGGGTGGTGACGCACGCACCTGACGGCGGCCTCGGAGAAGCGGCGGTGCGGCTGGCGCTGGCGGAGCACGTGGAGGTCCCCGCCGGGGCAGAACTCGGTGAGGAGGCAGGACCAGCGGTCCCCCTCGGCGACGCCGTAGAGGCGGGGCAGGAACGGGTGGTCGACGGCCTCCAGGATCTCGCGCTCCGTGCGGGCGCGGCCCTCCTTGTTGCGCCCCTCCAGCTCCTTCCGGTCCATCACCTTCGCGGCCACCACCAGCGGCGGTTGCGGCGGCGGCGGCGTGTGTTTCTCCTTGTTGTTGTTGGCGGCGGCGGAGGGGGGCCGGACCTCGGCCAGGTACACGCTGCCGATGTCGCCGGCGCCGAGGCGACGCAGGAAGCGGATGTCGGAGAGGGAGACGGCGCCGAGGCGCGGGATCTGCTGCTGCGTGGACGACGACGACAGGCCGGCGGCGGAGGCGGGGGCGGTGGTGGTGGTGGTGGGCGCCGGGGTATGCCGGCGAGAGGGAGGGGGCGGCAGCGAGAGGTTGTGGTGGAGCGGGCCTGACGAGGAGGTGGAGCACGACGCCGTGGCCGTGGACACCGTGGACGCGGAGCGCGACCGCGTGCGCCCGTCCGACGAGGACCCGAAGCTCAGGCTCTGCAGCTCGTCCGCCGCGATGTCCGCGCCCGTGCCCGTTCCCATGCTGCCGCCTGCGCTGTCGCCGTCCGGTGGCATCGTGGTAGTGGCGGTGCTGGTTCCGCGGCGGGAGTGGAGGGAGTGCGCGCGCTGCTGCCTGCTGGACAGGGGAGGTGGAGGTGGAAGGAGACGAAGAAGCGCAGCGCAGTGCAGAGCAGAGGAGAGAGACAGGGAAGAGGTGGTGGGGATTTTAATTTGAAGGGGGACACGAGGGAGGTGGTGGGGGCGGTGATTGGGAGGTGATGGCCTGATGGGCCGGGCCGTGATTGCGTGAGAGACCGACCCGTTTCATCTCTAATCGTTTTTTTTAAAAAAAAATAATTAATAATTAAATAATAGTAGAAGAAGGTTGGAAGAGTTCCGGGGAACATGCAGGCCCTGTTCTCCGGGGGTTGCGAGAGAGGAGATCTCGTTTGTTTCCTCTGTTGCAGTATCGATGGGTGCACGGAGGAACATTCCACCGTGATTGCCATTCCAATTCAAAAGCGGAATCTGATTAGATAGATCCTACACTACTTGAGCTTGCTTACTGTGCGACAGCCAAGATGACTGCTCCGGCCTTTTCCATTCCTTAATCACGATTCACGTCAGTGGATTTGACCTAATGGCTTGCCTTTCTGCATTGCCATTACCTATATATTACTTATTTTATCAGTGGTTTGTGTGTTTATGTAGGCAGGAAGCAGTAGCTTACGGCTGGGAAAGCCTATAGTTTATATTTATACATTTGCCGTCCCGTGCAGCATCAGAGGGCGGCCGCACGACTCTCATCTCTCAGATCAAATAATCAAATCAATCAGCAGGCCTAATAGGCTAGCTAATGACAACCTAACAGGTGTGAGCGTTTAACTCCAGGTCGGACGCTTGCGTTCGGCGCCACACGCGCACGAACACCTCGCGTGGTCTAGCGCCGTCTAGGAGGAGGAGTAGCGTTGCACGACGAGGAGTCGACGAGCCCAGGACTGGTTGTGGGCCTACGTACGGGATACAGACGGGCCTACTGTGATGCGGACTCGATGGGATTTGTCCGGGTCCAAGCAGAAGGGGCCGAGAGAGACAAGAAGGAAGCGAGTGGACCAAACCATACGAACATGCCAGCCAGGTGGCCGATGGGCCACTGGGCCAGGCCAGCCAACGCCGGGTTAAGTCCCGCTTCCGTAGGCCGTCGTAGCCCGTAGGTGAGCAGCTGCTTGTGCTCCCCCATCTCCCGGCGCTCATCCCTTTTTCTCCTCTCGCTCCAAAAAAAAAAAAAAAAAAAAAAAAAAAAAAAAAAAAAAAAACTTTTCCTCTTATCTTCTTCTTCTTCTCAGTTCTCACCTATCTTCTCCCGGGCAGTGGCTCACCGCTGGCGCTGGGTTGCTCTCACGTGGCTACATCATATATCTTAAATTGAGTGAGAACACGCTGTGTCAATATAATACAGTAACATGAAGAAGAAGAAAAAATCCCCGAGTGTTTGATTGGTTATGATGGGCGTATGCGGTGACACCACATCTATATGGATGCACTAGCTATATAGTTGAAGAGTTTTTTGGTTGCATATTGCATACGTATGTATAGAGATTCTTGGAGGCATGGGTGATTTGGATCGATGTGGGATGCATTAAATCTATCCAGTAGGATGAGAAAGTGAACTCGAAAAAAAGGAAGAGAAGAAGAAGACGAAGAACAGAAAGTGAAGGAATCGCCTGACCGTTTTCACCATATCAATCAGACAATGCTCTACGTCCGCTTTATTATGCAAAGTTGTATATCCACTCGATAGGCAACCAAATAGCTAGTAAGCCATGTGTTTGGGGGATGACTAGCTGTTGCTGGATTCACCGCCGCGGTCAGAATGGAGTGTTTCGTTTTCACAATTGCCAATTGCTAACTAAGGGACAATTGCAAGACTGCCCCTATCCTGAGGTCCAATTGCTCGTTTGCCTCTCTTTTTTAACTTTGTATGTTTGTCCCTGTTTTTCGAATCCGAAGCTATCGTCTGCCCCTGATGCTAAACTCCCGTTAGGTTCTAATAAATAAATACTATGAAAACAATATTTGGTAAAAAGAAAAAGGAAAAAGCACTAGACTACCCTTGTCCTATCGAGAGCACATACTCAATCCTTATCCTCTCGCTCAACCAGGGAGCCGACCGACCAGGCGGTGCTCGCAGAGGCGGCTCAGCGGCCTGGTGCGGCTGGCGTTCGGCACTGGCGGGAGGGCGACTCGCCACGGGTTCCTCGGGGACATGTGCGCGGCTCCCACGAGCGACCAGGCGGCGAGCGGGAGGGCGGCGCGCGGGGGCCTGCGCGCCAGGCGGGCGAGAGGGCGGCGCGGCTGGCCGGAGCTGCGTCAGATCCGGCGGTGCTGGGTCCTGGCTGCCAGGCCAGTGAACGAGCGGCGCGGCTCAGAGCGGTTGCCAGGCGTTCCAAAGCGACAGGCGGCAGGAGGCGCTGTGCCACGCTGCTGTCTTTGGCTGGCGACAGGGAAAACCTGGGAATGCCCGCGCGTGCCCAGCCACCACCGTCGTGCCTCCGGCCATGGTTGTGTCGTAACCAGAATTTAGGTAGCACAGGCCAAATATTATGCTTATATACTATTTGTAAATATTATGCTTACAAAATATTACTTTGAATGTATACAAAATATATATTGTCATTTGTCCAAGATAAGTGCACAATAAGTCTGTAAAAAAAGTTCGGCTTGCTTCTTAGGTCATTTATGTCAAGGGCATTTTTGTCTTTTCAGCTTTTACTTAACACCGTTAAGTCCACTTCACGGAAGAGGGGCAACTAGTATCTTTGGATTAAAAAACAGGGGCAAACCTGCAAAGTTAAAAAAGAGGGACAAACGAGTAATTGGACTTTTGAATATGACCAGTCTTGCAATTGGCCCTAGCCTTTTCGCTTGAGCTACGTTGATTTTTTTTTTCGTGATCGGGTCGTTACCCGTGTTTCATTAACAATAAAGACCATAAGAAAGGCCAACACACGGATACAGGAATTCACAAGTAATTCCAGGATTACCGGTGAGATCCTAAACACAGACAAACAGCAACAATACACGCGCAGGGGTGGGGGGTGGGGGACCTCAAACCCTAAACATCAACCGACTATGCTTACCAACAAAAATATATGCTACATTTGAGGTCTTTCTTCTTAATGCCTAAACGTCGCAGCCAAAAGCTCATTTGAGGTCTCCTTTTAGAGATAGTACACCATGAGGACCCGACATCTTGAGTAGTAAGTATGGATTGTGAGGTATGGCCATGAACTTGGCGATTGTCGGTCTTTCCAGGATGGCATGATAAGACGATTCAAAATCGGCTACTTCGAACTTGATTAGTTCTGTGGGATAATTTGTGGGGCTTCCAAATGTTACTGGTAACGTAATTTGATCCAAGGACATTGCTGCTTTCTCGGGTACTATTCCATATTTCTCAACCTATTGCATTTCCCGGTAATCGTATCTTGACATATGCTACATACGAAGTATGTAGTAATTTTATAGTACCCTACAGAATATAGAAAATAAGATCTAAACTGGTCAATGCCGCGAGTAAGAAATTATCTATTTTTTTCCCCGGTGTCAAATACTAAGAAACTAGTTGCTTGCGCGCGCCCTCGCGCGCGAGGACAAGAGACTGCTCTGTTTGATCTTGTAGTTTACATATACAGATGATTTTGGACGTGTGAAGATGCAAGAGTAAACTTCAGGGGATGGAATAAGCGTTGATCCAAGTATAATTATCTAGACTATAACTATACATATATGACACAAAACTATTTTTACAATGCCTACATTAGGTAAGCAATCATATGCCAAAGAATATAATATTGCTAAAGCCAATATTTTTTAAGGGAATCTGCTGTGTTTATGTTGCAAATTTACCTGCATTATTGATTATCTTACATTATTCTTTTTTTCTGGTTTTGTTACCAGCAATAAGGCTAAAAGATCCCGACTGGCACCCCACTGCCTAAGTAACAGAAAACAGAGACAATCAGATTACTTGAAGTTGAAGTTAAAGAAATGATATAGCAATAAATTACTGGAAATATAAGCACAAGTTTTACTTAAGGTCCTCACTTTACTACTGGGAAACCATCAACTATTATATTGTTTTCCAAAATCGAAGTCGAATTTGCCTAAGCGCTAAATTTGCAGAGGAAGTGATAAAGTAATCAATCAATTTTAATAGACCAAACAGCATCTGTTTATTACAATATATCTGTTCCATGTACATTGGTAGTATTATCTGCACATAGACCAAACAACATCTATTGATATTTGATAAATAGTTTTGTGGTAATATGTAACAGAACCACCTTAATCACATGGCCCACAGGCACCTGTCATCGTCACTAATGACCTCTGACAGTCGTACCCGTGTTCCAAATGATCGAGGCAGCCCTGCCGGGCTACATCAGTGCCCGTATGCCGACAGGATCTCCATTGCGAAGCCATTACAGAGTTACAACATTTCATAATCAAAATACATCAGAGTAAATGCGGAAGATTAACTAGTACTTAAATTACAAACCGAGTTCAAATAGTAAATAAGTGTAGTTATTACAAACCAACTTAAAACAGTAGCAGTGGCACTGGAACAGCGATACAACATAAATAGATAGTAGATAATCGAACCCAGCCCACGGGTCCTTCACTCCTCACCACTATCCTCTTCGATCACTGTAGCACAACAGGGGTCGAGACAAATCTCCGGCTGTGGCCCTCCTGCAACGGGGTTAACAAACCCTGAGTACTGGGTACTCCACAAGACTTACCCGACTAAGGAAAATATCTGACTCTTGGAATGCAAGGTTAGGGGTAAGGCTTAGCAGGAGGTAAGAGTTTAGCGGAAAAGCATTACTATCCTGTCTCAGTATTTTTGCTCATTGAATAACCTTATTAATATCATAAGTCATCATTCATCTTTTCCATCTATCTTATTCTTTTCATCATTCTCAAACATCCTATTCTTCGAACCACTTTTCGAGGTAGACGTGAGGATCAAGTCTCCATAACCGAGGAGCACGTTGATTCGAATCAAGTAAGTATACCCAGCTGGGGATTCTATCCACACTGCATATGTAGCACTTAAGCTTGCATATACCAACCCATTGTCACGGCTTTTCTATTCCGGACCCGGTCCTACGCCACCCGAGAGCACAGTACTCCACTAGTCTCCAGGCACGCCGGCCACGTGGGTACACGCTACTCTCGCCATCTCTCCACTCCCAGTGCGCGGTTGTCGGTTCCAGCAATAGAGCGACCTGGCCCTAGGCTTTCCGAATTGGTATGTGGCTAGGCTGTTCATCATGATCACAACAGGCCTTACAACGAACGGTCCCTACTGCTTTCCGTCAGAGACCATGCATTGGGACTCTAACCCAAATACCCTGGATTCTGCCCGGTTTTCAAATCCCTTTCCCGATGATGACGATCAGTTGGGACTCTAACCCAAACAGATGGCCGATCACTCGGGAAACCCATCCATTACAATAACAGTGTCCTGGCCAAAGGACCCTGCCATCATACATGGACTCATACCCATCCCTTGATAATTCTTCATTCCAAATATCAAGTTTAAATTAGCATTTTTGCAATTCTAATATTTAAGCATGACTAAGCATTTTTCAACTCATTTCAAATCATTAGGTTCCTTGGATAACAAGTAGTCAAGGATGGTAAATGCATCAATTGTTTCATCACGCAACTCCTAACAACTTAATGCAGTTGATTAACTCCAGTGATAAAAGCATTTATAAATAGAGGGTTGAATGCACCGGGGCTTGCCTTGCAACGCAAAAACAGTCGGGGCAGGAGCACCACAGCTTTCAGGTTCAAGAACCACCTCGGAACCTTCTCCTCCAGGCACCTCGACTTTGACTTCCTCGTTTACCGGCACTACACGTGTGCAACAATGCATGTATGAATGCGATGCAGAAAAGAGCATAGGCCAGAAATAAGGAACTAAACATATGACAAGCATAAAATGGCATCACTAGGGTGTTCTAGGTCTTAAATGGGTTTGACCTAGAACCACAATCAATTCCAAAGTCACACAAATCCTAAATTCATTTTCTACACTTCTTTTTACTATTTAATAAACCCATATCTATTTAATACAAGAGCAAACTAATTCCAATTGGGACCAAACTTCACCAACAGATAGCCTTCCATGCCAAACAGAGACACATAAATTTTGGTGATTTTTGGAGTTACCTAGATTTAATTAAAAATGTGCAAAAATCCACTTTCCATTTATTTTAGGGATTTTTACCTACTGCAGAAAGTACTTAAACATGACAAACAATATTTTTATAAAATTCTACACTACTCAGAGAGAACATACAAAAATTCTCATGAATTTTGGATCAGCCAAAATATTCTAACAAAATTATGAAACTGCAGCACTATTCATTTGAAAATAAAATGGAAAAGACATTGTAAAAACCTGGAAAAAGAGAAAACCGAAACGGCCCGAAGCCGGCCCAACTCGGGGCAATCAGCCCACACGGCCCGCTCCCCTTTTCCCACACTGCGCCGGACGCTGATAGGCGGGGCCGGCCTGTCAGCTCCGTCTTCTTCCTCGGCCGAACGCGCGGCGCGAGCGAGCACGCGCGCACCGGCGCGGCCCTCGCCGCCGGCGAACCGACGGCCACCCGGATGCGACCTGCGGCTACTACACACCCTAACGGACAACCTAGAACACCTAGCTTCAACCTTAGCCGCCTCCGACGAGACTCTCCGCGACCATGGCGGACGCCACGGCTCGGCGAGCATGCGCCGGCCTCCCGAGACCAAAAAGCGATAAACAAAAGGGTTGGGAAGGATCTAGAGCTCACCACGAGTCTAGTGAGGGAGAAGGACGGGGCTGAAGCGGACCGGTGAGAAGAGATTGACGACGGCGGCGGATGCGGCGGCTTGAACACTCCGGCGAGCACCCGTTCCGCTGGACCTAGGGGACGAAACACGCAACCGCCGAGCGCATGAGTTCAAGAGAAGGTCAGAGAATAGGAAACGAGGCTTAGGCAGGGGAGTAGCTCACCGCGACGAGCTGTGGTCGAGAAACCGAGCCCGCGGCGGCGCTCTGCCGGACCCGAAGACGACGACACCTGAAGCAGAGCACCCAAGGCGTTAGAGGGGGCACAAAAGGCACCAACCGGAGCGCCTTGGAGCTGCACACTTACTGAGAGGATGGAGAGGGTGGAGATAGCCGGTGGACGGTGAATTTCGCCGGCGACCGAGTGGAGCTCAAGAATGGCGGCGGTGGCGATTTTGGTCGGGAGGGAGCACCTGGGGCTTAAATAGGCGAGGAGACGGTCGGGGAGAACGTGGGGGGGAACTCGGCTCCATGCTGCGCGTACCACGGACGGAGCTCCGGCGCCAGAGGACGCGCGGCGCTGTCGCGCACGCCGGCGACGTGCGCGCCGCGGCCGGACGCGCGCGTGACGCGTGAACAGTGTCGCCGGTACAGTACCTTGCTCAGAGAAAATCGCTCAAATTGACTGGCCAAACGACCGAATCCGAGGCCACGCCCAAAAGCAAAGTTGTAGATATTTTTGTGCTGGACAACTTTTGTTTTTGTACCAATTTGAAATTCGGCTTAGATTTGAAAATATTCAAAAGGGGGTAAACTAGGGTTTTGAATTTCAAACTGAATATTTAAAATTACTTTTTATTTTTCTAAAGAACTTGAAATTTGGCCAAAATATAAGTTGTGCATCTCAGAGAGATCTACAACTTCTATTGAGGAAGTTTTGTCTAATTCTCATTAGTTTTTGAAAAGCAGTTTTAAATTCAAATTTTGAAACACTGTTTTGAGCTTAATTCAAAAATTTTCAACATAACTTCAAAATCACCCAAAATAGAAGTTGTTCTACATTAAAAACTCTACAACTTTTATTAAGGGACCTACCTCAGATTTGATCAAATTTAGAAAGTGCACTTTGAAGCCTTTAATTAGGGTTTTAGGAAAATTAAAGATCAACAAGAAATAACAACTCAATTAGGGTTCCTTCAAGCACACACAAGAGTTAAACAAGCTAATCACACTATTAGCCCTAATGACAAGCAAATGCACATGATGATATGATGACATGTCATTTTAGTTAACAGTAATACCAGGGGTATTACAGCCTTCCCCCCTAAAAGAAATCTCGTCCCGAGATTAGGTAGATAACATTGTTTTTAAACAGAAAATTTTCCAATCATAGCTACCCAAACAAAACTCAAAACAAGGGGCTAGAAAAGATCAAATACAGAGAGAGGCTATACCTATATAGAAGCATAGAATTCGGGAAATTTTTCTGCCAAAAAGTCTTCAGATTCCCAGGTGGCTTCGTCCTCAGATTGCTGACTCCATTGTACTTTATACCACCTGGTTGTAGTCCTGCGGGTAACACGATCTTTAATATCCAGAATCCGAACTGGATATTCGGAGGTAGTCATGTCGGGTTCCAACTGAACTCCTTCCACATCGATTACTTGATCTGGCACTCTCAGACATCGTTTCAGCTGCGACACATGGAATACGTTGTGTACTTCTGATATGTGCTCAGGTAACTGCAACCTGTAAGCCACTTTTCCCACACGTTCGATGATCTCAAAGGGTCCAATGAAACGCGGGGCTAGTTTGCCTTTAACTCCAAAATGATTCACTCCTTTCATTGGCGATACCTTCAGATAAACAAAATCTCCCACTTTAAACTCTAGCGGTCGACGTCGTTTATCAGCGTAACTTTTCTGCCTAGACTGGGCTATTTTTAAGTTCTCTTGTATCACTCGAACCTTATCTTCAGCCTCTTTTACCAGATCTACCCCATAGTACCATCTTTCTCCTGGTTCGGACCAATTCAAAGGTGTGCGACATCTTCTACCATACACGGCCTCGAATGGAGCCATTTGGATGCTTTCTTGATAGCTGTTGTTATACGAGAATTCGGCCAAGGCCAAGCACTCGTCCCACTTGTCCGGGTAATTCAACGCGCAAGCTCTCAACATGTCTTCCAATACTTGATTGACTCTTTCAGTCTGCCCATCGGTTTGCGGATGATATGCAGTGCTGTGCAGAAGCTTTGTCCCCAAGGACTTATGAAATGCCTTCCAAAACTTGGAGACAAACTGGGTACCACGGTCAGAGACAATGGTTTTTGGCACTCCATGCAGTTTCATCAGATTCTCAATATACAACTGAGCATACCTTGGAGCTCTAAAGTCCTTCTTGACTGGCATGAAATGGGCTTGTTTCGTAAGACGGTCCACAACAACCCAGATGGAATCAAAACCCCGAGTAGTCTTGGGCAATCCCACAATGAAATCCATGCTGATATCTTCCCACTTCCATGCTGGCACAGGCAATGGTTGTAGTTCTCCACCAGGTCTCATGTGCACAGCCTTAACTTTCTGACATGTGTCACACCTTGCCACATACTGAGCAATTTCAACCTTCATCTTGGTCCACCAGAATTTCTGCCTCAAGTCCTGGTACATCTTATTGCTTCCTGGATGAATAGAGAATTTTGTCGAGTGCGCTTCATCGAGGATCGCTTGACGTAACACAGGAATCTTGGGGACAACTAATCTGTCCTTGAACCAGACCACACCATCATCATCAATCCTGAAACAGTCAGCCTTGCCTGCTTGGATCTTTTCTTTGATGTGCTTGATCCCTTTGCTTTTCTTTTGAGCGGTAATGATCTGTTCTCGAATAGGAGTTTCAATTCTAATGTTGGCTATGCTGCCCCGTGGCACCATTTCAATATCCAATCTCTCCAGCTCACAACACAAGGTCAGAGTATATAACTTCACATTCAAGCAGTTGCAGTGAACCTTGCGGCTCAATGCATCAGCTACCACATTTGCTTTACCAGGATGGTAATGTACTTCGATGTCATAGTCCTTGATCAACTCGAGCCATCTTCTCTGCCTCATATTCAACTCTTCTTGAGTAAAAATGTACTTCAGACTCTTGTGATCAGTGTAAATATTGCAGGTACTTCCCAACAGATAATGACGCCATATTTTCAGAGCATGGACCACGGCTGCCAACTCTAGATCATGAGTAGGATAGTTTTCTTCGTGACGCTTGAGTTGCCGTGAAGCATAAGCAATGACACGACCCTCTTGCATCAACACACAGCCAAGACCGGTTCCCGAAGCATCACAGTACACATCAAATGGTTTCTCGATATTCGGCTGAGCCAACACTGGTGCAGTGGTTAGCAATTCCTTCAACTTCTGAAAAGCTTCCTCACAATCTGATGTCCAAACAAACTTCACTTGATTTTTCAGCAAGTTGGTGATGGGTTTAGATATCCTGGAGAAATCTGGAATAAAACGACGATAGTAACCTGCCAAACCCATAAAACTGCGGACCTGATGCACTGTGGTGGGCGGCTTCCAATTCAGAATCTCCTCGACCTTGCTGGGATCTACGGACACTCCTTCTGCGGACAGAATATGACCGAGGAATGGAACTCTGTCCAACCAAAACTCACATTTGCTGAACTTGGCATAAAGTTGGTGATCTCTCAAACGGTTTAGGACAATTCGAAGGTGGTTAGCATGTTCTTCGGGGGTTTTGGAGTATACAAGGATGTCATCTATAAAAACGACTACGAACTTGTCAAGCTCAGGCATGAACACGGAGTTCATCTGATACATGAAATAGGCAGGAGCATTGGTCAGGCCAAAAGACATGACTAGGTATTCATATAGGCCATATCTGGTGGTGAAAGCGGTTTTGGGAATATCTTGTGGACGGATTTTTATTTGGTGGTACCCCGATCGAAGGTCAATCTTAGAGAATACTTTGGCCCCAGCAAGCTGGTCAAAGAGAAGATCGATACGGGGCAAAGGGTATTTATTTTTGATGGTGACCTCGTTGAGAGGACGATAGTCAATACACAGTCTGAGAGAGTTATCCTTCTTTTTCACAAAAATGGCCGGACAGCCCCAAGGTGACGAACTGGGCCGGATAAAACCTTTGTCAAGCAATTCTTGCAACTGAACCTTCAACTCTGCCAGTTCTTTTGGTGGCATCCTGTACGCCCTACGAGATATAGGTGCCGTACCAGGCTTAAGCTCTATGGCAAACTCCACATCACGGTCCGGAGGCAACCCAGGTAAGTCATCAGGAAAGACATCCGGGAATTCACAAACTACTGGAATATTCAGGATTTCTTGCACTGAGGTAGCATTGACTTGCTTCACGGTTCTCAGGGGTAATGGAAGTTGGATAAGAAGTTTGGACTGACTATCAGGTATGTTAACTTTGATTGTCCTATTCAGCACATCAATCACAGCCTTGTGCTGATACATCCAATTCATCCCCAAAATGGCATCTATGTCCTGATCTTTTAGCACTATCATAGTAGTCGGGAACTTATGCCCTCCCAATTCTATGGGTACCCGAAATACCACTTCCTTAGTACTGATACGCCCCCCGGGCGATTGTATGATAAAATTCTCATTAACCTCCCCAATTTGTATGTCATGCTTGACGACAAAATTACGATTGATGAATGAATGTGATGCACCAGAATCAAAGAGCGTAATTGCAGGGTTATCGGCAATAGGGAACCTACCGAGCATGACGGGCTCTCCTTCCGGGATATCAGCGATCTGGGTGTAGTACACCTGGCCAGCCTTCTTGACCACCTTGCCCTTCTGGGCCTGCTGCTGCTGTCCACGGTGCTGTCCCTGCTGCTGCTGCTGCTGTCCACCAGCACCCTTCTGTGCATTCTGATTGGACTGTTTGGGGAAAGGACAATTGCGGGACCAGTGTCCCATCTGGCCGCAGTTGTAGCATGGTTGATTGTAGGTGAACTGTGGTGAGGTGACACGAACGCCAGGGGCATTCGGCTGAGTGGTGTTTTGCTGGTTTGAGGTGTGGGAGGTAGCGGCGGTACGCACAACTACCTGCTGCTGTGGGTACTGTGGGCGGTTGTGGTGGGTGGGATGGTAGATGATTTTCTGGCGCTTTTGGCTGCCAGAGAAAACAACCTTCTTCTTCTTCTTCTCTCCTTGAAGTTGGCGGTCACTTTCTTCAAAAGCGAGCGCGCTGTCAACAGCTTCATGATAGGTACAGTGGCGGTTGTTGGATAAGCTGCGCTGGATCTTGTAGTTCAAGCCTCTGACAAAGCAGCTCCTCTTCTTACCATCAGTATTCACGTACTCTGGGGCATACAGAGACAATTGGTTGAACTTGGTCACGTACTCCATCACAGTGGAGTCCCCTTGCCGCGATGCCAGAAACTGGTCGAGCTTCATTCTCATTATCCCTTCAGGGATGTAGTGGGCACGGAATGCAGTGCGAAACTCTGCCCAGGTAAGCTGGTGTCCGGCGGGTTGTGCTGCCAGGAGATTAGCATACCAGGCACTTGCGGGACCACGCAGCTGCTGTGCTGCGAACTGTGGCTTCTGGATTTCGGTGCAATGGATCAAACCAAACTTCTGCTCCATGGTACGGAGCCAGTCATCCGCCTCAAGCGGCTCATCCGCCTTGGTGAACACCGGTGGACGGGTGTCGGTGAAGTCCACATAGGTAGTTTCCTGGTTCCCATTATTGCGCCCACGGCGCTCTCCACGCTGACCCTGATTCTGAGCGAAAGCATTTGCCGCATTAGCAAGTGCGGTAATGGCATCAGCGAGGCTTGGTGGCACGGGTGGTGCCTCAGGAAGACCGTCCTCTCCCTGGTTGCTGGACTGACCACGGGTCTGAACCATCTGTGATTTGCACACTTAACTCAGAACTTGGACTTGACATTACTTAAATAGAAACGGAGTAACAGCACAAACTAAAAAAAAATAACAACACAAGATACATAGTCTTAGCGACATACAGCACATAGATCCCAACCACAACTAAAATTCTAAGGGTCATAGACTACGACACAGGGATACAAGCAACTGCCAACGCTGCAGCACGGGCAACTAGTCGTCGATGACCACGATCTCCTCATCGACGTCGTCCTCCACCATCTGGTCCTCAGGCTCTGCTGGGTCCTCGGCGAGTGGTACGGGCTCGAAGTAGCCCAACTCCTCGGACTCGCTCTCCTCGTCCTCAGGCCCGACAACCACGCCACCCTCCGGGTCCTCCTCACGGGGAACCAAGATAGGGTTAAGCAGGTTGTTAAGCCTGTGCACCTCCTCATGCAGGGTGTTGATGTACGCCTGCATGTTGCCATTGTGGGCTTCCACCCACTCCACACGCTCAAGGGCGGCCTGCTCGCGCCCCAAAGCCTCGTCTCTCTGCTGGACTGCCACCTGCTCACGCTCCAGCGCTGCCGCCTCCCGCTCCATGGCCGCCTGCACCTCGGCCTCGACCTGGTGAATCTCTCGGTGCAGGTCGCGGTTGGTGCGCACATCCCTGTAGTGGTTGCGCACAGCTCGGTCAAAGTCCTCCTCCATCAGCCTCACCTCGGCCTTGAGTGCCCTGATCTCCTCTTTGAGTTCCCTGCGGCTGCGGCGACGGCTGCCTGAGCCCTCGCCCTTCTCATGGCTAGGAGCGAGCTGGTGACGAGGAATGCCACGCGGTCCCACCATCTTGCGTGCGGTCAGCTTCGTGCGAGCCAGCTGGACAAAGTGAGGGTAAGACAAGATAGAACAGGCTAGCATGAACAGGTTGGTAAATCCTATCCCAAAACCCAACATTAGGGAGGAAGTTATTAACATGTGAATCAACATGATGCATGATTCGTTCTTACGCAAATTTTAAATCAATGCAGGTAAATAAATATTAATAACATACTTCAGACATAGGGCTTAACAATAATAATAGTAATAATATTGTTCCACATGCCACCCTACTCCTAGTACAGAGTAAGACAAGAAAAGCAGTTTTGGACTCAAAATAGTTAACTTAAATTTTAGATCCAAAATATTTTGAAGTTTTCGAAAACAACTCCGTAATGATTTAGCAATAGATCGCTCTGATACCACTTGTAACAGAACCGCCTTAATCACATGGCCCACAGGCACCTGTCATCGTCACTAATGACCTCTGACAGTCGTACCCGTGTTCCAAATGATCGAGGCAGCCCTGCCGGGCTACATCAGTGCCCGTATGCCGACAGGATCTCCATTGCGAAGCCATTACAGAGTTACAACATTTCATAATCAAAATACATCAGAGTAAATGCGGAAGATTAACTAGTACTTAAATTACAAACCGAGTTCAAATAGTAAATAAGTGTAGTTATTACAAACCAACTTAAAACAGTAGCAGTGGCACTGGAACAGCGATACAACATAAATAGATAGTAGATAATCGAACCCAGCCCACGGGTCCTTCACTCCTCACCACTATCCTCTTCGATCACTGTAGCACAACAGGGGTCGAGACAAATCTCCGGCTGTGGCCCTCCTGCAACGGGGTTAACAAACCCTGAGTACTGGGTACTCCACAAGACTTACCCGACTAAGAAAAATATCTGACTCTTGGAATGCAAGGTTAGGGGTAAGGCTTAGCAGGAGGTAAGAGTTTAGCGGAAAAGCATTACTATCCTGTCTCAGTATTTTTGCTCATTGAATAACCTTATTAATATCATAAGTCATCATTCATCTTTTCCATCTATCTTATTCTTTTCATCATTCTCAAACATCCTATTCTTCGAACCACTTTTCGAGGTAGACGTGAGGATCAAGTCTCCATAACCGAGGAGCACGTTGATTCGAATCAAGTAAGTATACCCAGCTGGGGATTCTATCTACACTGCATATGTAGCACTTAAGCTTGCATATACCAACCCATTGTCACGGCTTTTCTATTCCGGACCCGGTCCTACGCCACCCGAGAGCACAGTACTCCACTAGTCTCCAGGCACGCCGGCCACGTGGGTACACGCTACTCTCGCCATCTCTCCACTCCCAGTGCGCGGTTGTCGGTTCCAGCAATAGAGCGACCTGGCCCTAGGCTTTCCGAATTGGTATGTGGCTAGGCTGTTCATCATGATCACAACAGGCCTTACAACGAACGGTCCCTACTGCTTTCCGTCAGAGACCATGCATTGGGACTCTAACCCAAATACCCTGGATTCTGCCCGGTTTTCAAATCCCTTTCCCGATGATGACGATCAGTTGGGACTCTAACCCAAACAGATGGCCGATCACTCGGGAAACCCATCCATTACAATAACAGTGTCCTGGCCAAAGGACCCTGCCATCATACATGGACTCATACCCATCCCTTGATAATTCTTCATTCCAAATATCAAGTTTAAATTAGCATTTTTGCAATTCTAATATTTAAGCATGACTAAGCATTTTTCAACTCATTTCAAATCATTAGGTTCCTTGGATAACAAGTAGTCAAGGATGGTAAATGCATCAATTGTTTCATCACGCAACTCCTAACAGTTAAATGCAGTTGATTAACTCCAGTGATAAAAGCATTTATAAATAGAGGGTTGAATGCACCGGGGCTTGCCTTGCAACGCAAAAACAGTTGGGGCAGGAGCACCACAGCTTTCAGGTTCAAGAACCACCTCGGAACCTTCTCCTCCAGGCACCTCGACTTTGACTTCCTCGTTTACCGGCACTACACGTGTGCAACAATGCATGTATGAATGCGATGCAGAAAAGAGCATAGGCCAGAAATAAGGAACTAAACATATGACAAGCATAAAATGGCATCACTAGGGTGTTCTAGGTCTTAAATGGGTTTGACCTAGAACCACAATCAATTCCAAAGTCACACAAATCCTAAATTCATTTTCTACACTTCTTTTTACTATTTAATAAACCCATATCTATTTAATACAAGAGCAAACTAATTCCAATTGGGACCAAACTTCACCAACAGATAGCCTTCCATGCCAAACAGAGACACATAAATTTTGGTGATTTTTGGAGTTACCTAGATTTAATTAAAAATGTGCAAAAATCCACTTTCCATTTATTTTAGGGATTTTTACCTACTGCAGAAAGTACTTAAACATGACAAACAATATTTTTATAAAATTCTACACTACTCAGAGAGAACATACAAAAATTCTCATGAATTTTGGATCAGCCAAAATATTCTAACAAAATTATGAAACTGCAGCACTATTCATTTGAAAATAAAATGGAAAAGACATTGTAAAAACCTGGAAAAAGAGAAAACCGAAACGGCCCGAAGCCGGCCCAACTCGGGGCAATCAGCCCACACGGCCCGCTCCCCTTTTCCCACACTGCGCCGGACGCTGACAGGCGGGGCCGGCCTGTCAGCTCCGTCTTCTTCCTCGGCCGAACGCGCGGCGCGAGCGAGCACGCGCGCACCGGCGCGGCCCTCGCCGTCGGCGAACCGACGGCCACCCGGATGCGACCTGCGGCTACTACACACCCTAACGGACAATCTAGAACACCTAGCTTCAACCTTAGCCGCCTCCGACGAGACTCTCCGCGACCATGGCGGACGCCACGGCTCGGCGAGCATGCGCCGGCCTCCCGAGACCAAAAAGCGATAAACAAAAGGGTTGGGAAGGATCTAGAGCTCACCACGAGTCTAGTGAGGGAGAAGGACGGGGCTGAAGCGGACCGGTGAGAAGAGATTGACGACGGCGGCGGATGCGGCGGCTTGAACACTCCGGCGAGCACCCGTTCCGCTGGACCTAGGGGACGAAACACGCAACCGCCGAGCGCATGAGTTCAAGAGAAGGTCAGAGAATAGGAAACGAGGCTTAGGCAGGGGAGTAGCTCACCGCGACGAGCTGTGGTCGAGAAACCGAGCCCGCGGCGGCGCTCTGCCGGACCCGAAGACGACGACACCTGAAGCAGAGCACCCAAGGCGTTAGAGGGGGCACAAAAGGCACCAACCGGAGCGCCTTGGAGCTGCACACTTACTGAGAGGATGGAGAGGGTGGAGATAGCCGGTGGACGGTGAATTTCGCCGGCGACCGAGTGGAGCTCAAGAATGGCGGCGGTGGCGATTTTGGTCGGGAGGGAGCACCTGGGGCTTAAATAGGCGAGGAGACGGTCGGGGAGAACGTGGGGGGGAACTCGGCTCCATGCTGCGCGTACCACGGACGGAGCTCCGGCGCCAGAGGACGCGCGGCGCTGTCGCGCACGCCGGCGACGTGCGCGCCGCGGTCGGACGCGCGCGTGACGCGTGAACAGTGTCGCCGGTACAGTACCTTGCTCAGAGAAAATCGCTCAAATTGACTGGCCAAACGACCGAATCCGAGGCCACGCCCAAAAGCAAAGTTGTAGATATTTTTGTGCTGGACAACTTTTGTTTTTGCACCAATTTGAAATTCGGCTTAGATTTGAAAATATTCAAAAGGGGGTAAACTAGGGTTTTGAATTTCAAACTGAATATTTAAAATTACTTTTTATTTTTCTAAAGAACTTGAAATTTGGCCAAAATATAAGTTGTGCATCTCAGAGAGATCTACAACTTCTATTAAGGAAGTTTTGTCTAATTCTCATTAGTTTTTGAAAAGCAGTTTTAAATTCAAATTTTGAAACACTGTTTTGAGCTTAATTCAAAAATTTTCAACATAACCTCAAAATCACCCAAAATAGAAGTTGTTCTACATTAAAAAATCTACAACTTTTATTAAGGGACCTACCTCAGATTTGATCAAATTTAGAAAGTGCACTTTGAAGCCTTTAATTAGGGTTTTAGGAAAATTAAAGATCAACAAGAAATAACAACTCAATTAGGGTTCCTTCAAGCACACACAAGAGTTAAACAAGCTAATCACACTATTAGCCCTAATGACAAGCAAATGCACATGATGATATGATGACATGTCATTTTAGTTAACAGTAATACCAGGGGTATTACATAATAACCACATAGGTAAACTCCTCCATTGTAATTATGCAGCATCATGAAAGTTATGGAGCACTAAGTATGTTAATTTCATCAGTAAGCAACTTCAGTCGTCATTTAAGCTACATGGCGAACCCAGAATAGATACAATCAAGAGTTAGATAAGAGGAGTGCAAGAACCAATACTAACCTGAGTTCATCACAAATGGCTGTAAGGATAAGACATCGTACTTTTTACCAAATATTGGAGATCCTGCAAGAGGGTAGAGAACACAAAGTAGTCAGTAATAGGAAGATGTTGATTACACATCAACGTCGGTGATGCCTACCAACTGGGGCTGAATTGTAGAAGCTAGCTACGATTGAGGTTAAACATGCAATCAACAGGGAATAAATCAGATTATAATGACTAAGATGCACCAGACCCAAAACAATAAAATGTTTGCTCATAATAAACAGTATAGATTCCCATGAATTGAATGTAGGTACTCCATAACAATGGGTGTCAAAAGCACACCATTTGGAGTTCCACTAAACATTATTTTGGACTCAGCTGTTGTGCCTGCCGAACCTCTGAGAACGATCTGGTGAATAAACAAAGGTTGGCATATTTTCTATTAGATAACCAGGAGAGTATCCTGGTAAAAGAAATCATGGGGAAAAAAATACATTCACGTGACTATAAAAATACAACACCCTCCTGTAAGACTGGAGATATCATCATCATAAACTACATGAAGGATCAAGTAGAAGTAAGCTGCACAAACCTCAGTTACAAAAAAAAAACAGAAGCGAACTAATTGAAACACACTAAGTGCACTCTGAGCCTCTAAAATTGTAGTTATAAATCTTTTTTTTCAGGAGTAAATTATAATTTGCAATGTGATAAAATTCAAATTAATAATAGGTACATGCCTTGATAGCAATAGTGACCCAGGTGGCAAATGTACTGGAAAGTGAGGCATGGAGCAGGGGTGGGGGCAATGTTGGTACAGGTGTGTCATGGTATCCTGGAGAACTTATGTGCCTGATACTCCATGACAGGGACATTGCTAAAGCAATCAGGCTACATCATAAAAGGTATTATGTGATTATAAATTTGGCCTCTAATATTCCAAATTATAAGCTGTTTTGACCTTTTTAGATACGTAGCTTCATGCTATGTAATATCCAAAACCTCAGTAACAATAACAGGGCAAAACAAATCAATAAGTTTGCTTACGCCATGGATCGAGGCAACATGAAATCACCATAGGACTCACTCTAGAAAAATAGAGACAAAATAGAGACAAATCCGTAGTCCTGAGAAAATGTGATGACTGTACAAATTATAGCCAATGTAAAATACTAAAATCTACGGCTGTGCTCTATCTGAACTATGACATGCACTAATCAACTATCAAACACCAGCATCTTACTAACTTGCACCAAGCCATAGAGTAAAAGCTTAATCAACTATCAAACACCAGCATCTTACTAACTTGCACCGAATCATAGAGAAAAAGGTAAGAGATAACTATTTCAATTTAAAGAGATAAGCACAAACATGAGCCAGAAATTGTTTAACTATTTTTAAATTTTCTAAGGTAAGGTACAGCTCATGCTATAACCCTGTTGTAGCAGGTCACCATATGACACAGGGGGTTTGTGTATGACGAAAGATGTACATCGAAAATTACTGCTTAAAAACTCAGGACAGGGCATAAATAGTATAACGGAAAAAAAAATTCAATGGCTAGTAATCCAAACATTTGACTAACCACGTTTGCATTTGTAGCCTAACCAATGGTCGGAGGTCTACTGAATAACACCGTCATTCTAAAATCGTTAGAAGGTAGAAGTTCTAGAGCTTTGTCTGTGATTTCTAAAATTTTCATTTTTTTTCTTCGATGTTTGCCTGCAGGAGCCTTTGCAATCTTTGAGAACTATCTCCAGTCAAGAATGTAACTGTGGAAAATACCTATGATAATTCACACACCAATGTTTTCCCTTTCTAACTGGTCAATTACTTAGGAAATTTATAGCAACACAAAACAAAGGTTGAGATAAAAGGCATGAATATATCTAATAGATGGGAGTACAATGCAACTATCTTCAATGCACAATTCATCAGTATCTGTTCCTGCAAAGCAAAGCCAATTTCAAGATCAAAGCAACCAGTCCATAATAAATTAGGTTTATTAGGCATTCTGTGACTGTACTGAATTTCACTCACCAGAATCAACTTTCGGTCCAGCACGCCTCGTGCAAGAAGAGGATTGAGCCCCGGCCACCACACCTCCACACCTTTCGGGCTCCGCTCCACCATGGGCATCGCCCTCGCACCACCACGCTGGGGAGGGGGGAGCGCCGCTGAGCCGCCGCGTCACCGTCGTCGGGGCTCCCCGCGCCGCAACATCCCTCACCTAATCAGACGCTAGGGTTTGGGTGTTCCAGTGGGCACAGAAGGCAAGGAAAAAGAAGGGGTAAGCTGACCAAAGCTTGTGATAGAATACGTCCACATCCACGCTAGAGCGCCGCCTGTAGGGGGCTCGCCGTCGCCTCACGCCCATCGCCACATCGGGAGAGTAGGGGAAAGAGGGAGAGACACGAAGAGGAGAGAGAAACGGAGAGAAGAGGCACTCGAGGGAGGGTAGAGGAGGAGGAGGGGAGGAAGAGGAAGCCGGATGGGGAGGAGGAGGGAGGGCCATCGTCACCGCCGCTCGTGACATCGCCCCGTCGGGAGGACAAGGGAGAGAGGGCGACGCGAGAGAGAGGAAGGAGAGATAAGAAGAATCGGGAAAGAGAATCCGGAGCTGTTATATATATTTGATTGTTCAGATTCGGACGAGAAACGTGAGAAGCGGATGAAAATGCATAGAAGGTAAATAGAAGCATGAGAAGCTGCTTCCGGTAGAATCCGATCCAAGAAATCTAGGCCGTTGGTTTGGAGATCGGACGGCAGTGACTATTTGGGGTGACGTGGCCACCGTCCCTGCTTGAGGACCCTACGGTAGGTATAGAATAGATAGAATTCGGACGAGAAACGCGAGAAGCGGATGAAAACGCATAGAAGGTAAATAGAAGCATGAGAAACTACTTCCGGTAGAATCCGATCCAAGAAATCTAGACCGTTGGTTTGGAGATCGGATGGCAGTGACTATTTAGGGTGATGTGGCCACCGTCTCTGCTTGAGGACCCTACGGTAGGTATAGAATAGATAGAACTTGGAAGGTGTTGCGATAATTGGAGGCCCAAAAGAAGTCGGCCCAAAGAATTCTCCGACCAGAAAACCCAAGAGGCCTCGGCCCAGTATGCAGCTGGCGGTGCCGAGCCGTCGCCGCCTCCGCCTCCGCAATTACTCAAGCTGGCCCTTAGAAACCAAATAGAGAGAGAGAGCTGAGCACCTGGGTGTTCCCCTCCACCGCCGCCGCGCACGATTTTGGTGCGGATGCGGGATCCTCTCACCCTCGATTTTCGTCTATTCCGATCCCTTGCTGCCAACTCTCCTGAGCCCGCATCCCAAATGCACCGCCCCACCCCTCTGTTGCGACCTCTCTTCTCTTCCATTGTAGCTGCCCGACGCCCACACTTGGCGGCACCTAATCGACCTGTTCGTCATGTTTCCCGGTACTAAAGTTTGCGCGTTTAACTCTTTATTAATTGCTTTAGCTTTCAAATCTGGATTGTAGCCCACTTCGGGATTTTGAGGATTGCTTCTCGTGGTAGGCTGGCAGTTCTTTAATTTATTTGAATTTTATAAGTTGTACAAGTGAAAATCTTTCGGTTAATCCCATATGATTCCAAGAAGACAAAATTAAGTATAAAGGGCCTTGTATTGTCTGGATTGAACTGACAATCACACTTTCATTTGAGACGGTACCAGGGTTAAGCCCTGCGTTTTCTTTATAAAAAAAGGAGGATATTTTATATATCGATTTCAGACTGATAGCATTACACTGATTTGAAATCTTGAACATTATACCATCTTATTTCATTAATATGCTATAATATTGGCTTTTATGCTCTTTGCCAATTGCCAATCGGAGCTCCTTGTGGATCTTCAACCATGTCCAGCAGCAGTGGAGAAAAGGGCGGGGAATTGGATAAACCAGGCAGGTGTCTCCTCATCCCTTCTGCTACTGGCCCTAACTGCATTGATGTCATGATTTCCCGGGGCGAGTCCTTTGCCATCAATCAGGTTATAGATAATGAAGAGAAGATGGGGGAAATCAAGCGATCCTTTCCTACTCATGGCCATGGCTATGCCCATCCTGCTAATGAAGAAGTGAAAAGCAGAAACGGGGATATTGTTTATGGCCACAAATATGTGAGTACACCAGTTATGGAGGTCACCAGTGAGAAAATAAGTTATTCAATGGGCACAACCTCCAAGGTTACTGATGGCAAGCAAGATGTAAGGAGGTCAGTAGGAGATATCATTACTTTGTGTGGTGATGGCCATTCTAGTGATGGCGAAGTAGATGTCCGTGAAGGTGAAGACTGTGAGAATTCGGCAGAGGAGGAAGACATCTCTGATGATGAGATAGTTCCTTCTCTATTTATTTTTGATAATTCCAGCCATCGTGATGGTTCTATCTACAAGAACACCCTAAGATGGAAAGAGTTCTATCGTATTGCTGATCGTAGTGAGAGTAAGTGATCAAATGCCTCTTTTCCTATTTTCTACCATTTTGTTCTTTGGGCATTTTCTTAAGCAGTAATTCAACTATTGTATTCTATAAAACTAGAGGTTAGTTTTGCTTTATTTAGTTTACTTATAGTGCACAAGTTGCAAGAGAAACATGTTTGAAAAGTCTCATCTAGCATTAAATATTCATACGAAAATGTTTCAAAGATCCCCATTGCCTGACCTATTTTCCAAAGGAACTGTGGAGGCAATGAAGAAGAAAATAGGCATTGTCTGAATGGACAATCTTGTTCTACTTCTGCCTGGGTTTCGCTAATCATTTTGTTGTGAATTGATGGGTACATGAGACATGTTAGACAGTAGTTTCCAGATAACCACATAGATGTTTGTTTTTAATTTCACATTATCTCCACAAGACCACAACCACTATGTTTCATGATAACATAAGTCTTATTCCCTCTCCTCTTTATAGAAGTTTATTTTATACTAGAATATTTTACCATGAGTCCATGACATATGACATGCACCATGTTAAAGTACAATCCTGTATTTTCTCATGCATATTGTTTCTTATTTCTGGGGTTGACCAGTGTCGCATGATGCTCCTCTATCAAAAAAGTTATGAAACTTTATAAAATATTTTTTGGACATAACATTCATGGGGCGTCTCCCCACCCCCTGCGCCCTAGCTTTTGTGAGGGTGGTGAGTGAGACCTCAAAAAACGGACGAATGTGTTTGTGTCTAATGTTTTAATTTACTATTACAACATAACATGTAACTTTTTTAAAAGCTCAATGGGAGGCAATGGCGCTATCGGATCCCAAAGTTTGCAGAGCACCAGGTCACATGTTTCAATTTTTCTCAATAAAGTTGGCTAAAATTCCCATGGACCGTGGCTCAGTAGAGTTGTATGGATACATGGCTGTGCGGGATCATCTGGATCCATCACTTAATTATATTGTCAATATTAGCAGGAATGACCCTGTCATCATGGAACAGGTACACATCTGAACTTATCTACAATTATTTTAAATTACTATATTTATTTCACAATATATGGTCAACCTTTCTTGCATCCATTGAACAAATGAGATATGAGCACACATACTTCTTGGCAGCATGCTACAAAAATTTATTTTACATCATTAAAGTCAGGGGTAGAATGAAAGTTTTGCATTAACTTTGCTATTGAGATTTGCACAGTTTGCACTCTTAATTTCTTTGTTAACTTGGAACAGATTTAATTTATTGTACTTTTGTGCCATAGGTATTTATTATGTGGTTATTTACCTCCGTTAGTAACACTTTGGTGTCATATCTGCGAAAAAGAGTCCTCTAACTGAGTCATATGACCTAAAAGGCTGATTTCGGCTCATCTTGCTGCAGTGCAGCTACAATAACAGTAGGTAGCAGTCTAGCAGCTGCAGCAGCAGCAGCCATGCAGCCGCATCTACAGCCATAACATCCGAACAGGACAAAAGTATATAATGTTTGGGCCGTAGAAGGCACAACTATACCATACCAAGTTATATATCGTTCAAGATCATTGTGGTAGCAGACCCAAAATACAAAACTAGGCTTTCCAAATTGTTGGACAAAAAAAGAAATCGAATAATATGGTTGTTGCACCCTTCGTTAGTTGGTTGCTACATTTTCCAACAGACAGGGGCGAAGCCAAGTTATACGTGGGTGGTGCACTGGCACCAGACAAATTATCATAATTAGTACTAAGTAGCTTATTTTTACCATATAAATCGGTTGAAATTAGACATGTTCTATGAGACTGTCAGTATTGTGCACCACCATAGATTCTAAGCTAAGCTTCACCCATGCCAACAGAGTTGTTTTGCCTTTGGTTATGCAAAATTTGATTTATTTTTTGTCTACGGGAATACAATATGAAGATGCATAATTTGAATGATCCTACCCGCAACAAAGTTTTCTTCCCTTATCTTTTCATTGGACACTGCTATATGCAATTGAATATTTAGGAATTGGGAATGTAATCAAATAACTAGGTTCATGATTTTCCCTTTATTCTGTTTGGTGCTGGATAAACAACTTAATCCTCACCACGAAATATCTCTTTTAAGTTAGTATATTATTATAAGTGAAATATGTTGTAAAGGTAATAATTAACTCTAGATAATTGTAACTCTGCTACGAAGAGCTACTAAACAGCAGCTTAAAACAATTTTGTAGGGTTCCCTCATTGAAATGTCTGGCCCTAAACGAGGTATCGATATGTATGGCCGAGCTATACTCGAATACGACATGAGGATCAAGACAGGAGATCGAGAAGAAGATGACTTACAGCTGATTGATGGTGTATCAGACATCCCTGATATAATCTTGGCACCATGTCGCCCATACACAAGTCGCATTCATGGTGATCACGGTGCGATTGACATAACCCGGGCACTTCTTTATTCAGCAGTGGAGGCAACAGTAGACGTCGCCGTATCAGAAGTGAGGAGCAATTTCAATCTATCTCTTAGCTCTTTTACCGGTGGGATAGATAAAGAAATCCAACTCTTTCGTGGCGCCATTGGTGAGCCGCGCCGCTTGAGGTCCGTGATTGCTGCAGTGGTAAAGGCTTCGCTGCATTTGAAGTTCAAGGTTGGTTCAGAGGAGCACGATTGCTACTTCAAACCAAGTGTCCATGGATGCAGCAGTCAGCATGTACAGACCGGGCTGGCCTCAATCTCGGTGAAGGTGGTTTGGTCAACTATGCCTTTCTATATTAATTGATTCCTTGCGGGCAAATTGAAACTCTCTTGTTTTGGGCAGTTTGCGAATGCTCAGTCAAAATGATTGCGGTCCTGTTTCTCTTGGGAATCCTAATATAGCTCTTTTTTTTTTTGAATTTAATCCTAATATAGCTTTGGTTGTCTTTCGTTTGTCTTGGTGACTTTCTCTATGCATTCGAGTTGAACTTGCTGCGTACATGTTGGTATTATATAATTTTTTTTTCACGACCATTTCTTGCTACTATTCAATTCCATGATGTGGAAATTACACTGACACGGGAATAAGCAACAAAGTCGTTTGACGTGACTCTTGCTCTTGCTGAAGGAACAGAAGCTTGAGGAATTTTCTGTAATGGAACGCATGGCTCTCTCCGTCTCAGTGTTTACATATACATACACTAATGGGCTAGGCCCAATACACACTAGGTCCAATACACATATACTCTCTCCGTATTGGGAAAGAAAGTCATCTTGAACAAGGTTTTAGTCAAACATTGAGATTTGATCAAACATTGAGAATATAAATCATGAATAATTTTTAAATTGTTGACTTTGAAAATACGAAAACAATATAGATAGATTTAATTTGTCTTTAAATATACTTTCATAAAAGTATGCCTATATCACTTTTCAATAAATATTTTTATAGAAATATAAAGTCAAAGTTATGCTTTGAAGACCGTGTCGTTGTCCTAAACGACCTCTAAATCTGATACGAAGGGAATATATTACATATAGCACAACATTTCTTCCTCTTAAGATGGATGATAGATATCTATCATTCCCATCATCTGCCATTTGACCTCCTGAAGAGTAACATCATCTAGCTTTTCTTTAATGAAGAAGTGGTGGATTTTCACATGTTTTTTTCGATCATGCTGAACAGGATTATTGGCTATGTTGATAAATGACTTCTTATCATACCAATGTTTCGATGGTCCTTTTCTTTACCATATTTAACTCTAACAAAGACTTCTCACCCACAACATCTCACTGACTGTGAGTAAAATATTGCTCTATACTCTGCTTTAGCTGTCGAAACTATAAACACTTTTGAGTTGGAGACTGGCCAAATCGCCTTCTTGAGACTCTCTGGGCTTATTGGACGTCAATCTGTATAGTGCCACTGGTCAAACACCCTTCTCCTTAGTCGTTGGCATGGACACATTCTTCCTAAGTGAACTCGACAATTCCTTCCCTGCATCGTTTGCTCGACGACGATATGACTCATGATCATAAGTGAGAGGCTCTGCTCTCGAAACTTGACCTCCTCAATTCGACGGGAGCAAAAAAAAAGGGTTATGAGCGGCAGAGCACGCACAAGTCTATCAATGTCAAATCAGACGTGTTTATGAAAAAACACATATAAATAATAAAATATTTCCAATGCACAACACCCTCTAATGGTCAACTTAAGCCCCTTCCTTAAGGAAGATTTTTTGGTAGTGATAGCGGTCAACCCTGGGAACGCGTACTGCCTTGCCAATGATCATGGGGATGAGCTTCCTGAACCTTGGAATGAAATGTACTTGGAAAAAATATTTTGCCTAACCGTATTCCCGGTAAGCCCTGGAAAATGTTTGATTAAATTATATATAACATGTTATATGAATAAATAAATAAACTAATTAACTATTTCAAAATAACTACCATCAATAAATATATTACTTTTTCACATTGGATTACAATAATGTATTTATATTATGGTTTAGAGAGGTGTTTTATTCTATTTGAATACAAATACCATCGGATATTTAAGGATATGGATACAAATCCAGATCATTAAAAAGACAAACCCGAATACGATGTATCCAAGAGCATCTCCAAGAGTTTGCCAAAATTCACTTGGCAAATCTTATGATTTAGCAACTCTCTAAAATGTATGGCAAGTGAAAAGAGAGCTCCATTCCAATAGTTTGGCATAATTCACTTATCAAACCTAGATTAAACTTACGTCAGGGACCTTGAGATAGAAACAAAATTATGTTTATACCCTTCCACCTCTTGAAAACTTACATTAGGAACCCTAAGACAAACAAAATTATGTTTACGCCCTTCCACCTTTTGAAAACTTACATCAGGAACCCTAAGACAGAAACAAAATTATGTTTATGCCCTTCCACCTCTTGAAAACTTACATCAGGAACCCTGACAGAAATAAAATTATGTTTATGCCCTTCCACCTCCTGCAGCAGGCCGATGCGCGGGGGCTACGCGCGTGAGAGGCCGGTCGATGGCAACGTGCCAAAATATGCCAAGTCATTTATCAAACTGTTGGTGGATGAATTTTCTAGTTTTACCAAAAAAAATAAGGATAGCAAGTGTTTTTGCCAAAATTTTGGAGATGCTCTTACCATTTAAAAATCAATAATTCAGATATCCATTTCCATAGGTTCACCCTTACATCTCACCATGTCAACGTCTAATCTCGCTCGGGCCCGGAAAAATCTTAAGGCCCACGCCAGGCTTGTAGGCGCTGTTTGCGAGAACCGGTACCAGGGCTCTTGCCTCTTGCAAGGAAGCCGCATTCGCGTAAGCCGCCAGAGACACGAAAAAAAGGGGAAACCTACACCGACGTTGTGTGTGGTCGCGACGCACACAACATGGTGGCTCAAGGAGGTGGCGGCAATGGAGGCTTCAATGCCGGCTGCGGCGATGGACGTCCCACATCCAGGGTTCAACCCTGTGTTCGCTGCAAGGGGCGGGGGCCAGGGACATGGATCCCATCCACCGAGAGGACGCGGCCGCGGTTTCGGCAGCCACACTGGCCAAGGCTACAACTATGGGCAGCATGGTTGGAATCATGGGCTGGGGTCGTGGCCACAGGTCGCGCCCCCGTTATCTGCAGCAGTAGCAGACACCATTCCAGGCAAATCATGTGGCGCCGGCTGCCCGGCATTTGGCTGCTTCCTCGGCAGGAGACCAGCAACAGCTCATCACGGATGAGGGGGCGCAGGGTCAGGCGGCAGGGAGTTAGCAACAGGGATGAAAACGGATCGAATACGAATGAATATCATATGTTTTCTTATTTTTAGTCCGATTCGGATTCGAATACAGATAGTGTCAGCCATGCCGGATAGGATACGATTGGATGTCGACATCATAAATATAAGATTTGAGTATTCGGATACAGATACGGTATCGGATATTGAATATCCAGACTCGGATACGGACAGATCTGAACACCTCTAAACGGATTCGGTCGAACGAACGGTCGGATAAATATCCGTACCATTTTCATCCATAGTTAGCAACCTAAAACGGCACCCTCGTCGAGCACTGTAGCCAATCCGGCAACAGGACTGAAGTCGGATTTTCATAGTGCGGGAAGTCAGGAGGCGAAACCATCTTCATCAAATCCGACAGATCCATCTAAGGGACAAGCAGGACTTTCGGTAAATTCTTCATTGCCAAATGTTCCACAACATAGTAATGTACCAATGTTACAGACTGAGGCTCCAGAAACTTCCCTTCAAGGCACCCAGAAGAGCAAAGGCAAACCATATTGCTATCGTTGCCATACAAAGGGTCACACACTTTTGGTTTGCACTGCAATAATTTTTTGTTACATTTGTTGTGGCGATCATGTCACGAAGATTTGCCCTAATGTGAAAAATATGCAATCTTCTGCTGTTCCTTGTGGTTATGCGGTTCAAGGGCTGGGGTTCTATTTTATCCCAGTCCCAGAAAATCCGAAATCAAATGTAGATGAAAAGACAGCCACTGTACGTGTTTTGGAGGGCTCTCTTACTGCTGATCAATTGGCAGTGGAGCTCAACAAACTTCTACCAGGCAAGCATAAATGGGTAATTGAAGAGAAAGGAGTCAAACTCCTTCATCACTAATTTCCCATCAGCGGAGGTTTAAACCACATCGTAAACTGGGGCCCAATGGTTACAAAGTCTGTGAAAGGAAGATTCATCTTTGAAAAAGGAGTGCAAGATGAAGTCTATAAGTATGAGATAGATAAGGTTTGGGTGCGGTTTCGGGGCTTACCCAAAGAACTCCGTGAATTCCCTATTATCTGGGCAGTTGGCTCAATTTTGGGATTCCCACGGGCAGTGGACACCAAGTTCACTAAGAAATATGGTCATTCAAGATTAAAAGTAGCTGTGCTTAATCCTGAGCTTATCCCAGACTTAGTGGATGTAGTCATTAGGGATTTCGTTTACGAACTACAATTCCGGGTGGAAAAGGAAGTGACTGGTGGTGAAGCAATTAGTCATCGACATGGATACAAACATGGATGAAGACAAACCGGCAGAGGAGAAGCCGCCGGAAAGTACGGAGAAAGATGGGAATAGTATGGATGACTATCCCAAGGATCAGGCAGCAGCACCACCAGGACCTGCGGGCTCTGGTCCGGCCAGCAAGGGCTCCTCTGGCCCAGCCGGCTCAGCCTCTGTACAGACCAGCAAGGGCGCAGGAGTGGTCATGAAGCAGGGTGGCTCAGCTGGTTCTCATCCGGTGGTGAAGCTGAACCTTGCTGGAATGGTTAATCCTGTTACACTCAGTCAAGCTCAGTCTATTAGTTGTGCGACAGTCTCGCCAGTGAGAATAAGTAAACGGAGTGCAACAAATTCTGATCAAGACTCTTTGGAGAAGGCCACTAAGCTGAAAGCTCAGAAAAATTTAGATGCGCCTTGACTCAAAGGTATTGAACAGCAGCCCCTCTCTTTTAATGTTTTAGATTAGATGATTCTTTTTTGTTATCTAGAACCAGTTCGCTTAAGGGAACAACGATCTTGAAGTTTCAAATGCTATTAATTAGATTAGAAACTTAGAATCACACAGACTGAGTTTAGCGCAGCAGGGTGCTAGTAGCTTAAGGGCTGTTTTGGACGATGAGTTAACAGTAAGGTAATAGATACTTGCTCTCATCTGGAACACCTGACACTCCTTTTGCTTCACTCCATTAATTTGTCAGGCGACTGTAGTGCTTTAGATGACAATCATTTATGGCTTCAAATTTAAACATGCATTAGACACCAAAGTTAACATAGCATTTTAGACAGCTTTTATCATGTAGCTTGATTTGTTTACCTGTGCTACGCACCTTACACCATAACGAAGGTAGGTGAAATCAAAACATGCAATTATGGATTTGATTTGATTCTTCTGGCCGTTGTAATCTTGCAATTAGCTGATGTTCGAATTTCGGTTTATACCATTATTCTTTTATGTCTGTAGTGTTTAACCCTCGCGATTATATGTTCATTCATTATTACTACATTCCTCCAATGTTTGGTTTCATCTTTTAGTGATGTTTATGATTAATTGTTACTAAGAACTCCATCTCTGATCTATGCCTAACATTAAGAAGTTAAATTTACTTCGCCAATTTTTGATTATCTCCTCCGAGTCTATGTTTAGTTTACACCATATCCCCATTTGTATGTATACATAAATGTCTTAAACCAATTTTAGTGTTGAACCAACAAGGATTTCTCAATTATAATTGTTTTCTCACACTCATATATGTCCTGGGCCACATATCTACCCATGTTGTGCACGAAACTAAAACTATTTACTTCTTCCTCATTTGTGTATAATTCAACTTCTAACAACTTATTGCTGTTTTCCACTTAAATCGGCTCTTTTTCCACATAACAGGACTTCGTGCAATGGCGGCTCACCATGCCTTCAATATGGTTCCATGCCTATTGTGAATCATGCAGAGGTTTCTTTGGCTGATTAGATGAGTCATGGTTAGTTTGGGGAAGCAAACTACCTGCTGAGTCAAGGTCACATTTGGTTCTACTGTATGCGACCAATTCACTATTTGAAGAAATTAGGGACCAATGCCCACCTGAAACAAGCACCTCTCGATCCCTTTGTTGCAACAGCAACCCAACCTTGCTGTGCAAGTTCAATGTTATGTTAAGTTGTTCAGATTTCGGCTAATTAGCACCACTTGGAATTCATGAACAAATGTATGCATAGCTTCAGGCTTTTAATCTCTTTGCATCTTTATTGACAACTAATCTACAAGACATGCTCGCTCCTGCCCGCGCAACGCGTGGGGGGGGGGGGGGGCGTTGACTAGTTAGAAGATAATTGGGACATACAAGATTTAAATGATATTTGTGCTGGGACATACAAGACTATAGCAAATGGTCAAAAGGGAAGGTGTGTAAATTATTAAAATCTTTGTATGGTTTTAAACAAGCGTCTAAGTAGTGGCATGAGAAGTTTGACAAAACTTTGACATCAGCAGGCTTTGTTGTGAATGAAGCTGATAAATGCGTATATTATCGGTTTAGTGCCGGTGAAGGCGTGATCCTGTGCTTATATGTGGATGATATTTTAATTTTTGGAAATAATGAAACTGTGACCAAGGAAGTGAAAGACTTTTTGTCTAGTAACTTTGAGATGAAGGACTTGGATGTGACTGATGTTATCCTAAACATAAAGCTACTGAGAGAAGAAGGAAATGGTGGGGTTACACTTGTGAAAACCCACTATGTGGAAAAGGTGTTAAGTCGTTTTGGTTTTGAGAGTGCACGCCTCCTCCAACTTCTTATGACCCAAGTATGCCTTTGAGAAAGAATCAAAGAATTGCACGAGATCAATTGAGATATTCTTAAATAATTGGTTCACTTATGTATTTAGCTAACGCTACAAGGCTTGATATCTCTTATGCTGTGAGCAAATTGAGCCGGTTTGTGTCAAACCCGGGAGATAGTCATTGGCATGCTCTTGAAAGAGTACCGCGCTATTTGAAAGGTAAGATGATCTTTGGTATTCACTTTACTGGGTACCCGAGGGTACTTGAGGGTATTGTGATGCTAACTGGATTTCTGATGTTGATGCGCTGTACGCCACGAGCGGATAACGTTCCTGCTTGGAGGTGACGCTGTTTTCTGGAAGTCTTGCAAACAGACTATCTTAACGAAGTCTACAATAGAAGCAGAACTGACACATGCGAAACCGCTGGCGCTGAGGCCGAGTGGCATCGTGAACTCCTTATGGATTTACCCGTTGTGGAAAACCGGTACCAGTTATTTTTGTGAACTGTGACAACCAAACTGTAATAACAAAGGTGAACAGTTCTAATGACAACATGAAGTTTACAAGACATGTGAAAAGGTGTCTGAAAACTGTCAAGAAATTGAGAAACTCTAGAATAATTTCATTGGATTATGTCCATACATCTAAGAACAAGGCAGATCAGTTCACTAAGGGTCTGTCACGTAATGTGATAGAAGGTGCATGCAGGGAGTTGGGCTTGAGACCCACATAAAGTCATACCATAATGGTAACCTATTCTTTGTGATCGAAGATCCCATGAATTAGAATGGCGAAACAAGTTAGTGGTTGACGGTAACAAACGGACCAAGTTTTGAAAAATTGTTTTAGAAAATAAGGCATTCAAAAGATTTTGCTATTTAACTCGTATTGATTCAAAACTCCTAAATTTTTCCTGATTCCAAAACTTCACAAAAACGTTCTCTAATTTCCAAACAAGGTTTCAAATCAACCATCTTGAAAGGTTTTCGGCAATAGTAAAACGTGTTCTTCAAAATGGTTTCAACTCCGCATACCCCCATTTTAAAACATCTTTTACCAAAAGCCCATTGCAAAAGATTTTAAAACGGTTTAATTTTTAAAATTCTTCTTTCAAAAGTCACCAATACTTTAGAGTTTCAAAAGACAAAAGGGGTACCACGAATTTCGAAAGGTTTTGTTTTGATATCAAAATTATGGGTTGTAACCCTCTCCTCTCTGAGTTGTGAAATAAAAAGAATTTGAAAATGAGATTCAAAAGAATGATCTTCTAAATCATTTAAAAAGGATTTCCCAAAACGCTCCTTTCTCACTCTTGCTTGGAAATCAAGCCGATCCTAGTACCTCGATAGGATAAGTCGTTCCCGACCCATGGTACCGCTACGAAACTTGGGGCCCCATGTGTGATGCATCCACATGGCTTGCCGCCGGGCGTATCCAGGTAACGTGGTATGATCGTGACTGCCCTCAAATGGTAGCGGGTACGATTGAATTTCCAAGTCGGAGTCTATTAAAAATCTTGTGCAAAGGAAAAATCGAGTTTGTGAAAAGCTATCCCTACGAAAACCAATTTGATTTAAAAAGGTTCAAAACCCCCTCTCAACACTCACCTTATTATAAAAATAAATTTGTTTTCAAACATTTACAAAAGTGAACCCTTCCTGTTTCTAAAATGAGAATCATACTTCTAAAAGAAAATTAAAAAAAAACTTGATGAAAATCTCGAGTTTCTTTACCAGCAATGTTCCCCTTCTATTTCAAAGTGCCGCTTAAAAATAAAAGTTTTCAAACTCCGTGGCCTCCTTCTGTAAAATTTGGGAAAAGTACTTATCCTTTAACGACTCCTTCCGAAAGCAAGGATTTATGAAAACTATGCTCCAAAAGTTCCTTTTAATTTTTTTTTTTGCGAAACGAAGCCTTTTGCATGTGTTTTCAAAAATTTCGGGAAAACCTATTTCCATTTAAAAGGGTGTTTTCAAAAGGGTTATGAAAACCTAAAAATTCAAAAGCTTTCGAAAAAGGTTTACAAGTATACAAACCATTTGGTTTTCAATATACCACAAGTAATTTCGACAAAGGTTTGTCTTCTAAATAAGAGTTATTGGTATTAAAACTTACCATCTACTCTGATTTGATTCACGAAATGATTGAAAAGATCTTCTGTAAATATATAAAAGTTATACAAATTGCTTTCCCTTTTATATGTCTTCATTCTATCCCTTCCAAAACGGATTTCACGAAAACAGGTTTACCAAAACTCTCCTTCAAAATACTTACTTGCAAACCCAATGCATCGAGACATATCCTTCACTAACACTAACTCCTAAATCTCGGGGACGAGATTCCTATAAGGGGTGGACTGTAACAACCCGGGTTTTCGGTAAACAAAAAATACGAACTTTTTAAAAATTTTCTTGCAAATGTGTGGAGCATGTAGTTTTAGGTCGAAACCAAGACTAACCACTAACAAATCGTTACGCACATATAGAGATTGCTTGTAAGAGTTTGCCGGAGTTTCCTTTCTTGATCTAGGATTTTGTGTTGGAGAGCACGTGTCCATAGCAACTTCCCTCGATCTTTCTCGAATAATCATCCGACTCCTTGATTTGGAATCCACAATTCGCTAATAAATAAATCCTTGTGTTCCCTTTACACCTCGGGAGATTTTCCCTATTTCCTCTCTCTAATATTCCCATCGCAATATTGTCTTCCAATAAATGAAAATGGTGAGGAAACATTCACCCACCCCTATTTCATAAATATGTCAAATGGCAAAATAAATCCCGTCACAAATTCCATTCGAATTCCTATCTCACCTATTTAAACATATATTTATCCCAACTAATAAGGAAATTTACTTCTTCCTCTCTACCCCAAAACAGGCCACAAGCACTCCTCTACCCTCTCTCAGCCCAGCCGAGCCCCCTGCCCAGGCGGCCCAGCGCCTCCTTTCCCATCGCCCACCAGGCCCACGCGCAGCAACCCCAGCCCAGGCAGCCGGCCCATCTAGCGGCCCACACAGCCGCGCCCCTTCCAAACCCTAGCCAGGGGCGAGCGCTCCCAGCCTCTCCCCATGCCGCCGCCAGGACGTGCGCGACCGCGCCCTGGGCATCCGTGCCAAGCCGCGCGATGGCCGCCGCGTGTTCCGGCCGTCCCATCCAAGGGCACAGACACCGAGATGGCCATCCGAAGCCCTAGCTGCACGCCATAAGAGGAGCCGCAGCCGCCGCACTCCTATTCCTCTTCTTCCTCGTGACGCCGCCACCATCTCTTTCTCCCAGCTCGCGCCGCACCGAGCTCCTCGCTGCCCCGCCTCCCTGCGCAGGCACATCAGCCGCCCTGCGTCCTGGTCGCGCCACACCGAAGCGCCGCTGGCCGCGTTCACGACGAGCTCCACGCCGTCGAGCCCGACCGCCACCCTGACTGGATGCTGCAGCCGGCCACCACCAACACCGTTTCGAGCAGCACCGACGGCACCTCACCGCGCGTCCAAGCCGCCACCACCGATGGACCTCACCTCACCGAGCTCGTCGTCCTACCTCAACGACGACCGGCAGGTCGCGTCCACCTCGCCTCGGCAACAACAAGCTGACAGTCATGCCATGCCGTGTTAAGTTGCCCCTCGACGTGACGTCATCTGCAGTACCCCCGTCTGCAGCTCGCCTCGCCAACCTCGGAGCCCTGCAATGACCGCGGATACGTCGTTCATGGCGCCGAGCAACCGAGCCCCCGCAACGTCCACCCCATCGGGACCGTGACGCCGCCGGAGCAGCACCGATTGACCCCGCACTGGCCGCTCAGAACCGAGCTCACCCCGACGTCGAGCACCTCGCCGTCACTCTCTGCTCCACCACTGAAGCCGTCTCCAGCACATGAATCTGTCACTCCGCGACGCCGTCTGCCTCCTCTACACTGCCACCCTCCTCACCAGCGTTGCGGCCAAGACACCGGTCCTCCTCGCCGGTGGCACGCACCTCCACGCTGCTCCCTTTCTGCCCCCACGACCACTCACGCAGCAATAGCCAACCACAACCATGATGAACCCCCCTTGACAAACTCGCTAGTGAGCACCAAGGCTATGGCCCCTCCTTTTCCTTCTCTGTTGCCATCGTGCATGTCTGATGGCCGGCCTTCGTGCCGTTTGCTTCACTGCGCAGGAGGGTGGCAAGCCACAACGACCGGCCACGACCCCATCCACAAGCCACGATGACGTCCCCGTCCATGGTGACCGCGAACCTAATGCCGCCCAGCGCCCTGCTCCTCGTCCAGTCGAGAAGATCCAACACCAAGCTGAACCGGCGCCACCGTCGCGGATCGGCACGGCACGGCGATCACCCTGCACGGCATCAACTCCTCGCTGCACCACTATCCATTCGTCATCAACACCACAGTGAGCACCGTCACCCTTCTCGGACCCGCCATGTGCGCCACCGCGTCCTACCCGAGGGAAACGCATCGGCAGAGCCACCACCGGCTCAGGAAGAACACAACGCACTCACGCACAGCGGACTAAACCCAGCCACCCGGACGGACCATGAACGCATGGAACAACCATGACGAGCATCGCCGTCGCATGCACCCAGGACGCCGACGTCTCGACGGCGTTCCCGCATGTTGTAGCTACTCAACCATGACGGGCATCGCCGTCACGTACACCTTGCCATTTGACATCGGCCTTCGTGCTATGATTCCATGCCTTGTTGGGAACCCAGCCATGCTCCGCCACCTCCCGGCTACTTGACGCCACCTCCCGCCAGCCTTCGCCCAGCCAAAGCCCATTCCGGCCAGCCATAGCCCCACCCGGCCAGCCACGGCCAGCAAGCAGCAGGCCATGGCTAGCCGCAGCCAGCCAATAGCAAGTCGTAGCCGGCTAGAAGCTACTAGCAGCTGGCCGAGAGGAGCTGGAACATGTAGCAGCAAGCCTCGCCACTTTCCTTTGACACCGACCCTGTCCAACCTTCGTGCCGTAGCCCTGTTGCCAGATCTTGAGGCCCCATAGATGATGCTGGACTGTTGGAAAGACTAATCGATAGATGATGTTGGACTGTTGGAGAGCCCAATTGATAGATGCTGAACAGTTGGAAAGCCAAAGTGATACGACGCTGAACCATTAGAGAACCCCTTCTCTTAGTTCTTGTACACCTGTCCACCATATTGTACCCTATCCTTGCAATCTGTCTGTATTTGAATCTGTTGTACCCTATCCTTAAGATCTGTCTATCCTTATATCTGTTGTATCCTGTCCTTACACTCTCTCTGTATATGTATCTATAATACAGGATCCATCCATCTTCAAGCTATGGAATTGTGCTACTCCACTGTCCTGTCGAGTTGTTTTGTCTTGTGGTCGTGCCTTTGGATCTTTTTGCTGGTTGTTCTTGGTGTCTGCCTGTGTGCCGTGCCTTCGAGCCAGCTGAGGGATCGTACCTCGTTCGGACGTTGCGATCGCGGGATCCGTCCTGCCATGACCGTAATGCCGGGTGTAACTCGACCTCTCGATGGTGTAGCTTATGGCTGCGAGCATGCCTCGCCATGACCATGGAGCTATACCCTGTGTGCCGTTCTTTGATTCTTCATGCCCAAGCCGTCGTATGCTTGTACCCTGTGCGACCGTCGCATTTCTTCGATTCTTGCGGTGACAACCGCACCGCTACAAATCTGAGAGATGACTTAGTGCCAGTGCACCCAGGTCGTGGTACCCTACGAGTGGTTTGCGCACTTGCGTCTTTTACATGTCGCTCTCTTCTGACACCCCGTCTATTTAATGGCGTGCGTGTTGGAAGAAGTAGATCACTGCTTTATTATGTTTCTCGCTTATTATCCCCGCATAGCCCGCTCTATTCGATCCCGTCTTATCCATGGCGACTGGATCAAAGACCAGACTAACCCTTTTTAGTTAGCAAAGCTATGGTCTATATCAAGACCTTGGATCTATGCGAGTCGACTCGATCGACTGCTTAAAAACCATCTTCACTGAAGGTGTGACTGAGAATATGATATGGATGTGCCTAGCTAACTCCTCTCTCTCTCTCTCTCTCTCTTGATTCTGGGTGTTTAAGCACTTGTATGATTGTACCCGTTTGAATCACAGCCTTGGTACCCTACAAGTGGATTAAACACTCGCACCATTTTTGCGCAACGTTTATTGTTGGTAATTCCTTGTTCTTTCCTTCTGATTGGCTGTCCTCCGATCCTCGTCTTCTCCGTGGCGTTCGGATCAGAAGATTGTGAGCCGTGGTGTTTGCTAGGGATAAGCTTTGGCCTAAACCATTCATCATAAGCCATACTAGCTTGGCCACAACTTAAGCTCGTGCTTAGCAAACCCCACCCTTGTTTCTTTGGCCCGATGAAATCGGACATACGCCGAGAGGGCCAACTTATGCACATTTTATCATTTCTCTGGTAATTATTGGATCTTTCCGTGTCTTGTTGTCTTTTAGTGTATTGAGTGTTTTCTTGCCCTGAGTCGCTTCGCGGAGTAGCCGATTCTGGATTAGCGACGATCAGATCGAGACCCGCTGGAGGAGGAGAACGTAGACGACAAAAGGACCCGTGGAGTGGAGTCGCCCTAGGAGGGGAGACACAGCTGATCAACTACACTAACTAGAGAACGCCTGTACCACTACTACCTTGACAATGCAGGTGTCATGGCAACACCTTCTTTTAGAGAATCCTATTAGACATTGCATATTTAGAATTGCTAGCACTTTATCTTTACTCCTTTTGCTAGTATATGATGCATGCAACTACCAAAGCCATTATTACACTGCTTGCAAACCACTCTACTATGCTTCTTGCATGTTACATCACCATATGTATTAACTCCACTCGCATTGTATCTATGATGTGATGCTGGTGGTGAACCTCTGGGAATGGTTTGGTTTGGGATGCCAGACTGGTGGACTATGAGCGTGCTGCGTGTGTCTTGGGTGTGTGGTGAGGGTCGAGTCGACCAATTGGGATACACGACGAGCTGTATAAGCAAGTCTTGCCGGGAGTTGCATCTGGGCATTCCCACGAGATACCTTGGCGGGTAATGGTTTTATGAGGAGGTTCCGGGAAGGATAGCCTGCGTGGTTTGAAACCCCGTGAATGGAGGTGCTGTGGTGGCACGGGGAGAGTATCCCCTAAGAGAAGATGCCTGCTTGGTCAAACCTAGGAAGGACTAGTACCAGGTTCATAGGAATCCTTTACTGCTCACTCGTCTTCGATAGGCGGGGAACGGCTGGACTACTTGGTAGGGCGGTGCCACTACTGCTAGGTTGAAAGGTGATAAGGGTGGGCGGTGATGGATGTTGGGATTCCTGAACCGTTCTAGATGCGCAGTACCACTGATTGGACCCGGTACTGCATCTCCCAGTCTCAGCGTTTCGGTTCGTGCCCGAAGTTACCCAGGGCTGAGTGGTAGGGTGGCATCGACCTAGGCAAGCAAGCACCCGGTATTCTGCCTAGATGATTGTACAGCATCGATGATGGCTAATCTTGTGAGTGGTAAAACCTCTACAGAGTGTATGGTTGATCGATCGATACATATGCCGATTTGTCGGCTATGGACCTTTCCTGTGAAGCTCTGACTAGTGTAGAGAGCGATATTCTTTTCTCCCCCTGGTTGATGATTGTCCGGCAGTGTGCCCGATGCGGCAGTGTGCCGTTGAGACAGGACCTGAGAGGGAGTTAGGCCTGTCGACTGAGCGCGAGGTGTATGTATGTGAGGTGGTGTATGGGTGGGATGATGAAATTGGGATGGACTGCTGGATGGTGGGATATGGGTTAAAAAACTTGACGAACTACTATAAATTTACTACGGGATACTACTTCCATGTGCTTAGGATGCAAACCATAGCCAAATATTAGGATCGTCAGATCCTTTGTTTTCTCGTTTCCACTAAAGCTCATTGGTGCTGACCATGGCCTGCACATATCTGACGGTGTGCAGATTACCTGACTAACAGAGATATTGAGATAAGAAGTATTAGAAGGTCTCGTGCCTATGCTCAAGTTTGGTTCAGGAGATGAAGACTATGCTGCGCCAAGATTGACTCTGATGATACCCGTGAAGGAGGAGCCTCCACTCGACAACATATTTCGCCAACTCTGATGACGACTAGATACGCTTCTGCTAGATTAACCCTGTAATAGGTGTATCCTCAAATGAGGTAGAACTTGTAAAGCTTGTAATCATACGCTGTATGACTATGATTTCAACTGATATATGACAATGTGATGGAATCAAACTTTGGTTTGATCACATTATAACTCATTCTGTGGATTTTCCCTTCGTGGAAAATCGACGATGTTTCATTGACTGAGGGATGAACCCCCTTATTTAAGCTTAAACTCATTGGAGATGCGTCGTTTCTCCTATGCTGTATGGCAGGTTGGATGTATCCTTAATGTGATTTGAGTGTCTGATTTAAGCAGGGATGTTGTCCTACAGAACATCTTCTAAGGAACACACCTATATGACTTCGACTGCTAGTCATAGTCTATGAGACGTGGATAATCTCTAGATACTCATGAAAGGCTCAGGAAGCATGACTGCTAGTCCAGTTTAATGTTTGAGGTGGGCTTTCTTATTTTCTTGGATTGCGCCTTCTCTGAATACGTTTCCTGAATGTGCGCTTTCTTTATGGTTTTTGTGCATTTCCACATGTCACACCTGTAAGTCAAGTACACACCAAAACTTATGGAAATGTTAGTTTAAAGCCCTACCTACTATTTATTTTAGTAACATATTGGCGGTAAGAAATAGGCTTTAAGGACCGCCAACAGGAATGCAGGCTGAAGGGAGTCAAGGTAAGGCTCGAGCATGAGTCAAAGAGTTTTGCAGAAAAGCATTACTATCCTATTTCAATATTTTAACTCAACCTTATTTTAATCATAATCCATAATTCCAAATTCATTCTCATGTATCATCATACTTTCAAATTCTTAATTATTCTCAAAAAGCACCTAGTTTCGAATCACTTTTCAATTGTAGGTCAAAGGATCAAGTCTCCATATCCGAGGAGCAACGACGATTCGAATCGATTAGTACCCAGCTGGGGATCCCTATCCACACTGCATATGTAGCACTTAAGCATGCATATACCAACCCCGCCTACCACGGCTTTTCTACCCGTGAACCGGTCCTGCGCCACCCGAGAGCACAGTACTCCTCTCCTCTCCAGGCACGCCGGCCACGAGGGTACACGCTACTCTCGCCATCTCTCCACTCCCAGTGTGTGGTTGTCGGTTCAAGTAGTAGAGCCACCGGAGTCAGAGGCTTTCCGTAGTATGTGGCTAGTTGCAAAGTCTTGATCATAGCAGGCCTACAACGAACGGTCCCTAATTCTTTTTCCGCCAGCGACATTGCATTGGGACTCTAACCCAAGTACAAGTGTCCCAACGGTTTTCAAATCCTTTTTCCGCCGGTGGTCAAGCATTGGGACTCTAACCCAAATTCATAACCACCGAGCAAGAAAATCCCTTCTCGTCAGTGACAATGTACTGATCAGGTGCATAGCCACCGAACGAGAATTTACCAATTCCCTTTTTCATGAATTAATCACTAGCATATATATCACACAGCTCAAAAATAGCATTTTATACAAATCTAATTTATTCAAGCAGGACTAAGCATTTCATACATTTTATTTTAAAATGGGTTCTAGATATTTCCGTGGTCAAGGTTGGTAATGCAGCAATTGGGTTATCAAACAACTCCTAACTTAATGCAATAGATTAACTCAAGTTATAAATATTTTTCAAATCACAAGGACAGGGCTGAATGCACTGGGGCTTGCCTGTGTTGCAGGTCTGTCACTTCCGTCAGAAAACCAGAGAAACCCTCTTGCATTCTCCTGACGAATAATTCTTCCGTCGGGGAGCAATCAAGAATTCCTTCCGAGCACCCGATCACTACACGTAAAATAATGATGCATGCTTACATGGTGCGGAATGACATGAATGGAAAATATAGAACAAACATTTAATTAACAACCTTGAGTATAACTTTCCTTCACGGTAAAGTTGTAAAATATTTCTCAAAAGGTAAAAGGATGTTTTTGCATTTCATTTTTATTGACCATTTTAAGAGTCATAGAAAGCCGCTGCACAACTTGTTCAATATCTACCGCAATACACCAGTTAACATACCAAGGATCCCCATAGTGAATGCCCTAGGGTTAACAATCAGTCCAAAAGTCACTCAAAACCTAGTTTATTGGGGTTTTCTATTTATTTTATCAATCGATTAATGAGGTATAAAATATTAAATCTATAAACTATTTCTAATTGAGCTCAAACTTTTTCTATAGCTGAATCTCATCCTAAAACAGTGCCCATTCAAATTTCATGATGTTTGGATAATCCTATTGGCCTATAAAAATCCTAGAAGCTTCATTTATTAATTAAAAGACATATTTTTACCACATATAGATAACACCCAAATTCCATATTTTATATTTTTATCAAATACTACACACTGCAGAGAATCTATGTAATTATTTTCATAATTTTTGAGGCAGCACATTCACCCCTATAAAAATAACAAAGTATAACGCTATTCATATTCTTAGGAAATCAGAAAAACTAATTAAATTCGCGGAAATTGAGAAATCCCTTTTCGGCCCGAGCCGGCCTAGTGACTACAGGCCGAATGACCCAGCTCGGCCTGCCCGAACCTGGCCAAAACTGGCCTGGACCAGCCCAAGCCGCAAACAGGCCGGCCCATTGCGGCCCAGCCAGGCCCAGCACGCCCTCCCTTCTTCTTCCTCCCGCTCAGACCACTGCGCGCGCGCAGCGGCGGTTCCAGCCGCGGCGGCTTGCCAGCGGTAGCTCCTCCCGCGAAGCCAAGGGCACCCCTACGTGAGCAGCGCCCTCGCAAACCTATCTAGGGTTCTAGAGCATAACTCAGGGCTCGAGCACGAGCCCACCGACGGCCATGGCGGCTCGGCACGCAGTGCACGGCGGTGTGCACATGTTCCAACGAACCCGTGCTGTATGGGGCCTAACAGACTATATCTAAAGATCCGGGGCACTCACCAAAAGTTGTTGCGCGCGCTGGTGAAGATGGAAACGGCCCGAAGACGTTCTGTTGATGTAGACTGCGGTCATGGCGGCGAGCTCCGGTGGTCTCAATGGCGTTCCGGCCGGACCTGTGGAGGAAAAGACCATCCGGCTTCTTGGTGGGCATCAGGAAACTTAGGAAGTCGAGAACAAGGTATGGGTTGAGCTGTAGCGTACCACAAAAAGCTGGTCACGTCGAAACTGCCGTCGGCGGTGCTCTGCCACCCGCGGGGAAGAATGCCGCGCGACCAGACGACTCCGGCAATGAGAGGTGTCGGGAATAGGCTTAATTGAAGCGCATTGTGTGGCTTTGCTAGCTGCAGGATGGCGCGGCTTGTGATAGAATGGGCGCGGCGAATTCGACCGGAGTCAGAGAGGTGCTCGTCGGCGGCGAGATAGAGAAGGAAAGAAGAAAATTGCGGCCTTGATGGATTTATAAGGGACCAGAGGGAGGGAAAAGGTGGCCGACAACATTACGGGCCCCCACGACCCCGACACGCCGGCAACAGGCAGCCGGCCAGCCCAGGTGGCGACGCCGCGCTGCCGCACGCGCGGCTCTGTTTGTGAACAGAGGAAGGATACTCGAGTACTATAGCATTCAATCCCCTTTTTTACTGTTTTTGCACAATTACTCCCAAATTTGTGTGGGACCTTGAAAAATCATCAATATAGAAGTTGTAGTACATTTTATTCTGAGCACCTTTTGTTTTTGAAGAATATTCAAATTTTGAATAGTTTTTGAATGATTCAAAAGGGGTAAATATGGATTTTGAAATTAAATTCTAATCCAGTCAAATTCTTGAGATTTTTCTCAATAAGTTGAAAATCTACAAATATAAAAGTTGTTTTACTTGACAAGCCCTTCAACTTTTATTAAAGGGGTTTTGTCATATTCTTGATAATTTTTGAAATGACATTTCAAATTTGAGTTTCAGAACACTCTTCTGGGTTTAATTTGAAATCTCACTGCATAAGTTCAAAATCCCCAAGTATAAAAGTTGTTCAACTTGAAAAGCCTTACAACTTTTATTAAAGGAGCTTGCCCAAAATTTTGATAGTTTTTGAAAGGGCATATTAAATTTGAATAAACAAACACTAATTGGGGTTTAATTTAAATTTCTATGGGTAAACTTCAAAATCTGCAAAAATTAAAGTTGTTCCATTTTGAAAGGGCTAAAACTTTTATTAAAAGACCATCATCAGATTCCTACTATTTTTTGAATTTGTATTTCAAGTTTAAACTTTAAAACCTAGATTAAGATTTTATTTGAAATTATTTTTAATAACTTCAAAATTTCCCAAAATAAAGTCATAAAGTCACTCAAAAGTACCTAAGCATATTCACATGTGGAAATAAAAATTTTCTTAGTGATGCACAGTAACAATGATTTTATGCGGGATGACTTACATGCAATCATGATGACATGGCCGGTTTTACTTATCGTAACACCAGGGGTGTTACAGTGAAGCTCATTTTCGCACAAAACTAACCATTCAAGGCATAGTCCATCCATTGTTCAGTTGTAAGTGAGTGGAACTACTGTTCTAGATGGATGTTCAACTTAACAGTCTTTGTTGAAACTCTGGTATATCAAAGAGTTGTGATATTTGAGATTATTTATCCAAACCCTATAGATTTGTGGGGATTATTGAATTATTTAATGGGCCAGACCGAAATTAATATTTTAATAATTCTATGGCTTGAAATAAATAATACTAGAATGACTATTGACGTGACATTGACTCGACTTATATAGTTAGATTTTATTCGTCTGTATTGAGAAGTTGAGAAAAGGATGATGGCTTGCCACGCGCGCGCTGCCGCCGCCGCCGCCGGCCGGCCGGTTGGCCGGGCCGGGCCATGGCCATGGCGAGGCAGGTAGGCGAGCGGGACGGGAAAGGTTTTGATAGTCCATCAATTTCGAGAGTTACTTTCGTTTTTGATTGATTGAGGCATTATTCCACGAGTTTCCATTTCCTTTGTCTCCTTCGTTAGGCGCCGGCGACTCTCTGTATTCCTCTGTTCTCTCGCCTTCCCGTAGGATCACGATAAAAGGACTCTGAGTCCAAGGTTCCGGTTCTTCACTTCTCGCTCCACTCAAGCTTTCCCATCCCATGGCTTGCGCGCATATGACTCTGGGAGAGTAGGAGCCTCCGAAACGCACGTCGACTTCGAGTTCACCTGCTCGGGTGGAGATCGGCGATCACGTTTTTGGGGAGTGTCGCGCCACGGCGCGACTACTCGCTACATCTTCTTCTTCCTGGACGGTGGTGTTCGGGGGTGGATCGGCACTATAACTCCTCTGCACTGCACCAATTGGAGACGACTACATCAACAGGCAACATGGCTTCCTCCTCTGTTGTAACCGGTTTTACCGTAGGGTATGATTCTTATATGTTATTTAATCATCCGTTTATGCACTTGATCAAACCTTGCTGGTAGGCTTGTTTTACATGTATATGTGCTTGCTGGTATATAAGTCGTTTATGATAATTATGCGTTGAGTCCATTGTGAATAAGTACATGTTTATCTCTGTTATTTTCATACTATTTTTGTAGATTAAATTAAACCTGAATTTAGCTAAAATTCTAACACACTGTAGCTCCGTAACCACTGCTAAAAATTCATTCAGTAATTGCTAGTACCTACAAAGACCGTTACGCGTTGGGCGGTGGGGATTTTGGGTGTCGGCACACCGAGCGTGCAGCGTGCAAGGCCGCCCGCTCTGGCTTGAGTGCTTGACTGACTGACTGAGCAACTGCAAGGCGAGCCATGAGGCAGCAGTGCATGCGAAATGGACCGCGGCACGCGATCGGCCCTGCTCGCTTGAGCACAGCCTAGTTAGCATGCCGGGCCATAGAGACGTGCGCTGTGCAGCAGTCGGGCCCAGGAACCAGTCAGCGCCCTGGCTGGATGGATGGCCTGCTTCGGAGCGGGGAGAGGCTGGGCTTGTAAGGCCCTGGCCCATCAACTCGTCAGTTAATTCTGCGCCTTTTTTTTTTTCTGTGCATGCATTGATCCATGCCCAGCTCACTTGGGTGGGTCTGTAGTGTGGTTTAAAGGCTCTGTTCGCTAGAGTTGATAAGCTGAGCTGATTTTGGCTGTTGCTGATTTTTTTAGAGGAAAATACTGTTCTAGAACTGAAAAATAAGTGTTTTTTAGACGAAACGAACAGGGCTTAAACTAGCGTTTTTTAGACGAAGCGAACAGCCTTAAACTTAAAGCTATCATCTATGGACCGTAGACGCTGGCTGGCTGGCTTTCGCGGCGATCTGCAGTGGCTGAGCTGAGGATACGATAGGACGGGAGACCGGAGATGGGACCGACCCTTCGATTTGGGAATCGGGTCGCATCGCCGCGGTCGCTCTTCTTCCTGACACTTGGGGCTTGGCTGCATGCCGAGATTTTAGCAGGTTGGCGTGGCGTGAGCGTGACGAAATGAACTGACGAGTCGGTCTCGAGGCCGATATGGAAATCGCGCGCGTCATCAGGGGGCTTCGCTCCATCATCATTTCACGAGATTTTATGTATGAAAATTTTGAGTTCCATATTTTTTATCAAAGTTTCACGAATGGCTGGGGCGCTGGGCTAGTGCCCCTGCAATTGCCGGCGGCTGGGTTTGCTCTTCTTTCCTTAGTGGTTACTCAACTGATGCTAATGTGCTTTTTTTTTCCTTGAACACGACCAACTGATGCGAATGCTATATTTCAGAAAGAAGGGTGGAAGTCTGTATCTTCAAATATTTGTTCTATTTTTGGAGGAGGGTAGTGTTTGCGTTATGTTGTTGATCTAGGGGTCGTAGACATGGTCATTGATTCCTTGCATATATCCTTGCACTTTCTATTTGCAAAGTTCATGCTATGCTTCTAATACTTGCTGCCCATGCATTTTCCTCTTCTCTGCATGTACTGTCATCATCACTGTTAGCTATGGCAACTCTTACAAAAATTTTACTATGAGTGAAATTGCAAAGTTGTGATGGTGACGGTACCAATGCTGAAAACAAGAATATGTCAAAAGTTAGGTCAACTGTACTTTCTTCTGCTGAAGCTGCATTTTGTATGCATAATTGTTTTCTTGACGTCCTCAAGTCAAAAAGTTCTGTTATACTCGGTCAGCTACATACTCACTGCTTACAAGTTATATCAAACATGTTCCTCATGTTTTTGACGAAGAAACCAAGAAGAAACTTTCTCCAACTCTAGCTTGGTGCATTCCATGAGAAGGATGCATCATGTCACTCTTCTATGTGTGGGATACAATTCTTGTTTTCTCTAGAAAGTTTTCAAAGGCTTGGTCATATTGCAATATTCACAAAGTTGTCCTCAGTCGGTGTTGGCATTTCCTACAAAATGGATGTTATGGCCTTATGGGTTCAAACAAGTTTCATATCCTCTTCTAGTTCAGTTTTTGGACTCTATGCCACCTAAAGCAGTTATGGGACAACAATTTGCTTTTGATTTCTTGCATAACCTTTGGGCTGGAAGGAACCAGAGGCAGTTAACAGCTGCTGATAGTTTGGCTTTCTATGGTGCCTTTAAGCAGAGTTTTTTGTGGCTTCTAAAAAATGCATCAAGGTATCCTTTATGAACTAGTTTGAATTACAATTATCTTTCAAGTTCTCGAGTTTCTGTGGCATTACCTGACATTCATTTTACAGCCATCAAGCTTATAATAACTGATCCCTTTCCTTTCGAAACACAAGTTCAAGCTCGCACACGTCATCGAGCCACGTCGCTCCATTTCTCGCAGCCGTTCGATTCTCAGGTAGCGTCTCCTCCAGCCGTCGATCTCAAGCCTCCGGGCTCGACGTTTCGCGAGCTTTCGTGAGGTGGCTCACCCTCAGCACCGGCGCCACCGTCCGTCGTTGCCGGCACAGCCGCGGCCTCCGAGCCGCCTGTGCGTGTGGCCGGCCGCCACCAGACCATCTCCGGCCATCCAGCGTGAACCCACCGATGCAGGACGGCGTGCTAGTGTGCGAGCGCCGCCCGCTCACCCGGCCTCGACCCAGCTTCCGCCCCGCCCGCCTTCTTCCCAAGGCTCGACGTTCTCCCTCTCTACCCAACCACGCTCGCTCCTCCCTCTTCTCAGTCGCGTTAGCAGCCCTGGCCGTGGGCGTCGAGTCGTGCCGGCCCCGGATTGGAAGCGCGGGAGCCCGAGCACGACGGCGGCGTGGCGGCCTCGACCCGGCCGGCGAGGGTGGCCTGGGCGCGACAGCCGTGGCGACGGTGGCTCCCCATGCGCTGGCCTGAGCGCGTCCGCCCGTGCCACTTCCTAGGCCCGGGGAGGCGTGTTGTCACTTGGGCTTCAACTCCGTGCGCTATGGCCGTCGGCACAGGGCACTAGCCCGCACACCAAGGCTGCCGCGACACGATCGAGCACCAGCTCGTTTGCTCCTTCCGTGAGCTCCGCCACCTCACCTTCTACATTTCCATGCATGTCCAAAGGAGCAGCGACTACCTGTAGGCTCACTACGTCCGTATACCATTTCGGTGAAAATGGCAAATCTCCAAGCTTGTACTTGCGGTTGTGATGAGAGGACATCGAAGTCAATCAAATAGGTGAGATAATCACCATATCAAGTGGTTCCGATTTGGTCTTTACCCGCATCCCGCAGTGACGCAACCTGCAGAGTCAATGCGTGCTTCCGCAGTGGTAGATCTGGTATGGGGAAAAAACATTATCACCGAATCACAGGAGGCATCCAGTTGCGTGAGATCTGACCTGGGCCTAAACGGCAGCTTGGGTTTCGTCGGGATCAGGCGCACATATGCAAATCACCGTCAACAGCGAAGGGAGCGCCCGTGAGGCCGGTACGGCGCGGGGGTGGGAGCCGTGGATGCACCGTCAGGGTATCGCTGGACCGGCGCGTCCGTGAAGAGCAAGGCGCAGCCGCGCGGCCACCGCCGACAGCGCGACGCTGTGGTGACGGCGGTAGAGCCGGCCCGCCGCGTACGGCGAGAGTAGGGCACGGGCACACGGGCGCCGCAGCTAGGGAGAAGGATGAGGACGGCCAACGCAGCGACAGGGCGAAGATGGCGACAGCGCGGCGACGACGGCGACAGCGCGGCGGGGAGGAGACTACGCGGTTGCTGCTGCCGCGGCGACAGCAGATCGCCAGCGCGCGGGCGGCGCGGTGAGGGAGAGGGGGGACGACGGCCTACGCAGGGGTGCCGCGAGGATGGAGACGGCGCGGTGGCTGCTGAAGCTGACACGGTGGCGGAGGCTGCGGCGAGAAGAGGTGAGGAAGAGGAGCGACGATGGGGACGGCGGAGAGGAGGCAGGAGTGCTGAGAATGGGGTGAGGGAGAGGCCAGGGAGTGGATGAGGAAGACTCCAGAGTGCGGACGTGTGTGTGTGGCCGGGCGGCGGAGTCGGCAGGTGGGCGGTGTCACTGCTGGTGGAAACGTGGGAGGCATCGTGTGGCTCAGCAGGCGATCGGAGTGGCAGAGGAGAGGCACTGTTCATGGAACAGTGATCTGTGAGGAGGGACTGTTCATAAACAGTGCTCTGTGAGAGAGGGGTTGGTTTACAGTAATAAGAGGATAGGTACTCCAGATTATACTGAGCTCTGTAAGCCAATACCAAGCGAACCTTATACCTCCATCGCCCGGTCGCAAGTCAACATCGTGAGTCTGTTTGGCTGGTTGATACGGTATGGCTGGCTGGCTGATTGTTCTAAGAGAAAAACACTGCTAAATGGCTGGCTGGACCAGTCAGTCGAACAGGGTGCATATGTTTAATATCCTCTGTCCGTTCTGGCAAATTGGGAATCCTCCCGATTCTTCTACAGGTCTATTAGGTAATAGCTTGTTCTTTTGAACAATCAGCGTTTATTTTCAGTCACGAAACAGTATTTTTTCTCTTACAACAAATCAGCACGAGCTAAAATCAACGCTTTTTTCCAGCCAAAAGAACAGGCTGTAAGATGGCTCGGCATGGCATAAGCCCCACTCACCATGCAAAAATCTTGATTTTAACCGGGACTTTCAATCTCCACAATTTTCTTCCAAACTGGCTTCCTGATCCACTACTTGCTTGCACCTAGTTATATCACTGTCCAAATTTCCTTTTTCATTGACAATGATAGGCCAACCTTACTGAGAAACGGCCGCTTCAATTAAAGTGATATATATGAATGCCGTAGCTATATATGTGAAGAGTTTTTTTTTTGTTGCATGTACGTACGTATATATAGAGACAAGAGACTCTTGGAGCCAAAGGTGATTTGGATCGATGTGGGATGCCGGATGCATTACATCTATCCAGTAGGATGAGAAAGTGAACTCGAACAAAAGAGAGAAAGTGAAGTTTGCTCTATCATTTTTACCATATCGATCAAACCATGCTCTGCATCCGCTTTATTATGCAAAAAGTTGTATATCCACTCGACAGGCAACCAAATAGCTAGCCAGCCATGTGTTTTGGGGATGACTAGCTAGATTCACCGCCGAGTTCATAATGGAGCGTTTTCCTTTTCACAATTGCCAATTGCTGGTAGTATCTTGAACTGAATCCGAACGGAGGTCCAGCTGAGCATGGATGGTGTCGGCTCCTGCCATGGCAGGGGTCGGTTTCAGCGAGACATGTACAATTAAGTGCTAGTAGTATACTCCCTCCGTCCCGTAGCGTTTGTCGTTCGGAAACGGTGACACTGAGAGGGGCACGAAATTCAAACGACACCGACCACGGGACAGGGGGAGTACTCCACTTATCCAGTTTGCAGGCCGGGGACTCAGGCAGGCAGCCAGAACATTCGTTCTTCAAAGGACCCATGATGTGTCCTGCAGTGTGCACATGATGGATTGGAACCCACCCAGGGTTTGTCATCCCCACTCAGGTCAAACTTTTGAGCGGAGCATGCGCATAACAAGATCAAGGACGTGAGGTTGTAGATTGTTGGTAGCATCCAGGCCGGACCTGTTCCCTTGAGCTGAAAAAACGCTCATTTTTATTGTGATAAGAAAATACTGTTTCGTGACTAAAAACTAATGTCCAATTTTCACTCGGAAAAAAATGCCAATTTTTTTTTGACTGACACGATCAAGCAAACGGGAGTCCAGGCTCTGTTTGCTGCCAGGCATCGCATATTATTCACAATTCGCATCATGGTTTTGGTATGTTCGTCAACTCCACTAGTGCAGGCCTCTCCGCCCCTGCTGTTCCTTTTTTTCTTTTCCTTTCTTTTCTTTTAATTTTTTTAGAAGAAACCTGCCCTGTCGTTCCTGGTCAGCTTAGATGGCCCAGTGCTTGTTTTATTTTTTAGATACGAAGGGAGGCCCAGCCCAACGATCAACGAAGGATTTATTAGTGCATCCTTGTGGGCCAAATCGTAGCATCAACTAGTTGACCAGTCCAGCCCATATAGAGTACTGACAGTGTCATCTTTATAACAAAGTTTTAATCCTATTATTAGGTACTGGATTACGTCACGGGGGTGTAGCTCAGATGGTAGAGCGCTCGCTTAGCATGCGAGAGGCACGGGGATCGATACCCCGCATCTCCAAAATCCTTTTTTTATTTTTCTTTTTTTTGGCTTATCATTATTTGGCTTCCGTATGGCTGGCGACTGGCGTGTAAATCGTAAAATCATCCTACGCACGCGCTCTTCTTCTTCCGTTCACTGCACTACAAAATGTTCCGCCGAACAAAGGGGCTGTTTCGTTGTTAGGCACAGCCTAACTATTTGCCAATAAAAATTGTTACAGTTGTCTAAGTTAAAATGTTTAAGTTATTTGTCATAACTTAGTAAGTCTAAACGAATCTTACCATACTTTTTTTTAAGTGATTGACGCATGGGATCTAATTTAGTAGAAGAGATCTAGTTCGCAACCAAACAGCTGAGAAAATTAGTTAAACGTATCTAACCTTATGCATGACAACCTGTGATAAAGTGTAGCTGACAACCAAGCTCCTCCCAATGTTGAGCACGCACAGATCCCGGGCTGCACTGCACCTGCACCCAAGTTGACAAATGCAAATTTCTTTTTTTTTAAAAAAAAATCGTCAAATGGACGCCCCGTCGTCCTTTCCGTGTCCGCAGCCGCCGCCGCCGCCGGCCGCTCGCTCGTTCTATCTTTTCCGCAAGTGCGCCCGTTGGCGTTGCCGTTGCCGCTCGCCTTCGCAGGCCACGGAAACGGGCGGCGCGGACGCAAAGGCAACAGCATCCGAGTCGCGTATCGTATCGACACGGCCCCACCAGCCGAGCAGGCAGGCAGTCCACCACAAGTCCCCACAACACAGGCCACAGGGTTCCCTGCCCCCGCAGATGCTGCGGCACTAGCAGCAGGCGAGAGGGAGGCGTGAGGGCCAGGGCCCGACGGAGGGAAGGGGAGCGGGCGAGCGAAGGGCTCATTCTGGGGAGGCGAGGCCGGGGGCGGGGGATGGCGACCGGCGTGTCGCCGAGCATGGCGCTGGCGCTGGCGGGCTTCTGCTTCAGCCTAATCTTCATCGCCTTCGTCTGCTCCCGCCTCGCCTGCGCGCTCCTCCGCCGCCACCGCCGCCGCGCCCGCTCCCGCCTCACCGCCGTCCTCCCGCGCTACGCCGCCGCCGCCGCCGACTACGCCTTCGCCGTCCACGTCCAAGTCCACCACCCCGCCGCCGCCGCCGCCGGCGGTGGCGGAGGCGGCGGGCTCGGTCCCGCCGCGGTCGCCGCCCTCCCCTCCCGCGCCTTCGCCGCCGCACCCCGCGGCTCCGGCGCCTCCGACGCCGACGATTCCCAGTAAGTACCACCAATCCTCCTCCCTCCTCCTTCTCGATTCGTCGCCGCCGCCTCCGCCGCTGGGTGCTGATGCCCTGGCCCCACTGCCCGGCGATCGGCGGTCCCAGCCTGCGCCCGTACGCCACCTCCCCTCGCTCGCTCGCTCCTGTAGCTATCGCGTCCCCCGTCCTGTGCGATCTCGCGTCGCGTGCGGTGGTGGTCCAGTGACTCCAGTCGGTTACGTGCCGCGCGCCGCCCGGTGGTGGGCGCGTTCGTGTTCGTTCGTCGGTCCTGTAAGGGGTGCTGCTACTGCAACTAGGAAGTTGCGACGGCGCCGTCGAGTGGGTGGGGAACGGGATCGCCATCCTTTCTCCGCCTCCCCATTACATACAGAAATACCACAGTAAGGGGAGTACATATTGCCCGATGGGGGCGGCATTGTGAGGGATGTTCTGGCGGATACCGGTGTCACTGTCAGTGCTTTACAGAAATACTACAGGATGATGCTGTTATATTTGTCGGCCATACGTGTAGGAGCATTGTTTGCTGTTAATCTTGTGCACTGTGCGTCTGTGCTTTCTTGTTACTATTGCTGGTACCTGGGAATGATGGAGAGAGGCGCCACGATAGGAAGGAGAGACAGCCTTTTGGCGCCGAAAGGGTTGTTGTCTAGGTGAGGGTGTTGATTGCGTTTTCAGTACCAAAGAAGCTGTCCTTGAGGATGTTTGTGCCTTGTCCTTGACAGACTTTTTTGGTGCCTAAATACAGTGGCGGTGCATTTTTCCTTTTTTAGTACGAGTGTACTGATTGTTGTGCTTTGCTAGAGATTGACAGTCGAATCATGATGTCCCTCAGGTTTGCATGGTTACTGAACAGCTAAGACCACTAGATCAATCACATGAACAGCTAAGACCACTAGATCAGTCAGGTGTTTAGCTGTTCATGAAGAAGGTGGGTCTTTAGGCATTGTTATCAAGTAGGTTAACCTCACTTGTGGTGCCTGATGAAGGGAAACAGGGATCGCAGTATATGTATCTTGGCTGAATACTGAACCGCGAATTTGAAAATTTTGTCAGCCAGAACTAGATATTTCACCTCAAGAGTTATCAGCTTAGTGCCTGTGTTACTCTGTACAAGTTGGTTTGTATCATATTTACGCGCCTTCAGTTTTTTATAGGTTCGCTGAGTTTACACGAGAACACAAACCATCTGATCGTTAAACGTGGAGGGGAAACAGTTTCAGTCTGAGGCATATAGAGCGTTCCATTCTTAAACAAAGAGAGCATGAGTAACAATGCCTGGCATCCTATTCTTGCATCAAAGTGAAAACTGCTGATTTCCATTTCTGTTTCATTTTGATAGCAACCTTCTTTGATTGCACTAGTCACTGAACTGTCCATATCGTTTGTTGGCAGGTGCGTCATTTGTCTGGCAGAATACGAAGAGGGAGATGTGCTACGCATTCTTCCTCGCTGCGGCCATGATTTCCACATGGCCTGTATAGATTTGTGGCTGGAAGCAGAACTCGACCTGCCCCGTCTGTAGAATCTCACTGCTCGATATCCCTGACGACAGCGAGCACGCTGCTCCTCCTCCGCCGCTACCCAATGTGGTAGTGATCAGCCCTCCAAGCTCTCCTGAACCATCGGGATCGGATCCGTGCCGCTGCCTGTTTGCCGGCACCGGGCACTCGTCAAGGGAGGCTCCTAGGCATGAGCAGCCCGAGCAGGAGAATCAGGTGGCATCTAGGCCCATCGGTGGACGGGGCTGGTAGTAACATCATGCCGTTGTCTGAAGTTAACCCCACTCCTGAGAATAACAGCCAAACGGTAAGGAAGCAGCAGCTAGGGCCCTGCAAATAACAATAGCAGCTGCCTGGAGTCGGCGAGCTCGCCGTCCTGCAGTCTGCAGAGTGAACAAGCACCTGTAGATGGGCGGATGGCTGGCTGGCTGGCTTGCTGCTGTAGATTGGAATTTGATGAGGGTTTGGTGTAAATATGAGAAATCATTCAGATTTGTTCTTGGAAACGAAACACACTTCATATCTGTTCAGTATTCATGCTGAAAACAGCAACCCTTGGTATATGGATACCATACCAAAGCATCGGTGAATTTGCCGAAGGCTAGTAATTAGCAATATCATTACCTGTTGGCATCAGCAAATAGGATGCTCTTGACTGGTTCCATTTGAGGACAGCATTTGAAACTGACAAGATTTTCTGCAATAGATTAAAAAATGAACATGTTTTATTAGTTCCATGCAGCTATCTCACTCAAGTTAGGCATGTGAATATTATTTAGGGCTTGTTTAGATTCTCTCTTCTAAACTTTAGACTAATGCTCTAATGTGAGTTGGGCTAAAGTTTAGATCCAACTTTAAACCACATGTTTGGAGGCTTAGCTCTAAAGTTTAGACCTCTAAAGTTTAGAGGGTGTGATTCAAACAGGGCCTTAGTATCGCAGAAATGATAGGATTATGAATTATTAACTTCTTCATCTGTCACGAAGAAATTGCAACTGCTTGTTTTGATGAGTGAAACAATTTTAAGTTTAGCTAAATATATTAAAAATACTTAACATTTAGGATACTGAATAAGGACCATCAAAGTAAATTTTAAACAGATGTTAATATAAAACTTGGTCAAAGTTAAAAAAAAAAAGACTTGGTTCAAATATGAATTGTAGTTGTTGGGGACGGGATGTTGCTAGGAAACCTATCCTAGAAATGTTGAATCGTCTGCTGTAGCCAGGGTTAAAAAAAATGGTGAAATTTTGGCTGAATTTCAATAATAATTTTAGGGGTGATAAAAGAAATCTAATATTGAAATTGAAGACCCTGGCTGTAGCATGCATGGTGTTGTCTGGCTCGTGGAAGGTGTTTTTGTCTATTCCCTCCATCCAAAAAAAGATATAAATCTCATTTCTCAATAAATCAAAGATTCTTAATTTTGACTACACCGAGGACCAATGCCGCCTCCGCTCCCAAACTGCCTTTTGGCGAGCTGCAACACAACCCGCTGTTCGACGCTACCGTTTCTTACTTCTCAATCTCTGTCCCGTGACCCCAACCCAAGCCGTAGAGAGGACCAAGTTGCCGCACTGGCTCTCAGGAGAGATCTATCGCGGCGTTGCCACCTCGTGCCCTCTTTGAATTTCTATGACCGCGGTAAGCGAGTCGCCTCCTTGAGCCATCCTGACACCTAATTTTCCGGTTGCCTCATGCCCTATTCTTCGTGCCACGCCGTGGAACCCGAGTTCTCCAGCTGCCTTGCACTTGTTCTTGATGCAACGCCATGAGTTTCTGCGCGACCCTTCTTCGAGCAATTGCATGGCACCATGTCGTCTCCTCTTCCGCGGGGCCAAATAGCTCCCAAGCCTTGTCGAGGCCCAAATTATATCGACCAATGTCTGATTTTGTGCTCGGAATCTTTTTTATATAGATAATGGTTGGTTGCCTCTAGCTGGTACTTCTGCGTGATTTGGTGTTTGATTTTGCCTTGGAGTCCATCTAATCTATATTTGCGTCGGTATCGTCCTCCTATGCAGGCTACAGTATTGATTTAGTATTTGATTTTGTCTTGGACTTCATCTGCGTTGGTACAGTATGCAGTCTGGAGTCTGGACAGGGCTAGAGTTGTATAGTCATATGCAGTCTGGACTGGACGAATACATGGGCTTTACTTTTTTTTATTTCTTTTACTGGCCGCATGCGACTTCATTATACCGAAAATACAGAAGAGGAAGTTATCTGTCTTAGGAGACCGAGCAAAGCCGGACAACCTAGGTGAACCCCGATATGTTCTATTTGGAATTCATCTTTGCCTCTTTTGTTTGGGTCTCGATTTGTTGTATGCTTGTGAGTTTGGCTTGGCTTTGATTTGATGTGTTGCGAACAAATACGTGTTGCATCTGGTCTTGTTGCCATGAATGAATAGGTGTTGTATCTGATCTTATCTCCACTGGATGTGCGCAGGATTAGTGCGCCTGCCTGTTCGTTATTTTTCCTAACGCGGATTCTATTGGAGGAGCAGGACCATCCGAGTGAGTGGGCTGGTAGTTGGGAAGGGTAGACAAAAAAAAAGAGTGGAGAAACTTTGCCTCTTTAGTATTAGGTATAGATAAGAATTTCTTAAGAACGAAATCCGGATGACCCTCTCTCACATGAAGACGTGTTGCAGCTCATGTCATGAAATTTGGTTAGCTCTGGAACAAAAATTGGTGATCTTTCCGGAAGTAGGAATTCGTACCACTCTAATTTCACCCACTTTTCAGCGTTTATGATGGATTGTGATAAACAGATCACCGATCTTCTTTTATTACTTGGCCTGCTTAAACTTTGGCAGAACGGTTGGTAGATCCACGCAGTATAGTACTAGCAAATAGTGGCATGCTATCGTTAGAGTTCATATATAGGCGACCATGTAAGTTTATGTTTAGAATTTCTAATAAATCTGAAAGGCCTATTTACTTTTGTATTATAATGGCCTGTAATGTTTATTAGTGCCATATTGTTAGTTCATGTGAGGGTAAGTATTCTCCTCCCTGTATATATGTACCCTTTTTGATTAATCAAGGCGCAATGAGGAGCCCTTAAGGTAGTCAATTAGATTTTCTTCCCTCTCTCTATCTCTATTGTATTCCAAGGTTACAATTTTGTAACCATTCTAGCTATTATTGTTTCTTTTATTCATTCCAATGCCAATAATACTTCCTTTTATGTGCATTCATGAGAATAACATGCTTTCTCTTTCTGCCAAAACGGCACAAACAGCTTTCTCTGTGCCAAAACTCTAAAACAAGAATGGCAATAGATGAGTACGCCTGTCATCATCACTACCAGCTTTCTTTTTGTGCCATGACTGCGGGCATCTTACGTGATTCATACTTTCTTGTTACAATTCTTTCTCTGTCTCTTGTGCCACACTCATAATCCTGATTTTCCTAATAATTCTTGTGCCGCAATAACAATCCTGATTTTCCAAATAATTAGGCAATGGCCATCCTACCTGCGACGCTGCGAGCTATGCTTTCGCAATAGCCATTCTTGAAATTCAGGAGTAATTGCATACCTCAGCGACACAGACAGTGAGATGGCGTACAATGTATGCATATCATGGGTGATATGAATTCTTGAAATGATAGACATGAGCATCTGGCAGGAAGGTTAGCAACTTGTAGAACTGGAATAGACCCAAGCAAGAATACGCAGAGACTAAAAACAGAGCGATCAGATGGAAGACTCAACTCGTCGCCTTCATCTTCTGAAGAATCACTTGTAGTCACAATCACAATCCGTATAAACCGGGAGGTTCACCAGACTTGCAAGCCTCATATAACCTTATTATATACAAATATAGTTCCTTGGATGCTTATTTTCCAGACGTGCTGCAGTGGAGAAACAATGACATGCTTTCTATCTGAACTTGAAGGCACCAGTCATACCTGAAAATAGTGTGAAGTACTAATCCATCAGCACAGCATTATACATCTAGTCATCTACAGAGTACAGACAGACCAGCAGTTCGGTCGCCATTCAGCATTCATCAGTTTATATACTACGTTGCATAGCTTGAAAGTAATGTGTCATGAATCGTGAAAGCAACACTGCATTTGGCCGACCCCAACTCCGAAACAAGGCCATACAGCTCACAAACCAAACCACGATGAAGCTGGCCAGATTCCATGGCCACCGACGTGCCGTGCCGAGAACTGTCATCTGGATTCTAGACTGGATGGAGTCTGCCTGAACCTGTTCTCGGGGACAAGGCCCAGCTCAGAGGCAGATTAAAAGATACTGATGTGTAATCAGATGCATGTTTGCCTTACCCATGTACGTAGGCCCTGTTTGATGAAGCTCCAATTGATTCCAACTCTTTCATGCACTATATAGCTACTGTATCTATATACTCAAAAGTAAGGATCTGTTTTTAACTCTTTCGTCAAAATAAATTAGTTGATGAAGTCACTACTTTTAGCTTCAAACAATTCCAACTGCTCTGTAGCGTGACAAGGAGCTAGAGCAAGATAAAGCCATGCCAAATAGACTATGATAAGGAAGAGGATGCAAACAAACAAGTGTTGATTTTGTCATGGTGTGGCAACATGGTTGCTTGGCAAATAGAGTAACAAGATATGATGATGCTCACATGATAGGTGACAGCGCCACCAGTCTCTTTCGCCTGCTGTCTAGGCATACCTATTACCAAATTGGCGTGGAGTATCAGATAAACTCAGGGAAGAAAACAAAGCCAAAGCACAAAGCACGCAGCAGAATCTGGGAAGAGGCCAAGCTCTCACGAGAGTGAACCTGGAACTGGCAAGGAGAAGCAATAGCCTGCACTCCTCATCATCCTCAACTTGTTTATGTTTTGTGTATATGCGGGGTCAGCCTGGGACCAACACCAACCAACTCACAAAGTGCATGCATCATTTGCTTCCATTGACACCCCCGTCTCTGTATTTGTAAACAGAGGGAGACAGTCATGTGGCCATAAATCATGACAGGGACATCACTGTGTACCTGCAGAAATTACTACATGATCCAAAAACAACATGCTGGAACAAAATGGTGTTGACATGGGCATGATATGATAGGCTGCAAACATCGGTGAACAATGTAGTGTTGTGGATCTCTGGAATAGTGGAATCAATCAGTACAATATGCTTGGTGGAAATGGTGCAGTAATCCATTGAGGCACAGGTTGGCAATGTGCTGCTGTACTAGGAATGGTGCTACACTCACCTTTATCACTGTTACTGCAGTATTCCCTAGAACGACCAGAGTGAAGAGCAACAAAGATACACATGATACGGAGGTAGTAAGCACCAATTTTTCAGTGTACTACTCCAGAGAAAGCAGCAACCGGCACACCATGATTTCATTTCATAGTTGGTATATATAATGCTGAACCAAGACACCCTCATATGATGATATTTGTATAATCCTTTGTTAACTGTACGAGCACAAAGAGCTGCAATTATCGGAAAATAAGAAGCAGCAAATTAAAATACAGATAGACAGACAGACAGAAAGAAAGAAAGAAAGAAAGAAAGAAAAAGAAAGAAAAAAAAGATGACCAAACAGCACAAATCAATCTCTCATCTTTGTATACCATACCACATGAAATTCATGGTGTCCTCCCAAACTCATTCAACACACCGGAATCTACAAACATCTAAATTGTCAACGCAACCATGCATTTCCTCGTTGGATTTGGTTTGGTTTGCTAAATACCACCCACCAAATTCCCAAGTCAAAAGGCAGAGGAAACATGAACCAGCAGGCAGGCAGTGAGCGACAGAGCATTCGATCGACCTCATCAATCATCAGGATTCAGGATGAGCTAGCCAGGCCATGGCATCGCCATCACCAGGATGAAGATCAAGGCGGCGTCTTGAATGCCTGCACGAGGAGCGCGAATCCAGGCGCCCTGGCCTCCTCCTCGAGCCAGAGCCTGCTCTCGAGCGCGCTCCTGGCGCGGAGCATGACGAGGGCGCAGCCTGGCGGGTCCCGGAACCACCAAGCCGTGGAGGTCCCAGAGCACGTCGACGGGCGCGCCGTCGACGAAGACCGTCTGGTTGCCGCGGAAGTTCCAGCGCAGGCGGCGGGCGTGCACGGCGCGCTTGCCGTCGACGCTGACCCAGAGCTCCTCCTCCCCGGGCCTGGCGCCGCCGCCGGAGGAGGAGGCGCGGCAGCAGCCCACGGCGACCTCGTGCTCCGGCGCGCCCTCGGCGAACCGGACCCGCGCGGTGTGCACCGCGGCGGCGCCCGCCGCCACGACGACGCGGTCGGCGCGGGACACCGGGAGGATGGAGCGCGCGCGCGGGATCTGGCCCTCGAACTTGGCCTTGACGAAGTCCGCCGCCAGGTCGCCCACGGCCAGCACCACCTCGGCGCCGGCCACGGCCACGACGTAGAACCCGGAGACGGGCTCCGGGGACGACGAGGCCGGGCCGTCGTACCTGGCGGCGGTGAGGTCCCAGAAGAGGGCCAGCGGGGGGATGTGAGTGGACGACGAGGAGGAATCCGAGGGGAGGCAGCAGGTGCCCTTGCGGCGGCGGAGGAGGACGGCGGGGGACGAGGCGGCGGGCCCGGCGAAGGAGAGCGCGGGCGGGCCGTGCGGCGGCGAGTGCGTCCACGTGAGCCGCAGCAGCAGCGGCGGCGACGACGGCGCCTGCGGCGTCGCGCGGTAGGTGACGGCGACAGAGAGCGTGGACGGCGGCGGGGATGCGGAGGAGGAAGTGGAGGAGACGGTGAGCGTGGACGCCGGCGTGGTGCAGGCGACGCGGACGGCGCCGTCGGAGACGCACGACGCCAGGTCCCGCACCGACGACGGCAGCAGCAGGCTCGACGCGCTCACCATTCCTTCCTCTTACTCCGATCTGCAATCTGCTGCGCGCGTGCGCGGTGACGAGGCGTGGGAGGTGAGGGGAGGGGAGGGGAGGGGAGGAGAGGAGAAGAGGTGGGGACTGGAGTGGAGTGGGCTGCGGGGGTGGGCAGGCGGTTATGGATGGGCGAGCGACCGGCCTCAGGTGGTAGGCGCGGGCGGCGACGTGACGTGGCAAGGCGACACGACCGACGGCGAGGGTGGCGGGCGGCACTGCGCAGCAGCCGGCAGGCAGAGCACGAGAAAGGCGACTGGTAACTGCCGCCGGAGCAGGAGCAGGAGGTGCAGGGGGAGGAGGATGCTTGGGCTTTAAGGGTAGCGGAGGAGGTGGTGACCGTCGGATGACGGGCGGGGGCGACACCAGCCGTCCGTTCCGCTGCGCACGCTTTAAAGGCAGGGTCGTGGGCGTGCAGTGCAGCGTTGTTTGTATTTGTTCATTCATTCATGGCGCTTCTTGTCTTGCACGCGATTTTTACAGTCTGTTTACCTCGCTTTGCAGAGTCCGGAGTCCCCAAAGGCCCAAACATGGTCTGTTGGCATGATGACACCGCGTTTATTTCTAAGCAGTATTTTTTTTTTCTCACAATAAATCAGTATCAAACAAAATTAACGTCTATTTTTAGTTCAAACCAACAGACTGATATATCTTAATAATCTGATCATGGGTATTTTTAAACTGATAACTCATTTAATAAAGTTATAGAAGTTAAGAACTAGTACATTTACTTCTCTTTTTTTTGAATTATTAGAAAATAGGAACGCTTTATATACCCGTTTGTTTTTCCTAAACATATAATCTATCCTTTTGTGCTCTATTTTGAGCTTTTCTTCCTATATCATGGTTCCCATTGCTCGTGGCCATTTTTCGTTAGTTATTTTGAATGGGGGACCTGACAATACAATCTAATCAAACCTAGTAACTTCCATGCTTCACCACTTATAGACCACATTTTGGATTTGCAATTAGTATGGCACTACTATGGGTGTGTTAAAATCCATTGAGTTGGAAGTTAGAAACACAACATTTTAATTTTTGTAATAAGTGTCCAATCATGACCCTAAATAGGCTTAAAAGATTCGTGAGATAATATTTTACCAAGCTCTCAAATTAGTTTCAGTTTTTATCTACATTTAATGCTCCATGCATGTGTCCAAAATTTGATGTGACTAGTTAGATTGGAAGTTAGAAGAGATTTAAACTTAGCCTATATAGCCCTATAAAGAAATAGCTTTGCTCATTTGAAATATTTGGTACTCTGTTTGGAGTGTAGGTTCTCTTAGTTCATATTTGGATTTAATATAGCACAATATTATAGTAATTTATTAAATAAATAGTGGGTAAGACTAGCAACGATAAGACATTAGGAAGGAGTAAAGAAGATCCAAATCTCACACAACTTTTTTTATTTTAAAATAAATTAGCTATGTTTCTTTACAAAATAAATCGAATTTCATTATTTTTTGGAAAAAAATATAAAACCACCTTTAAAATAAAACCACAATAAATGGTACAAATTTATTCGATGCCAATAATTTAGTAGCCAAAAGATTCTGGTTCTAGAGTTTCATCATAAAAAACAAACAACAATACACTATCAACCGTGGTGTTCTGTGTACCATGAAAAGGATCTATAAACTGTTTGGTTGAAACAAGTATAAATTGTACCCTTCCTCTCTCTCTCTCTTAAAATAGTTGTGAAACAAATCTATATTTTCACCTATCTGAAAAGAAGAAAACCAAAAGCAAGGTTCAATATGCTTCCGGAAAACTGCTTCTAAAGTAGCAGCTTCATATATTTCACACCTATTCTTGCCTCCCTCTCGTCCTCCACCTCCCCTTTCTATGGTCTGTTGCCTCTCATGTTAAACTCTTATCTAGTCTCTCCGTTTCAATTTATAAGTCGTTTGATTTTTTTCTCTAAGTATGACAACTCGTCTTATTCAAAAATTTGTCTAAAATATTATGTTTTTTGTTATGGCCTGATTTATTAATAAAATTTCTTCAAAAATATGTTAAATTTAACTCTTTTTATGTAAATTTTTAAATAAAACAAGCGGTCAAAATTAGAGTTAAAAAGTCAAACGACTCATAATTTGAGACGAATTAAGTACTACTCTGCTCCTGTGGTCCAGTAATCATTTGGCCTACTGAGTTACTCTACTACACTAAAAGAAGTTACTAGTAAAGTGTAATAATAGATAAAAAGAAGTACTGACTACTCCCCCCTGACAAAATAGATGACGTCATGGGATACGTGCCAGTCAAACTTTTTTTCATTTTAATTAGGTTTGTAGAAAATATGTGCAATGTTCATATCTCCAAACAAGTTTATTATGAAAGAATATTCAAAGATTTATCTATTGATACTAAATTTGTATTATAAATTTTAATATTCTTTAATATATAATTGGTCAAAGTTTAAAAGATGGGACTTTTTGGGAGCGAGAATGATATCTATTTTGGGACGAAATGAGTATATATAAAGGCAACAGGAACAGGAACAGGAAGCACGCAGCTAGCAGGGGTGAAAGGAGGTGTCGGCTCGACAGCAAGGCAGATGAATGATGGCAAAGTGCGGACACGCACGCAGCAACGGCATGACGATGAACGCACGAGACGAGAGAGAGAGAGAGAGAGAGCTAGAGCAACGTAGTACGTGCTCACGCTCACGCTCACGCTCACCTCATCCCATCAACGCGCGGGCACGTAAGGCCCAACTACCAATTAGCAAGTACTCTCTCCGCTCCAAAATGCAAATCAGGTCATGTTTAGTTCTTCCTCAAAATTCCAAATTTTCCGTCACATTAATTTTATGGCACATACATAGAACATTAAATATAGATGAAATTTTTGCATCCTTGCACAGTTTGCGTGTAAATCACGAGACGAATCTTTTAAGCCTATTTGGGTTATGATTGGACACTTATTGCAAATGATTCCACACGTGCTACAGTGAAAATTTTGCAAAATTTTTAGGCAAAATAGCCATTGTGGCCCCTCAACTATCGCGAAAGGCTCAAATTGATCCCCGAACTATCAAAATGACCACTTTGGTCCCTAATCTTTCGATTTCCGACTCAATGTCGTCCATTATCGTTGATTGCTTGACACGTGGACAGCTGCACGAGGAAAATGACTAACCTGCCCCCTCTCTATTTCCTTTGCTAGGCGTGGGAGGTCACGACGTTCACGGCGTTTGAGCAATGTGGAATGAATGCAAAAACAAATTGTTCAATGCTGTCATTTGTCATGTCCAGAAACAAACTTAACATGCCTAATCAGCAACCAAGTCATCAAAAGTTGGTACTAAAATTAGATGTGGTCGCTGCAAAAAAAAAAAAAATTTATGGACACAACTCGAGGAGTTGTTCTAAACAAATGGTGTTTACTGATTATAATCAGCAACCAAGTTTACTGACTATAATCAGCAACCAAGTCATCAAGAGTTTGTTTCTGGACATGATAAATGACAGCCTTGAACAATTTGTTTCTGCATTCATTCCACATTGCTCAAACACCGTGAACACCGTAACCTCCCACGCCAAGTAAAGGAAATAGGGAGGGATAAGTTAATCATTTTCCTCGTGCAGCTGCCCACGTGTCAAGCAATCAACGATAATGGACGAGATTGGGTCAGAAATCGAAAGATTAGGGACCAAAGTGGTCGTTTTGATAGTTAGAAGGCCAATTTGAACCTTGCGCGATAGTTAAGGGGGCAAAATGGCTATTTCACCAAATTTTTAGGTCTAAACAGGCCCTCATTCTATAAACTTTAGAAAGTTAAATCATCTCAAGTTTAACTAAAATTAAAAAAAAATATAGAAATTTATGACACTTTGAAAATATAAATAATCTACTAATACTTAGTTGATATTATAAATATTATTATCTTATTATATAAAATTGATCAAATTTAAGATGTTTTGACTCCTCAAATTTTTTTAGAATGAGTAGTAACTGCCACCATATCGTAGGCCCGCGCGCCGGTGAAATGGGAAGCAATACTACCACAATGCATGCAACTCGTGGAATATGACACTGAATTATTACGACTCACGGTAATTCGGGCTGGAAATACGCTTTCACCACAATTCAATATCACTACCAATTAGTAAGAAACGGATAAAAAAATGCTAAACTATGCCACCAAGTGAAGCAAAGATCCTCCCAGAAAATGAGCGAGGGCCAAATCAAAAGACGATGAATTAGAAACGAAGCAAAGCCTTTTCAAGTTCTATCTTTGTCTATTAGATTATGTCTCCGTGTTCCATCAACGCAGCTGCATCGCTATCATCACGAGGTAATTACTCATCAATAATTTAAGTTAAAAACCCTAGCGCGCACACACGTGCCAGTGCCACACAAAATGTGTGTCACGTTTGCATGAATTGCACGAAGGTGTGCGTAGAAGCTGCACTGCCCCAGGGTCTCATAAATTTGATCCCATCTTGACAGATCGATCGTTGCGTTAATAGGGTTCGTTGCTACGTCAGCTAAGCCAACACTGATGGGACTAGCGCCCGTTTGAAGTTTAAGAACCGGGAACAGCTGCATGCATGGACCATTGGTCCATGACTGATCACTCCATGACGAGCAATTGCATGCATGGCCAGTCTCTCTGATCTGACAAGCGAAGCAACCATGTGGAATTATGGCTGAAATAAGCTCAGTTGGAGTATACTTTGGCATTCATGGAATGATCTGCTTCGATGACCGAGAATGCCGGCAACACTAGGCGCTTGATCCCAGGAGCATTAAAAAAATTAAACATATACTATAATGCATGATGCATTTGATCGTTGACTTTGCTACTTATAAATAATATCAATCTAGCAGGTGAATGAAAAAGAAAATAGTTGTGTTCCATGCTGAGTATACTGCACTTGTTAATTGAAGCAGAAATTCATGGAACACCCAACTCAAAACAAGGAAAAGAGGATCCCGCCCTTCAGGTTTCAGCTCTCAACAACCGGCAAAAATCTGAAACCAGTTCTTAACACTGTTCCTTTCCAGGAAAGATCAGAAAAATCCGGTATTCGTGCACAATGATCTACGGTCTAGATATCTAATCCTATCAGAAAAAATAAAAAATTGTATTGACAGAAAAGTGGAGGAGGCAAACTAGTATTCTGCTTGTTTTGATGATACCTGCATGTTTCAGCAGCAGGTAGATGAATTGTTGTTGTACGGTAGGCACAATTTCTGTTCTTCTTGTAAGACTAGAAGTTGACAATGAAGTTCTCAAAACGCAGCAAACGCAAGTTGGTGAATCAGACTCTCTGTTTCTGACCTTCAACAGAACCAACTGACTGAGATGGTGTCATGCAATGGGAGAGAGGTTATCTTACTCTAGCTGACAGCAGCAAACCAGTTGAGTTGAGTGGTTGACGAACTCCAGCGCCTTTCTTATCTCATGTTCAATTCCCCAATTAGAAATAGGACAAGCACTACATAAAAAAAGAGAAGCATTAGGGGGAAAAAAATCAGGTGCATTTGTCGTCTTGTATGCTCCAGTCAGAATGGCTCCTCGTGCAACCTGCTGGTTGCTGGAGCACTGGCACTGCTGTAGATCTTAATCAGCATGGGAAGCTTCCAATCCATCAAGACCCAGTTGGTCCTGGTTTAGCAAATTAGCAGGCAGCAGCACGGCAATGAAGAACCATTCCAGCACATGGTTCCGTACTACCTTATATATAAATTTATGCAGCGGAATCAAGACCAACAAAATTAGATTTGCAGGAACTAATACTAACTGGAATGCTTTAGAACTTCGGCTTAGTTGCGTAAAGAGCAAGATCTCCTGATCTTCAACAGATTTCAGAACCTGCTACGAGGTATGATGGCTAGGAAAGGGTGGCAAGTTTTTAATGATTTAATATAAATTATCTATGTTTTTTCAGAGATTTAATCATGGTTTTATTGTTTTTTAGAAAACAACAAACACATGTAAGCAATACCATCTTCAAAAGTCAAAACCAGTCAAGGGCCAAAAGTTGTAACATTTCAATAATTTAGAGTTTGATGGCAGGCAATAGTTCAATGGCAAAAAATAAGCCTCTTGCAAAAAAAAAAAAAAAGATTAAGTGTTGTTTCAGACTGATAATTGGATAAACAATGCATGGAGGGATCAGCGGATCATGCACCATGCTCATGGTCCCCTGACATGTGAAATGTATGATGTGCAAAAGAGAGAGAGAGAGAGAGAGAGAGAGTACGGTCCTACATCAAAGCACACGCCAGTGCCAACAACTAACGAGATCTCACACTCCAATGGAACACAGTGGAAAGTTTGTGACTTTACTAACTACAGAATTCATTACGAAAAGAAATGGATTAATTCACCTCCCAATGATTGAGAGATTGACAAATGAAGGATTCTAAATGAAGCAAAATAAGGCACCGACTATGTACTAACAACTCTTAAATAGCAACATCCAAAAACTATATGGATAATAAAAAACTCACACAGAATGCAACCTTAATCTCATAATTTTGCCCCCCTCTTGTGAGTCCATCATATTTACTACCAGACAGAGTATGCTGGGACTCACCTACTGCTGATGGACGGGACCTTGAATCATAAACCAATCTGATCTGAGAAATGAGAATGTGAAATATTATTTAACAAATCAACGTACTAAATTAATTATGGAGCATAGTGCTGATGTGAAAATGTGATACATGCACTGGCAGAACCAGTCACTGATTCCAAATCATTATAAATTCAGTGCATGGTGTGCTGACTTTGTTTTCAGATTTGAGAAATGCTGGATGGGCAGAGTGGTTGAATGAGACGCACCTGAAATCCGTGAGACAATAGACAGCCACTCTTTAACTTTTAGGTTTTAACAACAGGCGGAAACAGAAATAAATGGAACGCTTCGAATTAGTTTCTTCTTTTTTATGGCAACTCAGATAATGTGAGTCTTCTTGCATAAGGGTAGGGACTACGTAATATAAGAATCCTGTTATTAGGCACAATTCTTTTTTGTCAATAGTGTGAGAAACAAATATTATGCTGCAGTTCAACTATATATGTGTTTGATAGAATGACAGGTTGGTGAACTATGTACATGAGGCACATATCCCTTCTTTGTTCCTGTTGAACTAGAAAAAATCGACATTGAATGGTTTATAAATGCATACATAGACAAAGGAGGCCTCTAAGCCAACCTACTATTGGGTCAGCGGTTACAGGGGGAGAAGATATAATACCCCTAACTGACAGCAGCAAGCAGTTGAGAAGATGTTTTTTTTTTTTTGAAAGTAAAGTTGAGAAGATGGTATATATACTTCTCTAGTCTTACCAAACTAAAAGGTAGAGAAAGATCAACATGCATGCAAGTTCAGATATCCAATTAGAAGTGTTATGCTCTCACTAGGAAACTAGCTCCCAATTGGAAATGATGAGCATCCCTTCCTCTGTGCTGGCCAATCAAAGCTAGTTGTTAGTTGAAACAGCTCAACATAGTACAATCTTCTTATCAGCATGCGAAATCTCCATTAAATCATGAGCCCAGTTGGCCCTAAGCTTAGCAATCCTTTTACAGTAACATGATTGTACAGTGCTGAATGTATTATTCTGTCCCTACATTGCTCCCACAAAGTATTGGTCTACACACAAAGAATTACAGATCAGTTGCCTATGGTAGACAAGGGCCTCATCTTAGAGAGTTTTCAATAGCCGTAGATTAGTAGAAAGTACAGGACCTACGGAGTATCCAGCAGCCCAGTCTCCTAGAGAACACATGCTCCTGTGTGCAGCTTCAGCAAGCATGAATGGGACACTCCACAATTTTCCTGAGAATATAGGTCGCCCAAACAACTAAAAGTGTTGGAGCCACATGAGCAAGAAGACAAGGAACACAAGTTCCATCTTCCATGAAGTTCATGCAGTTCTCATCCATCGATGTATGTTTTTGTTATTATGTGCGTCGGTCTGAATTCTGAAATGTAGAGTAGTATAGAAACCTTTGGGTATCTTCTACAGTAATATAGAAGACTTGTAGCAACAACAAACACGAATTTCACAGCAACACCCTTGATTAAAATTAGTTGGTATCATCAGGTACTGACGATTGTATACAATCAGATCCTCAAGGATCATTCATGGCTTCACCGGTCCCCACCACTGCAACAGTACTAGAAGTTGAACCCTCATTGGATTCAAGCTCCATGCTGCCTCCGTGCAACCGCGTTCCAAATCGCGCTTTCCGCTTGCTTCTCCTCTCTCGCCACTTCACTGTAAACTCTTCACACACATCCTTGTTTGAGCTCTCGCCTATGTCTCCATCTCCAGAACCCAAACCAGAACCCATCTTTCCATCGTCCTGAATCTCAGACAGCCTCCTATTCCTCGCCGACACCGCGAGAGGCCGGGCCCAACAAAGAGCAAGAACGACGAGGGCAACATACACCGATGAAGACACCCAGACGCAGAGTGTCCACTTCAATCGGCGTGCCAGGCTCTTTGCCCACGGAAGAGCTGTCTGCACAACCATCTCTGCTCTGTACACCTGGGGCAGCTGCACCGTCGCAGCTCTTGGCTGCAGCAAGACTCTGATGACCCCTGTTCTCCTATGCCGGCCATGGCCTTCCCAGTACTGCAGCACCTTGAGACTTGCGGCCTGGGTCTCGCTGCGTATGCCCAGAGTGAGTGGCACGCACAGCAGCGCCGACCGCGCCAGCCGGACAGGGCCGCTCTTGTACCTCAGCATGTATGGCTGCGTAGCTGATGCCATGGTGATCCCACTCACAGAGATCGCCTCTGCTTTTATCTGCAGTCAGAACAAGACAAGTTTGCATCAGCAAACGAGTTCGCCGGATCGGAGATTCAGTAATTAACAAGCAAGCATGTCTGCATGATGTGCAGATATGATACCTGGAACATGCCAAGCTCACGGTTGTGGTAGGAATCAGGAAGCAGCAACGCCATGGACACCCTGACGGAGTGACCCGCCGGCAGCACGGCGGCGCCGGCGCCTCGAGCAACGCCGAGGACCACCGCGGCGCTAGGCTGCGCCTCCGTGTAGTCGAAGAAGAGCTGCTGGCGCACGGTGACCGGGTCCTCGACCCAGTGCCGGACAAGAAGGAAGCCGAGGAGCACGGACACGAGCAGCGCGGCCACGAGCGCTGCGAAGGTGCACGCCGCGGCGAGCGCGCCGCGCGCCGCGCGCCGGAGGCTGGACGCGGCTGCCGCGGGGAGCGCGCGCAGCGCGCCGACGAGAGCGGCGACGGGGAAGAAGACGAAGCTGAGGATGGCAGACGCGACGAGCTCCCCGAGGAAGGCGAGCAGCCGGACGAGCCAGCCTGCCGGAACGGCGAGGAAGAAAAGGGCGTCGTCGTCGGAGTCGGACTCCCCGCCGCCGGCGGCCGTGCCTCTTGGCCGCCCCGTGTACTGGCCATCGCCGGAGTAGCCGTGCTGCTGGTACCTGGACACCTGGTGCGGCGTTGAGCGCTCCATTAGAGGCTTACAGATGTAGCACCATATGGAAGGAATGGAGAGGCGAAGGCTCGAGGTGTTGGGCAGTAGCCTGTAGAGTGCAGTGCTGCTGGGAAGACGAAGGGCTACACGTGGCAGCAGAAAAGACATGTGGCATGCTCATGCTCAAGCTGTGAACCTTCCGCCATGCAGATCTTGGTAGCAGCTTTTGTCCGCATCTGTTCTCCACTTCTTGTCCCATGAATCCATAGAACTTTCTTCAACTGATAACCACTTGACATCATGCGAACAGATATTCATTCATTCATTCATTCATCTTTTGCACAAATGGAGTTCTTTTGCTTTTCCAACTAAACAAATGGATAATATACTTTTTTGGTACATAAGTATTGTGATATTGAGACCAAGATGATATGTATTTACTCATGGCATGTGTTTTTTTTTCTGATAAATACTCATGGCTTGGAGTTCTGTTGATGATGACCAGTGCCAACGGTGTGCTGCATCAATAGAAGATCGCCATCACGTCTTGTTTGGCTGCTCTACCAGTACTGATCGCTGGGAAATAATTGGGCTCAGCCATATTGCAGCCATGACAGATGAGGAGGTCTGGGACGCCAACATACCCTCTGGCCTCGATGCTGCCTTCTGGCTCTTCATCTTGCTGACCGTTCTCTGGAGGCTTTGGGATGGCAGAAACGGCGAAATTTTTCGAAATGAAACCTGCAGGAGTCGATTTGTAATCTCTCGTGTGTGTGTGTGATGATTTAGTTATCTGGCGCAAGCATCTGAAGCGTGACCTTGTAAACAGCCTCGACGGCTGGCGTACCTATCTGCTCTCTTGTAATGCTACTACTCGTTCCAGTTGACTGGAGTTGCTTGGTTTGAAATGAATTTGGTGGGGAATCTCTCCCCCCGTTTTGGTTCAAAAAAATGTTAGAATTCTTCATTTTTCCGTCGGCCGCGTAATGGGTATCGACCATCTTCCCAGATGGGCTGTGTAGTTTGTGCATCTGATGATACCTCTTCCTTTCGGTCCATCTGGGAAATCGATCACATTGATGCTGCCAGCATCGTCCAGGTGAAAAGATGGCAAGTACTCCATTGCCCATTGGTAAATCAAGGCACCGGCAGATTAGAGCTAGGTGAATGGCAGGGTGACCTACGGCCACAAGGGCACGTTCTGATGTATCATCTGGCAATTCATTTAGCAGTGCCTGCCATGCATCCTTGGACTGAGCCCATAGTCGCTCGAGTAATTTGTATTCCATGCCGCCCAACCAACCTGACTGAACTATGTCCCCAAAGCTCTGAAGAACAAAAACAAAGAGTTGTTGGTTACTCAAATGATTAAAATGTTGTTACAATTTTTCCGTAGGACAAGCTCATTATCATACATAGGAGAGTTCATGGAGATGTAATGCAAGTTTGAGGACAGTGTAAAAGATCTTCATATGATAAAATAAGTGACAACTGACAGTTAGCAGAAATAATCGGAATTGGCAACGGTCTAACCTTATGCCTTGCTTGAAACGCATCTTCAATTTCAAGTTCTATCAACTTCTTCATTTCTACATAACGAGGCACACAATCATCACCTAAGCAATCTGCAGCCTCTTGGACCTGAAATTGACCCCATAGGATCAGATAGAGCAGGCCGAGAATAGGCACAAGGAAAAGGGTACACAATCTAAAGAACTCCATGTTTAGTTCAGAAGATTATGGCCACCTCACATATAACAGTTGCAGTATCGACAGCTGCAACTTGCGGGTTACAGATAATGCTGTTGACCTTCAAATCCAGAAGTAGTTTTGCAGTCTTCTGAGACTGAAAGTATTTGTCCAGAAATGAGCTCAACTTTTGTGTTGGAAACAAATTGTGACGCAAGAAACAAAATCAAATACCTGTATAGTCCCAAGCATGTTCAGCGGTGCATATCCCATTCCACCCAAGCTAACCTGGGTAACCCAAAGCAATGGACAATTAATGGTGTAGGAATGCATTGTTTTTCTGGTTTTCATGCCAATGAAGACCAAGTTGGACTGGTGCGCACAACTTTCTGAAGGCAATTTCAGGAGTTACAATATGGTATGCCAAACAAATATAGTTAGCGGCTCCTCATGATAGAACACAAGCATGAACAATTAAAAGTATAAACCCCCAGACCTCAGAACTGCTTTATGTAGCCCCTTGACAGGCCAGAATGATCCTCTTGCTTGTCTTTCTTCCCGCAGAACTTCCCCCGGCAACAGGAGAATTTGGGGTCTGTACAAGATACAATTGAGGACATGATTAATGCATGTTTTAATTGTTTGACCATTCCATTTTTCTGTATTGTCTTGTGAATTTCTTTGTTCTCTAAGTTGATACAAAGTGAAAATGTTAACAGAACTGGTAAGTTAGTACATGTTGGTACTTACAAGAATATAATCTTTATATATAATCATGTTCGTGGTTCTTGTACTACTTAATTCTTTTTTTTTGCGAAGTTGTACTACTTAATTCTTACATGCTCTGTTATTGCTAAGAATATCTCACATATATAAGGTACGGCCGTAGGAGTCAGTAATGAGAGCAAAGTTACTCTCACTTGATCTAAGCGGTTAAGACAAACACTAGTAGGACCTCCACCAGTCTGTGGGGTGAAGTCCAGCACACTGGCACCACAGTTACTCTGGAGCAAAATCCGAAAGTACTCCGCGCCAAGTCCTAAACATAATCGTGAGGATCGGAAGGCACAAATCAGCTTCAATCACACTTGACAAATTAAACTCTGATCCATCCTCAAATGTAGGAGTACCCACCCAAAGCAGTGGCAACGAGTGCCTGATTCACTGCATTGTGCGCAACCACAAACACTGACTTGCCCTGGCGTGCTAAAATCCTCTCCCACCAGCTCTGTGGACGGCTCCACAGCTCCTGCACCGGGTAGTGGCCGTCAATGCTGAAGTTGGCTGCATTCTTCAGCCACTGCCGGTAGAGAAGCCCGTACCTCTCCTTCCCTTCATGCTTGAGCAGTCCCTGGAAACCAGAATCGCCAGATCGTTATCATAAGGCATTTCCATAAGCACCTGGCAAGCATCACGTCAAGGAACAATTAGCAAGCAGACAGAATTGGCCAGGCATTGCCACAAGCACAAGCACCCTGCCAGAGTTACAGCACTCCACTGCACAGGCTAACACGGTGATGAAACCAAAAAAAAAAAAAGAAAAAAAAAAGAAAAAGGATGATCTCGGCGGAGGTCGGAGTCCGGGATGAGGTCGTTAGTCGTCACCCTGGTTTTAAATAGCCGGCTATAGCTGCTAATAAGGGTAGCCGATATGGCATTTAGCCCGCTATATCCGGCTATAGCTCGCTAAGTGGCAGATATAGCCCGCTAAATGCTATCCGCGTAGCCTTGCCGCTAAACGCCTTAGCCGGCGATTTAAAACTATGGTCGTCACCACGCCACTGCCAGATGATCTCGGCGGTGCACGGAGAGGTCGGAGCTCCCCTGGATGCCGACCTCCGCGTTGCACGTGCTCTGCCCGTGCCGCACCAGCACCACCCGCTTCGCCTTCCAGGCGTGGGGACCTCGCCAGCTCGTGCACGCTCGAGCAGCAGATGCATGCGGAGGTGGCGGGTCGAGGCCTACGCCGGACAGCGGGCGCCGGCGACGGCCGTGGGGTCGGGGCGAGTCGGAGCAGGGCCACTCTTGGTCGTGGCCGTCGTGTTGTGTGTGAGGACTGAGGAGTGAGGAACCTGTGGTTGCGACACCTGCTTGACTGCTTCCCGACAAGATTTTGGTCCTGATCGTGCTCGTGCAGCCATGGAGGGAACAGGGAAGACTATGGGTTGCACTTGCATGTGCATGGGCTTATATGGGACAGGCTTGGAATCCGGCCCAACCTTTTTTGTTTTTCTTTTAAATGACTTTGCTTACCTTTTTTTGGAAGGAAAACTCAACCAACCGCCGCGGGAATGACCTCCTCCGTGACAGGGTGGGTTTGACTAGCTTTATTAACGATCGCTGTACCTAGAACCTGAAGATTAACACTTGTAACCTAGTTATAGGCTCTTTTGCATGTAGATGGCCATAAGCCTCAAGGCCTATTGGCACGGCCCAATACCCTGAAATAGCAGCAATTGGGACCGTGCCGACCTAGATTGAGTTTAGGGTGAGTGAGCTGGCCATATCGCACCGCTAGTAATTAGGTCATGGTAGGCTAGCATGCCATGACGTGGTAGCGGCTCACACATGATCCCGCATCGTCTTCCAGCACCGAATAATGCTTCCCTGACTTGTTGAGGCGCCTGCACCCTTGTTCTTCTCTAAGTAATCAAGCAGCCATTGGAGCTCCTTCCAAACCTCCCCCTAACCCCAAATTCTCTCTTAGGGCTCGTTCGGTTTCTCCAGGATGAGCTGTTCCGGGCAGGAATTATTTCGACCACTGTACAAATTAAAGTAACAAATCTGGCCAGGAATTATCAAATTCGACTAGAAATTATTCCTGGAGTCCAATGCCCAGGAGGCGAATGGGGCCTTACGGGAACGTTCCATACGGGCCCGTTAGCGTGACCAAGGCATAGCTGCAGCTTGGTGGCTCATCGGGAGACCGATGCTAATGAGCACGAGTGCATGACACAGCACAATTTGCTAACAAGGCCGTGACCGGCTGACCGCTCAACTCTTATCGGGTCGTGTCGACCAATTGACTGTCTATACTTTTGCATATATGTTTAAACAAAGTTGTGAAAATAGATTAAAGAGATAATGATCTACTGCAGCCACCATATGTGTATGATGATCGACTGTTGACTGTTTACATAGAAACGAGCATCGCTCGATCTCGCTTGCATAATTATGTGAACGATGTGATATGATGTCGATATATATTTTGTTATACATATGTTACCGTGGAGTTTATCTGAGTATGACATGTGAGGTTCACCGTGATAAAGTATTGGACTGCTGGTATTTTTTATATGCAAAGTAGGAATAAAAATAAAATCTAATTTTAATGTAGATGGGCATGTGAGATAAACTCCATAGCTATTCAATGTAGAATTTTGAGCATTTCCTTGCCGACTCCTCTTTTTTTTCCAAAAAGGAAAGAAATTCCCTGCCGACTGCTATATAGACAGTCGCCGTCCTATCTATAGGATAGTAGTACGGAGCACGTTGCAACAAGAGCCCGTGAACGTGAGGGCAGAAAACGCCATAAACCAGGCCATGAAACGATATAGGCCGCAGAATGCACATGCAGCGATAAAGGAGAGAGAGAGGTTCAGAACCTCCCAAAAAACATCTCCGTCGTCCCATCGTCTACGCGTGTCTTTGGAACTATCAAAACGACGACGCAAGGAGGCTACGTCCAGGCCATGCGTTCTATTGCGGCGTTCATACTAGCCTTCTCCTTGTAAGAGGTGAGACATTATTGAAACTGCACCATTCACAAGTAAAATGTAGTAATATAAGTTATCTTATTAATAAGTCCGATTATCATAACTCTCACAAGATTTATAGAACCAATGGTCATTTTTTACAATATTAAAAATGAGCATGATAAGATACAAAACATCTTTTTTTTTGCTAATTTATCTATTTGATACCATAAATGCGAATACCCTCTTGTTAAGTAAACTCCATTATGTTTCAAGAAGCATTTTTTGTAAGGTGACTTCAAAAGGTACAACCGAGAAATTAAGAGCGTGTTTGGCATGACTGTTAGATAATGAGGTTGTTATCATAGCCGTCATGTGTAGCATGTAAGTAGGAAATGTTGTTAGATAAGATAGATCTCTTCAAGAGTTTGTTGTAACTAAATATTGTATGCCACACAGGGGGCTGTTCCTTGCCTATTTAACACGTAACCGAGAGACCAGGAAGGTCATCTCGTTCCCCTATTCTCTTATATGGTATCGAGCTTTTTTATTTCCTCACGGAAATGATCCTCATGGCCACGAGCTCTTCCGCCCGCCGGTGTCTTGGCGTTCGCGTTCGGCTTTCTCCCCTCTATCTCGGAGAAGCTGACCTGCGGCAACTACAACATGTGGCATGCCCAAGTCTCATCTACCATAAAGGGTGCGCAGTACGGGGACTACATCAAGCCCGGCGCACAACCCCCGGTAGCCTACCTCGACGGCGCTGTTGATCCAGCCACCGGCAAGAAGGGAGGTCTGGTTCCCAATCCCGCCTATGAGCGTTGGGTGACCCAGGACCAGCAGGTCCTTAGCTACTTGTTTTCGTCCTAGTCCAAGGACATCTTCGCTTAGGTCTCTTCGGCGACCTCGGCGTCGGAGTTGTGGGTGGCGATCCACGAGCACTATGCCTCTCAGTCTTGGGCTCGTATCATCTCCACCCGCATGGCGCTGGCTACAGCGTCCAAGGGAACTTCCTCCGTTGCTGACTTCTTCGTCAAGATGAAGGGCCTCGCCGATGACATGGCCTCGGCGGGAAAGAAGCTGGAAGACGAGGACCTCATCACCTACATCCTTACTGGACTTGATGAGGACTTTGAATCTGTTATTACTGTTGTTGCTAATAGGGTGGAACCCATCATGGTGCCGGAACTCTATGCCCAACTCGTTGCACACGAGCAACGCAAAGAGCTCAATGCAGGCGGCGGTGCCCAGTTCTTCGCCAACCCTGCCACCAAGGGGGGCCGCACTGGTGGTGGCTCCTCCACATCTCCTCAGCAGCCGCAGTGGTGGCCGCGGCAGTCGCGGTGGTGGAGGGCGTGGCCGCGGTCCCAATGGTGGTGGCGGTCATGGCCTCAACTTCCAACCCGGGGTCTTTTGCTAGATCTGTGGCAAGGAGGGCCACCCCGCTCATCGCTGCTTCAAGCGTTTCGACAGCAACTACAACGGCCCGCCGCAGAAGAGTGCTTCCTCAGCCACCTCTAGTTCGTATGGCAGTCGATACGAACTGGTATATGGACAGTGGCACCACCGACCACATCACTAGGGAATTGGAGAGGTTGACCATGCGCAACAAGTACCATGGCGGCGACCAAGTTCATGTCCCTAATGGCGCAGGTATGGAGATTGCTAACATTGGTCATAGCACTGTACATTCCCCTAGTATAGATTTTCATCTCCAAAATGTTCTACATGTTCCATAATCCCATAAGAGTTTTTGCTCCGTCAATTGTCTTACTAAAGATAACAATGTTTATCTAGAATTTCACCCCGATCACTTTCTCATCAAGGAACAGGGTGACGAGGAGAACCCTACACAGATGCAGATGTGAGAGAGGGCTCTACCCGTTGAAAGCATCATCCACTTCGTGTTCTTCAATTAAACAAGCTTTCGATGCTGTCAAGCCATCCATCTCCCTGTGGCACCATCGTCTAGGTCATGCTTTGTCCAGAGTTGTTCATCTAGTTCTAGATCGCCATAAGCTTCCATCGTCTCCTGGTTCCAATAAAGATAGAGTCTGTGATGCGTATTGTCAAGGCAAAAGTCATCAGTTGCCTTATCCCAAGTCTGTCAGTGTGTCCAAGGGTCCTATGGATCTCATTTTCTCTGATGTTTAGGGTCCTGCTCCCACATCGGTTGGACGTTTATTGGGGTCCTGGCTCTATTTGATTCGACACAAGTCTGAAGTATTTCAATGCTTTCATAATTTTCAAAACCTTGTGGAAAGACAATTTGTGAGAAAAATTCTTGCCGTACAAACTGATTGGGGGGAGGGGGTTGAATGTCAAGCTCTTAATTCCTTCTTTACTCGCATCGGCATTGGCCATCACGTATCCTGCCCCACGCACATCAGCAAAATGGCTCTGCTGAACAAAAGCATCGTCACATTGTGGAGATGGGCCTTACCCTTCTTGCTCATGCTTATCTCCCTCTAAAATTTTGGGATGAAGCCTTTATGACTGCTGTGTACCTCATCAAAAGGTTACCATCAAAGGTTATTGATCATCACAGCACCGTTTGAGCGTTTGTCAGGTGATAAACCAAATTATACTCATCTTCGCGTCTTCGGTTGTGCCGTATGGCCAAACCTTCGCCCCTATAACACCCACAAACTTGAGTTTCATTCCAAACAGTGTGTCTTTCTTGGTTATAGTAGCCTACACAACGGTTATAAATGTTTGGATCCCAAGCAGGGTCGTGTCTACATTTGCCGTGACGTCGTGTTTGATGAATAAGTGTTTCCTTTTGCCTCCCTCCATCCCAATGCCGGTGCCCTTCTTCGCAAAGAAGTTGAGCTGTTGCCCGAATATTCTCCAAAATCCATCTACTAGTTTTGGGGATTTACATGTTCATGATCAATGCATTGCTTCTCCTGCCTCCACTAATATTTCGCCAAGCTCTGGCGCTTCTTTGGATGACATAGGAACAAATGCGGGTGAAAATGGTGCTCAAATCTGCTCTCAAACGGCGTCGGACTCCCCATACCTGTTGTGCTTCCCGAGGGGGAGCAGTAGCGCCACCGAGGTGGATCCTTCACCTGCGGACGCGACGGCGACAGCAGGCACATCGTCTTCGGGATTGGAGCCGGATCCGTCCTCCTCCCTTCCACCCACTGGCGCCGAGGTGGGCTCGGCTGATCCTGCGCAGGTGGTGCCCGCGGGCCAGGGATCGTCTGCGCCGCCACCCATGCAACAGCCCATTGCCTGCAACGACGGGAGGGCCACAGATGGATCCGGGGGCTGCGGTCCCCACGCCTGCACCCATTCCTGTGCAGATTCTTCACCTGGGATCTTCTACGATCGCCTCATATGGCTCCTTCCTGCACCGTCACTGCCGTGACGCCCTGCCACCCATCTTCAACATGGCATTCGCCAACCCAAGCAGTGCACCGATGGCACGGTGCGGTGGGGGTTACACGGGAGCCTCCAACACTTGATGCAGCACTGGGTGACAAGAATTGGCATGATGCCATGGATTGTGAATATCAAGCATTGATAGAGAACAAAACATGGCATCTTGTGCCGCAGTCCAAAAGCCAAAAACATCGTGGGCTTCAAATGGGTCTACAAGATCAAGCGGAAGGCAGATGGCACGATTGACAGATACAAGGCACGCCTTGTGGCCAAGGGATTCAAGCAGCGCTACGGTATTGATTATGAAGAAACCTTCAGCCCGGTTGTCAAATCAGCTACCATACGGCTCATGCTCTCCATAGCTGTGACAAAGGGCTGGTCATTGCACCATCTTGATGTTCAAAATGCTTTCCTTCATGGAGTCCTTGAAGAAGAAGTCTATATGCAACAACCTTCAGGATATGTGGATAAAAATCATCCTAGCTTTGTCTGTAAACTTGATAAAGCTCTCTATGGTCTGAAACAAGCCCCTCGAGCCTGGTATGCACGGCTGTGCAGAAAACTCCAAGATCTCGGCTTTGTTGCATCAAGGGCGGATACCTCCTTGTTCTACTACCATAATGGGCAGTACACCATGTTTGTCTTGGTCTATGTTGATGATATCATCGTAGCGAGCTCTTCACCTCTTGCTACCACTGCATTGCTCCGGGATCTGCAGGCTGACTTTGCTCTCAAGGACTTGGGGTGATCTCCATTATTTTCTGGGAATTGAAGTCAAGAAAGTTGCAGATGGTTTGGTGCTATCTCAAGAACGCTATGCTTCTGATATACTGTCCAGGTCGGGTATGGAGCAGGCCAAGGCAGTTGATACTCCTTTGTCGGTTTCGGAAAAGCTCAGTCTTGTTGCTGGTGATCCATTAGGCCCCGATGATGCTACTCGGTACATGAGCGTAGTCGGTGCTCTCTAGTATCTAACGTTGACACGACTAGATATAGCTTATTCGGTGAACAAGGTATATCAGTACCTGCATGCTCCCACTACAGTGCATTGGAGTGCTGTTAAAAGAATTCTACGATATGTTCGTGGCACGTTGTGAGTGGGGCTGAAAATCAAGAAGTCAGACTCTATGCTGATCAGCGCCTTCTCTGACGCGGATTGGGCCGGCTGCGTTGACGACCGACGTTTTACTGGTGGTTTTGCATTATTCCTCGGCAGCAATCTGGATCTCCTGGATGGCGCGCAAGCAACCCACGGTCTCCAGGTCTAGCACCGAGGTGGAGTACAAGGCCCTAGCTAATACTACTGCTGAAATTATGTGGGTTCAAAAGTTGTTGAAAGAACTTCAGATTCGTTGTCCCTCAGCTGCGGGACTCTGGTGCGATAACTTGGGTGCTAAATATCTCTCTGCAAATCCGGTCTTTCATGCTCGAACTAAGCATATAGAGATTGATTTCCATTTTGTCAGAGAGCGGGTTGCTGCAAAGCTGTTAGAAATCAGGTTCATTAACTCTGGCGACCAACTCGCAGATGGGTTCACCAAGGCAATTCCAGCGGCACAACTTCAGCAATTTAGATTCAATCTTAATCTTGTTAGTGGCTAGATTGAGGGGGAGTGTTAGATAATGAGGTTGTTATCATAGCCGTCATGTGTAGCATGTAAGTAGGAAAGGTTGTTAGATAAGATAGATCTCTTCAAGAGTTTGTTGTAACCAAATATTGTATGCCACGCAGGGGCTGTTCCCTGCCTATTTAACACGTAACCGAGAGACCAGGAAGGTCATCTCGTTCCCCTATTCTCTTATAATATAATGACTCCTCTAGATAATGATCAGGTGGAGCCGTTTTGGCAGCGGCTCCTTCAAACCTGCTCTGATGCTCTGTTTTTTACTAGATAGAAAAAAAAGGCTTTTTTATGGAGCCTAAGAGAGAAGCCTGCCAAATAGACCCTAAGTTCCTTATTAGAAATCCTGTTTGATAAGATTTCTCCCTATGGATTTTGGCTCCTCGAAAAGATCTCTTCCAAATATTTACAGAAGTAGCCATAATATACTTATGGCTCATTCACAAAATGGATCTGGTTTCTCTAGAGAAGGCCCTCACGAGGAGCACTACCAAGCATGCACCCCTAATTATTCATCGTGCGACATATGTGTCGTAATTCCTTTTGTGAACAAATCCATTCCTGAATTTCCCGCCACGCATGGGCATTTTCTTTCGATGAAATGCGACAACGATAACGTGTCTTCTTCGCCTACGTCCATTTGTACAAGAAATCGACATCTCCTCTACTAGTGCGTGTAGTTTTCAGTTTTGAGACTGCCCTAATAACCAGCATTATGGATGCATAAATAGAACGGCGCGCCTCCTATTGCATTGCATGAGAAGGTACCTGTAGGTCCAGTACCACAGCTAGCAGAGCACCGCTGCAATGAACACCACCTGTTGGTTGCTCCTTGTTTTGGTGCAGCTCTCCTGCTTCCACTGCTACTCCGCCACCCACCACCATGGCCGGAAGCACGCTCGCCCACCACTAACAACCGCCCCCGCCACCGCCACCGTCGTCGGCTCCGTCGTTGTCGTCCACTCCGGCAGCTCAGAGGCTACCACCGCCGTTTCAGGTGCGCAAATTGCTTAGCTTTCCGCCACCGTATCACAATTGTTGAGCGAGGCTATTAGCTTGTGCATGTCTTCTTCTCTAACACGTAGTACGGCCTCCTCCAATAGCAGGCACCTTGGTGGGAGTCCGGTGCCACGACGGGAACGGCCGGCCGGTCATCCGGAAGGACGTCGTCACCGACGGCAGCGGCGAGTTCCACATCCACCTCGCGCACTCTTCGTCAAGCATCAGCAGCAGCCAACTCCAGCTCCAGCTCCGCTCCATCACGTCCTGCTCGGTGTCCGTGCACCTCGCTCACCCTCAGTCGCCGCCATGCGTCGCCACCAGCTCCGCCCGCGGTCTCCATCGTCTCACCGCCGGCGCCCGCCACAAAACGCACCACGGCGGCACCGGCGGCAGAGTCTTCTTCTCCGCCGGTGCGTTCGCCGTGCGCCCGGAGCTGTGCATCCAGAAGGGCGTGTTCTTCCCGCCGGTGCCGCTGGTGCCGGAGCCACCGAACGTCGGCGGCGTGCCCATCCCGCCGAACCCGGTGACTCCGGCCCCGCCGTCGCTCGTGCCGCCGCTCCTGCCGACCCCGTCCCCGCCGTCCGTCCTGCCGCCGCTGGTACCGCAGCCGCCGCCGTCGTCGATCGTGCCGCCGTTGCTGCCGCCGTTGGTTAACCCGCCCCCGCCCCCGCCGCCGCCCCAGCTTCTCCCTCCCGTGCCGGTTCTCCCTCCGCTGGTTCCCGGCGTACCACCGGCGGCGGCGGCCTCCGCTTCCAAGAACCGCCGCCCCGGGAATCCGTGAGAAAAACACCGAGTCGTGTTGTGTTGTGTGTTGCCTTTACATTTTATATTTTACACGCACGTATGTACTGCCGTCGACTGTAATTTTCTTGTTCCTGTACTAGCACGGTTGGCGCGCTACCGCCACGCCAGTACTGAACGGTGGAAAATCTGAAAAAAAAAACACGCTATCGATGCGTTAGTGCTGAATATCGCACCCGGTAAAAAAATCTTGATGGCAAAAGAAAAACCCCAAAAAGCACCACACGTTAGACACGCTAACGTCGCGTTGGTGCTAAATAGCGGATCCGGTGAAAAAATATATCCGGAAAAAAAATACACGCTACCGATACGTCGGTGCTGAATGGCGTACCCGGTAAAAAAATCTGGACGGCAAAAGAAAAACACGAAAAAAAACACCTGGTGAAGAAATCTGGACATCAAAAAAGAAAAAAAACTTGTAGAAAATTCTGAATAGAAAAAAAAACTGACGTCATTTTGACGTCAGCGTGAACAGCGCCACAGGCCCTTTCCGGCCTTTATTTTATTTTATTGGCGCGTTATTAGGAGTATAAGTATTTTATATAATACCCTGGTTTGGTATCCGATAGTGTACTTGATGGGCAATCGAAGGTGGGCTCTTGACCTGGGGTCGGCCCACCTCGTTCCATGGCTTTGATTTTTATCACGGGCGGTCCGTGTTTCTTTTTTTTTTATCATGGCCGGGCCGTGTTGGTGCTGATAAAAAGTGGGCCACGCCCTATTTTGTTTTAAATTCACCTATTTTGATGTTTAAGTTTATGAAATTTTCAGAAAATCTTGGATGAGGACACATCCTATACCAAAACTGTAATGCCTGACAAGGTTTAAAACTTTACCATTGATTTTTTAATTGATAATCATTTAGCAGGTGAATAATCAATATGAGGCTATGAAATGTTGATATAAAATGGTAGTTGTTAATCACAGTGATTGTGTAATCCAGTGCTAAAAAAATTCCTCTCTGAATTATTAGAGATATATAAGGTGCTTTCTATACAGCCGAATTCCAATAAATGGGTGACTAATATTCAGTATGACACTGGGCAGCATTAACCCTGCTGCCAAAATGTATAACATTATGTTTGATGTAAGCACCTCTTGTGACGAGGTTTTTTGGAGCTTGACTCCGTTGGTACACAGTTGCTTATGTTGTACCGTGCCTATTTAGGTCTTCTTCTTTTTAATACAGTAGGCAGCTCTCCTGCCGGTTTCGTTTAAAAAAAAAGTATAAGATTAGGCACCTCACGATCGACAGTTTATAAATAGCGGACAAGACGACGATCTGTGTGCACCAGCTCAGAGAATTAGCAGTCCGCGGCTTGTGATTTGTGAACAAAAACAATACAGGGTGAAAATAGAACGGTCGAGGGAGAAATCCTAAATGGTGGCCACGCTGAAGATGCTCGCGTTCTTGCTGCTGTGCTTCCTCTACAATCAAGGTTTGCCTTTCAACGTTCCAAGCCACCTGCAGACCGACAAGATATAAGTTTTGAATCTGCAATAAGTCTATCCGTGTGAGCAGCTGCAGGAAGTTCTTATGAGCAATGCAAGGTCTCTGACCTCGCTGTCAACCAGACCGCCATTGCGCGCCGCGACGGAGGCTACACGGAGTACGCGGTGCGAGTGGAGAACAGGTGCGTCTGCTCGCAGGGCGACGTGAAGCTGGCGTGCCAGGGGTTCAACTCCTCGGTGCGTGTCTACCCGGCTGGAATCCTCCGGCCTGACGCCGACGGAAACTGCACTCTCAACGGCGGATACGCCATCATCCAAGGCCCTGAATATGCCATCAAGTTCTACTATGGGTGGTACTCGCAGCTCAGCCTTGCCCCCGTGTCCGCCATCGTTGCCTGCAGCTCATAAGCATTTTGTTGAATTGTTTTGTTTAATGGTGGATGTTGTGTTATGTTATTATCGACGCTAGGAACCAGTGTTTCTCTACCTCTCATCTGTAACGCTACCAAATAAACAGTTGTTTTTGTTTTCGAAAGTTAACCATCATAGCGGGGTGGGTCATATCATTTGTCATGTGGCTGACGGATCGGACAGTTCAGCTTCAATTTAAACCCTATTTGAAGAAACCAGACGACGGACCGTTTAGTTTTGTATAAAAATCTATATGTACCTACTGAATTCCACTAGTCCATCAACCCGTGGTCACACGGAGCAGAGTTTTACCACATAATTATTAATTAATGATTAATATATACATCTAACTAATAAAAATATTAAATTTTAATTGCATGTTTTTAGATTTGGTTAATTTTCTAACACAAACTATGATAATGCGTTTACCGCTTCGTGATTCTGATGAACAATATAAACAAAAACTTACTTGAATTAGAAGCTGATTACCAGAGAGATCTTGAAGGCAAGCTTAAGTAGAACTTGCATCCACTGAAGTACAAGCCGTAGAGAGAGCACCGACAGGTCGCCACCTCCTCCAAACTCTTTCCTCACTCTCTATCTCTCTATTTCTAATCATAAGACTAAATCCTATGGATGATAATCTTCTCTTGATAGGTGGCTTGGATCCTAATGAGGAGAATATGAATTAGAGTTTCAGGATGGCCCATGGAGGGAGGTACATGGTTCTATATAGGGGCTATTATTAATTCTGAGCTCTCAGATCAAACCGACATTAAGCAATGGTGTAGATTTAATCCTTAAGGTGGTGGAAGAGTCTACGTTGAAGGGGAGAATAATTGGCCTCTGTAGCAGGCTGGCCGGCCTATGGGCTCGGCTGGCCAACCCACTTTCATTTCATGGCCAAATGGCCCAACCTTCGGCGGTGCATCTTAGTATCTTCTAGATGCTTCCTAAGCAGTTTCCGCGGCGGAATTCCATGATTTCCTTTGACGAATAGGTCCATCCTTGATGATTTTATGGATAAACCTTGCTGAAAACATAAATTCACTAAAACTCAAAATTTTAAATTTCAAAATGTATAATCTTCTAACACATATTTAGAATCCTAAACATCTTCAAATTTAAAACTTTTCAAATACAAACTTTCATATAGACCATATCAACATACGAGATGATTTGGTAATTTTAAATTTTAAATTTTAAATTTCAAAATCCATATACTTACAACAATATTTTAGGACCATTCAAAAACTTTTCAACTACAAACTTGTAGATCTCGTCGAGAGCTACAATTTTGATATAAAGTTTATCTTCATTTAAGTTCATATAAAAAAGTTATATTTTTTTTGTAACCATTAATGGAGGCAAACATTTTAAATTGCCCGCCTCCGTAAATCGATTCTTGGAGGCGGGCGCTTATAACAACTGCCTTCGAAAATGGTTGATTAATCGAGATGATTCGCTTAAGGTGTTCGCCTTGGTTAATCCATTAACGGAGACGGTTGTCTTAACCCAATCACCTTAGTTAATCGGGTATTAACGGAGGCGGTCGTTTTATAACGGTCGCTTCCGTTAAGCTTTAACCAAGGTGGGTGTTGAGGTGACGGGCCGACCACTACTAACGGAGGCGGCCGCCAAGCCTGCCCGCCTCCTTTAATAATTTGGCACCGTCTTGCAAAATCGATTTTGTAGTAGTAAAATTTAGTTGCATGTTTTTAGAATTGGTTAATTTTCTAATACAAACTATGATAATGCCTTTGCCGCTTCTGTGATCCTGAGGAAAAATAGAAGAAGTTGGAACGATGGGAAAATCGGACAAAAAAGGAAAAGAAAATCTAACGTGGAGAAAAAGAAAAAAGACGCAAAGAAAAAGCAACGGAAACGGAACAAAGACGCCAAAAAAAAGAATACACCACGTGAAAAAAAATGGAAAAACGAAAAACGAAAAAAATAAATAGGGAAAAGAAACTTCACGTGAAAAATAGAGGAAAAACAAAATCTGGGATGGACACGATGCAATATAGAAAACGGAAGAACGTTGTGTTTCCGAAGCCAACAAGAAATTGGACGCGCAGCACGGCTAGAGATTGGACGAATTTACCGTGGGCTCCTCGAAATATAGCATATCCTAGGACCGGCGCTAGCCGGAGTAGTGAGTGTCAAACTATAACACCAAAGCCGATCGCCGTCAGAGTGTCCTAAGTCGGCCCATATGTCGGTTGGTCGGTCGGTTCACCTCCATGGCGGCTGTGTATAAATACATGGCATCAGCGCCACGAATCCACCAATCCTCTCCACACCAACAAAACAGGCAACAACTAATTATAGTAATATATATATATATATATATTAGACGCCACCGGCCAGCTCGTCGTCCCTGGCGCCGGCGGCGCTGCCGCAGTAGACACGTCCTCTGCCACTGCTGACAACGACTTCTATGTTCTATCGGCTGGACAACGACGCCGACGAGCTGGAACAACGCCCGATGCAGTGGCAGGACCAAGTGTGCCGCCAGATGGTCTACAACAGCTCTCGCCAGCAGCGCGACGACCTCGTCGGCGGCCACCTTGCGGCCAACTCCTCCGACAACCACGACCACGACCACGACCTCGACGACAACGACGACGAGATATCTCGAGACATAGTTGCTCTGGGTCTGCACGTCCCGCACATTACCCAACAGCCCGCAACCACCACCACTACGGCGCACGGCGGCGGCGGTGGCTTCGGGGCCGTCCCGGCCTCCGCCACGGCCACCGCGGGTCTCAAGAAGCACAGGTACGGCGGCGGCGGCGACAGGATGTGCGTCATCTGCATGAGGGAGTACAAGAAGGGCAGGAGGCTCCGCGTGATGCCGTGCGCGCACAAGCATCGGTTCCACGGCAGGTGCATCAGGAAGTGGCTGGCGCAGAGCAACCTGTGCCCGCTCTGCCGCCACGCGCTGCCCTCGGCGGACGACACCGAGCAAGGAGATGCCGCCGCCGCCACCGCCGGCGGCGTCCACAGGCGCGTGCTGGTGCGGGTGATTGCGAACCCGTACTAGTACTAGCTTAGTAGTACTGTACCCACTACCCAGTGCAGTGTATATACAGTTACTTTGCATGTTTATTAGCAGTATATTAGGATTAGATAAATTAAGTTTCTTTTCCTTCCTGCTAACGGTGTATTCTGTACTGTAACCACAACAAGAACAAGTAGTGGGCAGTGGCTGGTATTTTCACTTGCCTCTGTAAGCTAAAAATACTAGTACTACAGTACAGAAATCACAAATAAGGAAAACAAAATTAGCCACGTTACCGTTACGTTGTCAGCAAGGGAAGGATTTAGTTCGCTGTTCACAAGACTACAAGAGCTCGTTCTTGCGTTTTTAGTACAAATCTCTTCCAAGTTTACATAAATTAAATATATTATTATTTTTTAACAGACGTCCTACACGTGCCAGACACATGTCAGAGTACTAACTTGACCGCGCGCGGTCACGCCCGTCCACACCGCCCCCAACCCTCGTCCTTATCGCCCCACCAGTCAAATTTGCATCCTGCCATCTCGCTCCTCCTCGCACGCCCCCTCCCTGTTGGAGACGTGGCATCAATAGCTCCCGTCTAGAGACGGCGGCGGCAGCCCCTCAACCCGTGCGCCCGCGCGATGCGTCCCCCGCACGGGCCGCGCGCCACCTGTGCTCGGCGGCGGTGGTGGCGGCCGGGATTTTTGACCACGCGTACGCATGCCACCGGCTCGATCTCTTCCACACCGCCTACCTTCGGCCACCGGTAGGTCGCCCTTCATCCCCCCTCCTCTTGCCTGCTTTTGCTCCTAATTTTCCTCCTATTCCCCCAGATCTAAGCTCTCCTGGCACTCCTTTCTTCCTCATTATTTCAACAGCTTTTTTCGATTTTATATTTGTTGTTTCATTAGTTTATTTTTGGTTGTTGCAAGAACTTTTGATTTGTTGTTTCAATAAGTTTTAGTTTTTTTTAGTTTTTGCTTCATTATTTTTTTGTTTGTTGCAGAAGCTCTTTTTTAGTTGTTTCATTAAGTGATTTCTGGGGGTTGTCGGTTGCTTCAACTGTTGTTTCATTAAGATTTTTGTTGTTGTTTCAAAGGGTTTAAGTGGTTGCTGCATTAGGGTTCGATGTTTTGTTTCTTATTTCAATAGCCTAATCGGTGTTTGCAGTAGTATTCGATGTTTGTTTCACTAGATCTTTGCTTCTTGTTTTAATAGTTTTCATTTGTTTGTTGCAACGGTTTTTTATCCAGTGTTTTGCAATTTTTTTTGTTGCAGTGAGATGATGACAACGGATCCCTTATAGGGAGCAGCAGAAGCTGACATGGCCACCACTCTGGAAAAAAATGATGCCATGATTATAAGAATGATTGGAAGTTCCTAATTAATAGTAGACATGGAGGCAAAGCCATTTGGTCAATGATAGCAGCGGTCTCGTAGGTTTGAGTTTCTTGTTGATTGCCTTGCATCGAGGATTTAATTTCTTCCGAGACGGGAACAAAACGGTCAGATACAATACAAAAGGCAGAAGATGCATGAAAACTTTGATCAACTCCGCGTAGTGCATAAAAAATCAATGACAGGTGATGTTCCTTTTGAATCCACCAAATTGATTGCATCTGAATTGCTCAATTTGCGTGATATGATCACACGCATATTCAGCACTGGAAGCGTAGTCGATGCCATGGCTGGGCTTGCAGGTGACGGCCTCCGAACGGGTGCTTCGGGTGTTGCCGATTGTCACCGGCCAGCAATAGTGGGTGTCCGGCGTGTATTTGTCTTCATTTGGATCATAGAGTATCTTCATTTCCACCTTCAGCATCGCCGTGAAGTCGTTGATGCCCCCGTACTTCTGCGAGATGTAGCAGAGCATGAGGGGGTCGTCGATGGTGATCCACCTGTCGAGCTGCATGGTGGCCGACCCCTTGTGGCGCCACTCCTTGCAGGGCCGCTGGCCGTTGCCGTTGGCGACCGTGCTGTGGATGCTGGCCATCTGCACCATGCCGTCGAAGGAGGGTGCGTTGGGCATGTCGAAGATGTGGACGGCGTCGACGCAGACGTTGGCGGCGCGGCGTGTCAAGTCGTGGGCGTCCATGCTCACCCACACGGTCAGCTGCTTGGCCGGCGTGTAGAAGATGATGGTTTCGTAGCGATTCTTCCTCAGGTGAAACAATTCTAAATCACGCTTCAACCACAGGAGCCCGGCGGACACGATGTGGCCGTGTGTGACGGAGAGGCGGACGCTGGCGGGGGCGAGGCCGGCGGTGAGCACCACCACCACCATGGTGGCGGCGAACGCCAGCGCCACCACGGATGCTGCAACGATGCGCGCCCAAGTCAGCCAACCGGATTCTGCTTATGTGCTTGCCGGCGGCCATCGATAGCAAGCTACCTCAGTCTCGATCTCTACGCTACCAAGAGCTGCGAGATCGCTGCCGCTCGACTGACGATGACCTGCATAAATAAGCTATGGCCTGCGGGCTCTGCATATATATCTTCTCTATATAAGTATATATTTTATATTCCGACATTGATTAGTTAGAGAGAAAAGGCAATGCTCCTTGCCGTCTGTTGATCACAGTAGGATCTGATACTGTGCATAGCTCCTTGCCGTCTGTTGATCACAGTAGGATCTGATACTGTGCATAGCTCCTTGCCGTCTGTTGATCACAGTAGGATCTGATAGTGCCATGTTTATGTTTAGATTCACCACAAAACACCAAAAGTTCCGTCACATCAATATTTGGACACATGCATAAAATATTAAATATTGATGAAAACTGAAATTAATTTGACAGCTTCGTAAAATGTTATGAAACGAATCTTTTGAGCCTACTTGGACCATGATTGAACCTCTTATTGTAAAACTTAGTACGTTGCTATAGTAAATTATTTTGCAAAATGGCCAATCTAAACACCCCATCTTTTTTGCTTGTTCATGACAACATTGTATTCCCCATCTTCTTTGCTTGTTCATGACAACATTGTATTCATTTATTGCCATTCAAGGCACATGGCGCACTAGTATATAGAAGCTCGCTATAGGCAGCTCTAAAGCTATTTTTACTAGTGTTTTTGGCAACCGCCAGTGGCACTGCCTAAATCTATGTTTTCACGGGCGGTGGCTTGAGAACTGCCAGTATAAATCGATTTGTACTGGCTGGTCTTTTAAGAAAACCGCTCCGCCTGCCCCTCTACCACTATACTACACTATCACTTGTGTCTAAAAGAGAGTTTGGTCCCCACATATTATAACGACCGATGAAAAATTGACTATTCGAGGCCCTAAACGAATTCAAATAAAAAAAAATGTTAACTACAAAGTTGCATAACTTTTTAAGATTTACAACTATTGTTTTAATAGTTTCTCCATTCGAGGTCGTTTACAATATTTGAATTTCAAATTTGATAAATTCAAACGTATTTTTCGTTGACAAGATGATTTTAAATGAAAAAGTTATCTACTACAAAGTTTCATAACTTTTCGAAATCTACAACTTTTATATTGATATTTTTTTATACGAAACCATTTAAAAAACTCAAAAAAAAAATTAATTTCATTTTCACTCGAGGTTTTAATTTCTTAAGAAAATTGCCAGTACAAATCAATTTTTACGGGTGGTCTTCTTGACAATTCCATTAGTATAGAAATCCACCAGTGTAAATCGCTTTACATTGACGGTTCGTTATCTGGACCTACCGATTTATTTCTACTTGTGGGCATCAAGAGTAACCACCTGTAAACAAAATCCCGGCGTCCAAGAGAAATCATCTCTGTAGTAGTGGAGGTTAATTATAGAGACAACGTCAGCAGCCAGTGTATTAATTAGGTGATCGATCGACCCTGTGTGTGCCACAAGCGGTCTCTAGGATACATACATATATACCTTGCTTCTGGCTTCAAATTTGCATGATGGCTGCGTTCGGATCCCACGAAAAGTGCTGAACTTTCAGCACTTGTACAGTGTTTCTCTCTCACAAGATTTCAGCATTCTACAGCACTTCAGCGCTTTTCAGCACTTCACCGAACGGAGCTGATATATACCTTGAAATTTAAGTTAAGCATATATTGCCGCTTGCTTTTACTTTTATATTCACATCGATCTCTGCATTCAGCATCATATATATGGCATGGCAATCGATCATCAACGGAGCATGCAATGCATGCGGTATGGGCGCCCCTACTAGCACTAGCATTATCCTTCCTCTTCGCCGCCGCCGCATCAGATGGAGAACCAAGCACTACCTCTCCGTAGCGATGGTGGGAGCCCTGGTGGCCATCGCATTGGTGGCAGCCATCTCCATCAGCCTCGCCCCAGCGCACCTCACCTTCTCCGTCGTCAAGGCCGACGTAATCCCCTACTTGCACTACGGGCCTGGCATCTACAGCAACAATACGCACCTCAACTTCACCCTGCACGTCGAAAACGACAGCCCGCGCACGGCGGTGTGGTACGGCTCCATCTCCGGCGAGGTATCGTACGGCCCTGCCGCCACGGCGTGGGTCCGGTTCAGCAACCAGTCGGGCATCTGGCAGGCGCCACGCAGCCCCGTTGACATCTTCTTCTCGGCTGACTACGGCTACAACGAGAGCACCCTCACCCTGGGCTCGGTGGAGAGCTGCCGGATACTGATGGTGTCCAAGGTGCGGTTCGCCTGGCTTGGCCTGCCCACACTGCCCTACACCGTCCGCCTCTCCTGCGAGGCTGTAAACTTCGTAGACAAGACGAATTTCCCCGTTTCGTGTGCCTAGCTACCTGCATATGTATGCACGCTTCTATCTTCTCTTCTCCTTTTTCACTTTTCCAAATCCCACCTTTCTTCTTATCTATTTTTTTTTACTTTCTGGATTTTGTTGATCGATTGAAAAAAATGTTGCCATGCAGAAGCTCCAAACATATTTTTCTGTGCCAGATCCAAATTATTTTGTAATGCAGTATCTATAGATTATGTAATAAAATTTACTATGATTCTCTATTGGAGTATCGCATGCATGAGTTAATTGAACTTGACATACATGTGATTGGCATTCGATGGTGTTTACAAAATAGGGCGTGGCATTGGCCTCCTCCCTCCAAGGGCCAAATATTTTTTTACGGCCATTCACTTGATTCATTCGGGTTGAACAATCCGACCGCGTGCTCTCTTTATTTTCATCCCTTCATTTTCCGTCTACAGATTTTATGCGTTCTCGAACCCTCTCCTTCAGACACAAAAAAGAAAGAACCCTCTCCCCCCGTATGGAACATGGGGACCCAACGAAGAGAACCGTCTATTTTGAACAGTTACTTCACCTTCTTTGGGGACCAATCCTATTTTTCTCTATAATGCAATGAAGCGTAGTTCTCCTGCGTTTTCTAAAAAAAAAAACTTCTTCCCCATCGCTCTCCTCTTCGTGGCAACCTCGCCGGGACTCGATTCGACTGATCCCTGCCTCAATGTTGTTGCGTGTCGTCCAACATGCTGATCGCCACCTGCCTCTTCTCACAGCTCCTCCTCTCATCCCAGCTTTGCTCCACTGCCGTGCGCGGCCACCTCTTTTGGGCGACCTCGCTGGGAGTCGATTCGAGCGGTCGTCGGTGGGTGTTCTTCGAGATCCGTCGCCGAAAGTCCCTAGTTTGGCTTTGGAAATTGATGAAACCTAGTCACTAACCTAAGTGTTAAGTGTGTGTAGCAAATTGAGGTTAGTGGGAGATGACATGGTGCTCAAATGGAAATCAAGTGATGAATTGGTGAAAAACGAAAGGATCAAAGAGCTAGAGGCAAAGGTAAAACTATAGGGCTCTTTGGTTTGGTGATCAAGGCACTTAGTGAGTGCGATCACATTTACGATAGTTGGCCGGACTATTAAGAGGAGAATTATTTAGTGAACCCGATCGACAAGTGCTCTAGATTGCATATTAATTGCATACACTTGATCTAACCTAGAGTGACTAACTTTGCCTTGCAAATACGCTTAAAACTTACTAACACTCGTGCCTAAAAGTGTGAAACTCTTAGTTGTTAGCATCTAGAAGCAAGCTAGTTGAAGAGAGAGTGAAAACAGCTCTCAGAGGAGCACCGGACGCTGGCTGTGTCCGGTGGGTGCTCACCGGACGCGTCCGTTGTGCATCTGACCTCTCTAGAACCTCTCTGTAAAAGCATCGGACACTGGAACAGTAACCCCAGTGCATCGATGACTTGTTTCGTGCATCCGGTGAAAGTGTTGAGAAACTGACTCGATGAACGCATCGGACGCCGGGAGCGTCCGATGACTTAACAGCGGACGCGTTCGATGCAGTTTGGAGCTCCTGGATGCTCTCTGTTGTTGCACCGGACACGGGCGTCGGAGCGTCCGGTGTGACCGCTCCGCGTCCGGTGCGAGTGCGCGAAGTGAAGAAATTCAAACGAATAGTACACGTGTCAGTGGGCGATACACCGGACAACCACCGGACCCGAACTTAAGCAGCGTCTGGTGTGTCCGATTTCAGAGAAAAATGGCTAGATCTTTGAGCTCGCTTATAAATAGGAGTGTGGCAGCATTGGGGTATCTCTCTTGCGCATTTTAATCTTCCTAAGCCCCTTGAGAGCTCAGCACACTCCCTCCAACTCTCTCCCTTTGATTCAACTCAAGATTTTAATTGAGAGAGTAAATCAAGTGTAGTGATCATCATCTTGCATCCTAATGCACTTGGTGGCTTGGTGGCGGAGTAATTCTTGTTACTCTTGGTGATTGCCGTCACCTAGCCGGTTTGGAGGTGGAGAAGGTGTGGAAAAGCTTGGTGATTGTGCTTGCTTATACCGGTGGATTGTAAGGGGTTTGTGCCTACCCCGAGCGGAGAGCTCAAAGCTAACTCTAGTAAATTGCTCGTGTCATTGAGTTACTTCCTCCGTGCTAAGTTCTTGTGGCACCTAGTGTAGGCTCGGTGTGTGATACCGATTAGCCACCGAACCACCGGTTGAAGTCGACACAACGGGGACGTAGCGTGCCGGCAGCATGTGAACCCCGGGGATAAATCTTGGTGTTCATATTGCTATCTTCACCTTCGAGTGAGTGAATTGTTGATTGTCCCGGTGATTGGCTTCATCTCAAGGCAATGGTATAATCCCAAAAGCACATCTTGTTTACCTTTGTGCAAAGTAGTTTAGTTCTCTTACTAGTTTGTCTTGTGTAGTTGTGTAGTTATTTTGCTTGTGCTAGTTAGCTTGTGTGGCTTAAGGCTTAGTGTTATCTAGAATTGTGTAGGTGGCTTGCTTAAGCTAGTAGTTGCTCTAGCATTGCGATTATAGCCTCTTGTGGTATTAATCACTTGTTCTAGTGATTTGTAGAATTTTATTTAGGCTATTCACGCCCCCTCTAGCCAACTCAGACCTTTCAAGTGGTATCAGGGCCGTGGTCACGTTTAATCAAGGCTTAACATCCTTCGGTGCATTGATATGGCTCATATCATGTTCAATCATGTTGGGGGCAAACCACCTCACTTTGATGGCACAAGATCATTTGATTATTGGAAGAGGAAGATGAGAATGTACCTTGGCTCAATTCATGAGAAGGTGTGGGAGTCACCGAGAAGGAATACATTGTGCTTGATTCCACAAGCCCCACACCTAGAGAGTTAGAGAACAACCAAGGCAATACAATGGCTCTCAACACCATCTATAACGGCATTGACTCAAAGGTGTTTGAGCAAATCAACGATTTGGATACAGCAAGTGAAGTGTGGACAAGACTAGAGCAAACATATGAGGGCACTTCAATGGTAAAGAGTGCCAAGTTGTACATGCTCAAGGACAAGCTCTCAAACTTCAAAATGGATGATGGAGAGAGCATTTCAGAGATGTTCTATAGACTCCAAGTGATCATCAATGATCTCAAGGCTTTGGGAGAGAAGACAAGTGATGAGGACTTTTCTCATGAGTTTCTCATGTGTTTGCCCAAAAGGTTCAAGACCTTGAGAACTATCATCTTCCGGGGTGGCTTGAAGGGTGTCACTCCAAATGAGGTTCCTGGTGATGTGATGACCGAGGATCAATATAATGAGAAGAGTGATAGTGAAGAAGTGAAGAAGCAGGATGATAAGAGCAAGAAGACCGTGGCATTCAAATCCACCACCTCTTCTTCTAAGAATAAGGGCAAGGGCAAGAAAGTGCAATCAAGTGATGATGATGATGATGCATCTAGCCTTGATAGTGATGATGAGGCACTATCTCCCTTTGTGCGCAAGTTTGAAAGATTTATGAAGAAGAAAGGCTATGGTGCAAGGAAGAGAAGAGACAACTTCAAGGGCAAAGATGTAGTGAGGAAGTGCTACAATTGCAAGAGCACAGATCATCTTGTGGCGGATTATCCAAATGCTAGTGATGATGAAGATGATCACAAGAAGAGAGGCAAGAAGGACAAGAAGTACAAGGTGGAAAAGAAAGACAAGAAGAAGTTCAACTTCTCCAAGAAGAAGGGTGGATCCTATGTTGTTACATGGGATAGTGATGCTTCCTCCGATGATGATGATTCTAGTGATGATGATGAGAGGAAGACATCCAAGAAGAAGGCTATGGCTTCTATTGCTATCAACAAGAAGCCTTCATCATTTGATTCATCATGCTTCATGGGTAAGTCCACCAAGATAAAATACGATGACTCAAGTGATGATGATAAAAATGATAATGATAGTGATAGTGATGATGATGAGCCTAGTGTAGCACAACACATGGATATGTTAGAGCAAGCTGAATACTTGATTAGCTCTAAGTCTAAGAAGTGTAAGGAATTGATCAAGAAGGTAAAAGATCTTGAGAAATCTCTTGATGAGCTAAATGCTTCTCATGAGTGTCTAAAGGAAGACCATGAGTGTAACAACCCGGGTTTTTCGATAACCAAAAATACGAACTTTCTAAATTTTTTCTTGCAATATGTGTGGAGCATGTAGTTACTAGGTTAAACGATGATTAACCCACTAATAATTCGCTGCACGCATATAGTATTGTTGTAGACGTGAGTCCGTGTCATGAGATGGTTCCTGGTTTTGAGTTTTGTTTTGCATTGGAGTGCACAAGACCCATAGCAACCACTGCCGATTCCCATCTCTAGATTGACCAGAAAACTATTGCAACCCACTAATCCCGAAAACCTACTCGAAACGTCTTCTTGGAAATTACCAAGTCCTTGGCAGGACCCTCCCTAACCATCTTTGAATCCATCCCGAGTCCCGATCAAATATCTTAAAACTCCCAAACAATAAAAAGGAGAATCCATTTTCCTTCTCTAGTAAACTAGACCACCTCCCCTCTCCTTTGTCTCCAATTCGGCCCAGCTCCCGCACCTGGCCTCCTATCTGCCTCGGCCCACCACGCGGAGCAGCAAAACCCGCACGGCCCAGCACGCGGGCGCCATTGCCCAGCCAGCCCAGCTCGCCTCCACCCCTCGGCCCGGCCCAGGTCGCGGCCGGCCTAGCTGCTGCGCCCCTTCCCTGGAACCCTAGGTGAGCAGAGCCGCTCCAAGTGCCGCCGCCGCCGCCAGCACGCGTGCGTGCGCGCGTGCCTCCCTCGGCGTCCGCACCACAGATCGACGCCACGCGTCTCGGGCATGCCTCACGAGGATCCTCGCTGTCCATCCATCCTTGAAGCCCTAGCTCGTGCCTATTTAAGTTGAAGCCGCCGCCACTGTTCATCTTCTTCCCAAGACGCCGCCGCCACCCCATCCTACTCCTCACTGCACGCTGCCCGGCCATGACCGCACGGTGCCGAGCACCTCGAAGCCGTGCACAGCTGCAGCCGCGGCCTCGCTGCAAGCTGCCACACAGCCGAGCACCACCGGCCGCGCCCCGACGAACCAAGCTCTGCCGCCGACGACCCCATTGATCGGCACCCACATCTACGTGCGTCACCGTGGCCCTGACCTCCTCGTCCCATCAAAGGAGCATCGCCGTCTCGCGCGCCGCTGCCGGCCATGCTCGTGGCTCTGGCCTCGCCCCGGTGCCCACGGCCGCAGCGTGTCGCTGCCGGCCACGACGAACACTACAACGGCCACGACCGCGACGTCGCCCATGCAGCCGACTAGCAACGCTCGCCTCGACGACCGCGACCTCGCCAGCTCCGCTCCGACGTCACCCTCACTGTCCGCGGCCATGCCGGAACATAGCGCCATCACCTCGACGGTCTCGCCCGCGTCGTGCCGCTGCGAGCCGAGGCCGGGACCTCGACGTCGGCCATGCACGCCGGCCACGCACCCACGCGACCTCTGCAGCATGATGAGTCTCCCCATCACCGACCGTTCTGCATCACGACACTGCCAGAGGTGTGCCCGCCGAAACACCGCACCATGTCGGTGTTCTGCCCATTCCAGGAGAGCAAACCACGTTGCAGCACTGTCCTCGCCTCTTCCTTGCCGGAGTTCGTCCTCAGCCGGTGAGGACCGTGGAATTGAGACATTGTCTTTATCCCTCCTTGATTGTGATGTTGCTGAAACCGGCCTTCATGCTGTGACCCACTTGTTGCAGGAAAAGCCGGCCATGCTTCGCCACCTTCCGGCCACCTTGCAGAACCCGTCATCGGAACCCGTCCCGTTCGCACTCTGCCAGCAACGAGCCCTACCCGCGTCAAGCGACCTGCCATCAGCAAGCCCTCGGTAAGCTGGCTAAAGACCCAACCTATCCAACCCATGCTGCCGGCAAAATGCCGATGAACCTTCTGCCTTTACCCCCTACCCACTTGCTGCCGGCCCAAGGCCGATGATCCCTCCATGTGTCTGGCCTTCGAGCCGTGTCTTCTGCAGGGACCTCGTCGACCGTGTGAAGCTGGCGTTAATAGGCACGATGCACACACACGCACTTGCTGTGTCCTTTTGTGGCACTCACGCACGTCGGACTAGACCCAGCCAACCGGACAATAGACCATGAACACTTAGAACAACCATGACGAGCATCGCCGTCGCGTGCACCCGGGGCGCCGCCGTCTCGACGGTGTTCTCGAGCGTTGCAGCTACCCAACTATGACGGGCATCGCCGTCGCGTGCACCTTGCCGTTTGACATCGGTCTCCGTGCTACCCGGCCATGCTCCGCCACCTCCCGGCCACTCGACGCCACCTCCGGCCAGCCACAGCCTCGTTCGGCCAGTCACCAGCCCCGCCCGACCAGCCGTGGCCAGCCACGACCAGCCTACAGCAGGCCACAGCCAGCCATGACCAGCCAGCAGTAGGCCACGACCAGCCAGCAGCCGGCCACGACTAGCCGTAGCAAGCCATAGCAGGCCAGAAGGTACCAGCAGTTGGCCCAGTGGAGCTAGGACGTGTAGAAGCAAGCCTCGTCACTTTCCTTTAACAATGGCCCTGTCCGACCTTATGCCATAGCCCTATTGCCACCTCTTGAGGCCCCATAGGTAATGTTGGACGGTTGGAAAGCCAAAGTGATATACGACGCTGGACTATTGGACCCCTGCTCTTACTTCCTATACTCCTGCCCTCCATATTGTATACCTATCCTTATAATCCGTCTGCTCATATCTCTGTTGTACCCTATCTTTACGATCTGTCTGTACATGTATCTGTTGCACCCTATTCTCACGATCTATCTGTATCTGTATTTGTAATACAGGATCCATCCATCATAATGCTATGGAAAAGTGCTACTCCACTAGTTTGTCGAGTCTTTATGTCTTATGGTCGCGTCATTGGTTCTTATTGCTGGTTGTTGAGTTGTTTATCTGTGTGCCGTGCCTTCGTGCCGGTTGTGGGATCGTACTTCGTTCGGATATTGCGATCGCGGGATTCGTCTCGCCATGGCTGTAATGACCGAGTGTAATCTGACCTCGCGTTGCCACTCTCTGACTTCTCGTGCCTGACCCTCGTATGCTCGTACCCTGCGCGACCGTAGCATTCCTCCGATTCTTGCGGTGACAACCGCACCGCTATGATCCGAGTAATGACTTAGTGCCAGTGCACCTAGGTCGTGGTACCCTACGAGTGGTTTGCGCACTTGCTTCTTTCACCTGTCGCTCTCTTCTAACGCCCCGTCTATTCCGTGGCGTGTGCGTTGGAAGGAGTAGACCACTACTGTTTTATGCTTCTCGCTCTCTGTTCGTTTAGCCCGCTCTGTTCGATCCCGTCTTACTCACGGCGACAGGATCAAAGACCGAACTGACTTCTTTTGTTAGCGAAGCTATGGTCTATATTAAGATCTCAGACCTATGCGGGTCGACTCAGTCGACCGCTTCAAACCATCTTCACCGAAGATGTGACTGAGAATATAATATGGATATGCCTAGCTAACTTCTCTCTCTTTTGATTCTTGGTGTTTAAACGCTTGTATGATTGTACCCGTTTGAATCACAGCCTTGGTACCCTACAAGTGGATTAAACACTCGCTCTTTCTCGTGCAACATTTCTTGTCAATAAATCCCTCGATCCTCTCCTTGCTTGGCTCGTCCTCCTACCCCCGTCTCCTCCATAGCGTTCGGGTCGGAAGATCGTGTGCCGTGGTGTTTGCTATGGATAAGCTTTGGCCTAAACCATTTATTACAAAGCCATATTGGCTTGACTTATGCTTGTGCTTAGCAAACCACCACTCCTGTTTCTTTGGCCTGATGAAATCGGACATACGCCAAGAGGGCCAAGTCATGTATCTTTTATTATTTCTCTTGTATTAATGGATCTCCCCGCGTCCCGTCATCTTTTGGTGAATTGGGTGTTTTATTGTATTGCTTCGCGGAGTAGCCGTTTCCGGATTAGCGACGATCGGATCAAGACCCGCTGGAAGAGAACGTGGACGGCGCAAGAACCCGCGGAATGGAGTCAGCCTGGAGGAGGTGATCCAGCAGAATGACTACACTAACTGAGGAGTGCTCGTAGCACTACTTCCTCGACAACGCAGGTGTCATGGCAGCACCTTCTTTTAGAGAATCCTATTAGACATTGCAAATCTAGAACTGCTAGCGCTTTATATTTACTCCTTTGCTAGTATATGATGCATGTTACTACCTAAGCCGTTACTACCCCGCTTGCAACCACTCTACTATACCACCCAGCTTCGCGCTCACGCTCTTTTATACATGTTTCTATCTACCTGTTTGCTTGCATGTTACATCACTATATTTATCTATTAACTCCACTCGCATTGTATCTAAGATGTGATGCTGGTGGTGAACCCCTGGGAATGGTTTGGCTTGGGATGCCGGACTGGTGGTATGTGAGCGTGCTGCGTGTGTCTTGGGTGTGTGGTGAGGGTCGAGTCGACCAAGTGGGATACGCGACGAGCTGTGTAACCAAGTCTTGCCGGGAGTTGCATCTGGGCATTCCCACGAGAGATACCTGTGGCGGGTAATGACTTATGAGGTGGTTCCGGGATGTGCATTGAAGTCCCATGAATGGAGGTGCCATGGCGTCACGGGGAAAGTATCCCCTAAGAGGAGATGCCTGCTTGGTCAAACCTAGGAAGGACTAGCCCAGGTTCATGGGAATCCTTTACTGCTCACTCGCTTCTGATGGGCGGGAGACGGCTGGACTACTTGGTAGGGCGGTGCCACTACTGCTAGGTTGTGAGGTGATTAGGGTGGGCGGTGAAGGATGTGGGATTTCCGAACCGTCCTAGATGCGCAGTACCACTGATTGGGCCCGGTACTGCGTCTCCCAGTCTCAGCATTTCGGCGTAGGGCCGAAGTTACCCAGGGCTGAGTGGTAGGGTGGCATCGACCTAGGCAAGCAAGCACCTGGAATTCTGTCTAGGTGATTGTCTAGCATCGATGATGGCTAATCTTGTGAGTGGTAAAACCTCTGCAGAGTGTATGGTTGATCGATCGATACATATGCCGATTCGTCGGCTATGGACCTTTCCTGTGAAGCTCTGTCTAGTGTAGAGAGCGATATTCTTTTCTCTCCTGGTTGATGATTGTCCGGCAGTGTGCCGTTGAGGCAGGACCCGAGAGGGAGTTGGGCCTGTCGACTGAGCGTGAGGTGTGTGTGTGAGGTGGTGTATGGGTGGGATAGTGGAACTGGGATGGACTGATGGAGGGTGTGATATGGGTTAAAACTTGATAAACTATTATGATATTATTACTTGATACTACCTTGCATGCGCTTAGGATGCAAACCACAGCCAAATATTAGGATCGCCAGATCCTTTGTTTCTCTTTTCCACTAAAGCTCATCGGTGCTGACCATGGCCTGCACATATCTGGCGGTGTGCGGATTACCTGACTAACAGAGATATTGAGATAAGAAGCATTAGAAGGTCTCGTGCCTACGCTCAAGTTTGGTTCAGGAGATGAAGACTATGCTGCGCCAAGAATAACTCTGATGGTACCCGTGAAGGAGGAGCCTTCACTCGATGACATATTCTGCCAACTCTGATGACGGCTAGATATGCTTCCGCTAGATTAACCCTGTAATAGGTATCCCCTCAGTTGATGTAATATTTTGTAAGTAATCTCGATGTATGACTTTTGTATCAACTGATATATGATAATGCGATAAGATCAATCTTTGGTTTTATCACATTATATCTCATTCTGTGGATTTTTCCATCGTGGAAAATCGAGGATGTTTCAGTTGGTATCAGAGCCATACTTGACCTTTGGATGAGACCACTAGGACCAGATGCTAGTTTTTGAGCCAACAAATCTATCTAAAAACTATTTGTGAAAACACTTTTCCTCTCCGCCTTGAGTTTTGATGCTAACACTTGATTCTTTCCCTGCGCCTTGAATTCTTCCGCTAACTGATCTTACCTATTCTAAAAGTTGTTCCCTAGGAAATGGACTGCCTTTTTGTTGCCCACGTTAGATCGATAGATGTGTAAGACTATAAAGGCTTAGGAGTCGCCTTAAGTCAACACTATGCATATAGGAGTTATAATGCTGTTTAAGTGCCTGGGTCTTATGCTTCTTATGGCTCTTGTGTTTATATTGCCTGAGTGTAGGCTATAGAATTATTTTAAATACCTAAGGCTCCATGAACCGCCCATAACTCCACAGGTCCGAGGATCGAAACCTGGCTAGCTAGGAACCTGACCACCAGTTGGGAATACACGACCAAAACAGCATATCTTTACCACTCCATTTCAAAATTGATCTCAGATTTTCAACTCCATGCGTTTTCAAAATTGCCTCCCCACTTTTGGATTGAAAAGATTCATTTTCTATTTATAAGCAACTCCATTTCACAATAAAACCGATTTCAAAACTTTCTGAACATTCAAAAGAAAACAACTTCGTTTATTTACTCTACCAGTCGGGTGTTCAAAAAAAAAACTACTTACAAATGATTTGAAAACCCGTTGTCTTTCAAAAGGTGTACAAAATTTCTTCCAAAGGACAAAAGTTTTAATTTTTCGACAAAATGGTTTCGAAACATGAAAATCACCGGCTCAAATTTTGTTTAAAAGCTTTTAATTTCACCAAAGCTCCACTTTATTTCCAAGTAAACTTTGTTTTTCGAAATAGATGGAAACCTGATTTATATTTGCGAAAAAAGGTATTCTCAACTCTTGTGAAAAGAATTTAGCAAAACCTAAATAAGTTTTCACAACCTGCTTTTAAAAGACGGGTTTCGAAAACCAATTTAATTGCAAAAGCCGTGGTTTTCAAAAATGAGAAATGATTTCCAACTCATTTGTCAAAATCGGTTTTATTTAAAGTAAACAAAAGGAAGTAATGCTTTGATTTGAAATATGAACTAAGTTTTGAAAACCGTTTTGAAAAATAAGTCATTCAAAATATTTTTGCTTTCCGAAACTTGCATCGATTTCAAAACTCTTTTCATATTTTCCCGGTTCAAAGCAAGTTTTCAAAACAAGTTTCCAATTTCCAAACAAGTTTTCAAAACGACCACGCTTAAATGACTTTTGGCAATTGCGAAACATCCTCCTCAAAATAATTTCAACTACGCATACCGCCACTTTAAAGTACCTTGACCAAAAGTCCATTGCAAAAAGGATTATAAAATGGTTTAATTTCTAAAATTCTTCCTTTCAAAAGTCACCAATATTTCAAAGCTTCAAAGAGCGAAAGGGGTACCACCTATTTTAAATAGAATTGTGTTGGTTTCGAAATCCAAGGCTGTATCCCTCTCCTCTACAAATTTGTGAAATAAAAGAATTTAAAAATAGGTTTTAAAAGAAAAATCTCCAAATTGTTAAAAAGGATTTCTCAAAGGTTCTTTCTTTTTCCCCTCTAGCTTGGAATATCAAACCGATCCTAATACCTCGATGGGATATGTCGTTTCCGACCTACGGTACCGCTACGAAACTTGGGGCCCCATGTGTGATGCATCCACATGGCTTGCCGCCAGGCGTGTGCAGGTAACGTGGCATGATCGTGACCGCCCCCAAATGGTACCTGGGTATGATTGAATTTTCAAGTCAGTCTGTTTTAAAAATCTTTTTGAAGGAAAAATCAAGTTTGCGAAAAGCTACATTTGCTAAAACTAATTTGATTTAAAAAGTATAAAAACCCCCTATCAGCAACCGCTTTGTTTTAAAAAGAGGATAGAACTCATTTCAAACATCTACGAAATGCGAATCTTCCTTGTTTATAAAACTAGAACAATATTTTTACCCACGAACCGCCCCTTTTCCACTTCAAAGTGCCACTTAAAACAAAGTCTCTCAAAAACTCCATGGTCTCTTTTAAAATTTTGGGAAAACTCCTATCTTCTAAACAACTCTTTATAAAAGCGGGGACGTACGAAAATTATGCTCCAAAAGTTCTTTTATAAAAATGAATTGCAAAATGACATTCAAAATCCTTTGCGTGCGATTCCGACACATACAAAATGAATTTTACAAGCTATTCGGTTTCCAAACACCATAGTTAATCTTAAACGAAGCTTTGTTTTCTAAATAAGAGTTATTGTTTCAAAACTTACCTTGTACGTTAATATGATTTACAAAACAATTACAAGGATCTTTTGTAAAAATAAGTTATACAATTACTCCTCTATGTAAAATCATCATTCCCTTCATTTCAAAATGGATTTCACGAAAACTGTTTTGCCCAAAACCCTCCTTCAAAATCTTTACTTGCAAAACCCATGCATCGGAACATACCTTAACTAAACACTAATTTCTAAATCTCGAGGACGAGATTCCTGTAAGGGGGTGGACTGTAACAACCCGGGTTTTCCGATAACCAAAAATACGAATTTTCTAAAATTTTTCTTGCAATATGTGTGGAGCATGTAGTTACTAGGTTAAATGACGATTAACCCACTAACAATTCGCTGCATGCATATAGTATTGTTGTAGACGTGAGTCCGTGTCATGAGATGGTTCCTGGTTTTGAGTTTTGTTTTGCATTGGAGTGCACAAGACCCATAGCAACCACTGCCGATTCCCATCTCTAGATTGACCAAAAAACTATTGCAACCCACTAATCCCGAAAACCTACTCGAAACGTCTTCTTAGAAATAACCAAGTCCTTGGCAGGACCCTCCCTCTTTGAATCCATCGCGAATCCCGATCAAATATCTTAAAACTCCCAAACAATAAAAAGGAGAATCCATTTTCCTTCTCTAGTAAACTAGACCACCTCCCCTCTCCTTTGTCTCCAATTCGGCCCAGCTCCCGCACCTGGCCTCCTATCTGCCTCGGCCCACCACGCGGAGCAGCAAAACCCGCACGGCCCAGCACGCGGGCGCCACTGCTCAGCCAGCCCAGCTCGCCTCCACCCCTCGGCCCGGCCCAGGTCGCGGCCGGCCTAGCTGCCGCGCCCCTCCCCTGGAAGCCTAGGTGAGCAGAGCCGCTCCAAGTGCCGCCGCCGCCGCCAGCACGCGTGCGTGCGCGTGCCTCCCTCGGCGTCCGCGCCACAGATCGACGCCACGCGTCTCGGGCATGCCTCACGAGGATCCTCGCTGTCCATTCATCCTTGAAGCCCTAGCTCGTGCCTATTTAAGTTGAAGCCGCCGCCACAGTTCATCTTCTTCCCAAGACGCCGCCGCCACCCCATCCTACTCCTCACTGCACGCTGCCCGGCCATGACCGCACGGTGCCGAGCACCTCGAAGCCGTGCGCAGCTGCAGCCGTGGCCTCGCTGCAAGCTGCCACACAGCCGAGCACCACCGGCCGCGCCCCGACGAACCAAGCTCCGCCGCCGACGACCCCATTGATCGGCACCCACATCTACGTGCGTCACCGTGGCCCCGACCTCCTCGTCCCGTCAAAGCAGCATCGCCGTCCCGCGCGCCGCTGCCGGCCATGCTCGTGGCTCCGCCCTCGCCCCGGTGCCCACGGCCGCAGCGTGTCGCTGCCGGCCACGACGAACACTACAACGGCCGCGACCGCGACGTCGCCCATGCAGCCGACCAGCAACGCTCGCCTCGATGACCGCGACCTCGCCAGCTCCGCTCTGACGTCACCCTCACTGTCCGCGGCCATGCCGGAACATAGCGCCATCACCTCGACGGTCTCGCCCGCGTCGTGCCGCTGCGAGCCGAGGTCGGGACCTCGACGTCGGCCATGCACGCCGGCCACGCACCCACGCGACCTCTGCAGCATGATGAGTCTCCCCATCACCGACCGTTCTGCATCACGACACTGCCAGAGGTGTGCCCCGCCGAAACACCGCACCATGTCGGTGTTCTGCCCATTCCAGGAGAGCAAACCACGTTGCAGCACTGTCCTCGCCTCTTCCTTGCCGGAGTTCGTCCTCAGCAGGTGAGAACCGTGGAATTGAGACATTGTCTTTATCCCTCCTTGATTGTGATGTTACTGAAACCGGCCTTCATGCCGTGACCCACTTGTTGCAGGAAAATCCGGCCATGCTTCGCCACCTTCCGGCCACCTTGCAGAACCCGTCCCGTTCGCACTCTGCCGGCAACGAGCCCTACCCGCGTCAAGCGACCTGCCATCAGCAAGCCCTCGGTAAGCTGGCCAAAGACCCAACCTATCCAACCCATGCTGCCGGCAAAATGCCGATGAACCTTCTGCCTTTACCCCCTACCCACTTGCTGCTGGCCCAAGGCCGATGATCCCTCCATGTGTCCGGCCTTTGAGCCGTGTCTTCTGCAGGGACCTCGTCGACCGTGTGAAGCTGGCGTTAATAGGCACGATGCACACACACGCACTTGCTGTGTCCTTTTGTGGCACTCACGCACGTCGGACTAGACCCAGCCAACCGGACAATAGACCATGAACACTTAGAACAACCATGACGAGCATCGCCGTCGCGTGCACCCGGGGCGCCGCCGTCTCGACGGTGTTCTCGAGCGTTGCAGCTACCCAACTACGACGGGCATCGCCGTCGCGTGCACCTTGCCGTTTGACATCGGTCTCCGTGCTATGTTCCATGCCTTGATGGGAACCCGGCCATGCTCCGCCGCCTCCCGGCCACTCGACGCCACCTCCGGCCAGCCACAGCCTCGTTCGGCCAGTCACCAGCCCCGCCCGGCCAGCTGTGGCCAGCCACGACCAGCCTACAGCAGGCCACAGCCAGCCATGACCAGCCAGCAGTAGGCCACGACCAGCCAGCAGCCGGCCACGACTAGCCGTAGCAAGCCATAGCAGGCCAGAAGGTACCAGCAGTTGGCCCAGTGGAGCTAGGACTGTGTAGAAGCAAGCCTCGTCACTTTCCTTTAACAATGGCCCTGTCCGACCTTATGCCATAGCCCCGTTGCCACCTCTTGAGGCCCCATAGATAATGTTGGACGGTTGGAAAGCCAAAGTGATATACGACGCTGGACTATTGGACCCCTGCTCTTACTTCCTATACTCCTGCCCTCCATATTGTATACCTATCCTTATAATCCGTCTGCTCATATCTCTGTTGTACCCTATCTTTACGATCTGTCTGTACATGTATCTGTTGCACCCTATTCTCACGATCTATCTGTATCTGTATTTGTAATACAGGATCCATCCATCATAATGCTATGGAAAAGTGCTACTCCACTAGTTTGTCGAGTCTTTATGTCTTATGGTCGCGTCATTGGTTCTTATTGCTGGTTGTTGAGTTGTTTATTTGTGTGCCGTGCCTTCGTGCCGGTTGTGGGATCGTACTTCGTTCGGATATTGCGATCGCGGGATTCGTCTCACCATGGCCGTAATGACCGAGTGTAATCTGACCTCGCGTTGCCACTCTCTGACTTCTCGTGCCTGACCCTCGTATGCTCGTACCCTGCGCGACCGTAGCATTCCTCCGATTCTTGCGGTGACAACCGCACCGCTATGATCCGAGTAATGACTTAGTGCCAGTGCACCTAGGTCGTGGTACCCTACGAGTGGTTTGCGCACTTGCTTCTTTCACCTGTCGCTCTCTTCTAACGCCCCGTCTATTCCGTGGCGTGTGCGTTGGAAGGAGTAGACCACTACTGTTTTATGCTTCTCGCTCTCTGTTCGTTTAGCCCGCTCTGTTCGATCCCGTCTTACTCACGGCGACAGGATCAAAGACCGGACTGACTTCTTTTGTTAGCGAAGCTATGGTCTATATTAAGATCTCAGACCTATGCGGGTCGACTCGGTCGACCGCTTCAAACCATCTTCACCGAAGATGTGACTGAGAATATAATATGGATATGCCTAGCTAACTTCTCTCTCTTTTGATTCTTGGTGTTTAAACGCTTGTATGATTGTACCCGTTTGAATCACAGCCTTGGTACCCTACAAGTGGATTAAACACTCGCTCTTTCTCGTGCAACATTTCTTGTCAATAAATCCCTCGATCCTCTCCTTGCTTGGCTCATCCTCCTACCCCCGTCTCCTCCATAGCGTTCGGGTCGGAAGATCGTGTGCCGTGGTGTTTGCTATGGATAAGCTTTGGCCTAAACCATTTATTACAAAGCCATATTGGCTTGACTTATGCTTGTGCTTAGCAAACCACCACTCCTGTTTCTTTGGCCTGATGAAATCGGACATACGCCGAGAGGGCCAAGTCATGTATCTTTTATTATTTCTCTTGTATTAATGGATCTCCCCGCGTCCCGTCATCTTTTGGTGAATTGGGTGTTTTATTGTATTGCTTCGCGGAGTAGCCGTTTCCGGATTAGCGACGATCGGATCAAGACCCGCTGGAAGAGAACGTGGACGGCGCAAGAACCCGCGGAATGGAGTCAGCCTGGAGGAGGTGATCCAGCAGAACGACTACACTAACTGAGGAGTGCTCGTACCACTACTTCCTCGACAACGCAGGTGTCATGGCAGCACCTTCTTTTAGAGAATCCTATTAGACATTGCAAATCTAGAACTGCTAGCGCTTTATATTTACTCCTTTGCTAGTATATGATGCATGTTACTAGCTAAGCCGTTACTACCCCGCTTGCAACCACTCTACTATACCACCCAGCTTTGCGCTCACGCTCTTTTATACATGTTTCTATCTACCTGTTTGCTTGCATGTTACATCACTATATTTATCTATTAACTCCACTCGCATTGTATCTAAGATGTGATGCTGGTGGTGAACCCCTGGGAATGGTTTGGCTTGGGATGCCAGACTGGTGGTATGTGAGCGTGCTGCGTGTGTCTTGGGTGTGTGGTGAGGGTCGAGTCGACCAAGTGGGATACGCGACGAGCTGTGTAGGCAAGTCTTGCCGGGAGTTGCATCTGGGCATTCCCACGAGAGATACCTGTGGCGGGTAATGACTTATGAGGTGGTTCCGGGATGTGCATTGAAGTCCCGTGAATGGAGGTGCCATGGCGTCACGGGGAAAGTATCCCCTAAGAGGAGATGCCTGCTTGGTCAAACCTTGGAAGGACTAGCCCAGGTTCATGGGAATCCTTTACTGCTCACTCGCTTCTGATGGGCGGGAGACGGCTAGACTACTTGGTAGGGCGGTGCCACTACTGCTAGGTTATGAGGTGATTAGGGTGGGCGGTGAAGGATGTGGGATTTCCGAACCGTCCTAGATGCGCAGTACCACTGATTGGGCCCGGTACTGCGTCTCCCAGTCTCAGCGTTTCGGCGTAGGGCCGAAGTTACCCAGGGCTGAGTGGTAGGGTGGCATTGACCTAGGCAAGCAAGCACCCAGAATTCTGCCTAGGTGATTGTACAGCATCGATGATGGCTAATCTTGTAAGTGGTAAAACCTCTGCAGAGTGTATGGTTGATCGATCGATACATATGCCGATTCGTCGGCTATGGACCTTTCCTGTGAAGCTCTGTCTAGTGTAGAGAGCGATATTCTTTTCTCTCCTGGTTGATGATTATCCGGCAGTGTGCCCGGCGTGGCAGTGTGCCGTTGAGGCAGGACCCGAGAGGGAGTTGGGCCTGTCGACTGAGCGTGAGGTGTGTGTGTGAGGTGGTGTATGGGTGGGATAGTGGAATTGGGATGGACTGATGGAGGGTGTGATATGGGTTAAAACTTGACAAACTATTATGATATTATTACTTGATACTACCTTGCATGCGCTTAGGATGCAAACCACAGCCAAATATTAGGATCGCCAGATCCTTTGTTTCTCTTTTCCACTAAAGCTCATCGGTGCTGACCATGGCCTGCACATATCTGGCGGTGTGCAGATTACCTAACTAACAGAGATATTGAGATAAGAAGCATTAGAAGGTCTCGTGCCTACGCTCAAGTTTGGTTCAGGTGACGAAGACTATGCTGCGCCAAGAATAACTCTGATGGTACCCGTGAAGGAGGAGCCTTCACTCGATGACATATTCTGCCAACTCTGATGACGGCTAGATATGCTTCCGCTAGATTAACCCTGTAATAGGTGTCCCCTCAGTTGATGTAATATTTTGTAAGTAATCTCGATGTATGACTTTTATATCAACTGATATATGATAATGCGATAAGATCAATCTTTGGTTTTATCACATTATATCTCATTCTGTGGATTTTCCCATCGTGGAAAATCGAGGATGTTTCAATGAGGATCTAAAACTAGCTCACACCAAGCTTGAGGAAGCTCACTCCTCACTTTTAGAGCTAAGTAAGGTTGAGGATGTTGCTATAACATGTGATGTGGGTGTAACTTGTGACTTAATGAATGAATCAACTAATGACCACATGTTGCAACCACACCTAATAACACTAGCTCTTCATCATCATCCACTTCTACTTCCACCTTCACCACTAGTGTTGACCCAACACTAAAAGTTGAAAATGAGAAATTGAAGAAGGAAGCGGACAAGCTAACCCGCACATTAGGCAATGCCTATGGTGGGGATGCCCGCTTGCTAGAATGCTTGGGTAGCCAAAGATATAGTAAATTCAAGGAGGGACTTGGTTATACTCCCAAGAAGGGTAAGGTGGCCTTTGTAACTCCAAAGCCTAGCTTTGTGAGGAGCAATGGTCGGTTTTGCTACAAGTGCAGGCAAGTTGGGCATGTTGAGGCAAATTGCATCACTAACAACAAGAATAAGCAAATAAAATTTACAAGTGCTAAATCTATTAGGCTTGATTCTTGTTACAAGCTTACCAAGAGTGAGAATGGTGTCAAAGTCAAATACATTGGTACACCTAAAGAGAGTCCAAGGTTGAAACCCATTTGGGTACCAAAGGCTTTGGTTGCTAACCTTCAAGGACTCAAACAAGTATGGGTACCTAAAAAGCATTGATTTTTTTTGTAGGTAAATTACAAGGCCGGAGGGAGGCATTGGGTTCTTGATAGTGGGTGTTCTCAACGCATAACCAGTGATGCAAGAATGTTCAACCAAATCAATTCTAGTGGCAATGAGTATGATAGTATCACATTTGGGGACAATAGCAAAGGCAAGGTCAAAGGGCTTGGTAAGATTGTTATATCAAATGATTTGAGCATTTCCAATGTGCTATTGTTGGAGAGCTTGAACTTCAATCAATTGTCGGTAGCTCAACCTTGTGATCTCGGTTTCAAATGCATATTTGGTGTTAATGATGTGGAAATCATTAGTGTGGACGGATCAAACTTGATATTCAAAGGATTTAGATATGAGAATCTCTATCTAGTGGACTTTGGTGCTAGATAGTCACAACTGTCAACATGCTTACTCTCTGTTGCCGCTTCTTAGCAGTCAGCAGAAAAGTCCGCAAGCGCACGGAAATACCGTTGTAGCCTTCACCCGGAAGTATTCAGGGTATCGTAATTTCCCAGAGGAACGGTCTTTGTACTTAGTCTCTTAAACTAGTTTACTCAGAAGAGACAGAAGGGATATCTTGGGTAGAGAGGTTCTTCTAAGGTCAAATGCATATAAGCGATGGTAACTTCCCTACTACTTGTCTGCTTCAGGCCCACTGATGCTGCTGGTCTGCCAGCCGATACCAGTATCAGCGCTACTCCGCGGCCGAACGTGGGGGAATTCAGATACGAGTGGACAGGGCTGTCACCACCTGCCACCTACCCCTCTGCGCGTGGGCACACGCAACATACAAAGGTAGACACCGACTTAGACACCACGTCTATGACGACGACTACTACTCTAGCGGCGTACAGGAACATCCGTCTCTATCAGGAGTCCTCTTACTAGAGCATCCGTCCAAAGGACGAACGACGATCCCACAAACAAGTAGCTTTATGAAAGTAACATGCTTAATGAATCAAACCAAAGTTGAACACGAAGTTCTTACTTCAAGTATCAAGACGATCGTAGAGGTACAAGTTGGATCGAGAGCCGACAAGCCCGGCATTTCGTCTACCCGGAGGCAGAACTGCTTCGATTCCGCTCTTTCTCCAGCTCTTGTCCCTCTCTCACTCCCTATACTAAATTAGTTATAAGCTAATGGAATGGAGCTTGCTCTTCCTCTCTACATTGTGACCTCTTGTGTTGGTGAATCAATTGATCCCTTTTTTATTCAATAGGTGTAGAGAGGAGGCCACTTTTTATAGCTTGAGAGGTGGGGGTTCTATGCAAAAGGTTCATCCCCACATGGAAAGACCCAAACCGACCTCCAAAGGGCGGTTTCTACTTTCCATCTGTATTGATCGTAGGTGGGACCGTCCTTGGGGAACCGTCCTACAACCGCCAGAAGAAAACTGGGCCCGAGAGGCCCCACCAGGGGGGCGGCCGCCCCTGGGACCGGTCGGTCCCCTGGTGGGCCCGTTTGGCCACCGCCTTCGCGTGGTTGGTTCTCCTCTGGACCTAGACCCCTCCTATGGTTATGAATGGGCCCAGATTTGTAATAATGGTGGGCTTCTTTGTTATTTTTGGTTGCGCATTCTCTGAATTCACATTTCTCCTTAACGCTTTCCAATTGGTGTTTGCACTTCCACTTGTTTCACCATAAATCTTGCAAAAACATAAACACTAGGGGTACAAGTGGAACTCTGTTAATAGCATATGTCTATGTGTTAAAGTATGATAGTTTCTCTCCCTTTAGGCATAAGTTGGCGGTTAAAAATGATCTATAAGGACCGCCAACAAGACCCCCAAGCTTAACCTTTGCTCGTCCCGAGCAAATAGCTAAGTATGGTTGTTGATCAGGAGTTGCTACAATATCGATCATATTTCAAATGTACCAAGTTTATAACAAAGTTTTCCACCGTAATTTGAATAAATCAGCATGCTATCCACCCTGCTATTATCTTGAAACAAATGGGGCCTTTTAGCCATCTCAAGTCTTGGGTGATTGCAAGACCGAACAGGTTCATAGACATTGCTTATCATTCATCCCAAGATGAACCATCTTTCCGGAGGTTTTTGAAATTTTTTGCAAAGAAATGTAAGTTCCTCAAATGATTCTCTCGATCGCTCAAAGTCTATGAATACCTCAGCAAAGGCATTGTAATGTTGCCTTTCATATCCTAGCACTAAGGCTTATGAGTGGAGTTTTGGGCAGGTATAAAGGTGGGCATACTTGCATCACATATATTGCTAAGTCAAAAACCGAACCATAAGGAGATACAAGTCATATACTTTGATTGAGATGTGCAAGTGTGTGGAGTATGAAGATGGTGGAATCCTAATTTCTAAATATTTTGGCACTCCATGCATCATGAATTTCTCCTTTATTGGATGGAATGAAACTTTTTTGAGGGATATAGGCTATAAGATCATATATCTATATTATTATTATTTTTCTTCTTCTTTTTTTTGAACGGGTATCTTTTTTTTTGTTTGTTTATTGCATGCCCCTTGGCATATTTTTTTAAGCATAACCCATATCTCTTGTTAGTATTTAAAGAACTTTGGTTGGAGAGATGTCATGATGGAATGCGAGGAGTAATTATATGGTGAAAAATGAATGTCCGGCTTCTCAGGGGAAGAGTCGGCATTTTTATTTGGTTGAAGAGTGCGCAACTCTCAGGGTAAGAGTTGGCATATTATTTGGTGGATGGATGGGTGCATGTTATGCGCAACTCTCGAGGTGAGAGTTGGCTTTATTTGGTGGGTGCATGTGAATCTCAATCATGGGTGCATGACCATAATCTCACTTAGGTCACAACAATTTGACCTAACACAATGTTCCACAAGCAGCATATGACTAAAAGGTTTGCATAATTGAAACATGTCATATGGCCTTGGTAGGTATTTCATAATCATTGAGGAACTTTTGTTTTTGAACGTTTTCAAAAATAAAACTCCGGATGTCAAGTTTCTCTCAGAACAAAGTCATAGCGCAGCCCATGTCACCATATCATATCAGGCAATAACTTAGACAAGATTAAGCATGTGCAACCCATTAGCCCAAGTTTTTAGGATGAGACATTTTTAGCTGATAAACCCAAACCTTAGAGAAAGCTCGATTATAAAATGGGTACAGGTGAAACATAAGACAGAGCAACTGTTCATCATTTCAACAAGGGTAGAAACTAACACATCTTAACACATATGAGAGAGGAGAACATATCTCACTATTTTTTTTAAGTTGGAGAATTTTAAAAAGAAATATGAGATACAAATTACCTTTGTGGGAGCCCTTCCCCAAGCTTGCTTTTGACTGACCAATGTGGTTCAGCTGGGGGTGCCGCTAATTGGTGCTGCCTCAGCTTGATGTGCAGTTCGTGGCCTCTCTTGAGCGTGCTAGGAAGCTCCCCCCAAGCTTGTTTTTATGGTGGTATTGAGATAACAAGACAACAAAACTTGGGGCTGAAAGATAAATTACTCTTTTTCAAGATTTTATTTATCATTATATTTTTTTCTTTTCAAGGTTCACCTAAGAAATTCTTGTCTCTGCTGTCATCTCAAAGACTTACCCTCATGGAGTTGATAAATTTCTGCAAGGGGTTAGTCCATAAGATTAACCAAAATCTATACTAACAGCTTTGGTTCCAAGATCAAACTAGACACCACATCTAATTTGTCAAGGTAGGCTTAAAAATCTAAGCACCATGCTTACATTAAAAATCCTATAGAGGCATGATCTCACATCCCAGCTTCAAACTAAACACCGTGCTTAGTTAAAAAGATGTAGGACCAACACTTCCAAACCAAAACTTACTAGCATAGAGAAAAGAAATATGACAAGATAACCAAGAATCATTCAACGGAGACAGATTTTTGAACAAAGGAACCTAGTCAGAAGTTTGCTCAGTCAATCTATTCAAACTCAAACAAGGCTAGGATAATAGAGCAAAGAAAGACATGCCTTGCTTCATCTCCAACATGAATTTCTTCCATTATTCATGATAAAAATTCAAAGTTCATTAATCAAAATGCAACACCATGTCACAATTTTGATTAAAGAAGGCTAGTTTAACCTAAGCACCATGCTTAAATTAAAAAGCCTATGGATGTACCACAAGTGTACTCATGTGAATACACCCAAACTCAGAGCATATGGCATGAACAGAGGAAGAGCATGATATTATATTTTCATGGAGACAAATATGAGTGAATGAGTTGGTCAACATTACCTTGACATACCTAAATGTGTGTACCAACAGCATGTATGGATGAAGCAACAGAGTTGTCGCTGGGGTGGCTCAGTTTCCATCTCAGGTGACTATCAAGGCGTGGGTTGGAGTCCATCACTTTTAGTAGCATGTTGTCATGTAGCAAGTCGTTTATTGGTAACTCCTGCATATTAGTGACATGCATACACGACATATGTAGGAGGAACAACTCATGCAAGCTTCTAACTAAAAGGAATATTGTGACCATGACTCCCCTTTGTTGTGTCTTTTTTTTTAGAATCTTTAAACGAAGTGTGATCCAAGATATGCATGGAGTCATGGTTGGTCAAAGGAGTGAGAGAGGTGTTGCACAAACCACCGTTGAAGATGAAGGAGGTTTATGGAAGTCATGTGTCCTGTCCTTGTTGCGTGATGAGTCACTCGGTGTTGTGCAACGTGCAGGGGAGATCTTGAAGGTGTGTTAGGTATGCTTGAGAGATCTCCCCCACACTTATTCTTGTACCTGCTTTATTTTGATAAAAAGAAAACAAAACAAGAGCAACAACAACAAGTAAGGACTCTATTGGCTATAAGACCAGAGAGCAAGAAAGATTTTATTTTTATTTCTTTATTAGTTTTATTGAAAACTTGTTCACTCAACTTTTTATAAACAAGGTCAAGATAAAGATGCAGAGAAAGATATGCCTTGGTTTATCTCCATATCAGATTACTTTCATTGATTATGTCAACAACTCAAAGTTCATTGATCAAATGAAGACAGTTATAAGAAGTTGGTGAACATTTTTTTACCTTCGCATACCTGAGTATATGTACCGGTAACATATATGTATGATGCGTTGAAGTTTTTGTTGCGGCTAGCATGATGGTTCTGCTTAGGTGATCTCCGAAGCCAGGCCACACACATATCAATGCGCATGGGCCATGGGCCTTGATGATACTGGCAAAGGTTCAGAAGAGGGAGACTCCCAATCTTTTTTTCTTTTTTTTCGTAGTTTTCTTTCTTCTTTTTTAGTCTCCCTCATCTCTCTTCTTTTCTTTCTTTCATTCATTTTTTCTTCTCTTTTTTTAAGGCGAGGCTGACATCTTCATCATCATTTTTTTAATGCCCCTTTGGTGTGCATGGAACTTGGGTTTCTCACCGTCCTCCCTCACACTTGGACTTTTGCATAAAAGTCAAGTGTAGAGTTGGGCTCTTCTTACAAGTGTGCTCCATTACCTAGGAGTGCATCAAGCTTTTGTAGTTGATGTCGTTCCATGTCGTCAAGCATCATATGACCCGAGTTCTTCTTAATTTTTCCTGAAATTGTTAGCGACATACCCAAAGGTGCATACTAACTTGACAACATGCCCTCACCATTAAAAGAAGATATATATTTTTTTTGAAAATAACAATAGTAATAATAATAATAAAATATATATTTTTTTAAGGATAATCCGGGGTATCTCCCGGCATTGCTCAAGTTATGGTCTTAAGCTTGACCATGGGAACTTCTTCTTGCAGCAATCAATGGTGGTGTAGTTCCCAGCTTTACCACCAATCATAGGCATTAAAATTCAAGCTGCAAGGTGTACACCATCGTACTACTATGGGATTTGCAATGTTCATGACAAACATAAGCATTCACAACCATTCTCTCAAAAAGTTGAACAACTAGAATCAAGAGATGGTTGCGAGATCCTCGTAGAAGCAGGTGGTCCGAAGCGAAACAAACTCTGGAGACCTTGAGCATAAATGTGAGGGACCTCAAAACCATGTTTGTTAGTGGGCCCCTTCTTGGCTCTAAAGTTGTTGCTTCGGGCATGTCCGTGGCACGGAAGTTTTCATTCTCAAAAGATATATCATGGAGGATGATCACTTAACCTTGACCATTATCGAGAACAATGTTATTGATGGCTAGAGGGACATGCATCTTGTTCGAGCAAGGGTGCAGGAGAAGGATTCGCATGCTCGAACAAGTAGCTTCGCTTCGCCTTTAGGTTTTTGAGCAAGTGCTAGAAGCAAAACTTTCAAACTTCTCATCGGGGCTCCCTTCTTCTTTTTTTATATATATAAATGAGATTTTCAAGAGGGCGCCCTATGAGAAGATCAAAATCGAGGATGGCATAGATGAGGAAGTATAAGAAACTTCAGTTTCATTAATTTCCAATGGCACAACCCTAACAATCCCACAAAACTCAAAGATAAGTCCGGATGGACTTCTGAAAAGTTTGTCGGTCGGGACTAGTGACGTATCGCCCTAAAAGGGTTTTCGCTGGAATGAAAGTAGTCCCAACTGTGAGGTTGTGTAGGGCTTTCACGGATGTCCCCTTTAATGAGCAAGACATGGTTGTGGGAGGTGAAAGAATATGAATTTCTTCAGAAGAACGTTTCACTTCCAACAAGTAACAACCATACTTTCGATGACTCCGCATTAGGGGAAACTTCCTAAGAAATGTCAGAATTTTGTGCCAAAAAATGTTTCGAAGTTCTGCCATAATCCTCGAATTTTGATAGTGAACTTCGAAGGATAAAACATTCCTTCCTTCGGTGTTCGTGGTTCGGGCGAGGGCTCAACAGACGAATAGAAGGGTGGCAAGGGAAAAGATTCGGCCGCTGGGGGCTCTTCAGAACTTGATATGCCCTTGTATTGAGGGGTTTGGGTACGATGACGGGAGAAGCGTGCTTCTCTAGGATGTAAACAAGGATTTTCCTCTATTCCGTCATGGTTTTTATGAAGACGGCCCTCCAACGGTTATGTCAAACATAGGGCAGCATCTATGTCTAGATCCGAACAAAGGATATGCAAAAGCACATTATTGGATAAAGACAAGTCTAGGTCAGTATGTATAAACATTGAAAACCTGGCCTAGGCTGTACCTATGGACTCCTTCTCGTTTTGCTCAAAGTCGAGGTTTGCCCTTGGTAGAGCGGCGATACGAGACATGGGTAAGAATGCAAGATAAAACTTGATCTTAAGTTCATCCCATTCTCTATTCGCACTTTCTATGGCATCAGTGTACCGTTGTTTTGCCTCCCCTTTAGGGAGAACAGAAACAACTTCCACTTAAGAATTTCTTGTGTCATTCCAGGAATGCTTAGGCATGAACACAATTCCTCGAATTTTTTGCAAGTGGTCAAAAGAATTTTCATTGTCGTGACCAAAGAAGGGTTTTGTCCGAACCATAGCTTTGAATCTTGGGTGGAGTTCACAACTGGATGGAAATTTTGGTTTTAAAAAAGAATGTGGTTCAAAGAACTCCCCCTTTGAAGCAGAAGAATTTTGAATTTGGAGCTGGCTTCATGGTGAAGGGATCGGATAAAAAGGAATATTTTGTTTTTATAAAAAGAAAAGATAAAAGATTTTTTTTGATAAAACACAAGAATATACGGGTGAACTAGGTTTGGAGATAAATACGAAAACCGTTCCCCGGCAACGGCGCCAGAAAGCTTGTTGGCGCTTCTTAGCGTCAGCAGAAAAGTCTGCAAGCGCACGGAAGTACCGTTGTAGCCTTCACCAGGAAGTATTCAGGGTATCGTAATTTCCCAGAGGAACGGTCTTTGTACTTAGTCTCTTAAACTAGTTTACTCAGAAGAGACGGAAGGGATAGCTTGGGTAGAGAGATTCTTCTAAGGTCAAACGCATATAAGCGATGGCAACTTCCCCACTACTTGTCTGCTTTAGGCCCACTGACGCAGCTGGTCTGCCAGCCGATACCAGTATTAGCGCTACTCCGCGGCCGAACGTGGGGGAATTCAGATACGAGTGGACAGGGCTGTCACCATCTGCCACCTACCCCTCTGCCCGTGGGCACGCGCAACATACGAAGGTAGACCCCGACTTAGACACCACGTCTACGACGGCGACTACTACTCTAGTGGCGTAGTGGAACATCCGTCTCTATCAGGAGTCATCTTACTAGAGCATCCGTCCAAAGGACGAACGACGATCCCACAAACAAGTAGCTTTATGGAAGTAACATGCCTAATGAATCAAACCAAAGTTGAACACGAAGTTCTTACTTCAAGTAGCAAGACGATCGTAGAGGTACAAGTTGGATCGAGAGCCGACAAGCCCGGCATTTCGTCCACCCGGAGGCAGAACTGCTTCGACTCCGCTCTTTCTCCAGCTCTTGTCCCTCTCTCACTCCCTATACTAAATTAGTTATAAGCTAATGGAATGGAGCTTGCTCTTCCTCTCTACATTGTGACCTCTTGTGTTGGTGAATCAATTGATCCCTTTTTTATTCAATAGGTGTAGAGAGGAGGCCACTTTTTATAGCTTGAGAGGAGGGGGTTCTATGCAAAAGGTTCATCCCCACATGGAAAGACCCAAACCGACCTCCAAAGGGCGGTTTCTACTTTCCATCTGTGTTGATCGTAGGTGGGACCGTCCTTGGGGAACCGCCCTACAACCTCCAGAAGAAAACTGGGCCCGAGAGGCCCCACCAGGGGGGCGGCCGCCACTGGGACCGGTCGGTCCCCTGGTGGGCCCGTTTGGCCACCGCCTTCGCGTGGTTGGTTCTCCTCTGGACCTAGACCCCTCCTATGGTTATGAATGGGCCCAGATTTGTAATAATGGTGGGCTTCTTTGTTATTTTTGGTTGCGCATTCTCTGAATTCACATTTCTCCTTTACGCTTTCCAATTGGTGTTGTGCACTTCCACTTGTTTCACCATAAATCCTGCAAAAACATAAATACTAGGGGTACAAGTGGAACTCTGTTAATAGCATATGTCTATGTGTTAAAGTATGATAGTTTCTCTCCCTTTAGGCATAAGTTGGCGGTTAAAAATGATCTATAAGGACCGCCAACACTCTCTAAGTCTAGTATGGGTTGGTTATGGCATAGAAGGCTTGGTCATGTTGGAATGGAGTAATTGAACAAACTTGTGAAGCATAACTTGGTTAGAGGCTTTAAAGATGTTGAGTTTGAAAAGGACAAGTTATGTAGTGCATGTCAAGCCGGGAAACAAGTTGGCAATACTCATCCTAAGAAGAGCATGATGAGCACATGCGAACCATTTGAGCTATTGCACATGGACCTATTTGGACCAACTACATATACAAGCATTGGAGGCAACAAATATGGTTTGGTGATAGTGGATGACTTCTCAAGATACAAATGGGTTTTATTATGTTTGACAAGAGTGATGTTTATGCTATCTTCAAATCTTTTGTCAAGAGAAGTTGCAATGAATTTGAAACCACTATCAAAAGGGTGAGAAGTGACAATGGTAGTGAGTTCAAGAACACAAGAGTTGATGAGCTTTGTGATGAAATTGGAATCAAACATTAATTCTCGGCCAAGTACACACCTCAATCCAATGAGCTAGTTGAAAGGAAGAATAGAACTCTTATTGACATGGCAAGATCTATGCTTAGTGAATATAATGTGAGTCAATCTTTTTGGGCCGAAGCAATCAACACGGCATGCTACTACTCAAATAGACTCTATTGCCATCCTATGTTAGAGATGACTCCATATGAGATCTTAAATGAAAGAAAGCCAAATATTGCATACTTTCGGGTCTTTGGTTGCAAGTGCTACATATTGAAGAAAGGTGCAAGATTGAGCAAATTTGAAAAGAAATGTGATGAGGGATTCTTGCTTGGATACTCCACCACTAGCAAAGCTAATAAAATTTGGAATTTGGGAAGTGGTCAACTTGAGGAAGTTCATGATGTTGAATTTGATAAAACCAATGGGTCACAAGATCAAGATGAGAATTTAGATGATGTGAGTGGACCTCAATTGGCAAAGGCCATGCAAGAGATGGATATTGGTGACATTAGGCCAACTCAAGTGGCTGACATAGAAGATGACAAAGATCAAGTGCAAGTTCCATCAAATGATCAAGCTAGTGGCTCTTAAGTGCAATATCAAGATCAAGCTAGTTCATTCCAAGTAAATCAATCAAATGCTCAACCAAACTCAAGCAATCAACCTCAAGTCCAACCCACAAATATTGAAAGAGATCGTCCTTTAGATCAAATTATTGGTGATATTCAAAATGGTGTTCAAACAAGATCAAGACTAGCATCATTTTGTGCTCACTATTCATTTGTGTCACTTGAAGAGCCGGAAAACATTGAGAAGGCATTGCAAGATAGTGATTGGGTGAATGCTATGCATGAAGAGCTCAACAACTTTCAAAGAAATGAAGTTTGGAAATTGGTAGATGTTGACGGTAATTATTGTATAATTTTACCCGTCAACTAAACATGAAATAAGGGTATAAAAGTAGACACCACCATAGAATAGGGTTTTAACTGACAAAATTCCACAGTTTTGGTGAGTCAGTGTTTTGCAGGGGGTTATACAGAAAAGAATCAAGGGAGACCCACATGTCGGATTAAAATAATAAATTCCACCGCGAAAGGAGATCAACAACATTCTAGAGAACACTAGAGACTCGCTGGCAGAAGCGGGTTCCACTTGGCAGCAGGGGGGATCGACCGACCCACTGCCAGGGTCGGCCGACCTGTCAGTGACTCCCCTCGGCCACCGCCTCGACGTGGACCCACATCCCGAAATTTCACGCAATCCTAGCCGTCCTTCGAAGTCGGTTTGATCCAAAGGTTACGGTTCATCCCACCGGTCTATATAAGCATCCCTAGACCCCCAGGGTTTCATATCGATTCAGTCATCAATCAGTTCAATCCAGTTGTAGAGAGCCAGAAACCCTAGAATCATTAGAGCTTCACCATCTAGAGCATAGCTACATAGGTTAGAAGTAGAAGAAGGCGAGTTCTACTCGAGTTCCAGATTTGTCTGGAGCTAGAAGGCTTCCTGAAGCCATTGTAAGCTCTCTCTTGTATGTTAAACCTCTTTTGAGTGCTTAAGATAAAGTTGATTGACATTATTCTATTATTGATTATGTTCTCAATTATGCTATTCATTGCTTATTTAGATTGTATACTTTGCATAGTTAGGATGCATTCATATTCATACATAGGTTTGTATAGCGCTCATTCATTGACGTCATGGGTGGGTGATGAACAACATGTAAGCATGGTGCTTAGATGTGGTTTGTCTGCAAATGCACCCTATATTCTGGGTTCTGTGGTAGATCGTGGATGTGACACTCCCGTTGAGTCCTTTGTAGTCCACACTCCGAATGTAGGGGGAGTAGGAAGTTATTATTACTTTAGAAGGCTGGCTATGATCTTGATCTTCCTTAGTAATATTCCCTTAAGTATGAATATGAGGTGTCTTCGCCATGATTGCTAGTATAATTGCAACAATCTAATATGTCTTTGATAGTATAGTTAGAATGACTTAGGATATTTTTATGCTTCAGCCTAATCCATGTAGTGCCTAGATAGGAAGTGCTCTAAGTGATCATTATTATTTTGACTGCTTGATAGGATTGATCATTATGCTTATCATATACATTATTATTGTGACATAACCCCTGTTCTGAGAATAAGGGTCATGCATGGTTATCTCCGTATTTGCATATGCATATGACATCTATCTATCCACTTGCATCCCATTTATTGCCAACCCTTCCCAGTGGTAAAATTATAAATGACAACCCGGAATACTCCTGGTAAAATGCTACAATGGTGTATATTTTATCTGTGCGCTTGCGGATACAATATAATATATTTCAGTTACTTGCAAGAAGGAGAGATCTTTTAGAATCATACTAGGGATGACAACCTAGTTACTTCTAAGAGATAGAGAAGAGATCAAGTGATCTGTAGACTAATCAGGTTGCACATTAATCTATACCTCCCATCATTTTAGCACCATTTCTAAGAGTAGAGTCTAACTCTATTTTTAGTGGTGACGTTAGAAATGCCAACAGTAGAAAGGCCAAGAAACTACAATGTCATTGGAACCAAATGGGTGTTTAGAAACAAGCAAGGTCAAGATGGTGTTGTAGTGAAGAACAAGGCAAGATTAGTGGCACAAGGGTACACTTAAGTGGAAGGATTGGATTTTGGTGAAACTTATGCTCCGGTTGCAAGATTGGAAGCAATAAGGATTCTTCTAACATATGCTTGTGCTCACAACATCAAGCTCTACCAAATGGACGTCAAAAGTGCATTTCTAAATGGCTTCATCAATGAGCTAGTATATGTTGAACAACCACCCGGTTTTGAACATGAGAAGAAACCCAACCATGTGTACAAGCTAAGGAAGGCACCCTATGGATTGAAACAAGCACCAAGAGCATGGTATGAGAGGCTAAGGGATTTTTTCCTCACTCTATTCACCAAGATGGTTGATGGTGACTTGATGATCATGTAAATCTATGTGGATGACATTATTTTTGGATCAACAAGTCAAGCTTTGTGTGCGGAGTTTGAAGGCATGATGGCTAAAGAATTTGAAATATCTATGATGGGTGAACTCACATACTTTCTTGGACTTCAAATCGAACAATTGAAGAATGGCACATTCATTAGTCAAGGGAAGTACACAAGGGACATGATCAAGATGTTTGGAATGCAAGATGCAAAATCAATTAGCACTCTTATGGGCACTAGTGGAAACTTGGATGAGGATAAAAGTGGCAATATGGTTGATCAAAAGGTATATCGGTCTCTAATTGGAAACTTGCTCTATGTCACTGCATTAAGACCGGATGTCATGTTTAGTGTGTGCATGTGTGCTAGATATCAAGCATCTCGTAGAGAGAGTCACATGAAAGCCGCAAAGAGAATATTGAGATATTTGAAGCACACTCAAGATGTTAGATTGTGGTATCCCAAGGGTGCAAAGTTTGAGTTAATTGGATATGCCGATGCGGACTATGCCGGTTGCAAGATCAATAGGAAGAGTACATCGGGCACATGTCAACTCTTGAGAAGATCTCTTGTCTCATGGTCATCAAAGAAGCAAAATAGCATTTCACTCTCCATCGTCGAGGCCGAATACATTAGTGCGGGGAGTTGTTGTGCTCAAATCTTGTGGATGAAGGCAACTTTGAGAGATTATGGAATCGATTTCAAGAAGGTGCCATTGCTATGTGACAATGAGAGCGCCATCAAGCTAACTCAAAACCTGGTTCAACATCAAAGAACTAAGCATATTGATGTGAGGCACCACTTCATTAGGGATCATCAACAAAAAGGTGACATTGACATTCAAAGCATTGGAACCGATGATCAATTGGCCAATATACTCACCAAGCCACTAGATGAGAAGAGGTTTTGCAAGTTGAGGAATGAGTTGAACATTCTTGATTTCTCCAATATGAGCTGAGATCACCCCCACAAATATGACATGCCTCTACTCCGACAAAACAAGATAAAATTGTTTGACATGTCATTCATACTTGCTAGGACATGTTTAGAGTATTTAGACATACAACTTAGGATCATTGATGCAAATAAAATGTTTTTGATGGATATATGCTACCACTATTGTTTTTTCTTGCTTGTAGGGACTAGTGGTAACATATGACATGTATGTGTGCTTGATCCCCTAGTGTTCAATCTAGTTCATGAGCTCTAGGTGTATAACTTAACATGTGCAAGATAACCCCTAGTGGCGTGAAGAAGCTTGTCCTTGGATCAAACTTAGTTATATATTCTAGGCAAGTGCACTAGATTGAGCCAAAGTGATATTTGAACTCTCTTTCCAAATCAAATGGACTTGACTAATTCTCATCACTAAAATTAACCTTTTTGTGAAATTGTTGACAAAGGGGGTGAAACGACCTCGATTTCCACGAAGGGAAATCCACAGGCTCGAATTGTAATTCAACAGATTGCTTGGGACAATCCATGAAATTACCCATATCTCAGTTGTCACCAGGATCCATACAACGGTAATTAAGTCTTACATAAACACTTATTACATCGCCACACTGGCGGAATCAACAATCAGAGAAGCTTTAGAAGATGCGGAAACGATTCATCCTTCACGGCCAACTTGAGTGTAGCACGTGACCCTATTCCTCGCCATCGTCTTCCTCGAAGTCGTACTCATTCTCATCACCTGACAGCAAATTTATCAGTACGATTTGTACTGGCCACGGAGCCCACCTATGCAGCATTTGCTTTGTGGAAAGTGGATGCAAGGCTATACAAGCAGACCTATAGGCTGAGGTTTTCCTATGTAGCTGTAATCAATGATTAATTAGTCAAGTTTTATCACCAGTTAACACCATCATCCCTTTTCCCATCACCACATCTCACTTACCCACACCTCGCTCTCATTCGACAGGCCCAACTCCCTCTCGGGCCTATCTCAGCGGCACACTACCACAACGGGTACACTGCCGGAAAATGTCATCCAGGGGGAGAAGAGAACACTCACTACACTAGTAGAAGCTTCACAGGAAAGGTCCATAGCCAACAGGTTGGCATATGTATCAATCGATCAACCATACACTCTGCAGAGGTTTCACTACCCACAAGATTAGCCATCATAGGTGTTGCGCAAACACCTAGGCAGAATTCCGGGTGCTTGCTTGCCTAGGTCGATGCCACCCTACCACTCAGCCCTGGGATATTCCGGATCCTACACCGTTATGCTGAGATTGGGAGACACAGTACCGGGCCCATCCAGTGGTACTGTGCATCTAGAACGGAACGGGAACCCATTGACCGTCTCCGCCCACCCTTATCACCTCTCAACCTAGCAGTAGTGGCACCGTCCTACCAAGTAGTCCAGCCGTCTCCCGCCCATCAGAAGCGAGTGAGTAGAAAAGGATTCCCATGAACCTGAAACTAGTCCATCCTAGGTTTGACCAAGCAGGCATCTCCACTTAGGGGATACTCTCCCCGTGCCATCACAGCACCTCCGTCCACGGGCTTCAAACCACCAAGGCTAACCCACCCGGAACCTCCTCAACAACTTTACCCGCCACAGGTATCTCGCTTGGGGACGCCCAGGTTGCACCCCCCGGCACGACTTGCCCCATGGGCTTGTCTCACATCCTACTTGGTCGACATCAACCCTTACCACGCACCCAAGACGCACGCAGCACTCTCTCCCAGTGGTTATAATCAGTTATACACCGTCCCAATTCCACCACATAGCATATAGCAAGTAGAAAGTAGTGGAAGTGTAACAGTAAATTAAGCAGCAGCTAACCTAGCAGCGGACAGCAGGGTAAAGTCTTATCAAGGCAGGGAATTCAAATATACTACCATGCAACCAATCCATACATAATCATAAAGCAATAGCAACAATGTCATTTGCAATGCCTAAATAGGATCTAAGGATTTGGTGGGACGTGGCACCTTCGTAGTCATCTCCTAGCTCCTGAAAGTACTCGTGGTCGTCTTCCTTAGTCAGATCCTTCTCCGGCTCTGAAATCGAACACGAAATAGTCGCGTCAGCGACTCCTATAGAGTATTTTAGAAAAATCCAATAAAATAAAGAGCCAAATGCACACAAACACAGTCTTAGATTGTAGATCTCATTTTTCTGAGAATTTTGATATATGGTGCGCAATTTTTTTGGACATCGAATGAATAAGTTATGAATTTCCGAAGATTATTCTATTTTCTGAAAATGGGAAAATTGGTCGGTTAATCAGGGGCAGCTCGGGATTGGTCCACGTGGCGCGCGGGTCCAGTAGTGCGGCATGTGGCGCCTCATCAGAACACAAACCCGATGGTCGCCCACCAGGTGTTCGATGCTGGTTCCCAGAGAGTTGCCGGCGTTGGCGTAGCTCGGCGTGGCTCGGCGGTGGTCGGGGGTAGCTCGGATGTGGTTGGGGGTAGCTCGGCGGAGCTCGGCGGTGGTCGGGGGTAGCTCGGCGGAGCTCGGCATAGTTCGGCGGTGGTCGGGGGTAGCTCGGCGGTGGTCGGGGGTAGCTCGGCGGAGCTCGGCATAGTTCGGCGGTGGTCGGGGGTAGCTCGGCGGAGCTTGGCGTAGCTCGGCGGGGCTTGGCTTAGCTCGGCGGAGCTCGGCGGAGTTCGGCGTACCTCGGCGGGGCTCGGGCGAATCGGAAATTCGGGGTGCCGAGGGTGCCGCTCTCCCGAGGTCTACCGGGGAGGCTCGGGCGAATCGGACATTTGGGCGCCAAGGGTGCCGCTCTCCCGAGGTCTACCGGGGAGGCTCGGGCGAATCGGAAATTTGGGTGCCGAGGGGGCTGCTCTCCCGAGGTCTACCGGGGAGGCTCGGGCGAATCGGAGATTTGAGCGCCGAAGGGGGCCGCTTTCCCGAGCTCTCCTGGGGAGGCTCGGGCGAATCGGAGATTTGGTGCGCCGAGGGTGCTGCTCTCCCGAGCGCTCCTGGGGAGGCTCGGGCGAATCGGAGATTTGGTGCGCCGAGGGTGCTGCTCTCCCGAGCTCTCCTGGGGAGGCTCGGGCGAATCGGAGATTTGGTGCTAGCAGGGTTCCAGGGCGTCTGTTCAAGGCGGCGATGTCTCTCCGGTGCGGCGGACGATGGCAGGGCGGCTATGACCATACTTCGGCAAGACAAGGCTCGGCTTTCCCCAATTGGCATGCTCAGGAAGTCGTCCGACCAGATGGTGGCGGGTTAGAGTCGTGGTATGGCCTCCTTCTCTCCCTCGGCATACGGCGGTTCTCCGACGAGGTGGAGGCGCACGTAGCCAAGGCGATAGTCGTGATTCAGGGCTCGGCTATCTAGCGGCGGTGCCGAGGCAGACTTGGCGAACCTCGGCGGCCTTTCTCCGCAGCGCGAGGCGACCGGGGGTACTCGGAACGGATTTTAGGCGAGGCGGAACCTGTCGGCGGCGATGTCGCCGCGACTGTGAGGTTCCGGCGGGGCTAAGGAGGTCTTCTAGGAGATGTATACGCATCCAGGGTCTATGGCGATGGTATACCAACTACCAATTTTGGCTACCGAGATCCCCAAGGTGCTCGGTTGTGGCGGCGGCGTGTCGCCGATGACGGCGGAAGGCGGCAACGCGGCTACGACCAAGTATTGGTTCAATCGAATGCGGTCTTGTCAAATTGGTGAGGCCAGAGAAGCATACAACACTCTGGTGGCGAACTTTAGCCATGGCATGACCTTCTTTTGGCGACGGCTCGCGGCGGCGCTCCGGTAAGGTCGCGGCGCACGCGGCCAAGGCGATTCAGGCTTCCTCTAGCGCTTAGATCCGCGTAGCTAGCTCAAGGGGTCGTGGCGGTGCTCCACGACGCTCTAACCTATACGGGTGCTAGTCGGATTGCTCGGAACGGGTGATTCGGCGTCGGAACGCGTCGGTGGTGAGCGCGCTCCACCGAGAACGCGTCGTGCTGCGTTCTCGGTCTAGCAAGCTTGTAGTCCGGGGGTTTCGGCCAGTCAAATGAGTGCATGGTGCAGGTGATCTTCCCGAGCCGGTAAAGGCTCGTGCCTGCGCGTCCCGTGGGCGGAACGCCATGGCAAAAGCAGGGCAAGGTTCGGACATGGCGTGCGATGGCTCACCGTGGTATCGGTGAAGCTAGGATGGCGGTGCAGTGGCAAGTCAGAGCCGTGCAGAGCGATCGCAGTGCCGTGCCGCTCCTCGTCCGCAGCTCGGGCTTCTCCTCCGTGTCCGGCTCCGGCGTGCTCCGCGGCGGCGGCGCTCCGGCAGCTTCTCCTCCTCTGCTCCGCCCTTCTCCTACGCTCTCTCTCTCTCTCGGTTTGGTGCAGTGTGCTGGTCTGTGCTGCGGTGGCGGCGTGGGGAAATGAGGGTAGGGCTTCGGGGTGAGCTCCTTTTTATAGGTGAGCTTGGCCAGCTCCAATGGCGAACGGTCCTGATCGCGCTCGACCGATCGAAGGGCCGTGGCTCGAGTGGATCTAGGGCTCCGAATGGGCGCGGGTTCGCTTGGCGGCCAAGAAAGGAGGGGACAGGAGGGGGATAGCTTCTGCGGGGCGTGGTGCTGTCGGCCGTGGGTCCGGGGTCACACGAATTGCGTGCACTCGGCCCTGTCGCCTCTGCGAGGAAGAAGAACAGTGGGGGGGGGGGGGGCGAGAGCGGCTGACAGGCGGGGCCGGGTTGGCAGCGAGCGCGAGCGCGTGTGTGCCGGTCGCGCGCGCGCGCTGCCGAGCCGCAACGTGGGCCGCGCGCGGGTGAGGTGAGGAGAAGGAGGCCGGGCTGGCTTGGGCTGGCTTAGCAGACCGGCTGGCCGAATGGCTGGCCTAACGCTCTTTCTCCTTTTCTATTTTCATTTTAGTGTATATATACATATATTGCCCATTTTAAATATTGAGTAAATACAAACATAAATTGCAATAAATCCCAAATGTGATGCATAAGTTATTATTCTATGTTAATGGAATTAAAATGCAAACTACACTCCTTTATTTACCAAGTTCATAATGAAACCTATATGCTTGCACAAGAAAAATGGGTTTTCACAATAAATAAATGAAAAATTTTAATTGGTTGGGATTTTTAGGTTGTGTAGATTTTTAGGGTTGTTACAGTCCTCCCCCCTCATTAGGATCTCGACCTCGAGATTCAGAGATAACGTACCCATCGAAGAGGTAAGGAAACATAATCCGCAATTCCGATTCTTTCTCCCACGTAGCTTCCCTTTCAGTGTGATTGCTCCACTGTGCCTTGCACATCAGAATAGTCTTGTTCCGCGTCTCCTTGGTATCCCGTGCCAAGATCTTGATCGGATGTTCCTTGTATTCAAGTGTGTCTTGCAGGTCTAATACATCCGTAGGAACTTGCTCCTCGGGAAGTTTCAGACACTTCCCTAATTGCGAGACATGGAACACGGGGTGTACTCCAGATAATTCCTCCGGTAGTTCCAGCTTGTAAGCAAGCTTTCCAACCCTTTTACAGATCTTGTATGGCCCAACATATCTTGGTGCCAATTTCCCCTTCACGTGGAATCTGACAGTGCCACGAAGTGGAGATACTTTGAGGTAGACATAATCCCCCACCTTGAACTCAAGCTCTCTACGTCTTTTATCTGCATAGCTCTTTTGTCTACTTTGTGCAATCCTCAAATTCTCTCTTACTTGGGCAACACCTTCTTCTGCTTCCACAATCTTAGCAGGACCGAAGAATGTCCTTTCACCTGGTTCTGACCACATTAGCGGGGTTCTGCACGGTCTTCCATACAACGCTTCAAATGGAGACATCTTAATGCTTGTCTGATAACTGTTGTTGTATGAGAACTCGGCGTGGGGTAGACAGCTCTCCCATCCTTCCTTGTACCTCAATACACAAGCACGTAACATGTCCTCGAGAATCTGGTTCACTCTTTCTGTTTGCCCGTCTGTTTGCGGGTGGTATGCTGTGCTATAGTCGAGCTTGGTCCCGATGGACTTGTGCAAGGATTTCCAGAACTGTGATACAAACTGTGATCCTCAGTTAGATATAATACTCAGAGGTGCCCCATGTAACTTCAAAATGTTTGATACGTACAGATCTGCTAGCTTTTCAACTCTATACTTCCTTTTGACCGGTATAAAATGTGCAACTTTGGTTAGACGGTCCACTATTACCCATATAGAATCATATCCATGCTCGAATCGGGGCAGTCCTATTATGAAGTCCATAGATATGCACTCCCACTTCCATTCTGTTATCTCAACTGGTTGTAGCAACCCTGCTGGTCTCTGATGTTCGGCCTTGATTCTATTGCATGTATCACATCGGGCTACATGCCCTGCAATGTCTGTCTTCATATTCTCCCACCAGAAGTGCTTCCTTAGATCATGGTACATCTTGGCTGACCCTGGGTGAATGCAATATTTGGATTCATGCCCTTCCGACAGAATCTCTTCTCGTATCGCTGAATCCGTCGGTACGCAGATTCTATCTTTGTACCATACAGTTCCCTGCTTATCTTCTCGGTATTCGGGGCCTCTTCCCAGCTTCATCAAACCACGGATATAGTTTATCTCAGGACAGTTCTTTTGCGCTTCACGGATCCGTGAGGTGAGATTGTACTCGACGCGAAGCTCATTTAGCATGCCATAGGAGACTACCTCGAGCTGGAATGCGTCGAACTCTCTCCTGAGCTCAGGCGGCATAGAGTTGGTGATGAGGGTATGGCAGTAGCTTTTGCGGCTAAGTGCATCAGCGACAACATTAGCCTTTCCTGGGTGGTAATGGATCTCAAGATCATAGTCCTTGATGAGTTCTAGCCATCTGCGCTGCCTCATATTTAGATCTTCTTGTGTGAAGAAGTACTTCAGGCTCTTGTGGTCAGTGTAGATGTCACACTTGTTGCTTATTAGATAGTGTCTCCAAATCTTGAGTGCATGTACCACGGCTGCAAGTTCTAGGTCATGAGTCGGGTATCGCTGCTCATGTTCCTTCAACTGTCTTGAGGCATAAGCTATCACTCTTCCTTCTTGCATTAGTACACAGCCCAAACCTTGCCGAGAGGCATCACAATATACAACAAAATCTTTGTGAATATCTGGCAGGGCTAGTACAGGTGTAGTAGTGAGCTTCTCCTTCAAGGTCTGAAAACTCTTCTCACATTCAGGAGTCCATATAAACTTGTTCTCTTTCTTCAGCAAGTTGGTCATGGGTCTTGCAATCTTGGAGAAGTTCTCAATAAATCTGCGATAGTATCCTGCAAGTCCCAAAAAGCTTCTGATTTCTGACACATTACAGGGTTGTTCCCACTCTTTCACAGCTTCAATCTTGGCTGGGTCTACCGCAACTCCTTCTCCTGACAGTACGTGTCCAAGGAAAGCAACTTCCTCAAGCCAGAATTCGCACTTGGAGAATTTGGCGTATAGCTGGTTGCGAGACAACCTCTCCAATACGGTCCTCAGATGATGTTCATATTCCTCTTTTGTGGCTGAGTAAACCAATATATCATCAATGAATACCACCACAAACTTGTCTAGCTCATTCATGAAGATCTTGTTCATCATGTTCATGAAATATGCTGGAGCATTAGTGAGTCCAAATGAGACTACTGTGCACTCATACTGTCCATATCTAGTGACAAATGCAGTCTTCGGGATATCCTCTTCCCTGATCCTCATCTGATGGTACCCTGATCGGAGATCAATCTTTGAGAAGTACTTGGCCTTACTCAGTTGATCTAACAGATCATCGATGCGGGGCAATGGGTACTTATTCTTGACTGTGACCGCATTCAGATTCCGGTAGTCAATGCACATCCTCATCGTGCCATCCTTCTTCTTGACAAACAAAACGGGAGATCCCCAGGGCGAAGCACTAGGCCTAATGAAGCCCTTCTCCAGTAATTCTCCCAGCTGCTTCTTGAGTTCCTTCAACTCATCAGCCGACATTCTGTAGGGTCTTTTGGCAATCGGTGCAGTCCCTGGCATCAGCTCTATAACAAACTCCACATCTCTATCTGGTGGCATTCCTGGTAACTCCTCTGGAAACACGTCATTGAATTCACAGACTACTGGCACATCTCTGAATGTCAGCTCCATTTTATCTGCCTTAGTCTCCAGAGCACATAGGAGGGCTTGGACTCTCTCGGTTTGGGGTATACATCGGACAGGCTGATCCCCAAGGGTGGGATACCTGAACATATCTAGGTGAATAAGATATCACTCCCCGGTGTTTGGTTAGCCAGTCCATGCCTAAGATGACACCTAAGCTATTGGAGGGTAGTAGGGTTAGGTCAGCTCGAAAGTCAAGTCCCTCGATTGTGATTATCACTGCCCTACATATGTGAACGCTTCTGAAGGTTCCTAAGGGCAAGCTAGTTAGGATGGGGTTTGCTCTCGGGGTTACAGGTATGTTATGCTTTCGTGCATATGCAGATGAAATATATGAACATGTAGCTCCCGAATCGAATAGAACTGTAGCCATGTTACCCTGAACTAGCAACGTACCGTACACAGCATCAGGTGCAGCTTCAGCTTCCTCAGCGGTCATATGGTTCAGTCTTCCACTTGTAGCGGATCCCCGGTTCGGTGTGCCTTGTGCAGCTGCTAGTGCACGGTTGAGGTCGGGGCACACAGCCACACGGTGTCCAGGCTTTCCGCATCCGAAGCAAGTGAAGGGCGCACTGCCTGCTGTGGCTGTCGTAGGAGCCTTCCAATTGCTTGTCCTTGGCGTGTTGGTAGCGGGGCGGGTGTGTTCTGCACAGCTCGAGTCGGCGCAGGGTAGGTCTGAGCGGGGCGGTGGTAGTTGCTGCTGTTGGTACCACCACGGCTCGTTCCCGAAGAGGGTCCCTGGCGAGTCCGGAAAGGCGAGGGTGCACCTGTTCGCTGTCTCTGGGGTGGAGCAGTGCGAGCGGGTCCCTCAGAGCGGCGCTTTTTTCCCTTGTTCTGGGCCTCGAATTCCAGGCGTGCTTCCATGCGATCCTTCTCGATCTCAATACAGCGGTCAATCAGCTCTCGCAGAGTGTAGCTCTTGTTCCCTGACAGAGCCAACCTGATCTTGGTCTGAAGTCCCTTCCTGTAGTAGTACATATTTTCCTTCTCGGAAGTCACGCAAGACGCAGGTGCGTAGCGGAGCAAGCAGTTGAAGCGGGTGGTGTACTCGTGGATCCGGTCAGCTCCCTGGGAGATGTTGCGAAACTCGTTCTCCTTAGCCTCCATGATTCCCTCAGGAATGTGGTGGTCACAGAAAGCCTCGGTGAACTCATCCCAGTCAATGCGGGCTGGGTCCTCGTGAGCGCTGGTGTAGTTGTCCCACCATGCTCGTGCAGCATCGGTCAGCTGGTGGCTAGCAATCCCAACACACTCCTCGTCGGAGCAAGTGGTCAGGTCCAGCTTCTTCTCCATCTCCTTAAGCCAATCGTCGGCAGCGAGAGGATCGCTGTCGGTCCCGTCGAAGGTAGGTGGCCTCAGCTTCAGGAAACCCTCCAGTTTCCTTTGGAAGTCATTCTGGGGTGGCCCGTGGTGCCTGTTCATCCCAGTAGCTATGGCATTCAGCAGCTGGGTCTGCTGAGCCATCACTTCCGCCAACGTCGGTGGCGGCGGCGGTGGCGGTGGCGGAGGCACGTTCTCGCCTTGTGGTGGCGGATCGTTCACCGGCGGTGCATCCTCTGCCCGGCGCAGCTCTTCTTCCAGGTTAACTCCAGCACGTCTGCCAGCTGGGCGTCCACGGTTGCGACCACGCCCACGTCCTGGCGCAGGCGCGGGGGAGGGCTGGCGGTTCTCCAGACGCGCGGAACGTCTCATCGACATCTGAATTTATTAGGTACGTGCTCAGTGCAGTAATAATCTTGTAGTGGTTTTAGTAGGAGTTAGATGTTTTCAACGATTTAAATGATTTAAAACATTTTTCATGCTATCCTACACTCAACCAAAGAAGCATAGAGAACCATAAGAAGCATAAGATCCAAATGTCACTCATCACATGGTTATTATTACATAAAGGATGTTCCTAGCTGCTAAGAAGATCGTGCTATGCGCAGATAGCCAATGACAGGACAACTCATGGTATCACTAGTCTAAGGGCCACGCAGGGTCCCATAAGCTACTGGTGCATAAGGTCGAGTACGGCGTCGGGTATGCGGCTGTCCTCTGCCTCGATCTCGTCGTCGGTCATGGTCAGGCGCTTGACATAGTCGAGTGCTACTGCTAGCTCTGGAGTGGCCTCAATCTCCTGTATCCTTAGAGACGGACACGCTCCCAGGTTGAGCGTAGTGGGTGGTATGCGGAAGTCTCCCTCCCGGGGCTTCACCATCTCCAGTGGGGGAAGCGAACTCTGTACCTTCCGGACCTCAATAGCTCTCCTGGCATCGGACTGCTTCCAAGCTGTCTCTGTCCTCCGTAGCTTGTCCTTTAGGAACTCCACCATCTTCACGCGGTCGATCAGAATCCCTTGGTTGCGGGTGGACTTGTCCTCGGCTTTCTCCAGCTGCTTTTCCAACTCCCTAATCCTGGAACGCAACGTGATCATCTCGACTACTCTGTCTCTGCTCCTCTGCTCCCTCTCAGCAAGTGCTCTCTCCTTGTCGTCCAGGCTCCTCTGTAATCCCAACACTCTGCTGTTCAGGTAGTCATTGCGAAGCCCAAAATCTCCGATCTTGTCTCGCAAGTCGGCGATCTCGGCTCGGTGTAACTCATCACGGCGCTGCATCTCCAACTGCAAGTCAGTGACTGCTCTGCTCAAACTCTCCAGGGTCTGAGTCCCTTTCTGCAAACTGTCCTTGACCTCTGCCATGCGTGCTCGGTCACGCTGCCGCCTTTGCTCCAATGAGCTGATGAACTCGTCCTGCTCCTGGAGGTGGTGTGCCACTATGCGTAGGCAGGGGTCAGTCTCGGCCTGAACGATCTGGCTGGTGTACAGAATCCTCTGGATGGGGTCAGGGTGCAGCTCCAAGGCCTGAGGTAGCAGACGGAAGTGGGTCCCCTTAAGGTACTCGTATGCTGTGTACACAACTGCGCGTAGTGCCTTGCGGGAGACGGACTGTACTCCGTCCTCCACAGTCTCTCCAGCAGTGTAGTCAGTAAAGACCGGCATCCCTGGAAGGGTCAGGCTGACGGGTGTCTCAACTCTGGTAGTGACAGGTCCTTCAAACCTCTCAGCCTCGACAAGCTTCCCTCGGCTGAAGTACTGGATCTGGTCAGATGGTGCTCCCAGCTCCTCCAACACCTGGCGTAGCACCATGGCAAACCCGCCGTGGTTCCTTCCGTTGATCGGGATCTCAATAGTGCCGTCGTGCAGTGGACAAAGTGGAGGTCCAAGGCTGGTCATCTGCGAATTTTTCAAGAAACGGATTAGCAGGTCCTTGTATTAGATAAGCCATTGCATAAAAAGTGAATGCAAGGTCGGTAATATAACCGAAAGAGAGTCTGGCTTCCTATTCTAACGTCCATTTTCTATGGGTATCGTCCTACAATCAAGTATGGCTCCGATACCAACTGAAACGACCTCGATTTCCACGAAGGGAAATCCACAGGCTCGAATTGTAATTCAACAGATTGCTTGGGACAATCCATGAAATTACCCATATCTCAGTTGTCACCAGGATCCATACAACGGTAATTAAGTCTTACATAAACACTTATTACATCGCCACACTGGCGGAATCAACAATCAGAGAAGCTTTAGAAGATGCGAAAACGATTCATCCTTCACGGCCAACTTGAGTGTAGCACGTGACCCTATTCCTCGCCATCGTCTTCCTCGAAGTCGTACTCATTCTCGTCACCTGACAGCAAATTTATCAGTACGATTTGTACTGGCCACGGAGCCCACCTATGCAGCATTTGCTTTGTGGAAAGTGGATGCAAGGCTATACAAGCAGACCTATAGGCTGAGGTTTTCCTATGCAGCTGTAATCAATGATTAATTAGTCAAGTTTTATCACCAGTTAACACCATCATCCCTTTTCCCATCACCACATCTCACTTACCCACACCTCGCTCTCATTCGACAGGCCCAACTCCCTCTCGGGCCTATCTCAGCGGCACACTACCACAACGAGTACACTGCCGGAAAATGTCATCCAGGGGGAGAAGAGAACACTCACTACACTAGTAGAAGCTTCACAGGAAAGGTCCATAGCCAACAGGTTGGCATATGTATCGATCGATCAACCATACACTCTGCAGAGGTTTCACTACCCACAAGATTAGCCATCATAGGTGTTGCGCAAACACCTAGGCAGAATTCCGGGTGCTTGCTTGCCTAGGTCGATGCCACCCTACCACTCAGCCCTGGGATATTCCGGATCCTACACCGTTATGCTGAGACTGGGAGACACAGTACCGGGCCCATCCAGTGGTACTGTGCATCCAGAACGGAACGGGAACCCATAGACCGTCTCCGCCCACCCTTATCACCTCTCAACCTAGCAGTAGTGGCACCGTCCTACCAAGTAGTCCAGCCGTCTCCCGCCCATCAGAAGCGAGTGAGTAGAAAAGGATTCCCATGAACCTGAAACTAGTCCATCCTAGGTTTGACCAAGCAGGCATCTCCACTTAGGGGATACTCTCCCCGTGCCATCAGAGCACCTCCGTCCACGGGCTTCAAACCACCAAGGCTATCCTACCCGGAACCTCCTCAACAACTTTACCCGCCACAGGTATCTCGCTTGGGGACGCCCAGGTTGCACCCCCCGGCACGACTTGCCCCATGGGTTTGTCTCACATCCTACTTGGTCGACATCAACCCTTACCACGCACCCAAGACGCACGCAGCACTCTCTCCCAGTGGTTATAATCAGTTATACACCGTCCCAATTCCACCACATAGCATATAGTAAGTAGAAAGTAGTGGAAGAGTAACAGTAAATTAAGCAGCAGCTAACCTAGCAGCGGACAGCAGGGTAAAGTCTTATCAAGGCAGGGAATTCAAATATACTACCATGCAACCAATCTATACATAATCATAAAGCAATAGCAACAATGTCATTTGCAATGCCTAAATAGGATCTAAGGATTTGGTGGGACGTGGCACCTTTGTAGTCGTCTCCTAGCTCCTGAAAGTACTCGTGGTCGTCTTCCTTAGTCAGATCCTCATCCGGCTCTGAAATCGAACACGAAATAGTCGCGTCAGCGACTCCTATAGAGTATTTTAGAAAAATCCAATAAAATAAAGAGCCAAATGCACACAAACACAGTCTTAGATTGTAGATCTCATTTTTCTGAGAATTTTGATATATGGTGCGCAATTTTTTTGGACATCGAATGAATAAGTTATGAATTTCCGAAGATTATTCTATTTTCTGAAAATGGGAAAATTGGTCGGTTAATCAAGGGCAGCTCGGGATTGGTCCACGTGGCGCGCGGGTCCAGTATTGCGGCATGTGGCGCCTCATCAGAACACAAACCCGATGGTCGCCCACCAGGTGTTCGATGCTGGTTCCCAGAGAGTTGCCGGCGTTGGCGTAGCTCGGCGTGGCTCGGCGGTGGTCGGGGGTAGCTCGGCTGTGGTTGGGGGTAGCTCGGCGGAGCTCGGCGGTGGTCGGGGGTAGCTCGGCGGAGCTCGGCATAGTTCGGCGGTGGTCGGGGGTAGCTCGGCGGTGGTCGGGGGTAGCTCGGCGGAGCTCGGCATAGTTCGGCGGTGGTCGGGGGTAGCTCGGCGGAGCTCGGCGTAGCTCGGCGGAGCTTGGTGTAGCTCGGCGGGGCTTGGCTTAGCTCGGCGGAGCTCGCCGGAGTTCGGCGTACCTCGGCGGGGCTCGGGCGAATCAGAAATTCGGGGTGCCGAGGGTGCCGCTCTCCCGAGGTCTACAGGGGAGGCTCGGGCGAATCGGACATTTGGGCGCCGAGGGTGCCGCTCTCCCGAGGTCTACCGGGGAGGCTCGGGCGAATCGGAAATTTGGGCGCCGAGGGGGCTGCTTTCCCGAGGTCTACCGGGGAGGCTCGGGCGAATCGGAGATTTGGGCGCCGAAGGGGGCCGCTTTCCCGAGCTCTCCTGGGGAGGCTCGGGCGAATCGGAGATTTGGTGCGCCGAGGGTGCTGCTCTCCCGAGCGCTCCTGGGGAGGCTCGGGCGAATCGGAGATTTGGTGCGCCGAGGGTGCTGCTCTCCCGAGCTCTCCTGGGGAGGCTCGGGCGAATCGGAGATTTGGTGCTAGCAGGGTTCCAGGGCGTCTGTTCAAGGCGGCGATGTCTCTCCGGTGCGGCGGACGATGGCAGGGCGGCTATGACCATACTTCGGCACGACAAGGCTCGGCTTTCCCCAATTGGCGTGCTCAGGCAGTCGTCCGACCAGATGGTGGCGGGTTAGAGTCGTGGTATGGCCTCCTTCTCTCCCTCGGCATACGGCGGTTCTCCGACGAGGTGGAGGCGCACGTAGCCAAGGCGACAGTCGTGATTCGGGGCTCGGCTATCTAGCGGCGGTGCCGAGGCAGACTTGGCGAACCTCGGCGTCCTTTCTCCGCAGCGCGAGGCGACTGGGGGTACTCGGAACGGATTTTAGGCGAGGCGGAACTTGTCGGCAGCGATGTCGCCGCGACTGTGAGGTTCCGGCGGGGCTAAGGAGGTCTTCTAGGAGATGTATACACGTCCAGGGTCTATGGCGATGGTATACCAACTACCAATTTTGGCTACCGAGATCCCTAAGGTGCTCGGTTGTGGCGGCGGCGTGTCGCCGACGACGGCGGAAGGCGGCAACGCGGCTACGACCAAGTATTGGTTCAATCGAATGCGGTCTTGTCAAATTGGTGAGGCCAGAGAAGCATACAACACTCTGGTGGCGAACTTTAGCCATGGCATGACCTTCTTTTGGCGACGGCTCGCGGCGGCGCTCCGGTAAGGTCGCGGCGCACGCGGCCAAGGCGATTTAGGCTTCCTCTAGCACTTAGATCCGCGTAGCTAGCTCAAGGGGTCGTGGCGGTGCTCCACGACGCTCTAACCTATACGGGTGCTAGTCGGATTGCTCGGAACGGGTGATTCGGCGTCGGAACGCGTCGGTGGTGAGTGCGCTCCGCCGAGAACGCGTCGTGCTGCGTTCTCGGTCTAGCAAGCTTGTAGTCCGGGGGTTTCGGCCGGTCGAATGAGTGCATGGTGCATGTGATCTTCCCGAGCCGGTAAAGGCTCGTGCCTGCGCGTCCCGTGGGTGGAACGCCATGGCAAAAGCTGGGCAAGGTTCGGACATGGCGTGCGATGGCTCACCGTGGTGTCGGTGAAGCTAGGATGGCGGTGCAGTGGCAAGTCGGAGCCGTGCAGAGCGATCGCAGTGCCGTGTCGCTCCTCGTCCGCAGCTCGGGCTTCTCCTCCGTGTCCGGCTTCGGCGTGCTCCGCGGCGGCGGCGCTCCGGCAGCTTCTCCTCCTCTGCTCCGCCCTTCTCCTACGCTCTCTCTCTCTCAGTTTGGTGCAGTGTGCCGGTCTGTGCTGCGGTGGCGGCGAGGGGAAATGAGGGTAGGGCTTCGGGGTGAGCTCCTTTTTATATGCGAGCTTGGCCAGCTCCAATGGCGAACGGTCCTGATCGCGCTCGACCGATCGAAGGGCCGTGGCTCGAGTGGATCTAGGGCTCCGGATGGGCGCGGGTTCGCTTGGCGGCCAAGAAAGGAGGGGACAGGAGGGGGACAGCTTCTGCGGGGCGTGGTGCTGTCAGCCGTGGGTCCGGGGTCACGTGAATTGCGTGCACTCGGCCCCGTCGCCTCTGCGAGGAAGAAGAACAGTGGGGGGGGGGGGCGAGAGCGGCTGACAGGCGGGGCCGGGTTGGCAGTGAGCGCGAGCGCGTGTGTGCCGGTTGCGCGCGCGCGCTGCCGAGCCGCAACGTGGGCCGCGCGCGGGTGAGGTGAGGAGAAGGAGGCCGGGCTGGCTTGGGCTGGCTTAGCAGACCGGCTGGCCGAATGGCTGGCCTAACTCTCTTTCTCCTTTTCTATTTTCATTTTAGTGTATATATACATATATTGCCCATTTTAAATATTGAGTAAATACAAACATAAATTGCAATAAATCCCAAATGTGATGCATAAGTTATTATTCTATGTTAATGGAATTAAAATGCAAACTACACTCCTTTATTTACCAAGTTCATAATGAAACCTATATGCTTGCACAAGAAAAATGGGTTTTTCACAATAAATAAATGAAAAATTTTAATTGGTTGGGATTTTTAGGTTGTGTGGATTTTTAGGGTTGTTACAGGGGGAGAGAATGCTACAAAAGAAAGAGAAAGCACGATGAACCATCATTAGGTCGGTGATGGGAGAGCATTAGGCCAAAGGAAAGGGGTAATTAAAATTTTGAAGCACACAAGTAAGGGGAGCAATCACATATGCAAGTTGTTGCATTTGGATGTGCATTAAACATATGGTTGCTCATTGCACTTGTATTTATATTTATATACATGCTTGTGTGGTATATTGCTAGAAATAGGACATGAATGATGATTTGAACAACTAGCATGTGTAGGTGGTAACTAGTTGGTCTTGTGCTCACAAGTGGTAACTAGAGCTTGTTTATAATGTGATCTCATGGTATGCTCTAGTGTTTGTGATCTTCTAGTTACTAAGGTGGTAAGGATGGTGTACATGGCAACTCCGATGGTATCACGCTTCAAAGGTCCATTCTATACACCTTAGCATCGTTTTGGTAGAATTGCTCACCATGAAAATGCATATGTACTAGCTTTCAATCCAAACTCGATGCACATATGTAGGGGGAGTTAATGCTACCAAAATAGAACTTGTGATGGTTGTCTAAAAATCCTTTCATGATCTACTTATGGACAAGCATGATAAGTTTCAAAATCTTAATGCATATTTCTTTTGTAAAGGTTGTCATCAATTACCAAAAAGGGGGAGATTGAAAGTCCCAACTTTGGTTTTGGAAATTGATGAAACCTAGTCACTAACCTAAGTACTAAGTGTGTGTAGCAAATTGAGGTTAGTGGGAGATGACATGGTGCTCAAATGGAAATCAAGTGATGAATTGGTGAAAAGCAAAAGGATCAAAGAGCTAGAGGCAAAGGTAAAACTATAGGGCTCTTTGGTTTGGTGATCAAGGAACTTAGTGAGTGTGATCACATTTAGGATAGTTGGCCGGACTACTAAGAGGAGAATTATTTCGTGAACCCGGTCGGAAAGTGCTCTAGGTTGGATATTAGTTGCATACACTTGATCTAACATAGAGTGACTAACTTTGCCTTGCAAATACGCTTAAAACTTGCTAACACTTGTGCCTAAAAGTGTCAAACTCTTAGTTGTTAGCATCTAGAAGCAAGCTAGTTCAAGAGAGAGTGAAAACAGCTCTCAGAGGAGCACCGGACGCTGGCTGTGTCCGGTGGGTGCTCACCGGACGCGTCTGGTATGCATCTGACCTCTCTGTGAAAGCACGGGATACTTGAACAGTAACTCCACCGCGTCCGGTGACTTGTTTCGTGCGTCCGGTGAAAGTGCTGAGAAACTGACTCGGTGAACGCACTGGACGCCGGGAGCGTCGGGTGACCTAACAGCGGACGCGTCCGGTGCAGTTTCGAGCTCTCCGGATGCTCTCTGTTGTTGCACCGGACATGGACGTCGGAGCGTCCGGTGTGACTGCTCTGCGTCTGGTGCGAGCGCGTGAAGTGAAAAAATTCAAACGGCTAGTACACGTATCAGCGGGCGATACACCGGACGCGTCCGGTGTGAACTTAAGCAGCGTCTGGTGTGCCCGATTTCAAAGAAAAACGGCTAGATCTTTGAGCTCGCATATAAATAGGAGTGTGGCTGCCTTGGGGTATCTCTCTTGCGCATTTTGATCTTCCTAAGCCCCTTGAGAGCTCAACACACTCCCTCCAACTCTCTCCCTTTGATTCAACTCAAGATTTTGATTGAGAGAGAGTGAATCAAGTGTAGTGATCATCATCTTGCATCCTAGTGCACTTGGTGGCTTGGTGGCGGAGTAATTCTTGTTACTCTTGGTGATTGCCATCACCTGGCCGGTTTGGAGGTGGAGAAGATGTAGAGAAGCTTAGTGATTGTGCTTGCTCACACCGGTGGATTGTGATGAGTTTGTGCCTACCCCGAGCGGAGAGCTCAAAGGTAACTCTAGTAAATTGCTCGTGTCATTGAGTTACTTCCCCCGTGGTAGGTTCTTGTGGCATCTAGTGTAGGCTCGGTGTGTGATACCGATTAGCCACTGAATCACCGGTTGAAGTCGACACAACGGGAATGTAGCGTGCCGGCAAGCACGTGAACCCCGAGGATAAATCTTGGTGTTCATATTGCTATCTTCACCTTCGAGTGAGTGAATTGTTGATTGTCCCGGTGATTGGCTTCATCTCAAAGCAAAGGTATAATCCCAAAAGCACATCTTGTTTACCTTTGTGCAAAGTAGTTTAGTTCTCTTGCTAGTTTGTCTTGTGTAGTTGTGTAGTTGTTTTGCTTGTGCTAGTTAGCTTGTGTGGCTTAAGGCTTAGTGTTATCTAAAATTGTGTAGGTGGCTTGTTTAGACTAGTAGTTGCTGTAGCATTGCAATTATAGCCTCTTGTGGTACTAATCACTTGTTCTAGTGATTTGTAGAATTTTATTTAGGCTATTCACCCCCTCTAGCCAACTCGGACCTTATCTCTTCTCTCTCGTTTCACCATGATTTGCATCAATGGGAGATTCGATTCGAGGTCGAATCGAGCAATGGTCTAGGTTTTCTCTTTCTGAATCCCCATGGCATAGCACATTGGCCACGCCCTGCTAACCGCCACCTCCCTGCTCTTCCCGCTCCTCCTCTCCTCCCAGTTTTCTCCCCTGCCCTGCACGGTCATGACCCCGGCTCCCACGCTAGTGTCGCATCACCACCCACCGCTGTTGAACCGGCCATCGTCGGGGCATCAGCGAGTTGGCGCGGCCATTTTCTGGCTCAACGGTGTGACACTATTCATACGGTGGTGCCAATTCAACTTCATCGAGCGGTTCAGTATTGCGCTCGTATGCGATTCCATCTGCACCTACGGCGGCGGCTGCCAAATCCTTTGATGTGCTGCAAAATCACGGTAGTATGAGCTGCATCATTGAAGATTTAGTAGAAACACACATTGCTGTTTCGCAAAAATTGACAAGCAATCATTAAACGACTACTGAATCGTAGCGGTGTTGTTATGCATGATGTAGAATTGAATATATTTGTTGTTTTTGTTCTAATACGGCTGAATGTGTTGGAGACCATACTGGATGATTACTATTTAAATAATATCACAAATATTTGCATGGTTATTATTCTGTTTCTAGAAAATTTGTACATAGCTTATTTGTCACTTTATATATCAAGTGCCCTTTCTTTTCCTTTCTTTTTTTATTTTTAGTTATGTTTACTTTGTGCCTATGTAGTTGCTTGCCACACTAATGTGATGTTGCTGTTTTACAATTAATGGGATCCTTTGGGTAATGTATATCATGTTGAGATAGGGAAGCTCCTGGAGTAGGACCAGTTCTCGCTGCGTGGCATTCAGTGCATCTGGGGCACGCCAAGCTTGGTCAAGTTTTGTTTGCAAGTAAGTATATATGTTCAGCTTGCCATTATAAATTATATGTTTACGTTTTTTATAACTTACACCACATAAGTCGTTTGAATAAGTTCTTGCATACAACTTGATAGAATGGGATCGTTCTTAGGCTTCTTAGTGGTTGATTAGATGCATTTTGGATGGCTTGATGATGCTAATTATTTGTCTCGAGGGCTCATTGCTAATATTGGTGTTGACGGAATATCGTCAAGAGTCTACCGAGGGGTATGCCCAAGGTAGTAGATGATCGGTGAAGGTGCGACTGAGACGAGCAAGTGTAACACAAAGAGCGTGGGACACACGATTTATACAGGTTCAGGCCACCGCGAGGCGTAATACCCTACGTCCTGTGTTCTTGTGGATTGTATTGCTATGATATGAGTTATTTGGATCTATCCAGATGTTGGATCTCTGCCCCTCCTTATATAGTCTAAAGGGACAAGGTTACAAGCAAACTAGCCAAGTTGGTACAATAACTGTGCGGTGCAGTGCCTTGCACCGCACGTCTTCGTCTTCTGGGCCAGGCCACCTCTGATGGTGCAGCCCATGTAGTGCCGTGCGGGTATACGGGTCTATACCCCCACAATTGGTTAGAGAATCTCCATGGGTTTGGTAGTTGTTGTTTTTTGCTAGAGAACAACTGTTTCCACTCTAAGGTTTTGTTTTTGTTTTTTCATTGTGTAAATGCTTTGCACAATTTTAGTTATACATCATGTTTCTTGATTCGCAAGTCTTCGTTTATAATTTTCTATAGGGCAAGTTATGGTACATGCTTATAGCTAGAAGTTTTACCCAGATAAAATGAACTCCATAGATAGACACCATGCATGGAATTGATAATTAGCATTTCATCATAATCCCTTCTTAAGTACCTACTTTTCAATTTCAAATTATTCCAAGTTTTAGACACAACTGTTTTAATTTGAAGATTTATTTTGAACCTGAAACTTGTGAGTAGCAAATGATTGATCTAGGTCTATGTGATTGAGGGATATGATATGGAAAGTTTGAGTTGCTATTTATCTTGTTCCTAATGATACTTGAGTTTTGGAGATTTATTTTGAAAATCCTAAAAACCCACATGATGAGTTCCTGTATGAGAGAGCTTAAATTCCCACTACAGCCATATATGCTAGATTAGGAAAATCCACACATTTATATGCTTGTTACTTAGCATTCACTGTTGTCAAACCTTATTGGTACCTTAGAAACTCGTTATACTTTCAAAATCAAGATCACTACACACCACATACATGTGCTGCTCTTGCACTAGGAATACACAAAAACATGCTTTCCATATCCACCTAAAAATGTTCTACTTCTACACTGGGAGTAAACACAAAAAATGAGCCCTTAAGATACCCCTGAATAAATACTCCAAAATTCTTGTTGATACCTCTCAACAGAAAAAAATAAGAGAGGGAACTGTTCTTCAATTACCTAAGACCCAAGAGAAGGCTACAAGCTCCATAGTTAAAGGTAATAAAGGTAAGTTTGAAAGTCAGAATAGTTTACTCTAATCATAGGGTAATTTTTGTTTGAATACATGGGTATCTTCAAAGGGGTGGCTACATCTATGGCTAGGTTTGGCTTTGCTAAAGGGACTAGCAAAGGGTAAGCTTAGGAGAACTTGTTGACGGTAGTTATCTATCATTTTTAACCGTCAACTAAACATGAATCAATGGCATAATGAATCCCCATCATAGATATAGGGTTCCATGAGTTTTGGTGTTCTCACTTGTTTTGTATGGTCTGAAAGGATATTCAAGGTTTCACCATATAAAAGTATCTCAAATGAGGAATTGGATCTCACCATTGCGTAAAGTTCGTCGAGACGATTGAAACGAACCTATAGTTTGCTATAATTGGAGTCTCGGAGAAGAGAAAGATATTGAATCTACATTGAGCAGTGGCTTAGGAAGACTCTAGAAGACACTAGAAGACACCCCACTGATGGCGGGGCCCAGTTGGCATAGGGTGAGTTCGGCCGAACTGGGCCCCGGATCGGTTGAACTGGCCCAGAGCCTGTTTCGTCTCCCCTTATTCGTGGACTCTTCCGCCGCCTTAAGCTTTTCATCTACACCATCGCTCAAGGTCGGTTTGATCCGAGGGCTGAGGTTCATCCCACCGGCCTATATAAGCAACCCCAGACCCCAGGGTTCTGAAGACGAATTCGTTCAATCATATATAAACCCTAAACAAGAGGTGTCCCATGAAAGGATGACCTCTCATTAGGATCTAGGCTATAGATAGTAGAGAGATGGAGACCGAGGGAAGAGTTAGGAGGAGGTGCCGGCCTGTCGGTGCTCCCTCTTTGTCTAGTACTTCGGCGGGATCTGGCTCTGCTTGAGCTGGCCCTTGGGATGTCTCTCTGGTCTTCAACTTTTGATTCAAGTAAGTTTATGTTTATATTGTTCTTCTAGTCTGCGACTCTCTTTTGAGTGCTTTATTCTCTTCCTAGGGGGAGTAGAGTAGTAATCTAGTGTAACCGTGGTGCTTAGACTTAGGTTGCCCGTAGATACACCCTTCTTTTCGGATTGGTGGTAGCTCGCGGTTGTGACATAATTTCTATATTGTGACATAAGTTCTATATTGAACTCTATACAGCGCTGTTGGATCCTTTGTAGTCCACCTCCCGTCAGTAGGACCTTGTTGTTAAGGAGTAACATCCTCTGTTGGTGTCTACTCCTTAAGTAATGTCCCCAGATGAGCAGTAGAAGACATAGCTTCCCCAAGTCAAAATCAGAGCTCCAATTATCCACATCCTTGATTGCTACATCCTTGATTGTAATACTACTATCTTGACTTAGTTTTACCTTCAGTTATTCATTAATTTTAGTTGAGTTAGATCATAGTTAACGTCACCCGTTTTCTTGTGGATATGATATTTAAAACCTCGAGGTGAAAGCTACAATGGTATCCGTGCGCTTGCGGATTTACCTGTGTGAATAAGAAATACCAACAGGCGCGCAACGGCTCTTACAGACAAGCTCAACACGTTGGCACTGGACGCGTCAAGGTCAACTAACTAGACTCGAAGATCCTCAGCGTCCAGTCCAATCCAGAGAGGTTTCAGAAAGGGTTTTTACTGACCGGATGTGTCTTATCACTACTGACCGGACTTGCCCAACGTCTAGTCACCCTCTATGCTGAATTTCCAGATGGTGAACAGTAGGCAATGCACATGGATGCTCTCCAATCTCACCAAGTGATGGATCAATCAAGCAAGGTGAGCAGGATGGGTTTTTCTTAGCTCACTAGGATATATCAATGACGAAAATGTCCAACGGAATGAGCCCAAGATGGCCAAGATTTATTTATCCCAAGACTCAACATACCTATAGGCCACTTAACCCAGTTTCTACACGCTAACCCGACACATCCGGTCTGCAGCGTTTGGTCGCCTGCAACTTGCCACATGTACTAGCCATTTGAAAGTTACCGTTGGCGCGCAACGGCTCTCACAGACGAGCTCAACACATTGGCACCGGATGCGTCAGCTCAACTGACCAGACTCGAAGATCCTCAGCGTTCAGTCCAATCCAGATAGGGTCTAGAGAGCTTCTAGAAAGAGCAGGCGCTATGGAATTTAGCCCGCTATAGCTGGCTATAGCCCGCTAAACGTGTAACAGGAGCCCTGCCGCTAAGAACATTAGCCGGTGATTTATATCACCCACGATGCTCGACAGAAGCATTGTAGTTTGTATGCTTAAACTTCTTCTTCATTACAATAATAAGCAAATGTTTGGCTAGAAAAAAATGAAGCAATACAACCACACAAGACATAAAACAAAACACACCGAAACGACAGCTGCATTTTCAAAATAAAGCAAACAATGGTCGACGACGTCATGTATAATGTGGAAAATGATCAAACAGTTCCGGGAGAAGGTGGATGCTGCTGCTCCTCCTCCGGCGGCCGGGCAATGCCGGTGTGGGTGGTGATCGCCCAGAGCACGGTGATGAGCTCAGCGCCCTGCGCCAGCGCCTCCTTGTGCGACTTGACGTGCAGCTCGCCGGCCGTGGGCGCCGCGTAGACCACCACCTCCGTCCACAGGTCGCCCAGCAGCCTCCACACGGCGTCCCGCGCGCCCTCCTTGTACTTTGCGATCAGCACCTTCCCCAGCGTCGCCCCCTTCTTCAGCACCGCCATCGTCGCCGCCGCCGCCTCGGAGGTGGAGCGCCCGGCGATCTCGATCAGCTTGGCACACCGCACGGCCTCCCCGCCGCCGTAGTACCCGCACCACCCCATCTCCTTGGTCAGCTCCTTCTTCGTCTCCTTGAACAGGACCTCCGTCCCGTCCCTGTCGTCGGGGAGGAGCTCCGGGTGGAAGGCCACCAAGTAGGCGCAGTACCCCGACAGAGCGATCGCCGCCGTGCGCCCGGGCTCTGGCGTCGCTTGGTGCTGCCGCCGCGCGCACCTCGCCTCCAGCATCGCCGTGGCGACGTGCCATGTCAGCATCACCTCAGCTACGCCGCCGCCGCCGCCGCCGCACGCCCACGCGAGCTCGTCAGACCCTACCCCCGAGCAGTGCTCGTCTTTGTACAGCACCGCCGTGCCGTTGCTGAGCGCGCCGCCGTGGCTGCCGACTCTGGCGAGGCGCTCCATGATGAGCGTCATGGCCTCGCCGGGCACGGCCGTGCTCGGCAGCGGCAACGGCAGCGGCAGGCGGCGGCCGAGGAACCAGAGCAGGGAGAACTGCTTGATGGCGAGGGCGGGGTGGGTGAGGGTCTTCTTAACGAAGAGGACGCCGGGGATGACCCGGCGGAGGACGCCGGCCTCGGCGCGCCACTCGTGGCCGGAGGTGTGGTTGCACAGCAGCGACACCATGAACCAGTTGGAGAAGAGGAACACCACGTACTCGGAGACCTCCTCGTAGGCGACGGCGAGGACGAGCATGGCGGTGGTGGAGAGGTCGATGGCGCAGAAGAGGAACGCGGTGGACTCGAGCACCTTGCACAGCACCTGCCGCGCCGCCGCCGCCACGTTGCTGCCGGACGACGTGAAGAAGTTGTCGCTCCGGAGGCTGCTCACGGCGTACTCCACGTCACCGTTGCCGCAGAGGACGAGCACGAGGAGGCACAGCGCCAGCACCACGACGGGGAACAGCACGTAGTTGTGCGCGAAGAAGAAGGGGCTGGCGAACACCACGGGGACCGCGGAGTGGTAGTTCTCGCACAGGAAGTGGACCTCGTCGGCGAACACCTGGAAGGCGTGCTCGCCGGCGCCGGCGCCGGCGCCGTTGCCTCCTGGCTCCTCCCCGGCGCCGTTGCCTCCTGGCTCCTCCTTCAGCAGGCCATGGAAGACGAGGCGGTGGCAGTCAGCGGCCTCGGCGCCGCTGATGGGGTACCCCTCCAGCCTCCGGCGTAGTAGCTTGAAGAGCGCGAAAGAGAGGCAGAGCCTCTTCAGGCTCGGCTTGTTCGAGAGCAGTTGGTCGGAGTCGGCGAGCCTCCAGACCCTGCCGACCGTAACGACGGCGGCGGCCGGCGTCTCTTTTGGCTCCACCACCAGCTCCAGCTCCTGCTTGAGTTTGTCCTTGTCGAGCTTGTACCCCTTGTGGCCGGCCTTGTTCTCGTCGATCAACTCGTCTTCGCCCATGACGGCGTAGTTGCAGTGCCTGAGAAGCTCCGACCCACGAAGACGATGCCGCTCTGGGTGCTGCTGCTCCTGTTGGAGCTCCAGCATCTGCGGCATGTAGGCGGCCATGGCCTGGGGGTTCTTGCCGTAGGCGAAGGAGCGCTTGCCCACCTCGATGGCCACCGACCTCTGCAGGAACTTGGCAGCCACGAAGACCCAGATCATGCCATACAGGGCCTTCTTGCCGGCGCTCTTCAGGCTGAAGAAGACGAGGCTGCCCAGCCAGACGATCCCCGTGGCGCGTTGCACCATGGCCGAGTATCCCTGTGTGCCGCCGCCGCCGCCGCCGGCGGTGAGCAGGATCGCCTCCACCTTCTTGCGGAGGAGCTCCACGAGGAGCATCCACATGAGGATGATCCGGGCCCGCATCGACAGGTCCTCGCCCTCGCCGTGCTTGCTGGTCCTCTTGGCCTCGGCGAAGACGTACGACATGGCCGGGAGGAAGAGGGACAGCGCGGCGGAGAAGAAGAAGCGGACGCTCGGGTTCAGCGTGGCGCTCACGTCGGAGTAGCGGCTGAAGATGTTGAGGATGACGAAGAGCACGGCGAGGGCGAACATGAGCACGGAGGTGGCAACCAGGGGGGCCTCGTTCCCCCGCAGATCGGCCTCCGAGTAGAAGACGGTGAGGTTGTACACCAACGGCAGCAATGTTTTGTTACTAGCGTCGCAGCTACTGTTGAACAACATCTTCGAAACACCCTACAGCTAGTCAGCTACTAGCACATGCACCTCTCTCAGATGATGATGATGATGATGATGATGTACGCGTGGCGGCTGCAGAGCTAGCTAGCTGCTTGCTTCGATGACCCAAATCGTATTGTCACTTACATGCATGCATGCCTGCATAAATATGAAATTAAACACAGACTAGCAGCTTCCCTTTTGTCTTTTATATATTCCTTGCTTGCGCTAGTTACAATCAGCAAAGAATACCATACTCCTGTATAAAGCGAAAGAGCACTGAGCATCACTCAGTCCGCACCACCTCCTACGTAATGTAACAGATCACCAAACCTGGTCCATTTCCAAAACCTCAGATCCAAGAAAGAGATCGATTACTGATGCCATCTTGGATGATATACATGAGGAGCTTTAAATCGATCCTGCTCTCCTTATGACTAGTGCGGAGAGGCACGTCATCCCACGCCGATTTCAGATAAAATGTGTTGCATAATTTGAAGTAAAACATATTAAGTGGTGCTACGCTGATCATATAGCGTGTAGGGTGCACGCCATTGCGCGCATACGCAGGTACAATCGAATTTTGAATATGGAGGAAGCTTTGTGAATGAAAATTTATCCGTAGAATTAGGAAAGATGTATATGTTACACAAATCGTTTACCTTTAACGATTCACAACCCTTATGAAAAATCAATTACATCGGAGCGTTTCCAGGGGCAAATACACTTTGAAAGATGTATATGTTGCAGTTCAACGTGCTATATAGAACTTCTCCAAAAAAGATCTGTGCTATATAGAAGTAGATATGTCCTCACATAGTGATAGTAGCCAAATCATACAAAGATACAATAGATGCGGTAATATAAAAAGAAGATCAAGTCGTGAGACATTTTTTCTAAATAGGAGGGTTTCTTTTTTTTATGGTAGCTTCAAAGCCTCCCTCCGAGACGAACAAGACCGGTATAGTAAGCACATGATGGGGACGTTTGACGCATGAAGTAAGATCATCCGCACATCGCAAAATGGTGAGCCAGACATGGTGCTGATTGATGTTGCCTGGTGTAACAAACAACAACCACATGGTCAAGTAAGTTGATATAAATGGACATAGAACTAAGTTTCAACTAACCCTATAATGTTTCCAAAAAAAACTAAACCTCTAATGAGTTCAGCAAGGCATGGAAAAATGAGTTACATCTGTATTTGTGTTGAACATAAAAATCAGCTCAGATAGGATTAGACTACAAGAATCTAGGCCCGTGATGTCAACTTGGAGAATTTCTGGAGCATGTCATCTTAGTGGCAAGCACCAGAGAGGGCTCGCCGGAGGGGTCGCTGGAGAGGGCATGCCGGAGGGGGCCACCGGAGAGGACCTGCTGTGGTGGAGCTCGATCTTCACACGGACAACGAGGACTGGGGAGGAGGCTCGCCGGCTATCAGGTGAGGGAAGAGCTCCTGTGCGCCCTCGCGGCCTCCGGCTGCGCCGCCCGTGGTGGAGCTCCTCGCGGCCTTGGGGGCTCGCTGGAGGGGGCGCGGGGAAGGCACCGGAGCGTGCACGCGCCTAAGCCCCCGATCTGCGAGGGGCATGACGAGGTAACGCTCCTTGAGCCGCGGGAACATGTTGGACACTAGCGTCGACCCCTCCAGGTTGTAGAGAAGGTTGCGTCGCAGCGCCTCGCACGCAAGGGCTGGCCGCTGGGCAGGTCCAGCATCACTGCTGGGGCAGTGGCCCGCCCTTCCATCAGAGTCTCGTCCGCACCAGCCATCGGAGCTCAATCAGAAGGCAATTGATGGTTGCGAATGGAGCCCGTCGGAGAAAAGAAAACGAATCGGTATTTGCATAACGAGTGGAAGGTGGGAAATTGTTTGCCCCAAAAGCAGCTGAAAGCAGAGAGGGGTGCTTTTGAGTTTGTACTAGAGCAAAAGCTGCTTTTGGCTTAAAGGAACTGTGGTTTTTCATCTCTTTAGTTGACTTTTGCAAAAGCAAAAGCAGGTTAAAAAGGTCAAACAAACACATCCTTATTTATTACTGCAAATAGTAATATATTTTATTTATGTAAACTTGGAAGAGATTTGAACTAAAAACACAAAAACGAACTCTTGTAGTCTTGTGAACATTAACTAAATCCTTCCCTCTTGCTGACAACGTTACGTGACTAATTCTTTCCCCTTATTTGCGATTGTTGTACTGTAGTACTAGTATTTTTTTTTGTTTCCTTACAGAGGTATAAGTGAAAATACCAGCCACTGTGCCCACTAGTCGTTCTTGTTGTGGTTAGTGGTTACAATACAGAATACACCGTTCACACTACCTACTGCACTGGGTACACTAATAAGCTACTAGTACTAGTACGGGTTCGCATTCACCCGCACCAGCACGCGCCTGTGGACGCCGGCGGCGGTGGCGGCGGCGGCTTCTCCTTGCTCCGCGCCGTCCGCCGTGGGCAGCGCGTGGCGGCAGAGCGGGCACAGGTTGCTCTGCGCCAGCCACTTCCTGATGCACCTGCCGTGGAACCGATGCTTGTGCGCGCACGGCATCACCCGGAGTCTCCGGCCCTTCTTGTACTCCCTCATGCAGATGACGCACATGCCGTCGCCGCCGCCGGACGACTGCCCGTCGTACCTGTGCTTCTTGAGACCCGCGATGGCCGCGGCGGAGGACGGGACGGCCCCGAAGCCACCGCCGCCGCCGCCGCGGTGCGCCGTAGTGGTGGTGGTTGCGGGCTGCTGGATAATGTGCGGGACGTGCAGACCCAGAGCAACTATGTCTCGAGATATCTCGTCGCCACCGTCGTCGAGGTCGAGGTCGTGGTTGTCGGAGAAGTCCGCCGCAAGGTGGCCGCCGACGAGGTCGTCGCGCTGCTGGCGGGAGCTGTTGTAGACCATCTGGCGGCACACTTGGTCCTGCCACTGCATTGGGCGTTGTTCCAGCTCCTCCTCCTCGTCGTCGTCGTCGTCCAGCCGATAGAAATCGTTGTCAGCAGTGGCAGAGGACGCGTCTACTGCAGCAGCGCCGCCGGCGCCAGGGACGAGCTGGCCGCCGGCGTCGTGTCGTATTATCTCTTCCAGCCGCCTACGTGCCTCTAACAGGACAGCCAGCTCCGAGCGCAGCTCATCACGTCGCTGGATTTTCGCGCAGTCCATGCTAGTACTGGCTCCAGCACCAGCAGGGTACCCTGCGATGCCGCTCATTGGGCTGTTTGACATGAACAATCGAACGTTATATCTATATATATAATATATATACAAGATTTATATATATTATTATAATAATTAGTTGTTGCCTGTTTTGTAGGTGTGGAGAGGATTGATGGATTCGTGGGGCTGATGCCATGTATTTATACACAGGCATGGAGGTGAACCTACCGACCGACCGTCATACGGGCAGTCCGACTCCTGGTCTACATATAGTAGGCCGCCGAATGCGTGCCGACTTAGGACTCTGACGGAGATCGGCTTTGGTGTAAGTTGGACACGTACGGCGGCCGCGGCTGGTCGGCTCGGCGTCGATCGGATAGGGGAGCCGGATGGAGCCGGGCACGGTGCGGACTCGGGCCGTCGTCCTGTGGCGGCGCGCGAGCTCGCTCCTCCCAGGGAACCTTGGTCTAACCAAAGTCCACTATTGTGTATAGGGAACGAAGGCCCTGCTCGAGGCGAACACCAGCCAGCGCCGCTCCTAGGATTTCGAGGAGCCTCTAGCAAATTTGTCGCGACGGCCCCTCTAGACCATAAAATCTTATAATATATAGGCTAATTTTATTTATAAAGGAAAAACAAATCCAATAATACATTTTTAATTTAATATGTCTGATAATTATCGAGAGAGTGAGAGACAATTTGTAGACTAAAAAAGCAATATATTTGTACTTCTAGAACTAATACGATTATCTTAAAGAAGAATAGAATTCCATCGTATTTATGGGATTTACCATATTTCAGGCGTCTGAAATATAGCCTCTTTTCAGGCGACTGCTACCGGCAGGCCTCTAAATCTCCACCCAACTTCAGATTCATCTGCAGTTGGCCTTTGAAAATAAACCCGTTAAGCATGGGCCTCTCTTAAAGCAACGAATCTGAACAGCAGCAGGCTTTACACACTGGTCCAAGAACACAAAAGGCCAACGAGTCTACCCCTCCTAAACCCCAGCCCTTCAACCCCTGCTACAAGAAAGTAGTAGATCTGGGGACGAACAAGGAGAAGACGAACACAGCAGGAAAGAGCACGTGCCAAATGAACCAGAAATGGAAGGCAATGATGATCTGACTAAGGGTAAGGTGCTAATCTGAAGTTTTTGCTCATGTCTTCCTTCTATGATTAAGGAAAAGATACTAATCTGAAGTTCTTGCTCTTGTCTTGCCTTCTGTGATCTTCTGTAGCCTTGTTCTTGAAATTAGGCAAAGGAATCTGTTCTTCATGTTTTGGTATAGGGGGATTCATAACTGATGAACTCGGATGGACACACTAAGAAAAATGAAAAGAAAAATATTATAAATTACAGAAAAATAATGAAAAAAGGATTTCAACTAGTGTAATTTCTAGTATTAAAAAATAATGCAATTAGTACAGGGAAACAAGAAACTATGGTACCATTTTGCATCTCACTAACACACTAGAAGACATGAAAAGGCAGACTAATGCAACCATTGTTGTTACTCATTCGTAGCCAGGTAATCATGTTGCTACTATAGCATCCACAATTCACAATATCACTTTAGATACTGCAGCAAACAATTATAGCTAAATGCCTATGTTTCTGTGTAAAATGAGCTTGTCTGAAGAGAGTAAAAACTAAAACCAACCTGCAGGTTTCTATCGCCATGAATAGAAGTAGCTGGAACACTATTCATGCATAACCAGCTTTCCAATGCATCAGCATCCCTCTTGGTTTCCAAAAAGACAAGTGTGACAGTTTGCTGCGACAGAAAAGATACAAGAAAATGAGTACACAAATATAAACTACTAGAACATTGAATGGATTGTAGAACAAAAAGCTGATGGTCAATTATCTTTCCAGTTTCTCTTTGTGCATGAAGAAGATCCATCAGGGCTTCTTTTATCTGCCTCCTCCTCACAAACTCAAACTCTCTTGGCAGTCAAATTAGTACTCAACCCAACAAGCGCAACTTATAATAGTAGGCCAAGAAAGGAACAAATATAGCAGAACTTGTAAGCTTACTTGCAAAATCAGATCCTTCTATAGGATCTGATTAACACAATATACGACAACATAGAACAATTAACACAAAAGAAGTAGACAACTAAGCTTAACACATGCTAGCACAGCTTATAACACAGGTCTGTACTGGCTTAAATCACAACTTTTCTCTACAGGAGGACAAGGATAAAAAATATGGTGTGTGCCGACACAAATCACAATTAACAGATTACAAATTTTTCCTATAGGAGGCCAAATAAAAATATGTAAAATGTAATGCCACAAATCACATAAAACTAATACGACAAACTTAAAGAAGAATAGAACCCCATCATATTTATTGCTTTTTATAAAAAGATACTTTTTCGAAAATTTCTTGATGCAAAATCATCAATGACGGTATTAAGATCAATAGTGTCGTCCAAGATATCCTTCTCTATGGTGCACATAGCCAAGCCATTTAACCTTTCTTGTGACATAGCGGACTTTAAATAGTTCTTCAACAACTTCAATTTTGAGAAACTTCTTTCGGCCGAAGGTACAGCCACAGGAACAATTAAGAGAATTCAATGGGGGAAAACTCCGATTCTTCTAACCATTCATTGCTTATTATGGACACTAGCTCTCTTTTGTTGTCCTTTTAAGAAAAGCTTCCTTAGAAGGTCTAAAGATTTTTCTTGGAATGATTATTTCTGAGACTTCTGGGGCTTCCTCACAGTGCGATAATTAGAGGTATTTCCAAATTCGGTAAAAAGCTCATCCTCGAATTCAAGCATGAAATCTGAGATTGGAGTTTTCTCCTTTTCAAGATTTGGGATAGCTAAGGGTAAATGTTTAGGCTTAGCTATCTGAAATTCTTCCTCTAAGGGCTTCTCTTCTATTACTTCTTCAGACGAAGGGGTGCTTTTAAGGATTTGATCTAAAATGTCTCTTCCTTCTTTAGCAGTTTTATTCAAGAATGATCCTCTTGAAGCTAAATTAAGAAACTCTGAGGATTTCCTTTTATAACCCGTATAAAACATTGAACAATAATGGAGTATTGCAAGGCTAAATCTGGACCAGAATCAATAATATTGTTGAAACGTTCCTAGGTTGATCCCAAAGATTCTTTCTTTCTTTGTTTGAAATTTATAATCTTGCCTCTAAGACTGACTAGTTTACAGATGGGAAAGAAGTCTATGCGAAAGCTAGAACATAAAGCTCTCCAATCTTCTTGCTTACTCTCTATGGTTCGTTTATACCAGGTTTTAGCTCAGCTTCCCTTCAAAGAGAAAGGAAAAAACTTTCACCGTAAGGTCTCGTCTGACATGCCTTGAATACGAACATGCACAGGTCTGTTCAAACTCTTGTAGATGATAGTAAGGGTTTTCGTCTACCTTTCCTGAGAATGATTAGTTCTGGACCACATTGATCAAACCCGGGCGCAGCTCATAGCCAGGTGTTCGGATAGTTATTGATGATTCTTTTAGCATGAGACTTGTGCTCATGGGTGTAGCGAGTTTGAAGATAGTAATGGAATTTATAAAATCCATTTGGTAAGAAAAGAAAGAAATAAAGGAAAGGTGGTAAAGGATAAAAGTATAATACAAGGTTAAACTAGGTTCGAGGTAATCTCAGCAACCGTTATACCCGGCAGCGACGCCAGAAATGCTTGTTGGTATTTGTTAACGCATAATAATAATAATAATAATAATAATAATAATAATAATAATAATAATAATGATGATGATGATGATGATGATGATGATGATGATGATGATGATGATGATGATGATGATGATGATGATGATGATGATGATGATGATGATGATGATGATGATGATGATGATGATGATGATAATAATAATGATGATGATGATGGTAATAATAATGATAATAGTAATAGTAATAGTAATAGTAATAGTAATAATAATAGTAGTAATAATAATAACAACAATAACAACAACAACAACAACAACAACAATAGTAATAATAGTAGTAGTAGTAGTAGTAGTAGTAGTAATAATAATAATAATAATAATCCGCAAGCGTATGGATACCGGTGTAGCACTTCACCAAGGAATTCTTGAGTATGGTATTTATCCATAGGGATAACGAATGAGACTAACATGATCTAAATTTAACCCCAGAGTAGCAACAAGGACATAGAACATAGGAGATAAAGGAGATCACTAAGGTCATCTAATTCCAATGGCGCTAAGAGATGTTTAGGATTATTCCACAACAAGGCTATAAGTCACCCTCACGAGCTACCACCGATCCGAAAAGTAGGGTGTATCTCTGAGTATCAGAGTATAAGCACCACGCTTACACTATGAATACAATTCTAACCCAAGAGCGACAAGAATTAAAGTACTCAAAAGAGAGCCACAAACCAGCAGAATAAAGTAAACAGTAATACTTGAATCAGAAGTCGGTAACCAGAGTAGTCTCAGAAGCAAGCTCCAAAGGAACTTGATCCCGCAGGTTCAAGCCGAAGAGGGCCACCGACAGGCCAGCAACCCTTCCTAAACTCTTACCTCACACTCCCTCTTTTTATTTCTAAATAAGACTAGTCCTAATCTTAGGAGGACTACAAGACTAATCTTCTCTTGAATGTTAGGCTCTTGATCCTATTTAGGGCTTCTGGATTCTAGAGGAGGCTCAAGGATTTTGCCCATGATGAGGATGCTCTGATCAATGAGATACTTGCTGTATTTATATGGCGGAGGATCAATTCTGGACCCTCGGATCAAACGGCGGTAGAGAACCGACATAAGAAGTGGGAGCCTGACAGATGGCCCCACAGGCTGTCCGGCCCGCAGGTGGGGCTGGCCGGCAGCCACTCATGTCCTGCCTCAGTTTGGTGTCTTCTAGAACCTTCCTATGTTGCGTTTCGTAGCAGATACGAAATTTCATCTTCCGAATAGGTCCTTCCTTGCATTTTCTGTTTAAATCTGCTGAAAACATAAATTCACCCAAACTCGTGGAAACTATCAGTTTAAACCCTAGTTCTATATTGATGACTACTTTTAGTCCTTTTACAGGGTTAATTGACGGTTTATAATTAGATGATATCTTCCGCCAACAATTTGTCATTTTTGGCAGTGATTAACTGCTCTATTTTACTAGCCAACTATGGTCTAAAAAGGAAGAATAATAACATAATTCACATGCGAACTGGGCCAATCGCTGACATGAAGGAGATCGAGACTCAACCAGAAGCCCACCACGCAAAGGCGGTGGAGAGACGAACCAGGGTGGCGTGGCCGCGCCCAGGGCGCGCCCGGGTCCACAGCACCGCCTCTCCTACCGACCTTTGGCAAGGCAGTTCCTTAGTTGGTTGTTAAGGTGGCACCGATGGTTACCACATATATCTCGATCGAAACCGACCTCTAGCTAGTATAAAAGGAAGGGTAGAGCTCCACCTAAATCATCATCATACACCACAAAGCTTCTACCTTTTATTTTGTCATTATGTAGTCGGAGCTAGATGAAGCTACCTTGGAGGGACTCCTTGGAGCGAGATATTAGTATGAAAAAGAATAATTATTTCTCCAAAATCTTGCTGTATTTCAATTATAGTTATGATTATGAAGCAGAGTACAGTTCTTTTGTTATGTTCTTAGCATATGAACTGGTATTAGTTTTCATGCTATGATATTGATATTTATAGCTTTATGATAAAACATTCGTATGTCATGTATGAAGTTAAGGTGATGCGTTCTACATTAAGCTAGTCTTGGTCATTATTTACTTGTGGGTTCATCATTCCTCCTGCACTAACCCAGCCGAGTTCTTTCCCTGCGGCAAAAGTATTCCCCTCAGCTGCGAACCATCCATCAGGGGCGCTGAATCTTCCCTCAGCGTTTGCAGTAAACCGAGACTGAAAACGTCTACACCGTCAGGGACGCTGCACCCACACCCGAAAAGCAAAGACTCGCACACCCAGGTCCTCGCATGGTCCACACGTAAGAGAGAGGGGTGGTGGTGAAAAGAAGGGCGCCAATGTGAGGCGCACTAGCGCAGGGAGATGTAAAAATTTCGGCTGCCTTATCCTTTCACCTCATCCACCGCACTTTTCTCCCATCCCCTGATTCCCCTCTCTCTCTCTCTCCCTCCCCCCCCTCTCTCTCTCTCTCTCTCTTTTCTTGGCGGATGGCACCAGGAGCACGGCCCGCACAGGCGAGGGCACCGCCGCCGCCGCACGTCCATGGGGCCTGGTGGGGCGAGGTCTTCTCTCTATCTCTCTCTCTCTCTCTCTCTCTCTCACACACACACACACACACACACACACACACAGCTTCTCCTTTTCTTCCCACTCAGGGACATGGCGGTGGCGGCGCGTAGCTACCGGTTCTGGAGGTCACTCCATGCGATCTCGCCGAAGGGCGGGCCAACGCCGGCAAGGTCGCCACCACCGTCGCGTCCCCCGGATCTAACGAGGTGAGGCCCTCCTCCTCCCCCAGCAGGTACGTCCCGTGGCGGCGTGCAGATCCATGGCGCGATGGGACCTGCGCGAGCGCCTCCCTGCTCAGGTCCATGGCATGGCAGTGCTGCACGAGCTACCCAGCCATGGATGAGAAAGTGGGGTCTGGCAGATCCATGCCAATGAAGCATCACGTGCCTAAAAGATCTGGCTTCAGCAGTTAATTTGGAACACTTTATTTTTTTTAATGTTTTAGGTAATCTATTTACTCTTCCATGGAGGAGAAAATGCTTTTAGATTGTTTTAGGCATTTTATTTACCCATGTATAGAGGTGCTAGAAGACTGAATGTGAACAATAGGCACTGAATTTTTATTGGGCAGCTGCATTTTTTTCTCTGATTTGCTGAACAGACATGCTGTCTATTTTTTCTCTGATTTGCTGTATAGAGGTGCTAGAAGACTGAATGTGAACAATAGGCACTGAATTTTTATTGGGCAGCTGCCTTTTTTCTCTGATTTGCGGAACAGACGTGTCTATTTTTCTCTGATTTGCTGAACAGATATACATGCATATAGATAAGTAGTTAACTTTTTCATGCACCTTTGTCAATTTACATTCGGCAAGTATTCCTGGATAGAAAGCTGAGCATTTTTTTTGTTCTGAAGACAATTTTCCTTGGATGAAGTAGGATTGCTCAAACCACGTATGTGACTCAGCTAAATATTCTGCACTATTGTATGTCTGCTGCTGATAGACTATTGTGTTCTATTGTACAGTTACCAACTTTGAGCCGATGTGCTAGTTCCGTTTAAATAATCCATGTATTCAGTATTTTGTGATGTCTAGTACTATATTGTAGTCATCAGTGTTCACATGAGGCAATGATGCTTCTTGTAAAATAATCTTTGGATAAAATATATGTTTTAGATTGTTAATCTTCATCTGCCTATCATCTTTTGACTGCTATTAAATCATAATATTTCTATTTTCTTATCAGGGAATACTATAGAACACTAAAACTGAATATTTATTCTATTTCAGGCCTTATGGGATCTAACTCTTGCCTAGCAGATGTGTTCTCAGAGATTCTTTAAGATATATAGTACGATCAATACAGTACAAATTAAATCAGTTTTAAACTGACATCTTGCTGCCACAATGTCACATAGGAGTAGAAGAGTGATAGAATAACAGAAGAAATTAATATAATGGAGTCCAGCACAAGCTGATTGTCGTAGTTATTTTACTTTGTGTTTGTGGTTTATAGCGGGCATTGCATTAATCTAGATTCACACAGAGACTTTTGCTAATCGGATTTTGATAGGATCAGAATGCAAGAGCAGCTCATCTAAACATACTGTCGTCTGCCGGAAATCAGATGGGCACAAAATGGATTTTGGTTCCCTCTTTAGAGGCCATTAGAAATATTCAAGAATCTCTAGTTGGATGAGTTGAATTTGATCAACTACTCTATTTGGCTGCTATCACTAATAATGATTCATTTAAATTTGTGTGAAGAACCTATCATTTGCTTTTAGTGCTGAAGTAAACATTTTCATGTGTCTACCATATTTAGATTCTATCTAGATGTGCAATTTATTGGCTGTGCTTGGTTCTTGTTGTATGGTACAAAAATTATTGTTTGTTGCAACTATTACTATGTGTTATTTACATCAATTTGATAGGAATTTTTTCAAAATGAGATGAGTTGTGGGTTGCTATGAGTCTGTGGTTTTGTGATCTTCTAAGTGAATAATATATTTGTTGTATCTACAGCTTACAGAAAACCTCACATGTAGTGTTTTACCTTTTCTCACTTAGTTTGAGGTAATCCACCATATATTAGTGTTTTACACAACACCGTGGATAGGCTTTAGTGTTTTATTAGGGGCATCTAATTTGTGCAACAGCAAATCAAGAGTTCTTAAAGTGATTTTTGTTGTATGGTTATTCTGTGCACTTCATTTTTCATCTTAGCTGAATTGTACATGATCTGATTGATGTTCATGGTGTTCTGTATTCTCAGTTTCAAGTGCCTACTGCTTGGAGTATTGATCTGATGTTCATGCTGTTCTGTATTGCCTACGCACCCAATGCAAGAATATGATGTATCAAGCTCGTCCATATGCTATCAAGCACTACTATCGTGAAGTCATAAAGAGCCCAAAGTCTGATGCATTTGCATGTGCCAAACTACTTACTTTTGATGAGTACATGCAAGCCTGAATGGTTCATTGAAGAAGCTCTTTTCCTACTGGTTTCAAGGTCAGGCTTCTTGATCTTTATAGCATACTCTCACATATGCCTTTAAGTGAACCCATGGTAGCTTCAACTGTGTATACTTTGCTTGCTTGAGATTTAAGCTGCAGCTGTTGTAGCCTTTTTAGTTCAAAATCCAGTACATTATAGGAGGTAACCGCACTGTAGCTGAGGGCATGTGTGTATTGCTGCTAGCAAGTCCTAGTTTTTTTTTTTTTTTGCTAAGGATCAATGGAGAAGCATAACCAATGTGCTTTGCATTGTTTTAGATTTGCCAAAGGAGCATCATATATCATGAAAATGTGCAGCTGCTGCCTCCTATTTTATTTATTCAAAGTGATTCTGTGGTTGTAAATAGATGCATGCTTGCCTCCTGTTAGGTTGTTCTATTTATTTATGCTTGCCTCCTGGAATGATCCTCCTATTTACTTGTTTTGGTTGTAGGGACTATAGATGGATCATCTACTACGGTTGATGGCAGCACTTTTGAAGACCATGCGGCATGTGTCATGCTGGGTATTTTGTGAAAGGGAAGTTGGGATACAGAGCACCTAGTTGTACCTATCTAGCCCTTATAACTTGTGCTCCTTGTTATGTATCTAACCAGAAGGATGACTAAGAGACACTAATTATTATATAGCTTTGTATTCATGAACAACTTGAATGATGTAGATCTTCCTGGGAATATAATATTTATTACTTCAGTGTGTATGAATGGTTACATCAGTTGATGCAATATTGTTTTATTATTTTTAATGGCCAATTACTTGCTGTGAACAGTGGTCTTTTAAGTGGCTAAATAATCTGTGATTTTGAACAACCAAGTGATCGGAAACAGTTTTCCCTGGCGGTAGGGAACCGTCAGGAGTTACCTCATCCCTTGTGGTTGTGAAACCAACGGGAAAAATGAGCACATCCCTGACGGTATGACACTGATAGGAGAATTTCAAACTTTCCCTGACGGAGAGGAGACCGTCAAGAAAATATTCCCTGACGGGAGGCTTAGTAACCGACGCTGTAGATCTTCCTTGATGGTTTCGACCGTCAGGAATTATCCGTGACGGTTTACCGTCAGGGAAAGTTGACTTTCCGTGTCGTTTCTTTCCTGACGGCTTATCCCTGACGGTAACCGTCATGGATGACCTTTCCTGACGGTTTTATACGTTTTCCCTGACGGTTCTGGCCGTCACGAAAAAACGTGGCTGGGGTGGTGCTGGCGGCGAATGCTCTAGTAGAGGGCCCCTGATAGAGATGGGATAACCTTGACATCACGCTAGAGTAGTAATCGATGGTGTAGACATGGTGTCTAAGCTAGAGATTACCTTCGTTTGCCTCATTCCCCACGGTTGAGGTGGTAGGCGGCAGGTGGTGATAGCCCTGTCCGTGTCTTATAATCCCCCACATTCGGGTTCAGCGTAGATGTACCTGCCTGCATTACTTGGTAGACCAAGTATAAACCGGTATCCAAAGTAAGTAATTAATAACTAAAGCTATCTTAACTTAGGATCTCTTCTCTTAAATTCATGTATGTATATGATCAGCTACTGTTCATAAGAACATAATTATAATCGATCATGCCAGCTCCTGTGGGGTCATTCTTTTATTCTTTATAATTTCTTCTTTATCTTTGAGCTCGTGGTTGTGTGTGATCACTGTCCAATTCATGCATTGTTTACCCCTATCATAAACTATGATTTATTACACACACATGTCAATCTTGATGCATATTCATGTTAGACTCATATACCATGCCTTCTTTTGGGAAAAATATAAATAACAATACCCTAAATACTTCCGGGTGAAATGCTACAATGATAATTTCATGCGCTTGCGAACATATTCTGTAAACTGTCAGAACTATTGTTAAAGTATTTCTTGGCGGTGTTACTAATACTGGTAATGACGTTAAGAAATGCCAACAGTCATTCAGAATGAATTCTACAAGTGGGTCTGAGCAAAATTGATGCTATGAACAGAGGATTTTTAGACCTACCTCATACGGCGAAGCTGCCGGCTCATTGGCATCCTCTCCTCTGAAATCTCCACCGCTGGACGCTTCCCAAGACCATCCTCTTCGGCCATCTTGATGGTGGATGTGGAGGAGAGAAAGACGAACTGCTATAGGAAGAAAGGAACTACTGCGAAGGCGAGAAGGCTTTAGAAGAATGGGAGCAGTTGCAGATGCAGATGTGGTTTCGTCTAAAGCCCTCGAGGTATTTAATCTGTAGATGGGACAGATGGTAGATTTCTTAGTATATGCGAAGGCAACTCCTCCTACATGATGAGTTCGGGTTCCAGCAGATGCAGGTTTCCTGAGACCATTTTGCAAAAAAGTCCAGGGTGTCGAAGGTGATCCCATCTCCTAGGTGGAACTTGTCGCTTTCGTCAAAATTGAAGACGATCCCTGTCTAGAATGCTAGAAAACAGATCTGTGCACAAAGGTCACTACCTAGCATGCCAACTGTTAGAATTATATACTCCGGCAATATAGATCAACAAATCATGCGTAGGAAATCAGGCGGGTAGCACATGGGAGACAGATTATACCGGTTTAGGTAAGGGGTTGTAATACCCAGGAAATTTGATCATAGCCTTTTGTGTTTATTTATAAAAGATGTGGTTCCATATTTTTGACTTGATTCTTCATGTTGTTTAATGGAATGAATCTTGTGGCAAATATATTTATCTTATTGGGAGGCATAATGGTTACATAGTTCACAAGGAGTGTTAACAAGTGGCAAAAAAAAAATGAATATTTGCATCTTTGCCCAGATGGACGATCAGAGGTCATAGATGCGTAGATCTTATTGAGTGCTTTCAGTTGATTAGTCATATGTCGTATTCGGGGTTTAATCAATAAGCTGTGGGTCTTGGAAGATTGGAGGGACAAAAATGAATCCTACAAACAGTAACGCAGTTACCGTAGCACGCGGCTACAGTTCTTGGTTCCCTTTTGCCGTGCCTTTTTCCATCCTCATGGTCGACCTCCCTTGGCTGCCCCTCTATTCCCTGTTTTCCTCCCTTCCACCATCCAACTCTCATTCATAGCCCTTCTCAATTGCTTGAAGAATCAAAAGGAGATGCAAAATGGAACGGGTACGTGAAGAGCATCAACGAGGGTTGATAGATTGGCTTTTTTTCCCCTTTATTTTTCTTCGTTGTTTGGTCAAAGAGGAAACCCTAAGTGAGCATCCCTAACCCTTTCAGCTCCTGTTGACTTTCGTTCTTGTTTACTTGTACTTTGTGTCGCTTGTCGCTATGAGATGACGGATGCAAATTATTACACTATAACTGTTGTACTATGAAGTTTTGCAAACATGATCATTCATATGCATATCTATGGATTTCATATGGCTGCTAAAAGGCGGTCACTGCCATCATGCGGTGACTAGTACCAGTATATGAAGTTGCATGAGAGGTTGCCACCATCCAACATTGAACTCTCAAATGGAGTTGCATCATGATATACATACATATCATGTCACTTGGAGAATATGGAATTGCAGATTATGAATCTTGAGTATTTTATTTGTTGATGTTTGACATATAGAGAGGTTCAGTACTTTATTTAATTATAACATCACTTATCATGGTTTATCATTTTTATAAAAATTTGTTAATCAACATGTGTAAGATATGTGTATATTTATAGCTGTTGCTTGCTGGGTTTATCTTACCCCTTTATTCTCTTCCAGGTGATTAATGATGAATGTTGACATGAAGGGGATGGGATTAGCAACACATCTTGCACTCTTGAATCATCACATTGAAATTTCTTAGCGTCATCACTAGAATAGAAATAAATTCTATCACTAGCAATGGTGCCAGAAATAGTGGTCGATAATTCTTTAGATATTATAGATTAGGCTCCACACGCGCACGGAATTATCTTGGTAGAATTTCACCCGAAAGTATTCAGGGTATCGTTATTTATATTTTTCCAAAGGAAGACATGGATGAAATTTCTTGAGGAAGATTGGTCAGGATAATATATGTGTATAATAACCAATTATTTATGCTAGGCTAAGATAATCATTTCGTGGATACTATATCAAGAATACAAGCCTAATAATAATTCTCTCTAATGTAAAAGGGAAAGGAAATAAAGAGTAAAATAATAATTCTAACATTGGAGCAATACAATATCTTAGCATAGTTATGATCATGATTACAGTTGTTCATACATTGATCTAACTAAGAATTAGATTTAAGAGTTAGATGGATCCGGAGGACACTTAAGTACTTGTAACACCCAGTTTTCTGAATAATACCAAGCGTTAACTATATGTGTGCCCAGGATGTCCACACAACATATATAGTGACAAATATGGTAATTATCATAAGCAATGCAAAAATACATAGCGAAACATATTTACATTAAGACTTACAAATATACCAAAGCACAGCGGAAACTATTCTTCGTCTTCTATCTTCGGGTCACCAAACTCCACAGGGAGGGTTGACTGGGGGAGCACTCGCCTAGTACTCTTAGAACAGCTCATGGAAGCACCTTATTTGAACCACCATCTGGTACCCATCCGGAATTTTTATTGGTAACAACCACAAGCGTCAGCTCACCATGCTCAACAAGTATAACATGAGGGGATGCAAGGCTCAAAAGGCTGACACGGCTGAACTGTGGTAAGCAGTTTTAGTTGGTCATATTTTAAGTCTATGTAACTAAGTTATGCTTAGCACCCCAGTGAGAGTATAATAATTATCATCAATATTAATTCATCATCTCAAACAATCCATAGAATCATCTGTCTCGAAAAGGATCCAGGCCGCTCATGTCCGTGAGCACGGCTGATATATCAGTTTGATCAAACTCTGCAGAGTGTGTACACTTTCACCATGAGTCGTGAATTCCCATATGCCCCGAGACGGCCAACCTCTTATAACTTCCAAGGTGAGCAAGCAGGGAACCACTATGAAGCCTTTCACTGGTCACTCTAACAAGCTAGTAGACGCAAGGTTTCAGCAGCAAGGCGAATGGAGGCCCCCTTCAAGAATGGCACACCATGTGACCGTAGCCCAGCACACATCTTGACAGGCTCGGAACCCATTCTATAACCTAGGCCCCCCTCTAGCGCCTTTTGGTAACTACTAATGAGCTAGAGAAGATCTAGTTAATCATCTAAGACCAGAGCCATGTAGTCCTCATGGTTGTACGGTAAATCCTGGGTGGCCGCTTTAAGATTCAGATGCATATGGAGGGCAGACTAGAGCGACCAAAAAGGCCCAATGCTCCAGCCCTCTTCTGTCCATGTTACTTAAAAGCATCTTTCATCCATAGTTGCATAAATCATTAATCAATATTATAGATCTTTATAGTTGGTGATAGCAAACTAATCAACTATACCCATATGCAAAACCCCATAGGTAACAAGAATACAAGATATCAATATTCTAGGTAAAATCCTTATGGGTTTATCATATTAGACACATGCATATGAACAGGTGATTAAGTGGTTATTAGGTAACAAGGGAACTCATGTTACACTTGCCTCCAAAAGCTTTCCAAGTTCTCCAATTTTTCCTTCTGGATTATCCTTGCGTAGCTTCTCTTCTAACGATCGCAACAACCAACACAAGCTTCACATTCAAACCTAGAAACAGTACACCAAGTAATATAAAAATAAATTAAAGGATTTGAAAACCTATGGCCTGTTCTATAATCGTGTGAGCGCGAAAACTAAATAAAACAAGAACCACAATTAAAAGATGTGAGAGTTGAAAGGTATATGTGGCAAGGATTGGATTAGATGGGCAAGGTGGAATTTGGACTAGATCATATCTAACATAACGCAAAGGGTTGAATATGTATTAGGTTTTAAGCACAAGGTTTGGCTTTGGAGAGCATGGTATATATTATGGGGCGTGGTAGGGATATGTTTGAGAGACTCAAATACACTGCATCGAAGAATAAGATTGAATATACATCATGTGGCATGCTCTTAGGGATGCATGAGAGTTAGTGATACGATGTTGACATGACTAAGCTGGAGTGACATATCAAGGTTGATAGTAAGGATAGACATTTATTTGTGGTGAGGATGCAGGTTAGGAGAGTTCATAAAGCTTGACTTGAATAGGGCAAGTGTGTTTAATGATCACAAGATCATGGTGGAGTGATGTAATTTGATAGGATTAGCAAACATGTAGCTCATGGTTCTCCCTGAATGATTTAAATGATGACCAAATATAAGGAACATGCATGCAACATGTAAGGGCATGTCACATGAAGAGGGCATGTCAATCAGAGATGTACTTAGGAATAAACAAATTTGCAAATTGGTGGTATGCTAATGGGCACCATTGGATGACATGGATTGAATAATGATAACATGATATGATATTGATAACAAGATTTATCGCTTGTTATAGGACATCACATGGAAAAGATGGTGGTGGTGGTTGGGATATGTAGATTATGTCAAGTGCATGGAGACCATGGATTTAATGTGGGAAGAGAGGTTACACAAATGTCTTGTGTTCCGAATATTCCTTAGAAATATGAGAGAATGATTTTGGATAAGTGAATAGGTTACTTCAGAACATATCATGACCAACAAATGCACCGACGTGGGATTATGGCGATTCGTGCATCAGTTGAGCGGAACAGGTGATGGACAGTGGTAAATATGATAGATTGCATGGTTATATAGTAAAGACATGTAGTGATCAACTACTTGGGGTTGCAAGGAATATCATGGGACATATTGGGTCAAAAGTGTATGATGTTTCAACCATGGGTTTGACGGAGAACGAAATTGCAAGGTGGCACTGCGTGGCTGTTGGCTTGGAAAGGGCAGCGACACCACAATGATTATAACTCAAGTGTCATGATTCATATGATCAAGAAAACTTGCTGGGATGTGTGTAGGTATATGAGACACAATATGGCTGAAGGGTTTGATCACTGGAGGGACGAATCAACGGGAACACGCATGCCAACCGGCATCAGCGTGGCTGCAAGGCAACAGGACAGCAAGCACATGATAGGATCATATCTCTTTCATATTTAATCATATAACCATGATAATTTGCAGAGGCATGTGAAACTATATGAAAGATATTGTAGCCAAAGGATGCATCATTTTCTTAAATGGATCAACGGGAACGCTATTGCCAAAAACAGCGTGTCTGCTGTTTGGACAGAAGGGGTGCGAGGCACGTTGGTGTCGATATCTCGGCCGTCTTGGATTGTATAGCCGAACCAACTTGTGGGATCATGTTCAGGGATGTCATGAACAAGTGTATAAAAGGGATTCATGATTTGGACAGCGGATTAGTGGAGAACGCCAAAACTACTCAGAGATGTCAATCTGTCCAGACAGCAGGGACAGCGGCACGGTGATGACCATATCTCAGGTTTCTCAACTCCAATGAGGAAACCATTTTGCAGGGACATGTTCAAGGGTATGAAATATAATTCCACCAAGGGGTCTCACGATTTGTACAAAGGAACAGCGAGGAACGCCGTTTCTATAAACAGCAGCGCTGCTGGCCGCCAGGACAGCAATACATACTATGGGTAAACGTTGCCAAGGATCAACCATACATCATCTATGGCACTTGATATTCAGAAAAAAAATATGAACACATGATGGGAGAGATGATTTAGGGTTCTCACCATGGGGATTGGCAGGGTGGAGGCGGGGAAGCTCATCAACGATTGCCGGTGATGACAACGTGGTTTAACGGCGCATCCTTCTCGCGATGCGGTTGATCGGGGTGATATACATGGTGGTAGAAGACATCACCACGCCATGGACAGCAGGGAGGTTGATGGTGAACTCCTCAAAATCATTGTAGGGTGGTTGGGAAGGGAATCGAGGTAGCTAGATGCATGGATTGCAATCACCGATTTGCTTTGTTTTCATGGAGGGGAAGGAGAGGAAGGTTGAGGAATGGTTGGGGCAGCCACAGGGGAGATGGTGGGGCTGCCGGGGTGTTCCTCCTCTGTTCTTGACGTGGGGAATGAAGGGGGTGGCGTGAGGGGGCTGTGGGGGAGTTATACTTGAAGGGGAAAGGGTGGGAGACCAAAGGGTTGGAAGGTAAAGGGTCTTGTCTTGATAATTTGATGACTTGCTTGATATTTTTGTGCAGGATAGAGGGATGCCATGAGGTGGACGTGGGAGAGGGGAGATGAGGAGGTAGAGGGCTGGTTGGACTTGATGTTGGACCACAAAAGAGGGGAGGATGGTTGGGCTTTGATCCGCGGCGAGAGATAACTTAGAGTTTAGACCGGATTCGGTCCGAAGCGATATCGGAGGACGGAACGAGTTGGGTTGACCCTAGTATCAAAACAGAGTGATGGATGAATGGTTTACTAATGGCGTAACTTATGGATTTGTTCCAAGAGAAGATAAGATGGAATGGGAGTGTTGGGCTTGGCCCGATAAATTCGCAGAGACACGATAAGAGTTTGCGGAAGATTTAGTGTTCCAAAATGGTGAGACCAAGACCGTATGGTTTTCAAGGATGGTTCAAAAATATGTTTGGCTTTGATCAAGAGGAGAATGAGTGTAGGAGAAAGAGTCCATGTGTATGTTGCCCAAAGGTCAGGAAAGGAGAAGAAAGTTGGAATTGAGATTAACATGGGTACACAACATGTGATTGTTTTGACTTGAACAAAGTGATGGTAGAGTTGCATGAGAGAAATGAGATACAATGATTTGTCATCTAGCATAGATTTGGGATATGGAGAAGACTCGATATCAAAAAGGATTAGGAGCTCAAATAATAGGAGAAAGAAAGAGTAAGGTAATAGTTAGCGATTTAGAGAACTTGAGCTTGGTTGTTTGGCAACATGAAAGTTCGAAGGTCCATCATGGTTTTTGGAACAAGGATCAAGGTATATGATTCCAAGGATTTAATCATTGATGGAAACTTGATCAAACATCTTGAGATATTTGATTCCAATAAAACCCTATGCGTTTTTGAAAACTTTTAAAATTATTTTTCATACAAAGCACTATGCAAAGGCATGAATGCAACATATCATTAAATTAAATATCAAAAATTTTAGAAACACACATTTTCCAACATATAAATTATAAACAACCTAAGTAAAGTTGGAAATTTTAGAAAATTCATAAAAACATTCATTTTATTTAGTGTTTTCTATGCACAACCCAAAATGGGAATTTTTGGGGTGTGACAGTACTGGTCTGCTAGCAAACTTGGTGTCAATTTAGACTCCTACACCATACCCTGATGCGGGGATTAAAAGGGACGGATAGGGCTGTCACCACCTGCCTCCTACTACCTCAACCGTGGAGTATGAAATGCATTCATCCGCTCTCTAATACACAAATACCACGTTCGCATATGAAGAAAACTACACATATCACCGGGTACCCGACCCTACGGATCGACACGTAAATGACATGTGCACAACCGAAGTCATGATGAACCACCATCTAATCTTAGCTCTAGATCTAATCGAATCAAAGGTATGATTAGTCATATTTAGGGTCAGGGTTCTCAATGTTCTAATTAAGATGTAAGAACTAGAATTAGAACGAAGAACTAGTTCTAATATGATAATCATAACATAAGAACTTTGCTCTAAATCACGAACACGACTATATTGATAAGTAAAAAACAAGAATTAAATGGATCTAGATGTATTCATAGCAAGAACAACCAAAATGTTCTTCTCTCTTTACAATGAAGCATCTTACTCCAATCTACTAAAAAGATAAACTAAAACTACAGAGTAGTCATGAATCTATATTTAATATTCTTGATTATGATTTACAAGGAGATCTGGGCATCTATTTATATGGGCTAAAGGTCGGTTCGCGTCGAGATAAAGATGGTAACCAATGATACCACCTTTGGAACCGACTAAGAAACCACCTCGTGAAAGGTCGGTGGGAGAGGCGGTGGCGTAGGCCTGGGCGCGCCATGGGCACGGCCGTGCCCCCTGGCCCGCCACTCCATTGCCTTTGCGTGATGGGCTTCCGGTTGGGTCTTGATCACGTTCATGTCGGTTATTGGCCTAGATCCTCGACATAGATTGGGTTTCTGTTGGCTTCTTGGTAGTGGGCTGCGCGAATACGCTTTCCGGACTATGCCTTTTAATTTTCCACTGTATTCATGTATAAGTCCTGCAAAACAGTATTTCTCCAATACAAGTGAAACTTGGTGATTTACAATGACATATGCATATGAATTATGTTATTTTCTACTCTTTTAGACCTTAGTTGATGGGTAAAATAGAGCGTTAATCATCGCCAACAATATAATAATTGTAGAATTATTATGAAATAACAAACATAGTAGATGTTATCTTTTGTATTAGGAGATAACAGTCATGTGTATCTCTTTCCCTTTAGGCTTCGTTTGGCAATGAGGGATCAAAACTCACGTGGGATGTAAACTACGTCGGGGTTGGGTGATCCCCGCGCGTCCACCCGTTTCCCTCGACAGCTTCCACCCGATCCTTTCAATCCCCTCCCACGTTGTATCTTATTTGGCTTGGCTTGGATAATAACTGCTGATGTGACTTCTTAGCTTGGATAATAACTGCTAATGTAACTTTTGGGAAGGTAGCATTCCGTTACTTGTCCACAGGCTGTAAGGTCTTAAAAAACACATATGCTGACACCCAGTTAAACACCATTTGTGAACTAACAATACATAATTCGTTCTCTAAATTTGAAAAATAAATATTATAAAAATAGCAAGGTCAATTCAAGGCTCATCCATAAATTCTAAAAAAAGGAAAAAAAGATGAAATGAATCCAAAATTCAGCGCATGAACTAAACCTGCGAAGACTCATCTCATCTACGAGTCAATAGAGCATTATATAAAGTTACAGACTAAGTTCATAGCAAAATTAATAACTTTTTGGGTCTTGAAACCACATGCTAACACATATTGCAACCTTGCTTCCTTTTCTTGGGCAATGAAACAAATCTTTCATACCTTCAGTTCCTGCAAAGAAAGAATCAATAGTTAACCTTTCCTCTGTTTTGAAATTGTTGACTAATAGTAGTGACAACTAATCAAGAGTGGACAAAATAGATAACAGTAAAAACTCAGCTTCAAGATCTGAACTATTGGCTAACAAAAGCAGAGCAATTGAAAGCTCTATCAAGGACCAAGTCATATGTGACACTGAATACCACAGATCTGAGAACAAGACTACTTCCATACAAAAGCTTCTGCTTATCATGCAGATTTAGATTAGTCTGAACCAAACCGAAGTGCAGCATCACATATATGTACTGTACAGATTTAGATTAGTCTTATCAAGCAAAACCACAGCTAGTTGTACACCTACAACAATAACAATAGCACAAAGACTTTGGCTCATTTTGCAAAACAAAACACAACCATATATATAGTAAAACATAGGATATGACAATCTAGAAATAGAAGCTGTCCAAGTACTCTAAAACGTAGCATATGACAGCTAGCTGGAGGACTATTACCACATATACATACAGATTTCTTCACTGTACAGATTAGCAGGTGAGCAAGATATATTTCAATTAACATACTTCACCAGAGAGATACCACAAGCAAGAGAACCATTTGCACTGAAGAAAGCATGATCAAAGAAGAGATTAAAGAGAGATAAATGCAGAGTTATGTGCAAAACCAAAGACAAACCTAACACTCAAAACTTAGTGCTGTTCTTCAGTTCCCTTGTGTCTGCATACTGGTTCAAAGCAAACACTTTCTAGTGAGTTCATAAAAGTAACAAAAAATGTTTCACCTTAAAAAGGTGTGTATTGCTAAGTAGAGAGTCTCAAATGTTTCACCTTAAAGTAAGGGAAGAACCTAGGGTCTGTGCTGATTTTCCAATGAGTTTCAGTTACCACAGCAGGTTTCACAAATCTACAAGTAAGATTTGGGATTATGTTGAAGACTGACTTGATGTGCCGATGTATGGTTTCTCCACTATGTTTGAATTCATACTGAATATCCTCATAGCTTGCATTGTGAGACAGCATATACATGAAGAAAGCAAATTGCTCCTCGACTCTAACACCTCTAGTGTCCCGCAACAAATGCTTATCCCTAACATAGGTTGCAATGGCTCTGAAGATGTTGGGCTCCATACGGAAGGCAACGCAACAATCTTTCACATGTCCATTGAGTACTTCTTCGAGACGCTCCTTTCCTGGCAACCTTGATGTATGCCTAGGTATTTTTTGTCGGGGCTCCCTTGTACTACCCAACAGATGTAGAGCAGGCAGAAGAAAGAAAATAATCTCATCATCGTCGTCATCCCTCCTTTTCCTAGCTAGAGCATCCATAAGTTTGTTTCTACAATGTAAGTGTAGTGCATTTTCAGCTAGTAAGTCATAGATCGACTAGTACATACTAACACAATGAAGAACTAACAAGAGAGGCTAACAACAGCGCGCATGGAGTTTTTTCTAAAAAAAAAAAACAGGAACAAACATTCAACCAAATAAGTATAAAAAAACAGAGATCAGGCATGGTGATGATGTGACTAGACCATAGAAAAAGGTATTTGTGCTAAGTTAATTATAATATAACAGTGTAACTAGATCCTAGAAAAAGGTAGCTGTGCTAAGTTGACAAACAACACAAGAGTTGGCGTACAATGAAAACTGCCTGACAGTGACTGAACTGTAGAGTACCAACTACAGAGAAAACTCATCCGATTACAATAAGATGTTTCATATAATGATAGAAATAGTTTTTTTACTAACCAGTATAGTACCATTCAGTTATACTAAAAGGATAAGAAAGAGCTTCTACTGAGACAAAATTTCATATAATGATAGAAATATTTTTTTCTTACTAACTAGTATAGTACCATTCAGTTATACTAAAAGGATAAGCAAGAGCTTCTACTGAGACGAAATAAATATTTTTTGCTTACTAGCTACCAGTACCATTCAGTGAAGAAATCCAATTTGAACCTGTACAGGCAACAAGTTATAAAACACAGCAATATTAGAGAGCAGAGAGAGAGAGGGAGATCTGGCCGAACCTGGAAACAAAGTGTCCTTGTAGAGATGGTGTAGATCCTGGACGTACTAGATAGCACTGCAGATCCCGATCTTGGAGAAGATAGCACCTCACACTAGGCCGGAACAGGAGCAGTTGTCCCCGTCACGATCTGACTCCAACCCAAGGATGAAACAGATGAGGAGAAGGGATTGTGAGGAGGAGATGAGAGACGTGAGCTGGTGGAGGCGCACCTGATGCGCCGGCCGCTGCCGGTCTCAGCTGCCGACGGGAGCGGCGCGGAGCGGAGCGGAGGAGCCGAGCGGTGTACTGAAACCCTAGCAAGGAAAACCGGCTCAGGAGAAGGGGAGGGAGGAGGGGATGAGGCCGAGGAGGACCGGAGGAGGCGGAGATCATACCTTCAAGCGCGATCGGTGGTGGCGGCGTCGCCGGCAGACCGGGCGGCGAGGGAGGAGCGGTGGCAGTCTGGCCAGTCGCGACTCGCGACTTCGCGAGCGCGTGACGGGAGCGCCGTCCCGGCCTCGGACGGAGATATTTCTTTCACCCGTGGATTGAAGTGGATCGGACGGGTTTTTCTCCAATCCCACGTTACCCAAATGCACCTTTTCTGTACCCACGTGTGTGGAATCCCGGCGTGGGTTGGCTGCCACCGGAGGCCGGAATCCACTCCAATCCCCACCGACCCAAGCTTATCCAAACGAAGCCTTATAGTTATTTGTTGTACCATGTACATATCAACTTATAAACTTACTTATATGTTTCAGCTTCCATTTGTGTTCATCTTTTGTGTAGGAGTTGCCGAAGTTTTTAGTTCGGCAACCTTTTATTGTTGTATGGTAGCGTCCTAGGTTTGCGTGGTACCTAGGGTGTTACAGGAGTACCCTATGTCTAGTCGAGAATAGCTCTTTATCTCGTATACTCAATGTTTATAGGGGCACTGATAGCTATGAATCTAATTGCTCAGGGTGGTATTAGGTATGAGCAGATACCGATCAGGGGCGCCCTATCTCGCCTTATATAGTCCGGGAAGTAGGGTTATAGTTTGTCCCGATCGGTTTACAGCACGGTTTCCTTGTTGGTTACAAGGAAATCTATCATGTAGAATCTTTTATCTCAGGCATATATCTTGATCTCCAGGCTTCCCTTCGGTTTGTTGCTCACCCACCAAGGTCAATTATGTACTGTCTTGGTTGGGCCTGATATTTGACGTCCTCAGCCCACCGTGCTTGTAGTAGTCTCATATGTGGGCGGTGAGGTGTCCTGAGTCTATATCACCGACACGATTTGTTGAATACATTAAGAACTATTGACGGTAATGACGAAGATCCGATTATTTGAACCCTAACTTGCATGTGGGCTAGGTACCTATGTCATACCTGGATGTCATGTTAATGGCCTTTTAAATTGTTGCCTCTATGAAACAAAAGGTGTATAACACCAGGTAAATTCTCTTCCATATAAATTCGTGTATAATTATGGCAAATGGTGTGCACTAGCGCACTCAGTGAAGCTGAGTTACCGTGAGTGTGTTTGAATTTCATTTCAACTCAACGGACAGTCTGGTATTTGATATGAAGCATTCAGTGAGTACAAGTCAAACTGAGTTCATGTCATTCAAACCTCTTTAGACTTTTGCTTCGGTGGAAGCATCCGGTTTGGCACCTGAGCATCTCTTAATAGTTGGCTGCCAACTCAATACCACGGAAGGTTTGCCCGGTGAGGCACCCGGTGAGAACAAGAGCATCCGGTAAGCAGAGTTGCTTCTGTGTTTTGTTTTGGATGATCTGGAAAAAATGCATCTTGTGATATCATCCAGTGGTGCTCCATAGCATCTGCTATTAATGTTTAGGCTTTGCTCTTGCTGAGTCGCTGCTTTCACCAGAGCTTCGATCTGGTGCTCAGATCAAGCATCCGGTGGAACGGCGAGCATAGTTTTTTTTTTTGAAAGGATGGCAAAAGCCTTTACCGCGATTTCTATTAGACGAAGAAAAAAAAAGGCAAGTGCCAGCCTAGTTTTATTGAATGGAAACCGAGCCAGAAAAACCGTACAACCGAGGAGAGTATCTCACTCACCCTGCACCACTCAACCCGCACAACTTTGGTACAATGAGGAGAGTGTTCCACTCATCGTACACAGCTCTGGTACAAAAAACCACTCAACTTACACAACTACTAGCTCCCAGTTGGTCGAAACGACCCCAACTAGCACTAGTACAAAATAGCTCAACGCTGACACCATGGATTTATTTTTACAGGCGGATTTAATTAACGTGCGTCACTAGAAATAAAACGATGGGGACAGATTTAGAACCGCCTGTAGAAATCGATTTTTACAGGCGGTTCCTTAAGAAATCCGCCTGTAGAAATAGGGGCATTTGTACAGGTGGTTCCTTAAGAGAACCGCCTGTAGAAATCAATTTCTACAGGCGGTTCTCTTAAGAACTCGCCTGTACAAATAGGGGCATTTGTATAGGCGGTTCCTTAAGAGAACTGCCTGTAGAAATCGATTTCTACATGCGGTTCTCTTAAGAACCCGCCTGTATAAATCGGTGTCAATTTTAAAAATTTAGTTTTTTAAATAATTTCAAATGAAAAAACTGTCTACATAAAAGTTGTAGATCTCGAAAAGTTATGAAACTTTGTAGTTGAAACTTTTTTCATTTGAACTCATCTTGGTGATGTAAATTACGGTCAAAGTTTGAATTTTGAAATTTGACTTTTTGAAAAAAGCCTCGGATGGAGAAACTACCAAAATTAAAGTTGTAGATCTCGAAAAGTTATGCAACTTTGTAGTTGATAACCTTTTCATTTGACTTCGTTTAGGGCTTCAAGTAGTCAATTTTTTATTGTTTGTTATAATATGTGGGGAACCGAAAACTATTTTAGACGCATGTGATGGTGTAGTGCAGTGGTAGGGAGGGTTCCGCGCGAGCCCGAGGTCACAGTTCGAATCCCGCCGACCGCGTAGCGCGTGAATTTTGCGCGAAAAATGCCGCGACTTGCGACTTGCAACTTCGACGGGGACGGGCGGGCGCTGGCCGATGGGTCCATTTCCATATTTAATTTTTTTTATTTTACTATTTTTAAAACACTGTTTTCGGAAAATCATCTGTGCAGGCGGTTCCGTTAAGTGAACCGCTAGTACAAACCCTGATTTATACTGGTGGTTCACTTAAGGAACCATCCTGTACAAACCCCAATTTGTACTGGCGGTTCACAAAAAACCGCCTGTACAAATGGTGGATTTCTACAGGCCTTGTGCACAGGCGGTTCGATAAAACGCCTGTAGAAATGCGTTCTAAACCACCTGTGCTGAGCTTTTGTGTACTAGTGTAGACACAAACTCGACAGCTAGTTTATTTGTAGTGTTCGTTCTGCTTTGTTTCCATGCTTTCCTAACCTCTTGTTTCTAAGGTCAATAGGGTCCTTTGTGACCATGTGATCTTGACGATAGCTAGAAGAGATACTTGTGAACAATTTCGGAATATAGGCTGCCCTAAGTTGGGTGGTCACACCATTCATTCCCGTCCGTCAATATGGTTTATTGATGTCGGGCACATGTTCTTGGTTCCTCAATGTGAAGTGTATGCATTTATAGTCCAAAAACACATCCATACACCATGGCACTGTACAATAGAGTTGACTGATGCATACACATGGTCTTTTATTAATAAAAAAGGAAAGAAAAGATATATTGCAGCGTACTCCGGAACTGATCAGGACTAGTAATTAGGGAACAACAGTAAGTGAACACACGGGAAATCAAAGGACCAATACAATGGCGACGAGGAGGATAGTACGCACAAATATTATTCTCAGGATCAGAGGGAGTCGGAGGAGGCACTAGTGCCACGGCCTCTCGCTCATTAAATTTATTTGTTTATTTATATACTATATGTCTGAGTCTGCATGGATAGAACGCCACTCACGCTGTGGTGGCTGCCAGTTGCCTCATCATATATGCGCCTACTTGTCCAGCCCATGGCCATGCGTCTTCTCCATGGATGTGAGGAAGCTGCGCCATTGCTTGATCGCGTGATCGGCAGCCTGCATCCAAGACAAACCCGGAACGCATGGGACCTTATTAATGCATGAAATTCAGATCCATAAACTTTGTTCCATTATCTAAAAGAAAAACGAAATCAGATCCATAGATGTTGGCATACGTACCAGGTATATGTCATGCTGCCTTGCTCGGTTGATGTCGCCCCGTAGGACGGCGGTGAGGTCGCGGGACTCGTGGCCTTCTTCCTTGTGTGATGACGGTTGGTTCGTGCGCGGCAAGTCGTGGTCTAGCTTGCACCAGAGATCGAATCGCTTGTTGACCCCATCCAGAAGCTCGACGGCGCGCTTGCAGACAATTGACGTCCCCGCATCATGGGCAGATGCTTCCCTGGCCAAATGCCTATGGGCCTCCTGCACCATTGCATTCATCGCTGGCGTGCGGAATTGGCCTGTTGCAACCCTGTGAGACCCTGGCAAGCTTGTAGTTGTCGCACGCTGCATCTGGTAGCTCGACAGCCATGAGTGGATGCATCCAACACCCAAGCCCTGCTTTAGGATACCCACCATGGCACTGATGTCCTCGTCGATGCCTCCCAGGTCAACGAAGTTCCTCGGGGCTTCTTTCCAGGATTCATCGGACTGCTTGAACTCCTTCCACTTCCTCTGCAGCAAGCTCGCTGCGATGGCCTGCAAGACCGGGTCATCTCCTCCTTCCTTCCCATGGACGGCACTAGCAGCCTTCTCCTTCAGGGCCAGGAATTCTTTCAGAACGCTTATAAGCAACTCTAGCACCTTGAACCGGACCATCTGCTGCAGGACTATGGGGTAGGGTGGGCAGGGGTTTGCAGGAGGATATGAGCTGTTGGCAACGTGAATTGGGAGTGACACCGAGCAAGTGTCAGTGGTGGTCGACTGCCTGCCCGGTGCTTCCTTGTACGTGACCCTAGCATTAATCCCATTCAAAGTTGTATAGTAACCCCCCGACCAACTCCCGGTACGATAAGAAAAGTAGACAATGAAGTCCTTCACCTCACCAGCATAGAGCGTGCCAATCAAGATGCCTCCAGAACTCCCCCGGAGTACGTAACCCCCAGGGTCGGTCCTTGTTATCAGCAAACTGTTTGACCAGATGTCAACGCAAGCATCGACTGGCTACTACGGTCTTGAACCCAGCTAAGCAGATGGCGAATGCCTCCATGATCTTGTTGTCAAGGTTGTCGGTGATGGTAGTAATAGATTCCATAGGATGTATCAGGCGATATAGTGAAGCGCCTTTGGGTCGTGAGCCTTCCCCAAACCGAAGGTGTGGACTGGGTACTTTCGGAGGAGGCCTCGGATAGGATCCGTGGGGGCGATATTCTCATCGCCCCATTTGAACTGGCCGTCTAGACCATCCGAAATGAGAACGATGAAGCCTGCACGCTTCTTATCCCCTCGGTCGTCCAGGAGCTGTAATATTTGGTATATATAAGTTAAAAGAATAAAAAGGTGAAATCCAAATTTAATCAATGTTTTTAAAAAATAAAAGAGTCCAACTCAGCTACAGTTGAAATAATAAGTGAAATTCAATGTAAAGACTGAAACTTCATCCGATCACAGATGTAGGTCCATCTAGGTTTGTCCTGACTCAAACTTCTCTAATTTTGTCTGGCAGCATCCATAAAAATATATTATATTCAATGAAAGCAGTTATATAACTTATAAATTATAAAAGTAGTTTTCACAATGAATTTAGTAATGCCAACCTTGTATTGTCAATCTATGTAAAATTTTAGATGTGGATGGTTATGGTAAAAGTTAAATAGGTTTTGCTGAGGACAAACCTAGATGAAACTAATCTAGATATAAATATTTTATAAGTATAAAAAGCTTTTTCATTGACTAACTATAAATATTTTAAGAATTTTTTTTTCATTGACTAACTATAAATATTTTAAGAATTTTTTAATACCTCACTACAAATTCATGGAATAAACACTCATTTTTGCTGCTTCATGGCACTATAACATCATCTGATTGTGTTATTATTATTACCATTGCATCATGTAATAACTGCCTTAGAGTTGATATCTTTTATCTGACCTCTATGGCACTATACCATCATATGATTGTGTTATTATTACCATTACAGTTGGCACTAGTTGACCACTTCATATACGGTCATCTTACCATATAATTGCAGTACCAATAAAGTAAAAACTACTTAACCACTTCGTATTCATTATTTATTTATGGAATTACTGTATTTATAGTTAGGATCCTACTTAGCCACTTCATATATCACCATTTTATTTATTCTTACAATGATTAGAGATGATCCTAGGCAACGTTGGTGTCTACAGTAGAATTTATACTTTGCACCTCTCTGGCCATCATCATTAACACTTAGCAAGCATAGATAATCTTATTAACTGCAATAATCTGTCTAGAGTAGAATTTATACTTTGCACCTCTCTGGTCACCATTAACACTTCGCTAGCATGGATAATCTTATTAACTTCAATATCTATTAAAATGTATTGATTGTTTTGAATTAAAGGAGATCAAATAGAAAAACAAGGATATGGATTTAACTAAATAGGATTTTTTTGAGAAACAGAAAGTAAGTTAAATGAAAAAGGGGTAGTCTGCCCAGCAGTTTGCAAGGACGTCTTGCTAGTTAACACTTTCACATTAAAGTACAGTCAGTTTGCTATGTGTTGCAATGCGTATGTGGACACTCTTGGTTGGTTAGGCCCTAAATGATTTTGGAATGCAGGATCTTACAATTGTATTCCATCAATTATTGTATTGTCTTTTTTATTTACTGTAAGCTCCACCAATGTATGAGGAGTGGTAGTTTATGAACTAGTATTTAATTCTTATGCGCAAGCCTAAATGAATTCATATTGGGAATCAAATGGAGTAGATAAGTTCACCACATACCTTCACAGCATGCTCCAAGCTCGGTTTAAAAGCAGTGTCACCCATAGCCACAAGCCCATCCACCTTTTTTTTCCATAGCCATCCGACCACTGCCAGATATTTCTAAAATGCCTGTGGTATTCTCTTTGATGACCTTGTCGTTGAATGCTACAATGGCAAGGCGGTCGTCATCACCAAGCTGCCTTATTATGAACTTCATGGCATTTTTCAGCAGATCCAACCTTGATGGCATCTCTGTTTGTGATGCCGCTGGCCAGCTCATGCTTTGATTAATATTGATAAGTGTGACTAAGTCAATGGAGGCATGGTTCTTCATAGATGAAGGTGCTTCAACGCGCACCACTGCTGTCCCATTTAATGTAAATGTGTGTGCGCTGTCTATCAGAAGTATAGGGGGGTTCGTGGCAATGCTTACTCTGACTTTCTCCAGGGTCATCTTGATCTGCATTCGCATTTTAGAATTAGAGAAGCATCGGAACTTCACTACTACTAACTTCTTTGAAGTAAACAAGTGATGTGTGCAACCAAATATTTTAACAATAGCATACATATATAATTTTTGAGCAATAATTATATGTAAGGGAGGATCCAATTACACCTTATTAAATAAAATAAATATATAAAGAACAAGGGAGTTTATATGCTAGCATAAAAGAAAGAATGAGAGAAATTTACTAACAGACTCCTGGCACGTGGAAAAAATGCTGCTTCAAATCTCCCATCACCATTTATTGGATGGACAAAGGTGATGTGTGTAGACTTAAATTAAAAGTACTTTCACAATGTTAAAATTTCAAACGATTTGAAAATGTAGCTCAACAGAATTTTCTGGCAAAATTGGTGTCTTGGAGACTGTAGCGAGGACCAAATACTTCACGCTGTTGTCACTTGTCCATGGACCCATGCTGTTGCATGGGCATTAAGAGATACAGGTGTTAGAAATTTGTGGGCAAGTTTTAGGCTCATAACTAACTAACATTGCTTATCTTTGGTCTCTCTTATTTGCTCATAATCTAAGACAATACTTATGCAAATACTTTCTTATTTTTATATGGACGCGATGGAGTGAGTTTACCAGTTGCTATATACACTTTTGCATTCCAATTCATAGTTGTTCCCTTAGCATTGCATGTCCATGCGTTTTTTTACATGTATTTAGTTAAATTCCCACCCAAGTGTTCGTATTCTAACACAACAATCATATAGGTACTTTCTTATTTTTTATCCAAATGAGATAAACTTTCTACTAATTAATTTATATACCTTTTCATCCTTGTTCATATTCTTCACCTTTTCATCACTCCTCTATTTTTGTTTGACATGTGTTTATTATTAGATTCAGCTATGTATTTGGCTTGGAAATCTATATGATCATCGCTTCTTTGCATATATGTAAACATGGTCTGTACGGTAACACACATCATGTATTATATCTTAAATCTTTCTTTTTCTGTATTAACAGTGGAAGAAGTGAGTAATTTAGAAGCATATACAAAGTAGTTTGTGATATTTTTTTGTCTTGACAGACAGGCCATTTGGATCGGATTTTACATGCTAGTTTATTTAGATTATTTTTAAAACCCGTGAAAGTGGATAATTTAGATGCAAATTTAGGGGGTAATTTAAGTGAAGATTAGTAGATTACTTTAGGTTAATTCTAATAATGGCAGCAGTGAGTAATTTAGAAAAAACTTTAGGAGGTTAATTTAGACTATGTTTATAGTGACAAGGGTGGATAATTTTTTTAAACAAAAGTAGAATAGATGCAATAGCTAGTATTATCATTATTGGTTACAGTTTAAGAACTGATGGCTGGGTGTTTTTCCTTTAATTTTTTATGAGAAATTGTTAGCGTATCTCATGAGGATTAATGTGGAGTTCAAAGGAAGTCCAATTAGTAATACTCCCTCAGGTCCGGTTTATAAGGCGTAGTCAAATATGGTACGGTCACCCAAATTTCAAGTTGACCACTCATTTATCCTATATTATATTTTTTATGATTATAAAATTATGATCATTGGATAGTATATTTGATCATGAATCTAACCATATCAAGTTTGTATCACAATAGTTAAAAATTGTTCACTAAATTATTAGTCAAAGAATGTGAAGTTTGAATATTGCTTTTTGTGTTCGCCATATAAACTGGACCGGAGGGATTAGTATAAGGAAAGTAACTAATTGATTACATACTATAAACAGTGAGTAGTGCTAGCTGTATTAGCTGCCAGTTTCAACATACAAATGAAAAAGGTATACTTTACAAAAAAAAAATAAAGTAAATATTTTTTTTTCGGTTTCAGAGAGTCTGAATTATTTGTCAGGTCTGAATAGCTAAAAAACCACAGCAATTTCTGCATCAAATTAAAGATTAGGGAACAGGGAAGAACAGGATTCTAACAGTTCTACAAAATAGAACCGCCATAGAGACAATGTAGTACTATCTTTAGACCAAAATAGATTTTGTCATACTAGAATGTAGACAACCAAAGTATTAAAAATTTAGTCATGATTAAAAATTTAACCACTATTGTCCATCAAAAAGTAATTTTGTTGTATGAGAATGGGCTGGAAATTTTAACATTAAAAGTATAATAATAATAATTTTATTGCCTTTTAATACATTTAAAGGATTGTAATGCAACCGGCAGATATAATAACTATACTTTCATTTTGGAAGAAATGGGAGACGTCTGGAGTAGTGGTGGAAAATGGGTAGCAGTAATCCAAAGTATCCAGTACATGTATCCGCATACTTTGTAAAATAGATAATAAAATGTACATATCTAAATTAATTTTTAATTGTTTCAGTATATAATTCGGATCCATATTTGTTATAAACGTGGATATGGATATATATAAAACAGTCTTCATTGTGAAGAATAAATTACTTTTTGAGACTATGCTCTGGTCTCTAGACTTGACGTTAATCTCTTGAATGTGGATACATGCACTATAATTGTATGTCGACATTTCTAATAATTTTGAAACTATCTAAAAACGACTTGCATTCAACTTAAAAGTTTAAACTATTTAATGACGAATGATATTGATTTTAATATGACCAATAATATATAGATATTAATTTAACATGTCTAATTATATTAATTTTAGTATTACTAATGATATATAATTAAACTGTCAAATGGCCCCTGTTCAAATTTTAAAAGTTGAAAACATTTAAAAGTTGTATATATATGACTAATGACAACAATTTATGTGGGCTAGTTCCACGTGAAGAGCTGGTTGTAATCTGGGTACAAGGTTTGGTTTTGTAGGTGTAGTATAAGTGAGATGTGCGTGTGTGTCATGTCGATGTGTGTATGTATATTAACAGATGCTACAACTGTATCGAGATGAAAGACGTCCAAAAGAAAAAAGAGAAAAAAAGAACTTCGTTGCTGCACGCAAGGAATCAAGCGCTGAAGTAAAAGCATGCCTAAAGTCTAAGCAAAGACAAATTTTGACTCTGGTATCTCCTTGGCAGCCTAGGCCTTGTTTAGTTCGTCGATGTAAAGTTTTTGCATATCACATCAGATGTTGCATGGGATATCGTATGGGGTGTTCGAATACTAATGAAAAAACTAATTATAGAACTGGCAAGTAAACCGCGAGACGAATTTATTAAGCCTAATTAATCTATCATTAACAAATATTTACTATAGCACGATATTGTCAAATCATGGACTAATTAGAGGGTTAAAATATTCGTCTCGTAATTTACTACGCAATCTGTGCAATTAGTTATTTTTTTGTCTATATTTAGTACTCCATGTATGTGCACAACAGTGGCGGACCTAGGATTTTCGTGTTGGCTATGCCACGCAAAACAATTTCACATTCCATTCGATAAAAACCATTTACCAATTTGGTAAACAATTATAAAATTCACAACATAATCCGTTATGCAGACATTAAATGACATAATAAATTTTAAATTTACCTACATTAATAGTTTGAATTGTAGGCATAAAAGAGACTTAACACCTGACTTTTTAGTCATCGCTTTCTAAAGGACATGAATGTCTCGGTTATATTATCTTCATCCACCTCTAAAAAAAAAATATCCGGCTCAATAAACAATTATGTAGTAAGTTTTTTATCTGCAAAATTAGATGATTCAAACACAGCGCGGCTAGGCAACAACAAATCTGTGACCTCTATGGCTCTCTTTGCGACTCCGCGGCTCAGCGCAACTACAGCGGCCAGCGGCGTAGAAGTGCACGGCGCAGCCGCACGGGGCAGCAAGAGAAGCCAACTGGGAGACGTGCCTTGACTCGTGTGCGTGTGGCCATGCGGGCTGCGTTATGTTCCCAAGCGCTGAAACGTCAGCCAATATTTCTCAATCTAATCTTCGTATTTCTTTTTTTTATTAAGTATATACCATAGCTGACACTTGAGCCCAGGGTATGCCGGAGACCACCCGGGCACCCGGCATACCCCCTAGGTCCACCCCTGATGTTTAAATATCTGATGTGATGAGATGTAAAATTTTGACGTTGAAACTAAACAATGTTCTACTCTTAGAAAATGTACGTCCTCCAAGATAGAACAGAGTACGAGATTTCCATGCGTGATGTAAACACGGGCGTGGTGTACCGACCATCCTAGTCAAACTAATGTACCACTAGTGGATCGGAGGGGCCAAAGGAACAGAATGCACCAGCGTCGTCTGTGACTCATGTGAACGCTAGGCCGTGGCTTTGTGAATTTTTATTAGAAAAGGATGACTTTGTGAATAGATTTATTAATATTTATTTACGTGGGTCTCACCGTCCTACTGCCCCTTGCCTGGCGGTCTTCACCTGAATTAAGGATACAGTAGAAATCATGCGGTGGTGACACCGACCCTGCCTCTTCCTGTCTCGTATGAATAAATATAAAAAAATATAAGCATAGGCTACAAAGGCATATTATATATTTATGGATTATCGATGTAGCGCATGCCCAATTACACATGAATTTAGAATTAAGGAAATTCATAAATGAATAATGTGCACCTGCTTTCCGAATATGGCAGTTAACAGCGACAGGAGGAGATGATCCGCCTACCTTGATTGGCTCAAGAAGACTCAAAATCGACGGTGGGAACCAAGGGTCTTTGGATCTTATCTGAAGCTCAGCTCTGGTGGAGTTTCTTGTTTTGAGGACCTGGAGTTTGATGCGGTAGTATCGGGTAGTGAGGAAGCAAGAAATAACAATTAGATCTGACAAGTTAAGCAGTGAAGGAGTTTGTCCCTTGCATCAGCCTTATATATATGCAACCCGAAGCACTAGAACAACATCCGGAAAAACCAAAGAATTAGTAGATCAGGATGCTTGAGTCTCTCGGGCAAGCAAAGGGGAGAAGCATAAACCAGTTGAGACTCAATGAAGAAAGGCATATTCTCAGGTGAACGTGAAGGAAAGCACATAGTTTTTTAAAAAATAAAGGAATAAACATCTGACTTTATCTAGGGATGAAAACAAACGGAAAAAAAAATCCAGTCTTCACGCTCCCGTTTTCTACTTTAGTTCCGCCCATTTCTATATTTGCAGGATCCTGTTTTGGTATATATTTACGGAAACAGGAGAGGAGATTTCAAGTACAGTAACAAAACTGTAAGATTCACTCGTTGTTTTCTTCTTGCCATTGTGATAGTGCCCCATGACGTAAACAGTGCATTGCCTCCTGAAAAAGGCCTGCAAAAAAGTTTTGGGCGGCAATTATCAAACACAGCACCTCCTATTAATAGCAAGGTATTGTTTGATTTGGCGCCTGTTTGTACCATCCATGAAAAAGATCAAGAATGTTCGCGGGAGGTCCTAAACCTAGAACCAAATAAACAGCTCGCCAAAGGAATTTAGCATAGGCGCAATCAAAGAAGAGGTTTCTAGTTGTTTCATCTCTACAACAAAACATGCACGATTTGTTACCGCTCTTTGGTAAGTATTACACCCGAACACACAAAAAAAAAAATCCACTGGTATTTTCAAACGCCAAATTTTCTATGAGATGATGATGCGGGTATTGACAAGGTACTTTGTACATGAAATTTACTGTAAAGGAACCATTATTTTGCAAAAGCCAAAAAGGTATCCCTTTCATCTTGTAAATTAGTGTTCACAATTCTTGCTGTGATATTGTTCCACTCTGACAATTTATTCCTGTTGTAACAACATTACCAGGGCTGCAGGAGGTCGCGGTGCTTCCCCGCCACAACCGAAGGCACGACGAAACGCCGCAAGGCAAAACGTGCGGAGGCCGATTTGCACCTGGAGACAACTAGCACGACCGTGAAGTGAACGGCCTCCGCCTGAAGGCGAAGACGCATCTCTGACCGAAGGCGAAGGCACACTGAGACGAGAACACCAAGAAGCAACCTTCGCACGAAGACCCATCCAAAGCGAATGGCTGGGGGCGGCCCAGGCAGAGGTTTGCGCTAAGGATGTGTCCTGGGGCGACCTTCGCCTACACCATGGGAGGGAGCGAAGGCTGGCGCCGGGCCCCCACCTCAGGGTGGTTGGACGAGTAAGGGAGAAGGACTGGTGGACCCTCAAGGCGATGCGTGCATAGGGGAATATCCGGGGAATGTACCGGTAATCATGAGGGTTAATAGTGTAAAACAGCCACTGTGAGTGAACTGGTAGGCTATAAAAGGGAGCTTGCAGCCCCATGTATGAGTTACTTGAGACGAGTTAATGCAGCCCCCACACATAATCCACTGTTCTTGTTCCGTAACCTAAGGCCTCACTGCGCCAGGTTCAGACATCACTGGCGGTTCAAAACCCCCTTCACTGGTGGATTTTAAACCACCATAACCAACTCAGCAGTGATCACATCAGTGCCGGTTTTGCCAAACCGGCAGTCATAGCTCACATATCACTTCCGGTTGATACAAACCTACAGTGATATGTGAGCTATCACTGCCGATTGGTTTTACAATCCGGCAGTGATACATGAGCTATCATTGCCAGTTGTATTCACCAACCTGGTTGTGTCGTTAATATATGACTGCTGGTTTTTTTGAACCGGTAGTGATATATTTTTCACAATTTGCATTTTAAGTAATTGTTTTATTTTCAATTTGAGGGGAGGTGGTGGAGTGGGAGGTGGGGGAGGTGGAGATGGAGGTGTAGGCGATGATGCAATCGAAGAATTGGATATCAATGTGGATGTCGGCGTCATTACAAATCCATCAACATTTATATTACAAAAGTTTCAAAAAAAAACTATAAGTAACGAATTAACAGTCGCATTACAATAGCCTATCGATTGTGTTCTCTTCCGTACTCCTTCTTGAACTTCTTGGTCCTAGCAATGGAGAATGATCCGTTCTTACTCAATATCTCATCGGTGATAAACTTTGCTAGTTCCTCTTGAAGTCCTCTTATCTCAAAATCGATCAGCTGGTTGTGATTGTGTGCTTTGCGCTGTAATTGAAGTAAGATGATATTGAGATGCACAAACGTAAGACAAAACAATAGAAATGGAAAGCCTACGTACCATTTTATCTCCATGGTCTATTTTTGCACCGAAGTAGACAATCATTGCCCACATCACATAGAACCCGCATTCATTGTTCCCCATCGGTTGATCTAGGGTCTTCAGATCCTCCATATACTGCACACTGAATGGGGCACTCCATGGCTTCTTCATCTTGCTATCGAGATTTTCCCATTAGGGAGTGCCTTCATTTTGTGTGTGACATTGTAAATAAAGTATGAGGGCTGAGGAAATTACAATGTGCTATGTGATTAGAAAATATTATGATATTGGGTTTACTTACTTATTCAGCACTTTGACTAGGGGGTCGATAGGAGAAAGTGGCTTCTTCTTTGAGTCCCACACCTCGCTATGTAAATCTTGAAGATAGATATTTATCTACGAGGACGAAATGGTTGCTGCGATCATGAAATCCATGTTAGTGAATGACATATCAATAAAAGGAACACAAAATTAAGAGCCGAGAACACATACTCACAGTTGTAGGGTAGGAGTACGTTTGTTTTTTTTTTTCTGAACATCCTTTCAAACTCTATCTTCAAACTTGTTGCTATATAATCATCCCCACCATTGTCTGTCTCTTTGCATGTTTTCTTGTTTACAAATATGGGATCCAAGAAGTCAACATGGCTCAAACGGTTCTTTAGGCACAATTTTTCCATAGACCTGAAAAATAAACATAGGATATTTATTCAAATGTAGGTCACGTAGTTTATTATAACATTTGTGAGGGTAGGGTACGTACATAGTCCATAGCATCAACATCTGCGTATCGAGCGAGTGCCTTTGGTATAGCTGAAAGAGGTCTTCATAAAAAACATTATGCACCATTTCTTCGGGATGATTAAAGACCATTCCGGGGGGATACAAACCTCGAAACATTTGTACTCCCCATTGGCTGTATCGACCTTGTAGTAATCATGCAACTATCGCAAATATGTTGGCAAATGTCTATACTTTTCCTCGGTTGTGACCACACGTTGCGCTCTTCTATACTGGTATGCGATCGGTGCTGATTCAAAATCCTTTGATCCATAATACACCTCCATAGCATACTCCATGGATGTGCCCAAGTTGTTGGTCAAGTTCTATATCGCTAGCAAATCCCTGGTGTGTATTTTTGTAGCTCTGATTTGATTACTCTCTTTATTGTTTTGCCTTTCGAACTGAGTCTGTTGTAACCACCCAGGGAGACTAGCTAATTTATTGAAGAAGGACTTGAATGCCTCCATGTTTGGACCCTCCACAGTACTTGGGGCCTTTATCAAACTCGTAATGCTACCATCCACCTTCTTCTTTTTACCTTTCTAGAGAGCATTCCCAACCGAATCTGATGACCTCTTGTGATGTGAGGTCAAACCTAATCTTAAGCTTGATCAAGATCGCACTTCTTTGGATTTTGTTGTGGGAGGAGGAGGAGGAGGAGGCAGAGGCTTCTCTGTTCTTAGGGAAGGGCATGGATGTGGATGCATCTCTTTTGTCAGGGGAGGAGGTGGAGGAGGCGTCTTCTCTTTCGGGGGAGGAGAGGGAAAGTGATCATCCTCCTGTCCAAGCACAGGAGAGTAACCTCTGAGATACGGCGATGCCAATGATTGAGCACCGTCGTCCTCATCATCCGAAGGTGGCTGCTCATCCAGCTTGATGAAGCATTTGTACCAAGCCACATGAGTGCCCACGTTGTGAACAAGACGTGGCCTATCTTCCTCCACTGGATAATCAATGTGTATCTTATTGTACTTCTTGTCCAAGATCTTATCAATGCTGACCCTGGCATACCCGAGTAGCATTGGCTTTCCATGAATGATGTTGTCTCCTTTTGGAAAGGCCCTGTCCGACCGCCACCTTGTCTTTTGTCCATTGCTGGTGGATGTACAACCTGACATTAACTAGCCTGGTGATGTCGTCCACTGGATAAGGAGCATTTACCTCTTGTTCATCAGGCATAGTGGTTGATCTGTAGCTACTGCAACCCTTGAGCACTGGGCTATTCCCAGTTGAGACAGCCTGTGGTTGTGTCAAATACATGGATTGCGTAACTGTCATAACTTGTGCATCAACTTGAGCAACTATCCGTGCTTCCATGCAATCTTCAATTTCCTTTCGCCACCTTTGGAGCTCCTCTTCTCTTTGTGTTCTAGCCCTCGCCCGGCTCTTATATGACGAAGATTCACCTTCGAATGCTTTCTCCCAAGGAACAATCTCGGCTCCTCTTGTGTGACCGGGGTGCTCCTTGTTTTCAAGTGCTTGGGTGAGCACGTCATTTTCCCTATCGGACTTGTGGATTCCTTTGTTCACTTCCTTAGTTAACGTTGAAATCGTCTGGAGGAGATCGGTGACGGGTTCACTCTTGGAGGAAAGGCTCCCGTCAGTGTTGTACTGTGCCCCCTAGCGAGAAGGTAGTTTATTGATCTAGGCTGTCAATCGCTCGTCTGAGGCCTTACACTGCGCTGCTTTAGTTTTTGGACTTCCATTTCCCATTCTGGTATTTTCCTGACATAGCAATGCAATCCTAGGTGATGAGGATCCTTTGCCTTAAACGAGTTTTCTTTATTTCTCTCGCTTGCTGCCTGGGCCTCTTCGGATAGCTTGTAAGCCTTGAACTCCTCCCAAAAGTCCCTCTGCTTGGCCTTCTCCCCTCTCTTAGAATCTGGTTCTTTGCCCTCCTTGATTAACTTGTACCGTTTTCCTTGAAAGTCTTGAACATGCAACCCACTGTTTCCTTGGCCTTCTTCTTAACTGTCGCCTCGTCACAGTCATTATGGAAAGTGAAATACCCTCTGAACTTGTTCCAAACTAACTTCTCACTTTCTGGAACCCTCCACGGGTCATCGTCATGACCAGCCCACTTCCTGTACTTGATCGGGATAAAGTCTCTGACAAGTGGCCCCATGATAATTTTGTATGGGCCCAAAGCTGTAAGAGGCTTCACCGGCTCCCCTAGTTGGTCAAAATCAGAGATGTGCTAATGTTTGCTTGTTTGAGGAAGCTCTGTTGCACCACACTTAGTCCTGCTGGTATACTCACCACTAGGCTCTTCTGGCGGAACCTGTTTCAAAATTCATAAATAAGTCACCATCAAACTTATCTAGCATGTTTTGTTACTACCACATTATTAGGTATGACCTAAGTTACGTTGTCTCCTTAGCCTAGCCGCAGATAATGGCTAGGGCTCCAAGTTTGCTCATTGTCATCGTCCCGATTGTCATTGCCAACATTAGTCAGATCCTGTGGCTCTCTTGTCCTAGTGCTCTCTGATTATGGGGTATTAGTAGTTTGGTGATGGTGGTGAACTGGCGGTGACGAGTCATGTCTGTAGACATGCATGGGGTTAGTGTTTGTATGGCACATGCGTTGTTTTGATGAACGGTAGAGTCATGTTTCGATGCATTAATACAAAGTACATACGATACAACTAGTAAATATACAAGACAACATTAATGACCAAATCTCAAACTCCAATTATATTATTCCTAGTAGATATATAATACAAGCAGTCTACTATAGTAGTCTACATTAACTTCTAGATACAGAATACAATAACCAAAGCTTGACATAAAATGATGATATCTTTCTGTTGGTATAAGTTAACTCAAACAAATAAACACTAGGATTATCTGTAAGCGGATAGATACCGATGTAGCACTTCACCCGGGAGTATTCCAAGGTATCATTATTTATATTTTACCATAGGGAAAACTGGATGACTAGAATCTAGACTTAACCCCTGAGCTGCTATCAAGGATGGAGAAAATAGAGTGATAAAGGAGATTGCTAAGGCTTCTAGTTCTAATCCTCACAGGATATGATATGATTGTTCTTAATGGGAATTACTATAGAAAAGCACCAACAAAGGGTAAATTCCTTAGTAAAAGAGACATACGGTCCTACTGACGGGAGGTGGACAGTGTAAGATTCAACAAGGCTAGGTCACCCTCGTGAGCTACCACCGATCCGGACAGTATGGGGCATTTACGAGCAAATATAATCTAAGCACCATGCTTAAACTATAAATTACTACTTCAATCAAGGAGCCACCAAGACTAAAGCACTTAAAAAGAATCATAAACCTTAAGAACAATAACAGCAATGTTACTCACTTGGATTAGAAGTTGAACTCTGAAGAAATCTTCAGAAATAAGCCCCAAAGAAGGACTTGAATCCGCGGGTACAAGTCTTAGACTAGTCATCGACAGGCCGCAACTCCTCCAACTATCTCAAAGAAGGACTTGAATCTGTGGGTACAAGTCATAGAGTAATCATCGACAGGCCACAACTCTTCCAACTATCTCCAGCTCTTCTACCACACCACTTCTAGAATAATACTAGCCCTAATCGATAGAGACTACAAGGCTAATCTTATACTTGATGCTTGGCTCTAGATCCTATCTTGGTTTCTACTTCTCTATAGATATATCGGTGAATTTCTGAAACCCTAGATTGATTTCTCTCTGGATCATCTGAAACCCTGGGGGTCTAGGGCTGTATATATAGGCCAGAGCTATGAACCGTAGCCCTTGGATCAAACTGACTTCGACGGGTGGTGGAGATTAATCCTCAAAGGCAGTGGAGAGTCCACGTCGAAGCGAACCCGGAACGGAGTCACTGACAGGTCGACCGACCTGGCAGGGGGGTCGGCTGACCTGCCCTGGCTGCCAAGCGGGCCCTGCTTCAGCCGGTGAGTCTCAGGTGTTCTCTAGAATGTTCTTGATCCCCTTTCACGGTGGAATTCGATATTTTTCTCTGATATGTGGGTCCTTCTTGGTTCTTTTCCTGTATAGTCCCTGAAAAACACAGATTTACTAAAACTCGAGGAATTCTGTTAGTTTAAACCCTATTCTAGATGGTGGCTCTCATTTATATCGCTTTTCATGATTTGTTGATGGGTAAAATCAAACAATAACTATCGTCAACAAGCTACCTCACACTAGATCTTTGCTCATCCCGAGTAAAGGATGGAATTAAGTAATCTTAACTTTACGACTAGACATCATCATTTCACTATTCCTGGTCATACCTGCAATGCGGGATTCCTTGTGCCTACCATAAAACTTTGAGCGGTTGAAGAATAGAACAGTCAGAAACTAATCACCTTCCTATATCAATCAAGTTAGTTAGAGGCAAAAATAAAGCATAGCTTACCTTCTCCTTCTTTGTAGTACTCTCATGTCACTCATATATGGTGGTGTTGATCCTTACCAAGGCATAGATGATGTTGCCTTCTCTGTTGCCTACTTCTAAAGCTTATGTGGAGCTGATGTAGGGGTAAAGTGAAAACATACTTGTATTGCATATATTGTAAAGCCAAAACAAGGATCTAAGGAGAAATATGTCATACTCTTAGATCAAGATGTGCATATGTGTGGAATATATGGTGGCTAATCTAATTCTATTATGCTCCTTTTGAGGATTTTTCTCTCCCTTTTTCTTTTGCAGGACAACATGGGCTATCTTTCTTTTTTTTCTTCTTTTTTTCAGGCGGGCATCTGAGTACCCATTGTTTTGGTATTCCAGACACTTGTCAATTTTTACCTCTCAGGTGAACATCTTTGTATCCAGTTTTCTCTCTTCTCACACTTTTGTATAGCCACATGCCTCTTCTCTTCATAAACTTTGAGAGATGATAACAAAAACTTAGAGCATTTATTCCTAACAAACTTCTTTTTGTGCTTTCTCCAATATCGGAGTGAAACATTTTGGGTGCATAGGCATGTTGTTGCATATTCCTAGTGTAGGAATAGCAGATATATGTGGAGTGTATGTGATCTTGATCTTGCGAGCATGATAAATTTCTCAACAAGGGTCATAAGGTTCGACAAAACTCAAAGCAATAGCAAGTAGTAAATGTAGAAGGTTGATTCTATCCTATTTTTGGCTCTAGTAGGTAAATGCTTTTACTGCAAAGGAGAAGCATAGCTGTTGGTTTTAAGTTTTGCAAATAAAATTCTTCAACAACTAGATATCAAGAATCGAGCATTCATTATTCTTACTATCTCGTATTCCACAACAACTTAAGCAACATGGGGTCCCTATTTTAAGTTCCCAACAGTAGCAAGACTTTCAGGAAAAGTGTTATGCATGTCTATCCTTAAGTCAAGGCTACTCAGGTTAATCCTTTCATGTTTTAAAGTTACTTAATCATAGGGTTTTCAATTCAATGCAAAACAGGGAGCGACGTACGAGAAAATAGGGAGTTTAGGGTGCGTACCTGACCATGGACAAAGCTCGTAGCGAAGCGGCACTAGGGTGGATTGGCTGACCTAGGTTTGGGGTCAGCCAACCTCTCCTGGTGGCCGTTCATGCTCTATCTCACCGTGCGTGATCTGTGTGTCGGTTGCTTCTGTTTTGGTGTACTTTCGTGTTCGGTATTCGTCGTTCCAACACGTGCTCCTCTTCCACACTTGTTTCTTGTTTTCCTTCATGCATAACAAAGTTGAGACAAACACAAATATATCCAAGCGAGATAATATTGACTCAAACTGACTTTATTAATAGGGCACTTTATTACACAAGGGAAATTAAGACTCTCGAACTAAAACAAACTAAGCAAACTAAAGTGAACTAATCAAGCTAAAACGAACTAAGCGAGCTAAGGGTGCCCTGATACAAAACTCTAATACTTCCTAGGATTATTCTGAGAGAAGAGCTCAAACTTAATCTCTAACTCTCTATGCTTCCCTTCTTTCAGATCAATCCTCAGATTGGTATTGGCTAGAGATCTAGCAAGGAGTCTATTCTGTTCTTCCATTGTCTTCATCCTGTTAGTGACCTCGGCCATTTGCTACTGGAGATCTGCCATGGTGACCTTGGAGTGCTTCTGTGGAGGTTGCTCCCTTCTTGGTGCATCCTTGGGTGGCACGTACTTGACCTTGGCCGGATTGGCATGGACTCCATCGAAGGTGGGGCGAGAGGTGTACTTGGCACATGTGACATGGCCATCCTTGTCGAGCTTCACCTTCGTCAGCGTCTCATTGGGATTCGGCGGTAGGAGCTTGACATCCTTCGGGAGCTTGATGGTTGGTTCCTTCCATGGCGCGTCCTTTAGGTAGAGGGTCTCTGGCGGTGGTGGAAGGGCTAATCGTGCACAAGCTCGAAAGGATTGGTCGTGCCAGCGTGGCTGGGTTGACCGAGCAATGGCGAGAGGCCATGGAGCTCTAGCAGGGATGATGGCTTGGGAGTCGTCGACGGGAACTTGGCTTAGATCCATCCCGAAGGGGATGATCTTGTCGTCGGCCATGGGAGTCTTGGAGGAGATCTCGTAGGCACGAGGAAGAGAATGGCATTGGATGAGATGAGATGGGAGGCTAGCAGGGGCTGTTTATATAGATTTCTGGTGGGCGTTAGGGTTTCGAAATTGACCCTATGAGCTTACGGCAGCGGCAGATGGCCTAATAGATGTAAAAGATGGAAAATATGCGAGAAGAGACCTGAAGGTTCACGACATGAAAAGGTGGTGGAGTTTTGGCTCGTAAGGGGGTTGACCGACCTAAGGGTGTGGTCGGGCAACCTCCCCTGGTGCCCGATGGTCTCCGGTCTTTTTGTGTGGCTTTCTCATGATATTTAGTTTCCAAAAAGTGCACTTTCCCTTGCGGGAAGGCAAAAAGAAGGCTTAGGCCTTAATACACTTGGTAAATTGATAAATTTGATAATATCTAATTCTTCTGGGCCCTTAATTGGTTCTAGAAAGTGTTTGAGGTGATGACCATTTACCTTGAATAACGTACCTTTGTTGGTTTGGAGTGTGACCGCTTCATGGGATGAAGTGTTGATCACCTTGAATGGTCTTTCCTATTTGTTTTGTAGCTTTCCGTGACCGAATAACTTCACCCTAGAATTAAAAAGTAATACCTGATCTCTGGGTGTGAAGTCCTTCTTCTTTATTCTCTTGTCGTGCCATCTCTTTTTTCTCTCTTTATAGATCTTGGAGTTGTGATATGCTTTCTCACACCATTCATCTAGTTCAGAGAGTTATATCTTCCTTTTTATTCCTGTAGCATCCAGATCTATATTCCATCTCTTGATTGCCCAGTGAGCTTTGAACTCGAGCTCAACTGGCAAGTGACAGGTCTTTCCATAAACAAGCTAGTATGGTGACATTCTAATTGGTGTCTTGTAGGTTGTTCTGTATGCCCATAATGCTTCTGGTAGCCTTTCCTTCCATGCTGTTCCCATTTCATTGACCGTCTTCTGCAGAATATTCTTGATCTGTTTGTTTGATGTCTCTGCTTGCCCACTTGTCTAAGGGTGATATGGAGTAGCAATGTTGCGACGACCCCATGTTTTGCCAAATATAGTTGGAATCTCTTGTCGATGAAGTGGGATCCTCTATCACTAATTACCATTCTTGGAGTACCAAATCTTGGAAATATTATTTCTTCGAACATCCTCTTTAAGCTTCTGGAATCTATAGCTTTGCATGGCACGGCTTCTACCCATTTTGAGATGTAGTCTGCTACCACCAAAATGTACTCACACTGCTTTGACTTTGGAAATGACCCCATGTAATCAATTCCCCAGATATCGAAGAGCTCTACTTGGAGGTTGTTGATGAGTGGCATGGCATCTTTTGAATTGATATTTCCATATCGTTAGCATGCCCACACCTCCGAATAAAACTTTTCATGTCATCATACATTGTGGGCCAAAAGAATCCACTTTGCCAAATCTTTGCATGTGTGCGAAATGCGCCATAGTGACCTCCATATGGTGACGAGTGGCATCTTTCAATAATCTTGATCCCCTCTTTCGCCGGCACACATCTCCGGAGTAGTCCATCTGAGCATATCCTGAAGAGGTATGGCGGGTCCCACATGTGTTGTTGACTCTCGTAGTTGAGCTTCCTTTTGTCCTACCCTGGTGGTACATATCCTGCAACCATAAAATTCACAATATTTGCGTACTAGGGGTCGGATCGGATGATCCGATAGAGCATGTCGTCCCTCATCGAGTTGTTGATGGGCATTTCCTGCATATTCTCAAAATGCATTCTAGACAAGTGATCTGCTACAGAGTTTTCTACTCCCTTTTTATCTTTTATTTCTAAGTCAAATTCTTGGAGTAGCAAAATCCATCTTATCAATCTAGGTTTAGCATCTTTTTTAGTGAGCAAGTATTTCAAAGCAGCATGATCAGTGTAAACAATCACTTTAGCTCCAACTAAGTAAGATCTAAACTTATCAATAGCAAAACTACAGCCATGAGTTTTTTTTCAGTTGTTGCAAGCATAAGCAATAGCATGATGTTTTTTATCTTTGGTTTGTCCCAAAACTACCCCCACAGCATAATCACTAGCATCACACATAATTTCAAAAGGTAAAGACCAATCAGGGGGTTGAATGATTGGTGCAGAGATGAGTGCTTGCTTAAGGGTGTTAAATGATTTCATACAAGCATCATCAAAATCAAAGGGAGCATCCTTGGCTAGCAAGTTTGTAAGAGGTCTAGCAATCTGTGAAAAGTTTTGTATAAAGCGTCTATAAAAGCTAGCATGACCAAGGAAACTTCTAATCCCTTTAACATTCACAGGTGGAGGTAGTTGTTCAATTACTTCAATTTTAGCTCTGTCTACCTCTATCCCTCTTTCAGACAGTCCTAGCACTATTCCTTCTCGAACCATAAAATGTCATTTTCCCAATTAATGACTAAGTGCTTTTCTTCACATCTTTGCAAAACCTTATCTAAATTTTTAAGACAATCATCAAAAGTTTTTCCATAAACAGAAAAGTCATCCATAAAAACTTTCATGATTTCTTCAATCATATCAGAAAAGATAGACATCATGCATCTTTGAAAAGAAGCTGGTGCATTACACAATCCAAAGGACATTCTACGGTAAGCATTGGTTCCATAAGGACATGTAAAGGTGGTTTTGCTCTGATCATCAGGGTGGATAGGAATTTGATGATATCCAGAATATCCATCAAGGAAACAGAAGAAAGATTGGTTTACCAATCGCTCTAACATCTCATCAATGAAGGGAAAATTGAAGTGATCTTTCCTTGTTGCCTTGTTGAGTTTTCTATAATCTATGCACATCCGCCAATCCAGTGATGGTTCTCTAGGGTATTAACTCATTCTTGTCGTTCTTGACAACCGTCATGCCTTCCTTTTTAGGCACAACTTGGACAGGGCTTAACCACTCACTATGCGGCACAGGATAGATAATCCTGGCGTGCAATAGCTTTAGGACCTCTTTCTTTATAATCTCTCTCATTGCATTGTTGAGCCAACACTGGGGCTCTCGAGATGGTATGATGTTAGGATCAGTTGGAGTGCGATGGGTGCAAAGAACATAACTGATTTCTTTTAGATCTTGGAGTGAATAGCTAAAAGTTGATCGATGCTTTTCTAAGACAGTGATCAAGCGAATAGTCTCTAACTGGGAGAGTTTATCACTTATGATACCTAGAGATTGCATGTCACCATCTAGAAAAGCATATCTAAGACCGGCTGGCAATGGTTTGAGCTTAATAGGAGGTTTAGGTGGCACTAAGAATTCATCAAGGGGCAAAGGTTCTGGATTTTCAGCTTCTTCCTCGATGAAGAACTCCTCATCTTCTTCAAGATGGGACTCTCTCAGAAAATCAAGGGCTGCCACCGTGGTCTCACTAATTGGATCAGGCTCAAGACATGGCTCTGTCTTAGCATTTAAGGAACGGGTGATGGACAAACGGAATCTAAAGTTTTGTCCCAGTTGAACATTGATTTTCCCTGTTTTTCCTTCTTGAATAAGTCTTCCAATTGGTTGGCCCATCAACATGTTGAACTCCATGACATCAAAGATATAAAAACTTAGATGGAGCATGGTGTCGTTTACCTGGATAGGGAGCACATATAGAATGCCCAAACTTGGAATAATGTGCCTGGAAGAACTTTTCATGAGCTTTGTTGTTCGGGTTAGTGGTATGTGCATCAATAAATCTTGAGCAAATGATGTGGACATGATGTTAACACCCACAACTGAATTATAGAAAGCTTCAAAAGGGCCTTTATGGATTTGGCATTTGATTAATATAGAAGGTGAATCCAATTGGATCACATCAGAGGAAGTCTCTGATTCTTCTAGCCAATTATTATAGGTTATGGCTATAAGCTCTCTTGTGGTCGTTTTACAGAAGGCTACTTTAGGAGGGTCTAAAGGTTCTAAAGATGGTTTCTTGGACTCCTGAGGCTTCTTAATCATATGGAAGTTAGAGATGTTTCCAAATTCAGAGAAAAGATCATCAAATTCAAGTGTAAAGTCCGAAAGCGGGGTATCCGCCTTTTCCATGAAGATTAGGATGTTGATTGTAAAGGTTCAGGTTTAGCTACCCTAAGCTCTTCTTCTAACTTCTCCTTGGGTTGGTTATCTAGGATTTTGTCTAGGATCTATCGTGCTTCAGAATCTGAAACATGTGCAAAAGATCCTCCCGCAGAGTAGTTAAGATGCTTCTTGGATTTTCTTTTCAGACCCACAAAAAAGTGTTAAATGAGAATCGGGTCTGGTATGGATAGGTTTGGTCTAGATTTTATGAGATCATTAAAACATTCCTAGGAGGTGGCCAAAGATTCATTATCCTTCTGTTTGAAAGATAGGATCTTGATTCTGAGGTTGACAATTTTGGAAAAGGGGTAGAATTCTAGACAAAAGTCTGAACAAAGTGTTTCCCAATCTCCTATCTCTTTATCTACGGTTTGGTCACAACAGGTTTTAGCTCTTCCTTTCAAAGAGAAAGGAAAAAGCTTCCACTTCAAGGTTTCATCGGACATGCCCTCTATACGGAGGTAGTCACAGGTTTGTTCGAACTCTCGTAGGTGAAGATAAGGATTATTATCTCCCTCTCCTAAAAAGGATTGGCTTTGGACCATTTCAATTAGATACGGGCGTAGCTCATAGGTAGGGGTTTGGATAGGCTTTGAGGGTTGCCTAAGCCTATGGCTTGTGCTCGTGAATGCAACATATTTGTAGATGGGTGTGGTTTCAATGGCATCTATAAGGATGAAAAAAAATAAAGAGATAATAAAGAAAAAAGTATGAATAAAAGGTTAAAATAGACTCTAGAATGTTTCAACCGTTTTCCCCGGCAACGGCGCCAGAAATGCTTGTTGGCATAAGATAACTCAAACAAATAAACACTAGAATTATCTGCAAGTGGACAGATACCGATGTAGTATTTCACCTGGGAGTATTTCAAGGTATCGTTATTTATATTTTTACCACAGGAAAATGGGATGACTTAACCCCTGAGCTGCTATCAAGGACGGAGAAAATAGAGTGATAAAGGAGATTGCTAAGGCTTTTAGTTCTAATCCTCACAAGATATGATATGATTATTCTTAATGGGGAATTACTATAGGAAAGCACCAACGAAGGGTAAATTACTTAGTAAAAGAGACCTATGGTCCTACTGACGGGAGGTGGACTGTGTAAGATTCAACAAGGCTAGGTCACCCTCGTGAGCTACCACCGATCCTGGATAGTATGGGGCATTTATGAGGAAATATAATCTAAGCAGCACACTTAAACTATAAATTACTACTTCAATCAAGGAGCCTTGCATGACTACTTGTAGTCTTCACTTTGTATTATTATCCCTTGCATAGAAGATTTGCAAAACATCCTTTGCAAGGACGAAGGGGTCATCTCTGTATGCGATCTTGGATAGATCAATGGTAGTGAACCCATCATTGGTGTTGATTTCCTCTAGCCGGACCCACTGGCAATGAAAAAGAGCGACCTTCAATTGTTGTCCATAGTCTAGCTCCCATATCTCATCTATGAAACCATAGTACGTTGCCTCCACCATGCCGTATTCATTGTGGGCATCGAAACGAACAGCACTATTTTTGTTAGCGCTCTTTCCATCATGCTTTTTTGTGTAAAATGTAAAACCATTTATATCATACCCTTGGTACATCATCGCCATAGTCAAAGGTCCAGGAGCTAAGAGATCTAGCTGATAGCCCGTCACCATTCCTAGCCTGCGGCGTTGAAACCAGTTACCGAATTCCTCCTTATAATTTTTCTCAAGCCAAGCCTGTGACCTACCGATGTGCTTACTTTGTAGTAACTGCTTGTGCTCATCAATATACGCCATCACACCATGTGCCTGCTGGAGAACAATGAAGTGTGCCTATCTAAAGGAAACCACTTCAGTCTATTGTGACAGCTTTCTCACCTATCATTCCTTTACCCCCTAGCCTTCCCTCATGACGAGATTCTGGAAATCCGACCCGATTGATGTCCAGATAATATGTGCAGAACTCAATGGCCTCCTCCAGTTGTCCATCCTTCTACCATGCTCCCTTCTGGTCTGAATCTATTCCTAACATACTACCTGAAAACTTTCATCAACCTCTCGAAAGGAAACATCTGGGGTAGGTACATTGGGCCAAGGGCTTTAATTTGGTCAACAAGATGAACAAGTAGATGAACTGATATATCGAAGTAAGTAGGTGGGAAATACATCTCAAGCCTGCATAGAATCTCGGCTATCTCTTGCTTCAGCTGGTCTAGATTGGCCCCTTCAATAACCTTTTGTTGGCGTTTCTTAACGTCGCTACTAGAAACAGAGTTAGACTCTATACCTGGTAACGGCGCCGAAATGCCTGGTGGGTATTTCTTATGTCTATTGGATAATTCCGCAAGCGCACAGAATATATCGCTGTAGCACTTCACACGGGAGTATTCCAAGGTATCGTTATTTATTTTATCCCAAGGGAAAGCGGTGCTAGGAATGATTAATAAAAGAGAGAGATCCTTAAGTCTATAGCAACTTAGTATCAACTAGTGATAGAGGGGTAAATCGATAAATAGAGGAAAGGGTAATGACACTGAGACAGGACAAGGTTTAAGATAACTAAGGATAACTAGTAGAGTATAGCTAGGTGGGAGGACAATGAGTGAGTATAGGACTCCTATGACTCTTACTTTACTCTTGTGAACTATCCTATCAAATGGATGAGATACACTAAGACGGCTACCTTACTTCCGGTGTGTAGGGGATAGTCCGAGACAGTAGGGGATATAACCTCTACCCGAAGCGGCTATGCTCTTATGGGAGCCTACCTTTTAAGAACTTGCCTAAAACATGTGGAGGGATTCTAAGACTAGACAGTGCTGTCACCACCTGCTAGCACCCACTAACAATCCGTGCGACAAGCGGCATTCAATGGTAAGAACTAGTCTAAGCACCACGCTTACACTAATTCTCACTACTCTCGCTAGGTACCAAACAACTAGAGCACCCTATGACAGGCGATGAACTACACACGCGAGCTAGTGACAGGATCACAATCTAGTATAAGTCAACTATAAGATAAGATAAGACACAACAATACTATGATGAATAGTAAAGCACTAATTAAAGACTTAGTAAAGTAGATAAAAAATAATATATTGATAAAGGTAAAGTCTTACAGAAAGAAAGGTACAAGAGCTATACCAGACTCTCCAAGCAGACGACTCCGGAGACCCCGAGCGTAGCTCGACTCGACTCTAACTCCCACACTAGACTAATACTACTACTAAGGAGTGGAACCTCACTCTAACTTGCTTCTCTTGTCTCTTGTGAAAAGGGTGATGGCAGCCTCTATTTATATGAGGGAGTGGAGAGGTGCCACGTTAGCGATCCGCGTGCTCCTTGCCTCTCCACCCTTGGATGAACCGCCTGAATACCGCCTCAAGATGGATGGCATTGGTGAATCCAGCACGTGGGAAGCATGTAGGAAGGCGGTGGAGGCCAACCGACCTGGCTGGGCACCAGGGGGGTCGGCCGACCCCCTTATGGCAGGTGGGCCCTAGCCAGGGGCTTCGAGAAGGTGTCTCCACCTGTCACAGGGTGTGTCTTCACATTTGCTGTGTGTTTGTCACGTTGATTCATCGCTTGATCCTTGTGCTTTGCTTCTCCACCGTTAAATGGAAACACATGTTGATCTGAGAGTTGAAATGGATTGAGTGGAGTGTCACGAGGATTGTGCCACGTCACCAGAGCCATGTGGGCCCTATACATGGGTCGGCTGACCCATGCATGGGCCCACCTTGAGCTCTCCTCTCTTCCATGGCATGTTGTTCACCGTATCTTGAAGTTTTATGACCTGTTTGATCCTTCCTGCATTCACAAGCTAAGAGTACAAGTGGAACTAGTTATTGATAAAATATGTTCATGTTATGCTTATTCTCCCTTGAATCCGAGGCCTGTTGACGGTGTTTGAGTGTGGATTTTTATGGTATGTCCACCGTCAACACCTTTTCAGAGATCGCATTGAAGAATGAACACAACTATATGATTGGGACGCGGACCTTGTTAGGGAAGATACCTCACAGGTAGCCAGTCATGTGCCTTCAGGTTCACACAGTAGCCAGTTGGCACTTTGAGATCATTGAAAAAAGAAATGAACATGTCCTTTTCTTTCTTTTTCAGTGTCCATGATGCCACCGGAAGTTTCAAGTGGCATCCTCAAGAGTTATTGGGTGCAACTCCTTCCTGAGACCCAGGTGTGTTACATGTCCAAGCTTGTCGCAAAAGAATCCATCATTGTTCCCCAGTGTTCATCAACGTGTTAAGTGTGTTACTGCACACATTTTTAGTTATGTGCATTGGATCAAGATAGTGACGTACATTCAAAAGTGGCCAATAAGGTAGTTTCCAGAAGATTGAATTTTTCTTTCAGATACTATCTGCTGACGCTGGTAATGCCCCTTCCCCCTTCCCAAGGACAACATTTGTGAGTTTGCTTACTTGTTTAAGTATCTGTTTCCCGTATCGATACTTTGGGGTCCATGTTTCTCAGTAGTCCCATTTAAATCTTTTCTATTCCTTGCGGTAAGGGTGATCCTTTCGTAGGAACCTACGATGCCCCATATAGACCATCTTCTTGTTTTCTGGTAGATGTACAGCATCAGTCTCGTCCAAGCACTCGATACACCCTAGTGTATCCTTTTGTCTTTTCTCTAGACAAGCAACCTCGCCCTAGATGGTCGGTAATTATAGCGACAAGTATAGCCTTTATCATGACATGTTTTTTTTACTCATCCCAAGCATTCTTCACACCCCTCTCCCACATCTCTAGTAGTTCATCGATCACTGGTTCTAGAAGCACATCGATATCATTGCCAGGTTGTCTTGGCCCTTGGATTAGTAGTGGCATCTAGATGTATGACCAGTTTCATACAAAACCAAGGTGGAAGGCTTGTATATATATAGTGTCACTAGCCAAGTGCTATGATTGCTTCTAACCTAGTCAAACAGGATTCATCCCATCTGTGCTCAAACCAAACCAAAGATGCCTCACCTCTCCATCGATGTTCTTATAGAACATAGTGTTGATAGTCCTCCAGTCCGACCTATCGGCGGGGTGCCTCAACATTGTATCTTTATTATGCACTTCGCCGTGCCAGCGTAACAGCTTGGCTGACTTTGCATTTGCAAACAACCTATGCACTCGTAGAGCTATAGGACAATACCATACGACCTTTACGGGCCCTCCTCTGGTGTTGCTACCCTCATTTTTTCGGCCCTTGCTTGTATCGGGGAGGTTTACACTTGGGATACGCATCTAAGTCTTTGTATTTTTCTCCACGGTACAATATGCAACCGTTGAAACACGTGTGGATTTTCTCAATCTCGTGGTCGATTGGGCAAATCATTTGCTTGGCCAGGTAAGTATTTTCTGCTAACTCGCTACCCTTTGGGAGCAGTTTCTGCAATATAACTAACAAGTTATCGGAACCTTTATCACTCAATCAATTCGTTGATTTGAACTCTAATAGCATGATGCTGTCTTCCAGTTTGCTTATTGGGCAGGTCACATACAATGATGTTTTTGCATCCTTTCTCATTTTTTCCAGTTTTTTCAACTATGTAGCACTGAGAAATCCACCCTCCATATCATGTAGGAGCTGAGAAATGCCATCGTTTTTCTCTGTGTCGTCAGTTAACGTATTCCTAAACACATTATGATTGGTATGCACAGGTTCTGTGTAATCAGTAAACAGAAATTCGTTTAGGGATACACTAGGCATGGGCATATCATCATTGTTTTCTTGTGGAACTATTTTGACCAACCTCCCCATACAAAGTCCAAATTGTGTAGTCTCTCATGAACCCCCTGGTAATCAGGTGCAATCATATATGCTCCACGTCACCCCTATTTTCTCGTACTCTTGCAATCTTTGCATGGGCAGAATACAGGCTATGAGTCCTTAGCGTTGGCTCTGGCGAGCTTGATGAATCATCGTTGCCCATCAAGTACCGTCAAGTCTGTACATGATAGATCATACATCCACCCTCGATCCATGTCTGTAGAGGTAAAATAGGCAGAGGAAATATAGGAAAGTTATAATAAGAGCCTTTCTGAACAATATTATTTGAAGCACATAAGCATAATGTATTCTTCGATAAAAATTGAAATTGGTCGCCCTATAAAAATTGAAATTGGTCGAGCTATAAAAATTAAAATAGATAGCCCCATACAAAGTAATTATTCTACAACATGCCATGTAAAAATGGAGACAAAAAACTAAAAAAATTGAGGCTTCATTGTAAACATCATTAATTGTAGATCATGAATACAATTAATTTTACGATAATTGAAATGGATCACCCCTTTTCGAATACCAATTATTCTGCACAAATAAAAAGTAGAAATTGATAGCCCCATAAAAATGGAGACACAAATTACAACAAAAATAATCCTTAGTCATGAACAACAATGTAGCTCCAAACAATGGATTTGTAAGTCTCACATGGAATTGCACACCCTTTTCGTATACCAATTATTCTACACAAATAAAATGTAGAAAATGGTAGCCCCATAAAAATTAGAATTGCTAAAATAATTATTCTACAAAATGCCACATAAAAATAGAGACACAAATTACAACAAAAATAATCATAGGTCATGAACAACAATATAGCTCAAAATAATAGATTTGTACACATAAAATTCAAATTTAGTTGGCTTCACGTAGCAATAGTATACACTAACCTTCTCAAATGTGGATTTACCACATATTTGAAGCCTTGCTCAATCAAGATAGAATTCAAATGTGCTCTCTAAAATGGAGAAATTAAACAACTACAATAAGAATCAATCTCCGGACACAAAAGCGTTCTAAACCAACAAACCCAAAGGAGTATGCTTGTTACTAACCATAAGCTAGAAGATCATGACCACACTTGAGCATCCAAGAGTTTCCTTGAGCAATTCGGTGAAGAGCAGCCGCAACAATGGAGGGGAAGGCAGAAAACGCACCGCACTGCTCTGTGCCGTTGGGACAGAGGAGGGAGAGAGGTCGAGCTATATGTAATGTGGACATATCACAGGAGGTTTAAGCCACAAACCAGTAGTGAAGCTCAATATCGCTGCCAGCTGGTGGCTGGAACCACCTGTGATATATCACTGCCGGTACCAGCCACCAACCGGCAGTGATATTGAGCTTCACTGCCGGTTGAGCCCCTACACCAATAATTTTTGGTCTGCTCAGAGCTTGAACCGGCAGTGAAGGTTTATCACTGCCGCCCAACACAATCCGGCAGTGATGGGCCGGCAGTGATGTTTGAATCTGTAGTAGTGCCTTCACCTTCGAGCGAAGCTTGACGGGTAGAAGGAGCGAAGACGGTAGTCTCAGCCCTATGCTGGATCAAGGTCTAACAATTCCTATTAATGCCTATCTGAAGGAAACATTAAGAGAAACAATACTAAGTATTGAAGCCACTATATCTTGTTTTTGTTGAACAATACTATAAAGATTTGGGTATTGTGCTTTTAGAGAATGTCACCCTAACTAGGTATCCTTCTAGAACCTGAATTGAGAACCATCAGCCAAGCTTAACTTTTCCTAGCTTTATGAATTGGATCCTTTACCCCCATTAAACTCATCTATAAATGAGAATCACGGCCCTTTTGGAAACCCATGTTAAGATCTTGTCTTTAATGTATTTATTCCGGATAAGTTGTTGCCATATTCTATCTTCATTACACAACTTAAAAAACCACTTATTTAATAAACACTTATTTTGAATGTCTACATTTTGAATACCTAAACCTCCAGGCTCTTTGGATTGGCAAATGATGGACCACATTGCTGGTCTGTATTTATTTTTATGTTAATCATACTACCAGAAAAACCTTGATCTATAGTACTCTATTTTCTTTAGCACTCCTCTGGGGATCCTGAAAAAAAGATAGTATAAGCATAGGTATACTAGATAGTACTGAATTAATTAATATTAATCTACCACACTATGAAAGCATATTTCTTTTTCCATCTATACAACCTCTTCTCTATCCTTTCTTCAACTGTTTTTGAGTCTTTGTTGTTATTCTTTCTGTAGTGCATTGGTATCCGCAGGTAACGGAAGGGTTATGTTTCTAATTTGCTGCCAAATAACTATGAATGTTGCATCTCACAATGATTAGCTTACCCAAAACAGAAGATTTCACTTTTATCACTACTACAAAAACTATTTTAGGAGTCGGTGCCAAAACATTAAATGAGGCGGGAAAAACTTCAACCACCGCCAGAAATATTTATTGAGGCGGTCAGGAGATACCCACCTTGAAAAATAGTACGGAGGCGGTAATTTTTAAGACAACCGCCTCCAAAAATATTCTATGTACGGAGGCGGTCATTTTAAAACAACCGCCTCCGGAAATTGATTTACGGAGGCGGTCATCTTATAGACTTTTTTTGGGGGCAGTTGCCTTAAGATGACCGCCTCCGTAAATCAATTTTCAGTGGTGTTTGTTTTAAAACGACTGCCTCCATAAATACTGAAGCCCAACTGGACAAAACGAGGTCTGACAACCGTCATCGTATGTAAACAGAAAAACTTAGGGTTTGTTTCATCCAATTCCTCTCTCTCATACACACCTACTCCCTCTCAACAAAGGCCGACGGGCGATGACGCTCGGCGCCCCTCCCTCCCTTTCCTCCCTCTCCTCTCGTCGCCCCATCCTTCCTCTCCTCCTCCTCCAAGACTGGCTCCGTATTGTAGCACGGCAGAGCACGGGGGCCGTGGAGGCTCTCATCCATACAGATGGAACGGATATAGCCAGTGTGCGAGTCTTTGCCTACTAGGCGTGGGAGAACCCCAGCACGTGGCGAAGGTCAGGTTCAGGAGGGCACCTCCGCACCAAGCGCAGAGTCTTCGCCGATGCTCGTGGGAGCCCCTGGGAAAGGCAGGAGGTCCCTACCGACCTCTGGAGGCAGGATCGAGAGCCTTCGTGTTAGAGCCAACCCCCAAGTGAAGACTCGGCAATATGAACCCCGATCCAGCAAGGACTCATATCCGGAGCAGTATCCTAGTGCCCTGAGATCAGTCCTTGCCGTGCTCGGGCGCAATGCTAGCGGAGACTGAACCGCTACACGACAAAGATGGGAGTGGTTGAAGAGTAGGGGGAAAGTGACACCTGTGCCCTAGGAGTCGGTAGAGGTAGTGGAGAATATCCAGGGAATGTACCCATCACTTTATAGGGTCTTGTGTGTAATCGACCACCACGTGTACAGTAGACTATAAATAGTGATATAAATATTGAGCAAAGAGTTAGTTGAAAGCATTTACTTACCACCTGGTCGTACTGGTGTCATGGTGAGAACCCGCCTTCGAGCGGAGGTACTATGAGTCTCCACCCTCGAGCGGAGGTAAAATCTTTACTCGTGTTGAGGGGCTCCTTTCCCCAACATTTGGCGCTCACCATGCTAGGACACTAAAGACCCACAATGCCACCCAAGAGAAAAGCCCCAGCATGCTACCGCGACGGAGCCGAGACCCCCAGAAGAGGGAGACCCCTGGGTCATACGCCCCGCAATGGCAGAGGCGGCAGGAGGCGATGACCCGCCACCAAATCCCTCGAGTAACAACAACGAAGGTGATGAAGCCCCTGGAGGAGGCAAGGACCAACCAACGCCAGCCCTAGAGCTATTCCCGGAGCAGGTACTCCAGCAACTATAGCAAGAACTAGCAAGAGCCCGGCAAGAAAGGGATCGGCTCGCAGAGGCGCATACCACCACACAGAGATCCATGATGATCTCAAGGCAAGCGGCCGAGCTGTGTCAACAGCTGGCACTTGTCCAAGCAGAGAGCCAGAGCCTGCAATCTCCACCATCCTCCAAGGTGTCGCTCCAACCCCCAGTCCGCAGTAAGGCCATTGCCTGTCCTCCACACCCGAGAGCAACCAATCATATTACAAGATTCCTCGATCCAACACGCCACAACAACGTTCGACAGCAAGTCACCGCTGTCCCAAGGACTGCAGGCAACCCCGTGGCTCACGAAGTATAAACCTACCACCTTGCCAAAGTACAATGGCAGGTCTGACCCAAGGCAGTTTCTGACTGAGCTTTGAAGTAGCAATAGCATCAGTCGAAGGAAACGACGCAGTCCTCACCTGAATCCTTTGTCGTAGCTACAGAGGGAGATGCCCTCATGTGGTACTCCATGCTCAAGCTAAGCTCAGTATACTCCTGGGAGAACCTTCATTGATAGGATCATAGCCAATTTCAAATGATTCTCCAATGAGTCACTGATAGCCTCTGACTTATTCCAGAGCAAGCAAGCGCAAGGCGATTCCCTGAAAAAGTATTTCCTAGAAGTTCATCCAACTCAAGGCAAAGGCCCTAGATGTGCCAGAGGAGGTAGCAATTGAAGTAGCAATCAAGGGCTTTTGCATCAGACCCTTCGCTGCACACCAAGCTATAGAAAAGCCACAGACACTCGATGCACTATATGATGAATTCAAAAAATACTATCGCTCAAACAATGACCTCCGCAGAAGAATAGAAGAGCAGAATCAATACAAGCAGCAAGCCTCATCCCAGTCCAAGCAACAACCAAGGCAACAGAACTCTAACTGGCAGCAACCAAAGCAAAGCGCAGTAGGTCTTTAACCCAAGCCACCAGAATAACCAGCTGAGACCTCGCCTAGTAGAGTTAGCAGCAGCAAGGCCAACGGGGCGGAGTGCAACCAAGCCAAGGATGACAAGGAAACTAGAAGGGCCAAGCTCAAAGGCAGAAGAAACAATATTGTTTTTTCCACGGAGAAAACAAGGACCACTGTTGGCGGTCCTTATAGATCATTTTTAACCGTCAACTTATGCCTAAAGGGAGAGAAACTATCATACTTTAACACATAGACATATGCTATTAACAGAGTTTCACTTGTACCCCTAGTGTTTATGTTTTTGCAGGACTTTATGGTGAAACAAGTGGAAGTGCACAACACCAATTGGAAAGCGTAAAGGAGAAATGTGAATTCAGAGAATGCGCAACCAAGAATAACAAAGAAGCCAACCTTTATTACAAATCTGGGCCCATTCGTAACCATAGGAGGGGTCTAGGCCCAGAGGAGTACCAACCACGCGAAGGCGGTGGTCAAACGGGCCCACCAGGGGACCGACCGGTCCCGAGGGTGGCCGCCCCCCTAGTGGGGCCTCTCGGGCCCAGTTTTCTTCTGGCGGTTGTAGGGCGGTTCCCTAAGGACGGTCCCACCTACGATCAACACTAGATGGAAAGTGGAAACCACCCTTTGGACGTCGGTTTGGGTCTTTCCATATGGGGATGAACCTTTTGCATAGAACACCCTCCTCTCAAGCTATGAAAGGAGGCCTCCTCTCTACAGCTAAAGAATAAAAGGGATCAATTGATTCACCAACACAAGAGGTCACAATGTAGAGAGGAAGAGCAAGCTCCATTCCATTAGCTTATAGCTAATTTAGTATAGGGAGTGAGGGAGGGACAAGAGCTGGAGAAAGAGCGAAGTCGAAGCAGTTCTGCCTCTAGGTGGACGAAGTGCCGGCTTGTCGGCTCTCGATCCAACTTGTACCTCTACAATCGTCTTGCTACTTGAAGTAAGAAGTTCGTGTTCAACTTTGGTTTGATTCATTAAGCATGTTACTTCCATAAAGCTACTTGTTTGTGGGATCGTCAGTTCGTCCTTTGGACGGATGCTCTAGTAAGAGGACTCGTAATAGAGACGGATGTTCCTGTACGCCGCTAGAGTAGTAGTCGCCGTCGTAGACGTGGTGTCTATGTCGGGGTCTACCTTCGTATGTTGCGCGTGCCCACGGGCAGAGGGGTAGGTGGCAGGTGGTGACAGCCCTATCCACTCGTATCTGAATTCCCCCACGTTCAGCCGCGGAGTAGCGCTGATACTGGTTTCGGCTGGCAAACCAGCTGCTGTCAGTGGGCCTGAAGCAGACAAGTAGTGGGGAAGTTACCATCGCTTATATGCGTTTGACCTTAGAAGAACCTCTCTACCCAAGCTATCCCTTCCGTCTCTTCTGAGTAAACTAGTTTAAAGAGACTAAGTACAAAGACCGTTCCTCTGGGATACTACGATACCCTGAATACTTCCGGGTGAAGGCTACAACGGTACTTCCGTGCGCTTGCGAATTTTTCTGCTGACGCTAAGAAGCGCCAACAAGCTTTCTGGCGCCGTTGCCGGGGATGGCTGTCGTATTTATCTCAGCACCTAGTTCACCCTGTGTATCCTTGTGTTTTATCAAAAAAATCTTTTATCTTTTCTTTATATAAAAACAAAATATTCCTTTTTATCCGATCCTTTCATCATGAAGCCAGCTCCAAATTCAAAATCCTTCTGCTTCAAAGGGGGAGTTCTTTGAACCACATTCTTTTTCAAAACCAAAATTTCCATCCAGTTATGAACTCCACCCAAGATTCAAAGCTATTGGTCGGACAAAACCCTTCTTTGGTCATGACTTTAATTTTCACCACTTGCAAAAATTCGAGGAATTGTGTTCATGCCTAAGCATTCCTGGCATGACACAAGAAATTCTTAAGTGGAAGTTGTTTCTGTTCCCCCTCAAGGGGAGGCAAAACAACAGGTACACTGATGCCGTAGAAAGTGCGAATGGAGAATGGGATGAACTTAAGATCAAGTTTTATCTTGCATTCTTACCCATGTCTCGTATCGCCAGCTCTACCAAGGGCAAACCTCGACTTTGAGCAAAACGAGAAGGAGTCCATAGGTACAGCCTAGGCCAGGTTTACAATGTTTATACATGCTGACCTAGACTTGTCTTTATCTGATAATGTGCTTTTGCATATCCTTTGTTCGGATCTAGACATAGATGCTGCCCTATGCTTTGACATAACCGTTGGAGGGCCGTTTTCATAAAAACCATGACGGAATAGAGGAAAATCCTTGTTTACATCCTAGAGAAGCACGCTTCTCCCGTCATCATACCCAAACCCCTCCATACAAGGGCATGTCAAGTTCTGAAGAGCCCTCAGCAGCCGAATCCTTTCCCTTGCCACCCTTCGATTCGTCTGTTGAGCCCTCGCCCGAACCATGAACACCGAAGGAGGGAATGTTTTATCCTTCGGAGTTCGCTATCAAAATTCGAGGATTATGGCAAAACTTCAAAACATTTCTTGGCACAAAATTCTGACATTTCTTAGGAAGTCTCCCCTAATGCTGAGTCATCGAAAGTACGGTTGTTGCTTGTTCGAACTGAAACGTTCTTCTAAAGAAATTTAGATTCTTTCACCTCCCACAACCATGTCTTGCTCATTAAGGGGGACTTCCGTGAAAGCCCTACACAACCTCACAGTTGGGACTTACTTTCATTCCAGCGGAAACCCTTTTAGGGCCATATGCCCGCTAGTCCCGACCGACAAACTTTTCAGAAGTTCATCCGGACTCATCTTTGAGTTTTGTGGGATTGTTAGGGTTGTGCCATTGGAAATTAACGAAATCGAAGTTTCTTATACTTCCTCATCTATGCCATCCTCGATTTTGATCTTCTCACTAGGGCACCCTATTGAAAATCTCATTTATATATATAAAAAAGAAGGGAGCCCCGATGAGAAGTTTGAAAGTTTTGCTTCTGCCAGCCATAGCACTTGCTCGAAAACCTAAAGGCGAAGCAAAGCTACTCGTTCAAGTATGCGAATCCTTCTCCTACGCCCTTGCTCGAATAAGATGCATGTCCCTCCAGCCATCAAGAACATTGTTCTCGATAATGGTCAAGGTTTAGTGATCATCCTTCATGATATATCTTTTGAGAATGAAAACTTCCATGCCACGGACATGCCCGAAGCAACAACTCTAGAGCCAAGAAGGGGACCTGCTAACAAGCATGGTTTTGAGGTCCCTCATGTTTCATACTCAAGGTCTCCAGAGTTTGTTTCGCTTCGGACCACCTGCTTCTACGAGGATCTCGCAACCATCTCTTGATTCTAGTTGTTCAACTTTTTGAGAGAATGGTTGTGAATGCTTATGTTTGTCATGAACATTGCAAATCCCGTAGTAGTACGATGGTGCGTACCTTGTAGCCTTGAATTTTAATGCCTATGATTGGTGGTAAAGCTGGGAACTACACCACCATTGATTGCTGCAAGAAGAAGTTCCCACGGTCAAGCTTAAGACCATAACTTAAGCACGGCCAGGAGATACCCCGGATTATCCTTAAAAATATATATATATATATTATTACTATTGTTATTTTCAAAATATATATATTTATATATCTTCTTTGAATGGTGAGGGCATGTCGTCAAGTTAGTATGCACCTTCGGGTATGTCGCTTACCATTTCAGGAAAGATTAAGAAGAACTCGGGCCATATGATGCTTGACGACATGGAACGACATCAACTACAAAAGCTTGATGCACTCCTAGGTAATGGAACACACTCATAAGAAGGCCCTAACTCTGCACTTGACTTTTATGCAAAAGTCCAAGTGTGAGGGAGGACGGTGAGAAACCCAAGTTCCATGCACACCAAGGTCATTAAAAAAATGATGATGAAGATGTCAGCCTCGCCTTAAAAAAAGAGAAGAAAAAATGAATGAAAGAAAAAAAAAGAAGAGAGATGAGGGAGACTAAAAAAGAAGAAGAAAGAAAACTACGAAAAAAAAGAAAAAAAAGATTAGGAGTCTCCCTCTTCTGAACCTTTGCTAGTATCATCAAGGCCCATGGCCCATGCGCATTGATGTGTGTGTGGCCTGGCTTCGGAGATCACCTGAGCAGAACCATCATGCTAGCCGCAACAACAACTTCAACGCCTCATACATATATGTTACCGGTACATATACTCAGGTATGCGAAGGTAAATAAATGTTCACCAACTTCTTATAACTGTCTTCATTTGATCAATGAACTTTGAGTTGTTGACATAATCAATGAAAGTAATCTGATATGGAGATGAACCAAGGCATATCTTTCTCTGCATCTTTATCTTGGCCTTGTTTATAAAAAGTTGAGTGAACAAGTTTTCAATAAAACTAATAAAGAAATAATAATAAAATCTTTCTTGCTCTCTGGTCTTATAGCCAATAGAGTCATTGCTTGTTGTTGTAGCTCTTGTTTTTTTTTTCAAAATAAAGCAGGTACAAGAATAAGTGTGGGGGAGATCTCTCAAGCATACCTAACACACCTTCAAGATCTCCCCTGCACGTTGCACAACACCGAGTGACTCATCATGCAACCAGGACAGGACAAATGACTTCCATGAACTCCTTCTACACTGATGGTTTGTGCAACACCTCTCTCACTCCTTTGACCAACCATGACTCCATGCATATCTTGGATCACACTTTGTTTAAAGATTCTAAAAAAACACACAACAAAGGGGAGTCATGGTCGCAATATTCCTTTTAGTTAGAAGCTTGCATGAAGTGTTCCTCCTACATTTGTCGTGTATGCGAGTCACTAATATGCAGGAGTTACCAATAAATGACTTGCTACACGACGACATGCTACTAAAATTGATAGACTCCAGCCCACGCCTTGGTAGTCACCTGAGATGGAAACTGAGCCACCCCAGCGACAACTCTGATGCTTCATCCATACATGCTGTTGGTACACACATTCAGGTATGTCAAGGTAATGTTGACCAACTCATTCACTCATATTTGTCTCCATGAAAATATAATATCATGCTCTTCCTCTATTCATGCCATATGCTCTGAGTTTGGGTGTATTCACATGAGTACACTTGTGGTACATCCATAGGCTTTTTAATTTAAGCATGGTGCTTAGGTTAAACTAGCCTTCTTTAATCAAAATTGTGACATGGTGTTGCATTTTGATTAATGAACTTTGAGTTGTTATCATGAATAATGGAAGAAATTCATGTTGGAGATGAAGCAAGGCATGTCTATCTTTACTCTCTTATCCTAGCCTTGTTTGAGTTTGAATAGATTGGCTGAGCAAACTTCTGACTAGGTTCCTTTGTTCAAAAATCTATCTCCGTTGAATGATTCTTGGTTATTTTGTCATATTTCTTTTCTCTATGCTAGTAAGTTTTGGTTTGGAAGTGTTGGTCCTACATCTTTTTAACTAAGCACGGTGTTTAGTTTGAAGCTGGGATGTGAGATCATGCCTCTATAAAATTTTTAATGTAAGCATGGTGCTTAGATTCTTAAGCCTACCTTGACAAATTAGACGTGGTGTCTAGTTTGATCTTGGAACCAAAGCTGCTAATATAGATTTTGGTTAATCTTGTGGACTAACCCCTTGCAAAAATTTATCAACTCCATGAGGGTAAGTCTTTGAGATGACAGCAGAGACAAGAATTTCTTAGGTGAACCTTGAAAAGAAAAAAATATAATGATAAATAAAATCTTGAAAAAGAGTAATTTATCTTTCAACCCCAAGTTTTGTTGTCTTGTTATCTCAATACCACCATAAAAACAAGCTTGGGGGGAGCTTCCTAGCACGCTCAAGAGAGGCCACGAACTGCACATCAAGCTGAGGCAGCACCAATTAGCGGCACCCCCAGCTGAACCACATTGGTAAGTCAAAAGCAAGCTTGGGAGAGGGCTCCCACAAAGATAATTTGTATCTCATATTTCTTTTAAAAATTCTCCAACTTAAAAAATGGTGAGATATGTTCTCCTCTCTCATATGTGTTAAGATGTGTTAGTTTCTACCCTTGTTGAAATGATGAACAGTTGCTCTGTCTTATGTTTCACCTGTACCCTATTTTATAATCGAGCTTTCTCTAAGGTTTGGGTTTATCAGCTAAAAATGCCTCATCCTAAAAACTTGGGCTAATGAGTTGCACATGCTTAATCTTGTCTAAGTTATTGCCTGATATGATATGGTGACATGGGCTGCGCTATGACTTTGTTCGGAGAGAAACTTGACATCCGGAGTTTTATTTTCGAAAACTTTCAAAAACAAAAGTTCCTCAATGATTATGAAATACCTACCAAGGCCATATGACATGTTTCAATTATGCAAACCTTTTAGTCATATGCTGCTTGTGGAACATTGAGTTAGGTAAAATCGTTGTGACCTAAGTGAGATTATGGTCATGCACCCACGATTGAGATTCACATGCACCCACCAAATAAAGCCAACTCTCACCCCGAGAGTTGCGCACAACATGCACCCATCCATCCACCAAATAATATGCCAACTCTTATCCTGAGAGTTGCGCACTCTTCAACCAAATAAAAATGCCGACTCTTACCCTGAGAAGCCACGCATTCATTTTTCACCATATAATTACTCCTCGCATTCCATCATGACATCTCTCCAGCCAAAGTTCTTTAAATACTAACAAGAGATATGGGTTATGCTTAACAAAAACATGCCAAGGGGCATGCAATAAACAAACAGAAAAAAAAGATACCCGTTAAAAATGAAGAAGAAGAAGAAAAATAATAATAATATGGATATATGATCTTATAGCCCATATCCCTCAGAAAAGTTTCATTCCATCCAATAAAGGAGAAATTCATGATGCATGGAGTGCCAAAATATTTAGAAAATAAGATTCTACCATCTTCATACTCCACACACTTGCACATCTCAATCAAAGTATATGACTTGTATCTCCTTGTGGTTCGGTTTTTGACTTAGCAATATATGTGATGCAAGTATGCCCACCTTTATACCTGCCCAAAACTCCACTCATAAGCCTTAGTGGTAGGATATGAAAGGCAACATTACAATGCCTTTGGTGAGGTATTCATAGACTTTGAGTGATCGAGAGAATCATTTGAGGAACTTACATTTCTTTGCAAAAATTTTCAAAAACCTCCGGAAAGATGGTTCATCTTGGGATGAATGATAAGCAATGTCTATGAATCTATTCGGTCTTGCAATCACCCAAGACTTGAGATGGCTAACAGGCCCCATTTGTTTCAAGATAATAGCAAGGTGGATAGCATGCTGATTTATTCAAATTACGGTGGAAAACTTTGTTATAAACTTGGTACATTTGAAATATGATCGACATTGTAGCAACTCCTGATCAACAACCATACTAAGCTATTTGCTAGGGACAAGCAAAGGTTAAGCTTGGGGGTCTTGTTGGCGGTCCTTATAGATCATTTTTAACCGCCAACTTATGCCTAAAGGGAGAGAAACTATCATACTTTAACACATAGACATATGCTATTAACAGAGTTCCATTTGTACCCCTAGTGTTTATGTTTTTGCAGGATTTATGGTGAAACAAGTGGAAGTGCACAACACCAATTGGAAAAGGTAAAGGAGAACTGTGAATTCAGAGAATGCGCAACCAAGAATAACAAAGAAGCCCACCTTTATTACAAATCTGGGCCCATTCGTAACCATAGGAGGGGGTCTAGGCCCAGAGGAGAACCAACCACGCGAAGGCGGTGGCCAAACGGGCCCACCAGGGGACCGACCGGTCCCGGGGGCGGCCGCCCCCCTGGTGGGGCCTCTCGGGCCCAGTTTTCTTCTGGCGGTTGTAGGGTGGTTCCCTAAGGACGGTCCCACCTACGATCAACACAGATGGAAAGTGGAAACCGCCCTTTGGACGTCGGTTTGGGTCTTCCCATATGGGGATGAACCTTTTGCATAGAACACCCTCCTCTCAAGCTATGAAAGGAGGCCTCCTCTCTACACCTAAAGAATAAAAGGGATCAATTGATTCACCAACACAAGAGGTCACAATGTAGAGAGGAAGAGCAAGCTCCATTCCATTAGCTTATAGCTAATTTAGTATAGGGAGTGAGGGAGGGACAAGAGCTGGAGAAAGAGCGGAGTCGAAGCAGTTCTGCCTCCAGGTGGACGAAGTGCCGGGCTTGTCGGCTCTCGATCCAACTTGTACCTCTACGATCGTCTTGCTACTTGAAGTAAGAAGTTCGTGTTCAACTTTGGTTTGATTCATTAAGCATGTTACTTCCATAAAGCTACTTGTTTGTTGGATCATCGTTCGTCCTTTGGACGGATGCTCTAGTAAGAGGACTCCTGATAGAGACGGATGTTCCTGTACGCCGCTAGAGTAGTAGTCGCTGTCGTAGACGTGGTGTCTAAGTCGGGGTCTACCTTCATATGTTGTGCGTGCCCACGGGCAGAGGGGTAGGTGGTAGGTGGTGACAGCCCTGTCCACTCGTATTTGAATTCCCCCACGTTCGGCCGCGGAGTAGCACTGATACTGGTATCGGCTGGCAGACCAGCTGCATCAGTGGGCCTGAAGCAGACAAGTAGTGGGAAAGTTACCATCGCTTATATGCGTTTGACCTTAGAAGAACCTCTCTACCCAAGCTATCCCTTCTGTCTCTTCTGAGTAAACTAGTTTAAGAGACTAAGTACAAAGACCGTTCCTCTGGGAAATTACGATACCCTGAATACTTCTGGGTGAACGCTACAACGGTACTTCCGTGCGCTTGCGGACTTTTCTGCTAACGCTAAGAAGCGCCAACAACCACGTCACAAGGGACTTCTCAGAGGCGAAGGAAACACAAGAAACATAGGCAAGGTGCAACCCTCAGCCTCCGCAGCACCAAGAACAGAGGCAGATAAACCACACCAACCAGTGGCAGCAGCAGCAATACTGTCCATTATACCCAGGCTTAAGCTCCACCCAAATACACCCTTCAACCATCGCGGCACAATACTACCCGAGTTTCTTCCTAGCCTGGTGTCCCAGCCAGCTAAACCAACCTCCACACACCGGACCACCATCTAGCCATTACCCAGAGCCTCCGCAGCTAACCTACTTAGAGAACCACATCCAAAGGGAGCTAGTGCCTCCACAACTCCTACCACCACCACCTCCGCAACTCCTACCACTGCCACTTCCGCAGACAAAACAAGAGCCCACACCCTTACCTAAAAATCAAATAAACACCCATACCCCATTACCCACCATCGGCATGATACTCCCAATAGCCGGAGGCTTAGCCTTGGAGTTCGAAACCAAAAGACAGAAAAAAGACCACTACAGGCTCATCAACAATGTTGCAGTGCAAGGACCAGTCCGATGCACAGATTGGTCCAAGATGCCCTTAACCTTCAACGAAGATGATCTCCGCCTAGAAAGCTATCCCCATATAGACGCAATGGTCATCAGGGCAAACATTGCAACCTGGGAAATAAGCAGAATTTTGGTAGATTCTGGTAGTTCAGCGGATATCATCTTCGTCAACTGCCTTCGACCAGATGAAGCTCAGTAGATCGCAGCTCCAACCTTCGGAGTCTCCACTTGTGGGGCTCGGCGGCAGAAAAATCGAAGCCCTCGGGAAAATTTCCCTCCCTATCTTTTCGAAGATCAGCAGAATGCGAGGATAGAATATATCACCTTCGACATGGTGGACCTGCATTACCCATACAATGCCATCTTCAGGAGAGGGTTCACAAACAAGTTTAATGCAGCAATACACATGGCCTACCTCTGCTTGAAGATGCCCGCACTACACGGTGTTGGCGGTCCTTATTGCACATTTTTACTGCCAATTTTTATATGAAAAAGACCTAAGTTGAAACTCAAAACATAGACATAGGTCTTTATTTAACCAAGTTCCATGAGTTTTGGTATATTTGTATTTTTTGCAGGGACAAACTCGGAAAACACCGAAATACGCTTCCAAGAAGGTGTATTTTGGCAAAACAATGAAAAAGTGAAAGAGGCCCATTCATCTAGAAAATCATGCCCTATCAAGTGGAGAAATGAACACAAAAATAAGCCCAAGAAGTGGAGACCCAAATAGAGTTCGAATTCATATCTGGACTGCACAAGTAGGCCCAGGTAAAATGGTTATTCCGGGCTCATCCGGACTGCATTTTGGGCGATCCACCCGGCCACGCGAAGCTAATGAAAAGATCTACAAGCCTGCAAAAGATGGGGCCAACGGGAAGCACTCAGGGGTTGGCCGCACCCAGGGGTCGGCTGACCCACTACTGACGTGGAATCAGCCCATCTTGGGCCTGCCACCTGTTACCGACGTACCCAAGGCGGTTCCACGGGGATTGGCCAGGTTCAGTGCACCTAAAGGTCGGTTGGGGGCATTAGTGAGGGGAATATTCCACGGACTGATCCCCTCCTCTCACCCTGTCACACCCCTAAAATTTCCATTTTGGGTTGTGTATAGAAAACACTAAACAAAATAAATAATTTTAGAATTTTTCCTAAAATTTCTCAAGGTTTAATTATGGTGTTTGTAATTTAAACAGTGAAATAAATGATTTTACCAAAAATTTTGAATATTTAAATTGAGCACTTAATTATTTCTTTTCTTGCATTTAAACCTAGACTAAATAATAATCCTTGATTTAATAAAACCAAATGTAAGTTATAAAAATATGCTTGTTGCACTCATGCTGGAGCATCTAATTTTGTTTGTTGATAGGGCTAGTGTTTGAAAATAATTTCAAAACTTCATTTGAATTTGACTTGGTTTAGTTTTGAAAAGAAAATAAAAGGCATTTTCTTTTCTCCCTCTCCCCTCTTCTCCGTTTAGCCCAGCCCAGCAGGCCCTCTCCATTCCCTCCTTCCCTCTGCCTTGTGCTTGGGCCGCCCCAGCCAACCCGAGCCGGCCCAGTCCCTCCCCTTCCTCTCCCGCATGGCGAGCAGGCCGCGGCCCAACTCGGCCCGCTCGGCCATAGCACACCCACCGGCGCTCTTCCTCCCTCTCACTGCACAGCGGGGCCCGCATGTCAGCGGCCCACGCCTCTTCTTCTTCCTCCAGCCGAGGGGGCGCGGCACCGTTTCTTCCTCTTTGGGAAACGGCCACATGAGTGGCATTGGAGGCCACTCCGCCGCCCGGTACGCGCGGGTGGAGCACGGCGACCCTCCAGTGCCCCCACCTCGGCATATAAAGCCCGCGGCCGAGCTCTCCTCTTGCCTTTTTGCTCTCCATCCCGCACAAACACCACTGCCGCCATCAATCTCATACCTTGGAGCTTCAATCGTCGCCGTGGAGGTGCCCGAAGCTTCGTGTAGCATTTCCGTGTCCATAGATGCCATCAATTTCATATTTTGTTCACGTTTTGCCTCGGTTCGGCGCTCACCTGGTGGATTTCTCTCTGTCCGATCTCAGCCTGCTAGCCGCCGGACATCTCGGAGCACTCCCAGCCGCTGAGAGCACTCCCATCGAAGTCGCGGTAAAGACCTCGTGCTTCCCATTCCCTTTAATTGCACTCTAGCGCTCTGGACTGCCGTAGCCGTGAGGTCCAGTGGCCTCCGGCCATGGCGCCGCCCCGGGACCGCCCTCCCGCCGCGTTCCCCGCCCTCGTGGAGTGTCCCCTCGAGTTCGCGAACTCGTGCACAGCGCATAGGAGTAGTCAGTGGGGCGAACCAGGGCCGGAATCGCCGTTTGGCCTCTCTCCGGCGAGCTCGGTGGAGCCGGCCATGGCGTGCTGCCGTGGGGAGCGCCGCCCGGCCAGTCGGGTTTGCCCATGTGCTGTGTGCCGTCCGATCGGATTTGAACGTGCGAGATTAGAACTTACCCTTTCGGGTATGTAACCGGTCCATGGTGGACCATGGACTCGGTCCACCGTGCCACGCGGGCTGGTCCGCAGCACGCGTGGTGCACCTCACCAACCCGAGCCTGCCACGTGGTGCCCCGTCAGCTCCAGCTCGGTCAGCACGGTCAACAGGCCGACAAGCTGTGCTGATTTTGCGTTTTAGCCCCTCAGTTTCTCATAAACCAACCCGCGGTCCATTCCTATTCAAAATATTTATTTTTCAGTCATGTTTTCTTATGGTTCAGCCCCTGCAGTTTTCAAAAATAGGACGCGCCGTCCAACAGAGAGGAGAATTTTGTTTTTATTCAAAATAAATTCGTTTTATTCACAAAAATGCCATTTAAACCTTATTTTATGCATAACTTTCACGTTTTAAACCCGATTAGAGTGATTTTTGCGCTCACGTGTTCGTAGCAAAGCGTAGAATAGCTTTATGCACTTTTTGTCCTCTGTTTATACTATTTCGTGTATTGTTCTAATTTAGCTCTATTTGTATGTCATGCATGTCTGTATTTGGATGCTTGTGTGGTGCTTTATGATCATGCCCAGTCGGTGAGAATTACGTGGATATTTCGAGGAGCTGTCAATTGAACATTTGGACTAGAGAAAGGATCTCAAATTTAAGGCAAGTATAGCTTGGGTCGTATTTCTATGATCGTGATCATGTGACTTAATTAATGATTTGGCATTAAACGATAAAAAGTCATTTTTAGCATCTTGAGAAATTGTCTGTAAGCGAACCTCCGGGATTGATAGTACAACCGTGAGAATCACATGGCTCTGATCTTAGTCAAGTAACTAGATCTTCTCTAGCTCGTCAGTAGTTACCGAAAGGCGCAAGAGGGGGAGCATGGGTTCTAGTATGGGTTCCTTGCCTGTCAAGAATGTGTGCTGGGCTGCGGTCACATGGTGTGCCATTCTTGAAGGGGGCCTCCATGCGCCTTGCTGCTCGAAACCTAGCGGCTACTACTTGTTAGAGGGACTAGTGAAAGCTTCGTAGTGCACCCTACCCGCTCACCTTGGAAGTGATATGGGAGTAATTAACCCGGGTATATGGGCAGTACGACTCACGGTGAAAGTGTACACCTCTGCGCAGAGTTTATTAAACTGGTATACTAGCCTTGCTCAAGGACACGAGTAGCCTTGGACCCTTACATTAAAGATGGTTACTTTTGATCGTTAATATGCTCATTTTACCGTTTTATGCTCTACAATATTTATGTTACATTGATCATGCGATTACTATACTTGCGGAGTCCGATATGGACTCACCCTTGCTATATCCCCACACCTCAGGTGGTTATCAGATTGCTAGAGCTTGGAGTTGTTAGGCTTGTGCTCAACCAGTCAGCTGTGTCCCTGTGGAGTTGGTGCCTACGCCCGAAGATTGGAGTGTCTTCCCGCTGTTTGCTGCTTAAGGTCATATTCTCTGGGTTATTACGCTATGTATTTTGATTTGACTTCCTGGGATCACATATGGTGTGCATCTGGTTTTATCCTTAAAACCGGGTGTCACACACCCTATAAAAGGAGACCTCTCTCCCTCTCTCAATACACCACAAGGAAGAGCTCCACTCTAAATTCCAGGATGTAGTAGTAGCATAGGTCTAGTTAGGAGTTAGAGAGAGAAGCTCAAGTTTTGGAAGAGCCCTCGGAGTTCTGTAAGGCTCAAGTACTTCATATTTATCTTCTCTAATTACTGAATTGTCTTTTTATGGTTGTCTAGTCATACCATAGTTCAGCTAAGTATGGTTGGTATAGTGGTTTATATCTTGGCATGGGATCTCCGTTCGAATGCTCTAATTATAAATTGTGGCTAGAGTAGTAATCGATAGTGTAGACATGGTGTCTAGACTATAGGTTACTTGAGGTTGCGCCCAACCCCACGGATAGTTGTGGTAGCCTCGGGGGTGACAGCTCCGACCAGGCCTTTGTATTCCACCACGTTTAGGTTGGTGATTTCTTAGAGCTTTTGGTAGCCTTCTCCCGATCACCCCCTCCTAGTCTTTTCGAGGATCAGAAAGGAACTGCTGCTCCGAAGTGCCTTGGTGTGATCATTATGCTTACCCTCTGCTTAGTTAACACTTTGGCGTGTACTAGAATAGAACCACGGTAATGGAGAAGTAAATAGGAACTTTGACCTCTCCCGTTGACCTCCTAGCTTATTCAGCTCTGCTATCTATTTATGTAGTTCTCCTCTGTGTGTCATCTATACGAAACTCCAATTATGAATTACTTACCCCCGCTTTAGTCTAGTCAGTAAACTAGTTAGCAGATATATGATGGTTAACTTTCAACTTATTTATCCATTACTTCCCTGAGGATAAATACGATACCATGAAATACTCCTGGGTGAAAGCTACAACGGTATCCGAGCGCTTACGCATTTTACTGTTTGCGTAACAAATACCAATTAGCTTTCTGGTGCCTTTGCTGGGTATAGATTCTTCATCTGTTCTTAGTGATGACGCTAAGAAATGCCAACAAGCTTTCTGGCGCCGTTGCTGGGGAAGTAATTGACGTAATGATTTTGATATTTACCTTGATATCTATTAATCTAGTCTACCACTAGTTTTTATGGGTATATAAAAAAAAGGAGAATCATCACGAGCCCAGGGTGCCCAAGCATTCATGAATAATCAAACCACCACCCTGCCATCTCATAGATAGATATATACGTGCACACTAACACTATGCAGATGGAGAAAAGGTCACCGTCAAAAGGAAAGAAGACCATCATATGTGATGGGATGACTACTTTGCATGGATCGCAATTCAATCATAATGTTGAGTGATGAATCAACCAAGGTATGAGTGAACCGACGCAAAAATATTCTATCCTTCCCACTTATATTTTACCACTTCATGTTTGCTTTTATATGAAGGTCACTCATTTAATTAGATTTCCATTATCAAAACCATGGCATGTTTGTTTTACTGCATTCATCCACCTCGTTCTGCATTGCTTGCATATAAAAACAAAAGGTTCTCTGATTCTTCATTCAAAGTTCGCACATCCGTTTGAATCAGATCTCATGTTTTTCATTCACATTCTACCTTTCTGTATTCCAGCATGTTTTAGTTTGGGAGTGTTGGTCAGTCATGACGATCATACTTTCATAGGCTTTTTAAATTAAGCGTGGTGCTTAGGTTAAATAGCCTACCTAAATCAAATTGGACATGGAGTACAGTTTGATTTTTGAACTAAAATTACTGGTATAGACTTTGGTTGTATGCTTGGACTAACCCCTGTAGGAATTTCTCAATCCATAAGGGTAAGTCTTTGAGATGAATTCAAAATGGAGGTAAATTAAAATTCATCTGTTGAACTCTGAATGAACCTTGATCACACACACACACACACACACACACACACACACAAAAAGAATCATAAACCCGCCAACCTAGAACCACATGAAGATCCTGATGGCGTTTTGAACACCATATCCATCTCTAGGGTAAGATGATGCAAATTCAAGATGAAATTTAATGGAGAAGTCTTGCTCAACGGACTTAAAATGGTGAGCCCTTGCCGAAAGTAAATCGGTATTTATCTCATATTAGATTTGAAAACAACATTTGATTTGATTTATGCATGTCGAGCTTTCAGTTAAAATACTTCATGCACAAAAACAAACTAAAAAAAATCTCAACTTATAAAAAAACTATGCATAATAAATTTGTCTTAACCGCATTTTAAATATTTACTAATGCATCAATATTATTTTACTTAAAAAGGGTAATAAAATTGAAAAAAAGTACTAATAATAATAATTAAAAAAGGAAATATTACTTTTTATTCACTAGAATTATTTGATAAAAGAAATAAATAAATAAATAAAGATATCATATTTTATAACAATAATTATTGTTTAAAAAAATAATTATCCTTTTTTTAATAAAAAACATGGACATGTTTTCAAGGTAGTATGCACCTTCGGGTGTTCTTGTCGCTAACCATTTTAGGTAGAGGCTAAGAAGAACAATTGGGCATACGACGCTCGAGGTCATGGGAGCCACGCCAAATACAAACTTTGATGTTCTTCGGCGATGGAACACTTCCAAAAGGGGAACGTGACTGTATACTTGACTTTTACATAAAAGTCCAAGTGTGGGGAAGGATGGTGAGAATTTTGAGTTCCACACACCAAGGGGCATCCTAAAAAAAGTGAAAAAGAAACAATGATTGGTGGTGTCAGCTCCACCTTGCTAAAACAAAAAGAAAAAATAGCATATAAAGATAAAGAGAAAAAATTATATATGAAAAAAATAATAAAGAAGAGTTTTTTTTCCTTTTCAAATAAGGGTTGTAAAACAAAAATAATAACATAACTTTTGAAAACGGGCTAAAGGACATATTTGTGAACTTGCTCCTTCAGGTATCTTTGCCACTAACCTTTTAGGTTAAGCAAAAAGAACGAAGAGGGTAAAATGCAAGGTAAGTCCAATCATTGACTATTTTAACAATAAAGCACATTCATGGAGAGTACTATCATCCAAACTTGATTTTTGCACACCGCAAAATTCATGTGACGGGGTAAGTTTCTTGTTAAACATCTCATGACATGCTTTATCTATTGATTTAATCTTGGTTATTTCTACCTTGGTTCATCTATATGCCTTGCTTACCATGATAAAATTATAAAAAAATAATTAATAATGAAGACAAAACAATAAAAGAATAAACGCTTACATTTTTAGAATAAAGAGATAAACCTCCCTACCTCCCATATACAAACAAAATCCTGGTGCTAGACAAGTTTCCTTCGGCTATTCTCTGCCACTAACAATTTCAGGAACCAAGGATGAACGATGTCTAGGAATATGGGTGTTGCAATACATGCTACGGAGATGCTCTAACATTCACATTTGATTCTTCGTGTCAAATGGCATAAAGGTCCAAGTGTGGGGGACTGCCATCTCTCTTGTACACTGGTTTGCACTCCACACTCTCACCCATGCCTTTCGCCCTTAAGTTTGATTATGTTTAAATTGCCGTCCATGTAATCAAACTTAAAAAAACCTAAAATCTTGCCAAACTTTGAATTTGACTTTAAAAAGATTGGCTTGCATAAACTTTATTCCTAGTTCATACACTTAGTACTTGTGGACACATCATTATTAGGAAAATATGTCAACTAGGTTGTTGTGAAGTGAGGTATGGTAAAGATTAAAGAAATCCTATCTCTACTATGAAAACTCTTGGAGAATTTATATTTTGAAAAAAATGAAAATCAAATTAAATAGCAATACTTCTCCTTAATGGTGATATATCCTACCAAAGCCATATGATACAAGACTTTGCAAACCCTACAATCTTATGCTACTTGTTATCACATTGAGCTTTGTCAAATTGTTGTAACCTAAGTTGAGATGCTTTTCATGCACCCATGATCAAGATTCACATACATCCACCTATAAAATGCTAACTCTTGCACTAAGGGTTACAAAAAATATGCCTTTCCATCCACCACAATAAAAACTCTATCACTTATGTTATGAACTTCTCTCTCCAAAACCCTTCACTTTTTGTAGAAGATGTGGGCTGTGCAAAAATAATACCATGCCAAAGAGCATGTGAAAAAAAAAGAGAGAGAAAAGATGCCATGCCAAAGAAGCATGAGCCAATAAAAAGAGAAAGAGAGAAAAAGATGCCATGCCAAAGAAGCATGTGCCGAAAAAAGAGAGAAATAAGATAGCCCACACTTTTTCAAAAAGTCCAAAAATAAAAGAGAGAAGCATAGCATAGGAGTTCAAAATAAAAAAATATATTATGCACACTTGCACATCTTGATCAAAGTGTATGACTTGCACCTCCTTATGGTTCGGTCTTTGACTTAGCAAAATTATTTGATACAATTATGCACCTCTTTTTATCCCTACCCAAAGCTCCACATAAGCCATTTTAGAGGTAGGATAAAAGAAAATCATTTGGTAAGGATATAAACACCATTGAGGGACTTGAGAGTACCATTCTTGGAGAAGTATAAGCTATCTTTTTAATTTCAAAAAGTAAAAAAAACTCCAAGAATGTTTTCATGGGAGGATAGAGATGACTTGGTGTCACAAGACGTTGCACTTCTCAACCACTCAAGGCGACATAGTAAACACTTCAAAATCCACAGGTATGAGGAATGATATGGAATAACTTTTATGCTAGCATCATATCTTTCAAAAGTCATACCTCATAGCTACATATACCTCTGCTTGTCTGCTAAAACCACCTTGATGTTAATCAACCCGTGGTTCTAAATTCATACCTTCACTCGAGGACGAGTATAGATTCAAGTGTGGGGGAACTTGTTGGCGGTCCTAATTGCACATTTTTACTGCCAATTTTTATATGAAAAATACCTAAGTTGAAACTCAAAACATAGACATAGGTCTTTATTTAACCAAGTTCCACGAGTTTTGGTATATTTGTATTTTTTGCAAGGACAAACTCGGAAAACACCGAAATACGCTTCCAAGAAGGTGTATTTTGGCAAAACAATGAAAAAGTGAAAGAGGCCCATTCATCTAGAAAATCATGCCCTATCAAGTGGAGAAATGAACACAAAAATAAGCCCAAGAAGTGGAGACCCAAATAGAGTTCGAATTCATTTCAGGACTACACAAGTAGGCCCGGGTAAAATGGTCATTTCGGGCTCATCCGGACTCCGTTTTGGGTGATCCACCCGGCCACGCAAAGTTAATGAAAAGATCTACAAGCCTCCAAAAGATGGGGCCAAGGGGAAGCACTCAGGGCTCGGCTGCACCCAGGGTTCGGCCGACCCACTACTGATGTGGAATCGGCCCATCTTTGGCCTGCCACCTGTTACCGACGTACCCAAGACGGTTCCATGGGGATTGGCCAGGTTCAGTGCACCTAAAGGTCAGTTGGGGGCATTAGCAAGGGGAATATTCGATGGAATGATCCCCTGCTCTCACCCTATAAAAGGAGACCTCTCCCCCTCTCTCAATGCACCACAAGGAAGAGCTCCACTCTAAATTCCAAGATGTAGTAGTAGCATAGGTTTAGTTAGGAGTTAGAGAGAGATGCTCAAGTTCTGGAAGAGCCCTCGGAGTTCCGGTACGATCTTGTATCGGTTCTTTGTAAGACTCAAGTACTTCATATTTATCTTCTCTAATTACTAAATTGTCTTTTTATGGTTGTCTAGTCATACCATAGTTCAGCTAAGTATGGTTGGTATAGTGGTTTATATCTTGGCATGAGATCTCCGTTCGACCGAATGCTCTAGTTATAAATTGTGGCCAGAGTAGTAATCGATAGTGTTGACGTGGTATCTAGACTATAGGTTACCTGAAGTTGCGCCCAACCCCACGGATAGTTGTGGTAGCCTCGGGGGTGACAGCTCCAACTAGGCCTTTGTATTCCACCACATTCAGGTTGGTGATTTCGTAGAGCTTTTGGCGGCCTTCTCCCCCTTCCTTGTCTTTTCGAGGATCGGAAAGGAATTGCTGCTCCGAAGTGTCGTGTATTAGGATAGTAGTCACATAGGACAACACGATATTTTTTTAGAAAATTATAATATTTATATATTTTTATGACGATCAACTATTGTCATCGATCTGTCATCACAAATCCCGGGTAAAGATACTGTGACAATGTTTATGACAGATATACAGTTTAGTCACAAACAGTTGTCATCTGTGAACAGTTGTCATAAACAGCCTCTGGTTATGACAAATAGGCGTTCTGTCATTTGGCAGTCGTCATAGAAGCCTAGATCTCTTATAGTGGCTCCGACCAGGCCTTTGTATTCCACCACGTTCGGGTTGGTGATTTCATAGAGCTTTTGGCAGCCTTCTCCCGATCACCCCTCCCCAGTCTTTTCGAAGATCGGAATGGAACTACGGCTCCAAAGTGCCCTGGTGTGATCATTATACTTACCCTCTGCTTAGTTAACACTTTGGTGTGCACTAGAATAGAACCACGGTAATGGAGAAGTAAATAGGAACTTTGACCTCTCCCGTTGACCTCCTAGCTTAGTCTTTCTGCTCTGCTATCTATTTATGTAGTTCACCTTTGTGTGTCGTCTATACAAAACTCCAAATATGAATTACTTACCCCCGCTTTAATCTAGTCAGTAAACTAGTTAGCAGATATATGATGATTAACTTTCAACTTCTTTATCCATTACTTCCCTGAGGATAAATACGATACCCTGGAATACTCCTGGGTGAAAGCTACAAAGGTATCCGTGCGCTTGCGGATTTTACTATTTGCGTAACAAATACCGATTGACTTTCTGGTGCCGTTGTTGGGTATAGATTTTTCATCTATTCTTGGTGATGACGCTAAGAAATGCCAACGCGACATCATCACAGTAAGAGGCAGCCCGAAAGAAGCAAGGAATATAGAAAGAGCCATACACAAATCCCAGAGAAACATCAACTCGGTCGAGCAGCAACCCCCGGATATGCCTAAGGGGAAGACGGATCTCAAGGACCAAGAAAAAGCAAAGGCAGTGCCACTGGAGAACGAAGCTCCAGACAGAAAAGTCCTAATTGGCGAAGGTCTATCCGAGAAGGAGCAACAGGACATCCTCAAGCTTTTGGCAGCCCACAAGGATATTTTTGCATGGGATGCCTCCGACCTAAAAGGAGTACAAGAGACATAATCAAGCATGCCCTAGACATCAACAAAAATATAAGGCCAAGGAAGCAAAGGCAAAGAAAAATGGCTGAAGATCAGATTTTGGCCCTCAAAGGCAGAGGTCCAGCAATTCCTAGATGCGAAGGTGATAAAAGAGGTGAAGTATCCCGAGTGGCTAGCTAACGTGGTCCTTGTACCGAAGAAGAATGGAAAAATGCCCATGTGCATCGACTTCACAGATCTGAACAAGGCATGCAAAAAAGATCAGTTCCCCCTGCCAAGGATAGACACCTCAATTGACAAGTTGGCAAGATGTAAGAGATTTTCTCTGCTGGATTCTTTCTCTGGATACCACCAGATCTGGATGAAAAAGGAAGACAAAGAGAAGACCAGTTTCACCACATCATTCGGAATATACTATCTCACCAGAATGCCAGAGGGTCTAAAGAACGCTGGCACCACCTTCGCAAGAATGACAAAAGTTGTGCTAGGCCCTCAGTTTCAGAAAAATATTATAGCCTATGTGGATGACATCGTCGTCATGAGCGAAGAAAAGAGCAGCCATATTGTGGATCTGCAAGAAACTTTTGCAAACCTTCGCAGTGTAGGTCTTAAGCTCAACCCAGAGACATGCATCTTCGGAGTGAGTAGGTGAAAAATGCTAGGGTACATCATCGGCCCAGAAGGTATAAAAGCCAACCCAGACAAAACACAAGCAGTCCTCCCCATGGAAAAGCCAAAGACAAGGAAAGAAGTGCAAAGACTAACTGGTAGAATAGCAGCGCTCAACAGATTCATCTCAAAATCAGCAGAAAGAAGCTGACCCTTTTTCTAAGTCCTCAGAGGTGCAGAGAACATACAGTGGGGCCTCGAGCAAACAAAAGCCTTTGAAAGGGTAAAATAATACTTAGCGGAGACAATGGCTATGGTAGCACCACTAGCAGAGTCACCATTGCTACTATATGTAGCGGCCTCTGACCACGCCGTGAGTACAGTCCTAGTGTTGGAAAAAGAAGACGACACGAAGATCCTTCAGCATCCAGTATACTATATCTTAGAAGCCTTGTCTGGGGCAAAACTCAACTATTCAGAATTTGAAAAAAAATAATCTACATAGTACTTATAGCATTGAGAAAGCTCAAGCACTATTTCCAGGCCCATGAAATCACTATACCTTCGAGCAGACCCTTAGCGGAGATACTATGCAACAAAGAGGCGTCAGGCAGAATTGCCAAGTGGGCAACAGAATTGTCTCAGATTAGGATAAGTTACGTTTCAAGAACAGCAATAAAATCTCAAGTGCTTGCAGACTTTGACGCAAATTGGACACCCTGAGAACTGACAAATCACTGGCTGACAGCAGCTCAACACTGGATGGTCCATGTGGATGCAGCATGGGACGTTTGGGTGCAGGAGCAGTCGCAGTCATCACAACCCCATCTGGGTCAAAGCTCAAATACGCTAAGAAGTTAAACTTCAAAGCCACAAACAACATCGCCCTGTACGAAGGCTTGTTGCTCGGACTCACCAAGGCAAAAGCCATGGGGGCTCTGACAGTGTTGGTCAAGACAGACTCGCAAGTCGTAACAGGGCAAGTAGAAAAGACTTTGCAACAAAGGAACCAGAACTGGTCAAATACCTCGAAGCAATACGAAGATTAGAGCGAAGGTTTAAGGGTTTTACAGTACATACCAAGAGCAGAGAATGCAGAGATAGATGAGATGGCCAAGGCCACAGCAACACAGACTCTACTATCCCGAAGGCACACTCTTCTTTGAAGATACAAAACCCATGATCACAGACAGTTCAAGTACAGCAAAGGAAGTCCTAACCTTGGGGAATGACTGGAGAACTGAGATCATAGAAGCAATTGCTGGCAACACGCCAAAAGACGAGTCAGCAGCAGCAAGACTCAGGGCAAGAACCTGGTCCTACACCATCATAGATGAATCCTTATACAAGAAGGGAGTAGTTTAGCCACTGCTAAGGTGCATACCGTAGGGCAAAGGCAAGGAGCTACTCAATGAAATTCCTCCAGAGTTTGCGGTTCTCACATAGGAGCCAGAGTGCTATCAGCGAAGGCCATCAGACAAGGATTCTACTAGCCAACCCATCTCAAAGATGCAAAAAACATTGTAAAGAGCTACCAAGCATGGCAGCTAAATGCACCTCATCAGTCAAAACCAGCAGCGGAGATTCAATTGATACCACCCACATGGCCTCTCCAAAGATGGGGAATGGACCTAGTCGGCCCCCTCCCACCTTCGCAAGGGGGAACAAATTCGCTGTAGTAGCAATTGAGTACTTCACAAGATGGATAGAGGCAAAGCGTTTGGCCTCAATCGCCTCAAACTCAGTGGCAGAATATCATATGTTGATTTGGAGCTCCAAGGATACTCACTTTGGACAACGGCAAATAGTTTGACTCAGATAACTTTAGAGACTTCTGCAAAAGCATAGGCACCAAGCTAGCCTTCGCCTCCGTGTATCACCCAGAGCCCAATGGCATAGTGGGAAGAGCAAACAGGGTAATATTTTCAGCAATCGTGAAGACCCTCTTTGAAATGAAAAAAGACAAGTGGATAGAAGACCTACCAAGGGAGGTATGGTCGCACAACACAACAACCTCCAGAACTACCGGGTTCACTCCGTTCAAGCTCCTATATGGAGAAGAAGCCATGCTACCCGAAGAAGCAAAGCACCAGAGTCTCCGCGTGATCAAACACCAACTCGCTTCGGACAAAGCATATTCAAAAGAAATAATAGAGGGATCAAGACTAGAAGCCGTGAAGGCCATCGAGAAGTACCAAACCCAAACAAAGCGATGGTGGGATAGCAAAGTGGTCAGGAAGAATATCAAAACTGAAGACCTAGTACTCAGGCGAAGACCAGATGCCGCGAGGGCCGGCAAACTACAGCCCAAGTAGGAAGGACCCTACACAGCAACAGAGGCAGGAAGACCAGGATCATTCCATCTCACAGACACCACCGGCAACACCACAACCCACACATGGAGCATTGACAATCTCAGGAGATTCTATCTTTGAGTTTGTAGCAGGCAACCTTCGAAGAAATATAATCGAAAGACCCCACTTTTCTTTTTCCGTTTTTCCTTTCTTTGCAATTTTCTTTTACAAATTTCCAGAAAAGGACTGTACTCTTTTCCTCACAACAGGGGCTCCTAGCGAAGGTGAGGTTTTTAACGATGCAGCTCCTATGTAAACCCTCTGAAATATAAAGAGGAAAAACCCCAATCATGACTCTTATAAACGTCGAAAGTGGTCAGCAACGAGACCACAGCATTCGACGCACTCAACACGAGGACACTCTGCCATGCTCCAAAGAGCGCAGAATGACCTCCGACGCCAAAACTGGAAAAGACCTGTCCTACTCAGGCACCAGAATCTTCGCAATACGAAGACTATGAAACTGGAAAAGACCTGTCCTATTCGGGCACCAGAATTTTCGCAATGCAAAGACCATAAATGGGGAAAGACCTGTCCAAGGTGCCAGTAAGAAACAAAATAAATCTTCGCAACGCGAAGACTGTAATCTGGGAAAGTCCTGTCCTGATCAGGCACCAGATTCTCCGCAAAGGAACGATAAGAAAATAAGTCTCGGCAAAGAAGTAGCCATGGTTCGAAGACCCCCGTGTTGTTTTGCTCAGCCGGCATCAGCTTAGCATAAGTCAAAGATTCTGACCATACAATAAAATCTAGCTCACAAACACAAGCATCAATTCACCAAACTAACAAAAGGACGTCACATTCACGTGCACGGCTCTTACCAACCAGTGGTAATGACACCAAGCAGGAGCTACCCTATAAAAACCACAGCCGAGCACCCACTGGCTCATACCCATCCCCACCCACGGCTCATTCGCTCAGCACCACCCATAGGGGGGAATGGCGGAGGACGTACATTTACCAGCAAGCCATGAAAGATACCACTTGAATACTTGTAAAGATCCAGTCGCAATAAATCAGTAGAAGACGAGCCTTCACAAAAAACATGCAAGTCATCGAAGACTCAAGGGGATACCACGCGAAGACTCGTAAGACCCCCCCGAGTCTGAAGACACGTCATGACTGAACCTGTCTGCAAGACGAGGCAATGACGCCACTCGACTTCTCCAAACCGCATCAACAACGGAGGCTGAAACAGCAATAACCTACGCTCAAGCTACAATAACTGAACCAATGACACCGAGCATACGTTCAACAGCTTCTACAAACAATTGCTCTAGGCACAGATCACCAGGCGAACGCGAAGGCTCGCTGCGGTACCAGCAAGCCGACAACACGCAAGAGAGCAAAGAGGTGCTCAAGTAAGAAAACAGAGTGCTGAACTCTAGCGGACGACTCATGTAATAACTGCTTAACTATAAAAGAAAGACCCAAAAAACTGCATGGTGCTCCAATTCAATCGAAAACTGAAAAAGTTACATATCTGACTCTAAGTCTTCGCTTTCAAGTTTAAAACGGCCCACGCCTAGCTAAAGACCTAACAAAGATACTACGCTCATCGTCGATCTCTGCCTCCACTAAATCAAACATACTATGCACAGTCAGGCAGACAATGCCATCATGCCAGTATCCCCAAAGTTCCCCACGAACAAACAGCCCGTGACTCTAAAATGAGAGTGGGACAATGTCCAGCACAGGCCCTATGAAGGTACCCTGCACAGGACAACTCTGTATTAACAAAAGTCAATGTTACAGAGACCAGATTACAAAAAAATTCCCCAAGGCACGAACGCCATAAACCCTATCTCTAAACCTCTCAAGGGGCATCGCCTTCCGAAGTATCATTATTTGGGGGAGCAGAAGCAGGAGTCGGTGCCTTCGAAGTACCAGCAATGTTAGACGCAGCAACACGTGCAGCCGGCACAGCATTCCTGCACAAAGGCGAAATGAATTTCAATAAAAAACCAATCAAAAGCCAAACAAACAACACCAATCCAGGTGTACAAGCGTGTGCCTCCACACGGCATGCTTCGGCGAGAGCCTTCGCGTCATCACGCCCAAACGAGTACCAAAAATGCGCCATAGCGGCGAATGAAAGATTGAGTAGATGGCGTTGCTTCACCAAGCTCTGCGGGGCTAGCATAATCTTTTTTCTTCCTTAACTCCTTAATATGGCCACATCTAGAAGTCACGAGGGTCTTCTCCATGTTAGAAGTGCTGGAAAGAGCTGCGAAAGTCCCCTACACGGCCGACGAACTTTCTCGAGCTTTGGGAAGGTGACCTTCATCCACTCAAGCACAGACCACATTTTGCCCTTAGGAATAGGAGAGGTGGTACCCCCAAACTTAGCAAGTGCGTCATGATAAGCCACAGCGGCAACTACACTGGACAACTGCGCAGTCCTCAAGCTCTTTGGCAAGAGTGGCCCTCGAGGCCTGTTCCACCGCAAGCTGCCCCCGGTAGTTGTCAACAATTTCATTGGCTTTTTCAAGCCGCTCAGCCAAGATTTTCTCCTGCTTCACGGGCGGAGGATGCAGCCTTCTTCATCTCGGCAATTTTAACCTTCAGAACATCTTTTGAAGATTTGGCGTTCGTAACCTCCGCAGTAAGCCTATCTTCGGAGGACATGAGACGTGCAACCTCCACATTAAGGGCCTCACTATCTTTAACAAGCTGGGCAATAGTCGCTCGAAGATCCTCGATTATAGCATCACTGTTGGTATAAATTAACCGCACTTTATTAAAGATTATTATTATCAAGGTATCCGCATGCGCACAGATAAAACAATTGATGTAGCACTTCACCAGACAATCCCGGTTTTAATATTGAACCCAAAGGAATAGTAGGTGATACTGACTAAGTCTATTGGCTCTTAACCCGATAATACAATCAATCCAGAGAATATCAAGAATGAGGAGATAACAAATGATTATCTAGATCTGACAACTAGTAAACTTTGAATAATATCACTCTAATCGGGCAGTGACATGAATAAGAGGCAAAATCAGAGTTCCCTCCTACTAGACACTTATACACCTATCGATCCTATCAACGGGAAGTGGACTACAGAGGACTCAACGCAGCTGTCACCTACGCGATCTACCACTATCCGGCTAATCAGGGGACATTCACAAGTAATTATAGCCCAGACACCACGTCTACACTACAAACTACTACTTCAACCAAGGAGCTACCAAGATCAAAGCACTCAAATAGAGTTGTAAACTTAAGAACGAATAAGAACAAATGCTTACTTGAATCAGGATGTTGAATACAAAAGTACCTCAGAACGCAACTCCGGGCGAGGGTGCTGAATCCAGACGAACACAGCTACGAAGAAGCTCCGACAGGCCGGGACTCCTCCGAATCTCTACTCATCTACTCTATCTCTCTAATCTCTCTCTTGATTGCTAGCCTGGATCTAGTGGATATCTATCTAATGCTTCAGGGTATTCATCTCTTGGTCTGACTCTCCTCTAGGGGGGTATAGCCCTCTATTTATAGGCCGGTGGGATGCACGCACGCCGTTAGATTAAACCGACTTAACCAAGGGCCCAGATGACTTCTAATAGGCGGTGGTAGAAGACTCCAGAAGGCGTTGCGGGCGAAACCCTAGGGGGGCGCCGGCCGGCCCCACCCTGGCGCCGGCCAGGCCCACCCTGTGGGGTTTCGGGCTCCGGTGCTTCGGGTGTGTTTCAGATACTTCTAGTGTTCTCGTGATGATGTTTCCTTGACGGTTAAGTTTTGTGGTAATTAAGCTCTTTAATCCTTCTTTTAAGCTTTTCTGGAAAATCCCCTGTGAAATAGACAATTCACCAAAACTCGTGGAATCTATCAGTAATAACCCTATTCTACTGGATATTCATGTTTAATGCAGGGATAATTGATAATAAAATTTGGATGATAACAGGTGTCAACAATTACCCCCACACTTAGGCTTTTGCTCGTCCCGAGAAAAAGGTTAGTTTTAAGATGTAAGATTCTTAGAGAGAATGGAGCATTTAAAACATAACTTGAGAGTTCATTATATAAAACTAGTCTAGTCATACATGTACTATGGAATTCAAAGTGTCTACCATGAATCTTTGAGTAGTTGAAGAACAGAATAGATTATAAACAGATCACTCTCTTCCTTTAGTTAAGTCAATTGGAGGGTATGTAATTTTGCAAATAAACTTAGCTTTGCCATCTCCTTTTATAGTACTCTCGAATCACTGATATATATATATAGCTGGTATTTTTGTATCCTTACCAAGGCATTAATGAAATTGCCTTCTTTATCCTACTTCTAAAAAGCTTATGTGGATCTCAGGTAGGTAAAATATGAAAACATACTTGCATTGTATTTGTTGTAAAGTCAAACAATGAATCCACAAAGAAATGAGGCATATAATCGAATCAAGCTTTATTTGGTGGAATATGGTGGAACCTAATTCTATCTTGCTCCTTGAGAAAATAAATCTCTCTTTTATACAACTGAGCTTAATCAGAGAGTATGAGCTATCTCTCTCCTTTTTTTTCAAGGGAGGCGAGCATCTAAGTACCCATTATTTTAATTTCTTCGGACACTTGTCTATTTTTTTATACTCCCTTCTTCTTTTGCATAGCCCATACCTCTTTTGAATTTAGTAGTTGAGAGACTTTAACAAAACATGGAGCAATTATTTGGTAACTATGCTATATAGTTATTTTTGGTGTTTTCTCCCAGCGTAGGAGAGAAACATTTTCAATAGAATGACTCGCTATTACTCGGGATTATAGTAATGCTTATGTGGAATTGGCACTTGATTCGAAAATATGACAAATTTCTTCAAAGGGTTACAAAGGTTGACCAAATTCAATACAAAGACAAGTATTATATGTAGCAGGCTTCTATCCTATATATGGCTCTGGTAGGACAATATTTTTACCACAAAGGAGAGGTATAACTAATCATTTAAATTTTTGAAATAAAATCTCCAAAGACAAAACATCAGGGATTGAGTTCTCATTATTCAACTATATCATATTTCACAACGACTTAAGCAATCATGGGGTCCCTATAAATAGTTTCCAATAGTAACATGATTCCTAGAAAAGTGTTATATAATTTATTCTTAAGTTATGAATTAAACAATCTTCTTCTTCTCTTTTAAAAGTAATTTAGCATGTAAATTTTAATTCGGATCGAAACATATGCAATTATATTGTATGGGGATCAAACCTGACCATGACCGAGATGGGGATACAGAGGGTGCAGAGGGGAGCCGGCCGGCCTAGACAGGGTGCCGGGCGGCGCGCATCTATGGCCCCATGAGGTCCACTTCGGTGTGCGAGGTTCTAGTTCGATTGTCTTCCAAATTACGTGATTTTTCCGAGCGAATTAATTTCCATAGTCGCGATGTGCCTCCCCCACACTTATTTTCCTGCATACTTTTCTGCGCAACATGTGGAGACAACATGCGTACCAAAAATATAGAGAGTAGAGTAAACTAAAACATTAATATTGATAAAAAGAATAAGGCACTTTATTTATTAATAATACTAGATAACTCTGATAACTGACTGAGCTAACGATTGCCCTAGCTCAATAGGCTTGCCTAACACACTTAATATTATAAATCAAACCTAACACACTCGATAATATAATCAAACCAAACACACTTGTGCCTTATTACGTAGATAACAAGGGCAACCTTAAGGCTGCTCTTTCTTTGCGAGCTTCCTAATTTCTTCCTTAAGATCACCAATCTCTTCTTTTAGCTGATTTTTTTCGCGCTTGAGACTGTGAATTAACTTAACATTGACTTCTATCTGCTTAGTCATGTCGCTCATAATCTTGCTCCTTAAGTCTTCGTTCCTCTCTATACCCCTAACGGTGTTAGAGAGAGCTTCCATCTTCTTATTAAGGATGCGTAGAGAGAGCGGGGGGCTGTTTAGGGACTTTCTCTAGTGCTGATGTAGATGTAGCCCGCTGTATCTTGTGCGGAGGTGGTATGAACTCGGTGTAGTGGACTTGGCCTGGACGTGCACGAACTCCTTGGATGGCAAGGCGAGCAGTGGTGTACTTATCACATACCAGCGTTCCGTTCTTGTCGGTCTTGACCGACAGGAGTCGCTCAATATCTCTAGGTGGAAGAAGTGGGGTGCCTCGGGGAATAGCGATCTGCTTCCCCCTGGTACCATCTTCTAGCAGTAGTCTCTCAGGTGGCGATGGCAGAGCAGGCTGAGCATGCGTGTAGTAGACTTGTTTGAACTGCTGGGGCACAGTAGCAAGATGCTTCGGTGGCATGACGGCGAGGTGCTTCGGGGGCACGATGGCAAGAGGCTTCGGCTGCGTGAGGACGATGGCCTTCGAGTCGTCGCCTTGGATCTTGCCGGATTCAGTGCCGACGTCCGCTTTGCTTGCCATTGCTACTAGATCTAAACTAGAGAGTTTCTTTGTAGGAGAGGAAGGCAATGATGATGGGATGGCATTTGAGGGCGGTATAGGTGCGTATTTATATGGGTTTTCAGGAGACGGGATAAGATCAAATCTAGGTTCTACAGCATTCGTACGAAAGATTATCCGTACGCATCGAGAATCTATGGGATTGTGTTTAGGAAAGATATGGAAAGAAAAGAGAACTTGAGTCGGGACGAGAAGGGACAGGGGGGCGCCGCCCGGCCCCACTAGGGCGCCGGCCGGCCCTACCAGGTGTCTTTCCTGGCTGGCCGAGCTCGTGAAGCTTCTACACTCTTCCTACTTCCTGTTAGTTGCGATGCTCGATAATTTTTCGTAACTGATAATGAAGGGACTAAAAAGTGGGTAATTGGACAAAGTCCAACCCGTCAACAACTTCTAAATTAAATGGTTCTAAAAATAATTTAAGTCGGTGACAATTTACCTTGAATAACGTACCTTCGTGTGATTGTAGAGTTACCGCTCCATGTGGTGATGCATTCACAACCGTAAATGGTCCTTCCCATTTGCTTCGTAGTTTTCCAAGCCCGAATAATTTAAACCTGGAATTAAAAGCAATACCTTGTCTCCTGGTGCAAACTCCTTCTTCTTGATCCTCTTGTCATGCCATCTTTTTGTTCTTTTTTTATAGATCTTCGAATTGTGATAAGCCTTTTCTCTCTATTCTTCTAATTCTGATAATTGCATTTTTCTCTTTTCTCCAGCGGCTTCAAAGTTCATGTTCCATCTCTTAATAGCCCAGTGAGCTTTATGCTCTAACTCCACTGATAAATAACAGGTCTTACCATATACTAGCTGGTAAGGTGACATACCCAAAGGTGTTTTGTATGCGGTCCGATATGCCCAAAGTGCTTCGGGTAATCGGTCCTTCCATGCAGTACCCATTTCATTTACTGTTTTCTGTAAAATATTCTTGATTTGTTTGTTTGATGTTTCTGCCTGGCCACTTGTCTGAGGATGATATGGTGTAGCAAAATTGTGACGGATGCCGTGAGCTTGCAAGTATCGGTGAAACTTCTTATCAGTGAAGTGTGTCCCTCCGTCAGTAATGACCATCCTTGGTATTCAAAACCTTGGAAATATAATCTCTTCGAACATCTTCTTTAAATGTTTGGAATCAGCATTCATGCATGGCATAGCTTCTACCCATTTGGATACATAATCAACTGCCACCAGAATGTATTTACAATTTCTTGATTTCACAAATGGTCCCATGTAATCAATTCCCCAGACATCAAAGAGCTCGATCTAGAGATTGTTGGTGAGTGGCATAGCATCTCTTGCATTGATATTTCCATGCCTCTGACATGATCCACATCTACGAACAAAATCTTTGGTGTCTTCATACATAGTTGGCCAAAAGAACCCACTCCGCCAGATTTTAGCATGAGTGCGAAATGCTCCATAATGACCTCCATATGGTGATGCGTGGCATTTCTGAATGATTTGCATACCCTCTTCTACTGGTACACACCTTCTAAGTAATTCATCTGAACAAATTCTAAAGAGGTAAGGCGGATCCCATATGTGGAGACGACTTCATAAATAAGCTTCTTTTTATTTTCCCCTGGTGGTACATAACCTGCAACTATAAAGTTGACAATATTCGCGTACCAAGGGTCTGACTTGGTCACTTTAAACAACATGTCATCTTCCAATGAGTCATTAATAGGTAATTCCTGAGGTTTCTCAAAGTGTATTCTAGATAAGTGATCAGCAACTGGATTTTCTATTCCTCTTCTACCCTTAATTTCTAAGTCAAATTCTTGGAGTAACAAAATCCATTTTATCAAACATGGTTTAGCATCTTTCTTAGTGAGCAAATATTTTAAAGCAGCATGATCAGAATAAACAATTACTTTTGCTCCTACTAAGTAAGATCTAAATTTATCAATGGCAAAAACAACAGCCAGGAGTTCTTTTTTAGTTGTTGCATAATTTAATTGTGCTCCTGTCATAGTTTTACTAGCATAAGCAATTGCATGATGCTTCTTATCTTTTGTTTGTCCTAATACTGCCCCTACAGCATAATCACTAGCATCACACATAATTTTAAAAGGTAAAGACCAATCAGGGGGTTGAATGATTGGTGCTGATATAAGTGCTTCTTTAAGAATATTAAAAGATTTTAAACATGCATCATCAAATTCAAAAGGAACATCCTTAGCTAGCAAGTTAGTCAATGGTCTAGCAATATGTGAAAAATCTTTTATAAATCTGCGATAAAAACCACTATGACCAAGAAAACTTCAGATTCCTTTTATATTAAAAGGTGGAGGTAATTGTTCAATTACTTCAATTTTTGCCTTATCTACCTCTATTCCTCTTTCAGACACTAAATGTCCTAGCACTATTCCTTCTCAAACCATAAAATGACATTTTTCCCAATTAAGGACTAAGTGCTTTTCTTCACATCTCTGCAAAACCTTATCTAGATTTTCTAGACAATCATCAAAAGTTTTTTCATAAACTAAAAAATCATCCATAAAAACTTCCATGATTTCTTCTATCATTTCAGAAAATATAGACATCATACATCTTTGAAAAGAAGCAGGTGTATTACATAATCCAAAAGACATTCTACGATAAGCATAAGTTCCATAAGGACATGTAAAAGTAGTTTTGCTTTGATCATCAGGGTGGATAGGAATTTGGAGATATCTAGAATAACCATCAAGGAAACAAAAGAAAGAATTATTTGCCAAACGCTTTAACATCTCATCAATGAAAGGTAGCGGAAAATGATCCTTCTTGGTCGCTTTATTGAGTTTTCTATAATCTATACACATTCGTCATCCTGTAACAGTTCTCTGGGGTATCAATTCATTTTTATCATTTTTAACTACGGTCATACCACCCTTTTTAGGTACAACTTGAATAGGGCTTACCTACTCACTATGCGGGACAGGATAAATAATCCCAGCATGCAAAAGTTTCAAAACCTCTTTCTTAACAACCTCCCTCAACGCATTTTGAAGCCTATGTTGGGGCTCTCTAGAAGGTTTAATTTCTGGGTTGGTTGGAATACGATGGGTGCATAAAACAGGACTAATCTCCTTAAGGTCTTGGAGTGAATAACCAAAAGCAGCACGATATGTTTCTAAGACAGTTATTAATCTAAAAGACTCTTCATCAGAAAGTTTATCACTAATAATCACAGGAGAATTTTGATCATTATTCAGAAAAACATACTTAAGACCAGAAGGTAATTGCTTAACCTCAATAGAAGGCTTAGGTGGCTCTAGTAATTCATCTAGAGTTTCAAGATCAATTGGATCCTCCTCCTCTTCATTAATGAAGAACTGAGTATCATCCTCTAAATTAGGTTCAATAAATTCCTTAAATGACACAGGCTTAACTTCTTCTATCGGATCTAACTCAGGAGGTGGCTCTGCCTTAACTTTTAATGCATGAGTTATGGGCACTGAGAGATTAAATCCCTTCCCAAGTTTAATATCTAAATTGCCCGCACAACCTTCTTGCAAAAGTTTTCCTATTGGTAATCCAATCATTACATCAAAATCCCAAATATCAAAGATATAAAAATTCAGTAAAATTCAGAATTCATTAATCACACTAGGAAAAGAACATAAAACACCTAAACTAGGAATAATATGTCCTGATCGATTTTTCAATAATTTATTTGTAGGAATTTAATGGCATATCTTTCAAGAATTTTTCAGCAAATGTAAGAGATATGATATTGACACCTACTACTGGATTATAAAAGGCATCAAAAGGATATGCATCAATTTGACATTTAATAGTAATGGCAGGAGAATTTAAAGGAATTATATTATTTGAAAGATCAGATTCTATCAACCACTCATTACTCATAACAAAAAATTAATTCTCTAATTATCTCTCTAAGGAATTTTAAATCAGTAGGATATAAAACATTAAAACTTTTAAAATTCATAGACTTGTGGTTTTATAATTTTATGATAGAGTGAGATGTTTTCATAATCATCAAAAAGTTCATCCTTAAATTTAAGCATAAAATCAGAAATAAGAATTATCTCCTTCTCATTAGATAGTTCAGATAAAGGCTGAGATGAATCAGACAAAAGTTTAGAATCAAACGATAAAAATTCATCTTCTAACAACTTTTTTCTTCAGGAAGATCAATTAAGATATTAGTAAGAATAGTTTTAGCATCTGAAGCAGTAATGTGCATAAATGCTCCTCCTGCGGCCAAATTAAGGTATTCTTTATTTTTATCATTAAGGCTTAAAAAGAACTGCAAAAGCATAGGTTCTGACAAAGTAAGATTAGGTCCAGAATTTATAAATCCATCAAAGCGTTCCCATACCTTGCCTAATGATTCATTATCTAATTGTTTAAATCTAATAATTTCAAAACGAAGTTTAGCGACCTTTTCGATAGGGAAAATTTAAGACAAAAATTACCACGCAATACTTCCCAATCTCCTTGGCTACTCCCAACATGGCGATTATACCATTTCTTTGCTTTTCCCGTTAATGAAAATAGAAAGAGTTTCCATCTTAAAGTTTCATCTGCCATGTCCTTAATATGCAAACATGAACATGTTTGCTCAAAATCAGCTAAATGGGAATATGGGTATTCGCTAGAACTATCAGAAAAAATATGATCCTGAAGTAACTTAATTAATCCCGAGCGTAACTCATAGCCAGATGATGTGATAGGTAAAGATGATTCTTTTGGCTGGAGATACGATCCCGATGGCGGTCCATATTGATATAAAAGTTGGGACGTGGGTTCCATACTTTAAAAGATAAAAGTATAATACAAAATTAAGATAGACTAAGCCAAAATTAGCAAGCCGCTCCCCAGCAACGGCGCCAGAAATGTTTGTTGCTATAAATTAACTGCACTCTATTAAAGATTATTATTATCAAGGTATCCGCAAGCGCACAGATAAAACAACCGATGTAGTACTTCACCAGACAATCCTGGTTTTAATATCGAACCCAAAGGAACAGTAGGTGATACTGACTAAGTCTATTGGCTCTTAACCCGATAATACAATGAATTCAGAGAATATCAAGAATGAAGAGATAACAAATGATTATCTAGATCCGACAACCAGTAAACTTTGAATAATATCGCTCTAATCGGGCAGTGACATGAATAAGAGGGCGAAATCATAGTTCCCTCCTACCAGACACTTATACACCTATCGATCCTATCAATGGAAAGTGGACTATAGAGGACCCAACACAGCTATCACCTACGCGATCTACCACTATCCGGCCAATCAGGAGACATTCACAAGTAATTATAGCCGAGACACCACGTCTACACTATAAACTACTACTTCAACCAAGGAGCTACCAAGATCAAAGCACTCAAATAAAGTTGTAAACTCAAGAACGAATAAGAACATATGCTTACTTGAATTAGGATATTGAATACAAAAGTACCTCAAAACGTAACTCCGGGCGAAGGAGCTGAATCCAGATGAACACAGCTACAAAGAAGCTCCGACAGGCCGGGACTCCTCCGAATCTCTACTCATATACTCTATCGCTCTAATCTCTCTCTTGATTTCTAGCCTAGATCTAGTGGATATCTATCTAATGCTTCAGGGTCTTCATCTCTTGATCTGGCTCTCGTCCAGGAGGGTATGGCCCTCTATTTATAGGCCGGTGGGATGCACGCGCGCCGTTAGATCAAACCGACTTAACCAAGAGCCCAGATGACTTCTAATAGGTGGTGGTAGAAGACTCCAGAAGGCGGCGTGGGGGAAACCCTAGGGGGGCGCCGGCCTGCCCCACCCTGGCGCCGGCCGGCCCCACCCTGTGGGGTTTCGGGCTTCGGTGCTTCGGGTGCTTTCCAGATGCTTCTAGTGTTCTCGTGATGATGTTTCCTTGGTGGTTAAGTTTTGTGGTAATTATGCTCTTTAATCCTTCTTTTAAGCTTTTGTGGAAAATCCTGTGGGAAATAGACAATTCACTAAAACTCGTGAAATCTGTCAGTAATAACCCTATTCTACTGGATATTCATGTTTAATGCAGGGATAATTGATAATAAAATTTGGATGATAACAGGTGTCAACAATCACGATCAACCACTTCCATAGTGGCCTGGGCCTCAAGCATCTCCGTGAGGTAGGCGCTCTATAAAGGACAAAATGTTTAAAAAAATAGGGGGGGAAGAACAAGTGGAACAGTGGAGACTCACAATGTTCTGTTGCTCCAAGTTCAAACGAAGCAGCCTGTAGTAGTCCATCTTCTGAAAGTGCCTCCGAGCAACACCTGTAACCCAAAACAATAAACAACCAAGCTAAGAGAAAGAACAACCGATTGCACGAAGGGACATCCACCTCGTGTAACCTCCTTAATAGCGGAGACAGCAGCTTCCCACTCACCAATAAGATCGGGGTCCAATGCTACACAAAAATGCAAGAGCCAAGTAGACAAGAGATCAATGAACAAGGGACGCGCTGATCAGGTAGACACCAACCTTCCCCAAAGGCCAATGCGCCCCCATCCTGTGGCTGCGCACCTGAGGACTTCGCTGCCTTAGCGGCTGAAATGGTGCTACGGAATTTAGCACCAAGACCACCTGCGAGAGAGCAATTCAGGACACCACTACCACGCAGGAAAATTTGCGAAGGAAAAACCAAAGAAGCATCTCACCAAGAGCCAGAATACTCTCCGTGGCAGTGACCTCGAGATCCAGAGGAGAGGGATCAGGCGCGTCCACACCAGCGGTGGTTCTCTCAGAGACAAACTTCTCCTTCAAAATGGGCCCGGTCCTTGCCTCTCCCTCTTCTTCCTCCTCCTCCACAACACCTTCAGACCCCTTCAGACTCGAAGTAGCAACCGAAGAAGCAAGCTAAGTAGAAGGTGAAGGTGGACCCTTCAGCCATAGGGGGAACATGGCGCTTGCCCTCACTCCTGCATGGAGAATGACAGACACCAAAAAGAGAGGGGAGCTGATCGGGCGACGCACCCGCCCTCTCGAAGGTGGGAGCCGCTGATGGCCCAGTCGCAAATTTGTCCTCATTCAGACCAGGCCGCCCGCCCCCACCTTCGCTTAGAGCCACTTTGGATGGGGCTGCCTTGAGCTGGCTGAGTAGGACATCGTCCTCACCCTCATAATCCATGGAAGCGTTGCAAGAACTTTCGCTCAATGCGGAGGATGCAGAACCAGCGGCCAAAGCGGCAGGCAGTGTGAGCTTTCTTCGAGGCATCTCCAGAGCCTTCGCCACCCATAGAGGTGGTAGATCCATCCACCACAGCGGAGGTGACACACAGCTTCTTCGCCGTGCCACAGGTCATCCGCCAACCAGCCATCTTCTTCTTTTCCGTGACCAGCTGTAGAAGCTGACGGCTCCAGCAGTAGAGGTATTTGCGCCACTGACCTTAGCATTGATCTATTTCAAAACCTTGTCGGGGATGGGCCTCGTGGTGTAAGATACCCTGAGGATATCGAATACATGATTCAGGCGAGGCATGGTCCCGGCCTCCGCTCAGCGGGCAAGGACCTCCTTGTCAGTTAGCGGGCCCATGATATCCATTGCAGGCTGACTCCACCGAGGAAACAAAGTCCAGGGCGGTTGTCCCTGCAGGCAAGCGAATGTCGAAGCGGGGTAAGGAATCCCCTCACCATCACCGAAGACAGGGACCCGGACCTTTTCCAACCTCATCTCCAGGCCTCTCCCTGGACAGGGGTCAGAAGTTGGAAACCATCATCTCCTCCACGAGGTCACTGACCACTTGAGAAGCGGCACACCATAGCAAACGCTCTGTGGCAAACATCAAAAGACTTGGATACCTTGTCAGAAGCAGACTTCAGCGTAATGGGCTTCAAGGGATTCATGGTGCTCGCCAGCGGATACTCCCACGATGTCTCAACCCCCTTGGCATCACGCTTCACGATGGCCAGGACATGAACGTAGAACCACTCATTCACCCACATAGACTCCCATTTGTTCTTCTGGCAGAAAGACAGCTCTAGCAAGCCTTCCGTTTTCCTCCATTGGGGAATGAACGAGCAACTTGCAAACTGAGCCTCCACATCATCAGATCCCATCTTCCAGCGGCTGGCATTGGAGCTCGTAGTGCTCGAGGAAGAAGTTGATATCCGGTGGAGACCGTACGACCTGCAAGCCTAGCAAAACTTGCTTAGAGTCAGAATCCCATTCGGGGTGAGGTGATGAATCTGGTCCTTGAACTCAACAAGCAACTCAGCGAAAAACTTGAGAGGCAGGAATCCAGAGACCACAATCAAAGAAAGCACGAAACACCACAGCCTCATCAGAGTTAGGCTAAGGTGTGGTCTCCCCTTTGGACGGGCGGCCAGAACTCATCAGAATTAGACCTTGCCCCTCAAGCTTGTCAATAGCCACTTGACCAATCGAAGATTTCCCGAAGATGTAGCTTGGCGTAGAAGGCATCTTCGCGACAGGCTCTAGATCGCCAACGGAGACTTCAACGTCCGACAGAGTCTCTTCAAGTTCCCGACCCTCCACCGCAGAAAGCATACACTCTTCAAACTTACCCTGCCACCCGCCTACCCAAACCTTCGCAAGCTTGGAATAGGGCCCAGTGAAGCGGGGAAGCGAGAGCGGGAGGAAAAGCGAGACGCCATAATTGCGAAGATACGAGTAGAAGCGGAAAGCAGCCCAAGCAGCAAGCAAGCACAAGGCGGAAAGCAAAGGTGAAAGCCGCAAGAGCGAAGATGAAAGCACAGGCGAAAAGCAAAGGATGAGGTGGGAAGGACCCTCCGCACAACCCCTATTTATAGGGCCGGCCCTGACCCTTCAAATTCCCTACTCCTACGTTGTTTCGGATCCCAAGAAAAAATGGTCAATTCAAAGCAAAACCGGACCTCTGTCGCAAGAGAAAAAGTGCCACCCACGTGCAGGTGGGCCAGGGGAGAAGTAGAAGTAGGGGCGAGCCTCCGTGACCCCTGCCTGGACCTCATTGAGGGACGTGGACCACCTGTGCTAGACCAAGCCCTCAAAGGCAGAAATGTTGTAGCACGGCAGAGCGCGGGGGCCGCGGAGGCTCTCATCCATACAGATGGAACGGATATAGCCAGTGTGCGAGTCTTTGCCTGCAGGTGCGGGAGAACCCCAGCACGTAGCGAAGGTCAGGTTCAGAGGGCACCTCTGCACCAAGCGCAGAGTCTTCATCGATGCTCGTGGGAGCCCCCAGGAAAGGCGGAGGTCCCCACTGACTCTGGTGGCAGGTCGAGAGCCTTCACGTTAGAGCCAACCCCCAAGCGAAGACTCGGCAAGGTGAACCCTGATCCAGCAAGGACTCATATCCGGACCAGCATCCTCGTGCCCTGAAATCGTCCTCGCCATGCCCGGGCGCAATGCCGGTGGAGACTGAACCGCTACACGATAAGGATGGGAGTGGTTGAAGCGTAGGGGGGAAGTGACGCCTATGCCCTCGGAGTTGGTAGAGGTAGTGGAGAATATCCAGGGAATGTACCCATCACTTTACAGGGGCTTGTGTATAATCAACCCCCACATGTGTACAGTAGACTATAAATAGTGATGTAAATATTGAGCAGAGATAGTTTAAAGCATTTACTTACCACCTGGTCGTACTGGTGTCACGGTGAGAACCCGCCTTCGAGCGGAGGTACTGATAGTCTCTGCCCTCGAGCAGAGGTAAAATCTTTACTCATGTTGAGGGGCTTCTTTCCCCAACACTCCCCATCCTCCCTCTCCAGGCACGGTGGCTGAGGTGGCACACGGGACCAAGGACCGGGCGGCGCGCAGGGCCGCAGTGGCACGTGGCGCCATTGGGGGCGCACGGGGCCTCGGTGGCGCGCTGGACCAGGTGGTGTGGGGCAGCGGTGGCCTGCGGCGCACGCGACAACTGTGAGGTAGGTACAGCTCTTCCCACCTCTCTTCCTCTTCCTCTCTTCATCTCGCTCGCTCCTCCATCTCTCTCCTCTTTGCAGATCTGGAATCGGTGGGCCTAGATCCGCCCACGACAGGGCTAGATCCACGCATGGCGGGGCCAGATCCGGTGTCTGGGAAGCCTCAAACTGGATGTGGCGACGGCGGGCTCGGTTGGGCATGATGGTGGGCTCGGTTGGGCTCAACGGCAGGCTCAATTGGGCTCGCTCGGGCATTTTTATTTTTTTAAATGATTAACGGAGGTGGGCACTATAAAACGTCGGCCTCCGTTAACTGATTAAGTGAGGCGGTCAAAGTAATCGCCTCCATTGCTTTGCCTGCCTCCATAAATCCAAAACGCCCGTCTCCATTAAGCTCCTTTGTAGTAGTGTATGGAAGTTTATTTTTAGACTCGATAGTTGCTCAAAAGTGCTTAAAAGCAACTTCATATTCATTGCTTGTTCAATATCATGATCTAAAAACAATACTGTGTCACCTGCATATCATAAGATCATCCATCTTCTACTAAATGTGGTACGACCTCTTTCACCTATCCATTCTCTTTAGCTTTTGAAATGATAATGGCCAACATATCCACCACAATATCAAATCGGGGAGAACAGATCACTTTGTCTTAAGCCTTTTTTTTTTGAAAACACTACAAGAAAAAGAGGTATTAACGACGGGATATGTGGCCGTTAAAAGTCCTAATGTGGTTTGTTAAAAGTTATTAACAACCACAAAAGTGTGGTTGCCCATGGTTGTTAAAAGCTTCGTCCTTAATACAATTAATGACTACATAATATTTCCCATCCGTTAACTTTTCAACGACCGAACAATATGTGGTCGACTTGTAACCACCAAATTTCTAATAACAATGACCACATTTTTCATCGTTAATCTTTTTACACCATCTATCATGTGGTACTAACGACCATGTTTTAGTAATAATGACCACATTTTTTGGAATTTATAATATTATATTTTAGACCACATTTATATATTGATAATATTTTCACATTGTCTATTTATTTATAACACCAGCCACCACTTGACACCATATACAATGACATTTTTCACCACCGAGAAAACGCAATTAATAAACTTGCAACAGCAAGCAGTTCTATTTATCCAATTTATCAACACATAAATATATATCTTTGCAAAAAATAGGAAAAAAACAGCTAACCATGAAAATAACAGTGCCTAACTTAAGGACCAGCAGCAGTAACCACCCGTACTACTGTAACTAAAATACTAATCTTCAACTGGAGGCACTCTGCAACATTGCCCTCCTACAGCTTGGTCTTATGGACAAGGAGAAGCCTGCAGTAAGTTCAATGTTAACACTATACATAAACCAATCAAAATAAGAAGGAATTTGCTATGGTAATTGGTACCCCTAAGTAACTATGAGCCGTCCATTTAATTAGATCGGATGGTTAAAATCATCTATTACTTTCTAGGAGGTAAGAGGTGAAATAAAGAATGTTTTGGATGTAAAGAACTTTTTTAGATCTAATTGATATATACAAGATCTATTAGATATGGCCAATCTTTTTATTTCAACTTTGTGGAGTACGTACGTGCCCAACAAACATATTCAAACTCTAGAAAAACATATGCTTAATACACGTGAGTACGTGACAACTAGCTAGTATTTGATTTCAAGGCCTTTTTAATTTTATAATATAGTTTTGTTCGAGTTAGCATAATATACACACTCTATTATGTGTACTATGTTAGCATGCAACATATTTTAGAATTTACGGCTGTATGTAACGTTTTTTTTACCAAACAAAACGTGTTAGCCGTTGTATATGTACACGATGAATTTGTTGATTTTTTTTATGGTAATAATGTGCGTGTGCAAATGTGCAAGGGCTGCGCGGCTGGTGGCCTCTTCCTATTTCTCCCATGCATGCAGGGATTGGAAGATATGTATTTCCTTTTTTTCCTTTTTCTATGCTATTTATAATCTACTAATAAGACTACAGAGTAGACAATGTGACTTTTTTTCGGGTCGTCGTCCTGCCTCCCCTGCTTGAGACCCCGCGGCCGCGGAAGGATACAATCCTGCCCTCCTTCAATCACGGCGTGGGGACGGCCCCGCCTGTCCGTCCCCCGCGACCCCCACCCAACTCCACGCATCGCCGCGTCGCCCGCCACGCGAGACCTCGCCTAGTCGCGGCTCTTCCCCTCAACGCCGGCGAGCGGCGCGGCCCCACAACGTGGCGTGGAACCATCGCCCACCCCCACCCCGCCAGCCCTCCTCGCCGCGGCAAGCGCCCGCCCTTACCTCGCCAAAACCGCCGCCGCATGCTACCACCTGCTCGCCGTCATGGAGGCCGAGCAGGGAGGGCAGATCTCCTTGCCGCTGTCATGGTCGTCGACACCGAGCGGAGCGGGCGGCTCCTCGCCGCTGTCGTGGTCGTGGAGGCTGAGGGCAACTCTCCCGCTCGAACGCTCCAGATGCAAAGAAGAAGAAGAAGCTGCGTCCCCCAATCGGGCTCGCTCCCGATCTCCGCTGAGAAAATCGGAATTATAGGACTCCAAACGTTGCGCTTTGCTATTACAGGACTCCAAACGTTGCGCTCGCTAAAACGACACTCTAAACATAAACATCTTGTTTTACATGACATTTACCTTTTATTAATTAAGTATATCTCCTCAAATATATATATTTAGCCATGACTAGACATTTTTGCCCTTCTGCTTTTTCCCGTAACGTGTTCCAGCCAGATCGCCCGTTGTCGCTCCGATTGAGATCGCCCGTGCTCCTGCTCGCTTTTCTGCCCTTGCTGCTCGCTAGGCCTTTGCTGGCAGGCTGCTCGCTGGCGGCTGCTCGCCCAAAATCTACTGGCAGGCCAAGGCTATGTATTCGAAAGATTAAGGCTAGGTATTCAAAAGATTAAGGCTTTAGATCAAAATGCTTCCGCTGCACAAGCATGGCCAACAAACCAGCAACGCAATTAGTAAGGCACGTGAACAGCAAAAGGGCAGGCAATAAATAAAAAACTACTGGCACACCAACCTGTTGCTGGGCGTGCTGTAGACGCTGCCACCGTTCGATGCGCCGGAGGACAAAGTTGCGGTAGGTGACCTAGCCCTTGCCAGTTGCAGATGGGGGATCCCCGGCGAAGTCTTCCATGACGCCGGTGAGACGAAGCGGCTGCCCTGGATCGCTAGGCCTCCGCTTCAATGACGAGGGCGACGATGAAACCTAGCGCGGCCTCGTACGTGCGGCGGCTGGCGGCAGAAAAGAAACACGTACCTACAAAGGAAGGAACGGTGATCTCGCTGGAACGTTACGTGAAAAAGCAGAAGGGCAAAAATAGTCTAGTCATGGCTAAATACATGTATTTGAGGAGGATATACTTAATTAATAAAAGATAAATGTCATGTAAAACAAGATGTTTATGTTTAGAGTGTCGTTTAATCGAGCGCAACGTTTGAAGCTCATATAATAGCAAAGCTTAACGTTTGGAGTGCTATAATTCCGATTTTAGGATCTCCGCTTCCTAAGAGATTTCCTCCCTCTCATGGTATCGTGCGGTCTCCTCTCCTACCAGATCTCCACCAGCGCCTGGCCGCCGCCGCCGCCGCCGCCCTGCGTCGTGCGCTCCGAGCCTGTGCTCCTGGCCTCCATTATCGCTGCATCCGCCACTCATGGTCCGTGGTCTGGGCCTCTGCTGCCGATGACGGCGGCGCGTGGTAAGCTTCTTTCTCACTCCAGCGCACATCTCCCTGTGGCAGCGCGCGGCGGCAACGCCGCCAGGCTTCAGCGGCGGCGGCCATGGCACCAGGCATCGCTGCACCAGGGCCCGCTCAAACTCAGGATTACATAATGGTTCTTTTTCTTTTCTTTTAGTGACAAACTAAGCTATTCCAATTAAATGTCTTTGACCATTCTAATTGCGCGTGACTATGTGTATAATTTATATCGTAAGTAGAAGACTTTTGCTGTCTTATCTGAACTGTCATTTGATTCCAAATCCTAAGTAGAGGACTTTTCTACTTAGTGTGCATTGGTGTATGATCTACTATGTTTTTGAGATATATTAGCCACGAATTGGGAAAGTTTCACGGAACATATTTTTTATTTCTCATGATAATCTAGATTGCTTTATCTTAGTATTGGTTACTCAACAGGGGAACACTTGCTTGAATTTGTCATGAATTGATGTAGCCTTGTAAACCAGCATGTGCTATATGTTGCAGTCTAACAAAAGGGGTCAGTTTCACTTTGCTGTGTCAATTTGTCTTCTCTGCAAATAATGAATTATATTCATTCCTGCACCCATAGAAACCGGGGATCATAAATATAGTTCAGTGACTATTATATGCTATATAAGCTAAAGAAGTAGGTCTGGATCTGATTTGGGTGGCTTTGATGGTGAGAGTGGAGTTCATAAATATAGTTCAGTGACTAATTACGTCCTATATAAGCTTAAGAAGTAAGTCTGGAGCATATTTCAGTGGGTTTGATGGTGAACCTGTGACGACAACAATAAACTAGGGAAAAACAATGTGCTGTTAATGGGACCTACTTACTCTGCTCTGGTAAGGCATTTGCAACTGTTTAAAGCAATGTGCTGATGATGACAACCATGTGCAACCATTTAAAACAATGATATTTATAGTTCCAGCAACCCTTTTCTTCTCATATGCTTGCTAAATTGAGTGATTCAATTACTGCATATGTTTCTTTGCATTGCTTCTCAAGAGGATCATTTCTGTTTACTGCTCGACACAGGGCTCCAGGTTGAACTCCCTATCCCCGGTCCTCCTGTACAGGCCCTTGGTTACTTGCAGGAGACTTTAACATGATATACTCTTCGAAGGACAAGAATAATGCCAATCTGAATCGGGCCATGATGGGGCGCTTTCGCCGCTTTGTGAATGATTTTGAGCTCAAGGAAATACCTTTACTTGGAAGACAATACACTTGGTCAAATGAGAGGGAAGCGCCGACCTTGGTCAAGTTAGACAGAGTGTTGTGCACTGCACAGTGGGAGGCTCTCTTTCCGGACTGCATCTTAAAACGCCAGGCCACTGAAATTTCCGACCACTGTCCGCTGGTGTTAGGCCTCAAGGAAGGGATTCGTGGTAAGCGGCGCTTTCACTTTGAAAGTTTCTGGACAAAACTTTCCGGTTTTCTTGACACGGTCGAGACTTCTTGGTATGAGCCGGTTTCATCTACCTGTCCTATGGACAGGGTCTCCATCAAGCTGAAACACCTGACACGTGCACTTCAATCGTGGAGCCAATGCCAGGTTGGCCATATTAAATTTCAGCATGCTGTTTCTCGTGAGATCCTTCATCGGCTTGAGATGGCGCAGGATAATTGGCACTTATCTAGAGAGGAAGGTTGGCTGAAAGGTGAACTAAAGAAGCATTGCCTGGTTTTAGCCTCTTTGGAAAGAACAATTGCCCGTCTTCGGTCGCGCATCAGATATCTGAAAGATGGCGACGCAAACACGGCATTTTTTCATCGACAGGCTGGGTTTCGCAAGCGGAAGAATTTTGTGCCTAAATTGCTTCAGGATGATCAGGTGGTCACCACACAGAATGAAACACAGGAAGTTGTGTTTGATTACTTTGATGGATTATTGGGTACGGCTTTTCCTCGTTCCTCTACTCTCAATCTTGCCTTCTTCCATGAGGAAGGTGCTGATTTATCTACCCTGGATGAGCCCATCACTGAAGATGAGATATGGGATACTATCAAGACTTTGCCTTCTCATAGAGCTCCAGGTCCGGATGGGTACACGGGCAGATTTTATAAATCTTGTTGGCATCTAATCAAAGACGATTTCTTGGCTGCTATCATAACACTCCAGCAGGGTGATGCACGGAAACTCTGGCTCCTCAACTCAGCCTATCTCACACTCATACCCAAGAAAGCAGAGGCACTGGTACCCAAAGATTTCAGGCCTGATTAGCCTTATTCACAGCTTTGCGAAGCTATTAACTAAGATTATGGCCAACCGTTTAGCACCTTTCCTTGATGGATTGGTATCTGCAAATCAGAGTGCTTTCATCCGTGGTCGTTGCATTCATGATAATTATATGTTGGTACAGCAAACAATTAGACTTCTCCACCGACAGCAAGTGCCAAGTCTTTTTCTAAAGCTGGATATATCTAAAGCTTTTGATTCAGTTTCTTGGTCTTTTTTATTGGAAGCTTCTGGTGCATTTGGGTTTTGGACAGGTTTGGCGTAACCTGGATTCTAATCTTCTCTATTCATCCTGAACTCGTGTCCTGCTCAATGGTGAGCCGGGAGAGGTAATTAGGCGCCAGCGAGGACTTCGCCAGGGAGACCCTCTCTCGCCTATGCTCTTTATATTGGTGATGGAAGTCCTTGACAGTTTATTTACAAAGGCTGGAGAGCTGGAACTTTTGCAGCCCCTATCTCGGCGTAATCCGGGGCAGCGCATCTCGCTTTACGCTGATGATGTTGCTTTGTTCATCCAACCTGTCGAGAGTGAGGTGGCTCCATCTTTGGAAATTCTTCATATTTTTGGAGAAGCTTCTGGACTTCACTGTAATCTGCAAAAGAGCTGCGTCATACCTATCAGTTGTGATCCTTCACACATGGAGTTGGTGTCTACATCTTTACCATGTACACATGCTGCCTTTCCCAGGACGTATTTGGGGTTGCCGATTTCGAACAAACAATTCAGTAAGGCTGAGTTATTGCTTTGGATAGAGAGAATTGGGGATAAACTACCAGCTTGGAAGGCTTCCCTAATGAATATGGCTGGCCGAGTTACTTGGGAACGTTTTGTTTTATCTGCTGCACCAATCTATGTGCTGATATCCATCAAGGTCCCCAAGTGGTTCATTCGATCTATTGATAAATTACGAAGAGCTTTCACATGGAAGGGTCAGAAGCAAGTAAATGGTGGGTCTTGTCTGGTTGCTTGGGAGAAGGTGCAGCAACCCCTTCAGTTTGGTGGTTTTGGTATTCTTAACTTGGAGATCATGGGTTGGGCAATACAAATTCGATGGCTGTGGCTCAAAAAGACAGACCCCCAACAGAGCTTGGGCTGGACTAGACATACAAGTGCACCCAAATGCTATGGCTATGTTTACTGTTGCGATGGAAACTAGGGTCGGTGATGGGAGTAGCACACTTTTCTGGCAAGATCGTTGGCTTATGGGCAGTTCATTGCAAGACATCGCACCTTCTGTGGTGGCCGCTGGTTCCACAGAATGCTCACGCTCATCGCACAGTTGCAGCTGCATTACATAACCATGATTGGCCGGCAGACATCACGGGAGGACTTTCCATGATTGGCTTGTTCGAATTTTTTCAGTTATGGGATATTCTTCATGAGATAGTACTAACCCAAGATGCGGATGTCCATCTTTGGAGGCTAGAAGCGTCGGGTTATTTCTCCTCCAGGTCTCCATATCGAGCATTCTTTCAGGGCTCAATTATTTTTGAGCCTTGGCGATGAGTTTGGAAATCATGGGTGCCAGCAAAATGTAAGCTCTTCATTTGGTTGGCTATCCGGAATCGGTGCTGGACGGCTGACAGACTCGCGAGGAGAGGCCTTCCCCATCCCAGTCGCTGTCCTTTCTGTGATCAGGAGGAAAATATCCAACATCTTCTGACCACTTGTGTTTTGTCACGGGATTTTCGGTTTCGAATATTTTCAGTGTTGGGGCTGCAAGACCGTGTACCTAGCCCTCATGCAATTTCCTTTGCTGATTGGTGGCGCAAAGCAGTAAAGAGAGTTCAAAAAGACAAGAAGAAGGGCCTGAATACGGTCATTATTTTGGGGGTGTGGATTCTTTGGAAGCATCGCAATGCGTGTGTATTTGACGGTGCTCAACCAAGAATTTCTAGCCTCTTGAAAGCTTTCGAAAGAGGAGGAGGAGCTGTGGTGTCTCGCAGGTGCGCGCGGCCTACGGACTCTCAGTCTAGGTCACGGTCTGGGCTAGTTTTTTCCTTCTAGCTTGTGTTATTTGGTCAGGTCTCTCCCTTTCTGTTTTTTTCTCTTTACTACAACTTTTTGTTTCCTCAACCCCTCATGGCTCGGCCCGGAGTGAGGTGGTGGTGATGTAAGGGACCGACCTTTCTTCTCTCTTTAATATAAGATGTGCAGCTCTCCTGTGCATTCGAGAAAAAAAAAAAGAAGCTATCCTATATTGTCCATAATGTTTTTACCTTAGGAATGCCACTACTGAAACCTGGCTATTGTTTGTAAGCTAATATTTGTAAGAAAGCTCTCAACTCTTTCCTATTTTTTGCTGTAAATACAGGTATGCGGTATGCCAACCCCCGTCATGGAAGGGTTTCCATGTTCTTCAGGTTAACTGCAGCAGGTTTGGCTTGAAGCGGGTGCAGACATCTCAGTTCTGGCAATGGAGTGGGAGGTGCAAGGGTGTCCTCCTTTGCCTGTGAAATTGAACAATTCAACATCACACTGTGAGGACCCCTTGATTCCATTGCCAGGTTATTTGGTTAATTTATTTTTTTACTAGCATTCTCCTTTCAACTAGATGAAGCAGATTTGGATATTGGGAGTGATGTTGTCGATATGATTGTTGATAGGGTAAGAAAATACTTCATCGATGTCCCCCTTTGTGGTGTCCTAAACCCCAAGAATCCAAACCAGCATATCCAAATCTTTGGATGATGATTGTTGATAGACATTTGATCAGCCTAACACAAAAGGTGATGGGAAGATAGATCAAGAAGAATGGACTGAATATGCTAAGGACAATCCATATGTGCTGAGGAATATTCCATACCTCAAGTTAGTATGCATGAGTTTTCATAATATTTCTCAGTGGAGTATTAGCATGACACCTTGATCAATAGAGTCGTCCTATTATTTGACATTTTTGAAAGAAGAATATACAGTTGACCATAGAAGTCCATTAGGGTTGCATCAGTTTTGTTTAGGGTGGGAGAATGTCTTTCCTTGTTTTACATCTAATTTGTGCCGTCTGGGTTGCATTCGCACGACTAGCTGTTATGTTTTGTAAATGGAAGTAATTCAGACTTGGCCTTCGTTTTTGGGTGGCCATATACACGTTGACTGATTTTATTTATGCCCTTCCTTTTTTTTTTTTGATGAAACTATGAATACCCTTCTTTGACTTACTATTTGGTTGCTCATATTCCTCGTGGATGTTACTAAGGTATTCCCTAGCATTGTGATGGAGGATTGTGCGATCTCCTGGTTTGATGGCTTTTTTCTTTCAGGCGCACAGTGAGTCTCCAACGGTTCAGCCAGGAGACATGTACGGATGGCTTACAGTGGCGACGGAACCGTCGGGTCGGATGAAAACTATCTTGGCAACAGAAACTTTTTCATATAGTATAAGATTGATGAGATGCCAATAATCCCGAGCATGTCATTTAATCATATAAAAAAAATCAACAAATGGGGTTAATGTTATTAGTAGTACCCCTTGTGCATGTGCACAGGTTGCTAGCTGGTCTTCCAAATCCAGTGCTAAGGCAAAATCCTACACGTTGTCTGGTTGAGTTATTTCTCGATAGCATCACACGTAGATATATTACCTATGCATACAAGATTGTCTTTTGTTTATATAATTGTTTTTTTGAGCAGCGGCGCAGCAGCTCTCCATGTCTGTTAATTTCATGAGCTTTGTTTTTTATTAATGTCAGTTTAACATCGGTATTGTATAGAATTGTGCGAGCTGCAGAGAGGCACAGAATTGACACTGAAAACACATAAAAGGCTGTTTTGTAAGTTATGTGTTTCAGCTATGAGCCTGCGAGGTATTTTATTAATCTGAACGATTATAGTTGGTGGCTTGGTTCAACGGGTTAATAATATGATGCTTTCTTGTTGAATACTGTGAGTTTCTGAGATAAGCTGATTACTGTGGTTTTCTGAGATAAAGCTGATTATATTGGTGACTTACAGGTAGTTGCCAATTGTTGCATGCATTGCAGGATTTTTTTGCAAACCGCATTGCAGGAGATCTGAACCAAGCTGCTAACTCATAGGCAGCAGCAAGAGAGATTGAGACATTGTATAGCAAGCCAGTGTCATAGTATAGATAATCATTTTTTGAAGAATTCAACATAGTTTGAAAGATAATATTTGCTTTCTCTTCAATTCTGGTTGCTATTGAGGAATTTGTACTGCATATGCAGCTAAGTTGTGGCTTCCTCGGATGAAGGCCTTCAGGCTTTTAAATCTCCACTCCTGCTTTGGCTCTATGCACGCTCTTGCTTTGGCTCTATATGGAATGATCTAAATAATCTTCATTCATGTCTACATGCTTCCTCTCTTCTTCACTTTATAGTACTTGCAAATAATTTTTATGTGAAGATCTCAATGTCTGAGTGGTCATAAAACAAACTATGGCATGGTTTCAATTAGTTTATCTCTTGTTTTAGTCTCGGCAAATCTTGTAATTCCGTTTGGTCCTTTCTGCTATTAACAGCATAGAAGCTGAATGGAACTTGCAAAGCTCCCTCTGCCCTTTGTGTAGGTGCATCTCTAGCTTTACTAATGGTGACTCACTGTATGTTCATCTCATCGCATTATCCCATTTTTAACAGAGCCTAAAAATCCTGTGCTTACAAGCTGGGAAGACTATTGTCAATGTAGATCCCTCCCCTGTATTCACCTCTTGTTTTATTACTTCCTTGGGTATATATGTACATTGCAACATGTTATGCACGTAGCTTTCAACTGTATAGTTACCTGAGGTTCAATTTTCACCTGAGGTTCAATTTTGCAGCCACTTACTCTATAACATTCAACTTTGGAGAGACCTTTGTACTTGTTGTTTTAATTCAATAAAATCCCAGTAGGGCTTTTGCCCCTCCTGTTTTTTTCACAAAAAAAAAACATTGCATTCAACTCTCTCGGCTCCAAACTGGGCTCGGATGCAACTCTCTCGGTTGCATAGATATGATCATACGTGGAAACAGGAGACTCGAGGGTGCTGCTGCTCTTCACCTGCTGCGACACTGATGTTGCTACTTTGGACTTAATGTGGTCGGTAGCGTTAGCACGTACGTATTTAGTTTAACACTATTGTTATTTTATCGTATAAAAGTTTAGTTGTCCTGTAGCAATGCACGGGCACGATACTTAGTTAATTTAGAAGACTAAAAAAAATCAACGGCTCAGATTTATTTAAGGTATTACCTCCTAAGAAGTAAGAAGGGTACCGTAGCATTGCCCAAATAAGAACCAGTTAATACACAAATCAACTGATGTCAAACTGCAAGATCTAAAGGAATAGTTACCTTGCATATATCCATACCCATATCCATTATTAGAAGAATTAACAAGATGGGTAATAAGTCTCTTTCCAGTTAACTGAGAACAGCTGCTCTTCGATAGAAAGCACCTGCATATGTCAATAAAACTAAGGTAAACATATCTTTAATACCATAGATGTGCGGCATTCATCTATAACCCATGAATTAACTGTTGAAAATAAACTTAGACTAACAGGATCTTAATCTTAGCCTACCAGTGATCACTACTCATCTATTGCGAAAAACTTAAGTAAATAGGCCTAGACCATTAGTTGCCGTAGCCATTAGCGCCTCCGGTGTCGATGTAGATATGTGAGGATCACTAGTTGAGGGTTGAGGAACCCTCTGCTGGTGACGAACGTGAGATACAGCATAGCAGCGGCCTGCCGGACGCCACGACACTAGCCTGAACGGAAACTCAGCCTTCCAAAGCCCTCCAGCGCCTTAGTGATTGGTTTAGGGGTTGAGGAGAGTGAATTAGAGGTGCCCAGGAGCCCCTCCTTATTTATATGCGCTGTAGGGCTTGGGGGCCGGATCCTATGTTTGGTAGGACTGCCTCAAATCAAGGCAAGTGCTAATCAGCTGGAGAAAATGGAAGGTGGATTGATTGACTTGATTTTCCATTAATTTTGTAATTAACCTTAATTAGAGATTAGCCAAAGATCATCTCCAACATTCTCCCACTTGATCGAACGGCTAATACAATTAAGTAACTAATGTTTGACTTACTCTTATGTTCAGACTCAGTATCACAACTAGACTAGACCAATGCGTCGTCAGCGGCATTAATCGCCACTGGAACTCCATTGCCCATAGTTTGCCGCAACACTTTGTTAGAACACTTACTACTTATTGGGAGCTCATGGCCCTATTACCAGAATCAAATTGGAGACATTGCACTGATAAAACCCAAAATATTTTGCGCGTTCATAGATGGGGTAAGTGTTAAGTCTCAACTTATCAATTATTCTAGCATTATCTTAGTTCTTTTTTTCTCAAACTAAATAATTTGATCCTGGGTTCTTTCTTTCACAACATTTAATCAATGTGCTTGGCATCAGCATTTGATCTGTTGTTACTTGAAATAATACTGTAACTTAAATGTAGGCCTAGAGCAGTATGACAATACTTAATCTTGGGATAATATCTCTTAAGCCACATGGCCTGTCATTTTTGTCACTAATTGAGCTCATCTTAATACTAATATATATTTTGAGCTTTCAATGAAGATGTCCTTTCCTGCAAGAGTAGGTATAATCTGATTGTGCGTTTCCTTATACATACACAAGAGAATCGGCAATCGATAGATTCTTAATTCTTATAAGTGACATGATGATTCTTTTGGTGCCTCATCAATGACTTTCATAAACCTAAAAATTCTTTAGCACCTTCCAGTGGACTCATCCTGGACTAATAAACTTATATGTTGCCAAGTATCCCAATGCCAAGTTTAGACTAGTATTGACTTGAGCATCCTTAAAGTTAATGATAGCCGAAGCATATGGAACGTGTAAGGACCTGATGTAACTAAGAGGGGCCTAGAGGGGGGTGAATAGGCCTGTAAAATTTCAGCTCAAACAAACATTAGAACATAACCAGGCACTGCTGCTCCTGGGCGCGGCACTGTTGCTCACCCGGCACTGCTGCTCCCCAGAGTGGCAGTGCTGCCCTGGCCAACACCCGAGACTGCACGCCAAACTTTGTAGAGATGTTGTAGAGGTGTGCAGGAGCCTATTCCACCAATTAGATGGTTTCGGAAGCTTGCACACGAGTAGATCGAGTCCAATCCTTAGAATCACCACAAAGACAAGTAATACAAAGCAATAACAAGAACACAAAGAGAGAGGACAAGCGATTTATCCCGTGGTTCAGCTCGTCACCAAGGCTTGCCTATGTCCACGTTGTTGAGGTATGCCACTAAGGCTTGGGCTCGCCACCAAGGCTTGCCTTTCTCCTCGTTCTCAAGTCAAGAGAGTGAACTCTTGAGATGAGGGTGTTCCACTAGATGTAAAGGCTGATAACAAACGTCCCGGGGCTGCCACAATCAAGTTGGAAGCTCCCAGGCGACGCCTAGCCGGCTAGGAGCCTTGCTCCAAGAGTAATGAACACAATCCACCGGCTTGAACGCGAACCAAGTGCTCTAGGAGATGAAGAATAGTTGGGGCCGCTCTCTAATATGGTTTGGAGGCTCAAACTCTCAAGAAATCGGAGAGGAATCAAGGGGAGAAGCTTGAGGGGCTCCAATGGATTGAGAGAGAGGGAGAGAGAGCTTCTCTGGTTGCACCTGGGAGAGGGAATGGCCGAACTAGCCGTTGGGGGCGACGAGGAGGTGATTTTGAATCACCCCCGAGTCTAACAGTCAGAATAAGTCACGGCAGTGCCGGGCCAGAGGCCGGCAGTGCCGCGCTTAAGGCTAGCAGTGCCGCGCTGCCAAAACAGATCAGAATGATATGGAATTTTGTGGCTGGTTTTGGCAGTAGAAATTAGGATGTTTGGTGGAGACTAAAGCACTTGGTCACATGTTTAAGCTTGCGCATTGTATCCCCCTTATAGTCTGGCTTTTCCTAAACTCAAATTCAAAACATAGAAGAATTTAAACTCCTTTGAGCTTGTTGCCGCTGCACTTTACAATTTGGGGATTCCACCATCAATCGTATTTTCCTCTTTCTCAATCTCTCCATAATGGTTTGCAATCATCCTTGTCTCATCCCTTCAAGCCAATCCATCTTGAGAATGTGACTTGAACCATTCAACACATGTGAATTCAATTCATGGCTTCAAATCACTTTCACTAAAGATTTGATCCTCAACACAATATGACTCCTCATAACTTGATTAGTTCCTCGACTAAATGCAAGTACTCTCTTCGTCACTTTAGCCATGGTATCTCGGTCCGAGCCTTTGCTTACCCTTCACCTCCGCTTAGTACCTCGAAGCCCTGTCCTTGCTATCTTCACCCCATCAAGCCATACTCAAGTCACATCATATTAAGCATCCATTGAAAACCATTTTTTCAATATTGTGATTCTTACTTGAATATCTTCTAGATTTGAATGTTGAGATCAATCAAGCTTCACATAGAGTGACATATATAAATCAACATCAATATGGTCAAGGCCAATTCACGATTCCTTATATCCTCTTCATTTTGGCCTGACACTCCAAACACTCACTTCAATATCTATCTTCATACTTCTAGCTTGATCACTACTAATCCATTATCAACTCTTCTTGTGCATGAAAAACAAGTCATGATTGAGACAATCCAAGACTATCAACTCATGTCTCTTTTTCTATTTGCTAAATATGCTTGCTTTCTCATAATGCTATGATATCCCACCATATAAGCCATCTCATCAATTCCATTTGCATTGTTGTCTTTCACTTGAACTAGAGTGTATCAATGATCTTCCAACACAACAATACACAATATTTGCCTTCATTGAACATTATGTGGAGTACCATCAAGTTTACTTTCTTGTTAAACCTTTGACACACTTAGCAAACTTATTAGACCTTTAATTGTCTTGTCATTCAATTCATCAAAACCCACTAAAGGGCTAGATGCACTTACAATGTCCCCCTTTTTGGTGATTGATGACAACACAATTAAAGCTTACAAGAGATTGATAAATATAAGATTTTGAATCCTATGATATAGTGAGCTCTCCCTAAATGTGTGCATTGAAAGGAATTCAAACTTTGGCCTTAAATGCCAAATGCACATATTTAAGAAAAAGTGTGGGAACTCTACTATATATTAGCATCCGTGGGGTGCAAGGTGTCATCAAGATAACCGTGATGCTCATGGCAGTTCATGCACACAAGAGTTTGCTAGTCCAGCAGAGGGCGGCACTGCCGCACTTGCCAGCACAGCAGGTCAAGTCAAGCACCACTCAAGGCATGAAAGGCACACACTAGCAAAAACAGTCCTATCAAGAGCATCAATTTAAACTATCCTCGCACACACCATACAATTTTGAAAAATCTTATACGCCGCACCTTTATCCCTCTAATCACCTTTACCCCTCTAAATTCACATATTAATCTCTCCTCACACTTTTCTCCCAATATTTCTCCCCCTTTGGCATTAATCTCCAAAAAGGATCTATCTGCGGAGAGGAAGAAATGATGGTAGACAAGTGAGGACAAGAGGCAAGTAAAAGTTTAACATATAGGATCTTTCTCCTAAGTTTTCTACCAAACAAAGTATGCAACAATTTAAGTCAAGATTCTTGAGAAATTAGCATATTTGGCTCATACTTCACTTAGATGACATTTAAACATGAGACTAACTTATGCCATCATCACAAGAAGTATCAACCAAATATCTAAATAACACTCTAATCGTCATCACAAGAGCAAACTCATGATGTGACTCAAAGTATTGCATACACATGCACACTCTAGCAAGTAAGGGCCTAGATGCACAAAGGTAGTACAAGAGTTCATGGAGTGATGTACCTTTGTTCTAAGCCTCATAATCTCCTCCATGATAATGAGATTTTGAATTTAGTGCTTTGATGGGTATAATACTTTATGCAAAATGATTCCATCAATGCCCATCTTTCTTCATCATCATTATCTTCAAGGAGATATCACAAACTTGTGCTTGATCTCAATTGAAAGTCCATTGCTAGCTCTTGTTGCCATTTTGAGATACCACTTGAAGTCATACTTCATACACCAAAGTTAAGATTGTCCACCAATACTAATTGAAATATGATCTTCAGAGTCTTGACACCAATTGAAATATAATTCTGAGATCTTTGAGCCATGGGTGTAGGACCTCCCCCTAAATATGTGAATAGGGATTTAAATTCCTAATTTTGGCTTAAGATGCCAAGATCCACATTTTAGTGAAGTACGAGGCTCCCCCTACATCCATGCCTGCTGTGGAGTGCTGCATAAGCTGTCCCAATGAATATCCGTGATGCATAAGCATAGCAACAGGTTGATGATCTTCACAGATTGATGTCAAGTGCAGTGAATAGTTGTATCTCATAATGTCACCTAGAAATGCTTGCAAAGACAAGAGAGCATTAAATTGCACAAGCTAAAGTTTCACAACTAGTGATCCTTTTGGATGTGGATGACATGTAGTTCACTAATTGCAAAACCTCATAACATAGACTAAATTCTCCATTTTTGGTAGTGCATACATATGTATATGTGGAAGGCAAGAACATATGCACTTTTGGCCAATTAAGTCCAAACAAGGGAACTTAAGCTATATTATGGAGAGTAGCTACTCAACATATAAAATTGCAACCCAAATGAAATATGAGAGATAACTTTACCAATTTGGATTGAGTTAATATAGCATACTCAAGAGAAACTCATTCTCACCAAGAGACTACACAAATCACACCACCAAGGTAGAGAGATCACCACACATATTTTCATGGCCATCATAAGAGAGACTTCAATGATTTGGATAGCCATAATTCTCATTTGATGAAATGTGGTGAATTTGAGCTCTTGTGATCATCCAAGTTTCATATCAGGTTTCTAGTTCTTTCTTTACCTAAAGCAACTCACATAGAGAGCAAAAGGTAAAATTCATGAAATTTGCAATTTGAGAACTAGGAGTTACCACTCTTGCTAACACGGTCTTGGATAATCAATAAGATGGATCCATATGCACATGATGAGCTCTAGAGAGGAGAAATAGCAATGAAAGTCCACTTCTTCGATTATTTTCTCCAACTCATTTGAATTTGGTTCCACTAATAAGAATTGGTCATTCAACATTAAACTGAGAAGCACTTGGTTTATGAAGACCGAGACCTCCTAGAATAACTGAGAAACAACCCAGAGAATCCAAATGAACCATCCATCCCTTTTTGATAGTCTTCTTTCTCCAAGGTGTGAGACTACTCAACATGAACTTGAGAGAAGCCAATAGTCCCAAAGGCATAAGCTAAACTCCCCCTTAATTTGTGCATACAAGAGTACACAAAGTACATTCAAGCATATCAATAAGGCCAAGGGAGAAGGTTGCAATGCATATCAATAAGACCAAGGGAGAAGTTGTACTATCTTTTAACTGATCTCATCATTCTTCAAGTTGCTTGTAGCCCAAATAACTTCAGCTTGTTCCAATTGTTTCCAAATGATTTCAGCTAGTTCCAACTACTTGCTGCTTCTTTTGATTTGACTGCAACTCCTTTAGTCCAGGCTGAAACTTCTCTCTTCTACTGACTTTTGATGACCAACTTGAGAGCCAACTGAATCATGAAGTTTCAGTGCAATCCAATTTCATACAGCCAATTTTCAGATTCTGTCTTTCATGGAGAAAAATTCATATCTCCCAAAATTCTAGGCCAATATGTATGAAATTTGGTTGACATGTTCATATATGAATCCTCTAACTTCTGAAAAATAATTTAGATCATTTGGACTCCATTTGGTCAGCCAAATAAATTCTCTACCAAAACTGCTCAAGTCTGAAACTGCAGTGCTGAAGCTGAAAGAATTCAACTGAAAACTGAAGTTCTCCTGATCCAATCTTCATGCAAACTATACAGCAACAAAATCCATATGTGTACATCATGCTCACAAAGTTTCAGCTCAATTCAATAACATTTGGATCTCCAAAACTGAGCTTGAAGGCAGCTAACTCATAATTTCAGATTTCTGGACAGATTTGCTAAGTTTCAATTGTTCTCTCCTTCTTGTCCAATCTTGAGTTGAATTTGCCTGAGAGTAATCACAAGATGTTGTTTCCATTAAGTTCTCCTATCAATGCTTACATTCTTGTGAATTCTTTCATTGTAGTATATCCAACTCAACCTCAAACTTGATTTCATTCAAATCTGATTTCCTTAGCCTCTAGCAACCACATCTTACTCTAGGTGAAGAGCAACCATTGAGCTTGTGACTGATTTAGTTTGACAAGCATAGCCTCTTCTTATAACTTTCTATGAATAAGCTTAAGACAAGAGGGCATTAGTAACACAAGCACTAGTTTCCTATTTAGTAACCCTTTATGTGTGGAAGACAAGTGGGTCACAAAAAATAGAGAAACCTCATAACATGGACTAAACCTCCCTTAATGTCTCATTCACACCCTTTTGAGTGGAATGGAATGTAAATGTGCATGGTTGGCCAATTAAGTCCACAAGGGCAGATTTAAGCCATATTATGGTGAGTGGCTAACATAGATAAATCAATTCCAAATTAACTAGAGAGAATACATCACATGGTTTTGGATTGATGACCTTCATATGATAGCACACTCCATTTGAGAAACACATTCTCATTTATTGAGACTACATAAATCACTTAGAGAAGGAGTTAGTCTCACAACTCTAGCCATAGAGTAAATTCCCATTTGATAAGTGCTCTAAGTATTTGAATTTCTCACATAGCACTTTATTCATTTAAGAACTTGGAATTTCACTCTATGTCTAGGTCATGGCAACAAAAAGATAATCAAATTGAACTATGCCAAGAGATACTCACAACCATTGGAATATGTAGATAGCAATAAGATAAGAATGTGAATTTGGCAATCTACCATATGAGAGAATTCCATCAAGTAGAGGCTTCATGAATTGTGAATAATAAGTCCCTCTACTTTACTTGAGCTTGATTCTTCATTCTTGGCACTTGTATCCTCCAATATGAGCCAAGTTTTCAGATCATTTAAACCAACTCATGATATGCATGGATGAACATAAACTTGCTTCATCTTGAAATTCTTGGTTTGAAGTCCATGAAGGAAACTGAAGTCATCTAAGTTGCTTGGTATGGATTATCAACTCAATTTCAATCACACTCTTCCTTCATTACCAGCAACCATAGGATATCCTCAAGTGATTTATTTTCCTAAGTGGCTACACAAGACACAAAAGGGTAAATCTGAAAATAATTCACACTTGAGGTTTAGTTGTTACCACCCTTCTTGAATGTAATGGATGAGGTGGTGTCTTCATCTTCATCATGCTCATATGTAGGTTGTAGGTTCAGCCCTTGCAGTGAAGTAGAATCAGATGCTGCTCAGGTAGGAGGGGCGGCACTGCCGCCCTGCTGATTTCAGCAGGGGTGTGCTGCACTTCTACATGGAGTACGTCAGCGGAAATTGGTTCAGCAGCAACTTGAGAAACCTCTTGTCTCTTTGACCTAGACTTCTTGCGGTCTTATATCACTAGTGGTCATTTTCTTGATAACATTGCAAGGTGATTCCTCATTACCTACAACATAAATACGATCTTGCTCTACTAGAGAGCCATTAAAAGCATCATATGGCAAATGATTTATTTAAACTTGAAATACTCTAACCACTTCTAATAATTCACAAACACACTCATATTTGTGAACTATTAGTGACTACACAAGTCAAGTGGCTAGCTAGCAAGGGTTAGGTACTAGTTACCGAGGTGAGTATGAAGTTAGAAATATATCCAACAATTTGCCATTGGGTCAATCTTTTGAGAATAGACAATATGAGTAAGATTGATAGCATGAGATGATATTTTCAATTAAGCTTGCTCAAGCACTCCAAAGCTTCATATCACCTTCAAGTACCTACAACACTCATTTAGGCATAATTTGGTACCCATACCAAGATGGGTCCATCAAGGTTAGTCACAAGAGACTTAGGCACCCAAATGGCCTTTGTGCTAGCACATGGTGAACTAATCACTTTTCTAGCACAAGTGTCATTTTTGGACCTCCTAAGCAAATTTGAATTGGTTGGAGAGTTGAGCTTAGGACTGTTGTTATCCATGGGACAATCCATGCTTAGATGTCCCTTCCCTTTGCAAGTGTAGCATAGGCGGTGCTTGTTCTTATAAGACATCTTCTTGTCTTGCCTCTTGCTTGCTACCTTGTCGAGCCTCTTTGTTGTTGATGTCAAACCTTCATCGTTCTTGTGGGGACACAATGCTATTTCATGTCCCTTCTCTTTACAACCATAACACCTTCTCTTGCTTGTACTTGTCTTCTTCTTTGGAAGTGTGGTTTGGTCATCAACCTTGCTGGAACACATAGAGGCATTGTGTCCCATGTTGGAGAGCTTAACATGGACCATCTTCTTCTTCTCTTGGATCTTACTCATGCTCTTTTCTTCTTTCTTCAAGGTGCAATCTCTCATGTGGTGACCCTCTTTCCTGCACTTGAAGCAAGTGATGATAGTCTTCTTTGGTTGGGTTTGCACCTTGATTACCTTGGGAGCTTTGCTGTTCTGCCCAGGTGCGGCACTGCCGCGCTTGGGAGCAGCACTGCTGCCCCTTGAAACTGTATTCTGGGCAGTTCCAATTTGCTCCTTGACTTTGCCACTGTTGGACTTGTTGCCTTGTTGATAGGGTTTGGTGCATGCATCGATTTTTCCCTTCTCAAGCTTCTTCACCATGTGTTCACGGTTATCTTGAGAAGGTTGAACATTACACTTTCCCTTCCAATGAATCAAGTCCCTTTTCAACCTTACAACTTCTTCCTTGAGCTGTTCATTTTCTTTTGCAATGGAGTCATCACAATTTTCTACAAGTACATGCTCAACGAAGGATTGGCTTGCTTGAGAGCAACAATTGTTAGCACATAATGAAATATATTGAACTTGTGTACATGTGCACTTATGTGTGAGAGGTTGGAATGATTTTATCGTTGTTACCACAACCTCATGAGCAGTTTCTAGCATGATATGAGAATCCATAAGTTTCTCATGAGAACATGAAAGCTCATCATGACCTTTTTGCAACATCTCATTCTTACTAGTGAGCATTTCCAACTTGTCCTTGAGTATACAATTCTCATTTTCTAATTGAGCAACACAAGATAGAGAGTTAATAGCATTAGTTTGCTCAATTGACAAGTTTTCATACCTTTGGACCAAGCTAGCATGAGAGCACTTAAGCTTTTCATGCCTTTTGGTCAACTTCTCCAAGCATTTAATCTTTTCAATGAGAAGCTCCTCTTGCTTGTAGAGTGATTCTTCTTGCTCATCAATTTTCTCTATGAGCTTGATCACCATCAACTTGTCTTTCTTGTTTAGCCGAGCAAGATGTTGATTGATCTCATCATCAATTTCAGCATCACTCTCACTTTCACTTTCACTTGAACTCTCACTTGAGCTCTCACTCTCACTTGCCACAATCTTCTCTTTCTTTGCCATGAGGCCCACATGAGAAGTGGCATAGAGAGTTGAGCATCTCAGTGAGATGGACTCATCATTTGGCCTCCACCGACCATGAGCTTCTTCCTTCAAAATGTTAGTTGCACAAGAACTAGTAGAAGTAGAAGCATCACATGTAAAAGCATTGTTCTCACCAACCCTTTGATCACTTTCCATTCGGTCATGTGTTGGTGAGGAAGCGGTTGTGGCCTGATCACTTGTGCTATTTGAGAGAATCACTTGAGGTTCATGATTTGTCGATGAAGTAGAGCACTCCTCAAGTGGTTCCTCCAATGAGATCAACTTCTCATCACATTTGGACTTGCCATATCTTTCCTTGAGCGTGGTCCAAATGATATGAGCATCATCAAGTGGCTCACCATCTCCAAATACGACGGAATCTAAAACATCTTCACTCAAAGCACTAAATAAGACATTAGTAGCTTGAGCATTGAGATGTAAGTATTTCACTTCCTCTCTAGATAGATGGTCCAAATCATCACTAGGAGGTGAAATACTCACATCTACAATCCGCTCGATTAGAGGACCCATGGCCCTAAAAACAGTGAGCACAGCAGCGGACCAAGATGCATAATTAGAACCATCGGAAAGTAGAAGTTCTAGAGATACCTCCTCACGTGTCGACATCTTCTCTCAAGGCGGTTAAGCCCGTAGTTGAGAGACCAGGCTCCGATACCACTTGTAAGGACCTGATGTAACTAAGAGTGGACTAGAGGGGTGAATAGGCCTGTAAAATTTCAGCTCAAACAAACATTAGAACATAACCCGGCACTGCTGCTCCTGGGAGCGGCACTGCTGCTCGCCCGGCACTGCTGCTCCCCAAAGCGGCAGTGCTGCCCTGGCCAACACCCGAGACTGCACACCAAACTTTGTAGAGATGTTGTAGAGGTGTGCAGGAGCCTATTCCACCAATTAGATGGTTGCGGAAGCTTGCACACGAGTAGATCGAGTCCAATCCCTAGAATCACCACAAAGACAAGTAATACAAAGCAATAACAAGAACACAAAGAGAGAGGACAAGCGATTTATCCCGTGGTTTAGCTCGCCACCAAGGCTTGCCTATGTCCACGTTGTTGAGGTATGCCACTAAGGCTTGGGCTCGCCACCAAGGCTTGCCTTTCTCCTCGTTCTCAAGTCAAAAGAGTGAACTCTTGAGATGAGGGTGTTCCATTAGATGTAAAGGGTGATAACAAACGTCCTGGGGCTGCCACAATCAAGTTGGAAGCGCCCAGGCGACACCTAGCCGGCTCGGAGCCTTGCTCCAAGAGTAATGAACACAATCCACCGGCTTGAACGCGAACCAAGTGCTCTAGGAGATGAAGAACAGTTGGGGCTGCTCTCTAATATGGTTTGGAGGCTCAAACTCTCAAGAAATCGGAGAGGAATCAAGGGGAGAAACTTGAGGGGCTCCAATGGAGTGAGAGAGAGGGAGAGAGAGCTTCTCTGGTTGCACCTGAGAGAGGGAATGGCCGAAATAGCCGTTGGGGGCGACGAGGAGGTGATTTTGAATCACACCCGAGTCTAACGGTCAGAATAAGTCATGGCAGTGCCGGACCCCGGCAGTGCCGCACCTAAGGCCGGCAGTGCCGCGCTGCCAAAACAGATCAGAATGATATAGAATTTTATGGCTGGTTTTGGCAGTAGAAATTAGGATGTTTGGTGGAGACTAAAGCACTTGGTCACATGTTTAAGCTTGCACATTGTATCCCCCTTTATAGTACGGCTTTTCCTAAACTCAAATTCAAAACATAGAAGAATTTAAACTCCTTTGAGCTTGTTGCCGCTGCACTTTACAATTTGGGGATTCCACCATCAATCGTATTGTCCTCTTTCTCAATCTCTCTCCATAATGGTTTGCAATCATCCTTGTCTCATCCCTTCGAGCCAATCCATCTTGAGAATGTGACTTGAACCATTCAACACATGTGAATTCAATTCATGGCTTCAAATCACTTTCACTAAAGATTTGATCCTCAACACAATATGACTCCTCATAGCTTGATTAGTTCCTCGACTAAATGCAAGTACTCTCTTCTTCACCTTAGCCATGGTATCTCGGTCCAAGCCTTTGCTTACCCTTCACCTCCGCTTAGTACCTCGAAGCCCTTTCCTTGCTATCTTCACTCTATCAAGCCATACTCAAGTCTCATCATATTAAGCATCCATTGAAAACCATTTCTTCAATATTGTGATTCTTACCTGAATATCTTCTAGATTTGAATGTTGAGATCAATCAAGCTTCACATAGAGTGACATATAGAAGTCAACATCAATATGGTCAAGGCCAATTCACGATTCCTTATATCCTCTTCATTTTGGCTTGACACTCCAAACACTCACTTCAATATCTATCTTCATACTTCTAGCTTGATCACTACTAATCCATTATCAACTCTTCTTGTTCATGAAAAACAAGTCATGATTGAGACCAATCCAAGACTATCAGCTCATGTCTCTTTTGCTATTTGCTAAATATGCTTACTTTCTCATAATGCTATGATATCCCACCATATAAGCCATCTCATCAATTCTATTTGCATTGTTGTCTTTCACTTGAACTAGAGTGTATCAATGATCTTCCAACACAACAATACACAATATTTGCCTTCATTGAACATTATGTGGAATACCATCAAGTTTGCTTTCTTGTTAAACCTTTGACACACTTAGCAAACTTGTTAGACCTTTAATTGTCTTGTCATTCAATTCACCAAAACCCACTAAAGGGCTAGATGCACTTACAGAACGTCTTCCGCTTCAACTGTGACTAACTATTTCTCAGAATTATTAATCTTACTGAATTGTGCAACTTCACTTATGCAAATAGACAGGCATAGCATTACTTATTCAAACTCTATTACTTAGTATTCAATTGATATGCTTTTCTTGATAATCCTAGTACTCATTTAATCCTGTAATGGTGTATCTCAACTCGGAGCCTTCACCAAAAAGAATATTTAGGAGAGCAGCAAACACTTATACTCATGTGATAGTGTCACGTGTCGGTTCAACTTCCTCATGCAGAATATTAGGATGAGAAAACTTTTCCACCTTTTTTTATAAACATAATTGTCCCCTTAATGAAATTCTAAACCATAATGGACTATGTTGTTAGTTTGAATGCCTATAAAAACCTCTTTGAAGTCACGCTTAAACTTGTAGACCCTTTAATAGCCTACTGGATTGGCTTCATTAGGAAACCTATCAATACCCACACTTTATACTTATTTATGGACCTAAGCTCATAAGATTGCTTTAGTTTAAAATAACAAAATTCCTCTTATGAAGTGATCACTTATAGACTTATCATGGATCACAAGCAGATTAATAACAGTAGAGGTTTACTAATGTGCCTAATTATCCACTAATGTTTGCTACAATAGAAAATTATAGTAATTTAAATGGAGACATACTAATTACTTATGGCACAAACTGAGATACTTATGTCTTCTTGGGTCATTGATATAGGAAATTAACTTGTATCTCTCCAAGATTTAATATTGCTCCTTTGTGAACTCCCACTAGCTCCCACTGATTTTTTGCATTCTCTAAGACCAAATCTTAATTTAGTGAAAAGGTTATAACAGTGGAAACACACACTACTACACAAATTTTAACCGTGGCGGTAAAAAAACGCTTAACCGCGGCGGTCAGCGCAACCGCCTCAGACCTAAGGTCACGGTTAATCGTGGCCTTAACCGAGACGGTTGGCCAACCGCCACGGTTAATAACATTAACCGAGGCGGTTGAGTAAAGACAACCGGCATGGTTAAATATATTAACCGAGGCGGTTAGTTTTACGCAACCGCCACATTTAATGTATTAACAGTGGCGGTTATATTAATATAACCGTCACCATTAATATTTTCCAGGAATAAAAAAATGTTTTTGCAATATTTGAATTTGGATTTCAAACCAAAATTTCTGATATTCACATACATTCAAAGTAGAAAATGCATGTACAGAGTATAAACACGCAAATCATATTTAGTCTTATGTCGTCCATATGTATCCCCCGTATGTCACCGTCCATATTACAAAACGTTTACTTCTAAACAAATCACATCACATTATAGTTTCAGCACGGCCTAAGCTAATCGAAGATATCCGGCAACTTATAGTCATCCATGTTTAGACCACTGGTTCTCCAGTTGTGCAGCTTCTCATACTTCTCCGCTGTCACGAGCTCACTTGTAGGATCAGGAACTTACCCCCTACATGACAACAATCGTCCATGACGCACTTGCAAATATCCGCTATTGTTTGCTTGATATTTCTATGATCCACTTTTTCCTTTTTCCACCTTTTTATTGATTTCTTAAGCTGATGCTAGCCCTGGTGGTAACTTCTGCAAGCCCTGAGGAACTCGCAAACATAGTATCCACACAGGGCTGAGCCGTCAGGTTGCTTGGCACACTGCATGAAAAATAGAAGTAATTTAAGATACAGGATAATATCCGTGGCGGGTAGTAGTGCATGGTAAGTACTCGCACCGAAAATTCTCTCCTCACGGCCAAGTGTGTGCCAAACTTCTTCCTCTGTCTCTTGGACCTCCGATCATAGGTGGTGGGGTCTTCCATGTACTTCCAATACGCGCTATATATATGGCAAAACACTGGTGTTAACTTATATGACAAACACTAGTAATGCAAGCGTGTGTTGTTGTCACTTACTATCGCAGACAGTGCTCGAAATCCTTATACCCATCTTTGTTGCTCGGGTTCCGCAAGGAGTCAAATATGACGGCCTTTCCATCCCGAGGATAGATGACAAATAAAATCCAGTGGCCGCTGACTCCCAAGCTGCACAATTGAATCAATGTGGAAAGATACACCCATAAGTTATAGTACTTTGACTCATAAATTATTGTACGTATCATTTTAACATACCCGAACTGGTGGGCGGCAAAGATACACCCATTCTCTGGGACCTTCTTCATGACATGTAAGAGGTACTGTTCCTTTCTGTACTTGATCTCTCCTATCAATCTCGCACGGGCTTCCGCTCTCTGCAACCCTTCCAAGTTCATGAGTTCAGGATGCGTGTCTAGCATTCCGTGGCCAATTGTTGCCCTCTGGCTAATATGCATAGGAGATAGGTACAAAATAGGTTTGCCTAGTTCCTTGCATACATATGCTTGCATCCTAAAGACATAAGTTGTCATCATGACATTGTTAGTTTGATCGTACGTAATTAACATATCTATAGCGATTCGAAAATACGATATAACTTACATGGCAAAAAGAGTCACTTGGACGACGTCGAGATCTTTACGCCACAGCATCCTATGCATGTCGTGGAATTCAATAGGCATGTAAGTCTCGTCATCCACCAAGTGAAAGTACTCCTGCGGGACCTTCACAACGAACTCCTTCATGCCCAGCTTCGCAGCATGCATATACCAGATGTGGAACCTCCGAATTTCCCATGACTCCTCCAAAAGATCGCCCAAGGTCAATATGAATTTGCCATTCTCGTAGTTATCTGGGCAATCTGGACTTAGGGGCCAAAATTTAGGTGGGGTTCGCTCCCTGTAGGGGCAACATGAAAAAAGAATGTTACGTCCATCTACGCGCACTTAAGCTGTTGAAGATGTTTAGTTGCCATAAGCATACATATCTTTCGAACGCCGTAGAGTACTTGAACTCTTCGGCTATGTTGGACGCCGCCCATTGCTCCATGGTGAGGTGGGGAGGTTTGTCCGTGGTGAGGTCGACAGGTTTGTCCCCCGCTTCATCATCAGGTTTCTTCGGTGCTGAAGGACATTTCCCACTGCCCCGGGTTGGGAGCGGTGTCTCGTTGCCCGATGGACACCCTGTACCTCCTTGAGGGCTGCTCTTGTCGGGATGTGGTGCAGGACTGTTGTGTGGGCCTGTAGCGTCGTACTTGTCATCGTCGTCGTCGGAGTCGTTGCCGCCATCGTCGTCGCCACCACCCGGTGGAGATGAGTGTGGCTCCGTGGGCTGCGATGGCGGAGACGTTTGGAATTCCAAGACGATGTCTTCCTTGTTCCACAGAACAAATGACGCGATAGTATCGCCGAGGTACCTGACCCCTTCTTCAGTGGGTAGTTGAGTTCTTCTTCATCGTAATCTCTGTGGGTCCAAAGGATCTCTACCCTGGCATAGTCATGCGGGATTGACCTATTGTTGTATGCGGGATCTCCACATCTAATGCAAGTATATAGGCCCCAATTCCTGTATTTGATCGACCATGTGCATCATCAGGTGTGGCATAATATCAAAGAAAGAGGGTAGGAAGCACATTTCAAGCTGGCAAAGAGTCTCTGCGATGGACTCTTTTAGGGCAGGCAGCTCAGCTTCATCGATCACCTTCTGTGTGATGCGGTTAAAGAAGTAGGACAAGCGCGATGACCATCTTCATGTACTCTGGACCGATAATCCTGATCACAATCGGAAGGAACACCGTCAGCATGACATGGCAGTCATGAGAGTTGAAGTGGGTCATTGTGAGGTCTTTCATCAAGACCAGGCTCTTGATGTTCGAAGAGAAACCGGTCGGCACCTTCACTGGCTGAAGCCATCGGAGGAAACCCTTTCTCTCATCTTTTCTTAGGTTATAGCACGTGCCCGGAAGGTCCACTTTATTTCTGGCTTGTGACGCCGTCGGGTGGATTTCGTGCCTGATGTCATGGTTCACAAGATCCAGACGTGACTTGAAACCATCTTTCATCTTAGTCTTGATGTCAAGCAGGACCCCGATCGTGCTCTCGAAGATATTCTTCTCCAGGTGCATGTAGTCAATTGCATGGGGGTGTATCTTGCTCCTTCCATAATGACAGGTACTTGAAGAAACACGACTGCTTCTTGAATGGAACGGGGGCCAGGGCAGGCTCTTCCTCTTCCTCTTCTGCATCCTGCTTCCTATTCTTCCTCCGCTTCTTTGGCCCATCTTCCTCCTCTTTCTTCTTCTTCCCAAACTCGACATTTATCCCCTGCACCATATCAAACACCTTTTGCCCATACCCCGACCTATCCAGCATGTCAATTTCAAGCTCATCACTGTTGTCGAAGTACATATTCATCGAAGGATTCCTGTACCTGTGCTTCTTGGGGAGGAATCGCCTATACCTCATATACACCATCTTCTTTGATGCACTAAGGTAAGTGTAGTAGGTGCCATCGATGCAAACTACGCAACCGCTCTTCCCTTTAATCTGCCCCGATAGTGAAAAAAGACCAGGGTAATTGGTGATGGTGACAAAGATGATGGCATATAGAGCGAACTCCTTCTTGTCGGACGCATCCATCATGTCGACCCCTTTCTCCCATAGTATCTGCATGTCCTCCATCAAGGGCTCCAAGAACACGTCTATATCATTGCCGGGCTGTTTCGGTCCTGAAATAAGCATGGTGAGTAGAAGGTACCTGCGCTTCTGACATAGGTGCGAAGGTAGGTTGTAGATGGTGAGGGTAACTGGCCATGTGCTGTGCATGCTGCTGAGGTCGCCAAAGGGATTCATCCCGTCGGTACTCAGCACGAACCTGACGTTCCTAGGCTCATCCCCAAACTTTGTGAACTTGGCGTCAAAATGCTTCCACTGCTAGCCATCGGACGGATGTCACAGCTTGCCATCACCCTTCACATGTTCAAGAGATGCATGCCAGGACATAAGCTTGGCATCCTCTGGGTTCTCAAATAGTGCACGCAACCGATTGATGATGGGCAGGTACCACACCGATAGGGTAGGACTTTTCCTGAGTGTGTAACCTGCTTCGTCTTCGTCCTCAGGAGGCGGCTGTTTGTTGGCCGTCTTCTTCTTCTTCTTCGGCCCTCTCGAGGGTACATCCTCATCACCCGCGCGACAACCGGTATTTTTCTTGTAACGACTCGCGCCGCAGCGCGGACAGCTCTCCAACTTTGCAAAGTCTCCTCGAAATAGAATACAATGGTTAGGACATGCATGAAATTTTCTAAGCTTCATCGCCACTGGTCGGATCAGCTTCTTCCCCCGATAGGTATTGGCGGGCACATTGTTACCTTCTGGGTAACTGTCACCAAGGATACGTAACAGATCGTTGAAGCAAGTGTCGGTCATCCCGTGGCGAGCCTTCAACATAAGCAACTAGAGATTGAAACGGAGCACAGTCCAATGCTATGGACATTTTCCCCCATCCTTGTAGAGGGGATCAATTGCTGCCTGCTTTATCATCTGAAATTCTCGAGCCATTTCGGATCCCCAAATAAAATATCATCGTGATCCTGACAGTTAGCAACCTGCTCAATAAACTCTGCATCCTCCGGCAGTAACGTATCAACGACAGGGTCACCTTCCCCATCGCAAGCATCGTCGTCGTCTGCCATGTCCTAGAGCAGATCACTGATCGTGATGTACTCACGTCTCGCATTGCCGTCATCGTCGGCGGCAGATGATGTCTGTTGTTGTTGTATTCTGTCATTCACCAATGAGGAGCTTTCAGCATGTGCATCTGCGACAATTGGATCTTTTTCACCGTGATACTTCCACACAGTGTACTTTGGGACCTTGATGAACCCATACCGTACCAAGTGTGATTGCACAACGTTGTCTTCCTGGGCAAGCCGATTCTTGCAGTCATTGCACGGACAAATCATGCGATCTCGACCCAGACTCAGACGATGCTTCTACGCAAAAGAAATGAACTTCTTCCTCACATTTTCCAGGAAAGACAGATCTAGCCTTGATGTCTTGTACATCCAATTCTCCCTACTCTCCATGACCTTCACCTTATACAAACACAGCGAATTGAAAAGTCATATTAAACGAGCGGTAAATCCAACTCTACAACTAATTGAAAGTATCGAAAAAGCATCTAAATACTTCCAAGTGCCACCCTTCACAAAATCAAACTCTAGATTTACTAACTCTCTCTCATCTTTTTAGATCTAGATCTAAACCGGCCATATTTTTGAAAAAACTCCTATAAATCATGGAAAAGAGAGGAAAAGCAGATTTGGTGAGTAAGAATATACCTCTAACGGTGCCACCCTTCACTAAATCGAAGGATAAATTCCTTAATTCTCTCTCATCCATTTAGATCTAGATCTAAACCATTTGGAAAAACACCTAAATAATGAAAAAGAGAGGAAAAGAAGATTTGGAGAGTAAGAATCAACCTCTTACGGTGCCACCTTTCACCAAATCCAAGGGCAAAACCTCCCCCTTGAAATGGTTATTTTTAGGGTTTTGAGCTGAAAACCCCAAAAAAATAGAGGAGAGGTCGCGGGGAGGAAGAAGGGGAGGGCTGCTGTTTTATAGTCCAAGAGTTAATGGAGGTGGTTATCTTAACTAAACCGCCATGGTTAATAACTGATTAACCATGGCGGTTGAGTTACAACAACCGCCTCGGTTAATGGCTTTAACGAGGCGGTCATCATAACACAACCGCCATGGTTAATAGCCGCGGTTTATTTATGATAACCGCCTCGGTAAAGCCATTAACCGAGGCGGTTGTTGGCGGGCAGCCCAGCCATCGGCCGGCCCCTCTTAACCGAGGTGGTTAGCTGGGCTGCCCGCCACGGTTAAGAAATCCCAAGTGCCTCGCAAAAGATTTTCTGTAGTAGTGACAATCATTTGAACTTTGCTCCCACTGATTTCTGCGTTCTTTATAAACATAACTAGGGTGCCATGTGGAAAGCTTATTTTCTCATTATCTCATTTCTTATCCTTGTCTTTGCCTAGTAAACTTTTGTGGTCAAATATTCATCAGTCAACGTTAGTTAGAATGACAAAAATAAGACATATAAGTCTCCAAAACAAGCTCTATGGACTAGTCTAATCAGCGTTGGCCAGAATAAACTGGAACAAGAAACTTGGTGATCATGCAAACACTAATCAGCTTTGGTCAAAAATAGTGAAAGCAAGCCACACTAAGATTAGAGACTAATAATGTTGGGCTAAGGGACAAAACTTAATATGAGTTTCTTAATTTCTCAAGTTCCATGCTTTATAATTTTTGTTTAATAATGTTATTGAATAAAGCATCATCTCTTTGCTGATGAGACACTCCATTCTCCCCTTCGAAATGTGGCATAAATAGTGGGGACACAATTTCGAGAAGGTCTCATCTTATGACTAATAATTATCTTGAAAATAAAACTGACATAAAGAAAACTCATATTATAGGAAATATTGCCAACTGATAATATAAATCATAATGCAATAAATTTGATAATGTATCCATAAACTCTAAATTTCAGAACATTTGTTTAGAATACAATGGATTTCTCAACCTCAGATAACTCATTCATTATCAAAAACTAAACTTAAATCTAATCTAATGCGAGACTCCAAGGCTCGACTTCATCTTTATTCCATTATTGGACAATGTTAAGACATGCATTGTTGCACCTGAGTTAATCCACCATATGTTGGGGAAATATCTTAAGTTTTTTGAGACAACTTATGTTACCTGTACTTCGAAGCCATTCTTACACTAATCATCAATTTGGTAACTTGCAGAATTTGCAGACTAGTGGAAACTTATCATTTTGAGCATGTTTATTATGGTTTTCTGGCATAGAATTCATAAGGCTACCATAAACTCATTAGATAAATCTAATCCAAGTGCATTTAATTCATAAGCCATATCAAACGCTCTTAATATGGTTACCTAGACCACTTATCCCATCATAACGGGAACTAAGTAACTTATCATAAAGGAAAACCTTTCTAAAGTGGGCTCTTATAAAGTTAATTATGAAGCTTCTTACCACTTAATTTTCTGTTAGTTTCATTACAAAGGAACCTCCTGATCATGTTAACTGAGAGCGACCATGTTATGATCATTTTGGCAATCCTATCGGATTTCTACCATTTTTCTAATTTTGAGATGTGCTCGTCCATCCTCTCAGCATAGTATACACAACTGGGAGAAGGAGCACGTGGTTTTTCCTCATGAAGCACATAATCAAGGTCCAGCTCCTTTAGAATGGCATGCACGGATTATTCCAAGTAGGAAAATTAGTGCAACTTAGGGGTTCTATCTTACTTATATAGTCTGCATAATTTACTGAAAAATTTAAAGCAAGATAATGTCTCAATTAGTAAGCTGTATATAAGATGTACTTAAAGCATGAAAGTTAAAACAACGTTAGTCAGTATTAACAACATGCTTAAGGACTTTAATTTGCATCACTGTTGGGCAGAAACAAAAGAAAATCCATCTTAATAACTAATAATTAAAATCAAAGTTGGTCAGAAATTAACTATGAGTAATCTCTGGTTAAACTTCTCATTGGTTCCATTCAACCGAAGACCATCTTATTATACAGTGGTGGATATAATGTATATATAAAAATACTTATAATTGAATGTAAACTCATACAAAACCTTAATCTTGGAGCACTACTAATAAATGCTCATGAAAGCATAAAAAAATACTGGAACTGAAAATGAAGCTCAGACTTAAAATTTATTTAAATAGCTCATAAAAGTTAACTAAGTAATTGCAAAACAATTCTTAAACTTAAATATTCTCAGCAACATATTCCCAAAAACACATTTATTAACTTAAAGATTACAAAAAAACTGAATAATTAAGCTTTATATGAAAAGGGAATATTCATTATGTTTGAGGCATTAAACTTATACATACTTAAAAGCAATAATTAAGTTGCTAAAAGAATAATGATGATAATAATAATAATAATAAACTAAGCTGAAAATACTAAATATAATGAGGGCCTGAAACTTAAAATACTTAAATGATGTGCCTAAATTGAATAACTAAATAACCTTATATTCTTGAAGTAAATCTCAGTTTAACTTTTTAAAACAGGCACAACGGTAGCTTAAAAATATTGCGCTTATGACCGAGTCAAGCCAATCAGTACTTCCCTTAAACTCACTTAGGAAATCTTAGTGGTTGATATACTCTTATTTATTGAACTCAAGAACTTAGATTTACCCAAAATTATTTGAATATAAAATACTCATCTAAAGCTTAACATCCAATTATTAATTCTTTACTCCTCCTTAGTAAAGTAACCACAGGGGAACCCATAAATATCAATGAGCAATTTTATTTGAGTATAAAATAAACTCATAATTAATATAAACATTAGCATTGATCAGCTCAAAACTAACTGAAATACTTAAAAGTGCGCTGAGAATAAATAATAAACAGAACTTAAATTCAGAGTAAAAGAAAACTTAATGAAGTGGATTTGGCCCAAATAGCCCACTGCCGCAGGAAAAACGTGGGCGTGGCCTGCTTGCCCGAACGGCCTGCTCGGCCTGCGGCAGCCTGCTCGGCCTGGACGGCCTGTGCGGCCTACTCGGCCTGAGGTGGCCAAATCCACATGGGGCTGCTGGCCTGCCAGCGGACTGGTAGGCCCGGTCGGCCTCCCCCGAAGCCCAATAGTGGCCCAAAACTGGAACCCTAAAGTTGAACGAATCTAGGCCGTCCATCTTGATCCAAAGGTCAGAAAACATCTGAGCTCATATAAAAGGAAACTGGAAACCCTAATTCCTAAAATCCCTCACTTTCCTTATTTATTCCCTGTTCCAGCTGACAAACTGAGAGAGAGAGGGCACGGCGGCCATGATGGCTCGCACCGGCCGGCCTCTACATGGCGCACACACACGGCCCCGAGCCAGCATGCGGCTCCACCTAGCAGCCCCGCCAGATGCGCAAAGCCGCGGCGGCTGGCCCCTCGGAGGAGCGGGAGGAGTGGCGCGGCGGCCTCGGTCACACACGCGGGCTGAGCCTGCGCTGTGGTTGCTGAGCAGACGCGAGTGGCGGCAACGAGCACGTGGGTGCGGGAGCCGGAAGGTGCGCGTCGCCGGTGGCCCCAGTGGGTGCATGGCTCGGAGCCCCTGCGAGCAGAGCGCTTGGGCGCGAGGCGCACGGCGGCGCCTGGGGACCCCACGGCGGCCCCTGGGAAGCACGCGGCTAGGCGCGGCGGGCCCCTAATGAGTGGTTCGTGGCTGCTCATGAAGTGCGGCGGCGCGCGGTGGCCCTGAAGTCGGGCTCATGGCACGCAGCGACGGCCAGAGCACGGCAGGGGCTCGCGGCCCTCTGGTGGTGCGCACGGCTCCCCGCGGTGGTCCCTGATGGCGATACTCGTGCGGCACGGTGGTCCGAGTGAGCTCTTACCCTGATCTCAGTTCTTAATCTCAAATGTCTGGTGCTTAATGTTAGGGTTAGGGTTCCTGATCTGAGTAGGGGAATAGATTTGGGACTTTTCTCGGGGTTTGCCCAAACATCTACTTCTAATTGATTACTGAGTCATGAAAACATGAAAAAAAAGGACTGCTGATTTCTGGAAATTTTGTGCTAATCCGAGTCTAATTTCATTAAAACAGTTAACCCTAACCTTAAAAACGAAAAAGATTAAAACTTATCGATACTAATCAGTGGATGATTGGATTCAAAAGCACTTGACTGCATCTAACTTTACATGAACAGAAACTAATTTAATCTAAAATAGAGGCATAATACATGTAAACACTGGCCTAGGATCACGTTAGGACTAAGCAGGCTCTTGATTATTCTAACAGTGATCACTACTCATCTATTGCGGAAAATCTAAAGTAACTAGGCCAGACCATTATTTGCCGTAGCCATTAGTGCCTTCGGTGTCGATGTAGATGTATGAGGATCAACAGTTGAGGGTTGAGGAACCCTCTGCTGGTGACGAACGCAAGATGCAGCGTAGCAGCGGCCTGCCGGACGCCACAATACTAGCCTAGACGGAGCTCAGCCTTCCAAAGCCCTCCAGCGCCTTAGTGATTGGTTTAGGGGTTGAGGAGAGTGGATTAGAGGTGCCCAGGAGCCCCTCCTTCTTATTTATATGCGCTATATAGGCTTGGGGGCCGAATCCTATGTTTGGTAGGACTGCCTCCAATCAAGGCAAGTGCTAATTAGCTGGAGAAAATGGCAGGTGGATTGATTGGCTTGATTTGCCATTAATTTCATAATTAACCTTAATTAGGGATTAGCTAAAGATCATCTCCAACATTAACATCTTGAATCGTGATATGCACTGAATAATCAGAACTATGCCTGAGAAGATCTGAGATTTTAACATCCAAGCAATACACAATGACAACTCAAACCTATCTTATTTTACCACAACGTTTCAGTACCAATATATGGATGAAGAAGCATGAACTCTGCTATTTTCAGTTGATGGACAAAGCTATTTTCAGATATATGAAAGAAGCTCGCTAATTTAAAGTTTCAATAGATGGAAGAGCACATTTGTTGACATTTAGACTGTGCACAAACTAAAGGAAAAAAATTACTAGTTGAAGCAAGATTACATAGGCTGATATATCTTGAATTCATCTTTAACCCGGACTCTGTACTATCATATCTACGCTCGTTCACCCCTAACCAGACCAGTAGAAGAGGGAGTTCTCCAATTCTTATTATTCCGACTTTTTTCCCTTCAAAAGACTGAGTACATCGTTCCCCTTTGATGAAGTTAATGCCTGGAAGCTGAAACATGAGAACACAAAGGTTCAGACAAGGAATTTGGCATTTAAGCTAAAACCTGATGCATTATTTGAATACGGATTATAATCAATAACTACGAAGAATAAGCTGAAACATGATAACACAAAGGTTCAGACAAGGAATTTGGCAAGGAAAACTGAAACATGATGCATTATCTGAATACGGATTAGAAGCAATAATCACTGCCGCCGTGATCTGTCCCGATGAGGAGTTTGGTGGCTCGTGCAGCCTTTTCATGTTACTGACTACAAAGAGTCAGCACATTAATATGGCACATGTTTGATCAAAGACAGCTGAAGTAAAAATCACAGCACTTATGCAAAGACCAAATAAAAACTAACCGCATTCTGTAGAACAAGAGAATAAACTCAAATAAATTTGAAGCCAACAGCATCATCAGTCCAGTACTAGAATGCACGTGTAGATAAAATCAAATTATGTGTATCTTTGGCCATATCTTTGGCCAGATCTTTCTTATTCAGCTGGCAACCAATACTCAAATTTCCTTCTTACTGATACAATAAATTAATAACTTCAGGCAGTTTTTTAGATAATAAATTCAGGCTAGTTAAAATATAAGATGTAATCCATATTTTAAAATGTGAGACTTACACAAGTATAGAATATAGGCAACCTTTACTAGTACTAAGTGCAAGGCCCTTTGTTAAAGATGCAATACTCATCCTAAACATTGAATCTCATAGACAACAAAGACCTACTCAAAAGAAACAGTCAGGGTTCTTCAACATGATCTGAGCCAATGTGTTTGTATAGAGATAATGAACCGAGACCCCCCAAAACGCAAAACTAATTTCTTATTAATGATTGCAAATACATGAATGGGGAGGTTAGAAAATAGTTAATAGGCTGCTCTGAACTAAAATGCGTGGTAATACATACAGAGGAGGTAAGAGTAGACAGCAAAAGCCAGTTGGTAAAACTAAATTGTTCTGGCTAACAGTTAGGTCACCCACATGTTGCGAGAAGAAATAAAACAGTAATTCTAAAAATAATGATGAAATACAAGAAATTAACCATGCAAATTTTAATTTTCGTATAGGGATTGCTCGTTAAATAGAAAACTATTTGCTTAGAACAAGGAAACCTCACTTTCCAAGGATATTTTGAACTAAAAAAAGTCGACCCTAAGCATCCATACAACTTCTAGCAATTGATAATAGGGGAAATTCTACTCAAAGTTCCCAGAAGCCTCAAGATGGAAAATGTAACCTGAATTTTCACAGGAAAAGAACAATTTAACATTCATCACCTGAAAATGGATATCACAATTTTAAAATTGGAAACTTAGTTTTATTAAAAAAAAAAAGATGTAACTGATGACCCAAAAGACACTGCACATGCTGTAATTTGTACAATGCATCTATGAAGGAAACCATATCATCTGACCTAGTGTTCTAGTTGAGACCTAAACCTATCTGCAATTATTAATTACAGAAAATACAACAATCAAATGTCAAAACCTAACATTGGGGAACATAACTGCACTAAATGAATTAGGCAGCGGGAATTCGGCAATCCCTCGTGCGAACAACGTGACCCGGTCCTACTACTGCAGGGGATGGTAGATGCAAGCATGGGATCGATCGTAGGCCCAGTAGTGCTCACTGATGCAAGGGTGGATGGGCAGGGACATCATGGACTAAAAGTGGCAAGGGGCAGGGCTTCTCGATACATAGTGAGGGATTGAAGAAGGCATGCTTCTCGATATGCAGATGAGGATTGAGAAAAATTCTATTGAGTAAGATGATGACTTACAGTTGGAGCTCGTGAAGATTTGGTTATTTGGGTGCCCACAGCCAGTCATTCACCTATTGGACGGCCGCTGCCGGCCTCATTACCACATAGCGCAGAACTGCAATTGGAAAATTTCATCGACAGTCCCAGCACCATCGCAGGGTGGGCATGCATGATGCGGCATCCCCTCACTGGGGTCCTCCCCTGCTATGGCACACCAAGAGAGGAGGGAGATACCCTCGGGAGCAGAGGCTTGTGGAGGGGACGAGGCGCATGGGGTTAGCAGTCTAGTAGATGCGACGGTTGTTAGGGTGATGGAAGGGTGTGGTGTGAAAGCTAGGTGGACGAGGGACGAACTAAGGAATAGCGTTAGCAATGGGACCTAAATGTCGGCCGGGCATATTTGGGTCGTCGGGCTGGGCAAAAGAGGAACGGACGGTAGATGCAACCCAAAGACCACATATTGTCTGTGGTCGTAGATGCAAGGATCTGTTGTAGTGAAATACGGACCAATCTAGTCATTCACTTTAATGCCTACATTTTGACCCTGGACAAAGTCTGAACCAAGCTACACCGGGTTCACTCCAACACATGTCGCCTTCTATGATGTTTCATTTAGATCATAATACATTAAAATTTTGTCAGAGGTCAATGTTTGTGACATTTATGTGATGAAAATACATACGTCACCTATCATGCGTCGTTAACACTGTTCTGTGACAAAAACATGTTTTTGCGTCACTAGTCTATCACATTACTTGTTTCGTCATAAAGATTTATGACATTCTTTTTTCATCACAAATACATATTTAGGATAAAAATGTCACAAATATTGACATTGTGCTAGCGTGGCAAAACATCATAAACTAAATTGTGGCCTGTTAAAGCACATATAGCATACAACCCGTTCAAGGGCCAAGCCCAGTTATCAGGTATTAGTTTTGGCCCAGCCCATTTAAGGCACATATATTGAAATATCAATTTGGCCCATATGTATTTTATCCATTTCCATTTTATCATAAATTTTAATTGGGCAAAGCCCATTTCAACAGCCCATGCAGAACAGATAAGCCTAGCCCCTTTAACACTCTTAGGCCCAAATTAAATGTTACGTCAAACGGTCAAAATACACAATTATCCATATCCAGTTGCTTTTTACTAATGGCCAAACTCAAAGTAACAACAAATAGATGACCATATTCTATGCAGTAGTCTTCATCCTTCCATCCTTCAGAGCACATGAACCAGCACATCAAGGTTGGTGTAGTCAAGTTTTTTTGATTTCCCTAAAATTAGGACCTAAAAACACCATCAGAAACTACAAAAGTCACTAATGAAAGATAATCTGATTGGCCATGAGCTAGTAGTGGCGCATGCAAACACATATAACTTCACTTCAAATTGAAGTTCACTTAAGAGTTCAAGCAAAACTAATTTGAAATGATGACAGAAAAAACACTTATCTATATTTGAGTTAGGTCAGGTCAGAACATATCATAAATTATAGCTATCTTCTTTTCTCTTACATGCTTTATGTCATCATAGAAAAAACAACACATATCGATCTAACAAATGCATTGTTGCTATGGTATGAATCATTTAACAAATGCTCCAATTTAGCAAATTGTTAGCGTTCGGTTATCGGCATCTATGCAAAAAGTCTCATGTGAAAATTTTATAGTGGAAACAATAGAAAGGTCAATAATAAGTATGCATGCAAGTTCCCAAGAGAACTTACTACTTCAAATATTAACTGAATTTTTACTCAGCTCTTAGTATCAACTCAGCATGTTTATCAATCAGAAATGAGAATGTAACTCATGAGGAGCTTAGCAGGGGCAGCAAGACATTCACATACAACGGTAAACATTTTCAGCGCCAAAAGCTCTATCTTAAGTAACGTGACATAGATGATATGGCAAAGAAGCAAAGCATGAGATGGGGAGACTAAAGTGAGGAGAAAGACTTACCTGGAAGAGAAAACATGAAGCTTAGTTCCCAATGGAGACATGGCATGTAACATACTCCTAAATCTGAAAAAAATTATAAGATGTAGCAGACACATTAACTTGCATTACTGAGACAATGTAAAATTTGTATCAACGCAATCCAATGGTGTATTATTGAGAACAAGAATATGATTTTGGTGGATTCCATTTTATTTCAAGCAATAATATCATTGCAAGTTCACATTCCAGTGTGATATAAGCATATAAACCAGAGAATGCTCCACCAAATATGTCTTGGAAGAACAATTAATTCCAAACCTAGTGAACCTCAAGTAACCCAACTACAAAATTTGGCTGTAGCATTTATGATTTGAAAGGAGATATTACCTTTCCTTTTCTAAGAAAAAATTTATAGATGTAAACTAATGATTTTTAAGAAAATAAATGATACATAACTGAATTCCTACCAAAAGTAAGAAAAATTTTTACCTTGTAAAAGTACCTCCTTACAGGCTCCAACTCCTTCATGAGGCTGTTGAAGATGAATCTCTGTGATCAAGAGAAACAGAGCATGTACAATTGAGTTAAAACTTTTTTAAAGAAGAAAACACTCTAATCCCACGAGTTATTTCCATGCTCTATCTCTCTAGCAGATTTCTCTTCACTAGCTAGCACAAGTGATAAGTCTTCTATGTACTAAATTGATGGAACACATGCCAATGTGCACCCTGTTGGGTTTGCATAATTAAGGCTACCATTCCCGATCTTGGCTAACGAAGGCCTGAACTGACCCATCCGCCCTGGAGAATGCCCGCACATGGCCTTATCCCCCTGGACAGTGTAACTCCTATGATACCAGCTCACAGGCCTCAACCGTGGGACAGTGTAACTCCATCGTGAGACATTCTCTACCTCCAACTACAACCTGAGGGGCCGGTGTAGCGTTTTAGTGAACTGTGTAGGCTACCTTATCGCTAGAATGGTAATGGGCTTCCCGCTCGCATGAGGCAAGTATGTGTTTAGCACAGTTTGACATGTCCAATAGTGCCAACAACAAACGGTACTTAATCAACATAGGCAGGACTAAAACAACCAGAGCCTCGCCCTATTACCCTAAACCACATTCCGCCCGGTCTCCAATTATTATCCATCTCAAGTTCCAAAGGTAAAGTAGTGATAATAATAATAATGACCTATATCTTGTGAGTGACAGTCAATCACTCGACTTCTATACCGTAGTCCCTAAACATGGCATACTACACGATTCCTATCATGCTAGTAAGAATCATAGGATAAGATATATATGCATGTAGGTTCCAAGCAACTCCTACACTTAATGCAACAAAAAACAAAAGAGTGTTTGAAAACAAATAGGTCATGCACCGGGGCTTGCCTGGTATTATCAGAGTGAGTCAGAAAATCCCAATAAATCTGCAGAAGTAATAACAATAAGAAAACCAGTTCTATCCCATAGTATCCTCCTTGATCACCGCCTTGCCTTGTTGGTCCATAGCTTGAACGCGGTCACAAAATTTGTATCTATATGCATGAAATGCGAGATGCATAAGAACACACAAAGTATGGTAAGGAGCATAAAAAGTAAATAATGTGAAACATATGCAAAAGATAACAAGTTCATATAAAATACAAGGCATTTCTACATAAGAAAAACAGCAAGCAAAGAGCAGCCAACATGACTAGGACGTCGTGCATTAACTAAATAAAGACAGCAGGACTCTTATTTTCCTTTCAGTACAATATTTGATGAAAGTGCATGAGCAAGCCAATAGAACCTACACAACTCCAGTGCAGCAACCATGTTCTACAGGTGCCATCCAGTATCCGAATTTTTAAGGCAGCAGCAGTATAGTTACTTAGAAAAATCACAACTAGAGTTCTGCACAATGAAAAATTATATTCTTTAACAATCCGGAAAGCCTATGAAATTCTTTGCATCTTTCTAGTTATTCACGAAAACTGAAAACTGATTCGGCCACTAACCTAGTCAAAAACCCAGAATACTTATCAATGTACTGCAGTTGGTCATATTCTATTCAGCCACTAATCCATGCTGGCTTGAGCTACTTTTAGTTTATTCAGCCCTACTTTGCAGCCGTGGAACAGTGTTTTCTCTCACAACAAATCAGCCACAGCCAAAATAAGTCCTCCCTAATATGATGATTTAAAATCACGAAATTTCATGACAATAAAGATCTCTAAGATCTCTAAGTCCTTAACAACTTTGGTATGATCATGTTTACTCCATGAAATAGTCATCCTACTCTAAACTGCAGAAGCCGCACTTTTTAGCACACATGCTGAAGATTATAATCGTTCAAGTATAACCTAGTTATGCTAGAGAGACACATGGTTCAGCCTAGTTAAATAATTATGCCACACACATGCCGTAAGAACAAGCAAGAAAAATCTAACAGCAAGACATGAACCGACAAAACCTATTTCATAAGTATAACAGAAGGTTTTCCTGTGCAACCTTTGTCAAATCTAAATTTGATTAGAAAAATCAGATCATTCTCTTCATCTTCATCATAAGGGAGCCAAGTTAGAATCTCTGCATTGAAGCCTCGATAAAATAGCTTGAAGAAGTGACCCCTGTCAAGATTAATTGAAATTGCTGATACGGCTTCTCCATAGTTCATGCGTTGCCGAGTTTTTCTTTCTTTCCCTTTATAATCTTCAGCAAAGTCAGTGGAAGGAAAACTCAGGTTCCGGAGATCGGGCCTTATCATTTTATGCATGTGCAGATTTAGGCATAATTGAATCAACAACCAAGGACCCCTGACACAGTGTATTGATTCATTCTTCAGCATTTGAGTAGAGATCGGATACATCATATGGTAGGTAGCTCCCAGTAAATATTTCCCAAGAGGAATTGAAACACCAGCTGCTAGACGCTCGGCTAAATATTTGTGGCTGAGAGTTGGTCCACAGGATGATCCACAGAAGATGAATCTCTCTAACCACAAATTCAGAAAAGCTATATGTTCTTTCTTGTCAACAGCAGCGTCATTCTTGGAAAAGTTCTTGATATAACCCTTCCATCTAGAGTGGTTTGATATGTTGTCCAATTTCTTGGTCCCAGCGCTCAGAAGATCAAATGGAGACAATGGTCCAGCAATTTTCATGCTGGTTAGATAATGGATGTCAGCCAGAGTTGGAGTCATTGGGCCATGACCAAAGATGAAGGCATTGGCAGTGTTGGACTAGAAGTAAGAAGCTGCCATTAGGAGGTGTTCATTCTTGTTCATTTCAGACAAAGAAAGAGCCAGGCATTGGTTCAAATCATAAACTTCTCAATCGCTGGCCTTCTTTTCTGACACCTTGCGGTACCAATCTCTCCAGCCCTTGGGTATTTTAGGCCAATTTCTGAAAGTCTTGTTCCATGAGGAAAATCGACTATAGACCGCTTGAATGAAATGAGATTGGTTTATTGGATAATGAAATCAGTTCGGCCTGGGTTGCCCATCAGTCCAAATAATAGGCATTGGGGGCAATAGTCGATTGAATTAGAATATCATTCCACAGATTCTAAAAGAAGAGGAAGGCGATAACAGAGAAAATGAGATGAACAGAAAAGGAAAAAATTCTTGAGAACATACCTCAGGGACATTGTCAGTAGTCACCATGGATGTAGAGAAGGATTTGAGGTCGAGGATGATGAAGACAAGCAGTTGCAAGATTGCCTTGGGAAGCCTAGTGGCAGGGACCTTGATTGCTAGGGTTTAAGCTCTCGCGACGGCGGTGAAAGTGGTTGCTAGAAAAAAGGAGTGAAATGGCCAGATGAGGAAGGTGGTACTGTTGAAAGCTTTATAATATTAAGAGTTTGGCCGACAAATAAGGAATTGTCCACTAAAGTTGGATGAATAGTTGGGACAAATTTTGGAATAAAATCAATTTTATCCCAAAATTGAGGGGCATGTGTTTGCACCAAATTTTGGAAAATGACAACGCAGGAGAATTCGGGTCCCCAAATGAATGGAATAGGGAATTACATCAGCTGATTCATGTTCTGACTTGGAACCGGCTATTTTGTGGTGAGGTCATCAGCTCGCACTAAAGGACAGCGCCAACAGAGACAACAAGACAGGCTCTACGAGAAGGGAAAGAGTAGGGTCCATGTTATCTTGTAATTTAGGAAATCTTTATCTTGTTTCAAGTTTGTAGCAAGTTGTATTAGACTAGAACTCGTTTTTAGGCCCTCAGTATAAATATTGAGCCCCAACCATTGTAATAGATACCAACACATCAATACAACTTTCGGCTTCACGCCAAAACCTTAAGAGTAGGAGCACTGTAGATTTCAGTGAGTTCTTCGACTAGCAGGGCTGCATCGATCTGTTCGACCTCCAGCTTGTTTGTGAATACCGTCATGAATTGTATTATACTTGTAATGCTGCATCAATCCGTTTGACCTATTACAAGTAACAATTCCAGTTAGTTATCGATCTGTATCGTTGTTTGTAAGGCTGCATCAATCCGTTTGACCTCTTACTAGCTATAATATAGATCAAAGTTATCTATTTTGTTTTAAGTGACTTGTTGCTTAACACAACATCATCAGTTATTGAATATGCTAAATTTAGTAAGAATTACCTTGCTATTTTTGGTTGATTCACCTGTTATCGATCTTGTTATAATTAATGTTCAAAATCACCCTTATTTGATAAAGGCAGAGATAGACCAGCATCATATTATCTTGATTGGTCGTCTAGTAATAACAAAGGTACATTATTTACCTGAATTTTGCCTAGTAATATCATACTTGCAGATTTGTATGCATGGTAGGTGTTAGAACTTATAACTTGAGATACTCAATACTTATCACTAGATTCTTTTTGTGCCCATCCGTTATGACTTTAGAATGGTCGTTTACTCACATTTCTAGGCTAGTGGACAGTGCTATGCTTGAATTACTTTGCTCTTATTTTGCTGGTTATTTTAATAGAAGATCGTCTATTGCCAATTTCGGTATTGTGGTGTAGTGATCTTTCTTTCATATTTTGTACTATTGATGAACAAAAATTGGGAAGCATTAAACTTGAATTGCTTTTTTTATGCTAGTCTCAAATGGAGGCCATCGCTCTTGAACCACCGCAAGAAGGACAAGTTGCAAAGACACCGATCCAAGTTGTAGCCCAAGCTGTGAGAACCTCATGTAGGAACCTTATGTGTTGGTCCTATTTGTAACTATTATTTTATGGTCTTTATGAGAACCTGATGTGAATTGTTCCAATCCCCAGATTGGCAATGAATGATCTGATTTTTGAAATAGATATGTTACCTGAAATACAAGATATGTGTATAATATGTTGTTCGAATGCATATGTGAACATATAGCTTTGATTTGTAAATGTCCTGTCTTCTACAAAACCCTATTATGAGCTAGCTTGCCATAAGAGCTATGTTGTATGTAGTGACGTAAAAGCAATTGTCATAAAATATCATGACATCAAAACTACTGTCATAGATTTATGACATGGACATATAAATGACACAAACCATGGTTTAAGGCGCACGGTTTTTGACACCAGCTTTTTCATCATGCGGGTGTCACAAACGCTAATATGTGACGCAAATTCCATATATTATGACAAAGATTAAATGTCATAGAACCTCACATCTCTTGTAGTGTGTTCTAGGCTGGTGTTGCCCCCGGTCAACCTTCTTGTGAAGATGGAGCCTTTTCCACGGAAGCTTTCACGTCTTCAATAAAGTTTATGTAATTTTCTTTGAGACCCACAAGTCATTTTGTAATGAAGTTCAACATTCAAGTCTTGAACAATGCAATGATACTATCATGACGTCGTCATATGTATGAATTATTGATCCTGGCATACACATGATATGCACTCGATTTTGTCCTTAAAACTAGCTGTGACAGATGGCTAGTTGGGCCAACTTCCTATCTTATTTATAGGCCTATTATACATTCCCGGCAAGCTCTTAGATACGTTGGCTGAACCACATAACCCGGGTGTAAAATGGTCCAACTTAAGATCGATCGGTGCACCTGATGGCCATGAGCTCTTCACAACTTTGCTTCGCCTCGATGCAAGCTTAGCAATGATGTCATGTGCCATCTCCAAGTCCATCTCGAACTCTAACTAGGTTTTGAGGCCCAAACCCAAGTACCGTTCGCCGGTGGTTTTGAGGCCCAAACCACAAAACCCAGCTAGAGAAGTGTATTCGTTATGCCTCCTCCATGGATTTGACATGTGTCACTGTCATCCTTGATCACCCGATAACCAAGTCCTCTGCTTGACTTGGTCAACCGACATCTTGACTTGGTCAACACAATCTAACCCTACCAAGTACACTTATGCTTGTCGATGTCCCCAGGTGTCAGCCATCCATGGTCAGTTTTCCAGGCTCCTTGGTCCCTCAGTCCAAGCCTTAGCATCCATCCTTCATTGCACCCAGTCCATCAGCACAAACCAGCCTGACCTTCACCATTGCCATCGATCATCACTATGCTCCACACCTGCGCACCACAAGCCAAGACCACCAACTCAATGCTAAGATTGGCCTCAAACTGAACCAATGTCCATCATCTCCTGATAATTACTCATCACAACTCGATACACATGGGCACATATCAACCATGTGTTCGCAGTCAACGTAGTTGCTAGTGAGGTCAACGAGCTTTTGCATGCTTGTAACTTGGCCTCTCCCAATCTCATGGACCAGATCTTCATCTTGGACTCCCCACATAAAGGCGTCGATGATCTTGTTTTCAGGGACATTGTGGAGCTCATTACACTTGCTAGTGAAGCATTTAATGTACTCTTGAAGGGTTTTGTCCTTGTTGCATTGACAGCTGGTGAGCTCCCAAGCTATCCCCGGCTTGATGTAGGCCCCGTCGAAGTGATCGGCGAAGAGTCTCTCAAAGTTAATCCAGTCATGGATGGTGCCTTCATCGAGGTGCTCGACCCATGACTTGGTCAAGTTGGTGAGGTAGAGTGGGACACATTGTATCATAAAGTAAGGATCTAAAGCCCCGTCCACCTTCATCGCAAGGTGCTAGTCTTCAAGCAAGTTCTTAGGGTTTGAGTTTTCATCATACTTCTAGAAGCTATGAGGCACCCTGAAGGTTGAAGGTGTTAGAGAAAACTGGATTCAACTCGCGAACGCCTTTGGTCCGATCCGATCGAGTGAGTAGCCTCAATGTTGTTCAAGAGTCTTCGCCCAGTTGCTTTCCAAAGTGCGCTCTCATGCATTTCTCTGGTTTTGCTTTCTGCTTGCTAGTGACTGCCCATGCTCGTCTCACTAGTGCACGCTTCGGGGTGGCGTTTGATAGCCATCCTTGATCTTGTCGTTATCCCCCCGTTGACGCTCCCGGTCACGATCTTCGTTAGCGCAGCATCACTCGTTGATCATGTCCCTTGCATAATGGTTCTTCCCCACTTTGTTGTGGATAGAGAGCCTGCATCATGGGGGATTCTTCAGTCAATCTTTGCCACATCCTTCTCTCGGGGGACTACAAGCCCTTGAGTCATGCTGTTGTGACGGCCAGCAAGTCCAGGAGGCGTAGTGCATGTTCGGCTTGCTTCCGATAGCTGTCGAGCCATGTTCTCCATTAGGGCTTGGACCATACAAATTATCCATCATCCATTAGTAGATGGGGGTTCAGACATGTCATCCATGATTTGCATAGCTGCAGCCAGGTTCTGACTTGCACGCGGGTGTACCCAAACCTTGCCACCTTCCTAAAGGATCGTGTCATGTAGACTTTCTTGAAGAACTTGTTGTCGGTGTCAGAGATTGTTGTTCTCTACCGCCATGGTGTTGATTCGTTGCATGAGTCAATCACGCATCTGCTAATTGGTCTCGATTTGCTATGTGTAGCTCGGCTCCCTGGGTGCAGATCGGCGGGCGATACGAGCGGCCGGGTATGCCACATGCTCGTCCTAGCTCTTAGCATCATCGTCGTCCATGATGGTTAAGCAGTCCTAGGCCTCATCATCTTCATCAATTTGGTGTCCATACTGATGTCATCATAGTTTTCGAGGACAGCCATCCCAATGAATCTACTAACATCGTCATCGGGGTGGCCCTAATGTTTGACGTTGTGGCCAATGGCATGGGTGTCAAATGCATCAGGGATCCAACCTGTAGATCCCTGGAGAAAGTTGACAGCGCGATATAGGATATGCTCATGGCCGATCTCGGTGAAGAAACTTCTGGCGTATAGGTTCAGGTGATGGGCCATTGCAGGTGCAGATGCAGGTTCCCCGAGACCATTTGCAACAAAGTCCAGGGTGCTGAAGGTGATCCCATCGCCCAGGTGGAACTTGTCGTTTTCATCGAAATTGAAGACGATCCCTATTTTGAATGCTAGAAAATAGATTTGTGCACGAAGGCCCCTACCTGGCATGCCAATTGTCATAATTATATACTCCGGCAATGCAAATCAACAAATCACGCATAGGAAATCAGGTGGGTAGCACAGGGGACACAAATTTATACTGGTTTAGGTATGGGGTACCCTATGTCTAGTGAAGAATAGCTCTTTATCTCGTATGCTCAGTGTTTATAGGGGCACTGATAGATATGAGTCTAATTGCTCGGGTTGCAATTAGATATGAGCAGATACCGATCAGGGGCTCCCTACCTCGCCTTATATAGTCAGGGAGGTAGGGTTATAGTTTGAGTCCCGATCGGTTTACATTAAGGTTTCCTAGCTTGTCGGCTACAAGAAAATCTATATATCATGCAGAATCTTTTATCTTAGGCATATCTTGATCTCCAAGCTTCCATTCAGTTGGTTGCTCGTCCACAACGCCAATGATGTACCTATCTCGGTTAGGCCTCATGTTTGATGTCCTCAGCCCACCGTGCTTGTAGTGGTCTCATATGTGGGAGGTGAGGTATCCTGGGTCCATATCACTGACACGACTTGTTGAATATGTTAAGTACTATTGACGGTGAAGACGAAGATCATGTTATATATTCGAACCCTAACTTGCATGTGGGCGAGGTACCTATGCCGTACCTGGATGTCATGTTTACGGCCTTTTGTTGCCTCTATGAAACTAGGGTGTATAACACCAGGTAAATTCTCTACCATATAAATTCGTGTATAATTATGACAAATGGTGTGCACTAGTGCACTCAATGAAGCTGAGTTACCGTGAGTATGTTTGAATTTCATTTCAACTCAACGGATAGTCTGGTGTTCGATATGAAGCATTCAGTGAGTACAAGTCAACTTTCAAGTCATTCAAACCTCTTTAGACTTTTGCTCCAGTGGGAGCATCCGGTTTGGCACGGAGCATCTCTTGATTGTTGGCTGCCAACTCAATACCACGTAAGGTTTGCCCGGTCAGGCACCCGGTGAGAACAAGAGAGCACCTGGTAAGCAGTGTTGCTTCTGTGTTTTGTTTTGGATGATATGGAAAAAATACATCTTGTGATATCATCCAGTGGTGCTCTATAGCATCCGCTATTATTGTTTAGGCTTTGCATGCTCTTGCTGAGTCGCTGCTTTCACCAGAGCTTCTGGTGCTCAGATCAAGAATTCTTTAGCTTATTTGTAGTGCTCGTTCTGCTTTGTTTCCATGCTTTCCTAACCTCTTGTTTCTAGGGTCAATAGGTCCTTTGTGACAATGTGATCTTCACGATAGCTAGAAGAGATACTTGCAAACAATTTCGGAATATAGGCTGCCCTAAGTTGGGTGGTCACCATTCGTTCCGGTCCGTCAAGGTGGTTTCTTGATGTCCGGCACTTGTTCTTGCTTCCTTAACGTGGAGTGCATGCATTTATAGTCCAAAAACACATCCATACAGCATGGCACCGTACAATAGAGTTGACTGATGCATACACATGGTCTTTTATATTAATAAAAAAGAAAATAAAAGATACAGTACAGCTTAGTCCGGAACTGATCAGGACTAGTAATTAGAGAACAACAGTAGTGAACACACGGGAAATCAAATGACCAATATAATGTCCATGAGGAGGACAGTACGCACAAATATTATTCTCAAGATCGGAGGGAGTCGGAGGCACTGGTGTCAGGGCCTCTCGCTCATTAAATTTATTTATTTATAAGGTGTACGTCTGAGTCTGCATCGACACAACATCACTCACGCTGGGTTCTGGGGCTTGTGTTGGCTGCCAGTGGTCTCATCATGCACTTAGTTGTCCAGCCCGTGGCCATGCGTCTTCTCCACGGATGTGAGGAAGCTCCGCCATTGCTTGATCGCGTGATCGGCAGCCTGCATCCAAGACAAACACAGAATGGGACCTTAATGAAATCAGATCCATAGATGTTGGTGCGTATAGCCATACAGCAACCATGTACATACGTACCATGTATATGTCATACTGCCTCGCTCGGTTGACGTCCCCACGTAGGACGTCGGTGATGTCGCGGGACTCATGGCCTTCTTCTTGGTGAGATGACGGTTGGTTAGTGCGTGGCAAGTCATGGTCCAGCTTGCACCAGAGGTCGAATCGCTTGTTGACTCCATCTAGAAGCTCGACGGCGTGCTTGCAGACAATTGACGTCCCTGCATCTTGGGCAGATGCTTCCTTGGCTAAATGCCTATGGGCCTCCTGCACCATTGCGTTCATTGCTGGGGTGTGGAATTGGCCGGTTGCAACCATGTGGGATCCTGGCAAGCCTGTAATTGTCGCGCGCTGCATCTGATAGCTCGACAGCCATGAGTGGATGCATCCAACACCCATGCCCTGCTCCAGCATACCCACCATGGCGTTGATGTCCTTGTCGATGCCTCCCAGGTCAAGGAAGTTTCTCGGGACTTCTTTCCAGGATTCATCGGACTGCTTGAACTCCTTCCACTTCCTCTGCAGCAAGCTCGCTGCGATGGCCTGCAAGACAGGGTCATCTCCTTCCTTCCCGTGGACAGCATCAGCAGCCTCCTCCTTCAAGACAAGGAACTCCTTCAGAACGCTTATAAGCAAGTCTAGCACCTTGAACCGGACCATCTGCTGCAAGACCATGGGGTAGGGTGGGCAGGGGTTTCCAGGAGGATTCCAGGTGTCGGTCACGTGAATCGGGAGTGACACTGAGCAAGACTCAGTGGCAGTTGACTGCTTGCCCGGCGCTTCCTTGTATGTGACACTAGCAGCAATCCCATTCAAAGTTGTATGGTAACCTTTCGACCAACTCCCGGTATAAAACGAAAAGTAGACAATGAAGTCCTTCACCTCCCCAGCATACAGTGTGCCAACCAAGATGCCTCCGGTACTCCCCTGGAGTATGTAACCCCCAGAGTCTATCCTTGTTATCTGCAAACTGGTTGACCTGATGTCAACGCAGGCTTCGATGGCTACTACGGTCTTGAACCCAGCTAAGCAGACGGCGAATGCCTCCATGATCTTGTTGTCGAGGTTGTCGATGATGGAGGAATAGATTCCGTATGATATGTTAGCGATATAGTGAAGTGCCTTTGGGTCGTGTGCCTTGCCCAAACCAAAGGTGTGGACTGGGTACTTTCGGAGGAGGCCTCGGATGGGATCCGTGGGGCCGATACTCTCATCGCCCCATTTGAACCGGCTGTCTAGACCATCCGAAATGAGAACGATGAAGCCTGCACGCTTCTTATCTGCTCGGTCGTCCAGGAGCTGTAATATTTGGTACAGATAAGTTATTAGAAAAAAAAGGTGAAATCCAAATTTAGTCAATGTTTTTAAAAGGAAAAGAAGTCCAACTCAGCTATAGTTGAAATAATAAGTGAAATTCGAAGTAAAGATTGAATACATTACTTCATCCGATCACAGATGTAGGTCCATCTAGGTTTGCCCCAACTCAAACTACTCTAATTCTGTCTGGCAGCATTCATAAATATATACATCTAGGTTTGTCCCAACTCAAACTACTCTAATTCTGTCTGGCAGCATTCATAAATATATATTATATTCAATGGAAGAGTTATATATTATAAAAGTAGTTTCACAATGAATTTAGTAATGTCAACCTTGTATTGTCAATCTATGTAAAATTTTAGATGTCGATAGTAAAAGCTAAAAAGGTTTGGCTGAGGACAAACCTAGACGAAACTATCTAGGTATAAATATTCCTAAATGCTAGTCTTCGGGCGCGTATGCGCTAGCGCGAGCGCGTGCGCACCACTCCCAGCCGCTCGATAGGATCTAGACGCACGCGCGTCTTCCTCCTCTCTCTCACCCGCGTGAGAGCAGCGTCCTCACCGGTGACGGCGACCCCGCCCCCTTCCCCCTCTCTCTCTCATCGAGACTGGTGGCGGCGCGACGAGCTCCTCCCTGCAGCGTCCTCACCGCCTCCCCATGCCCCCTGCCGCCATGGCAAGGTTGAAGTTGAGCCTGATGATTTGAAGACAATGAGATTGAAGTTGAGCCTGACAATCCCACAGCCTCTACACTTCATTTTGATTTATGAAGTGTATGTGAGTGCATATGGATTGAAATCATGCTCAAGTTAGTGGGACAATGCTCGTGGAGTAGCTGGGAAAAATAGACCACGTGGTGGAACAGAACGGTAGAAGCCTAAAAATTAGAATTTATGTATCCCGAGTGTTTCTCTTCTCCTAACACTCGGGAATAGACTTATATATATATGCCGAGTGTTTATAGTTTGTTCTGCACTCGGGAAACAACGCCGTTATCATCCACGGAACCGTTAGCTGGGATTGTTCCCATGTGCTGCATGTCTCCCGAGTGTCAATGTATACACACGGGAAAAACTCTGTTCCCCGAGTGTTTTGGGTAAGGCACACGGGAAACTAAATTTTTCCAGACCTGAGGCCACCGAGTGTGCTTCCCTGAGTGCCAACTCTTGGGAAAGCGTATCCCGAGTGTTTTACTCATGTTCCCGAGTGTTTTTGATACTAGGGAACTACGCAGAATTTGGTAGTGGTACAGCTGCCAGCACCCGCGTGTCGCGCTTCCATAAGCTCGAGTTTCACACCTTTGATGGCAAGGGAGATCCGCTCAGGTGGTTGAACCACTGTGAGCAGTTCTTCCATGGCCAACGCATGACAAAGGTGGACAAGGTGTGATTGGCATCTTACAACCACACCGGCATGGCCCAAACCTAGTTCTACGCACTGGAATGCGACATAGGGAACCCATTGTGGGACAGTTTCATGGATCTGCGCAACAGTGTTTCAGTCCTCTCCGCTGCACAAGAAGCTGGGAGAGGTCGCTCACCTCTAGTTCTACACATCGGTGGCCGACTACGAGGAATGGTTCATAGCCCTCCTATGCCACTCGAAGCACGTACCTAACACCGGCACAGCTGATCGAGTTGTTCTCAGCTAGCCTGCTGGAGCCCACACCCAGATGGACGTCGGTCTCCACGAGCCCGCCGCACTCCTGGCAGCGATGAACCTGGCATGGGCATTCGAACACCACACCGGGGCCCTCAGATGGTGCACAGCCTATGGGAGCAGGCTGCGCACCCCGCCCCTTACAGCTAGCGTCCACACCGATTCTAGTGCTGCTGCGGTCCGCGACACTCGCACCTGTGGCCACAGTGAGTACCAACCAGCCCTCGCGGCCCTTCTTATGCCTCTCGCCAATCGAACTCACCAATTGCTAGCGCAATCGAGCTCACCAACTATGATGAGGAGCACGGGCCTGATGGTGTTCCGAACACGACAGATGGGCTAGTGGTGTCCCTCCATGCCATGGCTAGCCTCCACACCGACTACAATATGTACGTGCCCCTAATGTTCCAAGGCCACCAGTTGCTGGATCTCCTTGACTTTAGCTCCACCCACAATTTCATCGACTCCGCGCTCATCGACCATCTTCAGCTTGCCATAATGCCATGTCGCACAGCCAAGGCCTCCATGTGTCCATGGCTAATGAAACCGCCTGCTCACCTCCTTTAGTGATGTCTTCTCTAAGCCATAACGGCTTCCTCCTCCCCGTGCCTGTGACCACCACATTGACTATTGCCGGACATAGCTCTGATGGCCCTATGCCCCTATTTGTACTGGCAGCCATAGAAGAATGAGCTGGAGGCCCAGTGCAACACCATGCTCCTCCAAGGCAACATCCAGCCGAGAACTTTTGCATTCTCCATGCCCGTCCAGCTGGTCAAGAAGCACAATTGGCTCCTAGCGATTCTACATCAACTATAGGACCCTCAACAAATGCACCGTGAAGCACAAATTCCCAATCACCGCCATTGATGAGCTCCTCGACGATCTTCATGGTGCTAGATTCTTTACTAAGCCTGACTTGCATTCTAGATAGCATCAGGTTCGTGTACCCCCTCCTATGTCTAGAAGACGGTGTTCTGGATGCACCATAGCCGCTTTGAGTTCCTGGTGATGCCGTTCGGCCCGACTAATGCCTCGGCAATGTTCTAGGCCCTGATTAACGATGTGCTCCAACCATTCCTGCGCCACTTCACCCTGCTATTGTTCGATGACATTTTGATGTATAGTTCATCATGGTCGGAGCATTTGTAGCATGTCAAGGCAATTATTGAGGGTCTCCGCCAGCACGATCTTCACCTTAAATGCTCCAAGTGTGCTTTCGGTATTGCCCCATTGGCCTACCTTGGCCATGTCATATCAATGCATGGCATGGCCACGGAAGGTGACGTCCTAGCCCATTCCATAGTTAGTGCGTGGTCTGTGTGGGTTCCTTGGGCTCACGGGTTCCCCGATGGCCTACCTTGGCCATGTCGTATCAATGCACGGCGTGGCCTGGGAAAGTGACATCCTGCTCCATCCCGCATTAAGTGCGTGGTCTGCGTGGGTTCCTTGGGCTCATGGGCTACTACCGCAAATTCATTTGGGATAATGGTGTCATTGTCATGCCCCTCAGCAAGCTTCTGAAGAAGGACGACTTCCTTTGGATAGACGATGCCAATCATGCCTTCAATGAGTTCAACATGCCCATTCTACTATACCAGTGCTGCAACTCCCCATGCTCAACCATGCCTTCATCGTCAAATGCGATACGTCGGGCATTGGCTTTGATGTAGTCCTTCATGAAAATGCAGGACCCCTAGTATTCATCAGCTAGCCATTCATGATGAGCCATCACAAACTGCCCGTATATGAGCACAAACTGGTAGGTCTTGTCTAGTAGTTGGGCACTGCCATCCATACTTATGGGGATGCCGCTTCGTCATGTGCACCGACCACTATAGCCTGAAGTTCCTGTTGCATTAGTGGTTGTCCACGATCCCACAAAAAAAATGGATTGGCAAGCTATCCAGCTTTGATTTCATGGTGGAATACCACTTGGGCCATCTAAACACAGTGCCTGACACACCCACGCCACGGGACAAGGAGGGGCTTGCCATTCATGCTCCCTTCACACCGATGTTTGTCCTCTATGATGACCTTAAGAAGGAGCTCAACTCGATACCAGAGGTGACCCACATCTGCGACCAGCTTCTCCATAGTGATCTGGCCACCCCTTGGTGCCTGCACAATGACCTCATCCTCTTTAGCAAACGTGTCTACGGGGCGCCGTTATCGGCCACCCTAACTCAAATTCTCTAGCTCGCCCATGCTCCGGGCCATGAAGGCATCCAGAAGATAGTGGCTGTGCGTTGAGTTCTACATTGCGCATGATCGTGCTTTCATCCATGATTTTTGTGTGCCCATCCTCCACCTTCTAGCACAACAAGATGGAGACCCTCCATCCTACCGGCTTGCTTCAGCAGCTCGACGTGCCATCCCAAGTCTGGTCTAACATCACGTTCGACTTCCTCGTGGGCCATCCCAATGTGCACGGTAAATCTATGATCCTCATTATGGTGGACAAGTTCTCCAAGTAAGCTCATTTCATCACGCTAGGCCACCCCTACACCACCACCACTATCGCTTGAGCCTTTTTTGATGACATTGTCAGGTTGCATGGCTTTCGACATCCGTCACCGGTGATCATAACCCAGTCTTCATAGGACACTTATGGTGCAATCTCTTTTGCCTCGCCAAGGTCAAGCATCAGATGAGCATGGCCTTCCACCCGCAAACTAACAGACAATTTGGGGTCGATAATAAGACCATCATGGTATATCTCCGATGCATCACTAGGGACTGGCCACAAGCAAGGGTGGACTGGCTCCCTTGGGCTGAGTACTGCTACAATACAGCCTTTCACTCCACCTTCGGGATGACTCCGTTCAAAGTGGTCTTTGGTCGGCCACCACCGACGATGTCCCAGTACATGCCCAACTCAGCCACCACATCCGTAGTGGATGACATGCTTCGGGATCGTGACAGCTTCATCGCCGAGGTCCATGATCACCTCCTTTAATTGCAGCAGTATGCCAAGCGGTACTATGACAACAACCATCGCGACCTCGAGTTTGACGTCGGTGACAGGGTGTGGCACCCCAAGAGCAAGCTGAACCCCCAGTACACAGGTCCCTTCTCTGTCAACGAACACGTGGGCACTCTAGCCTATTGTATCCCCTACACAAGGGTGCTCGCCTTCACGACGTGTTTCATGTCAGACTCCTGTAGCCCTTCCATGGCGACCCTTCAGATAACACACCATCTCTGCCACCGGCACCGCTGCAGAACGGCGATCTACTTCTGGCATCGGATTGTGTCCTTCAGGCTAGCCTTCGCCATGGCATGTAGCATGTCCTTGTCCATTGGCAAGGCCTGGGAGTCGACCAGGTGACACGAGAACTAGTCACCGAAGTCTGCCAGTCTTACCCTACCTCCTAGCTCGAGGACGAACTGTTATTAGAGGACGGGAGAGCTGTTATGCCCGGCACGACATACCAGCCAAGGAACAAGCATCGTCGGGCCTAAGGAGGGATTTAGGATAGTTTGTTTCAGTTGTTTAGATTGATTCCTGCTGTATGCCACTAGGGCTATATAGACAAGACACTTGTTATTGTTGGGATTAAGCAAGAACAATCAAAGGTTGTTGCTTCTTGCACCTCTCTATCTCGCCCCCTTGCTCTTGGCTCGCGACCACAGCGCTGCCTTGACACCAAGACTTCAAGCCCTGACCACCCATCATCCACCGCTATGCGCTAAGATCCACCGGTCCTATCAATGTCATTATTTATTTAAGGAATTACTGTATCTATAGTTAGGATCCTACTTAGCCACTTCATATATCACCATTTTATTTATTCTTACAACAATTAGAGCTGATCCTACGTACTCAACCTTGCATTAAATATTATTATTTCACTATGCTACATAGTCCATTATGATGGGTATTATACAGTATATATTTAAAACAGTAATCCTAGTATTTTTAGCTGTAAAATTATTTTTCATAGAAAGTTATCTATTAGCTTGGTACTTGACTAACAAAAGAAGGATGCACGTTAAATCTCAATGCCTAAAAATTACCACATTAATCAGAAAAAATAAAATAAAATGCCCTCAACATGTTGATAAATTACCCACCATTGCTATTATGTAAGAAAATAAAGAAAACCCTTATTCATACTTCTCTTAGTCCTTAAAATAATGATACCAACAAAACAAGAGTTCTACACGTTCTGCTACCAGCTATAGAGACCAGCTTGCATGGTTCTTTTGCCTGCCTAGGCTAGTTCGGCAAGAATGCCCTGCATCGCTAGGCAAAGGCAAGAAAATGCCGTGGTGTTGCCTATCATAGCTCATCTTTTCTCTTTGCCCCCTTTGTTTCCCTCATAATCAAACTGCTGTTATGGCACTACCGATGAGCAGATATTCAATCCATCATCAAGCAAATCACACATAAAGTCAACCGAAATGCATTAAATCAACCATCCAAGCACTTGTGAGCTGGCTGGCGGTGAAGGCCAAGGCCAGGATGAAACTGATAAGCTCCCCCACGGATCAGAATTGCTTCCAGCTCCGATTTGGCGATGCATGTATCGATTTTCCACAAAAGAGGGGATTTTGGTTTGTGGCGTTTGATCTCAATTTTGGAAGCTCTAGCGATTTGGTTGCCAATGAGTGCATTAGATTTGACAACCCAAGAGCTCGATTTGGTGACGACGGAAGCAGCCGAGATGAGGAAGCAAGCAAGCAGAAGCAAGGGCTGGCGAGGTTTTCGTTTCTCGGGTGAGCAAGATTACTGGGCAGAGCGAGATTTCCTATGTGAGTAAAACTATGTTTCCTAGCACTACTAAACATTGAACCTTGCAGGACAAAGTGAGGCGAGGCTTTGCTCAGGAACCAAACATGCCCAGTTGACCGTCACTCTATTGCTAACAGCACAACTCTCATGTGCATAGTCACTAAATTGATTTAAAATGTGAAGTTTTGAAACTAGATAAATCACATATATAGATCTATGCCTGTTATATTTTTATTAAACTTTATAGAAAGATTATCATTAAATTAGTATTTTGCCAGCAAAACAAACTTCAACATTAATTCTCAAAGCCTAAAAATTTGCAGGTTAATCAGAGAAAATTATATAAAAGTACCCATCCACCACTTCGATTACGCAAAAATTAGCCCAAAAGTGTTCTTGTACCTAATTATGTATACCATGTCAGTATTAAAGAATTACCTGCCACTGCTATTACAACAAAGTCAATCCAAAAATATCCTTATACGTATTTCTCTATTATATTACCTACACTTGCCATTATTAAATAAAATGAAATCAACTTTGTTCATTGCACCCTCATGCATTTGAGAGTTCAAATCTGGCTTAAAAGTATTCAAAGTTGCAAGTCAAATTATCTTTCAAGGACAAATATGTAAAAAATAAATACAGTTCAGTATTAGAGTTTACGAAGTAAATATAGAAAAGTAACTTCATGATTTTGGCTAAGTGATTGAATCTTCACCTATGAATAAAAGAAAATTCAAAGTAGTATTCAAATTATATTTTAATATCAAATAAAGAAACATAGTTCAATATGATAGTTGAAAGACTTAACATAAAAAAATCAAAAGATAAGGACCAATACAAGAGAATGTTCAATCTAATCATATATGAAAATAGGAACGAAAATACAAGCACTGCATCGATAAGAACTGAGCAATTTGACTTAATCTCTCTTCCACATTTGATGTATGAATAATCTCTCTTCCACATTTAATTGATGTACGAATGATGTATATGGGTTTTCAATATGAAGCCCACTCTACAACAATGGGAAGAGAGTCTACAACCCTGGATAGATTTGACAAAAAGAGAAAATAGATTCAAATAATTACCCACATCGACATAGACACTGGTCGCTGCTTTTACCAAGCTTTAGCTGCTCTTAGCTCGAGGCCACATAACATAAACTAGGCAGCTAGGAGACACATAGTCCATAGAATTCATGGTAGAACCATGACACCCGGCGACAAAAATGAACATCAATAGAGCCATGTATCAATGTGCCAACTGACATATAAAGCTCAAGGTCATGGCACTGATCAAACAACAAAGCAAGACATAGTGTTCAGGTTGCTAATAATAGAACAACTGCTTCTGGTGACAAAAAATTAACTATAAAACCATTAATTTGAGAGCAGGATATGGGAGGAAAAACAAGTGATGAGGATGCAAGCTATGTTATATAAAAATTGAATGGCGCACTGGCACACGCATTTGCACAGGCCACTCTGCTAGTTGTTATATAAACAAGTTAGAGAATTTCATACTAACGAATGTAAACCAAATCTAGTATCACGGCCCTTGTTTAACCATGTTCATCATGGCATCATCTGCATCATTAAACATTAAGCATGTTTAGTTTAAATAAATTAGTTAAGCTTAAGGATAACCCATGTTGTCAGCTCATAGGTCTGTCCGAGACATCACTCGGTCTAACTGGGCCCTACAGGTAAATCACCGTATCAGCACCCGATGACTTGAGTCAGAATTACTCGGTCAGCCTTGCCACATAGGCGGAACTTTAACCTAGGAGCAGCCATGCCTCACCTCCGGTCAGACTGTGAGCACCATTTCGGTGTGTGTCTTCAGGACAAAGCTCTTGCACCACTACCCTTTAATGGGGCCTACCCCTGACCCCTACACACTTCAGCTCCTCTCCCACAATGAGTGGCCCCTCTCTCTTTCCCAAGTTAAGCAAAAGGAAAAGAGAGAAGAACCCATCACCAAAATCCATCATAACTCTAGTTTTTTTAGAGGATCACCAAACTTGGAAGCCAAGGAGCGTCTCCGCCATCTTCACTACACCTTCACCACCAAGACTTAGAGAAAGAAGGCCCTCAAGCTCTTCCACTAATTCCAACTACAACAAGCACCTCAATAGCAAGAGCAAGGCAAGCTTAACCAATGATGTTTTACACCAACCCACATCACCTTGTTTGACCTCATGACCTACGTACTGGCTCCATAGCTCACCATTTTTCTCTGATTCGATGTAAGATGAGCCCCTGGACCCCCATGGTTCAAAACTCTATTGATTACCTAGTTCTTGAGAACCTTTATGCATGTCAAATGTACCTACCAAAATTAATTGCCTAGTCCAATAGGAAGCACTAGGAACAGACCCGGTTCAAAGTTGTCAGACAATCCACTAGTGGCATGGTTGCTAGCTAGCCTCAGCCGAGTCCCGGACAGACCCTGGTCTATCTGTAGGTGTGGAGCATTAAACCGTAACCTCTGTTTGAACAATGGTTCCCAGTGGTTAGACTGGGCTTTTGGATGATCTAATTGACCTTCGTATGGGTCTGACTATGACCACCGGCAATCTTACTCCACCCCTCCACCAAAGCAGCAGACCTCTCTGACCACACCACCGTCCAGAGCACCTGGCTCTCCAACTTAACAGAACCCATTCCGCCAATCTGACCATTGTTCCTCCTCAGACTAACTTTAACTAGACATCATCCCTACACTAGCACCTCTATGTCTAGCTTATGTGCTCTACTTCTAAAACATTCATCAGTATGTAATGATGTTTAATCCTACTTAACCATGACATTTAGAGTATCACTCTCATCCATTCATGCCATGTTCAATTAACCATGCATGATTCACACTCGTGTTGATAGTGAGATGCCTGGTAAAGTAAAACTTTCGACCCAAATATGCAGTCTAAGCATGGTGGACTACACCACCATGATGTTCATCCCAATGTGCTTTGTTGAAGTAGTGACTGAGCCACAGTTTCCAAGGGGCACCTCAATGGTGATGGCTATCCAAGTGGTTGCTTACAAGGCCATGGCACTTCTCCAAACCAAGTGGGCTGCTGGCGATGTGGTCTTTCCACCACTTTTCCAAGCAAATTGTGCAAAAATATGTGATTGAGTTTGAGATTATTCTAACAGACCTCAACTTGTGTGAAAGGTGCATGGTGGACTTGGTTGTGGCTCTAGATCGAATGTTCCATTACCTCACCCACGAGCTCTAAGATACTCAGCATCGCGTCAACAACCTACAACACTCCCTTGAGCCATACCTGTGGATGGATCAGGTGGCCTTGGCTGTGCTATCTAGAGGAGTGGGAGCAGATGTGATCACACACGACCTGCTCCGGATAAATAGACGATTGTGGTTGCATGGTGTCCTTAATGCAGTGACTGTACTAGATCCGCTTCCAGGACTGTGTCAGGTAATGATGTTGCCAATGAACTCATGATGCCTAGAGCTTTGATAACAGTTCATACAATGAGATCGAAAAGCAAATATGACATCGTATAAGGCCGCAGGAAGCAGGTGCCCACCAACCACCAATCAAACAACACCAGAACTAAAATAGTCATTGGCAAGAGGATGAAGCACTGCACCATATCGCCAACGATCTCAATCCTTGACCTGTTGTGGACTACCAATTGATCCTACTGGTGCTTTGTGTGCTTAAGCGCTCAAGTGCTCGAGTAGTAAGGGTGCAATCTTGTAAGAAATCTTCTTATTGCTATAAGGTGTACTGCAACTAGGATTAAATCCATGTATGCAACAAATGTTCTATTTATTGCTGTTTTGTTTTGTTGAAAACATATTTACAATCACCAGACATGTGCATGTTGAATTAAGCAGTTGAGGACCTAGGCAACATTGGTGTCTAGAGAAGAATTTATACTTTGCACCTCTCTGATCACCACTAACACTTAACTTCAATAATCATTTAAAATGTATTTATTATTTTGAATTAAAGGAGAACAAATAGAAGGACATGGATATGGATTTAACTAAATAGGATGATATTTGAGAAATAGAAAAGCAAGTTAAATGAAAAAGAGATAGCTTGCGAAGGATTTTGCAAGGGCAACTTGCTAGTTAACACTTTCACGTTAAAGTACCACCAGGTGCTATGTGTTGCAATGCGTACGTGGACCATCCTGGTGGGTTAGGCCCTAAATGATTTTGGAATGCAGGATATTACAATTGTATTACATCAATTATTGTATTGTCTTTTTTGATTTTCCATAATCCACCAATGTTTGCGGAGTGATAGTTTATGAGCTAGTATTTAATTCTTATGTGCTAGCCTAAATAAATTCATATTGGGAATCAAATGGAGTAGCTAAGTTCACCACATACCTTCACAGCATGCTCCAAGCTTGGTTTAAAAGCAGTGTCACCCATAGCCACAAGCCCATCCACCTTTTTTTCGAAAGCAATCCGACCACTGCCGGATATTTGTAAAATGCCAGTTGTATACTCTTTGATGACCTGATCACTGAATGCTACAATGGCAAGGCGGTCGTCATCACCAAGCTGCCTTATTATGAACTTCATGGCATTTTTCAGCAGATCCAACCTAGATGGCATCTCCGTTTGCGATGCCGCTAGCCAGCTCATGCTTTGGTTTATATTGATAAGTGTGACAAGGTCAATTGGGGCATGGTTCTTCATAGATGAGGGTGCTTCAACGCGCACCACTGCTGCCCCATTTAATGTTGTTGAGCGGAAGTAGTCTATCAAAAGTACAGGGGGGTCCATGGCAATGCTTACTCTGACTTTCTCTGGGGTCATCTTGACCTGCATTCCCAATTTAGAATTAGAGAAGCATCTGAATTTCACTACAACTATCTTCTGTAAAGTACACAAGTGATGTGTGCAACCAATATTTTAAACATGGCATACATATATAATTTTTTAGCAATAACCACATATAAGGGAGGATCCGATGACAAAATATAAAATAAATAAATAAATAAATACATAAAGAACAAGGGAGTTAATATTCTAGCATAAAGGAAAGAATGATAGAAATTTACTAACAAACTCTGGCCACGTGGAAAATTTCAATCCGTTAGAAAATGTAGCTCAACAGAGTTTTGTGGTCAAACTGGTGTCTCAGAGACTGTAGCAAGAACCAAATACCTCACTAAGAGATATAGGTGTTAGAAATTTTTGGATAAGTTTTAGGCTCATAACTAACCAAAAAGGTCTCTTATTTCCTCATATTCAAAAACAATACTTATGCAAATACTTTCTTATTTTATATGGATGTGATGGAGTTTAATTTACCAGTTGCTAGGTACACTTTTCCATTCCAATTCATAGTTGTTCCCTTGGCATTGCATATCCATGCTTGTTTGACATGTATTTAGTTAAATTCCCACAAGTGTTCATATTTTAACAAAGCAATTATATAGGTACTTTCTTATTGTTATCTAGATGAGACAGACTTTAGCTAACCATTTAAATTATATCATATTTTGTAATGATCCTGATTGGGGGGCAGAATTGAGGAATTAGAGGTGGAGTAGAGGAGGGAACTGCTGCCCTAGTGCTAGCCGCACCTTTAGAGAGAGGGAGGGGGCGGCAGCAGCAGGAGGCTACGACTGTTTGGACACATGGTGGGTAGCCGACCACCGGGAGCTTGGGAAAGGAGAGGGGATAGAGCGTTAGGGTTTCCCTTAGATTATTCTTACTTAATCTTAATAGAGCGTTATATTTATAGGGAGGACCTGACCTGACTTGACTTACAAGTAATCCTATCTTTTGTACTCTTCCTAATCTTAGACCTAGATGGGTTTTGCGCTGCGATGGTACCCGCTACATTGCTGTGCACGACGGGCCCTATTGGCCCATCTTGGGCCCAACACCTCGGTGGCCCACCATGGCTATTTAGGACCGTGACATATTTTATGCCTTTTTCACCATGCCTCTATGTGTGTTTGACATGTATTTAGTTAAATTATTAGATTCAGCTATGTATTTGGCATGGAAATCTATATGCTTATAGCTTCCTGCATATATGTATACATGGTCTGTATGGTAATGCACATCGTGCATGTATATCTTAAATTAGTTTTTTTTCTATATTAACACTGGAAGAAGTGAGTAATATAGAAGCATATACAAAGTACTTTGTGATATTTTTTTCATTGACGGACATAGGTCATTGAGATCAGATTTTGGAGGTTAGTGTATTTATTAGGTTATTTTTAAAAACCTGCATAGGTGGATAATTTAGATGCAAATTTAGGAGTTATGTGAAGATCAGGGGATTACTTTAGGACATTTCTAATAATGGCATTAGTGAGTAATTTAGAACAAACTTTAGGAGGTTACTTTAGACTATGTTCATAATGTCATCGGCGGATATTATTTTTTTTAAAAAATAGGATACTTGCAATGGCTAATATTATCAATATATAATGATTATAATCTGTGAACACTAATGGGTGGGGGTTTTTTATTTTTTGAGAAATTCTTAGCTTATCTCACGAGGATTAATGTCAAGTTTCAAAGGAAGTCTCCAATTAGTAATAGTAGGGAAGAAACTAATTGATTATTACATACTATATAAACAAAACGAGTGGTGCTAGCTGTATTGGCTGCCTGTTTCAACGTACAGATAAAATTAATCGAGTACATAATTTTTTGGTTTCAAAAAGTCCGAATTGTTTGTTAGAAAACCACATCAATTTCGGTATCAAATTAATGATGAGGGAACAGGGAAGAACAAGGTTCTAACAGTTGCAAAATGGACCCGCCATAGAGACAAAGTAGTACTATCTTTAGTCCAAAATAGATTTTAGTAGAATGTCTGCAATCGAAGTTTTAAAAATTTAGTCATGATTAAAAATTTAATCACTATTGTCCATCAAAAAGTACTTTTGTTGTATGAAAATGGGATGGAAGTTTCAACATTAAAAGTATTGTATAATAATAATTTTATCTTTTATAATACATTTAAAAATTGTAATGCAGCCGGCGGATATAATAACTTATATACTTTCATTGTGGAAGAAATGGGAGACCCCTGGAGTAGTGGTGGAAAATGGGTAGCAGTAATCCAAAGTATCTGGTACCTGTATCCGCATTACTTTCTAAAATAGATACTAAAATTGACATAACTAAATTAATTTTTAATTGTTTTTAGTATCTAATTAGTAGTGTGTGTATATATATATATATATATATATATATATATATATATATATATATATATATATATATATATATATAACAGTCTGTATTGTCAAGAATAAATTACTTCTTGAGACTATGCGCTAGTCTCTAGACTTGACTTTAATCTCTTGAATGTAGATCCAAGTGGCAGGCCCACTATTCATGCACTATAAATGTACATCATTTTAAATAATTTTGAAACTATCTAAAAATAACCTGCATTCAACTTAAAAGTTTAATATATTTAATGACGAATGATATTGATTTTAATATGACAAATCATATGTAAATATTAATTTAATACGACTAATTATATTAATTTTAGTATTACAAATGTTATTTATTTTTATTAATATGTCTAATGATATTTAATTTAATTGTAAAATGGCCCATATTCAAGTTTTAAAAGTTGAAAATATTTAGTTGTATGTATGACTAATGATAACAATCTATGCGGGCCAGTTCTACATGCCTCACATGAACAGCTAGCAAGGCCGTAAGCAGAATAAGGACGCGGCAGGGTTTTAGAGATAGTATTCAGAGCATCAACTCTTGCTTTATGTGCACGTGATGAACGTTGCCTGAGGAGAGGTACAATGCATACTCTTACATTGACCGTGCAGGGTAAGAGTAGCGCAGCCTTGTACCAAGCGGTGGTTCTGTTATTCTAGTTGGTGGGTTCAATACTAACTTTGAGAGTTTAGGAGGGTGAGGGCCAGCTTATAATCATATCCTTATTATTCCAAACCTAGATCATCCGGGTTAACTCTTTTACATGAAGTGAGGACAGAAATGTAATAGAGGTATTATACATATGTAGGCCCATTCCACGTGAGGAGATGGGCCGTAAGCAGATTTGAATGCGAGGTGTTTCGTTAATTATTCAAATTGTATACAGAGAACAGGAATGTAGGTTTTGTTCCTTTGGTCATGGAATTCATTGTCTGCAACATTCGTTTAGATATTTATTTTTAATTTACTGTACCATTTCCTTCGTCAGTCTTTATCATGATGTCCCATATTATCTATTTACCAAATTAATATTCTCGCATGTCTTTTTTTAAGGCAATATACCCCATTCGTTTGGTTCCAGAGGGTGTATATGTATATATATATACGTTTTGGCTGGCTGTTCAGATTTAAGGACTGTTTGGTTTATTACGTCAATTAGCCTAGCTGCATGTCTGCCGAATTAATTTAATTCGCCGCACTTTAGGCAAGTTGAGGCGAGAGTTTTGTACAGGAAAACAATGCAGCGAGTTGGGGCAGCCAAACTTGAGTCACCAACCAAACACTAGCCTCGAGAAGTATGGCATGCCAAACTTTGGCTTGGCAAGATTGTGTCATGAACCGAATAGAGCCTTAAAAGCTAGGTGCACACAGTTATATCAACGCGACTAATGTACATACAACTAACTATAGCCCTCATAAATCTCCACATGCGCATGCCATTTAATCATTACCCTAGCTTTCGAAGCGTTTTTTTTTTTTTTTTTTACTTGGCGATATCCATGCGCACAGGGGATATGCATATAGAGCATGAGTACTAACAGAGCCAACTCCTAGCTATATCTTGTTTTCATATATCGTCTACGGACAATTTATTAATAGCTCATCATATAATAGTTAACTATGTATATATACTACCGCTATAACCTATCACAACTGTATCCTCTCATTCCCTCGTCAAGCTTGTTGAAGCCCGTGCTGTAGCTACTAGCTATAGATCTGCAACCCGCTTCCTCTTCTTTGCAACGCATCACAAATCAGATGTGCTAATTTCTACGGCTCGCTAATACTACCATACTATATATATTTGCTCATTCGCATATAGCATGCAGCAACTGCCTATTACGTTACTGCACGCAAGGAATCAAGCGCTATATCGATGTAGCGCATGCCCATGAATTTGGAATTAAGGACCTCCTTACATCAATAATACGTACCTGCTTTCCGAATGTGGCAGTTAAGAGCCAAAGGAGGAGCTGATCCGCCCACGTTGATTGGCTGAAGAAGACTGGAAATGAACGGAGGGAACCAATGGTCTTTGGATCTTATCTGAAGCACAGCTCTAGTGGAGTTTCTTGTTTTGAGGACCCTTAATTTGATGCGGTAGTATCGGGTAGTGAGGAGGAAGCTAGAAGTAGCAATTAGATCGATGCAGCGTACTTAGTCAAGCAATGAAGGACTTTGTCCCTTGCATCAGTCCTTATATACCCAACCCGTAGCACTTGAACAACATCTGGGAAAAAACAAAAAAATCAGTAGAGCATAAAGCTTGAGTCTCTCGCAAGCAAAGGTGAGAAGCATAAACCAGTTGAGACTCAATGAAGAAAGGGATATGCTCTGGTGTGCGTGAAGGAAAGCACATACTTTTATTTTAGATAAAGGAATAAAAACATTTGGCTTCATCCAGGGATGAAAACGGACAGAAGAAACCCTACCCGACCCATCCCATTTTCTACATTTGTCCCACCCGTTTCCATATTTGTAGGATCCTACTTTCGTATTTATGGAAACAGGTGAGGAGATTCCTAGCACAGTAAAAAATTAGTATGCCACCATTGAATACCATCACAAAATTGATCAAACTTGCTTAGCATATTGTTCATTGTCTCCATAAAGCATGGAGGTGTATTTGTTAATCCAAAAGACATAACTTAAAATTCCTAGTGCCCATACATGGTCACAAATGCCATCATCTCAATATCCTCTTCTCTTACCGAAATCTAATTATAGCCTGCCTACAGATCAATCTTGAAAAACACCCAAGCAACTTTTAAACGATAAACAACTCATCAATATGAGGCAAGAGTACTTGTTCTTGATAGTCACCGCATTGGAGCCACGATAATCCACACACATCCGTCACCTACCATCCTTCTTCGTAGTAAATAGAACCAGAGCTTTCCAAGGCGAGACACTATGGTGAATCAATTTCTTGGCAACAGACCATCCAACTGTTTCCTCAACTCTTCTTGAAATGGGCGAGACAAATGATATGTTATAAGATCAATACAGATCTCCATTCACGCTTGGGCAGCATTCCTCGAAGCTCCACTGGAAAAAACTTCAGGATGACTTGGACATATGAGGTTCATGTATTTTGGGTGGAGTTCGACATGTGACAATTATTTAGACATGTAACTATGGTTGAATCTGATTTTCCAAGTGGTGTAATGAATATGGTCATTTTCAATTTGCTTGCTGGATGTAAATTGATTTTTTAGGCTGCAATATATAGAGTGGGCTGTAATATATTAACTTGCCATGCTAGATGACAATAATATTTTACGACGTTTTGTTATCCAACATAGACATCCATGGTCAATGGTTTGCGACGTTATCTTCACTTGATAATGATGATCATCAAGCGTCGTAAATCAATGATGCAAGCATGAATATCGCAAAAATTATGACAAGAATATCAATTTTGTTGTAGAACACTTTTAGCTACGGGGGATAGGCGACAAACGCATTTTTATTGCGCATGCGTCTTAAATTGCAAAACATGACATAATCTCAGTTTCTAAGACAGAAATGCAACGTCATAGAAGGTCATATCTCTTGTAATAATCGTTATTAACCACCTCTTCCTTTTTTGACACCTGTTGTTTCCCGGACACAATCTTGGGTGGCTTTGTCAGGCATGATCTTAACGCCACCTTGGCCATCCGCTATATATGTTCCCACCTTTTTTCCCATGTGCAGTGCATATCTTGTAGTCTTGCACGAAACCCCTGGTAGTCGAGTGACATAAGCTTTGGCGGCCTGGATAAAGAAGTGAGGGCTGATCACAAACCGAAGGTCCAAAGGTGCGAGACCGTACATCCTATTTCGATTCATCTATGCACAAAAAACAGTTATGATATTTGATTTAGTTAAAGTTCCAAACTTATGCATGCATAAATAAAAGAGGAGAGGCACCATTTAAATTTTGTTAAAAAAATGCCCATATCTGTCACTAGTTTTGTGAATAATAAATGACCAATAATAATGGATTTCAAATTTCATAGGAACCCTACAAATGAAATTTACAAGGTGCTAGTGTATCAATGGGTTGATATCCTCATTTTATCCGAAAGGTGGCCTCCAATTGGACCATCATATTTACTAAAGAAGCAACCAAACTATCCTAAAATTAAATGGGTTGCTAGGTGTCATATTTGTTCATAAAAAATTGGTAGCCCTCATGAACAATTATATTCTATACTACAACTAAATGGGGAGATTAAAGGAACCTACTAAAACCATCACATTTACTAGACATTCAAAAGCAATCTAATGAAGCAAACTAGCTAGAAATTAAATGGGTTAGCAGGTGCTAACCTTGAATTGCTGGTTGGAATTCACTAAAATTCAGATGCCTTCATGAAGAATTATATGAAAAATGCTCTCTAAAATGGAGAAAGAAGCATGCATGAGAATAAAAAATATCTAACCGACAAACAAGCCACAAATTGAAAGGATTGCATGCTAATTACCCACCTTAAAGCAAGGAGATCACGTCCATCGTTCAAAAAACCAAGCCTCTACGTGAGCGTTTTGGTGAAAAATGGTAGCAACAATGGAGCGGGAGGTGGGAAAGATGCATCATTGTTGTGCTTGAGATGGGATGGAGGAGGAAGAAGGTGGCTAGGGTTTTATATTACCAGGACACTGCTGGGTCTATAAGGAATCGGCAGTGATATTTGGAGTATCACTGCTGAGTCAAGCCACTGCCCAGCACTGATATTAGGAGTATGAGTAACAGCTGGTGGCTCTAATCGGAAGTGATATTTTAGTACTAGTTCATGGCTTGAGCCGATAATGATGGCCGAGTTCAATGCTGGGTAAGTAAAATCCCAATCATTGTTAAGATCCTAGGCTTGCTACTCGACAGTCAAACTCCATCACTGCCGGCTCAAGCACAACCACTATTGATGGGCTAGCACTGATTGTGTGTTCTGTAGTAGTGGTATTCCTTTGTCTAGGTAGCCATGGTTCTTGATCATGAACCCATGATGGTAGCGCTCAATGCCTAGTCTCTAGGAAACTAAAAATGCGTAAGGATTGTAGTTATGCTAGCTGCGAGTAATATGAGGGCTAGCTAGAAGTAGTAATTCTCCATCCAGTACCAAATAATCATTATGAATATAAACCTACTTTATTAACCATTTCAAAATGCAAACCATGTTAATCACTGCATGGTGAGATGCTTTATGACCTAATCCATACTGTTTCCTCAAATCAAGAAATAACCCTACGTAGGGTCAGGACTTGTTGAATATCTTAAGTATATACTATTGATGGTGAAGATGAAGATTTGATTATTCTAAGCATAAGTAGCATGTGGGCACCATACCCAGATGGTATGTTAACAGCCTTTTGTCACCTCTATGAAAGAAAGGTGTATAACACCAGTGTTGGAATATAGGATTCCAGCAAGGACATGGCACCGTCGCCCTGAGGCGAAGGCTTGGTGAATACACTTCACTCTAGGGCAAAGGCTTACATAATGAGATGTTTTGGGGTAGAGCAAATTAGGGTTTCATTCAATTGACCTCAACTAACTCTTACACGAGGCATTCAATCACCCTTTTATAGTTTATGGTACAACTGGATTCGCCTTTTTACAATAACGCCCCCGACCTTTGCTAGGATATGCCATGGATATTCCCCTGGCTGCACCAAACCCTGACGGTACCTCTGTCCTTTTCTCTTGATCTTTAACTGCCCCACTTGTTGGGCCGGCGGTTCAGCCTCATGAAGGCCCATTAGAGTTGGTGGCATGAGGCGGGAACCTTCAGCACCACCTTCCCTCCACCTTGCGCGCCTTAGGGTCCTGTTTGGAGTTCGGCCCAAACATCTTTGTCAGGCGCCTAGCCTTCCGCCTTCGTATGCCTCTGCCAAGGCGCCAGCCTCTGCTGAAAGATCTTGGCCCAAGTTCCCTTCGGCGGACCTCCGGCCATAGGCCTAGGCTCTATGCTCTGGTTATCTGCACTCAAGAGCAATCTGTTAGGTTCTAGCCTCCGTGGCCTATGTAAAAATGTTACAACATTTCTCCCCTTGATGGCATGGTCTGGCACAGGCTGGCCATGACCCTCAATTGGTAGGTTGATATTGGGTCACGGAGGTTGCCTCTCTTCCGCTTGGGCCATCCTATGGTAGATTGAATTTTATGGAATTTGCAGAGGCTTCTAATTGGCTGCGGTTGCTCATAAATCAAAGCATCACAAGTCTGATGTGACTGTTGCCCGTGGAAGGTGAACTGTCGCCTGGTTGATTTGACCATTAACCTCGGAAGCCAGACTGACACGCCGGGGCACTATAAAAGGGGTCGGGGCGGAGGGTTCCTCTACCCCCAAGCGTCACTTTCTTGCCTCTTGCTCCATGTGATTTCTTCCTGCACAATCTCCTTTGCTTCGCTCGTTCTTGCTTAGCCATCGGCCCACAGTGGTGGCTTCCCCTCCACCTCCTCTCTCTCGCTTTCCCCGCTTCTTCGATCCTTATTCGGAGCTCGCAGGCGTTCGAGCGGGTGACTGGTTAGATAGATTTGAGGAGTGTATGCTAGCGACACCATAGGGTATGGGGATTGAGGAGACACTTTTTAGTGTTGAGGGCTCCATCGGCGATCTTGTTGCTTCGGAGGTCGAGATGGAACTAGTGAAGACTTGGGATTTTAGGCCTTCATTGATCACTAGGCTAACATCCACGAACTCAAAGGGCACCAGTATTTTCCCAAGGGAAAGGGCAAGCTTCCGCGCAGCGAGACTGTGCCAAAGCTCGGCATGGACGAGGCCATCATTTTCAAGGCCTTCTTCGCCTGCGGGCTCTGCCATCCCACCATCTACTTCCTCTGTGAAATGCTTGGTGAGTTCAAGCTCCAGCTCCACCACCTCACCCCTAATGGGGTCCTTACTTTGAACAAGTTATGTTGGCCCTATTGGTCGTACGGGGCGGAGCCAGACGTCGACATCTTCCTTGAGTACTATAAGGTTCAACGTCAGCAAAGAAGATCGATAGGGAATAGGCGAAGGCTCATTTTGGAAGTTGTGCCTTTATGGGCAAGAGGCGATAGAAGGGGCAGAGGTTAGAGATTTCCAACTGTCAGTAGAACAAGTGGGAGGGGTCTTGGATGGTAGAGCAACAAGACGGCCACCACGGCGGCTAGGAAGAGGAAGGCCAGTGCGCAAACTTGGGGTGCATTGAAGAAATCCCGTGTGGCCGAAGCCTCCGCTATGGCTTCAGAAGCCTCCAACGATAATGCCACATCGGAGTCTAAGTCGGTTTCGGCCTCTGCCGAGCATGCTTAGGGTTCCAAACCTCCGGTCCCTAATCTGGTTACTATGGAGATTTTGTTCCTTTCTGCTAATCAAACGACCGCCCCCACTGGGTCGTTTTGACCAACAGTACCGTGAAACTATGGATGCTACTACTGGAGGTACATTTCTATCACTCACAATTCCAGCTGCAATAGCTCTCGTGGACAAGATAGCTTCCAGCCAAAGATGGAACGAAGAACATTCTCAACCCCGTAATAGTGGGGGATGTTTGCATCAACTCAAGGAGGTAGACTTGTTGTCTACTAAGATGGAACTGCTGATGAAGAAGATCAAAGACCGAGCCAATGAGAAGCAAGGAGTCATGCACATTCATGATTCTCGCATGGCGTGCGAGGAATGTGGAAACATTGGGCATTCAGGGAACAACTGTCCTGAAGCCCATGAGGATGTGCAACAACTACTTTCGTCCTCAACAGAGTCAACGATGGAACCAGCAACAGAGACAGAACTACAAAGGTAACTCTTAAGGTAATAATTATAATAATTTCAATCAGCCACCCTTGAGAGTGTTAAATTCTGGCCAAGCTAAAGTTATAGAGGGCTTATCTAGGAAGCCAGCTTCTAATGATTGTCTTAGAAAACATAAACAATAGAATGGATAGCCTCTTCTTTGCCATAAAGAACCAACATAGCTTCAATAAAATGATATAATCACAAATAGCTAAGCTAGCAGCTGTTGTTCCTCCGATCAACAAAGGTAAGATTCCAAGGCAACAGAAGATCTAAAAACTGCAAATCTTATAGGTATTCACAATGCAGCATACTACTGCATAAAATCACTAGCTGAAGCGAGATGGGAGGATTATACCTTACCTATCCAGAAAGTTGATACAGGAAGACCTATTATTGCCATTGCCATTGGACCTCACGTATTCCAAGATGCTGTATGTGACTTCTTGGCAAGTGTCAAAATCATGCCAAAGGTAATTTATGATAAAATTAATGGAGATACTTTGTTATACACAAATATGCGTTTGTAGCTTGCAGATTAGTCACTCTGCTGCCCTAAGGGAGTTCTTGAAGACACCATTGTTTGAGTGGGACAATCATATGCACCCGCTGACTTCATGATTTAGGACATGGGAGGAGAAGAAGAAGATACACCCATTATCCTTGGAACATCATTACTCAACACCACCAACGCGATCATCTATGTTGGATCTTGACAGGTCCACTTCCAATTCTGTGGGGGAAAGGTACACTGCTATTTCAATAGTTATACGTACAACTTATGAACAACCAAAGAAGAGCCGTTCTAGGAGATGACGTCGATCAAATCAATGTCAAAGGAGTCAACCCCCAAAGAATGGATGGGAGGATAACGAAGATGAAATTAAAGAAGTTGTGAAGAGCAAACCCACTACAATAGAATCAAGTCCCAAGATTAAGCAGGTATGGAAAGAAAAGGTGACATAATCATTAGAGTCATCATCACAAGAAGTGCAACTATCAAGGTCTCCATCTCCAAGATCTTGTGACGCACCCAAAGAATAAAGGGCTTTTCTCCAGGCTAGTCCTGTTCGGAGGACATAAAAATTTGAACCCTTGCCGAGAGGTAACATCAGTAGTTAATTATATTTACTTTTTGCATGAACTATTCTTCACTTTAGCATATCTACTTTTCTGCACTAGCATTGCATTAGTAAAAGAAAATAAAAGTCTTAGCATTGCATATTAAAATCATGAAGCCCCATGTGAACATTTTATGGTGCATAAAACCCGCAGGAATATTCATCGTGGTGGCATGTATGTATGTATGTATGTGTATATATATATATATATATATATATATATATATATATATATATATATATACACACACCATGCATACATATTTTCTTTTCTCCATAAATACTAAGAAAATACAAAAATATACTAGTTATACATCTTGCCATATTTCTTTGAGTTCAAAAATGTTCAAAAAACCACAACAACAACTAATTTCCAAACTGCTAACCTCTAACCGTTTAATCCTAATCCATTCCACGAGTTTTGGTGTTCTTGTTGGCAATTTTTACAGGATGGTACACGATGATCAAGAGCGAGTTCACCTAGACACCTACACTACATCTTATTCCACCTAAAGTGCATCTAAAAGGTCAACTTCCTGGTGGATGATAAAGGGTAACCAGCTGCTGGCAAGCTTGGTCTGTGAAGGATCACTCAAGTTCAGCATGCGACCATAACAACATCTAGCTTGGGGGAGGAGCATCCACCATGTATCTAGCTAAGTATTTCTTTTCATTTGCTATTTTTAAGTTTGCTATATAGTTGCTAAAAATGATGCATAATGACTAAAGCAAAATAAAAATTTATCCTAACTAGTTATATATATTAATAAAGGTGTGTCTAGCTTTCTTTAAAGTTGATTTTTAAGAGCTGAATAAATAAAATGGATTCTGAAGGTAATCTCTTAAAATAGAAAGAATAGTTGTTCCATTGTAATTCCTTTCAAGTACCTAGTGTTCAGCCATGAATTTCCCGAATTCTGGATACAACAGTTTTGATACAAGGATTTACTTTGAACTTGAAACTCATGGGTAGCATATGCTTGATCTAAGTCTAGGTAATTGACAGATATGATGTGAGAAGGTCTGAGCTGTTATTTATCTTATTCCAAGTGACACTAAAGTTCTAGAGATTTATCTTTTGAAAAAACATAAAAAATGCTACATTATGAGTTTCTGTATGAGAAGCTTGAATTCGAACCAGAGCCATATATAATATTTAGACTAGGAAAACTTCCATTCATAAATGCTGCTTGTTATGCATTGAGTTTTGTCTAGCTTTGTTGACTCTTATGAGAGGTTTTTTCAAGCTCTTAAAATCAATATCATGTACACACCATCCACATATGCACTACCCATATACTTGGGGTAGGCGCAAGCATTTAGATCCACCCAAAAGTGTTTTACTCCTACACTAGGAGTGAAAACCAAAAATATCTATTGATAGGTTTTTCAACCACTAAATAGTGCTCCAAGTTCTTATTGCTATCTCTCAATGTTTTGTTGTAGAAGAGAGCATGTGGCCATACAAAAGTTATTCATAAAAAGAGAGAAAATTGAGAAAAAGGGACAAGTGTCCAAGATATCTAAAACAATGGGTACTCAAATGCCCCACTACAAGAAAAAGTGGTATTAACGACGGGATATGTGGTCGTTAAAGGTCCAAATGTGGTCGTTAAAAGTTATTAACGATGACAAAAAATGAGGTCGTCCATGGTCGTTAAAAGCTCCGTCGTTAATACAATTAACGACCACATAATATTTCCAGTCGTTAATTTTTCAACGACCATATAATATGTGGTCGTTGATACTTAGACTAATAACGACCACATTTCTAGTAATAACAACCACATTTTCCTTTGTTAATATTTCTACCATCTAACAGGAGGCACTAACCACCATGGCTTAGTAGTATAAGGACCAGATTTTTATTAATAATAATTTACGCCACATTATATTCATTTAGATTGATAGTAATACTACCTACTTATTTATAACACCAGCCACCATTAAGAACTACATGACATATTATCCACAACAAAATAATATACGATTAATAAACTTGTAACAGAAAGCAAATATTATTGATTCATATGGTCAATACATCAAGTGGTATCTTTGCAGAAAAGAGAAAAATATCAACTAACCATGAAACTAACAATGTCTAACTTACAGTTCCTACAAAAAAAACAAAAAAAAAAAGCAGAAAAGCTATGCTTTATTGTGACACCACTGCTATATAACAAAATACTAATCTTCATCTGGAGGCACACTGGCACACTGTCCTTCAGCAGCTTGATCTTGTCAACGAGAAATTCCTTCAGAAGTAACTTCAATGTTAGGCCTATATATTACCCAAACAAAAATCATAACCAGTTAAGACTTAAATCATATTGAAACAAAATCATAACAAGTTAATACTTAAATGATCTTTTGTGTGCGAGGTATAAAGGAATGGAACTTGCTACCTTTTATGTCTGTATACCCACATCCATTATTAAAAGCAATAACAACCACTTAAACCCATCTTACAGAACCTATATACACTATACAGGGATTAAAAAGCATGAACTCTATGATAATCATCTGAAGGAAGAATAAAATTTGAAAACTAACCTTTACTTCATGGTAAAAATAAAAATTATTAGCTCAAGCAGCTTTGGGTATGATCAGATATCTATGGTACTTATCGCCTTTGATGAAGCTGAAATATGATAACACAAGAGCTCAGAAAATATTTTGAAAAGAAAAGCCAAAACGTTATGCATTATAAGAAGACGGATTAGAAGCAATAACTATCTAGAAGAGCATGTGAGATTATCAAGGCCACATCTTAAATTAAAAGGAATTTGGAACAGAAATGTGCCTATATTTCTATGTTTGTGGCTTATTTGTTTTTCCAGATGCAGTCAAATTTGATAAAAGACAAGCGAAGCCAAAAACATAGTACTTAAGCAAAGACTAACTGAGAAATAACTGAGTTCCATAGAACAAAAGATTAGACTCATTCCAAGAACTATATATGAAAGAAACATATAGATATATTGATAAAACTAAATTTGGTGATATGGTTGCAATTGTTTGTTTCGTACCAATTTTGATTGGCATGTGCCTGCAGCCTTGGGTGTCAAATGCATCAGGGATCCAACCTGTAGATCCCTGGAGAAAGTTGACAGCGCGATCTAGGATATGCTCGTGGCCGATCTCGGTGAAGAAACTTCTGGCGTACAGGTTCAGGTGATGGGCCATTGCAGGTGCAGATGCAGGTTCCCCGAGACCATTTGCAACAAAGTCCAGGGTGCTGAAGGTGATCCCATCGCCCGGGTGGAGCTTGTCGCTTTCATCGAAATTGAAGACGATCCCAATTTGGAATGCTAGAAAATAGATTTGTGCACGAAGGCCCCTACTTGGCATGCCAATTGTCATAATTATATACTCCGGCAATGCAAATCAACAAATCACGCATAGGAAATCAGGTGGGTAGCACAGGGGACACAAATTTATACTGGTTTAGGTATGGGGTACCCTATGTCTAGTGAAGAATAGCTCTTTATCTCGTATGCTCAGTGTTTGTAGGGGCACTGATAGCTATGAGTCTAATTGCTCGGGTTGCAACTAGATATGAGCAGATACCGATCAGGGGCTCCCTACCTCACCTTATATAGTCAGGGAGGTAGGGTTATAGTTCGAGTCCCGATCGGTTTACAGTAAGGTTTCCAAGCTAGTCGGCTACAAGAAAATCTATATATCATGCAGAATCTTTTATCTTAGGCATATCTTGATCTCCAAGCTTCCATTCAGTTGGTTGCTCGTCTACAACGCCAATGATGTACCTATCTCGGTTGGGCCTCATGTTTGATGTCCTCAGCCCACCATCCTTGTAGTGGTCTCATATGTGGGAGGTGAGGTATCCTGGGTCCATATCACCGACACGACTTGTTGAATATGTTAAGTACTATTGACGGTGAAGACGAAGATCATGTTATATATTCGAACCCTAACTTGCATGTGGGCTAGGTACCTATGCCGTACCTGGATGTCATGTTTACGGCCTTTTGTTGCCTCTATGAAACTAGGGTGTATAACACCAGGTAAATTCTCTACCATATAAATTCGTGTATAATTATGACAAATGGTGTGCACTAGTGCACTCAGTGAAGCTGAGTTACCGTGAGTATGTTTGAATTTCATTTCAACTCAACGGATAGCCTGGTGTTCGATATGAAGCATTCAGTGAGTACAAGTCAACTTTCAAGTCATTCGAACCTCTTTAGACTTTTGCTCCAGTGGAAGCATCCGGTTTGGCACGGAGCATCTCTTGATCGTTGGCTGCCAACTCAATACCACGTAAGGTTTGCCCGGTCAGGCACCCGGTGAGAACAAGAGAGCACCTGGTAAGCAGTGTTGCTTCTGTGTTTTGTTTTGGATGATCTGGAAAAAAATACATCTTGTGATATCATCCAGTGGTGCTCTGTAGCATCCGCTATTATTGTTTAGGCTTTGCATGCTCTTGCTGAGTCGCTGCTTTCACCAGAGCTTCTGGTGCTCAGATCAACAATTCTTTAGCTTATTTGTAGTGCTCGTTCTGCTTTGTTTCCATGCTTTCCTAACCTCTTGTTTCTAGGGTCAATAGGTCCTTTGTGACAATGTGATCTTCACGATAGCTAGAAGAGATACTTGCAAACAATTTCGGAATATAGGCTGCCCTAAGTTGGGTGGTCACCATTCGTTCCGGTCCGTCACTTGATGTTGCAAACAATTTCTTGATGTCGGGCACTTGTTCTTGCTTCCTTAACGTGAAGTGCATGCATTTATAGTCCAAAAACACATCCATACAGCATGGCACCGTACAATAGAGTTGACTGATGCATACACATGGTCTTTTATATTAATAAAAAAGAAAATAAAAGATACAGTACAGCTTAGTCCGGAACTGATCAGGACTAGTAATTAGAGAACAACAATAGTGAACACATGGGAAATCAAATGACCAATATAATGTCCATGAGGAGGACAGTACGCACAAATATTATTCTCAGGATCGGAGGGAGTCGGAGGCACTGGTGTCAGGGCCTCTCGCTCATTAAATTTATTTATTTATAAGGTGTACGTCTCAGTCTGCATCGACACAACATCACTCACGCTGGGTTCTGGGGCTTGTGGTGTCTGCCAGCGGTCTCATCATGCACTTACTTGTCCAGCCCATGGCCATGCGTCTTCTCCACGGATGTGAGGAAGCTCCGCCATTGCTTGATCGCGTGATCGGCAGCCTGCATCCAAGACAAACACAGAATGGGACCTTAATGAAATCAGATCCATAGATGTTGGTGCGTATAGCCATACAGCAACCATGTACATACGTACCATGTATATGTCATACATATAAACACGTAGGACGTCGGTGATGTCGCGGGACTCATGGCCTTCTTCTTGGTGAGATGACGGTTGGTTAGTGCGTGGCAAGTCATGGTCCAGCTTGCACCAGAGGTCGAATCGCTTGTTGACTCCATCTAGAAGCTCGGCGGCGTGCTTGCAGACAATTGACGTCCCTGCATCTTGGGCAGATGCTTCCTTGGCTAAATGCCTATGGGCCTCCTGCACCATTGCGTTCATTGCTGGGGTGCGGAATTGGCCGGTTGCAACCATGTGGGATCCTGGCAAGCCTGTAATTGTCGCGCGCTGCATCTGATAGCTCGACAGCCATGAGTGGATGCATCCAACACCCATGCCCTGCTCCAGCATACCCACCATGGTGTTGATGTCCTTGTCGATGCCTCCCAGGTCAAGGAAGTTCCTCGGGACTTCTTTCCAGGATTCATCGGACTGCTTGAACTCCTTCCACTTCCTCTGCAGCAAGCTCGCTGCGATGGCCTGCAAGACAGGGTCATCTCCTTCCTTCCCGTGGACAGCATCAGCAGCCTCCTCCTTCAAGACAAGGAACTCCTTCAGAACGCTTATAAGCAAGTCTAGCACCTTGAACCGGACCATCTGCTGCAAGACCATGGGGTAGGGTGGGCAGGGGTTTCCAGGAGGATTCCAGGTGTCGGTCACGTGAATCGGGAGTGACACTGAGCAAGACTCAGTGGCAGTTAACTGCTTGCCCGGCGCTTCCTTGTATGTGACACTAGCAGCAATCCCATTCAAAGTTGTATGGTAACCTTTCGACCAACTCCCGGTATAAAACAAAAAGTAGACAATGAAGTCCTTCACCTCCCCAGCATAGAGTGTGCCAACCAAGATGCCTCCGGTACTCCCCTGGAGTATGTAACCCCCAGAGTCTATCCTTGTTATCTGCAAACTGGTTGACCTGATGTCAACGCAGGCTTCGATGGCTACTACGGTCTTGAACCCAGCTAAGCAGACGGCGAATGCCTCCATGATCTTGTCGTCGAGGTTGTCGATGATGGAGGAATAGATTCCGTATGATATGTTAGCGATATAGTGCAGTGCCTTTGGGTCGTGTGCCTTGCCCAAACCAAAGGTGTGGACTGGGTACTTTCGGAGGAGGCCTCGGATGGGATCCGTGGGGCCGATACTCTCATCGCCCCATTTGAACCGGCTGTCTAGACCATCCGAAATGAGAACGATGAAGCCTGCACGCTTCTTATCTGCTCGGTCGTCCAGGAGCTGTAATATTTGGTACAGATAAGTTAATAGAAAAAAAAAGGTGAAATCCAAATTTAGTCAATGTTTTTAAAAGGAAAAGAAGTCCAACTCAGCTATAGTTGAAATAATAAGTGAAATTCGAAGTAAAGATTGAATACATTACTTCATCCGATCACAGATGTAGGTCCATCTAGGTTTGTCCCAACTCAAACTACTCTAATTCTGTCTGGCAGCGTTCATAAATATATATTATATTCAATGGAAGAGTTATATATTATAAAAGTAGTTTTCACAATGAATTTAGTAATGTCAACCTTGTATTGTCAATCTATGTAAAATTTTAGATGTCGATAGTAAAAGCTAAAAAGGTTTGGCTGAGGACAAACCTAGACGAAACTATCTACGAATAAATATTCCTAAATGCTAGTCTTTGGGTGCGCATGCGCTAGCGCGAGCGCGTGCGCACCACTCCCAGCCGCTCGATAGGATCCAGATGCACGCGCGTCTTCCTCCTCTCTCTCACCCGCGTGAGAGCAACGTCCTCACCGGTGACGGCGACCCCGCCCCCTCCCCCCTCTCTCTCTCATCGAGACCGGTGGCGGCGCGACGAGCTCCTCCCTGCAGCGTCCTCACCGCCTCTTACAGCTGGCGTCCACACCGATTCTAGTGCTGCTGCGGTCTGCGACACTCGCACCTGTGGCCACAGTGAGTACCAACTTGCCCTCGCGGCCCTTCTTATGCCTCTCGCCAGTCGAACTCACCAATTGCCAGCGCAATCGAGCTCACCAACTATGATGAGGAGCACGGGCCTGATGGTGTTCCGAACACGACAGATGGGCTAGTGGTGTCCCTCCATGCCATGGCTAGCCTCCACACCGATTACAATATGTATGTGCCCCTAATGTTCCAAGGCCACCAGTTGCTGGATCTCCTTGACTTCAGCTCCACCCACAATTTCATCGACTCCGCGCTCATCGACCATCTTCAGCTTGCCATAATGCCATGTCACACAGCCTAGGCCTCCATGGACGGCTAATGAAACCGCCTGCTCACCTCCTTTAGTGATGTCTTCCCTAAGCCATAACGGCTTCCCCCTCCCCGTGCCTGTGACCACCACATTGACTATTGCCGGACATAGCTCTGATGGCCCTATGCCCCTATTTGTACTGGCAGCCATAGAAGAATGAGCTAGAGGCCCAGTGCAACACCATTCTCCTCCAAGGCAACATCCAGCCGAGAACTTTTGCGTTCTCCATGCCCGTCCAGCTGGTCAAGAAGCACAATTGGCTCCTAGCGATTCTACATCAACTATAGGACCCTCAACAAATGCACCGTGAAGCACAAATTCCCAATCACCGCCATTGATGAGCTCCTCGACGATCTTCATGGTGCTAGATTCTTTACTAACCCTGACTTGCATTCTAGATAGCATCAGGTTCGTGTACCCCCTCCTATGTCTAGAAGATGGTGTTCTGGATGCACCATAGCCGCTTTGAGTTCCTGGTGATGCCGTTCGGCCCGACTAATGCCTCGGCAATGTTATAGTCCCTGATTAACGATGTGCTGCAGCCATTCCTGCGCCACTTCACCCTGCTATTGTTCGATGAGATTTTGATGTATAGTTCATCATGGTCGGAGCATTTGTAGCATGTCAAGGCAATTATTGAGGGTCTCCGCCAGCACGATCTTCACCTTAAACGCTCCAAGTGTGCTTTCGGTACTGCCCCATTGGCCTACCTTGGCCATGTCATATCAATGCATGGCATGGCCACAGAAAGTGACGTCCTAGCCCATTCCGTAGTTAGTGCATGGTCTGCGTGGGTTCCTTGGGCTCATGGGTTCCCCATGGCCTACCTTGGCCATGTTGTATCAATGCACAGCATGGCCTGGGAAAGTGATGTCCTGCTCCATCCCGCATTAAGCGCGTGGTCTGCATGGGTTCCTTGGGCTCATGGGCTACTACCACAAATTCATTTGGGATAATGGTGTCATTGTCATGCCCCTCAGCAAGCTTCTGAAGAAGGACGACTTCCTTTGGATAGACGATGCCAATCATGCCTTCAATGAGTTCAACATGCCCATTCTACTATACCAGTGCTGCGACTCCCCATGCTCAACCATGCCATCATTGTCAAATGCGATACGTCGGGCATTGGCTTTGATGTAGTCCTTCATGAAAATGCGGGACCCCTAGTATTCATCAGCTGTCCATTCATGATGCGCCATCACAAACTACCCGTATATGAGCACAAACTGGTAGGTCTTGTCCAGTAGTTGGGCACTGCCATCCATACTTATGGGGATGCCGCTTCGTCATGTGCACCGACCACTATAGCCTGAAGTTCCTGTTGCATCAGTGGTTGTCCACCATCCCACAAAACCAATGGATTGGCAAGCTATCCAGCTTGGATTTCATGGTGGAATACCACTTGGGCCATCTAAACACAATGCCTGACACACCCACGCCACGGGACAAGGAGGGGCTTGCCATCCATGCTCCCTTCACACCGAAGTTTGCCCTCTATGATGACCTTAAGAAGGAGCTCAACTCGATACCAGAGGTGACCCACATCTGCGACCAGCTTCTCCATAGCGATCTGGCCACCCCTTGGTGCCTGCACATTGACCTCATCCTCTTCAGCAAACGTGTCTACGGGGCGCCGTTATCGGCCACCCTAACTCAAATTCTCTAGCTCGCCCATGCTCTGGGCCACGAAGTCATCCAGAAGATAGTGGATGTGCGTTGACTTCTACATTGCGCATGATCGTGCTTTAGTGTGCCCATCCTCCACCTTCTAGCACAACAAGATGGAGACCCTCCATCCTACCGGTTTGCTTCAGAAGCTCAACGTGCCATCCCAAGTCTAGTCTAACATCACCTTTGACTTCCTCGTGGGCCATCCCAATGTGCACAGTAAATCTATGATCCTCATTATGGTGGACAAGTTCTCCAAGTAAGCTCATTTCATCACGCTAGGCCACCCCTACACCACCACCACTATCGCTTGAGCCTTTTTTGATGATATTGTCAGGTTGCATGGCTTTCGACATCCATCACCGGCGATCATAACCCAGTCTTCATAGGACACTTATGGTGCGATCTCTTTTGCCTCACCAAGGTCAAGCATCAGATGAGCATGGCCTTCCACCCGCAAACTAACGGACAATTTGGGGTCGATAATAACACCATCATGGTATATCTCCAATGCATCACTAGGGACTGGCCACGAGCAAGGGTGGACTGGCTCCCTTGGGCTGAGTACTGCTACAATACAGCCTTTCACTCCACCTTCGGGATGACTCCGTTCAAAGTGGTCTATGGTCGGCCGCCACCGACGATGTCCCAGTACATGCCCAACTCATCCACCACATCCGTAGTGGATGACATGCTTCGGGATCGTGACAACTTCATCGCCGAGGTCCATGATCACCGCCTTTAATTGCAGCAGTATGCCAAGTGGTACTATGACACCAACCATCGTGACCTCGAGTTTGATGTCGGTGACAGGGTGTGGCACCCCAAGAGCAAGCTGAACCCCCAGTACACAGGTCCCTTCTCTGTCAAAGAACACGCACTCTAGCCTATTGTATCCCCTACATGAGGGTGCTCGCCTTCACGACATGTTTCGTGTCAGACTCCTGAAGCCCTTCCATGGCGACCCTTCGAATAACACACCATCTCTGCCACCGGCACCGCTGCAGAACGGCGATCTACTTCTGGCAGCGGATTGTGTCCTTCAGGCTAGCCTTCGCCATGGCATGTGGCATGTCCTCGTCCATTGGCAAGGCCTAGGAGTCGACCAGGTGACACGAGAACTAGTCATCAAAGTCTGCCAGTCTTACCCTACCTCCTAGCTCGGGGACGAATTGTTATTAGAGGACGGGTGTAACTCCCTAAAAATTTGCATCTTTGAAATAAGAATTTAATTTGATTTATTTTATCCAATCTTGTGGGCATTTAATATAAATATAGGGAATAATAATTTTTGTCAATTAATTAAAATAGGGCAACCACATGTATGTTGCATTCATGCTGCTTATATCTATTTTGTATTGATTGCACTTCATTGGTATTGCAAAATATTCAAAAGTCACTACAAGAAATCTATGGTTTTTTGACATATTTCATATGACAACAGGTCATAATGTCATTATATTATCTGGTTTATGACATTCTTTATTAGGCATTGTGACTTAGTGACAATAAAAAGTGGTATGTCACAAGAAATGTCACACAACTAGTTCAATTTCATCTAGTGACAATATTTGCTATGTCATATGCACATTTTCTATGTCACAAAGTATAATCCATAAATGCCATCAACCTATGACAAAATTTGAGTGTCATAAAGTAATTTGTTGAGTTTTTTAAAACATTGTCATCCATGTTGGCATGTTCTAGCCACATGGCATACCTGGTCCATGTACTGTTTTATTTCCCAAACGTATTTAGGCATGGAGCGCATTTGGTCAAAACTGAGTATGGCCATAGACCCATACAAATAAAAGTGAGACATGTGGTGTTATTTTTTTTATATAAAAAATAAAGAATAAAAATTTGTGCCAAAATGGAATTAAAATTAAACCTCACTCAAGCCCTTCCCAATTTTTTTTTCTTAAGGTAGCTTCATATATATTTTTCTTACCTTCTTTGCTTGGAGGTACTCTCATCTCCTAAAGCCTTGCAAAAAGATTAGAGAATATCCCCTCTATTTCTCTTGGACCTTTCCTTTTAGCAAGCCCAGCTCGGCCCTTGAGTACACAGCCCAATGCCATCCTCCTTCCGGCCCATTAATCACCACTGGCCTGACCTCTTGAGCCCAACTCGTTCGCCCCCCTAGCCCATCTCGCGAATGCGGCCTAGCCCGCTCCCTTCACTTCTTCTAATCGGTTGGCCTCACTCCCTCAGGCCCGTTTGCCCAAAGTGGCCCAGGAGCGCGCTGCTGCCCATGGTAGCTCAGGTGGCCTAGCAGGGCGACGCAGGCGGCCCACACGCGCGACGGCCCGAGCGGCCCACACACGCCTGTGATTTCTTCTAAAATCGCAAAAAATTGTGAGGGCGCCAAGACTTGAACCTGGGACCATCTACTCGCCTAGCAGAGGAACATACCACCACACCACACACATTTGTTTGTTTCAGTGATGCTTTTGTACACTATATATTAGTCTATAATGATCTATATGCCTCTATAACTTAATACATGTCTATCGGTTGGCAGACTAGTTATTTGCTTCTATTTTATTTTTATTTATTATTGTTTCCCCATCATATATGTCTGCCCACGTTATCTTATTTTCACAGCCTGTTTCATTAAACGTGACGCTTTGTTTTATATATGCGCCTAATTATTGTAGCAAGAAAATACAATATATATGAGATTCATGATTTTGTCACTAGTGTTTACTAACACTTTCTCAAATGAAAAAAATGACCTATATAAATATTGTAGGCCTTGATGAGTTTTAACACTTTTGTGTTCAAAAGTTTTTTGAACTAAGTTCATTTAGTGTCTTATTTTGACCAAGTTTGACCAAGTCAAATCTTGGACTTTTAAATTTTGATAGCTTCAAATCAGTTTTTAATGCCCTAAGTTGCTCCAAATAAGAAAGTCATGAATACCAAGTTTGTTAAACTCATCAAGATCTACATTTGTTATATTGGCCATTTTTTCATATGAGAAAGTTTGAACGATTACAATTTTGAATTTTCAAAAATAAAAAATTGAGACAAGTTTTTCAAGGCCTAAATGGTCTCAACTAGAAAAGTTATGAATACCAAGCTTTATCAACTCTTCAAGATCTACATTTGTTATATTGGTCATTTTTGCATTTTGGGAAAGTGTTAGGAAAGTTCAGTTCAAAATTGACAAGTCTCACATACAGTTTCATAAACAACATATGAGATTCGTGATTCTGGGGATAGTATTTACCAACACTATCTCAAATGAAAAAGTGGCCTATATAAAAAATGTGTCTTGTTAAGATATTCAACCTTTGTGTTTAGCACTTTTTCATTTGAGGTCATTTAGTGTTCCATTTGATAAAGGTTGACCAAGTCAAAATTTGAATTTCAAAAAAATGACTCTTTGACACCGCTTTTCGCAACCCTTGATGGTCTCAGCTAGAAAAGTCATGAATACCAAGTTTGTTGAACTCTTCACGATATACATTTGTTATTTTGGTCAACTTTTGATTTGACAAAGTTTGGATGTCTCGAATTTGGAATTCTCAAATTCTAACTGCTCCAAACCAGTTTTCGGGACCCAAGGCGGTCCCAACTGAAAAAGTCGCGAATACCAAGTTTGACCAGCTCATCAAGATCTACATTTGTTATATTGGCCATTTTTGCATTTGAGAAAGCGTTAGAAAAGTTCATTTCAAAATTGACATGTCTCCCATATAGTTTCAGAAACAACATATGAGATTCGTGATTTCGTGGATAGTATTTACCAACACTATCTCAAATGAAAATGTGGCCTATATAAAAAATGTTTGTCTTGTTGAGATATCCAACCTTTGTGTTCAGCACTTTTTCATTTGAGGTCATTTAGTGTTCCATTTGACAAAGGTTGACCAAGTCAAAATTTGAATTTCAAAAAAATGACTCTTTGACACCGCTTTTCGCAACCCTTGATGGTCTCAGCTAGAAAAGTCATGAATACCAAGTTTGTTGAACTCTTCACGATATACATTTGTTATTTTGGTCAACTTTTGATTTGACAAAGTTTGGATGTCTCGAATTTGGAATTCTCAAATTCTAACTGCTCCAAACCAGTTTTCGGGACCCAAGGCGGTCCCAACTGAAAAAGTCGCGAATACCAAGTTTGACCAGCTCATCAAGATCTACATTTGTTATATTGGCCATTTTTGCATTTGAGAAAGCGTTAGAAAAGTTCATTTCAAAATTGACATGTCTCCCATATAGTTTCAGAAACAACATATGAGATTCGTGATTTCGTGGATAGTATTTACCAACACTATCTCAAATGAAAATGTGGCCTATATAAAAAATGTTTGTCTTGTTGAGATATCCAACCTTTGTGTTCAGCACTTTTTCATTTGAGGTCATTTAGTGTTCCATTTGACAAAGGTTGACCAAGTCAAAATTTGAATTTCAAAAAAAATGACTTTTTGACACCGCTTTTCGCAACCCTAAATGGTCTCAGCTAGAAAAGTCATGAATACCAAATTTGTTGAACTCTTCAAGATATATATTTGTTATTTTGGTCAACTTTTGAGTTTGATTGTCTCATTTGACAAAGGTTGACCAAGTCTCACTTTGTCAAACTCTTTGGAGTTTTAATGGAATGATCATGTGCCGTAAATTATTAAACATATTGAGGACACTAAAACTAAACACTTAATTAAATCACTTAAATGGTGTGCTTATATTAAATGGTCAAAGAAAGTTATACTGTAAAAATAAATAAATCTTAGTAAGGTCTTTTTTTTAATAAAAAAGCCCGTTCACATTCTAAGCGTGCAGCCTGCTATGGCTCGGCTCAAAAAAGCCCAAGAAAGGCCCAACACATGCAACCCTAATGCCAAAACAATAGCAGCCGTCGATCTCAATCCGATGGCCAAGATTCGTCTGAACAAGAAAAACATGTATATAAACAAACGAAACCCTAGCCAAACCACTCCCACCCTTTTCTTTATCTCCATCGTCCGCCGCTTTCTTGCTTCTCAAGCGCGGAGGCGCTGGCGGCAGGCGGCCCTCCGCTGCGGCGGGGCCCCAACCCTGGCGGCGGCGAGGTGTGGGTGCGTGTGTGGGTGGTGGTCTGCTGATGCGTAAAAAGCACGGAGCTAACCTGGCACCACCATAATCCACTCCGCCAGCCGCTTATCTGTTGCTAGAGCGGACTTGGAGATTAGCCCATTCCAGTGAGTAGTAATCTCTTCCTTCATCTTAATCCTGGCTTGCCTGAATGGACATGGATTCCTTTGTTGGAAGCACGAGTCTGGTTGAGCAGCACCTTCTCCTCCCCCGTGCAGATTTGTTGTTCGAATACATTTGTCCATGTGTGCACTGGTTACAGATTATATTCCATAAAATAGTTTCGATCCCAACTGAATTTCATTCCTCTTTGTGCCTTTTGTTTGTTCACAGATTTTGTGTAGAGTACCAGAGATCATTTGTTGCGGATGTAATGGCAAACAAACATGCAGTTCATTTTAGGTAAGATTTTAGCAGATCCACACTGCAGGTAATTACGTACTATAACCATTTCTGCTTATTACCGGCCTGCCCAGATGCCAGATGATATCAAGGGTCTGTCAATGGCTCCGGCGAGATCTGTGACTCCTTCATGGCTTTGTGGGCTGTCTGCAGGTGCTGGGCGTGCGGATGCTACCCCAGTGGCCGTGGAGACTGGCAGTTTCAGATGGTGCGCACAGTCATGGCTTTGTGGGCTGTCCGCAGTTGCTGGGCGTGCCGATGCTCCCCCCGTTTTCTGTCAAAAAAAAAACATAGGTGAAGCGCTTCTGTTCATTTCTGCAAGCCATTTGGACTAGGGGCATTAGTTGAACTTGCACACAAAAACTTTGTGATGTTTAGGTGTATAAATGGTTGCAAAGATAATGTGATAAGAAGCTCTACATCTTGTGTGCCATTACTGAAACTTCTGCGATAGCTTATTTCAAGATCTTAAAATTACATAGGAAACCATTAGTAGAGTTTGTTGCATAATGTTAAATACTATTGCAAACTGAAGCCGCAAACTGCATTTATGTGATGAAAATTAAATACTATTGCAAACTGAATTTATGTGATGAAGACACAATACTGAAGCCGCTGCTTTTACCTGAGATGGATATATGATGCATCCTGAATTGTAGATGGCTTAGCAAAAACAATTTTCATTTAGTTTTTCTGTTCATGACGGGAAGAATGACTTGATTTTCTATTGTATGGTCGTTCTGTAGAGGGAAGCATAGATCGATGTCCTGTATGTAGATTTATTATTTCACCACCAAAATTTGTTTCAGATCATGCGATCAAATCTGTTGTCCTATGTCACACTATTTCAGTACTGTACCTAGTGCTTTTTAGCAACGTTGACCGCATGCATCATGGCAGTTAGCAGGATATATATATATACACACACACACAACAGTTCCAGTGACCGCTACAAACTGCTTTTTACTGGCTGACTGCTACAAACTGCTTTTTACTGGCTGACTGCTACAAATTGCTTGCAGATTGGTGACCAACAAAGAGGCTAGCAAGCCAAAAGGTATGGCTGCATCAGGTATGTGATGAATAGTAATTTTCTTTGCATATAGTATGGCTGTATTGTTGTAGTTTAATAGCTTCAGCTATGGAGTTTTTACTGCATATGTCTTGGTAGGTTCCTATCACACGTACAACCATTGCTTCAGCTAATACTGTATTGGCTATGTTGCGCCCTTATTTTGTATGCTAAACCATCACACATTGAAATGACCTATACTGCAAATTGTATGCAACCACTTTCATTACTCAAGATTGATTAATTTAATTTGTTAAACTTCATGATTAGATGGTGTGTTATTTACAGTTTGCTATGCTAGAGGACTTCCGAGATGCTATTAAAATACAGTCTAGCACCCGCTGATGTTCTCTTCTACTTGTGCAGGCATACGTGATGATACAGAATCTATATTTAGATATCACATCTAGGCTTATTGTCATGTTCTTGCTTTATGCAAAGCAATGTAATTATGTACTGCAAAGCAATGCAATTATGTGCTATATATTATCTATCATGTATATGTTGATAGTAGGCTGTAATCTTTTTTTATATATGGACCTCTCGTGCTGTTAATTGTGAATGGGCCGGTCTATTAAAGACATTTATGGGCTTGGCAAAAGAGAATATTTTTTGGGCTGTATAAATGGGATTTGGCCCAATCAATATTCATTGGTTAGATTATAATGGGCCGGAACTAAAAACTAAATGGATGTGAGTAAAATGGGCTGGGCCCAAAAACACCAAAAAATAAGCTTGGCCCAAAAGGCCAAAAATGGGCTTTATTCAATTTAAGCCTGCCAAGAGCATGGGCCTTAATAGGCTGTATTTCGATTTTATGACATTGATTTAGATGCCACCTCATTGCCATGTCATCCGCCTACATGGCATGATGCAAGAACTTGTGACAATCAGCTAATGTCATAACTTGTGACATGGAAGATACAAATGTCATATATCAAATTTGTGACGCGGGTTTTTTGACATTATGATTTTTGTCAACGAAGTGTCATAACTCTTTAGTTGTGACATGAATTCCATATGTTTTGACATAAATAAAATGTCAAAAAACCACACATCTCTTGTAGTGAGTGAAAACTCATTTGGAAAGTGAATTTGAAAAAAAAAAGGAAAACTCCCTTCCCTTCTCTGCCCAGGCCGAGCAGGCCAATTCTCCCTGCCTTGGCCCAACCGAGCAGCCCAGCTCGGCCCTCCTCTTCACCCTGCCTCACCTTTCTCCCTCTTGGGCCCGAGGCCACTCTCCCTCCTCTCCTTGGCCCAGGCCGCAGCCAGGGCGCTGCCCCTCTCTTCCTTCCCCGCGTGGGCCGAGCCCAGCAGCAGCGCCGGCCTAGCTCCCCGCTCAGGTGCACCCTGCCCCCTTCTGTGACTGCCGCCCGGGACCCGCATGGCAGAGCCTTCTCCTTCCTCGGCTCGTATGCGAGTGGGACTCCCGTCGGAGTCATGGCTGACCCGGCCACCAGGCACCTTGCCGCCTCCACCGGCCCATAAAAGGAAGCCGCGACCCTCTTCCCCCTCCATGAATCTTGACAGCAACCCGCCGCCCCATATCGAGCCCGAGCCGCCCTAATCTCGCAGCTGCCACCAAGCTTCGCCGCTGTCACCGTCGAAGTCGGTCACCGAGGACATCCCGGCCTCAATTGAGGTTTCCCAGAGCTTAGAAGCGAGGTAACTAACCTCCCCGACTCCTTTTCTCTCGATTTGGTACACCATAGCTTTGCCAGTGACCTCGCCGACGAGGCCAAGCCGCCATGGCCCGCGCTGCTCCCTCTCCGAGCCGCCATAACCCTAATAGATCTCTTATTCAAGCTCGAGATCGTTTCCTCTTGCTCCCCGTCCAGATCCCGAGGCAAACCAAGCTTCCAAGCCCTAAAACCGCCGTCTCCGGCCATCTTCCGGCGAAGAACCGGTCGGGCGCCGCCGTGCTCCGGCGAACAGTGCCGCCCTCCTCTCTCTGTTTCTAATCCAAGCCATCCGTTTTAGATCCGACGGCTGATAACGCTCCATACCCCTTCGCCTGCGAATTTTGCAAAAGAGCCCCCAAACCTTTTAAGGCTAAACTTGCAGTCCCTTGGCATCTTTAGTCAAATACGCTTTGAGTTTCGGAAAACGTATTTTCATTTATAGATTCAAAATACGCTTTCTAAATATTTACAGATTTGCCACTGTTAATAAAATACTCATAACTTCTTCATTTTAGATCCGATTTGACCCGTTCAAGTCTTGTTAGATTCGTAATTTCATAATCTATATGATAATACTACTGTTACTCATGTTTTCAACTTTTAAAATTTGAGATTAGATTTAATCTATTATTTTATTAAAGTAAAACTTGTTTATTTCATAACTTCTCCGTTTGAACTCTGATTTTTGTGATCTTTATATCGTTGGAATCGTAGCGACGCGTAGATTGGTTTTATAAACTTTTCAATCTGTTTTTCTACTGTTGGTGTACTGTTTCTAATATAGATCTTATTTGTTTCGTGTATGATTGCTACGATGATTGTGTGGTGATTTTATGCTCGAGTTCAGACGGTGAGCAATACGTTGGTTATCAAGAGTACTCCGTTGAGGATCCAAGTTCTCAGGATCTCTTTGATCAAGGCAAGTATAGCATGGACCATCCTTGTTGCCTATTCACTTTAATCACTAAATTCATGATGCATGTGTCTACCTTGGTAACCCTAGAATTTATTCCTAGTTTTTGATCACTTGATCCTTGTTACCTATGATATTGCATTTGAGTAGTGATGCTAGTGCTTGATGGTGTCATGATCTTATGAACTTGAATAATTAATTATGAAATAAAGATTAAAAGATGCTTTTTAGCAACATGGACTACGGACTTATCTGTAAGTATGACACCGGGACTCACAGCGCAACCATGGGGGCTATATGGCTCTGGCTTTAGTCAAGTAGAAAGTTACTTTCTATCATCTTGTTAATCTTGAAAGGTTTCTTGCCGAGCTGGTTGTTTTGCGGCTCCTGTCCTTATGTGTACTGCTGCGTGTGTGTGCCACTTGGAAGGAGGGCTCTACCGCCCCTTGCCATTGCGCCCGGATTGATTAGTAACTTGTTAGAGAGCCTTTTAAAAGACTTCATAGTGAGACCCTGTTATGCACCTTGGCAGTGTAGTGTGGGCCTTTCAAACCCCTGACACATGGGAATCACGACTCATGGTGAAAGTGTGCAACCTCTGCAGAGTGTAAAACTGATATATCAGCCGCGTTCACGGTCACGAGCGGCCTTGACGTCTTACAGAATAATAATAATTGAATATTGATTTATTAATTTGAAGTTTCTGTTGATGTTTATTCCATATTAATTATCATATTTATATGATCATGCAAATCTTATTCCTTGGTATATTCTATTGCTGCTACTCAAATTGGTAAAACATGATCAACTAAAAGCAACCGCTGTCAACCAGCGTCATGCCTTATTTGAGCCTCATAAACCCGTGCTATTCTTATTGAGTACGACATGTACTTACGCTTGCTTTATTTTTTTTATATTTAGATAAAAATCCCGGATGGGTAACAGACGATTATGGTTATGAAGACATCTAAGAGGATTATTAGGATTGTGTTCACCAGTCAACTATTCCCTGTGGATTGGAGTTTTCGCGAGAGAGTTATCTATATTTTTCAACTGTTATTAATGTAAAGACTCTGTGTTATTATTCGTTATGTATTAAATCTTGTGATGGTACTATTTAATTTATCACTTATGTGTGTGATTGATCTCTGGGCGCACATAAGTTGGTTCATTCAATTTTATCCTTAAAATTGGGTGTGACAACGGGAGAGATGTTATGACCGGCACGACATACCAGCCAAGGAACAAGCATCGTCGGGCCTAAGGAGGGATTTAGGATAGTTTGTTTCAGTTGTTTAGATTGATTCCTGTTGTATGCCGCTAGGGCTATATAGATAAGACACTTGTTATTGTTGGGATTAAGCAAGAACAATCAAAGGTTGTTGCTTCTTGCACCTCTCTATCTCGCACCCTTGCTCTTGGCTCGCGACCACAGCGCTGCCTTGACACCAAGACTTCAAGCCCTGACCACCCATCATCCACCGCTATGCGCTAAGATCCACCGGTCCTATCAATGTCATTATTTATTTAAGGAATTACTGTGTCTATAGTTAGGATCCTACTTAGCCACTTCATATATCACCATTTTATTTATTCTGACAACAATTAGAGCTGATCCTACGTACTCAACCTTGCATTAAATATTATTATTTCACTATGCTACATAGTCCATTATGATGGGTATTATACAGTATATATTTAAAACAGTAATCATAGTATTTTTAGCTGTAAAATTATTTTTCATAGAAAGTTATCTATTAGCTTGGTACTTGACTAACAAAAGAAGGATGCACGTTAAATCTCAATGCCTAAAAATTACCACATTAATCAGAAAAAATAAAATAAAATGCCCTCAACATGTTGATAAATTACCCACCATTGCTATTATATAAGAAAATAAAGAAAACCCTTATTCATACTTCTCTTAGTCCTTAAAATAATGATACCAACAAAACAAGAGTTCTACACGTTCTGCTACCAGCTATAGAGACCAGCTTGCATGGTTCTTTTGCCTGCCTAGGCTAGTTCGGCAAGAATGCCCTGCATCGCTAGGCAAAGGCAAGAAAATGCCGTGGTGTTGCCTATCATAGCTCATCTTTTCTCTTTGCCCCCTTTGTTTCCCTTATAATCAAACTGCTGTTATGGCACTACCGATGAGCAGATATTCAATCCATCATCAAGCAAATCACACATAAAGTCAACCGAAATGCATTAAATCAACCATCCAAGCACTTGTGAGCTGGCTGGCGGTGAAGGCCAAGGCCAGGATGAAACTGATAAGCTCCCCCACGGATCAGAATTGCTTCCAGCTCCGATTTGGCGATGCATGTATCGATTTTCCACAAAAGAGGGGATTTTGGTTTGTGGCGTTTGATCTCAATTTTGGAAGCTCTAGCTATTTGGTTGCCAATGAGTGCATTAGATTTGACAACCCAAGAGCTCGATTTGGTGACGACGGAAGCAGCCGAGATGAGGAATTTTCGTTTCTCGGGTGAGCAAGATTACTGGGCAGAGCGAGATTTCCTAAGTGAGTAAAACTATGTTTCCTAGCACTACTAAACACTGAACCTTGCAGGACAAAGTGAGGCGAGGCTTTGCTCAGGAACCAAACATGCCCAGTTGACCGTCACTCTATTGCTAACAGCACAACTCTCATGTGCATAGTCACTAAATTGATTTGAAATGTGAAGTTTTGAAACTAGATAAATCACATATATAGATCTATGCCTGTTATATTTTTATTAAACTTTATAGAAAGATTATCATTAAATTAGTATTTTGCCAGCAAAACAAACTTCAACATTAATTCTCAAAGCCTAAAAATTTGCAGGTTAATCAGAGAAAATTATATAAAAGTACCCATCCACCACTTCGATTACGCAAAAATTAGCCCAAAAGTGTTCTTGTACCTAATTATGTATACCATGCCAGTATTAAAGAATTACCTGCCACTGCTATTACAACAAAGTCAATCCAAAAATATCCTTAAACGTATTTCTCTATTATATTACCTACATTTGCCATTATTAAATAAAATGAAATCAACTTTGTTCATTGCACCCTCATGCATTTGAGAGTTCAAATCTGACTTAAAAGTATTCAAAGTTGCGAGTCAAATTCTCTTTCAAGGACAAATATGTAAAAAATAAATATAGTTCAGTATTAGAGTTTACGAAGTAAATATAGAAAAGTAACTTCATGATTTTGGCTAAGTGATTGAATCTTCACCTATGAATAAAAGAAAATTCAAAGTAGTATTCAAATTATATTTTGATATCAAATAAAGAAACATAGTTCAATATGATAGTTGAAAGACTTAACATAAAAAATCAAAAGATAAGGACCAATACAAGAGAATGTTCAATCTAATCATATATGAAAATAGGAACGAAAATACAAGCACTGCATCGATAAGAACTGAGCAATTTGACTTAATCTCTCTTCCACATTTGATGTACGAATGGTGTATATGGGTTTCAATATGAAGCCCACTCTACAACAATGGGAAGAGAGTCTACAACCCCGGATAGATTTGACAAAAAGAGAAAATAGATTCAAATAATTACCCACATCGACATAGACACTGGTCGCTGCTTTTACCAAGCTTTAGCTGCTCTTAGCTCGAGGCCACATAACATAAACTATGCAGCTAGGAGGCACATAGTCCATAGAATTCATGGTAGAGCCATGACACCCGGAGAGAAAAATGAACATCAACAGAGCCATGTATCAATGTGCCAACTGAGATATAAAGCTCAAGGTCATGGCACTGATCAAACAACAAAGCAAGACATAGTGTTCAGGTTGCTAATAATAGAACAACTGCTTCTGGTGACAAAAAATTAACTATAAAACCATTAATTTGAGAGCAGGATATGGGAGGAAAAACAAGTGATGAGGATGCAAGCTAAGTTATATAAAAATTGAATGGCGTACTGGCACATGCATTTGCGCAGGCCACTCTGCTAGTTGTTATATAAACAAGTTAGAGAATTTCATACTAACGAATGTAAACCAAATCTAGTATCACGGCCCTTGTTTAACCATGTTCATCATGGCATCATCTGCATCGTTAAACATTAAGCATGTTTAGTTTACATAAATTAGTTAAGCTTAAGGATAACCCATGTTGTCAGCTCATAGGTCTGTCCGGGACATCACTCGGTCTAACTGGGCCCTACAGGTAAATCGCCGTATCAGCACCCGATGACTTGAGTCAGAATTACTCGGTCAGCCTTGCCACATAGGCGGCACTTTAACCTAGGAGCAGCCATGCCTCACCTCCGGTCAGACTGTGAGCACCATTTCGGTGTGTGTCTCCAGGACAAAGCTCTTGCACCACTACCCTTTCATGGGGCCTACCCCTGACCCCTACACACTTCAGCTCCTCTCCCACACTGAGTGGCCCCTCTCTCTTTCCCAAGTTAAGCAAAAGGAAAAGAGAGAAGAACCCATCACCAAAATCCATCATAACTCTAGTTTGTTTAGAGGATCACCAAACTTGGAAGCCGAGGAGCGTCTCCGCCATCTTCACTACACCTTCACCACCAAGACTTAGAGAAAGAAGGCCCTCAAGCTCTTCCACTAATTCAAACTACAACAAGCACCACAATAGCAAGAGCAAGGCAAGCTTAACCAATGATGTTCTACACCAACCCACATCACCTTGTTTGACCACATGACCTACGTACCGGCTCCATAGCTCACCATTTTTCTCTGATTCGATGTAAGATGAGCTCCCTAGACCCCAATGGTTCAAAACTCTATTGGTTACCTAGTTCTTGAGAACCTTTATGCATGTCAATTGTACCTACCCAAATTAATTGCCTACTTCACTAGGAAGCACTAGGAACAGACCCGGTTCAAAGTTGTCAGACAATCCACTAGTGGCTTGGTTGCTAGCTGGCCTCAGCCGAGTCCCGGACAAACCCCGGTCAATCTGTAGGTGTGGAGCATTAAACCGTAACCTCTATTTGAACAATGGTTCCCAGTGGTTAGGCTGGGCTTTTGGATGATCTAATTGACCTTCGTATGGGTCTGACTATGACCACCGGCAATCTTACTCCACCCCTCCACCAAAGTGGCAGACCTCTCTGACCACACCACCGTCCAGAGCACCTGGCTCTCCAACTTAACCGAACCCATTCGGCCAATCTGACCATTGTTCCTCCTCAGTCTAACTTTAACTAGACATCATCCCTACACTAGCACCTCTATGTCTAGCTTATGTGCTCTACTTCTAAAACATTCATCAGTATGTAATGATGTTTAATCCTACTTAACCATGACATTTAGAGTATCACTCTCATCCATTCATGCCATGTTCAATTAACCATGCATGATTCGCACTCGTGTTGATAGTGAGATGCCTGGTAAAGTAAAACTTTCGACCCAAATATGCAGTCTAAGCATGGTGGACTACACCACCATGATGTTCATCCCAATGTGCTTTGTTGAAGTAGTGACTGAGCCACAGTTTCCAAGGGGCACCTCAATGGTGATGGCTATCCAAGTGGTTGCTTACAAGGCCATGGCACTTCTCCAAACCAAGTGGGCTATTGGCGATGTGGTCTTTCCACCACTTTTCCAAGCAAATTGTGCAAAAATATGTGATTGAGTTTGAGATTATTCTAACAGAACTCAACTTGTGTGAAAGGTGCATGGTGGACTTGGTTGTGGCTCTAGATCGAATGTTCCATTACCTCACCCACGAGCTCTAAGATACTCAGCATCGCATCAACAACCTACAACACTCCCTTGAGCCATACCTGTGGATGGATCAGGTGGCCTTGGCTGTGCTATCTAGAGGAGTGGGAGCAGATGTGATCACACACGACCTGCTCCGGATAAATAGACGATTGTGGTTGCATGGTGTCCTTAATGCAGTGACTGTACTAGATCCGCTTCCAGGACTGTGTCAGGTAATGATGTTGCCAATGAACTCTTGATGCCTAGAGCTTTGATAACAGTGCATACAATGAGATCGAAAAGCAAATATGACATCTTATAAGGCCGCAGGAAGCAGGTGCCCACCAACCACCAATCAAACAACACCAGAATTAAAATAGTCATTGGCAAGAGGATGAAGCACTGCACCATATCGCCAACGATCTCAATCCTTGACCTGTTGTGGACTACCAATTGATCCTACTGGTGCTTTGTGTGCTTAAGCGGTCAAGTGCTCGAGTAGTAAGGGTGCAATCTTGTAAGAAATCTTCTTATTGCTATAAGGTGTACTGCAACCAGGATTAAATCCATGTATGCAACAAATGTTCTATTTATTGCTGTTTTGTTTTGTTGAAAACTTATTTACAATCACCAGACATGTGCATGTTGAATTGAGCAGTTGAGGACCTAGGCAACATTGGTGTCTAGAGAAGAATTTATATTTTGCACCTCTTTGATCACCACTAACACTTAACTTCAATAATCATTTAAAATGTATTTATTATTTTGAATTAAAGGAGAACAAATAGAAGGACATGGATATGGATTTAACTAAATAGGATGATATTTGACAAATAGAAAGCAAGTTAAATGAAAAAGAGATAGCTGTTTGGACACATGGTGGGTAGCCGACCACTGGGAGCTTGGGAAAGGAGAGGGGATAGAGCATTAGGGTTTCCCTTAGATTATTCTTACTTAATCTTAATAGAGTGTTATATTTATAGGGAGGACCTAACCAGACTTGACTTACAAGTAATCCTATCTTTTGTACTCTTCCTAATCTTAGACCTAGATGGGTTTTGCGCTGCGATGGTACCCGCTACATTACTGTGCACGACGGGCCCTATTGGCCCATCTTGGGCCCAACACCTCGGTGGCCCACCATGGCTATTTAGGACCGTGACATATTTTATGCCTTTTTCACCATGCCTCTGTGTGTTTGACATGTATTTAGTTAAATTATTAGATTCAGCTATGTATTTGGCATGGAAATCTATATGCTTATAGCTTCCTGCATATATGTATACATGGTCTGTACGGTAATGCACATCGTGTATGTATATCTTAAATTAGTTTTTTTTCTATATTAACACTGGAAGAAGTGAGTAATATAGAAGCATATACAAAGTACTTTGTGATATTTTTTCATTGACGGACATAGGTCATTGAGATCAGATTTTAGAGGTTAGTGTATTTATTAGGTTATTTTTAAAAACCTGCATAGGTGGATAATTTAGATGCAAATTTAGGAGTTATGTGAAGATCAGGGGATTACTTTAGGACATTTCTAATAATGGCATTAGTGAGTAATTTAGAACAAACTTTAGGAGGTTACTTTAGACTATGTTCATAATGTCATCGGCGGATATTATTTTTTAAAAAAAATAGGATACATGCAATGGCTAGTATTATCAATATATAATGATTATAATCTGTGAACACTAATGGGTGGGGTTTTTTTATTTTTTGAGAAATTCTTAGCTTATCTCACGAGGATTAATGTCAAGTTTGAAAGGAAGTCTCCAATTAGTAATAGTAAGGAAGAAACTAATTGATTACATACTATAAACAAAACGAGTGGTGCTAGCTGTATTGGCTGCCTGTTTCAACGTACAGATAAAATTAATCGAGTACATAATTTTTTGGTTTCAAAAAGTCCGAATTGTTTGTTAGGTCTGAATAGCTACAAAACCACATCAATTTCTGTATCAAATTAATGATGAGGGAACAGGGAAGAACAAGATTCTAACAGTTGCAAAATGGACCCGCCATAGAGACAAAGTAGTACTATCTTTAGTCCAAAATAGATTTTGTCATAGTAGAATGTCTGCAATCGAAGTTTTAAAAATTTAGTCATGATTAAAAATTTAATCACTATTGTCCATCAAAAAGTACTTTTGTGGTATGAAAATGGGATGGAAGTTTCAACATTAAAAGTATTGTATAATAATAATTTTATCTTTTATAATACATTTAAAAATTGTAATGCAGCCGGCGGATATAATAACTTATATACTTTCATTGTGGAAGAAATGGGAGACCCCTGAAGTAGTGGTGGAAAATGGGTAGCAGTAATCCAAAGTATCCGGTACCTGTATCCGCATTACTTTCTATAATAGATACTAAAATTGACATAACTAAATTAATTTTTAATTGTTTTTAGTATCTAATTAGTAGTATATATATAACAGGCTGTATTGTCAAGAATAAATTACTTCTTGAGACTATGCGCTAGTCTCTAGACTTGACTTTAATCTCTTGAATGTAGATCCAAGTGGCAGGCCCACTATTCATGCACTATAAATGTACATCATTTTAAATAATTTTGAAACTATCTAAAAATAACCCGCATTCAACTTAAAAGTTTAATATATTTAATGACGAATGATATTGATTTTAATATGACAAATCATATGTAAATATTAATTTAATACGACTAATTATATTAATTTTAGTATTACAAATGTTATTTATTTTAATTAATATGTCTAATGATATTTAATTTAACTGTAAAATGGCCCATATTCAAGTTTTAAAAGTTGAAAACATTTAGTTGTATGTATGACTAATGATAACAATCTATGCGGGCCAGTTCTACATGCCTCACATGAACAGCTAGCGAGGCCGTAAGCAGATTAAGGACGCGGCAGGGTTTTACAGATAGTATTCAGAGCATCAACTCTTGCTGTATGTGCACGTGATGAACGTTGCCTGAGGAGAGGTACAATGCATACTCTTACATTGACCGTGCAGGGTAAGAGTACCGCAGCCTTGTACCAAGCGGTGGTTCTGTTATTCTAGTTGGTGGGTTCAATACCAACTTTGCGAGTTTAGGAGGGTGAGGGCCAGCTTATAATCATATCCTTGTTATTCCAAACCTAGAACATCCGGGTTAACTCTTTTACGTGAAATGAGGACAGAAATGTAATAGAGTTATTATACATATGTAGGCCCATTCCACGTGAGGAGATGGGCCGTAAGCAGATTTGAATGCGAGGTGTTTCATTAACTATTCAAATTGTATACAGAGAATAGGAATGTAGGTTTTGTTCCTTTGGTCATGGAATTCATTATCTGCAACATTCGTTTAGATATTTATTTTTAATTTACTGTACCATTTCCTTCGTCAGTCTTTATCATGATGTCCCATATTATCTATTTACCAAATTAATATTCTCGCATGTCTTTTTTTAAGGCAATATACCCCATCCGTTTGGTTCCAGAGGGTGTGTGTGTGTGTGTGTGTGTGTGTGTGTATATATATATATATATATATATATATATATATATATATATATATATATATATATATATATATATATATGTTTTGGCTGGCTGTTCAGATTTAAGGACTGTTTGGTTTATTACGTCAATTAGCCTAGCTGCATGTCTGCCGAATTAATTTAATTCGCCGCACTTTAGGCAAGTTGAGGCGAGAGTTTTGTACAGGAAAACAATGCAGCGAGTTGGGGCAGGCAAACTTGAGTCACGAACCAAACACTAGCCTCGAGAAGTATGGCATGCCGAACTTTGGCTTGGCAAGATTGTGTCATGAACCGAATAGAGCCTTAGAAGCTAGGTGCACACAGTTATATCAACGCGACTAATGTACATACAACTAACTATAGCCCTCATAAATCTCCACATGCGCATGCCATTTAATCATTACCCTAGATTTCGAAGGGTTTTTTTTTTTTAACTTGGCGATATCCATGCGCACAGGGGATATGCATATAGAGCATGACCACTAACAGAGCCAACTACTAGCTATATCTTGTTTTCATATATCGTCTACGGACAATTTATTAATAGCTCATCATATAATAGTTAACTATGTATATATACTACCGCTATAACCTATCACTACTGTATCCTCTCATTCCCTCGTCAAGCTTGTTGAAGCCCGTGCTGCAGCTACTAGCTATAGATCTGCAACCCGCTTCCTCTTCTTTGCAACGCATCACAAATCAGATGTGCTAATTTCTACAGCTCGCTAATACTACCATACTATATATATTTGCTCATTCGCATACAGCATGCAGCAACTGCCTATTACGTTACTGCACGCAAGGAATCAAGCGCTATGTCGATGTAGCGCATGCCCATGAATTTGGAATTAAGGAACTCCTTACATCAATAATACGTACCTGCTTTCCGAATATGGCAGTTAAGAGCCAAAGGAGGAGCTGATCCGCCCACGTTGATTGGCTGAAGAAGACTGGAAATAAACGGAGGGAACCAATGGTCTTTGGATCTTATCTGAAGCACAGCTCTAGTGGAGTTTCTTGTTTTGAGGACCCTTAATTTGATGCGGTAGTATCGGGTAGTGAGGAGGAAGCTAGAAGTAGCAATTAGATCGATGCAGCGTACTTAGTCAAGCAATGAAGGACTTTGTCCCTTGCATCAGCCTTATATATCCAACCCGTAGCACTTGAACATCTGGGAAAAAACAAAAAATCAGTAGAGCATAAAGCTTGAGTCTCTCGCAAGCAAAGGTGAGAAGCATAAACCAGTTGAGACTCAATGAAGAAAGGGATATGCTCTGGTGTGCGTGAAGGAAAGCACATACTTTTATTTTAGATAAAGGAATAAAAACATTTGGCTTCATCCAGGGATGAAAACGGACAGAAGAAACCCTACCCGACCCGTCCCATTTTCTACATTTGTCCCACCCGTTTCCATATTTGTAGGATCCTACTTTCGTATTTATGGAAACAGGTGAGGAGATTCCTAGCACAGTAAAAAATTAGTATGCCACCATTGAATACCATCACAAAATTGATCAAACTTGCTTAGCATATTTTTCATTGTCTCCATAAAGCATGGAGGTGTATTTGTTAATCCAAAAGACATAACTTAAAATTCCTAGTGCCCATACATGGTCACAAATGCCATCATCTCAATATCCTCTTCTCTTACCGAAATCTAATTATAGCCTGACTACAGATCAATCTTGAAAAACACCCAAGCAACTTTTAGACGATAAACAACTCATCAATATGAGGCAGGAGTACTTGTTCTTGATAGTCACCGCATTGGAGCCACGATAATCCACACACATCCGTCAACTACCATCCTTCTTCGTAGTAAATAGAACCAGAGCTTTCCAAGGCGACACACTATGGTGAATCAATTTCTTGGACAACAGACCATCCAACTGTTTCCTCAACTCTTCTTGAAATGGGCGAGACAAATGATATGTTATAAGATCAATACAGATCTCCATTCACGCTTGGGCAGCATTCCTCGAAGCTCCACTGGAAAAAACTTCAGGATGACTTGGACATATGAGGTTCATGTATTTTGGGTGGAGTTCGACATGTGACAATTATTTAGACATGTAACTATGGTTGAATCTGATTTTCCAAGTGGTGTAACGAATATGGTCATTTTCAATTTGCTTGCTGGATGTAAATTGATTTTTTAGGCTGCAATATATAGAGTGGGCTGTAATATATTGTTGGCGCAAAAAGTGGTTCCCTAAGCCCAACACACCAGCGAAGCCGGAAACGACCCTTGAGGCAGTGAAGCTCTTGCAGATCCAGCTAGCTTCGGATCCGGTCTGAGAGTGTCAGTAACACCCAAGCGTGCCAGTCAATTTGACCTGCAATTGACAAGGAAAAAGATAGTAATCAGTAATCACAGGGCGGAACTAACCGGCATGTCCAGGTAGTTCCAACTGTATGGCTCGAAGAGCCGATGTAATGGGAGATCGACTAGAAAGCCGATTCCGTCATGTTATGAACCGATTGTAGCGAAACATGCATTATAACTTAAGTTGACCGATTCAAACATGAATTCAATGACATATACTTGCATTAGACAGAAGTATACTACAAAAGATGTAGTCACAGCAAGCTAACATGATCATAAGATATCTCAATGTAAAATAAGATGAAATCGGCTATTTCAGCCGATTCAGTGTATACGGGCAACATACAAGCCTATAAAGTAAACAATGTTTCAACTCTCCGGTTAATAAATCTAAATCACAATCTTGCAACAGTGGAGATCGAGCGGATCGAGGCAGTCATGATGAAGTTACAAATTAGATCCGTTAACCCTTAAATCTAGACAATGTTTATTTTATTACTTGAGTGCGACCCGTATCTAATCTAGATCCAAAATACAACCGGCTGGTGCAAAACATTCTATCTTATCAATATAAAACGAATGGCAAACATAATTCGTTGAACATATAGATCTATTAGACATAAGCCGACGCATATGGATCAAGACGGGCAAATTGATAATTGCTTTAAATAATAAACAATAAACATAAGCAACATCGGTAACTTAATGAATCTAGCTAAACTGCCAAATTTAACTAGAGTCGATAACTAATCCATACGTGCAAACTGTCTTAATCTATAGCCTGTCCACCGGATGATGTTAACTAATAGATTAATCAAGCAAACAAACACGAATCGATAACTAATCCGCGCGTGAAAACCGTCCTAATCTGCATCTCGTCCACCGGATGACGGTTAACACAGATTGATCGGGTAAACCAGCGTGAATCATCCTTGACTCACTATGCTTCCCACGTCCACCGGATGACGCCAAAGAAACAGAGCTTAACAAGGACCCTGGTCCACCATGCTTTCACGTCCACCGGATGACGCTAAAAAGACATAGTTTAACAGGGGGTTGACGATACTTACCAGCAAGCCTGCGTCCACCGGATGATACCCAGCCTGGATGAAGTAACTCGCCGGACTCGACTGACTCTAGAGTTTGTTTGGCCGGAGCCGAAAGTTGTGTTGTATTGATGTTGTTGTTGTCGTTACAATGGCTGAGGGCTTATATTTATACCCTGAGCGTAGATAGAGTTCTAGTCGAATTACAACTTATTAATAGATAAGGAAACCAACAAACTATCCTATATCTAAGGTAACTTAGAGTCCCATCTTCCCTTTCATAACGGACTTCGATCGTGATTGCATCTTAGCGGCACGTACTCTGGATGACGTCACCATATGCCGACGCTGCACGCCTTCTGTCACCTTCGCCCGATAACTGATTCACCGTTCAATCGGCTATTCTCCTTCCTTCCGCTGGACGGAATCTGCTTGCGAGATCGGCTATCTTCCTTCGGTATCGGCTATCGGCTTCTGGCATCGGCTATCGGCTACCAGCCCAAAATTCGGTGTTAACACATGCCCCCCTAGTTCGGAGTATGATTTCTTCATGCTTCGAACTATGATCCGATGGTCTTCCTTGTGCCGAGAAACTCACTAGCAGCCATAGTGCGTCTAGATCTTCTTCCTTTAACCCTTGAAATATAAGCATGTTCTCACCATATTTCCACACCTCTGTATGCAAGTCCTGTAAAACAATAATCCTCCAATACATGTAGAAATAGATTAGTAGTAAATGCATATGTGTATAAATATTATAGTTTTATCCATTCTTAGATATTGTTGATCAGAAGATGCTACAATGTCGATTACATCTCAAGAGTATCATATTTATAACCAAGATTTCTTTTAAATTTGAATAAAATGGTACTTTACTCATCCATCTATCTCTTCAACCATAGGGCTTTTACTTTTCACTAAGTCCTCAAGCAACTGCAAAACAGAACAGCTACAGAATTGCTTATCTGTTATCCTTTGAACACTTTTCTTCCGAAGTTTTATTATTATCTTTTTATAAATTGTATCACATAATATTGCAAAGTCAAAAAACCGAATCTTAAGGAGATAAAAGTCATATACCTAGATCAAGAAGTGCAAGTGAATATTTTTTGTATTTTTATTTTCCCTGTGTATATGCCATTCTCTTTGATCATTCTAAACTATAAGGCTATTGGGCCTTTGGCCATCTTTCATTTTTATTTGGCGATCACGCGATCGTCATTTTTTTTATATTTTTCTCTTCTCAGTTCTGGCGGACACGTGTCCGTCGTTTTTATTTCTGAGTTTATAGAATAGCCTCATATCTTATCTTAATCAAAGAGAGAATGTCCATGGCTCATCAAGGAACTTTATTAATTTATAACGTGTACGTGAATCTTGATCTTAGGAGCATGACTATAATCTCACTAGTGGTCACAATAATTTGACAAGGCTCAATATGAAATCAATTAATCTTTATTAATCATTTTATAAAACTCTCCGGATTTCAAGTATCTCTCAGAATAATGTCATAGCAAATTCCATTTCCATTCACATTGTACAGCCACTTTTAGACAAAGTTCAAACTTTACGCAACCCACAGGTTCTCAAGACTTCAAGACAAGTATCAGACCAAGAAACTCAAACCTTAAAGAAATCAAAATTATAAACTAGATACGGGTGAGACATGAAACAGAACATCTATTAATCATTTCAACAATGGACAAACTAAAACATTTATATCACATATTTGTAGAGTGGAATTACCCTTAAGATTTCAAAATTTTGCCTTTAAACATTTCCAACTATAAATTTTGAAACTATGAGAGTAGAGTTGTGCATATCATCGTGGAAGATGTAGGAGCCAATGAAAGTCACTCATCTTGTCCGTCTTCGCGATGGATCGCTTGATGTCGTGCAACGTGTGCATGCGGCGAGTCCAAGCCCCCAAGGCATAGCTGATGCAGGATCTTGAGACGCCGTGTGTGTCCTTCTCAAAGGTCTTATTCGCCATTATTTCTTTGCATCTGTATGTACGTCCCTTCATTCTAGCCCGATAAAGATGTTGACGACTTTTTGCTGCATACGAATCGGCTCTCAGGCTTGCATTGTACCTTAGAATCGATTACTCAGCCTGATCCGTTCTACATACGAATCGGCTTTCGGGCCTGCTTCTTAGCATCGGCTTCGTTCTGCTTTCCCTTAGAATTAACCCCTCAGCTAGACTCACTACGAATCGGCTTGTGGGTACTCACAATAGGATCGGCTAAACAGCCTGACCCAAAAAGCCGATCGGTGTGCGACCATTGATGGCTGCGCTTCGTCTCCCTCCGGGATGGCGTCAATAATCCAAACTAGACTGTATTAAGCATTTTGATGTATATGATACTTCTGAACTCATTATGCCCGAAACAATCCAATCTGCAAGGCTGTATATTTTGTTTTTATTTTTTACTCTAAAGGCGATGCTTATCGTATCGGCTGTTACATCTCATCGAGGGTATTTCATTTTTGTGCTAAGGGTGACTCGTTACTACGATGTCGGTCATTTTTGTCCTGAAGGCGACCCGCTTGCACGGCATCGGCTGTTAGAGCCAGATTCACATGAATCGGCTATTATCCCCTAACTGGGATGCTAGGATAGTATTTCCTCAGATGCTTCCCGTTGATGGCTCTGGCGAGTCTCTGCCCTTCCAAATCTTCAAGGATATAAGCATTACCAAGAGAGCATTCCACCAGGCGAAACAATCTTTGTGCTCTTTCAATAGTTGAACCAGCTCCTGCCTGAACTCTGGGTCTAAATTGGCGGCAATAAATGTCGGCCTTGGTCTGTCGCCGGGTCCAACATCCACTTCTTCGAGCTTGTCGGCCGACGTAAATCCTCGCCCCAACTTATCCTCTGTGCCGTCAATCGGATTCTCCATTTAATAAAAAGACTCAGAGCCGATTGCCCCGATCGGCTGTTGACTCTCATCACTGACCTTGATGGAGCCTCCTTCCCAAGTCTTGCCAGAGAAACAATCATGATCTCCAGCTTCCCAGTATGTGGCATCTGCCGTCACCACGCTGACCGAGTCATCGACCGGGATCACTTCGACCTCATCGCCATACCACTGAATGAGACACTGATGCATGGTCGATGGCACGCAGCAGTTGGCTTGAATCCAGTCGCGTCCGAGTAGCAAGCTGTAGGCACCTTTACTGTCGATCACGAAAAAGGTGGTAAGCAGTGTCTTCTTCCCCACTGTTAGCTCGACGTTGATTGCCCCCCGAGTGTTGGAAGAATTGCCCCCGAAATCTTTGAGCATCAAATCAGTTTCTATTAGATCATCGGGACCCTTGCCTAACTTGCGGAATGTAGTGTAGGGCATGAGATTGACAGTGGCACCACCGTCCACAAACATCTTTGTCATGGGCATGCCGTCGACATAACCTTTGAGATAGAGGGCCTTCAAATGTTGATTCTTGGCTGGCTTATCAAAAGTAGCTTGCTGTGCGAGCACTAACTTGGCCACTCCATCTTCTGATCCCGAATCGTCTGAGTCGGACTCGGTATCATACTTCTTGGCTCTGAACTCTGCAGGCAGCACGAACACCATCTGTGCATCGGCTACAGCCTTTCCATTATTTTGTGGAGGCTTCCCGCGCCATACCTGTTTGGCACGTCCCTCAGCTTGGAGCTCTCTGTTTCTGAGCCGCTGCACCCGGCGCCTTTGGCTCCTAGTTAGATCCCCTGGGCACCACTGATTCTCTTGCCAAACCGGCTGTCGGCGTTCAACTACCGCTTCATCAAGCCGATCGTGCGAGTCCCTTTTTTCACGCCGATCCCGCGGGCTGTGGGGGCTCCCCAGCCTCTGATGCACAGACCGGCGGTTGACCTGGGACTGCCTGTACTCTCGGTACTGATCGCTGCATTCTGGGCAGTTGCGCAGCGTTGGCAGTCTCAGGCCTTCATTCCAACAATGTCGGAAGAATGGGCAATGCCAATGATCCTCCTCACCTCCCCGGTGGCGGGTCATTTCTTCATGATAGCGCGCCTCTTCTTCTTCGCGGAGCCACCTGCGGTACTCTCCTTCTTCGCGCTGCAGCCGCCTCTGATGATCTTTCTCTTTCTGTCGCCGCCACTTGTTCAGAAGGTGCTGGTGTGTGGGCCTCCTACTCTTGGTGCCACTGGATTCTCCCTGCTCCGGTTGCCTCTGATTCTGTTCCCTCCTTCCTTTGATCAGCGCCAGTTCCTCAGCTGTGATTTGTGCATCGGTATCAACTGAGGAGTTCTTCCTGGCCCGTTCGGAGGTTAATACCTTTACTTTAGTCAGAGGATTCACGATCTGGACCATGTTCTACCCTTTCGGGAATGGGAATTTGTCGATCTTCATCTTCCCCTTGGGAGGAGCCTCAAATTTCAACAAACCGCGCCTAATAGCATTCTGGATTGCTGCTTTGAAATTGCGGCAATTGTTTGTAGAGTGTGAGGTGAGGCCGTGGTACTGGCAGAACGGTTTTCCCTGCAAATCTTCAGGAGATGGTTTGACGTAATCAGCTGGGAAAGTTATGTGGCCTGCACTGACTAATAGGTCGAAGAGTTTGTCCAGCTTGCGCGTGTCAAAGTCGTATTGATCTTCCGCGCTCCAACCCTTCGGTAGGGTCATGGGCTTTGTTCCCCATTTAAGCTCAACAGCAGCCACTTCTTCATTCTCTCCATCCTCTGAGTCAGAATCACAGACGTAGGCCTGCTTGTATTTTGATTCCTTCTTGAAACTCTGGGCCTGCTGTTCTAATGCGGCCACCCTCTGCATCACCTCGCTGATGCTGTTGAAGTTGGTGCCCACAAGCTTCTCTTGGACGTGTGGGAGCAACCCACTGACTACTATCTTGGCGAGCTGCTTGTCGTTCAGGTTCAAAGAGTAACACATGTTCCTGGTTTCCCTGAACCGCTTGATGAAAGCCGATCCAAGTTCATTCGGCTTTTGGCGCATGTTGGTGAGATCTGTGATGTCTTTCTCCCCAGTGCCGGAAAAGAAGTAATTATGGAATTTAGTCTCCAGATCTTCCCAGCCTTGAATCGAGCCAGGCTCCATAGATGCAAACCAGCTAAACGCCGACCCTGTCAATGATAGCGGAAAGAGCCGGACCCTGTGAGCTACCTCATACGAAGCTTCGCCGAGCTGGGTCAGGTAACGGCTGATGTGCTCCATGGTGGTGATGTCGTCCTGCCCACTGAACTTGGAGAAGTCGGGTAAGTAATACCTGGGCGGCAATGTCACCCGGTCGTACCACTCGAGGTAAGGGCGCCTGTATTTGATTCCAGTCCCGGTTTTCGGCTGTAAACCGAACGTATCACGGAGCATGACACTCATCTGCTCCAGTAGCTGATTGTTGGGTGTCTAGGCGTACCCCGGATGCGATGCTGTCTGAAGGTCTTGATATGTGATCCCCTCATGGTATCCAGGAGTTGGGTTGGCCACGTCTGCCGCCGGCGTATTTCCAGCTGTCGGATTCACTGCTGATGAGTTCATCGAGTTCACCGACTGTCCAGTGGCCTGCATGAAAGCGGCGAGCTCCTCCGGAGTATGATCTTTGTATAATCTTGGAGAAGCTGCTATTTTTTGAGCCGAACCGGCCGCAGTGGCACCCTGCCCTGGCGTTTTCGACTGGCTCGGCTGTTGCGGTGAGGAATTGGAGGTCCCTGCCGCTGCTTTTGGATCTGCATCCTCTGCGGGTATGTTGAAGTAAACCGGACCCAGAGACTCCCAATCCTGCCGTTTGAGAACAATCTTCATGATGTTATAGAATGTCTGCAGAAAGGATTTATGGTGATGGCCGACTGCTGAATAGGCGGCCTCCCAGGTCGCTTCTTCAAGCATCTGCTTGAGGTCGGCCTTGCACTCCTCTTCAGATTTATCAGAACGGCCGTCCATGATCCATCTAGGGAATGCATTCTTCTTCACTACCGAGCCATCACGCTGCTTGCTGAATGAAAGCAGGCAGGCATCAGCGAATTCTTCAACAATCTTATTCAGCACTGCCGCGTCCTCCTCACTGAGATCTTCGACCCTGACCCTGAGGACACCGTCATCCCTGGAGGGGCCGTCCGCCGCAGCATTTCCTTTTGCCATGGTCTTCAATGAAATGTCCCACCGGGCGTGCCAAAAAGTGTGTTGGCGCAAAAAGTGGTTCCCTAAGCCCAACACACCAGCGAAACCGGAAATGACCCTTGAGGCAGTGAAGCTCTCGCAAATCCAGCTAGCTTCGGACCCGGTCTGAGAGTGTCAGTAACACCCAAGCGTGCCAGTCAATTTGACCTGCAATTGACAAGGAAAAAGATAGTAATCAGTAATCACAGGGCGGAACTAACCGGCATGTCCAGGTAGTTCCAACTGTATGGCTCGAAGAGCCGATGTAATGGGAGATCGACTAGAAAGCCGATTCCGTCATGTTATGAACCGATTGTAGCGAAACATGCATTATAACTCAAGTTGACCGATTCAGACATGAATTCAATGACATATACTTGCATTAGACAGAAGTATACTACAAAAGATGTAGTCACAGCAAGCTAACATGATCATAAGATGTCTCAATGTAAAATAAGATGAAATCGGCTATTTCAGCCGATTCAGTGTATACGGGCAACATACAAGCCTATAAAGTAAACAATGTTTCAACTCTCCGGCTAATAAATCTAAATCACAATCTTGCAACAGTGGAGATCGAGCGGATCGTGGCAGTCATGATGAAGTTGCAAATTAGATCCGTTAACCCTTGAATCTAGACAATGTTTATTTTATTACTTGAGTGCGACCCGTATCTAATCTAGATCCAAAATACAACCGGCTGGTGCAAAACATTCTATCTTATCAATATAAAACGAATGGCAAACATAATTCGTTGAACATATAGATCTATTAGACATAAGCCGACGCATACGGATCAAGACGGGCAAATTGATGATTGCTTTAAATAATAAACAATAAACATAAGCAACATCGGTAACTTAATGAATCTAGCTAAACTGCCAAATTTAACTAGAGCCGATAACTAATCCATGCGTGCAAACTGTCTTAATCTATAGCCTGTCCACCGGATGACGTTAACTAATAGATTAATCAAGCAAACAAACACGAATCGATAACTAATCCGCGCGTGAAAACCGTCCTAATCTGCATCTCGTCCACCGGATGACGGTTAACACAGATTGATCGGGTAAACCAGCGTGAATCATCCTTAACTCACTATGCTTCCCGCGTCCACCGGATGACGCCAAAGAAACAGAGCTTAGCAAGGACCCTGGTCCGCCATGCTTCCACGTCCACCGGATGACGGTAAAAAGACATAGTTTAACAGGGGGTTGACGATACTTACAAGTAAGCCTGCGTCCACCGGATGACACCCAGCCTGGATGAAGTAACTCGCCGGACTCGACTGACTCTAGAGTTTGTTTGGCCGGAGCCGAAAGTTGTGTTGTATTGATGTTGTTGTTGTCGTTACAATGGCTGAGGGCTTATATTTATACCCTGAGCGTAGCTAGAGTCCTAGTCGAATTACAACTTATTAATAGATAAGGAAACCAACAAAGTATCCTATATCTAAGGTAACTTAGAGTCCCATGTTCCCTTTCATAACGGACTCCGATCGTGATTGCATCTTGGCGGCGCGTACTCTAGATGACGTCACCATATGCCGACGCTGCACGCCTTCTGTCACCTTCGCCCGATAACCGATTCACCGTTCAATCGGCTATTCTCCTTCCTTCCGCTGGACGGAATCTGCTTCCGAGATCGGCTATCTTCCTTCGGTATCGGCTATCGGCTTCTGGCATCGGCTATCGGCTACTAGCCCAAAATTCGGTGTTAACATATATTAACTTGCCATGCTAGATGACAATAATATTTTACGACGTTTTGTTATCCAACATAGACATCCATGGTCAATGGTTTGCGACGTTATCTTCACTTGATAATGATGATCATCAAGCATCGTAAATCAATGATGCAAGCATGAATATCGCAAAAATTATGACAAGAATATCAATTTTGTTGTAGAACACTTTTAGCTACGGGGATAGGCGACAAACGCATTTTTATTGCGCATGCGTCTTAAATTGCAAAACATGACATAATCTCAGTTTCTAAGACATAAATGCAACGTCATAGAAGGTCATATCTCTTATAATAATCGTTATTAACCACCTCTTCCTTTTTTGACACCTGTTGTTTCCCGGACACAATCTTGGGTGGCTTTGTCAGGCATGATCTTAACGCCACCTTGGCCATCCGCTATATATGTTCCCACCTTTTTTCCCATGTGCAGTGCATATCTTGTAGTCTTGCACGAAACCCCTGGTAGTCGAGTGACATAAGCTTTGGTGGCCTGGATAAAGAAGTGAGGGCTGATCACGAACCGAAGGTCCAAAGGTGCGAGACCGTACATCCTATTTCGATTCATCTATGCACAAAAAACAGTTATGATATTTGATTTAGTTAAAGTTCCAAACTTATGCATGCATAAATAAAAGAGGAGAGGCACCATTTAAATTTTGTTAAAAAAATGCCCATATCTGTCACTAGTTTTGTGAATAATAAATGACCAATAATAATGGATTTCAAATTTCATAGGAACCCTACAAATGAAATTTACAAGGTGCTATTGTATCAATGGGTTGATATCCTCATTTTATCCGAAAGGTGGCCTCCAATTGGACCATCATATTTACTAAAGAAGCAACCAAACTATCCTAAAATTAAATGGGTTGCTAGGTGTCATATTTGTTCATAAAAAATTGGTAGCCCTCATGAACAATAATATTCTATACTACAACTAAATGGGGAGATTAAAGGAACCTACTAAAACCATCACATTTACTAGACATTCAAAAGCAATCTAATGAAGCAAACTAGCTAGAAATTAAATGGGTTAGCAGGTGCTAACCTTGAATTGCTAGTTGGAATTCACTAAAATTCAGATGCCTTCATGAAGAATTATATGAAAAATGCTCTCTAAAATGGAGAAAGAAGCATGCATGAGAATAAAAAATATCTAACCGACAAACAAGCCACAAATTGAAAGGATTGCATGCTAATTACCCACCTTAAAGCAAGGAGATCACGTCCATCGTTCAAAAAACCAAGCCTCTACGTGAGCGTTTTGGTGAAAAATGGTAGCAACAATGGAGCGGGAGGTGGGAAAGATGCATCATTGTTGTGCTTGAGATGGGATGGAGGAGGAAGAAGGTGGCTAGGGTTTTATATTACCAGGACACTGCTGGGTCTATAAGGAATCGGTAGTGATATTTGGAGTATCACTGCTGAGTCAAGCCACTGTCCAGCACTGATATTAGGAGTATGAGTAACAGCTGGTGGCTCTAATCGGAAGTGATATTTTAGTACTAGTTCATGGCTTGAGCCGATAATGATGGCCGAGTTCAATGCTGGGTAAGTAAAATCCCAATCATTGTTAAGATCCAAGGCTTGCTACTCGACAGTCAAACTCCATCACTGCCGGCTCAAGCACAACCACTATTGATGGGCTAGCACTGATTGTGTGTTCTGTAGTAGTGGTATTCCTTTGTCTAGGTAGCCATGGTTCTTGATCATGAACCCATGATGGTAGCGCTCAATGCCTAGTCTCTAGGAAACTATGCTAGCTGCGAGTAATATGAGGGCTAGCTAGAAGTAATAATTCTCCATCCAGTACCAAATAATCATTATGAATATAAACCTACTTTATTAACCATTTCAAAATGCAAACCATGTTAATCACTGCATGGTGAGATGCTTTATGACCTAATCCATACTGTTTCCTCAAATCAAGAAATAACCCTAAGTAGGGTCAGGACTTGTTGAATATCTTAAGTATATACTATTGATGGTGAAGATGAAGATTTGATTATTCTAAGCATAAGTGGCCTGTGGGCACCATACCCAGATGCTATGTTAACAGCCTTTTGTCACCTCTATGAAAGAAAGGTGTATAACACCAGTGTTGGAATATAGGATTCCAGCAAGGAGATGGTACCTTCGCCCTGAGGCGAAGGCTTGGTGAATACACTTCACTCTAGGGCAAAGGCTTACATAATGAGATGTTTTGGGGTAGAGCAAATTAGGGTTTCATTCAATTGACCTCAACTAACTCTTACACGGGGCATTCGATCGCCCTTTTATAGTTTACGCTACAACTGGATTCGCCTTTTTACAATAACGCCCCCAACCTTCGCTAGGATATGCCATGGATATTCCCCTGGCTGCACCAAACCCTGACGGTACCTCTGTCCTTTTCTCTTGATCTTTAACTGCCCCACTTGTTGGGCCGGCGGTTCATCCTCATGAAGGCTCATTAGAGTTGGTGGCATGAGGCGGGAACCTTCAGCACCACCTTGCGCGCCTTAGGGTCCTGTTTGGAGTTTGGCCCAAACATCTTTGTCAGGCGCCTAGCCTTCCGCCTTCGCATGCCTCCGCCAAGGCGCCAGCCTCTGCTGAAAGATCTTGGCCCAAGTTCCCTTCGGCGGACCTCCGGCCATAGGCCTAGGCTCTATGCTCTGGTTATCTGCACTCAAGAGCAATCTGTTAGGTTCTAGCCTCCGTGGCCTATGTAACAATGTTACAACATTTCTCCCCTTGATGGCATGGTCTGGCACAGGCAGGCCATGACCCTCAATTGGTAGGTTGATATTGGGTCACGGAGGCTCGCCACGGAGGTTGCCTCTCTTCCGCTTGGGCCATCCTATGGTAGATTGAATTTTATGGAATTTGCAGAGGCTTCTAATTGGCTGTGGTTGCTCATAAATCAAAGCATCACAAGTCTGATGTGACTGTTGCCCGTGGAAGGTGAACTGTTGCCTGGTTGATTTGACCATTAACCTCGGAAGCCAGACCGACACGCCGGGGCACTATAAAAGGGGTCGGGGCGGAGGGTTCCTCTACCCCCAAGCGTCACATTCTTGCCTCTTGCTCCATGTGATTTCTTCCTGCACACTCTCCATTGCTTCGCTCGTTCTTGCTTAGCCATCGGCCCACAGTGGTGGCTTCCCCTCCACCTCCTCTCTCTCGCTTTCCCCGCTTCTTCGATCCTTATTCGGAGCTCGCAGGCGTTCGAGGGGGTGACCGGTTAGATAGATTTGAGGAGTGTATGCTAGCGACACCATAGGGTATGGGGATTGAGGAGACACTTTTTAGTGTTGAGGGCTCCATCGGTGATCTTGTTGCTTCGGAGGTCGAGATGGAACTAGTGAAGACTTGGGATTTTAGGCCTTCATTGATCACTCAGGCTAACATCCACGAACTCAAAGGGCACCAGTATTTTCCCAAGGGAAAGGGCAAGCTTCCGTGCAGCGAGACTGTGCCAAAGCTCGGCATGGACGAGGCCATCATTTTCAAGGCCTTCTTCGCCTGCGGGCTCTGCCATCCCACCATCTGCTTCCTCTGTGAAATGCTTGGTGAGTTCAAGCTCCAGCTCCACCACCTCACCCCTAATGGGGTCCTTACTTTGAACAAGTTATGTTGGCCCTATCGGTCGTACGGGGCGGAGCCAGACGTCGACATCTTCCTTGAGTACTATAAGGTTCAACGTCAGCAAAGAAGATCGATAGGGAATAGGCGAAGGCTCATTTTGGAAGTTGTGCCTTTATGGGCAAGAGGCGATAGAAGGGGCAGAGGTTAGAGATTTCCAACTGTCAGAAGAACAAGTGGGAGGGGTCTTGGATGGTAGAGCAACAAGACGGCCACCACGGCGGCTAGGAAGAGGAAGGCCAGTGCGCAAACTTAGGGTGCATTGAAGAAATCCCGTGTGGCCGAAGCCTCCGCTATGGCTTCAGAAGCCTCCAACGATAATGCCACATCGGAGTCTAAGTCGGTTTCGGCCTCTGCCGAGCATGCTTAGGGTTCCAAACCTCCGGTCCCTAATCTGGTTACTATGGAGATTTTGTTCCTTTCTGCTAGTCAAACGACCGCCCCCGCTGGGTCGTTTTGCCCTCTGCGTTCTATGGGTATGGGGGCATCTAGCTCCTTGAGTTCTGGTTTTGGTGGCAGTGGTGGGCACGCGATGGATACATATTTATGGAGAAATTCCATCGATGGGAGGTCTCTAACACGTCAGCAGGTGACACTGCATCTCCTCCTCCAACCGCTGCAACTGCCCATTCCCCAGCCAAAGACACGAATGCTCTCTTGGCGGCACATAGTATGTTTGTGCTTGGTAACTACTTCTGCTCTTCTCTTTGTTTTTGTTTCGGGTGGTGTTGCTGATACGGTGCCTTCGCACATGGGCTGTCTGATGTATTCCAAGTTGCCACCACTGCCTTCACAGGTATGTTGAATTTATGCTTATGTGCTTTGCTTGGCTTGTGCTAGCCTTTGCCTTGTACTTGATTGATTCTCGTGGGTCCATTGCTAAACTGCTGCCTCATCTAGCCGAAGGTTCAAAATGTCCTCATCATGGGATGTAAAATTGGTGACTCATATAGACTTTCTACCACGGGTTGACCAACAGTACCGTGAAACTATGGATGCTACTACTGGAGGTACATTTCTATCACTCACAATTCCAGCTGCAATAGCTCTCGTGGACAAGATAGCTTCCAACCAAAGATGGAATGAAGAACGTTCTCAACCCCGTAAGAGTAGGGGATGTTTGCATCAACTCAAGGAGGTAGACTTGTTGTCTACTAAGATGGAACTGCTGATGAAGAAGATCAAAGACCGAGCCAATGAGAAGCAAGGAGTCATACACATTCATGATTCTCGCATGGCGTGCGAGGAATGTGGAAACATTGGGCATTCAGGGAACAACTGTCCTGAAGCCCATGAGGATGTGCAACAACTACTTTCGTCCTCAACAGAGTAAACGATGGAACCAGCAACAGAGACAGAACTACAAAGGTAACTCTTAAGGTAATAATTATAATAATTTCAATCAGCCACCCTTGAGAGAGTTAAATTCTGGCCAAGCTAAAGTTATGGAGGGCTTATCTAGGAAGCCAGCTTCTAATGATTGTCTTAGAAAACATAAACAATAGAATGGATAGCCTCTTCTTTGCCATAAAGAACCAACATAGCTTTAATAAAATGATATAATCACAAATAGCTAAGCTAGCAGCTGTTGTTCCTCCGATCAACAAAGGTAAGATTCCAAGGCAACAGAAAATCTAAAAACTGCAAATCTTATAGGTATTCACAATGCAGCATACTACTGCGTAAAATCACTCGCTGAAGCGAGATGGGAGGATTATACCTTACCTATCGAGAAAGTTGATACAGGAAGACCTATTATTGCCATTGCCATTGGACCTCACGTATTCCAAGATGCTGTATGTGACTTCTTGGCAAGTGTCAAAATCATGCCAAAGGTAATTTACGATAAAATTAATGGAGATACTTTGTTATACACAAATATGCGTTTGTAGCTTGCAGATTAGTCACTCTGCTGCCCTAAGGGAGTTCTTGAAGACACCATTGTTTGAGTGGGACAATCATATGCACCCGCTGACTTCATGATTTAGGACATGGGAGGAGAAGAAGAAGATACACCCATTATCCTTGGAACATCATTACTCAACACCACCAACGCGATCATCTATGTTGGATCTTGACAGGTCCACTTCCAATTCTGTGGGGAAAAGGTACACTGCTATTTCAATAGTTATACGTACAACTTATGAACAACCAAAGAAGAGCCGTTCTAGGAGAAGACGTCAATCAAATCAATGTCAAAGGAGTCAACCCCCAAAGAATGGATGGGAGGATAACGAAGATGAAATTAAAGAAGCTGTGAAGAGCAAACCCACTACAATAGAATCAAGTCCCAAGATTAAGCAGGTATGGAAAGAAAAGGTGACATAATCATTAGAGTCATCATCACAAGAAGTGCAACTATCAAGGTCTCCATCTCCAAGATCTGGTGATGCACCCAAAGAATAAAGAGAGGTAACATCAGTAGTTAATTATATTTACTTTTTGCATGAACTATTCTTCACTTTAGCATATCTACTTTTCTGCACTAGCATTGCATTAGTAAAAGAAAATAAAAGTCTTAGCATTACATATTAAAATCATGAAGCCCCATGTGAACATTTTATGGTGCATAAAACCCGCAGGAATATTCATCGTGGTGGCATATTTATATATATACTCACACACACACACCATGCATACATATTTTCTTTTCTCCATAAAAAATAAGAAAATACAAAAATATATTAGGTAGACATCTTGCCATATTTCTTTGAGTTCAAAAATATTCAAAAAACCACAACAACAACTAATTTCCAAACGGCTAACCTCTAACCGTTTAATCCTATTCCATTCCACGAGTTTTGGTGTTCTTGTTGGCAATTTTTACAGGATGGTACACCATGATCAAGAGCGAGTTCACCTAGACACCTACACTACATCTTATTCCACCTAAAGTGCATCTAAAAGGTCAACTTCCTGGTGGATGATAAAGGGTAACCAGCTGCTCGCAAGCTTGCTCTGTGAAGGATCACTCAAGTTCAGCATGCGACCATAACAACATCTAGCTTGGGGGAGGAGCATCCACCATGTATCTAGCTAAGTATTTCTTTTCATTTGCTATTTTTAAGTTTGCTATATAGTTGCTAAAAATGATGCATAATGACTAAAACAAAATAAAAATTTATCCTAACTAGTTATATATATTAATAATGGTGTGTCTAGCTTTCTTTAAAGTTGATTTTTAAGAGCTGAATAAATAAAATGGATTCTGAAGGTAATCTCTTAAAATAGAAAGAATAGTTGTTCCATTGTAATTCCTTTCAAGTACCTAGTGTTCAGCCATGAATTTCCCGAATTCTGGATACAACAGTTTTGATACAAGGATTTACTTTGAACTTGAAACTCATGGGTAGCATATGCTTGATCTAAGTCTAGGTAATTGACAGATATGATATGAGAAGGTCTGAGCTGCTATTTATCTTATTCCAAGTGACACTAAAGTTCTAGAGATTTATCTTTTGAAAAAACATAAAAATGCTACATTATGAGTTTCTGTATGAGAAGCTTGAATTCGAACCAGAGCCATATATAATATTTAGACTAGGAAAACTTCCATTCATAAATGCTGCTTGTTATGCATTGAGTTTTGTCTAGCTTTGTTGACTCTTATGAGAGGTTTTTTCAAGCTCTTAAAATCAAGATCATGTACACACCATCCACATATGCACTACCCATATACTTGGGGTAGGCGCAAGCATTTAGATCCACCCAAAAGGGTTTTACTCCTACACTAGGAGTGAACACCAGAAATATCTATTGACAGGTTTTTCAACCACTAAATAATGCTCCAAGTTCTTGTTGCTATCTCTCAAAGTTTTTGTTGTAGAAGAAAGTATGTGGCCATGCAAAAGTTATTCATAAAAAGAGAGAAAATTGAGAAAAAGGGACAAGTGTCCAAGATATCTAAAACAATGGGTACTCAAATGCCCCACTACAAGAAAAAGTGGTATTAACGACGGGATATGTGGTCATTAAAGGTCCAAATGTGATCGTTAAAAGTTATTAATGACGACAAAAATGAGGTCATCCATGGTCGTTAAAAGCTCCGTCGTTAATACAATTTACGACCACATAATATTTCCCGCCGTTAATTTTTCAACGACCATATAATATGTGGTCGTTGATACTTAGACTAATAACGGCCACATTTCTAGTAATAACGACCACATTTTCCTTTGTTAAAATTTCTACCATCTAACAGGAGGCACTAACCACCATGGCTTAGTAGTATAAGGACCAGATTTTTATTAATAATAATTTACGCCACATTATATTCATTTAGATTGATAGTAATACTACCTACTTATTTATAACACCAGCCACCATTAAGAACTGCATGACATATTATCCACAACAAAATAATATACGATTAATAAACTTGTAACAGAAAGCAAATATTATTGATTCATATGGTCAATACATCAAGTGGTATCTTTGCAGAAAAGAGAAAAATATCAACTAACCATGAAACTAACAATGTCTAACTTACAGTTCCTACCAAAAAAAAAAAAGCAGAAAAGCTATGCTTTAATGTGACACCACTGCTATATAACAAAATACTAATCTTCATCTGGAGGCACACTGGCCCACTGTCCTTCAGCAGCTTGATCTTGTCAACGAGAAATTCCTTCAGAAGTAACTTCAATGTTAAGCCTATATATTACCCAAACAAAATCATAACCAGTTAAGACTTAAATCATACTGAAACAAAATCATAACAAGTTAATACTTAAATGATCTTTTGTGTGCGAGGTCTAAAGGAATGGAACTTGCTACCTTTTATGTCTGTATACCCACATCCATTATTAAAAGCAATAACAACCACTTAAACCCATCTTACAGAACCTATATACACTATACAGGGATTAAAAAGCATGAACTCTATGATAATCATCTGAAGGAAGAATAAAATTTGAAAACTAACCTTTACTTCATGGTAAAAATAAAAATTATAAGCTCAAGCAGCTTTGGGTAGGATCAGATATCTATGGTACTTATCGCCTTTGATGAAGCTGAAATATGATAACACAAGGGCTCAGAAAATATTTTGAAAAGAAAAGCTAAAACGTTATGCATTATAAGAAGACAGATTAGAAGCAATAACTATCTAGAAGAGCATGTGAGATTATCAAGGCCACATCTTAAATTAAAAGGAATTTGGAACAGAAATGTGCCAATATTTCTATGTTTGTGGCTTAGTTTTTTTTCCAGATGCAGTCAAATTTGATAAAAGACAAGTGAAGCCAAAAACATAGTACTTAAGCAAAGACTAACTGAGAAATAACTCAGTTCCATAGAACAAAAGATTAAACTCATTCCAAGAACTATATATGAAACAAACATATAGATATATTGATAAAACTAAATTTGGTGATATAGTTGCAATTGTTTGTTTCGTACCAATTTTGATTGGCATGTGCCTGCAGCCTTGGAGGAACATTGATGGAGAGCTGCATCAAAGTAGTGCTAGCACGAGCATGCGAAACAAATTAAAAATAATTGAAAACATAGAACAGAAAAGTAATGGCAGAAAGTTTAACCTCCTTGTAGGTTATTAGCATCACAAAGCCGGGAACTCTGAAGCAAATCAGAAGTTCAGAACAAGTCTATGGTCTTGAGTAATTAACCACCGATGCACAAATTTGGTTCTTAACTGTTGGAGTAGAATACACAGGATCAGGGTCAGTTATGGATCAGTAAATGTATTTGAGATATGACCCGTTTCAGAGAAGATCTTAATTTTTTAAATTTACACAGATGTGCATCTCAAGTATGAACTAACAAAAATTTATCTATTTCTCTGATTAAAAAATAGCAGCACTTCAGCAGTGTGATAACAACAGTCAAAGTATTAGAAAAAAAAAATTGGAGAATTGCAATGCATGTACTAATCGATCTAGTAGGCCAGGGCCGCGGTAAAGATGCACGGAGGAGAGAGGTTGAGAAATTGTTGCAGGAGCCCAGTGAGAGATTACGACTTGACATGTACTAGCACTATACCAGCTATAGGGCTGATCTCTGAAGGGGAAAGAACAGATTTATTAGCAGGTGCATCCCTTGTGACTTTTTACAAAAAAAAAAAAAAAAAAAAATGTAAATCGAGAGGAATCTGCTTGCACTACACCCTATCCGATGAAACCTTTGTAACTAATAATTAATCTCGAACGCCATCATCTCGTGGAAGTACGCAACAATTAAACTGCATGATCTGTTGATAAATAGGAAGTATCATAGGCCGAGTATTGAGATATAGGAATTTGAATTAACTGACCTGTGAACCACCGGTGGAAGGAGTTGTAGACCAAGGATTTTGTGAATAGCCGCACTTCCAGGCACCGGCGATGACGGGGTCAATCGACTGTGGCAACCAGCATAGGGAAGTGGGACGAGGACCATAGCTAGAGGAGGCACCGGCGAACGTGGACGAGGCCAAGGGTAGAAAGAGGTGACCGGAAGGCGGCGGGGCCAAGAACCATCTCTGCAGATCCACCAAGGGGAAGAGAACGGCGGCTACATAGATCCAGATTCCCAATACGGTTTTTAACTAGGTACTCAGTATGTTTTTTTTTAAGAACCGCTAGCGACCACAAGGATGAGCTTGACAACGACGGGGCTAGTTTGGTCGTCAGGTCTTCGAGATAAGGCTCAGAACAACCTCAGATTTCACCCGACGACCACATATTGACAGCATGGTTAGTTTCTAGTCGTTACTGTGAGGTTTTCTTGTAGTGGCCCGCCTGAAAAAAAGAAGAAAGAGATGAATAAGATAGCCCATGTTTTCTTGAAAAGTTGTTTTAAAGTTCCAAAAGAGAGATATATTTCCAAGGAGCATAGTAGAATTAGGTTAGCCACCATAAATATACATCATATATGCATACACATGCACATCTTGATTTGATTGTATGACTCAACTCTCTTTGGATCCATTGTTTGACTTTACAATATATGTATTGCAAGTATGGGCTTTTATGCTTCCTTCACTCCTATAAGATCCACATAAGCCTTAGATGTAGGAAGTGAATGGGATAACATCATCATTGCCTTGGTGAGGATCCACAAATACCACATATATTGAGAGATTTGAGAGTGTCATACAATGGAAGCAATGAGTTTTATTTTGAAAATTTGCAAAAACTCCGAAATAATGGTTGAGCAAAAAACTTGAGACATAGTGCTTGACTTGATTGTTCTATCTTTCAGTTACTTAAGACCCAGTGAAAGCTAAGAAGCCCCATGGTTGAAGGCAATATGGGTAAGTTTGAAAGTCAGATTTGTTAATCCGGAGGAGAATTCTTAGTTGAATGCATGTGTACTTTTGAGGAGTGAAGGCTTCGCAGCAACTCCTGAATCCATTTGCTAAGTTTAACTTTGCTCAGGGACTAACAAAGGTTAAGCTTGGGGGAGTTTGTTGATGGTAGTAAACAACCATTATAAACTATCAAAGAAACTTGGAGAATGCAAGAATATAATCACAAACAAAGGTTTAGGGGTTTAAACTAACAAATTCCACAAGTTTTGGTGAACCTGTGCTTTTTGCAGGGTTTATCTAGAAAACCGTCATGGTCAACCTATATGTCAGAATTAATCACGCTTATCCACCGCATAAACAAGTCCGTAAGGTTCTAGAGGACACCAGAGAGCACCACGATGAGGTAGACCGTGAGAGGATGCTAGGCCGCGGTCGGCCCCCTGTTCCCACCAGTCTGTCTCTTGTCGCTATGTTGGATCTCCACTACCTCCTAGGTTGAATCTGTGCCATCCTTTTAAGTTGTTTGATCCGAGGGCTTAGGATTGATTCTACCGACTATATATATGGGCCCCTACCCCCTCCCTAAGGACTACAAGGACTGTGTTGATACATGACGGTTTCCTGGTGACAGTTTTTGAAACTATCATTGATTTATGAATCTATGACGGTATGAGAATTAGGTGGTAACGTTGTGACCATTTCTGCCATTCGTCACCCCTGTAGTCATCTATGACGCTTGCAGATAAACATCCCAGATGGATTGTTTGGTGACATGGACGGTTGGACCTTAGTGACGTGGACATCATGGTGACGTGGATGGTGACATGGATAGCAGCCCAAATAGCGCGGTGACGTGGATGGTGACATGGACAGCAGCCCAAATAGCGCGAAAAGAAAAAAAGACGATACTCCCAAGAATCGAACCCGAGATCGGCCAAGCCAGAGGGAAATGCCTTACCACTGCATTGTGAAGGAAGTTGTGTCCAAAATGGAACGTTTATCTTTTATAATAAACAACGAGTATGTTTGCAAACCAAATTAGACTACGGTACCTTGGTCGTTGTCGTCATTTGTAGAAACACAGATTAGGCGGGGTGCGGTCACGACGGCGGTACAACGGCGGTGGCGGCGAAGGCTATCTGTGGCAACGGTGAAGGAAGGCCGCGCGGGGTGCGGCAGCGGCGAAGACTTGAGGTGGTAGCGCGGTGAAGTCGTCGGTGGGCGGCAGCAGCCAGGCTGGGTGCGGCAACCACGGAGGCGGGGTGTGGCAGCGACGATTTGTCCTGGTACTCTGCCGGTGAGATCTACACAGGTGTGTGGCTCACCTATCGACGAGATCCATTGTCTTCCTGTGGAGCTCAGCCATTGATCGACCACCTCTATCGAATTTGTCAAAAAGTGAAATTTGAATTTTAAAAAGAGATGGATCGATCGAATTGAGGCATCATATGGTACTCGTGGAGTCAATGACATGTGTGCCATTTTTGGAGGAAAAAAGGACAATTTATACAAATTTTAATCGAATTTGTTGAAAATATAAAATTTAAATTTGAAAAAAAGAGATAGATGGATCAAACCTAGGATAATATGGTAATCGTGGAGTCAATGACATGTGGCCTTGGAAGGATAAGATAGACAATTTATACGAATTATAATCGAATCTGTCAAAATATGAGATTTAAATTTTAAAAATAACCCAAATAAATTCAAATGAAGAAATGACCAAGACCAAAATTGTGGGTCTCAATCAGTTCTACATCTTTGTTGTTTACAACTTTTTGATTTGCAGTGATTTAATTCCCCAAAATTCTGTTCGAAGTTCTTATATATATAGAAGTCCTCCCAAATCATATGAATAAGCACAATTTTTCTTTATAATCTCTGCAAAAAACGTATAACTAGTTTTTCTCCCTCATACAAATTTCAAATTAGACGATTTTTTTCCTAAAAAATTCTAAAATCATGCTCTATCAAGTTCTTATGTTCTTACTACTATTATTTTGAAAATCTTCTCGTTTGACAAAGTTTGAACTATCCAAATTTTGAATTTTAGTAAATCACAACTACAAGCAAGGCTTTGTAACAATAAATGATTTCAAATGAAAAAGTGATGAATACCAAACTTGCATAACTCATCAAGATCTAAAACTTTTATGTAGGTCATTTTGTCATTTACAAAAGTGATAATAACATGTAGTAGTTTTTTGACAAGTCTCTCGTATATTATCTTAAACTATGTGAGTGATTGTAGGATTTGTGAACAATGTGTAGTACCACTTTTTCAAATGAAAAATGACCAAAATAAAAGTTTTAGATCTTGGTGAGTTATGCATCTTTGGTATTCATGACTTTTTCATAAACTGTATTTTTACTATGATTTATATTTAAAAAGAAATGTTTTTTTGCTAGTAAAAGGAAAAAGAAAAACATTACAGAAAATGACGCCAGCCGAACTCTAATTCTAATGTTTTGGCGGTTGGCGCCAATTTTTTTTTGGCTGTATGGCGCCACGACGCGCCTTGAAACAGCGGAAACGTGTTGCGAAAAGACACTTGTGGCCTTGCTTGCCATGCCCTAGACCTACTAACTGGATGGCTTTTAGGTAATTTCGCATGCACTCGCTGGTGGGTATATAACCCAGCCGTGTGCTCCCTGAACCCTAGCCTCCGCGCCTCCGCACCGCCACCGGGCCCAGCTCTCCACCCCCGCTGCAGTTCGTCGAAGCCCCAAATCTCTGCCACCGCGCATTCCCGGCCCCTTCCGCTCAACGCCGTGCCGAATCGAGGTCGCCGCGCCGCCGCTGCCCATCCAGGCTCGCCACCGCGCGCCATCCCGGCCTCCCTGCTCCCCAGCCGCTTCCGCTCGGCCGCTCCTCCGCTCCCAGGTGGCCGCCGCCTGCCGCCTTTGGCGGCGCGCCTGCAAGCCCCAGCCAGGAGTGCCGCTCCCGCTCCCGCTCGGTCTGCGCAGCGGCTGCGCTCGCTGGCCAGGCCGCGGCCTGCCCCAGCGGCCAGCCGGGAGCCGGCTGAGCCCTCAGGCGGTGAGGCCCGAGCTGGCCAGGAGCCCAGCGGGCCTGCTGCAGCTCTGCTGCCTGCATCTGTCCCTGTCCGCAGCACGCTGGAGTGGCGGCTAGCGGCTGCTGCTGCCTGCTGTCTGCTACTCTGCTGCTTTGGCCTTGGGATATGGGGATTTTGGTGATTTGGTGATGGATGGGGCTGGGGCAGCAGATCAGAGGACTGGAGCAGATCAATTGGTTGTGGATGGTGGAGGAGGAGATGAAGCTGGAGTAGATGCTTATGCCTGATCGATTTTCTTAGAATTTTAGGAAAGGTATGCCTAGATGTCCTTTTTAAATTCTTCAATGTATTTTTATGATTAATGTCATTTTTAATTGATTTGTCTATAAAAATGGCAGGTTCTATCAATTGGTTGTGGGTGGTGGTGGAGGAGATGAATTTTTAATTGATCGTACTCATGCATATTTATCATTAGATTGCATGTTTCCCAATTTTTTGTTTTCACTGAATGCAAATATTAGGTTCTAATTGTTCTTGTTAATGCAGAATCCCCACCAAATGTCTATGAATTAGAAAGGATGAGAAACTGTCTTCAGAACAATGCTAGGATGCGACAGCTAGGCCTAACAGCATTAAGTAGTATTGTGTTTGGAAATTCAGCTGCCCAGCGACATAGAGAAAATAATGAGCGCAATGATAGAAAAGAATAAGCACACTGATGACCCTGACTTTGAGTTTAATGAAGATGATGCTCAGAAGGTATATTATCCTAATACTGACACATTAAAACCCTTTCTAAAATCAACAGTCCACACAAGCATTGTAGGAGGTAGCATACTTACTAATGCACTATGATCTATCAGATATGCAATATTGTTTCAACTAGATTAGGCTTGACTTATGGCCACTGAGTGTCTCTGAATGAGTGGCTAATGAAGCTATAGTTGTATCGTATTGCTTGAAGGCAGTAGACTACTTTCAAATATTAATTCAATGCTGGTCCTAAAATGTACTGTTTTGGATTACTGAATGTACTGTTTCAGTTATTTTCTAGCAATTGACTATGGTATTAACTGTTTTCAGACAAAATTTGATATGGACAAAAACTGTTGGTCCTGTGAGAAGGGCATGTGCGGCAATGATGAAGAAAGCTATTCGCCAACAGCGACATAAGCTAAAAAAGAAGTATTTTGATCCTTATCCACTTCATCTGGTGTTGAAAACATCTCCTGTATCAGTCATGATCTGCAGTGGATGAAAACAAAATGGTAAGCTCTTCCCACTGATTTCCATTTGAAGTTTTGCATGCGGATCTCATAGGTGCCTAAAATCAGAACTTTGTTGTTGTAGTTGAATTGTGAGAAGAACAAAGCAAATAGATCTAAAATGCAGTTCCACCAAACAACTGGTTCTCGCAGCTACAACATGCACATCATCCAACTGGTAAGTCAAATTTAGTTAATGTTTGTTTAATACATATTGCTTTGCTAGTCCCTTCTATAGATAGTTGATGCATGGAGTGTGAAATAATATTGCATATATTACAGATTTGGAATCACCGTCCATAATACATAGAACAAGTAACATTCTCAAATTGTTGGTTTTTTCATTGTTTAGGGGGACAAGTACAAAAATGCACCACCTAATGGCCTTGACTTGTTTGAAGAGCTCCACTACAGCTAGAAGAAAGCCTTCGCTCCTGCTATACAATCAGTTATTGTAAGTAAATTGTCAATTAGTTCACAAACAAATAATAAATTAAATTGGTATGAACCAAAGTCAGTCATGGATGCTGAAATTTCTCATGCACTGCTAGGCTGAAATGGAGATGAAGATTACTGAACCTGTTGGGGATGGCTGTGAACCAAAGTCAGTCAATGATGATCACTGTGGGGATCAACAGCTTACCTGCAGATTCTAGTGCTGGAAGTCACCGCGAGCTACAAGCAGCACTGGCGTCAGAGAAGCAGACATCATCAGATCTTTGGGACCTGGTGAACATTCAGCGCTAACAGCTGGATGAGATGGTGAAGAAGATGCAGGAAAAAGAAGGAAGGGCCAAGGCTGATGAGGAGATGAAGCAGAGGCAAGCCGAGACTGATACTCTACTCAGGCGTTTGATGGCCATGATTCCATCGAGTCAGGGAACAAGGTAATGCTTTGTGGTGTGGCACCTTCTTTTGATGGCTGCATTCTTTTGAACTCGTGAAGTAACACTCCTGTGGTGATGCTGCTGTGGTGGTGCACATTCTGGGCAGTAGACTCGTTCTGTGAGCTTGAACTGTTTAGGGTGCTGGCATTTGGTATGATGTAGTGGCCTTTAGTAAACCTCTAAGCATTCTGTGGTGATGCTTTTGTGGTATGTAATATTTTGGAGAATAGAACCTGCGGATGTATTTGAACCTGTGGTTGCATCAAATCTGTGGTTACATTTGAATCTGTGGTTGAATTTGGTCCAGAATGAGTTCCTGGCCTGCTGGTTTTTAGCTGGGCCGACCCAAATTAGAAAAATGCTAACGTGGCATGCTGTGCCACGTCACCTAGCTGATGTGTCAAATATAGCCACGTCACCAAGCTGATGTGTAATCTTTAGCCACGTCAGATTCCACCTCACCGTGTTGACATGGTAGTGCTGATGTGGCTCAAGTCCGTGACCTTCCGTTCCGTCATCGATGCTGTCTGCAAACCAAGCGAACAACCATTCTCTGACAGTAATAGCCGTCACCGATACCACGCATCTGTGACGGATGCTTTTGGCAAATGAGGATTATGACGTGGATTCTATGACAGATTTGTAGACCCTCACGGATAGTTATCTATGACGGTTTTTAGGGCATCTATGACTAACTAATGATGTCATGTATCAACACAATCCTTGTAGTCGGGTATCATCAGGTCATTTGAGAAGACAGAAATCCGACTCATCCTCACAGCTCCAGTATATTCCAGGGCATAGCTAGTTAGGCTAGGTCTAGAGGGTGGCAAGCAAGCTTGGCTTGTGTTCCCTATCTTATCAAGAGCGTGGTTAGGTATAGTTCTTGTACCCCTCTCTCTTTGTATCTCTCACTACTATTATATGTTTGCTACAATTGTTATGACAATATCATTCTTCATAATATTCGTGTTCTTGGTTATCATGTTCATTGTCTACTTTGATTATATACTAGTATAGCTAGATTATCATTATATTTGAGCATAGGTTCGTATAGCGCTCCCTCTAAGGTACCATGGGTGGGTGGTCGACATTATGTAAGTGTGGTTCTTATACGTTGTTTACTTGCGGATGCACCCTCTATTCTGGGCCATATGGTAGATCGTGGATGTGACACTCCCGTTGAATCCTTTATAGTCCACTCCCCGAATATAGGACAAGTGGGATCTAGTTACGAAGGAAGACAAGCTCTGTTCTTAATCTTCCTTAGTAATATCCCTTATGTGTAGATATGAAGTTGGCCTTAGCCATGATTACTATGTGTAATTACACTAATCACAATATACTTTGGCTTGTAATTAAGAATGACTTAGGAATTATCCTTATAATATTCTACTAAACCATGCTAATACCATAGAAAGGAATCTAATTGATTAAGCATTCATTGATCAACACTTAACATATACATTATCGTATGACTTACCCTTTTTATGAGTAGATTATTGGCTATGGTTTACTTCTCCATCAATAGTATAGGTTATCGTGTTCTTGCCAAACCTTCCCTGTGCTATAAATATAAATAACGATACCTAAAATACTCTCAGGTGAAGTGCTACAATGGTATATTATCTGTGCACTTATAGATCCTTTCATTAATATATTTTTACAAGTCACATGTAATTACCAACCAGCATTTCTAGCATCATTGCTAGAGAATAAAATTCATAACCTTGTTCTTAGTAGTGATGTTAAGAAATGTCAACAATCTGCGAAGTGCCTCTGACCTGTAGCTCTATACTAAACCCGAATATAGGGGATTGCAAGGGACAGACAGGGCTGTCGCCACCAGCCGCCTACCCCTCAACCTAGGGCATGAGGCAAATGAATATATATATATATATATATATATATATATATATATATATATATATATATATATATATATATATATATATATATATAGTGTCATAGGGTTATCCATCTCTATTAGGAGCCCTCTACTAGAGTATCCGCTACAAGAGCGAACAACGAACTCACATGCAAATAAGAGTAAAGCTTAGCAAAACAAAAGACTTAATTCAATAAGAAACATGAACACTCACTTTGCAGAAGGCTCCATTGAGGGATAGGTGTTTGTCTAGGTACAAACTCGAGGAGACTACCGATAGGTCCGGCACTTCCCCGTACTTTCCCTCACATCTCTCCCTACTAACTCTAGTAGCTATCTAGGGCCTAAGCCCTTGGAATGATGCTCAGGGTCTTTGCTCTTGCTCCTTGGTGTGTTGCTTTCAATCAGAGGCGCCCTCTTCATTATATAGGGGTGGATAGGCAGTTTGGGGGCGAATATTCTAGGAATCCATAAGCAAACCGTCCTTAGGAGCATTGAATGAACCAATTGGCAAAGTGTGGGCCCCGAGAGGCAGTGCTAAGGGGGCGGCTGCACCCCTGATGCACCCGCGCCCTGGGTTGTGCCTCCCCCCACTACCTTCGTCTGATTGGTTCTAGAGTGGGCCTAGGTCATGGCTATGCCGGATGTTGGCCCAAATTCTGCGGGTGATTGGGCTGTGCCGGATGTTTGAAATCCTATTTCTAGGTTTGGTGTTAACATGGATGAATTTTATTCAAGTGTTGGCAGTGAGAAGTGTGAGCTAAGAACCTCCAATTGACCCCATGTCAAGCAAGACACTAGAAGCTATGTTGAAAACATGTCTAAGACACCAAGAAGTAGAAGCATGAACACAAAGACACAAACAAAATTGAAGTCACCAAAGCCAGGACAAAGAGGTGGATGAATTGGAATTGTCTCATGATTTTTGATCAGCTAAAATCGGTTCAAAGTTTAGAGCTTTTCATTAGCTTTCCAAAAATTCTAAGATCATCAAAATCGGAGTTCGGAGCAAAAAGTTGTGCCCAAATTATGAAAGTGCGTCATGCTGAAAAGTGAGCAACGGATATGTCCGGTGCAGATGTCCGTTGCAAATAGGACATAGTGGTAACACCCATTGAACCACCGGACATGTTCGGTACTCCTATCTGGTGCAGAGGTTTGGTGCTCACAGAAAACCAATGCAACGACTGAATTTCAATGGTCGAATTGTCAGAGGTTCAAGGTGATGTCCGATGCTACCACCAAACATGTTCGATGAGTACACAGAAGCTGTTATGAGCCCTAATGGCCACATTGGGACTTGGGGTCTATAAATACCACCCTAGATGGCCATTTGAGAGGCAAGGGAGCTGAGGGAACATATCAATGGAGTTGGTGCTCCATTCTAGTGCTCTCTACTTATATAGTGCTTAGTGATACATTTTGGTGATTAGTGTAGATGCTTTGCGAAGTGCTTAGGCTAGTTAGACCACCGCTTATGCGCTTGCTCTAGGTTATAGGCCTAGTGTTTAGTGAGGTTTCCAAACCTCTTGCTCATAAGTTGGTCTTCGCGCACCGTTGTTGTACTCGGAGGGACTTGTAGTCTTGAAAGACCTGCACCAACCGTGTTTATGGTGTTGCCTCCACCATGAACTGTAGGGAATGAGGCCCATAGCGTTTTGGCTAGAAACTTGATAGTAGAGAGCAGTCTAGGAGAGGCCATCTTGGAGACACACTTGCATCTAGGGAAGGCCCGGAGGCTATACACGGAGTTACCCAATCGGGAGCTTGGCTCTTGTGAGGGGTGTTGACGGTAGTTATCATCCATCAAGAACCATGACATAACTTGAATAAATGCATAGAAACCATTACCAACATAGACTTACGGGCTTAAACAAATAATTTCCATGAGTTTTGGTGAAATTGTGTTTCTGCAGGTGTTGACGGTAGTTATTGTATGATTTCATCCATCAACTAAGCATGAAAGAGGGTATAAAAGCAATCACCAAAATAGAATAGGGTTTAAACTGACAGAATTCTACAAGTTTTGGTGAATCTATATTTTACAGGGAGTAATCAAGAAGACCAAGCATTTTTGGCACCAGTTGCCAGGGAAGGTTGATGGCAATACAAAGAAAATAGATGCTCATTGCACCACACCATTGTGATCGAGAAACCATATAAATCTTTATTCAAACAGGCTTACCCTTATCTTTTGTCTACTTGTGTATCTTATGCAGGGTAATGTATGATTGAATTTAACCTTCCAAAGAACTTCGTTGAAAAATCCAGAAGCTTTGAACGAGCTAAGCTCAAGAAGACTACAAATCTGCAACCAGAAAACACTCGCTTAAGAAGAAGTTTGACACCAGAGTTTGAGGCCATGGCTAACAAAAGTCTTCGTGAATTCTCTGCTCCAATCCACCGCTAACATCCGTACTGGACCACCTATTGATGTTGGAGACATTAGATTTGAGCTCAAGCCAGCGCTTATCAATATGGTGCAAGCTAGTCAGTTTTGTGGAAAGGCACACAAGGATGCGAATGCACATCTCCAACACTTTCTAGAGATTTACAGCACCTTCACCATCAGAGGAGTAGCCAGAGATGCTATTTTGCTCTGTCTGTTCCTATTTTCACTGCTTGGATATGTGCTTCACTGCTTTCCTATCAAAGTTCTTTCCCATTGGCAAGACAAATGCTCTACGAGCAAAAATCATAAGTTTTAGCAACAGCATGATGAATCTATCCCGGAGGCATGGAAACGCTTTCAAGACTACATCTCAGAATATTCTCACCATGGGATGGAGAATTGGTTGCTTATGCAGACCTTCTACTATGGATTGAACACCAACACCCGTGAGACAATGGATAATGCTGCTGGAGGCGCTATTCTATCACTCACCACCAGTTAAGCAACTGCTCTTGTTGAGAAGATGGCATCCAACCCAAGTTAGAATGAAGAACGAACTCAACCTCGCAAGAGAGGGGGGAATGCACCAGCTTAAGGAGGTGGACATGCTATCTGCCAAGATGCATCTGCTGATGAAGAGGCTTGACGACTGTGGGAGTATAGACTCGTATACCCGGATGACACTACATGGGCCGCACCATCAAAGCTGGCCCAGCCCAGAAGACAAAGACGTGCAGCGCAAGGCTGCACCGCACGGTTATTATACTAGCTTGGATAGTTTACTTGTAATCTTGTCCCTTCAGACTATATAAGGAGGGGCAGGGATAGATCCCACAACTCAGATCTCATCTCATCTACGAGCAATACAATACAGCAACACACAGGACAGCGCACCTTCACCGATCAATCTACTACCTTGGGCATACCCCTTCGGTAGACTATCGTCGGTATTCTATCGACAATTGGCGCAGCCAGGTAGAGGGTGTGCTTTCTGATCCCATGGCGAACAAGATGGAAATCTTTTTTCGTCGTCATCGACAACGGCAACGGCATCGGCGGCGACGAACCAGATGGAATTTTCTTCAACAACATCGTCAACGGTGAGCGGCGCTCGAAGGCTTTCTCATCAATATTTATAATCGGGTGTCGTTCTTAGCAACGTTCTTGATTAAGATCGATTTGCCCTTCAAATATCTCAACCAGATTAATTTTTCTGCATGTGCCGACTAGGTCTTCCTCAGTTCATGATCTATTTCGTCTTTTCTGCGGTTCGGTGGCACACGTACTTCCTTGATGGATGAGATTGGTTCCGGCGGACAAGCATCGATGGGTTGGATTCCACATCCGTACCCGATACGACCTCGCCTCTCGGTCCTGCCTTCCGTGCCTTCGAATTCAAGCTCGTCACCCCATGACATCGGCACGTCATCAAGTCGCAATAGCCAGACGCCGACGCCAACTGACAAATCGTGAGTTCTGAGGACGACCAAACAAAAAGGAAAGACCTGGACTCGATGCGTCAACATGTATTAGATCTGATCTGATTTTAGCAACCTTGAAGATCATGATCATGCAAGAAATTAAGGAGTAGGCACGCATACGTGCTAAGAAGCAGCGCATGCTAGCACCCGTGCATGTACAAGGATGGACTCGACGTACGTGACAGAAGCGGCCATCTACTCAAGACATCGTGGCACGACCTCATTAAAAACAGCAAGCCTAGAACCACGTCGAGCTATCACGTGAGTCACATCAAGCGACTCCTCGACACGCCAACCACTCCGCTCGACGTCAATCAAGCTAAGTGATATTTTTTAATATTTTTCTACACATTCTTCAATCTCCTATATATCTCCGGAAATTATCTTCATGGTTTTTCGCCGCCGACCTCTCCAAAAGCCCCGACAAAGCTCGGGCACTTGCCGACAATTTCTCCATAAGCCCTGACAACGCTCGGGCACTCTGAAGATTTTCTCCGCCGACGAGATACTGAGTATCTCTCCAGTTTTCTTCTCTCAAAAGTTGCGTAACATACCTTGGTAGCACACGCCTTAATCCATGAAATCTGTCTTCGTCCCATAAGTCCATCACACAAATGGTCATGTTAAGGACACCTCTGAACCAGACGTCGGGTCAGGTGCTTAAACGTAACAGGCCAACTATCAGGGGAAATTACGTGACCTGACAAGAGCAAGAAACGGACAATCTTGCTATGCATTCTACAATATTAGGATACGCTCCAAAACATACATCATGTACTACCCACTGTACATATTTATTTTGCAGGAACTCGCCGCCGAGCTCTCGTCGCTCCTCGCCGTCCTCATGCTTGTTCGGACACCATTTCCGACCACTGCTGGGGACACGTCGCCGGACTCGCCGCCAAGCTCTCGTCGCTACTCGCCGTCCTCGTGCTGCTCGGACACCGTTTCCAACCACGCGGGGGATTCGTCGTCACTTCTCTCCATCCTCGCGCTGCTCGGACACCGCCTCCGACCACGCTGGGGACTCGTCGTCACTTCTCGCCGTCCTCGCGCTGCTCGGACACCATTTCCGACCACGCTGGGGACTCGTCGCTGGACTCGTCGCCACTCCTCGCTGTCCTCGCGTTGCTCGGACACCGCCTCCGACCACGTTGGGGACTCGTCGCCGCTCCTCGCCGTCCTCGAGCTGCTCGGACACCGTTTCCGACCACGCTGGGGACTTCGTCGCCGGACTCGTCGTCGCTTCTCGCCGTCCTCGCACTGCTCGGACACCGTCTCCTACCATGCTGAGGACTCGTCGTCGCTCCTCGCCATCCTTCGAGCTGCTCGGACACCGTTTCCGACCACGTTAGGGACTCGTCGCCGGACTCATCGTCGCTTCTCGCCGTCCTCGCACTGCTCGGACACCGTCTCCGACCACGCTGGGGACTCGTTGTCGCTCCTCACTGTCCTCGAGCTGCTCGGACACCGTTTCCGACCACGCTGGGAACTCGTCGCCAGACTCGTCGTCGCTTCTCGCCGTCCTCGCACTGCTCGGACACCATCTCCGACCATGCTGGGGACTCATCGTCGCTCCTCGCCGTTCTCGCGCTGCTCGGACAACGCCGCCGACCTGGCTGGGGACTCGTCGCCGTTCCTTGCTGTCGTCATCGCTTCTCGTCGCCACCGACCACGCTGAGGGTCTCGTCGCCGAGCTATCAAGACACTCCACGCTGTTCGGATCAGGATGCTGATCTTGGGCAGCACATCGGGGGTCTTGATATGCATCTCGCCTGTTCGGAAGATTTTTTCCGAGTGCTTGCTGTGCTCGGGAACTTCATCGTCGCCTCGTTTGATCGGAAGATTTTTTCCGTCGTCGCCTCGTCTGATCGGAAGATTTTTCCCGATCACTTGATGTGCTCGGGGACTTCGTCATCGCCTACTCGGAAGATTTTTTCCGATCACTTGCTGTGCTCGGGAACTACGTCATCGCCTCGCCTGCTCTGGAAGATTTCTCCCGATCACTTGCTGTACTCGGGGACTTCGTCGACACTTCACATGATCAGCAAGAATAAAGACTTTGACCCTGACACCACCTACTATCAGGCTCGGTGACTAAGTGGATACACTTCACCTAACGGTGAAGGTATTGTTTCTGGCGAACCAAAAGTGGATACACTTCACCAAAGAGAAAATCTTTTTAATTTTTTTTTCTGAGCTCCTTACATCCGTCTGATCAAGCAATTCCGAAGATCTGCACCTCCCAACGAATGCAAGGTGCTCGGGGACTAGCTGTGGGGGTATAGACTCGTATACCCGTATGGCACTACATGGGCCACACCATCAAAGCTGGCCCAGCCCAGAAGACAAAAACGTACGGCGCAAGGCTGCACCGCACGGTTATTGTACCAATTTGGATAGTTTACTTTTAATCTTGTCCCTTCAGACTATATAAGGAGGGGCAGGGATAGATCCCATAACTCAGATCTCATCTCATCTACGAACAATACAATACAGCAACACACAGGACGCGCACCTTCACTGATCAATCTACTACCTTGGGCATACCCCTCGGTAGACTATCACCGGTATTCCGTCGACAACGACTGAGGCGGTGAAAAAGTAGAGGTCAAGCACAATCATGATTCCTACATGACATGTGAAGAATGTGGAGGCACTGGCCACTTAGGCCATAGATGTGAACTACATCAGCAACAACGATGACCGAGCCAGTGAAAAAATAGAGGTCAAGCACATTCATGATTCATACATGACATGTGAAGAATGTGGAGGCGCTGGCCACTTAGGCCATAGATGTGAACTACATCAGCAACAACACCAATTACCGTCCTTAGAATCAAGGTTGGAATCAGCAATACAGGCCAAATTACTCAGGTAATTACCAAGGTAATAACTACAACACCTTTAACACACCTTTGAGAGATTTATTTTCTGGACAATCTAAACTGTTGGATCAAATATCGAAGAAGCTAGTCTTCAATGACAAGTTGCTAGAAACCATCAATAGCAGAATGGATAGATTTGCCCCTGCCATTAAGAATCAGCATAGCTTCAATAAGATGCTAGAGTCCCAAATAGCTCAGCTGGCATCTTCTGTCCCTCCGGCCAATGAAGGAAAGATTTCGGGTCAGCAGAAAGAAATATTAACTAGCAAATCTTGTGGACATATTCAATGCAGGATGGTACCACATAGATCGACACACAGGAGGATGGAAAGATGAATCTATGCCAGAGAAGAAGGGAGATCCAGGAAGATCCCGTCATACCAATAGCCATTGGACAAGACAGTCTTTGAAGAAGCAATATGTGACTTTGGTGCAAGTGTCAACATTATGCCCAAGGATAATCTATGAGAAATTCATGGAGATACATTACTGCACACTGACCATGTGTTTGTAGCTTGCAGACCAGTCACTTTGCTACCCAAAGGGCATTCTTGAAGATATCTGTGTACGAGTTAGACACTCATATGTACCTGCAGATTTTGTGGTAGTTGAGACAGGAGAAGATGAGAAGTCACCTATCATCTTGGGACGACCATTCCTGTGCACTGCAAAGGCCATCATCTACGCCGACAGTGTCAAAATCTGTTTCACTATCAAGGGTAAGAAGGAGAGATTCACTTTCAAGAACAAGACACTACAAACTCTTGCCTATCCGCTGACACCGTATATCTACGAGGACAAGCCAGCACAAAAGAAGACAACCAAAAGGAAGAACAAGGCCAGGCAGACACATACTGAAGCAGTGAGGATGATCAACTCAGTCAAAGCTGAATACGATCACCTCCTTGCATCACCACACCTGCCTAAATTAGAAGATCCAGGCGTACCGACGATCAAGTGCACAATCAACTGGAGAATCTTCCACAAGACCTTCTGCGACACTGCATCAAGTGTCAACATAATGGCCAAGGTAAGTTATGAATTCTTATTTGGCAAGACACTCTTGTATCCCACCTACACGCAGCTGTAGATGGTGGACCAGACGTTGAGGTCCCAGAGGGGATTGCAAAAGTTGTCATGGTAAACATTCAGAATCACTATGTCCCCACTGACTTCTTAGTTCTAGACATGGGAGAGGAAGAGTACGATCCACCAATAGTACTTGGAAGACCATTCCTCAACACCACATGACCATTCATCTATATGAGATCAGGAGAGGTACACAACTTACGAGCAGCCAAAGAAGAACAGATCAAGGAGGAGATGCCGTTCATCCCAACGCCAGAAGAACCAACCACCCTAAGGATGGTTGGGCAGACTATGAAGGAGAAGTTGTAAGGAGTGATGAGACTCCTACATCAGAAGAGATGAAAAGTGAGAAAGAAGAGACTGTGAAGGACGAGTCCCTAACCTCAACATCAACATCAACTTCACTAACTAGAAAAGAATGTAGGAAGGAGTCACCTTCCAGTTCATCATCAAAGGTGCAACCAAGGTCACCACTACAACCCAACGATGCACCAAGCAAAGAATGAACAAGACAAGAAATCCTGTTTGGAGGACTCTAAATCACCGAGCCTTCGCCAAAAGGTAAACTTGGTACTCATCCATATTTCTTTCTCAGCATTGCATAATTTCTCTTTAGCATATTAGTGTAAGTAGTTGCATATTTACTTTGCTGCATTTGCATTAGAAAAAAATATATTTATTGCATTGAAAAACTCTAAGCCCATGTGAATGATCTTGTGGCATAGCTTATAAGAATATTCACTGTGGTGGCATAAAAATAAAAATATAGGTTGCATGCATATAGAATAGGTTATTGCATCGTGTACAATTTGCATTCATAAAAAAAAATGTGGGCACATGAAGGTCCACACATTTATAAAAAAATTCCAAAAAAATATGGGCACATGAAGGCCTATTCGTTTAAGGGAGCTTTCTACTGGAAAACTGTCACTAACCATGGAGTGGTACTGTTCTAACCTACTCTATGAGAATTGGTATTCTTATTGGCAATTGTGTTCTGCAGGATAGTACATGATCAAGAGCTAGTCCAACCCGGCACCTACATGTTGCTGGCACATCTGCTCTAAGAAGGATCACTCAACTTCAACATCACGACCACGTCATCATTCAGCTTGGGGGAGAGCATCCTCCACTTATCTAGTTAAGTATAAGCTTCCCACCTTATCGCTTTACTATATTGCTTTTTGAGTGTGTTAGTTTGTAAAATAAAGATTTCCCTTAGTTTAGTTTGGTGTGATTTCTTATGTTTGAAATAAAATAAAATAAAATAAAGAGAGAGTACTTAAAACAGTTTTGCCCAGATAAATTGAACTCTATAGATGGAAGCCAAGCATAGAATTGATAATTAGCACTTCACCTTAATCCCTTTTTAAGTGCCTAGTTTTCAGACCTAAATTATCCCAAGTTTTAAATACAACTGTTTTAACATAAAGATTTACTTTGAACCTGAAAGTTGTGGGTAGCGAATGCTTGATCTAAATCTAGGTGATTGAGGGATATAATATAGAAAGTTTAAGTTCCTATTTATCTTGTTGCTAGTGATACTTGAGTTCTGGAGATTTATTTTGAAAATTCTAAAAACCTACATGATGAGTTCCCGTATGAAAGAGCTTAAATTCCTACCACATGCATATATCATAGAATAGGAAAAACACATATACATTATATGCTGCTTGCTTTGCATTGAAGTGTTGTCAAGCTTTGTTGATACCTCGAAAACTTGTCATGCTTTTAAAATCAAGATTACGTACACGCCACATTCACGTGCTGCTCCTGCACTAGGAGTACACAAAGACATGCCTTCCATCTAGACCCACTTAAAAATATTCTACTCCTACACTGAGAGTAACCACCAAAAATAGCCCATGAATTATTCCCCAAATAAATGCTCCTAAGTTCTTATTACTATCTCTCAAAAATCCTGTTGCGGAGAAGAGACATGTGGCTATGCTAAATGTGAGATGAGAGAAAACAATGGCTATAAAGATGCCCGCCTGTGAGGTAAAAATGGACAAGTATCCGAATGAATAAAACAATAGGTACTTAGATGCCCGCCTAAAAAAAGAGAAGAAAAAGAGAAAAGAAAGAGATAGCCCATGTTGTCCTGCAACGTAATTCTTAAGTTTTAAAAAAGAGAGATATTTTTAAGGAGCAAAAGTAGAATTAAGTTAACAACCATATATTCACCTACCACTACATATCCACACTCATGCATATTTTGATTTGATTGTATGACTTATTTCTCTGGATCCATTGTTTGACTTTACAATATATACATTGCAGGTATATATGAGTTGTTTCCTTACCCATGAGCTCCACATAAGCTATTAGTGATAGGGTGAGAGAGAGAAGGCATACATTACTATTGCCTTGGTGAGGATCCACAAATACCACATATTGAGAGACTTGAGAGGGTCATACAAGAGAATCTCTGAGCTTTACTTTAAAAACTTACAAAAACTCCAGGATAAAGAGTTGAGCAAAAGAACTTGAACGATAGTGCTTGGCTTAGACATTCTGTCCTTTAATTATCCAAGACAAGAGAAGGTTACAAGCTCCATAGTTAAGGGTAATAAAGGTAACACTAAAGGTCAGAATAGTTCACTCTAATTCTTTGGCAATTTTTGTTTGAACACATAATTATTTCTAAGGGGTAACTCTAAAGAACTTCTGTATCTATTGTTAAGTGTTTGGACACCAGAAAACCCGCCGCGAGCGGCTTCTCACGTGGGAAAAAGATGCAGGCGTGCCAGTGTACTAAGTACACAAAAATAAAATATGGGAGCATGTATTTTATTAACATCATGAGTTTAATAAATACAAATTCCCGATGTGCAGTTGTACATAGCCGGCTAGCGGCGATCTAACTTAGGCGATGTGGTCTTCATGATTCGTGAGGCCTCGGAAGGTGCTCCACTTAATTACCCTTGTGAGCTAGCTCACAGAGTACCTCCGATTCTGCTGTCGTGGTCGTCGTCTTCAATCTTCGCTTCATGTCTCCATTCGTGTGTGTTGGTGTAGATGTGGGTGGCGTCGGCGAGTTCATGGCCTCGTCAGTCCATGAGTCGGTACAGCGGAGCCGGAAATCGGCTATGCCCGCCTACGTCGTTCGCCTCGTCGGTGTCGAACGGCGCGTGGTGTTGTGGTAGCAGCATTTGCATGGTCTGTGTAGATCGGATTGCTTTGGACTTCTTTGACAGCGTCGTCGTAGTACGCTGATCAGCTTGATCATAATGGAGTTGTTGGAGTGGTTGTTGATGAAGACTTGTATCGCGCCTGGCTTGCATCTTCATTGAAGATAGATGGTGTATACGTGCATATGCTTCGCTTCCTGGAGCAGCACTTGGGTCCAGGTTCTCGGCCATCTTGGCTTAGCCTCCTGTTCCCCTATGAGTGCGTCGAACTCCGGCAAGGGCGATGCCTGCCAGAAGGCGCGACCTCCTCAGAGCGCACGGACTCACTCGGCAGCATCATCATGGTAGTAGTAGATGGAAACTTGCATCTTCTTGCACGTAGATGAAACGTGCATGGATGGCATGTACGTGCGTGCATATACACACGCTCCCAACTTGCTTTGCTCTCTTGCTTCATGAAGTGGATGTACTTGTATCTTCAAGTTTTGTCCCGGTGGCCGCGTCCTCGGCTCGGTTTCCTGCTCTGCGCCATGGGCACGTCCGGTAAAGTTGAAGCCCGCCGGCGAGGCTCCGTCTCCTTGTGGCGCGACGACTCTCGCAGTCCGGTGCCGCCTTGATCGTCCGGTGCTGCCTTGATCGTTTGGTTGTCGCATCATTCGCTTCACGGCCGGCCGTGACATAGACATTCTCCATCGACGTGACGATTCTCACAGTCGAGCGCCGCCTCGATCGTCCGGCTGATGCATCATCCGCTTCTCGGCATCGGATCAACGAGCATGTGTCTGTGCAAGATCAGAAGAAATAATCTATGATTAGATTAGTTTCTTACCCATGGAAGAGATGAACGCCATCTCCTTGCTTGTGGCCTCCGCCTCTGGAACAAGATGTGCGACCTCGCCTGATTGCCGGCGTGAACACGCTCTTGTTTCCTTCCGGGATGGCTGGCTTGGTTGCTCTTTTTTGTCGATGGAAAAAAAAAAAAACGGATAGATCTCCCCCCTTTGGCGTGGAGGCCTAGGCAGGCAGAAGTAAGGGTCATACTTGCACGTGCGCCCGTATGTTTGTTACAAATGAGCGAGATATTAGGGGCAGCTTCCAAGATTATCCTCAGCTCATGCATATCCATCCAGCGCACGTCATTGCGCCTCTACTCCGTACACAAGATAAATGAACCCTCCTCCTGGCTGAGCAATGGGCCCAAACAATATACAATGCTGTAGATTATTTATCCTTTCACATACGTAATCCTTGAGACATGGGCCCAATGATAGAGCTCTGTTGCATCTCTCGTGAGACAAGCAAGTCCAAAAATTCGTGCACGGATGTCTTGCTGATAGTTCATATATGTGTATACCCACAAGAGTTTGAGGATATTTTAGATCACGTACCCAGTCATGCTGCGTCACGACCCGATCGACGTACAATTATTACACCAAAAATAAACGGTACACGCCGACATACATATACGAGTTGTACAGTCAGTTCTGAGCGTATACAAGCATATGTGCGTGTATGACAATACTTGTTAGCTTTTTTTTTTATTTGAATGCCACAAGCATAACCACGTTCATGCATGGCCTGTAGCGTACATACATTTTTTATATAATTGCACACTAGCACACACAAATATGGATGCATGCCGGAGGATTTAGGGTTGTCAAAAACCTATCAAACAAATGCCCCCCACCAAGACGAGTTTGGATGACGCGTAGCAAGTCCAGACTCGGCTTGGTGAAGAAAACGACCAAGATATACGGGCGCAACGACAGGTTGCCGGGTATCTTGGCGACATCATGCCGACTCCAAGGGATGGCGTGGAGACTTCCATTGGACCATGTCATGACGTCAGCCAGTGGAAAGTCGTAGGAACTCTGTTGGAGCCACGTTGCGGCGTCAATCAACGGGGCGTAGTGAAGCTCCGCCGGGGCCGTGTCGTGGCATTGGCAAGCAAGAAGAATGGTTTTTCGTTGAGGCCGTATTGCGACATTGGCCAACGAGCATATCGGGCTTCATTGGGGCTGTGTTGCAGCATCAGCCAATGATGTGTCCATCAGGTCCATATGGCAGTATCAGCCAATTGGACGCCCTCAAGTTATCTTCGCCTTGCGGTGTAAAACCCGTGTCACTTGACAAAGAAGTTTATCAATCCGACAACCACTATATTACTGTGTATCATGGTGCGAGCCTGACGGGTTGAAGGGTTTCACAACATTGACGCTATCCGCACTGGTGCGCCAACACTGCTCCTACTACAAGAGATGTGACCTTCTGTGACGATTTTACAATGACAACAAAGGAATTTATCACTAACTTATTTAGTTAATGACGAAATTCAAGATCCAGTCTTAGTTAATGATGAAAATTTATTACTTGTCACTAAGTCCAATTCAAAATCGTCATTAACTATTTTGGCATCATGGTTAAGACAAATGTTCATTCGTCATAGTTATTCGTTAAATAAAAACACTACGATATCAATATTTATGGTGTGTTTGGGAGGGCTCCTCCACATGGGCTTCTCTGGAGGAACCAGAGCCGTTTTGGAGGATCCTAGCAAACAGTTTACCTGTTTGGAGTTGTTTTCAGTGAAAAATGGAGACCTCGGAGTTTGAAACACAAGAAGCTTACCAAACACACCCTTAGGGGCCGTTCGGTTAGGCTCATTCCTGGCTGGAACAAGGCTAGGATGATTCCTGATATTGCATCGCAGTATAAAATAGAGCAACGTTCCAGCCGAATCTATTCCAGAACTTAGTTCCGTGACAACCGAACGTGGCCTTAGTTGGCAGTATGACATCAAGAAATTAATTATTTAGGTTGTAACCAGTAATTTGCATATAATGATTCATAAAAAACATTTTGCATATCGGTAGACAATATATTTTGTAACACATATGAACTCACACTATCGCATAATTTACCATATTAAAAATCATTCTCAATTTCTCAATGCATAATTCTATCATATGTTAATATTAAATTCTTATTTGGTTTTGACTTCGGACTGTCGATCGTTAAATTTATTTCACTTTAACCGCTCGTGGTCATCATCCACTCACACGCTATATTAAAACCCTTCTCTCCTAACTTTTAACATGAACCCACATGTCTGGAAAAATTGGAGCCAGCCCGCCAAGCACAAGCCCATTATCTAGCTGCGTGCTCACCCAGCCAAAACCCCACCCTGCTCGCAGTGCCACCAGACCACATGCCGCCGCCCACTTCCATCGGAAAAAAAGAAGCGGCGCCCCAGCACAGGCTCTCGGGAGAGCGAACGCGCCAGCGCCCTTGGCGGGCGGCCAGCAGCCATGACCGGTGCCTCGCGGAGACCTCGGCCCCTCCCGGCGGCGACGTCGGCTCACGGTTCGCCCACGCCTCTCCTCTGCTTAGCTCATCCCCTCCCGGCAGCGACCTCGGCCCCTCCCGGCGGCAATCTCGGCTCGCCCGTTCCCCACCAGCGACCTCAGATCGATGCGTCTTCAGGTAGCTCGCGATTCCCTCAGCTCACCTCAGGCCCAACCCCATCCGAGTTCCTGTCCTCTGCACTGTCGGCCATATCTAGAGCTCCCCCTGTCTCCCTCTGCCCGGCCAGATCCAAAGAAGGGAGCTGCTATCTCCCTCTGCACTTGTATTCGAGACTTGATTAATTTCACTAGTATCTGCAGTTATAGATATATTAGTAGAGCCATTTGTTTTAGGTCATTTACATGATAGATCTAGTTCATCGATATTCTTACTTCTGCTGACAATACAGACAGATTTTAGCACATTGTACTCTGCAATTTCCAATGTTAGTTTCAGAAGTATAGTATGTTTTTGGAAAGTTAAACCAAAATATCTGATAAGTCATTGTACCTGCAGTTTCTTAGTGTGACACTCAACAGTTAGCAAATGGGGCATTATGGATAGACAATGCAGTATAACATTTGTGAATGTTGTAGCCTGGATATTGTAGCTCCACTTGGATATTGGCATGACTGCTTTTTTAGCAAATGGGGCATTATAGATAGACAATGCAGTTAGCTACACTTGGATATTGTAGTATGCCTGTTATTTTTTGTTGTTTCTTGTTTTTGTAATGGGGCATGTTCTAGCAGCTAAATATTTTTCTTGTTTTCTGAAACAAACATGCATTGTTATAAGAACATTGGCAACTAAATAACATTTCTCTTTTTGAATAGAAGTGGATAACACTTATACTGCACAAAGGACACTGTTAAATTGATACATATTTGACTAATGTCTTATTGTGTTTCCCCCAAGAGGTTGGCTTCTGATTTCTTGTACATTATATATATCACTGTGAATACGTACATACCTCAGAACTTTAGTAATTATCTAGCTGGTGCTTAACTGGGAACTTTAGTTTCATGGACCTAGAAACAGGTGAGCATGTATTTTGGTACTATTTATTCATGGTGTTGGAAAAAACAAAGGAAAATAATGGTAGATCCATATGGATTGCAACTAATTTTGATAGTTTCCCTTCCCATATCCATGCTGTACACAACAAAAATATGTTTATGCATTTTGTCAGGGTCCAGATTTATATGTTTATTAAATATGAAGAGAATGTTTAAAGCAAAATAAATCCTGAGTGCCCTTAACAATAGGGAAACTAATTGTCTTGAATTTGTTATGATGTTTACTAACTAAGAAAATGCATCTGCTCATATTACTGTGAGTTTAGAGAGTGATGAGTTTATTTTTCACTTGAGTCGTAATTATGGTTTGACTTAGGTGGAATTTTATATCCTAAGACTGTAGTTTGAGATCAAATTAGCAACCTTTTGCTAGCAGCAGCACCATACATAGTTGATAGCAGTGCTGAACTAAGAAAAGTGCATCTGCTCATATTACAGTGTACAGCTTGTCTACTTAGTTGATAGCAGTGCTGAACTGTAGTGAACGTTGTGCTGAACTGCAGTGAATATAGTATTGAACTGCAGTGAACGTAGTGCACCTAGAAGCTATTACTTTTAACTTGGCACATCAATTTTTGAATGCTGATATTTTTTATATGATCTTAATACGGACTTAGCATATGGATGGTTGATTTAGATAGGGAGTAATCTGATCTTAACATTTGTGCTTGAATCTGAAGGTGGGATTGCACTTAGGGATCATATACCTATATTTCCACACCATCTCACGCCTCTGCTTCCGCACATCGCTGCAGCTCCTATATTTCCACACCACCTCACGCCTCTGCTTCAGCACATCGCTGCAGCCTGTCAGTGTGCCGTTGGACTAAGGTACGGTTTCCCCGGTACTACTAATTACGTATTGTACTTATGGCGAACCTCTCATTAAACTACAGTGCCAAGTAGCAGCTTATGGCACAAGCAGCTTAAGCTGTACTGAACTTGTTCAGTATATATGAGAAAGCATATTAATCTGCATGCCGCTGAGCATTAATTTGAAGGCTGCAGTGAACCTGTTAAATATTTTTTTTCTAGGTTAAATATTCGGTTATCTTTATCTAGAAAATTACAGTTGTCATTACCCAGAAACTATATTTTGTGTCTATAATTCACTATGTTTCGTGTGTTTCTCCAGGCTTAATGTAGCAAGAAGTGAAAAGATAACCTTGGTATTGATGGATAAACCAGTTCTTGCCATCCGGATATGTTGACATGTTTGCCGAAGCCTATGAAGAGCTTACAATCTTTGACATATTGTCGCTGGATGTAGTCGACTCCATGTACTATGTACTATGCACACATCGACTTCCTTGTGTGGTCTATTATTGTTATCCAGAACAATCTATGCAAATATCCAATTGTGCTAAGCTACTATTGTTGGAATGGGCTCAATTCAATTTGGGTTTTGAAATGGAAATGAAAATTCTTTGTGTAAATGAGCTTGATGGTTTGAAAATTTAGCCCACAACTAAATTTGTCTTGTAATGGCCTATTAAGGGCAAGGGCCTAGCAAGCCCTAGCAACCGAATTGTGATGAAAATCAACCGTCAAAAGCACGTGACGCCATAAGTATTGTCACTAAAAGAACAGTGATGAAACAACTCATTTCGTCACCGATCATGATTTAACACGCTTGATAGGTGACGCTCACATTTTCGTCACCTGAGCATCATTGTTACACATCTGTGATGAAAATCTTAGTATTGGTAATGTAAACATATCGTCATTGAAGGTTATATCTCTTAGTAGTTCGAAGGTGTGGTTTATCAACCTGACGACCACTATGTTACTGTGTATCGTGGTGCGAGCCTGTCAGGTTGAAGGGTTTCACAACATTGGCACTATCCGCACTGGTGCGCCAACACTACTCCCGAAGTAGCGAAGAGATAGACCTGAAACACTACTTAAAGAAAACTAGCTTGTCTACAAATGATAGACATGGCTAAGGTCTAAGTGATGATAATATAGCCCAAATCATTAGAATATGAGAACGGTGTTTTTATTATTATTTTTTTAAAAAAATGTTGGCTCTCCCGTTTGCATCAGCTATACGAGTAGCTTGAGATAGAACAGCCAGGGAGATATTACCATTAGGCGTCGTTGCGTGACCATGGCAACATGACTCCCATGATTTTGCCTCGTTGTGTGTGTTTGAGTGTGTGGACTTCTGCTTTGGTGTCTCCATTGGGGTGATGGGAATTCTTGCATGAGACTCCCTTGCATTGAGATGAACCACGGCCCACTCGCCCTCTCTAACATGGAGGCGTAGGTATGGCCAAGTTGGTGTTGTGTTGTAGGTAACGGCTAATGAATTCGCCATCATTTTTGCCGAGGATGGTGAATGACTACCTCCGCCTCCCGCCTGATGTTGAGCTTGATTGAGCTCATTTGGCAGGTACCCAGTCACTTCTTTGGAGACCCTTTTTCTTTCCTGCTTTTTTTGGTTTTTTGTTTTTTGTTTTTTTTTGAAACTTGCTTCAGCATACTAGGAACTTGGAGGGTAGCCATCCACCTTTGTGTTGCTAGGTAGATCCTCGCTGGCGTTGTGTTTTTTCTGGTCCCTTGTTGTCACCTTCCAGGGTGACAAGTGGCTACACACTTAATGCAACTTAATGCACCAAGTAGCCCTTTTCTTGCTCTTCTTCTATACTCTTCCCTAGAGTGTGTGTCGCATCATGTTGGGAAGCGCGAGTAGTGTGGTCACCTCACCGCTTAGGAGTGACCCAAATCATCTTCCCACTGCCCCCAGCTGTCGACGGGATGCCGGCAATAGTCTACCGAGGGGTATGCCCAAGGTAGTAGATGATCGGTGAAGGTGCGCCTGAGACGAGCGAGAGTTGCGCAGTTAGCACGAGACATAAGGTTTATACAGGTTCAGGCCGTCGTGAGGCGCAATACCCTACGTCCTGTGTGTTGCTGTATTGTATTGCTAGTAGATGAGATGAGTCAAGGGGATCCCTGCCCGCGTTATATAGTCCGGGGGCGGGGTTACAAGTCAGTTTTTCTATACATATCAGATTACAATCCTAGCCGAACAAGGAAACTACTCGACTAGATATTAGGAAGGTTATTTTCTTGGCCGCCAAGGCTTCGGCGGATATACATGATCTTCTGAAAAACGTGTAGACGACGCGTCCTTGGCAGTCCGGGCCTGATCGGATGTCTTGGCCCATGTATAGCCATGCGGGTATATGGGTTTATACCCCCACAGCTAGTCACCGAGCACTTTGCATTCGTCGGGAAGTGCAGATCTTCAGAATTTCTTGACCAGACGAATGTAAGGAGCTCCGATTTTTTTTAAAAAAATCTTCTCCTTGGTGAAGTGTATCCACTTTCGGTTCGCCAGAATCAATACCTTCACCGACAGGTGAAGTGTATCCACTTAGTCCCCGAGCCTGATAGTAGGTGACGCAGGCACGTGGTGTCAGGGTCAAAGTCTTGAGTCTTGCCAATCATGCAAAAACTTGATGGAGTCCCTGAGCACATCCAGTGCTCGAAAGCGCTGACGAAGCGATGACGTAGTCCCCGAGCACATTCAGTGCTCAGAAGCGCAGACGAAGCGTTGACGTAGTCTCCGAGCACATCTAGTGCTCGGAAGCGCTGACGAAGCGTTGACGTAGTCCCCAAGCACATCTAGTGCTCGGAAGTGCTAATGAGACGACGAAGTTCCCGAGCACGTCCAGTGCTCGGAAACGCTAACGAAGCGACGAAGTCCCCGAGCACACCCAGTGCTCGAAAATGCTGACGAAGCGACAAAGTCCCCAAGCACATCCAATGATTGGAAATGCTGACGAAGCGACAAAATTCCCGAGCACATCCAGTGCTCGAAAACACTAACAAGCGACGAAGTCCCCGAGCACATTCAGTGCTCGGAAACGCTAACGAAGGACGAAGTCCCCGAGCACATCCAATGCTTGGAAATGATGACAAAGCGATGAAGTCCCCGAGCACATCCAATGCTCAGAAACGCTGACGAAGCGACAAAGTCCCCGAGGACATCCAGTACTCAGAAATGCTGACGAAGCGATGAAGTCCCCGAGGACATCCAGTGCTCGGAAACGCTGACGAAGCGATGAAGTCCCCGAGGACATCCAGTGCTCGGAAACGCTAACGAAGCGACGAAGTCCCCGAGCACATCTAGTGCTCGGAAATGCTGACGAAACGACGAAGTCCCCGAGCACATCCTGTGCTCGGAAGCGCTGACGTAGAGGCGACACTTCAACTTCTCAAGTATCCCGTAGTCTTTATGGGAGTATCCGAACCGTTGCTTTGACTATATAATGGTCCCGAAACGATTCGCCATCTTCCTTTACGCGACGCGCAGCAATCATTTGAACAAATAACTCTACTGCCAACCCTAGCCGCTGCCATCTAGGGTTTCTGCTTCCGCTGATTCAAAATCTGATTCCGCTCGGATTTTTCCAATTCACCCTTCCTCCGACCCAGATCCACAATCAATTTCGAAGAAATGGCTCCCACGAAGAGTTCGCGTGTGCCTCCGAAGAAGGCAAAAGAGCCGCAGCATGGAGGGCTCCGCCTGGACCACGAGTGGCAGCCTTCTACGATGACGGAGAAAGCCATTTTGACCTTGGTGGAGAAGGGGTTGCTTCCGAATCTTGCCACCGCTGGGTGGAGGCCATCCGGAGGTGAGCCATACCCTATGCCCAATACGAATGAGATGACTGTCTTTGCCGATTATTTTCTCCGTGGGTTTGGCACTCCGTGCCACCCTTTTCTTCGCAAACTTCTTGATTACTACAAAATCTCCTTGTGCCATCTTCATCCGAATTCTATCTTCCACGTATCCATTTTTCCTGTTTATGCTTTGAAATCAAGTGGGGGAGGGGTGTCTCGAATTGCCGGGGGAGTGTATCTAAAGCTTAGGGACGGGATATCGGCGCACTATCTTTCTATCCCTCTCAATACCAGCATTCGAGACTTGAACAAGAGATGGTTCTATCTCCCGAACCAAGATCCTCATGTCCGGTGTGCCGTCGATCAGTTACCCGAGAGGAAGCCAAGCTAGTCGGACAAACCGGGATCAGACGAGATGGAATAGGTGCATGAGCTGTTGGATATTCTGAAGGGCATGAAGCTGAACGGAGTTGGAGTAGCTGCCAATTTCTTGAGGCGCCGGGTGCAGCCTTGCAAGGAGAGGGTTCACCCTGCTTATGAGTGGATCGGTGAATCTGATTCGACCAGGGAAGTGCCTGAGCACATGTCGTCTTCTGAAGCTGCACTGAGGTTGAAGGAGCTTTTCGATAATTGAACACATATCGACAACCGAGGACAGTAGAAAGCCTTGCACATTGGGAATCCGCCGCCTGAGGTATGCTTGCTTGTAGATTTTTCGCTATTTCTTCCGCTGAATGAAGATCCTTGATATATTGTATGATTGGTTGAAGATACATGGTCAGGACCAGAAGGTCTACTTTTCGAATGTTCCTACTGCGCAGTGGCCTGAAGGCGTCATCCCTCGACACCGTTACCAGCCTGGTAGCGAGGATGAGGATTTTGCAGACCCTCTGATGATGAAGACGATGATGATGACGAAGAGGATGACCAGGAGACCTTCTCTCAGTGAGCAGCTCGAGGCAAGCAGCCAATGGCTGAGAAAGCCGGATCATCGAGTGGAGGTGATCGGAGGCCTGAAGGGACAGTGAAGATTTACAAGGAGCAGACCCATCGTCAGGTGGTGATCTCGATCTCCAGTGAAGATGAAGAACCATCGCCGAAACGCCAGAAGGGAGAAATCCCTCCGACCAGGGGTCCTAGCTCCGATGAAGGGATCATTGGTCGGAAAAAACAATTCACGCGAAAACGCCGTCGGTCGGAGATGTAAGTATTCCGATCTTTTTCTTTCTTTTCTCTGTCGGGCGATCTTTATCCGTCGTCTGTAATCATAGAGCTCATGTCGTTGTCCAAGGGGCCTTCGACCAAAAATGTCAAGGAAACGCTGAGCGGAGGGATTGGTGGTGATGGGCCGAAAAAGAACGCAGACGGCGGTGGTGTGTCTGCCTCATGGCCTTCTGACCATGAGTCACCGCAGGCATCCGGGGGACCAACGCCAGACGATCACACACACGGAGTTCCACTTGAAGGACCAGCAGCCAGGGATCGGACGCCGTCGTCAGAGCAGTTGCCAGAGCGTATTCGTACACCACTAGCATCATCACCTGGTCAGAGAGCAGAGCAACCACAAGAGGACATTGGAGGAGGCCGTCACTCTGAGCCTCATGGTCCAGCGCCCCCGGACGGCTCTAATCACGGAGGAAGACGAGCACGGAACATCACCAGGGGGGTCAAGAGCGGCCTTCTTCCAGCGCCGCGCCGCCCGATCAAGATGTTGAAGAGATCTCCCAGGAAGCCATAGGGCAGGCTCCACCAGCTGTGCTTCATACGTTGAGGAGGACCGGCAACCAATATGTCGTTGTAGTGGAAGAAGAGCAGGCAGACGAGGAGATTGAAGCTCTGAAGGCTGATATCCACTATGCCCGTGCTGACCTGATGAAGGTGCTCGGTCGTCTGGGTCGCTTGTCTGCTCGTGTCCAGGTATTTGGTTCTTTCTTCTAGAGTTACTTTTGCCGCAATTTTGCTTGCCATTGAGTGTTTTGCCTGTTGTCTATTAGGTGGTCCATGATACGGCCGAAGACCGATGAAAGACCCTTCATCACCCTGCTGGAGCCGCCTTGCAGAATGAAGAATTGCAGACGGAGGTGGAACGTGTTGTCAATGCAATGGGGGATCTTCACGAGCAGCGCGATACGCTGCAAGAGCATTGTGCCGACCTGATGGACTCCGAGCAGAAACTGCTGCAGGAGAAAAAAGGTATGACGGCAACCTTAATGCTTGTCATTTGATCCCAGCTTTTCTCTTCTTGATCATGAGGTTTTGATGTGTAGATCTTCAAGATTTGTTTGAGGGCGCGATGAAGCGGAGTACACGCGTCTTCACCTTACTCAGTTGTTCATGCATTGCTCTGTTAAGGTGTACTAAATCATTTCTTGTTTGGTGCAGCCAAAGAGTTAGAGAATGAAGTATCGGTGCTTCGAGAGGCAGCTCGGCGGAACGAGGAGAGTCGCCTAGGTGAGCTTCTTGTGCTTACGAATTGCTTTGTTGCATCTTGTTGACTATTTTTGCTCTTACAGAAATGGAGCCGAGGGATGATACGATGCCTTGGCAGAGGGGGTCAAGCCCGTTCTTGACATCATCGAATATGCCCCTGCTGATCCGCTTGCTGGAGCGCCATGGCCCTTCGATATCATTCGTCGTGGTCAGCAGGCATTGCGGTTCTTCAAGGCTTTATGCTCAGATACCACCGAGAATGTGGCCACCCACGTGCTTGAAGTGGTTCGCTCACACTACCCCGGCGTGAAGAATGACAGGGTGAAGGATGGGTACGCCCGGGGGACCACCATAGAGCAGGAAGACCAGTTGGAGGAGGAGGCGAAACCAGCGGTAGCACTCTTGGCGGTGGACGTGCAGTTATTTCCCACGGAGGGACTTTAATCTTGGACTCTGCAAAAAGCTGTACCTGATCTGCATGTAAAAATACTGAGTTGTGGCATCGAGGTTTTTGTATATGGAGCTTTATGAACTTAATTTGTGTGAATTTATTTTCAATTTGAGTTGGATCCATTCATCGTTAGATGTTGAGTGAAGCTACTTTAGCTTGACCGCATAAGTTGCAGGGTGCCCGAGCAAGGGTCGGGGCTTTCGGAGTAGTCAGCGAGGAGTCAGGACTGTGTGACTTTTGGAGAATCTCAGTGATCGGTGCTCGTGCCTTTTGACGGGGCTTGTGGAGACGCTGCTATCCTGCCCATGCGTCCCCGGGGCTTACGTGGTAGCGAAGATTAACGGCCCAGGCGTCCCTGGGGCTTAGGTGGTGGCGAAGCTGCCTGCGCCTGGCAGGGTTTACGCTTATCATGGGCGATGGCTTCCCGAATCCATCGGGGCGGTCGGTGAAGCGATGACAACATGGCGGCCTAGCAAATGCAGGGCTTATGCGTCAACGTAATTATGCTGCCCGAACAGGTGCGAGACTTATGTGTTGACGAAGTTATGCGGCTCGAGCAGGTGCGGGACTTATGCGTCGACGAGGTTGTGCTGCCCGAATAGGTGCGGGGCATATGCATTGACGAAGTTATGCGGCCCGAGCAGGTGCGGGACTTAAGCGTCGACGAGGTTGTGCTGCCCGAACAGGTGCGGGGCCTTATGCATTGACGAAGTTATGCGGCCCGAGCAGGTAAGGGACTTATGCGGCAAATGATATTGATTTGCTGGTCTGAAAAGCATAGACGTAAATATGCACGAAGATCATACAACTTTTATTGAAGTAATAGGCGAAAAAATACACATATCTGCCTTGACATGTTGTCAAGGATAGAAGCGTCGTAGATGTGCAATGTTCCAGGAGTTGGGGATGTCAACGCCGTCGAGGTCACACAATCTGTATGAGCCTGGCTGAGTGACGGCCTTGACCATATATGACCCTTCCCATAGAGAAGAAAGCTTGTGCATGCCTTCCTTGCTCTGCTTGCGACGGAGGACAAGATTGCCGACCACGAAGAACCTGCTGTTGACGTTGCGGTTGTAGTATCGCCGTAGTCCTTCGAGGTATTTCGCCGTACGTACGCAGGAGATCAGGCGCTCTTCTTCGAGCCTATCGATGTCTTCTGCTCGGGCGTTGTCAGATGTTTCTTCATTGTGGTATTCGACTCGAGGAGCTCGGAAGGCGACGTCAGCCGGGAGTATTGCTTCGGATCCGTACACCATGAAGTAAGGAGACACGCCGGTGTTGTGGCTGGGCTGGGTTCTTAGGCCCCAGATTACGGCCGGCAACTCAAGGATCCAGTTTCCTGGGCTTTTCTCGACGACTTCGTGTAGGCGCTTTTCGAGGGCGTCGAGCAGCATTCCGTTTGCTCTTTTCACCTGGCCGTTAGCCCGAGGGTGAGCCACCGAAATGTACTTCACCGCAATGCTTCTTTCATCACAGAAGTCCCAAAAGTCGCTTCCAGTAAACGTGGTGTTTACACCAGATTTTGGACGAGGCACAACGCGTGACTACCGTGAAAAGGAATAACCGATCGGAAGACTTTGAATCGGGTATCTGGTGACATCAGCGGCACGCGTCAGAAGCTTGGGATCGGATCGAATCAGACTCTACGGCGTCCGTGGTGAAGCGATCATGAAAGAGGCCCACAAGAAAGGCAAGGCTGGGTTCCGAGTTATCTTAGAATTAGGAAATATATTGTTTCCTTATTTTTGGCTAGGGTTTTCATTCGGTTGAGACTTTCTCTCTAGCTGTTGGGTATAAATACAAGCCCAATCGCATTGTACAGAACACATCAATCAATACAACAGCAGTTCCTTTCTTTTTTGGCCACCGGCCAAAAACCCTAGGAGTAGGAGTAACGTAGATCCGGCGAGTTCTTCGACGAGTTGGGTGTCATCCGGTGGACACCAGGCTTGCTGTAAGTACCGTCATGCCTTGCTAAGCTTTGTTTCTTTCATGACATCCGGTGGACATGAGAGCATAGTTGATAGAGGTTGATCCTTGCTTGGTATGGATTTAGTGTCATCCGGTGGACGTAGGTACAGATCAAACAAGGATTAGTTATCGGCTCTAATTAGCTTGGCATGTTGATTAGATTCATTAAGTTACCAATGTTGCTTATGATTATTTATCGTTTATTTATTTTAAGCATCATCAATTTGCCCAATCTTGATCTCTTCTCGTCGGCTTAAATCTCTTGCATCTATGTTGCTTATGTGAATGTTAATTGAATATCATGTTTAGGCAAATAGATCTGTTTATCATTAGCCGGTTAGTTCAGATCTTGATTGTGTATAGGTCGCACTTAAGTAATAAAGTAAGTTGCGTGGAGAGTCTTTAATTAATAGATCTAATCATTAGGTTACGTCATGGGCTGTAACGATCCGATCGATCCCCTTGACGTAAGCGACGGATTAGGTAGATTGGTTAAAGGGTCAAAGCGTCGTTTACTTTATAGGCTTGTATATTGCCTATACTTCAGATCGGTTGTTTAGCCGATACTGTCTGTGCTTACTTGCTGCACGTTATATTTTCCCAATTTCTTTCATATGTTGTCTTGTGTTTTGAATCATGTCAAGATCGATTAAAGTGTGTTAATTAGCTGCAACAATCCGGTTGATCCTAATTAATAGATGTGATAAATTAAGACATGTTTCGTTATGCAAGGCAATGCATGGATTAGATTTGTTTAATATAATTTGCTTTTATTCATGTTTATCTTCTTGAATCGGTTAAGATGCATATCGGCTATTTCTGTTATACTCACATTACCGATTCAAGCGATTAGGATATCGGCTCTCTGGCCGATCGCCCAATGAGAAGGCCCACTTGGCCGGATATCTAGAACCACTCGGGACACACCAGTGGTTCTGCATTGTGTTACTGATCAACTCTTTTTCTTGTCAATTGTAGGTCAAATTGACTGGCACGCTTGCAGATTCATCGGTGCTCGTACACGCTGATTGTCGAAGCTAGCTAGGTCTGATCGCTCCGAGCTCTGCAGGTCCGTTCCGGCTTCGCTAGTGTGCTGAGTGCGAACCAGATTTTGCAGCCAACACACTTTTTGGCACGCCCGGTGGGACCACTTCGCTGAATCATGGCCTTCGACAACAACGGCGCTCTCCATCCTGACCCTGGAGGAGTTGCCGCCAGGGGAGGCACAGACGATGGAAAAGCACGTCGCTGAGTTCCTGGAAGCCTGTCTTGGGTGCTTCTCCAAGAGCCGGGACAAGCATGTGTATTAGAGGACACCGCTCTCCCCGATACCTTTTGAGCGGACAGTCGGACAAGACAGAGGAGGACGAGCGTAAAGAGTACGAGAAGGTGATCTACGTGGCCACCGAGAATGCGGTGGTCAACAACCAGAAGTGCTTCTTGGACACCTTCCTTGAACACATGAAGATCTTGCTCGAGCAGTACATGCTGGGCAAGCAGCACGAGCCACATGGGCACGATTACACTACAGTGCCACCAGTAGAAAGGTCAGGAGCAGCAGGCACATCAACCCAGCCGCAACAGCCGATGGGGCAGGCCGAGAACTTCACCTCCACGAGCGCGCTCCCCAAGTCGGCTGCAAAAATATCTCCATTATAGCTGAAGCTAAGCAGAGGCATCGATCCCAATGCGCCTAGGGGGAGGCAGCGCCTGGGTATGGCACCACGCCTCTGGGGGCAGCTGGCTACTACTACTACTCTAATCCCAACTACTGGGGCATGCACCCGAATCCAGGTTACCACCGGGCTCAGAACTACAACCCTTATGTCAGCCACCAACCTCCGAGGCAGAGTGAAGATTTGCTGTAGAAGATGACCAATGTGCTCAAGGAGCAATTTGGTCTGAAGCCCAAGGGGACAGCGGTCGTGTACAAACGCCCGTACCCGGATTGGTTTGATCAAGTGGCTCTGCCGTCACGGTACCGGATCCCAGATTTCTCTAAGTTCGGCAGGCAGGACGACATCACCACCTTGGAGCACATCAGTCGATACCTCGCCCAGCTAGGTGAAGCCTCGGTTGAGGATGCTCACAGAGTCCGCTTCTTCTCCCTCTCGTTGACCGGGCCAGACTTCACGTGGTTCACGTCGTTGCCTCCCAACTCGGTCGCCAATTGGGCTGACCTGGAGAAGAAGTTCCACGCGTACTTCCACACGGGGATGAAGAGAAGACCATCGCCGACTTGGCTGGTATGAAACACAAGACAAATGAGTCAGGCGTCGACTTTATCAAAAGGTTCAAGGAGGACCAGAACCTCAGCTACTCATTGGAGATATGCGACAGCAGTCTGGCACAGCTGGCTTTCGTGGGGCTACCCTCAGCGGTCAAGGAGAAGCTAGCAGGAATGGAGTTTGAGAGTCTGAGCCAGCTCTCCCAGAAAGTGGCTGCGACAGAAGCGCAGTTGCAGAGTCACCGCAGGGATTGATTCAAGGGCAGTGCCTTCGTCAGCAACGATTATTCTGATGAATCCGAAGAAGCCGATGAAGATGTTGTAGCGATCGAGCTCAAGTGGGGCAAGAAACCAATGACTGTTCCCAAGGTATGGTGTGCTGAAGAGAAGTATGATTTGGATACCCAGAAGCTCGATCAGTTGTTCGATTACCTAGTGGGAGAATGGCCAGATCAAAGTCCCAGGCAGATCATGTCATACCAAGCGCCGATCAGTTTAAGGGGAAGACCTTCTGCAAGTTCCATGCTAGGGACTCCCATCACACCGACAAGTGCAGAATCTTCAAGCAGATCATTCCAAAGGCCATACATAGGGGAGACCTAAAGTTTGAAAACTTCAAGAAGATGAGTATAGAGGACAATCCCTTCCCAAAGGACTAGAACATGGTCCAGGCAGTGCTCCCAAAGGGTAAGGTCAGGGTTCTAACCTCAGAAGGAGCCAAGAGAGGGTCGTCAGTTGACCCCGACCTTCAGATCACCGTTAGAGAGATGGAGCAGGGGGAGACGTCCAAAAGGGGATCCGGAAAACGGAAGGTGACATCCCAGAACCTGCTGAATAAATGGCAAAGGCACAGGAAGAAAGATCACCAGAGATGGCTTGAAGAGGAGGACTACCGCAGAAGAGTCAGAGAGGAAGAAGAAGCCTACTACCACGAGCAGGCGAAGGAGCACTAGCATTGTCCCTTCTTCAGGCACTGCTAGTACGAAGGTCTGAAATTGTCAACCATCGATAATTGTCCTGAATGCAGTGATCAATATCGGGACTACAGAAGGCATCAGACCAACCGCCGATCGGTACACGATCGCGTAAGGTACCCTCATCAGAGTACCGATCGGCGTGAAAAAAAGGATATGCATGAGGAAAGCGAGCGCGGGGATTTCCAGTTCGATGAGCCGAGGTGGCGCCAAGTGCAATGGTGCCCCGGCTATCTGACACGTAGCCAGAGAAGGCGTGTCCAGCGTCTGAGGAACAGGGAGTTGGAGGAGGAGTCTCGTTCTAGACGAGTCTGGCGCAGGAAGGAGACTAACGACAAGGGCTAAGAGATGGCCGATATCCGGATGGCCGTCATGCTACTCGCAGAGTTCAGAGCAGTCAGTAGATCGTGGAGCAGAAACTCCAGTCAGAATCAGATGAAGATGAAGCTCGAGGAGCTGGCGGTCAGGTTGGTAATTGCACAGTAGGCTACCTTTGACAAGCCTTCGAAGCATCGGCATCTAAAGGCACTATACTTGAAAGGCTACGTCGATGGGATGCCAATGACCAAGATGCTGGTGGATGGTGGCACGTCCGTCAACCTGATGCCCTACACCACATTTCGGAGACTTGGCAAGGGGCCTGATGACTTGATCGAAACAGACTTAATGCTCAAGGACTTTGGTGGTAACTCGTCTCCGACTCCGGAGGCAGTCAATGTAGAGCTAAAGATTGGGAAGAAGACCCTACTCATTACCTTCTTCGTTATAGACGGCAAGGGTTCATACAGCCTACTCCTTGGCCGCGATTGGATTCACTGCCAACTGCTGCATTCCATCAACGATGCATCAGTGCCTCATTCAGTGGCATGGAGATGAGGTGGAGACTGTCCCTGCAGATGATTCCATGAGCATAGCCATGGCAGATGCCGCTTACTGGGAGCTGGCAGATTTTGATTGTTTCTCAGGCAAGACATGGGAAGGAGGCGTCATCAAAGTTACTAGTGACAACCAACAGCCGATCCAGTCGCTCGGCTTGGAGACTTTGTTCTGAACCGCTCGTAGCGTAAGGCGGAGCTAATCAAGTGCATTAGGCTGGAATAGCCGATTCCTTAGAACAGGATCGCCTTTAGCATAAAAAAGAAATACGACATTAATTGTAATAGCCGATTCTAAAAAGGATCGCCTTTAGGAGAAAAAGTGTAAACAACCCGCGATGGGGATTACAGCCGGTGCAAGCGAGCATCGCCTTCAGCACAAATAGAAACCCTCGATAGGGGTAACAGCCGATGCGATAAGCATCGCCTTTAGAGCAAAAAATAAAAAGCGAAAAGGATTGGATTATCTTGGGCAACAGAGTTCAGACTACTAATATATTTACATTGTGCCTGGATACATTCTAGTTTTCTTCGTTGATGCCATCATGGATGACATCCTCGGCGTCGATGGTGACAGCGACCCCTTCGGCGTGGGGGAAGAAGGCCACCAGTCGAGCGCTAGCCTCTCCCATGTCCTGACCCTCCGGGAACCCCGGCTCGATAGCCTCGAGAGCTATACCAGAGCGGAGTTGCGCAGGTGGCAAGAGCTCCCGTGGCGCCGTAGCGGACACCAGACATGGCCACCTGGCGGACCCGGTGGTGAACGTCCTAGAGCCTCATGCGTCGGCGTCTCGCCGCGGGCATTGATGACGTTGGCGGCATCCTCGGCAGGCAACGCGCAGTTCTTGCAGTTGCGCAGTCAAGGCTGCGAGGAGACACGAAATTGACATCAAGTCGGCAGTCAGTGGATTGCAGGGCAATTCGGAGAGGATTACCTGCCATCCGCGGCGTCCGACTCGGCCAGGTGGGCTTGCATGGTCGCCACTTCAGCTTTGGCAGCGGTGAGCGCGGCTGCCTGGGCTTCGTTAACGCCCTGCAGCCGGCCATTCTCCTTCCTTGCCTCTGAGTAGAGGTTACGGTACTCCACCATCTAGCGGTGGAAGCGGCGGCCGTCATCGGCGGTGTAGGAGTCGGCCGAGCCCGAGGAAGACCCCGAGCTAGACCCCTCCTGGGAGGCGGTGCTGGAGGCCGGATGTCCTCGCCTATCGGTGCACCTGAAGGCAGATGGAGGGGCCGCCGTTGGCTGGAAAATGGCGGAAGAAACAGATGTATCAAGATCAAGGAGCTAGAATCCAATACGATGGGCATGAATCGGCTTACCTGCTGTAGACGCTGTCCTGCCGATTTGTCGCCCAGCGCCTCAGAGCACGAGATGGTCCTACAGCTTTGCCCGTTGCAAGGGTGGCTCCAGCAGCCGCGGGGGCAGCCTGGGAAGATCCAGCGGCGGTTCCAGAACCACCAATTGCCGGCAGTTGACCGATTGCTGCATGAACAGTGGCAATTAGATTGGGATCAAGAACATCAAGATGAACAGTGCTTTACCTCAACAAGGTATGCAATAAGTTGGTCTGCGACCTCAGGGCACGGAGTCGCCGGCCAAAGTCATCACCCACGGCAGAATCTAACGCCGGGCGCTTGCCGCGGTCCCCATTGCCGGCCATTGCGGGGGATTGAAGGTTGCCTGGGTTAGGTCTAAGAGAGGGAAGGAGAAAGGTCGGGCGAATGAAAACTGATAGGGTGTGCGGTTGCTCGCTCAGGCCTGGTGTCTATTTATGAGACAGGAAGCGTCGAGGCGGTTCCCTCGGAAGGCGAGACGGCGCGGTGGATTTTATATTGGAATTAAGTCAAGTTTCTTGAATCTGGAACTAGTTGCCAAACATGGAAGAGTGGAACTCCTCGATCAGTTGTTTTTTATCGGTGACCGTTTCAATCGGTTATTCTAAACGGACGACCCGGGATCGGCGATTGAACCGATTCTTGGATACAGTAGTAAGGAGATCTGGCTGTTTAGCTGATCTGACAGCAGGCAAATAAGGGATAGCCGATTCATGGCAGGAATAAGACCGTTTGATATTGTTATACACAAGACAGGTTTGTTCCTTACAAGAGACAATTACAAGGCCAATAGTGACCGAATAGAAGAAATAACTTCAGCATGGAGAGCTTGGCTAGCCTGCAGTGATTTTTGGTCTTCGTTAGCCATCGTTCTCACTTCTCAGAAGATTCAGGCGCTGATAAATCGCTCTGCCATCAGTAACCAGGGTACTCATTTGCTTCTTCTTTTGGTTGGTAGCGGCAGTGTCAGTCGATGCAGTGGCCTCTTGCTGAGTGATGGCCTGATTCACCTCTTCCAACTCTTTCATTAGCTGTTCGCGCCTGGTTTTCAGTGTTTGTAACTTTGCCTCAGCTGTGGTGACAGAAGATTTTAGTGTCTTAATTTCGTCAGCAAACTCAGTGGCTCCTTGCTAGTTCATCAGTCTGCTGTTCTTCAGATTGTCAAGCTCTGTCAAGTTTAAGTGAGCAGAGGCAATCCTCGAAGAGGTATTCTTGAGAATGGTTAGTTGCTTTAAAGAGATGAGGGCCTCTGGGCGTGTTTGCTGCTGAATAAGCTGGATAGCTTGATCAATAGGCTCGATGTGCAAGGTCAAGCTGATCGAGTTCTCTTCCAGCTAAGGGAGAAGCTCACGAAGCCGATATTTGAAATTTGGCTCTGGTAACTCCAAGGATTTGGAGCTCAGTTCTTCTTCGTCACAAAATTCCTCTGTATCGAAGGAGTAGCTGGGGGATGAAGCCTGCAGCACCTAGTAAGTTGTGCATAATTTTGTCAGAAAATGAGAGTATTAGAAGCAATCGGCTCTTGCGATGAAAGAAGATTTCACCTTGTTGGTATCTGGTGCCAATGGCGCCGGGTATCTGGGCGTGTGTCCATGGCTGCTCCTTTCCCTGCATCGGGAGTGATGTTGACTTGAGTATTCACGGCTAGGTAGAGGTTAGTCGATTGAGGTTCTGCAGGTCCAGAAGTTAAGGGTACAGTGGAAGCACGTTGGTGTTAACAGCCAGGATTGTCCTACCTGGTGATTCAGGTGGATAGCGTTCCCTCTTTTTCAAGCCTAGCCCAAGTGTCTTCAGAATCAGAGGGACTGTTCGGCTGTATATTTTTTGAGATCAGTTAAAGGGAGCAGAAAAATACCCAGGGAAGAGCACTTACGTGCCTAAACTTTTAACTGTCAGTACCTGAGTGTTGGGTGCCTTTAAAGTCTCCTGTTCATTGTTAGGGGCATTTGTCGTACCTAAAGAATCTATCGTAGCATCTGGATGACATGTGGGCTCTGGTTCATTTTCAGCCTGAACCCCCTCTGTTGGAGCTTGAATCGGCTGGGTGTTTACTTGGTGTTGGCCGATTTAGTTGGGAAGGTAATACAAGCAATAGAGGGGAAGTTTCAGAATGACTAGATACCTGGGCTTTCTTTCAGTTTGGTTCGTTGCTATTTGGTTGTTACCTTCTGAAGGCCAGACTAATGAAGCTTTTATTTTGGAGGCAGGAGCGGTTGTCATCCCAACAGGACTTTTCATCATTTTCTTTACTGATGGTGCCTGGGAGCCTAGCCTTACAGTTGGACAGAGAGGATAATAGTTGATTTGCCCCGGTGGATCAGATTCTGGGTCTTGTGTTAGCAAAGGTTAGAATGCAGATGATAGCCGGTTTGGATGAAATCGGTTAATGATACTTACTGCTGATTCAGAAGTAAAGCTTGCTGTCCAGAGCCTTGGACTTATCATGAATAGGTTGACAAAACAAATGAGCATGCCATTGCTGTCATCAGTTGTCAAAACTTTCATGAGTAATTGAGATTTGATCCCATTTGTCCACTATATAGTGTGGCAGGTCTGTTCCTAACCTGAAAACTTTGTCAGCTTCTTGTCGTTCAGTAATTTCATCCCTGGGTTTCAGAAGGGTTGAGAATGGAAGCCTGGGGGCAGTTGGCCAAAACCTAGTTGTCCTTGCTGCAACATTTGGGTGGTAAAATTCATAAGAAGGCCAGCTGGGTTCATTACCACTAGCACTACGAAGATGTTTGAAGTCAACTGGCAGTATGCAGGGTTTTATGATGACGTTGAAGATTTCGATGGCCTTATTATCAGAGCATCCTGTGCTGAATTTGAAATTATGAGGTATTAGTAATTCTTCATTCTCTATATAAGGGAACCAATCCAGGATATCTGCTCCCAATCCTCTGTAGAATACTTCAAGCAGATGGCCTCGGTCGACATTGATGATTATAGTGGAAACGGCTTCACCAAAATTTTGACATCCCCTGGTAACCATTTTCTCATCTTCTGCATAATTGATGGAGGGATAGCTAAGATTGGTAAGGTTTGGCCTGACCATTTTGTGCAAGTGAAGATTGAGCCACAACTGAATCAGCCACCAAGGGCCTGTTGTACATTGTACTTCTGTACCTTTTAGCAGATAGCCAGCCAGCACGGTTCATCAGCCTGTAGGCGGCTCCTAGCAAGAGTTTTCCCAAAGGGGTTGAATTTCCACAAGCTAATTGTTCTGCAAGGGCTTTGACGGGATAGGCTGGTCCAAGAGGGGCACCACAGAAGACAAATCTTTCCAACCACAGGATCAAGAAGGCTATGTGTTCTCTTTCACTGACATTGGGAGTTGTCAGGTGATGAATCTTGATATAGCTAGTCCAGCCTTTGTATTCACCAATCTTGGGGAATTGTTTTTCACCTATGGAAAGGAGGTCCCATGGCCGACAAGTCCCACCGATTTGAAGACTAGTGAGCATATGAATATCACCTAAAGTGATGGTCATCGGCCCATCTCCAAATACGAAGGCATTCAGAGAATTTGACCAAAAATAACTTGCAGCAATTAGGAGATATTCATTTTTCTTTATCTGGCAGAGGGTAAGGTCAAGACACTGGCTCAGATTACGCAGTTCCCAATCTGCTCGTTTCTACTCTGAAATTCGATGGAACCAGTTTCTCCACCCAGTAGGCATATTAGGCCAGTTCCGGAAGGAGTTCTTGGACCACGAATATACATCCACCGACGAAGCCTTGAAGGGGATTTGGTTGATTTCTTTGCTAATGAACTCCGTGGGATTTGAGTCACCCATTGGACCTAGGTAGAAAGCAGTTGGGGTTTCGCTCAGCGGAATCAGAATCTCATCCTTCAGATTCTAGAAATTAAATTAGCCGCGCAACCAATTAGACGAAGATTCGAGAAGAGACTGAGAGGCAGATTAGTGAAGAAATTTGTACCTCGGGGATTTCAGAAGAGGTTTCCATTGCTCGAAGTCCTAGAAACGGTGAGTCAGAGCCAGAAGGGAAACACGGCGGAAGCTCTCTTGGTTAGGGTTTCGGTTTGGTGTGGAGATTTGAAGTGCTGAGCGGCAGACTGCGGTTTGGCTATAATTTGAGGATGAAGGTCGACTAAGACTCGGTGCTAATTTTGGAATAAAATCAATTTCATTCCAAAATTGGGGGGCATGTGTTTACACCAGATTTTGGACGAGGCAAGCAGGTGACTACCGTGAAAAGGAATAACCGATCGGAAGACTTTGAATCGGGTGTCCTGGTGACATCAGTGGCACATGTCAGAAGCTTGGGATCGGATTGAATCAGACTCTACGACGGTCGTGGTGAAGCGATCATGAAAGGGGCCCACAAGAAAGTCAAGGCTGGGTTTTGAGTTATCTTAGAATTAGGAAATATATTGTTTCCTTATTTTTAGCTAAGGTTTTCATTCGGTTGAGACTTTTCCCTCTAGCTGTTGGGTATAAATATAAGCCAATCGCATTGTACAGAACACATCAATCAATACAACAACAGTTCCTTTCTTTTCCGGCCACCGGCCAAAAACCCTAGGAGTAGGAGTAACGTAGATCCGGTGAGTTCTTCGACGAGTTGGGATGTCATCCGGTGGACACCAGGCTTGCTGTAAGTACCGTCATGCTTTGCTAAGCTTTATTTCTTTCATGTCATCCGGTGGACATGAGAGCATAGTTGATCGAGGTTGATCCTTGCTTGGTATGGATTTAGCGTCATCCGATGGACGTAGGTTCAGATCAAACAAGGATTAGTTATCGGCTCTAATTAACTTGGCATGTTGATTAGATTCATTAAGTTACCGATGTTGCTTATGATTATTTATCGTTTATTTATTTTAAGCATCATCAATTTTCCCAATCTCGATCTATTCTCGTTGACTTAAATCTCTTGCATCTATGTTGCTTATGTGAACGTTAATTGAATATCATGTTTAGGCAAATAGATCGGTTTACCATTAGCCGATTAGTTCAGATCTTGATTGTGTATAGGTCGCACTCAAGTAATAAAGTAAGTTGCGTGGAGAGTCTTTAATTAATAGATCTAATCATTAGCTTACATCATGGGTTGTAACGATCCGGTCGATCCCCTTGACGTAAGCGACGGATTAGGTAGATTGGTTAAAGGGTCAAAGCGTCGTTCACTTTATAGGCTTGTATGTTGCCTATACTTCAAATTGGTTTTTTGGCCGATACTGTCTGTGCTTACTTGCTGCACGTTATATTTTCCCAATTTCCTTCATATGTTGTCATTGTGTTTCGAATTATGTCTAGATCGATTCAAGTGTGTTAATTAGCTGCAACGATCCGGTCGATCCTAATTAATAGATGTGATAGATTAAGACATGTTTCGTTATGCAAGGCAATGCATGGATTAGATCTGTTTAATATAATTTGCTTTCATTCATGTTTATCTTCTTGAATCGGTTAAGATGCATATCGGCTATTTCTGTTATACTCACATTACCGATTCAAGCGACCGGATATCGGCTCTCTAGCCGATAGCCCAATGAGAAGGCCCACTGGGCCGGATATTTGGAGCCACTCGGGACACACCAGTGGTTCCACATTGTGTTACTTGTCAATTATTTTTCCTTGTCAATTGTAGGTCAAATTGACTGGCATGCTTGGAGATTCATCGGTGCTCGTACACTGCCGATTGTCGAAGCTAGCTGGGTCTGATCGCTCTGAGCTCTGCAGGACCGTTTCGGCTTCGCTGGTGTGCTGAGTGCGAACCAGATTTCGCGCCAACACGTGAAGCTGAGGTCGGTGATGATGCTGTTTGGTAAGCCGAAGCGATGAGAGATGTCGTTGAAGAACTCCGCGGCCTTGGCCGCTGTTGCTTTCACCAACGGCTTGTACTCAATCCATATAGAGAACTTGTCGATGGCAACGTAAATGCAATGGTATCCTCCCTTGGCAGCCTTGAAGGGTCCTATGATATCGAGTCCCCATGTGGCGAAAGGCCAGGATGCAGGGATGGTCTGTAGCTCTTGTGCTGGGACATGTATTTGTTTGGCGAAAAATTGGCACGCCTCGCAGTGCCGCACGATCTTCTCAGCATCTTGGACAGCAGTAGGCCAGTAAAATCCTGTTTGGAAAGATTTGCCGACCAGTGTTCGCGAGGCCGCGTGGTTGCCACACATGCCTCCATGCACTTCATGGAGTATCTTGACGCCCTCTTCGCGTGTGACGCACTTCTGCAGGACTTCGCTCTTAGGCTTTTTTACGCATGAGCTTGCCATCAACCAGAACGTAGCTCTTGGAGCGTCGTACGAGGCATTCTGCCTCGACCTTATCTTCGAGGATCTTGGCTTCGACTAGATAGGCGATGAAAGGTGCCCGCCAATCTTCTTCAGAGTTGGAGATGCATGTGACCAACTGGTCGGGTGAGGATGCTTCGGCTTCGCCTGTCTCAATGGATGGGTTGATCAAGTCCTGGACGAAGACACCAGGTGGGATGTTGGCCCGGGATGAGCCGAGCATCAACAGCTCATCGGCTGCCTGGTTTTCACCTCGAATGACGTGGTGGAACTCGATGCCCAAAAATTTTCCTTCTAGCTTCCTGACGGCAGCGACGTAAGCGTCCATCTTCTCGCTGTTGCAGTCCCAATCTTTATTTACTTGATTGATAACCAGAGCAGAATCCCCGTACACCATGAGCCACCGGATGCCAAGCTCGGAGGCGATCCATAGGACCGTGGATGGTGGCTTCATACTCTGTGGTGTTGTTCGAAGCTTTGAAGTATATCCTCAGCACATAGCGAAGGCGTTCGCCGGATGGTGATATGAGAAGTATGCCGACGCCTGCACCTCCGATGCTGAGAGATCCATCGAAGTACATCGTCCAGTGTTCCTCCTGCTCGGGGGGTGCTGACTCTTGCATCTCTGTCCACTCGGCAATGAAGTTGGCTAACACCTGCGACTTGATTGTTGTTCAGGTTGTGGAATTCGAGAGAATAAGTTCCCAACTCCACAGCCCATTTCATGATTCTGCCATTGGCGTCTCTGTTACGGAGGATGTTGCCGAGGGGGTGTTGGGTGACCACCACTATTGGGTGTGCTTCGTAGTAATGGCAGAGCATGCGTGATGTGATGAGGATGGCGTAGATCAGCTTCTGCACCGTCGGATAGCGAGTCTTGGACTCGTTCAGGACTTCGCTTATGAAGTAGAATGGACGCTGGACCGGGTATGCGTGCCCAGCCTCTTCGCGTTCGACCACGATAGTCGTACTGACGACCCTGTTGGTATGTAGAGCAGCAAGGTCTCGGCCTTCACCGGTGCTGTGAGGAGAAGAGGATGCACTAGGAACTATTTTAGTTCTTTGAAAGCCTTGTTGGCTTCTTCCGACCAGATGAACTTTTCACCTGCCTTGAGTAGCTTGAAGAGTGGGAGGCCTTTTTCTCCTAACCTGGAGATGAATCGGCTCAGGGCTGCCATGCATCCGGTGAGCTTCTGGATATCTTTGACGTTGCTCGGAGGCTTCATTCGCATGACGGCTTTGATCTTCTCTGGGTTGGGAAGGATGCCGCGCTTGCTGACGATGTTGCCGAGCAGGTTACCCGAAGAGACGCCGAAGATGCATTTGGAGGGATTCAACTTCCATTGAAAGGCAGATAATTTTATGAAAACTGCTTCGAGGTTGGAGATGAGGTCTTCAGCTTTGTGAGTCTTGATGACAACATCATCAACATAAGCTGCATGCGACATCTGGTATGAGGTCGTCGAGGCATGCCTGGATAGCTCGCTGGTACTGTGGCGCCAGCATTCCTTAGGCCGAAAGACAGTCTTGTAGCAATAAGCCTCGAAGGGGGTAATGAAGGAGGTCTTCTCCTGGTTCATCTTCGTTTAGGGCGATCTGATGATAGCCAGAGTAGCAGTCGAGGAAGCTGAGTAGCTCACATCCGGCGGTGGAGTCGACGACTTCATCGATGCGTGGGAGACCAAAGGGGTCTTTAGGGCAGTGTTTGTTGAGATCGGTGTAACCAACGCACATTCTCCATTCATTATTCTTTTTTCTTACAAGGACTGGATTGGCTAACCAATCAGGATGATACACCTCTTTAATAAAGCAGGTAGCTAGGAGCCAAGCTATTTCTACCCTAATAGCCGCCTTCTTGTCTGGAGAGAATCGCCGGAGCTTCTGCTTGACGGGCTTGGCGGTCTTCGAGACATTCATGGAGTGCTCGATCAGCTCCCTGGGTACGCCGGGCATGTCTGTAGGTTTCCATGCAAAAACACCAACGTGTTTCCTCAGGAAACTGGCGAGCGCGTCTTCCTATTTGGGATCGAGATCTGTCCCGATGCGAGTAATTTTACTTGGGTCATCAGGGACGAGGACCACGTCCTTTGTCTCCCTGTTCTTGCGGGGTCTTCTCTAGGATGACTTGTTCTTCCGGCGCTAGCTTCTGTGCATCTACTGCGCACGTGTTCATCAGGATAGAGACATCTGTAGCTTCAGCCATGGCGGTGGCCTCCTTCTCGCAGTCATATGCGGTTTGTAGGTTGGAGCGCACCGTGAGGATGCCGGTCTCCGTCGGCATCTTCATGACGAGGTAGGTGTAGTTGGGGATGACCCCAAACTTGGCCAGCGCTGGGCGGCCGAGGATGGCGTGGCACGCAGCGTCGAAGTTGGCCACCATGAAGTCAATGTGCTCCATGCGAAAGCACCGTGGAGTCCCGAACTGGATGCGTAAGTTGATCTGTCCCAGGGGGTAGGAGGACTGCCCTAGAACAATTCCCCAGAATGGAGCCGTGGTCCGCTCTAGATCTTCTGCCCGTAAACCGAGCTCTCTGGCGGCGCCGGAGAAAAGGATGTTGAGGCCGCTGCCACCGTCGATCAGCACCTTACGGAAGCGGGTTGTGTGTATGACTGGGTCGAGGATCAGAGGAAAGCGTCCCAAGTACAGGATCTCCGTCCAGCGGTCGTCTCTGTTCAATGTTATGGCCTTGTGCGACCAGGGAGGGAATTTCGGGTCGGCGATGGAGGCGTCGTAGTTGGCGACGAAGTTGACGCGTCCTCTTCGACTCCATGGCGATGCGACCACCAATGATTGTGGAGACCGTTCGGAGAGCGTCGGTGAAGCCGGGAGGCGGTCCGTCATCGCCATCATGTTTGTCCTTGTCGGACTCGATGCGAGCCTTCTTCTTCTCTTCTTCTTTGAAGGCCTTAGAGAATCCATAGCATTCTCTCATGGTATGCCTATGGAACTTGTGGATGGGGCATTGGCTGTCGAGGAGCTTGTCATAAGCCTCCTCATAATTGCGCTTTGGAGCTGGTCGGGTGTTGTAGACCTGATAATTGCGACGCCTTTCTCCAGCTCTAGAGCCTTCTTTCTCGTCGTAGCGGCGCCGATCAGGATGGCGCTAGTAACGACAGTCGCGTTCGTCACGGCGGTAGTCCGTCTGGGATCCCCGGTCGTCGTGGCGCTGATCAGCTCGGCGGTCGCCGTCTTCATGTCGTGGTCAGTCGGGGAAGCGGAGCCGATTGTGGATGGAGTGTCGAGCAGCTTTGTTCCCGTCAGTGTATTTGTTGGCGATGTGCAGCATCTCGACGATGGAGCTCGGTCTGCTGCGATACAGCTTTCGCTGGAGTTCTTCATTGGGTCGAAGGCTGCGTATGAAGGCGGCGATGGCTTCAGCGTCAGTGACGTCCGGGATGTTGTTTCTGGTCTCCAAGAAACATCGAATGTAGTCTCGCAGAGAGTCTCGTGATACTTGATGAACCTTCTCGAGGTCGTACTTCGTGCCGGGCTACTTGCAGGTGGCACGGTAGTTGCTGATGAACCGCTCCTTCAGCTGCTCCCAATTGTTGGTGGAGTTCGGCCTCAGGCTGAGCAGCCAGTTGTTGGCAGACGTGTTCAGCTTGACGGGCAGATAATTTGCCATGAGGTCCGAGTTGCCTCCGACAGCTTTGACCGCGATCTCGTAGATGGTGAGCCACTTGGTGGGATCAGTGGTTCCGTCATAGGTCTCGACGCCGATGACCTTGAAGTTCGGGGGCCAACGCACCCTCTGAGGCTCTGCTGTGAATGGCAGCTCGGGGGAGTTTTTGTCGTTGATTGAGGGGCCATGAGCCTCGTCGTACTCCTTACGGCGCTCTGCTTCTGCTGAGTGCCTGGCTTCTCTTCGTCCCTCGATGCGGCCTCGGAGATCTTTGCCTTTCAGCTTTTCACGTAGATCGGATTGATCTACTTCTTGATCATCATTGTGGCGACGACGCCTTCGCCCGCCGCGGGAGTGGCCGCCATCTTCATGAATAATCTCGGTGGCCGATGCAGTGGAGTGCGATGGAAGCGGCAAGCAAGCATTCCTCATTGATCTGGACTTGTGCTGCCTGGAGATAAGCCGTGAGGCGCTCAACCTCTGGAGTCTGGGCCATGTTCTTGGCCTCCGTTATCACGACGGCGACGTTCACGCTTGGGGTCCTATAGACCTGGTGTTTTCTGACCTGATCGAATTCTTGCTCTAGGTTCCATATGGGAGCCATCCTTGCCTCGCGGTGCCGTCTCCAGTCGGCGTTCTTCTTTTCCCGAACAGCTCGGGCTTCTTCGTCTTCGTTTGGTGCCGGAACGCTATCGTCGCTGACAACGAGGATCGGGCCGCCAACGTACACCGACCAGCGGGAGGAGGCAGATCAGTAGGTCCGACGCCTTCCGCGTCGTCGTCGTCGGAATAATCGTTGTCGGCGATGATGAAGGTAGAGCTGGTACCGCTATGGTCGGAATCGTCGTGGTCGGGGTGACGCAGTAGATGCGCAAAGCTGGAGGCCGTGTTCCTCAGGCCGAAGGGCGTGTAACCCCTCGGGAGGTCACGAACGACTGCTCGGGGCCAAAACTTGACGATGCGGCCCTGAGGGGTGGCGGTGATGGCCAACATCATGTCGCGCCGAGTCATGGACGGAGTGGAGCACCGCACCGCCAGAGCGTGCAGGGGACGATCTGCGGTGAGTTGATCCGCTGCTGATTCTAGGAGCTGGAGACTTTCGGACAAGTCTTGGGAGACCTGATCTATAGATTCGATTAGATCATTGTTGTCGATGTTCCTCCAGGCATAACATGGCAGCCTTCGTGCTAGGACGGCAGTCGTCGGTGGAGTCGAAGTAGATGCGATCTGAACCGCATCAAGGATCTTTCCTTCGCCGTCGGGGCCGATGACCCAGGTGATGGAACCCACCGTGAAGATCTGGCTTAGCGTCGGGAGCTCTATGGAGCTTGAAAAAATGACCATCTTGCTCGCCATGAATCAGGAAAGCACATCCCCTACCTGGCGCGCCAACTGTCGACGGGATGCCGGAGATAGTCTACCGAGGGGTATGCCCAAGGTAGTAGATGATCGATGAAGGTGCGCCTGAGACGAGCGAGAGTTGCGCAGTTAGCGCGAGACACAAGGTTTATACAAGTTCAGGCCGCCGTGAGGCGTAATACCCTACGTCCTGTGTACTGCTGTATTGTATTGCTAGTAGATGAGATGAGTCGAGGGGATCCCCTGCCCGCCTTATATAGTCCGGGGGGCAGGGTTACAAGTCGGTTTCTCCATATATATGAGATTACAATCCAAACCAAACAAGGAAACTAATCGACTAGATATTAGGAAGGTTATTTCTTTGGCCGCCAAGGCTTCAGCGGATATACATGATCTTCTGGAAAATGTGTAGACGACGCGTCCTTGGCAGTTCGGGCCTGATCGAATGTCTTGGCCCATGTATAGCCATGCGGGTATATGGGTTTATACTCCCCACACCAGCGGTAACACTTTTAGCGTCTGTCATGTGCTCCGTGAAATGGCAGCTCATCATGGGATCCATGCGCCAGGTTGTTGCCCTAGCCTCTTGGGAAAACTCTGAAGCTGCCAACTCTTTTACTGCCGCTGTAGCCTAGTAGGGAGAGCCTTTGGTTTTATTTTGTTTGCTCTCCATGGAGAGACGACCAAGAAATGCAATGGAATGTGCACACTGATCATCTTACGGAGAGGTAGAGAAAAAAGAAAAAACATTTTTATGCAAAATATTTTTAAGAACCTTCCGTTGATGGGCGGCATTGGGCAGACTCCTTCTTTATCAATCAGCTGGTAGGTGCCTCCGTCATAGACTTGTTCGATCACGTACGGTCCTTCCCACTTGGGCTCGAATTTCCCCTTGTCTTGTGTGCGACGACGATGGGGCGCCGAAGCACAAGCACCAGTTTTCCTGAAGACGTGCCGCTTGACGAGCTTGTCATAGGCCTTCACCATGTTGTGGCGATACAACTCTAGTTCCTGAACAGCATTGAGATGACCCTCCACTAGGGTGTCTAGCTCTTGAAACCGGAGATGGACCTGTTCATCTTGAGTTAGCCCATCATGAATAGCCACCCGTAATGATGGTAGCTGGACCTCTAAAGGCAAGAATGCCTCATACCCGTACACAAGAGAGTACGGGGTAGCCTGAGTTGGGATTCGAACCGTGACGCAGTACGCCCATAGTGACTCAAAGAGATGGTCATGCTAATCTCTCCTATGCTTGTGCACTATCTTCTTTAGTATATTGCCGAGGGTCTTGTTGAACGCCTCTATCATCTGATTTGATGTTTGGCAGGCTCGAAGATGCTAGCATTCTTGTAGAGCTCCATGATTTGAGGTGACTTCTTGAACTTGATCTTGGTGGCGGCCACTGCAGAGCTCAAGTCACTGCACGTCTAAGGCTCTCGCGGGGAAACCTCTAGTGACCAATGTTGCAGCATTCCATGAATGCACATCACATCCCGGTCGCATCTTCATGGTGCATGTCTCTTGCTAGACGCACAAAGCTATCTCGGAACTGGATGATGTAGTCATCGATGACTTCATCGCGTCGTTGCTTGCCTTGTGAGAGCTCTACAATGGAGATGTCCCTCTTCATGGCCACAAAGTGCTTCTTGAAATCATTCTTCATGCCAACCCAATTGCTAATTTTCCCTATCGGCAATCGGCTATACCAATGGAATGCTGCGCCAGTCAAGGAGCTAGAGAATTGGCATAGTAGTAGAGACGAGTTGTTAGCTGTGTCGCCACATGCTGCCTTGAAGTAGGCTAGGTGCTCCCTTATGTCTCTAGTACCATCAAACTGACGGAACTTTGGTGGCCGCCATCCAGCTAGGAAGGGCATCAGGTCGTGCCATGCTTCATACGGCTTCTCCAAGTCACCCTCGAGCGAGGGTGGTGCTCGCTCATTAGTGATCTGCTTCATCTGCTTGGTCACCAAGTCTTCGACTATGTCATGATAGTCTTTTAGCATCGACGGTTGTGGACCTACACTTGTTGAAGCAAAGGTATTTCGTAACGGGGGAGGGAGAGCACTTGCTATACCCTCCACCTCGTGAACTTGTGGGTCTTCTGGAGCTTGGTGCATGCCATCAGGTGACCTGTTCTGTGTCAGGGTCGTTATTAAGTCAACAAGGCTGTCAAATTTTGTCGACAACACCGTGATCAGCTCACCTTATGCATGTACATGTTCTTCCAAGCTTCCCCTTTGGGCACTATTTTCTCCTGCCATATGTATTGGCATGGTATTGAGGTCGCCAATATGATCCTCTCCATTTGAAGGGATGGAATGGGCAAGGTTGTCGAGAAGCGGCATGGTAGAGTGCACTTCCAAAGATGAAGAGGAGTCAGAATCGGAGTCGGAGTCGTCAGTGTAAGGTCCTGAAGAATCTTTGTCCTCATTATTCGTGACTCCCTTCATCTTTTGCTCCGCGATTGACTTGAGTCGAGTACTAGCTCCGGCCCGGCCAGCAATGTGTTGCGCCTCTTCAGGGTTGTGTGGGAGTCATGATGCGATGTCGGCATAGCGCCTCGGATATATATCCGATTGTATTGCGTTGTCCCCGTCAAATAGTGCATTCCTCCCTTCAGTGATAGGGACGCAAGGAGCTGAAGTAAAGCTCGCCTTGCGATTTACTTGGATCTCCTCATCAGAGGGATAGGTGAAGTCATGGGTCACTGGAGGAGGGACCCATGTCTCTTTGAGCTTGGGTACTGAGCGCGTCATCAATGCAACGCACATGACCACATCCTTCTTGGATGCTTCGGGTGTTGGAGAGACTCCCTCATCCATTACACCCGTGTCACTGGCTTGTGCTTGGGGAAGGATCTCAGCATCTCGCATGGACGACACGTTCTCAATCCCCTCCATTGGCATAGCTGATGTTGAGGACGAGTCTCTTAGGCTCTCCGAAGAAGCTATGCTTGGTGTAACCTCACGTGATCCTTGTTTCTTCCAGATGGTCATGGGGTGCTCTTGAACAGAAGCAGGCTCCTTCCCTGTCGCCTCACCACCTCGAACCTTGGGTCAATCTCTTAAGGAGGTGTTGGTACCTCTCATTATCTTCCAAGGTGGGGGAGATACCGAATGTGATCCTCCCATCTTCCTGGCGGATGTCCCCATTAGCACGAATGCACACTTGAGTGTGTCTAAGCACTAGCTCTTCAAGCTCGCGATACAGTGCATGGCAGTTCCTTCGATGCCTCTCACGCTTACGTTGGTTCTCAGTTAACATGTGCCGAGCTTGTGGCGGCACCTGCGACGTTGGAGGAATCACCGGCCGGATACATTGAGGAGTTGTGATAGGAACACTATCGACACGTCGCCTTAGCGCCAAGGCTTCACGTCTTGGGGAAGCCGGGGCTGGGGGCAGTCTTCTGACTTGTGGAGTGTTTTCGGCGCGTTGATGTTGGGCCTCGCGAGGAGGTGCAATGTAGCCATGACGCCTAACCCACATGTCCTGTCGCGGAGGCGAGCCATGTATCCTCGGTGTGTAGGTGGTGGAGTCCCGCGACGTGGTTCTAGGGTCTGGCGCTCATGTCGGGGACGGTAGCTTGGTGCGCGCCTCTCTGCCCCACTCCTGAATCGGGCTGAGGAAGACTTTGGCGCATTCTGAAGCCCTCTCCCAATGTAAGGAAAATGGACCCTAGGCCCATTTATATTGGATTTTGGTGGTTGATGATCAACATGACCAATATTGGACTATGATCAACATGACCAATATTGGACTAATGGTTTTATAAGTGTTTGTTTTGAAGTTCAATAGGTTGCACAAGTGTTTTGGACTTAGGCAATCGTGTGATCCGAGTGATCAACACCTCAAGCAAGACATTATAAGACCTGTTGAAGATGTCAAGATCAAGCACAAGTCCAAGACACAAGATGGAACTAAGCCGGGTGCCAGGAGCACGAAGAAACAAGTGGAGAGAGGTTTTGGGTTCTCTCTCCCTCCTGCTGAGGCTGCGAGGCAGGATTTAGCGAATTCTGGAGATGTCGCAGTGCAAAAACATGCACCGGACGTTGTACTGGACGCGTCCGGTGCATAGTCCAGCAGCTTGCCTTTGTAGGAGGCACTGGACATGGCGAAGGAGCCACCGAACGTGGAGTGATCACTGTGCAGGCGTCCGGTGCACGGAAGACAGAGAACACCGGACACGCGGAGTGTCCGATGACCACGCACCGGACGCGTCCGGTGTGAAAATGCGCTCTCGGGAGCTCTCTGGATGAATCACCGGACACCGAGTGCGGAGCGTCCGGTGCTATGCCGGACGCGTCCGGTGTTCAGATAAAGATGGCGCGAACGGCTACTTCAAACAGTCGGCGGACGACGCGGTGACACGTGGTAGCACCTGACGCGGGGCGAGCGTCCGGTGCATCCGACAGGGAGCGTCCGGTGTGACTGTAAAAGGCTGGTTTTATTTTCAACGGCTACATTTGCTTTGAGTGCTATATATACCACTCCAACCGGCCATGAAGAGTGTGGAGAAGAGAAGAATCAATCCAAGAGTGTTGGTACACCATTCTAAAGCTCTCCACTTGCATAGTGTTTAGTGATACACTTGGTGATTAGCGTAGGTGCTTTGCGAAGTGCTTAGGTTGATTAGACCACCGCTTACGCGCTTGCTCTAGGTTTTGCCTAGCGTTTAGTGAGGTCTGCACACCTCTTGATCAAAGGTGCTTGCGCGCACCGTGCTTGGACTCGGCGGGGCTTGTAGTCTTGCGAGACAACACCAACCGCGCTTGTGGTGTGGCTGCCACCGTGTACCGAAGGGAACAAGGCCCGCGGCGGTTCGGCCGAAAGCTTGATAGTGAAGATGGCGGGGAGCATCCGAGGAGAGGCTTGCCTTGCGAGGCACACCGGAGACCCACTTGCGTGTGGGGAAGGCCTGGAGCTATCCACGGATTGACCCGACCGGGAGCTTGGCCCTTGCGAGGGATTCCTTGCGAGGGACTCCAACGAGGACTAGGGGGAAGCTTGAGCGCTTCTCGATACCTCGGTAAAAATACCAGAGTCATCGACGGGAATTTGCATCTCTACCTCATCTTTACCTTCCGCATTTACATTCCTTCCTTGGTTGTGTGCTTTACCTTTCCTAGCTTAGTTGATAGGCTAGTTGAGAGTGTTGGAACCTAGGTTGCTTAACTCTTTTGTGGTAGAGTTAGCAACACACTAAGCAAAACCTTAGTTGCACTTTGGCTAGTTTACTTTTGCATAGGTTTTGCTAAGGTTAAGAAAAAGAGGCGTTTTGTTTAGAAGTTGTGTTTTAAAGTCGCCTAGTTCACCCCCCTCTTAGGCGTCACGGTCCTTTCACCCAAGTTGGGCCACCTGATCTTGTAGCCGGCGAAGCTGTTCTTGCATGTTTTGGTTGTGAGGCGCAGGCTCTTGAGTTTGCAGAGGAGAAAACCTATTGGTGTTTGGGGATGACGTGTCGTTGGTCGCTGTTACGTGAAGGCAGAACACCCATCCAGTTGGTTGGATTGGGATGCTATTGTCAACGACGATGGTTGACCTAGCGATCTTGGGCTGCTTATTTGAACGGCGCCTCTTCGAGTACTCCCGCATGTTTGTGCGTCTCACAAGCTCCTTGATCTTGGCAGGCTCATACGCCCAACCGTCTGGGAACAAGTTGTACAGAGGCTCCACCGTGTTAGGGTAGGTGAACACCTTGTGACTAAGGTCTCTCACGTCCAGCGACCAGTCCTCCTTCGGAACAGCGCTTCGCGCAATGCGAGCACTGACTTGTTGATGAAGTTTTTGTACCTTTCGGTACTTCCTCCTAAGGTTGCGCAGTGGATGTGGGCTTGGCCTGTGTCGAGCATGCATCATCTGCCATCGTAGGTTACTTGAGACAGCCTCCAAAGCTTCTAGCAGCTCTACTTCCGTGTGTTCCACAACTGGAACGGGTGCGCTTTGATCAGGAGTTGGTGTAGGGAATCACAGTGCTGCACAGCTTGCGCGACGTGGATGTCTCCCTTGACTTCCGCGATAGCGGACTTCTTTAGGAGGGCGCGAGCTTCTCGCATGAGATTACGATGCTCCTTCTTGGCCTTAGCGAAGGCCCACTTCTGTGCCTTCTTGGACATGACCTTTTGGAAACGCGCTGGGTCTTGCGTCTGGTGGATGTACATCTTGTCGCGATGCTCAAAGACCGCGAATGGGGGGTGTGTGCCGAAGGAGATCAAGAGCGGAGTCTCGATGTCGGCAGCATCATGTCCTCCTCCAACTCCTTTGTGGACTGCCATGGGACGAGCCCGCTCGATCTCAGCTTGGAGTTAGCAGCTTCAAATCGTGCCCCCGGCTGTTCGGAGATCAGTACCATGAATTGCCCGATCTGAACCAAGCCAAGCTCCTGGGTGTTTGCAGCATCGGATGGTCCTCCTGCAAGAAGGGGACCATTCATTAGGTCAGCTCCAGCTTAGGGACCGTCTTGCAGCATGTGGTGCTTGTTGGAGGAGAGGCGAAGACGAATCCGATGGCCATGTTGCAGCAGAGATGGGAGGAGAAACAGGTTCCACCGGGCGTGCCAATTTGTTTGGCACCAGAAAACCCGCCGCGGGCGGCTTCTCGCGTGGGAAAAGATGCGAGCGTGCCAGTGTACTAAGTACACAAAAATAAAATATGGGAGCATGTATTTTATTAACATGATGAGTTTAATAAATACAAATTCCTGATGTGCGCTGTACATAGTCGGCTAGCGGCGATCTGACTTAGGCGATGTGGTCTTCATGGTTCCTGGGGCCTCGGAAGGCGCCCAGTTAATTACCCCCTGTGAGCTAGCTCACAGAGTACCGCCGATTCTGCTGCCGTGGTCGTCGTCTTCAATCTTCGCTTCACGTCTCCATGCGTGTGTTGGTGTAGATTTGGGTGACGTCGCCGTGTTCATGGCCTCGTCGGCCCATGAGCCGGTACAGTGGAACCAGGAAATCGGCTATGCCCGCCTGCGTTGTTCGCCTCGTCAGTGTCGAACGGCGCGTGGTGTTGTGGTAGCAGCATTTGCATGGTCGATGTAGATCGGATTCCTTCGGACTTCTTTGAGAGCGTCGTCGTGGTAGGCTGATCAGCTTGATCACAATGGAGTTGTTGGAGTGGTTGTTGATGAAGACTTGTATCGCGCCTGGCTTGCATCTTCATTGAAGATAGATGGTGTATACGTGCATATGCTTAGCCTCCTGTTCCCCTATGAGTGCGTCAACTCCGGCAAGGGCGATGCCTCCCAGAAGGCGCGACCTCCTCAGAGCGCACAGTAGTAGATGGAAACTTGCATCTTCTTGCACGTAGATGGAAACTTGCATCTTCTTGCACGTAGATGAAACGTGCGCGCATATACACACGCTCCCAACTTGCTTTGCTCTCTTGCTTCATGAAGTGGACGTACTTGCATCTTCAAGTTTTGTCCCGGTGGCCGCGTCCTCGGCTCGGTTTCCCGCTCTGCGCCATGGGCACGTCCGACTCCGGTAAAGTTGAAGCCCGCCGGCGTGGCTCCGTCCGCCTTGATCGTCCAGTGCTGCCTTGATTGTTCGGTTGTCGCATCATTCGCTTCACGGCCGGCCGTGACATAGACATGCTCCATCGACGTGACGATTCTCACAGTCGAGCGCCGCCTCGATCGTCCGGCTGATGCATCATCCGCTTCTCGGCATCGGATCAACGTGCATGTGTCTGTGCAAGATCAGAATAAATAATCTATGATTAGATTAGTTTCTTACCCATGGAAGAGATGAACGCCATCTCCTTGCTTGCTCTTGTTTCGTTCCTGGATGGCTGACTTCCTTCGTAGATGGTTGGCGAGCGGCGGCGGCCATGGCTAGTTGGGTGCTCTTTTTTCTCTATGGAAAAAAAAAAACCGGATCGATCTCCCCCCTTTGGCGTGGAGGCCTAGGCTCCTTTTATAGGCAGCAGTAAGGGTCATACTTGCACGTGCGCCCATATGTTTGTTACAAATGAGCGAGATATTAGAAGCAGCTTCCAAGATTATCCTTAGCTCATGCATATCCACTGTTATAAATGATGATTTAAGTGTATTGGTTTGAAAGTCAAGATATTATTCATTTTATAGGCTTGTATGTTGCCTGTATTTGTTGAATCGGTTAAATAGCCGATTTCTCTCTGTTTCTGCACTCAGATACTTTACATTAGATAAGTTTGACATGTGTACATTAGTTACGCTATGATCTGTCACATGCGAATCATTATCTTCATTAACGCATATGAATCGGTTACATTACATTACTATGCTTATTTCACGAAAATCGATTCATGTTAACTGGACATCGACTCTTCAGTCGATAGCCTCGAAACAGGGCCTATGAGGCCGGACATTTGGAGCTATCTGGACACGCTAGTAAGTTCCGCCTTGTGTTACTGATCTCTATCTTTTTCCTTGTCAATTACAGGTCGAGTTGACTGTCAAGCTTGGGAATCATTGGCACTCTCAGACCGAGTTCGAAGCTAGCTGGATCTAATCGGTTTTAAGGATCGTTTCCGGCTTCGCTGGTGTATTGAGCGCGGAGAACCACTTTTTGTACCAACACACTTTTTGGTACGCCTGGTGGGACCACTGTTTCGCTCATGGCTAAGGACAAGAGTACATCGGCCGCTGCGTCCAAGGACGACAGCGTCATCAAGGTCCAGCGTGTAGAGATTGATCCTGAAGATAGTGTGATTCTGGACCAAATCATTGAAGAGTACACTGATGCCTGCTTGCTGTTGTCTGGCAAGACCCGTGAGGGCTGTGTGGTGAAAAAGAACCCCTACCCTAGGTGGATTTTGCATGGCCACAGCGATAGGGGCGAAGATGAATTCAGAAATTTCCTCGAATCCACCATCTGGACAGCTTCGCATCAAGTGGTTGGGCATCAACACAACGTTTTCCTGCAAACATTTTACGACATAATAAGACTGTCATCAAGAAGCAGGATTGGGAATCTCTAGGCCTGGCCTACTTTGGCATACCTCCGGAAGATTTTGATCCAAATGCAGCGGCGAATACATCCACCGCTATGCCGCAACAGCCGATCCCACAAAAGCCACCTGTTCAAACTCCCAATCCAGTGGTGGGCTCGGCTATAAAAATAGCTGCTTCTCCCAAGCCTGTACAGGGATTAAACTCCTGAGCAAACCAATGCGTACATGCAGACAACTGGGATGATGACAACACCCCCAGGTTTTCGCTATGGGCACACCAATCAAGTTCTTATGTCAGCACCGCACCCTGGGTATCAAGGAGCGCACTCCCAATCGCCGCAAGATGAGCTGTTGAAGAAGATGAGCTTGATGCTCAAAGACCAATTCGACTTGCAGCCGAAAGCAGGGGTCTCGATCATGTATAGGCACCCGTATCCTGACTAGTTTGACCATGTGGCATTGCCTCTGAGGTATCGCATGCCGGATTTCACCAAGTTCAGTGGGCAAGGATGACATATCCACCATGGAGCATATCAGTCGATACTTGACTCAGCTTGACAAGGTGGCTCAGGAGGACGCTCACAAGGTCCGCTTCTTTTCACTGTCGTTGACTGGCCCAGCGTTCAGTAGGTTCACCACTTTGGAGACAGGATCGATTTAGAACTTGGCGGAATTGTAGAGCAAGTTTCACAGCTATTTCTTCTCTAGAAGCGGGGAGAAGAATATTGTTGATCTGACTAGCATGCACCAGAAGAGCAGTGAGACCGGCTCGGCTTTTCATCAAACGTTTCAGGGAGATGAGAAACATGTGTTATTCGTTGAACTTGACAGACAAGCAACTCGCTCACTTGGTCATCGGTGGGCTCCTCCCGCATGTTCAGGAGAAGCTGGTGGGTGTCAACTTCGATAACATCAACCAGGTTATGCAGAGGGTTGCGGCACTTGAAACGCAAGCTCAAGCCTTCAGGAAGGAGGAAAAGTACAGGCCCACTGCGTACGTCAACAATTCCGACTTTGAAGATGAAGATGAAGACGAGATTGGCTGCTGTTGAACTGAAGTGGGGCAAGAGGCCCATGGCTGTACCTAAAAGCTAGAGCGCTGAGGAAGCAATACAATTTCGATATGTCGAAGATGGACAAGCTCTTCGATCTACTAGTCAGTGCTGGGCAGATCACGTTCCCCGCTGATTACGTTAAGCCTTCTCCTGAAGAATTAAAAGGAAAGAAATTCTGCCTGTATCATGGCCGCGAATCGCATGACACTAATGAATGCCGTGGCTTTAGGAACCAAATTCAGAAAGCCATCTCTCGAGGCCTGTTGAAGTTTGATAATCATGCCAAGGGAAAGATGAAGATTGATAAAGTTTCATTCCCAAAGGGCCAAAATATGGTTGAGCTGGCAGTCCCTGCATGCAAGATGAAAGTTCTGACCTCTGACCAGGCGAGAAAAAATACATCAGTTGACCCAGACCTACAGATATCTGCTGAGGAACTAGAGATGATCAAACAAAGAAGCGAGCAGAACAAGAACTGACTTGAGAAGGGAGAGCCCAGCAAGAAAAGGCCAACTTCTTTCGACTTACTGAACAAGTGGCGAAGGGAGAAGGAGAAGAATCACCAGAGATGGCTCAAAGAAGAAGAGTGCCGAAAGTCGGCTCGTGATGAGGAAGAAGCCCACTATCAAGAAGAGCTAGCTCGACGCTGGGAGGAAGAAGAGGACCACCGGTATTGCCTGTTCTTTCGACACTGCTCGAATGAAGGTTTGAGGCTGCCGACTGTCCGCAACTGCCCAGAGTGTAGTGATCAATACCGGGAGTATAGGCATTCTCAAACCAATCGCCGGTCTGTGCATGAGAGGCTTGGACACCCACATGATATGCAGGATCGGCGTGAAAAAAGGGACGTACACGATCGGCTCGATGCGGCACTGGTCGATCGCGAAGAGCCTGTTTGGCAGGAGGGCCGGTGGTGTCCTGGATACTTGACCAGGAGCCAGAGACGCAGAGTGCAGCGCCTGAGGAACACTGAGGCTCAAAGCAGAAGGACGCCCAAAGCAAGTTTGGCATGAAAAGTCTTCTCAGGATAAAGGGAATGCAATAGCTGATACACAGATGGTGTTCGTGCTGCCGGCAGAATTCATGGCACCCCAGGCTAGGAAGATCAACATCCCTTCTGATTATGATGAGTCGGAGTCTGAAGAGTGTGCTGCCAAGCTGGTCTTTTCACAGCAAGCTACTTTTGACAAGCCAGCCAAGCATCGGCACCAGAAGGCCCTATACCTCAAGGGGTACGTTGATGGGATGCCAATGACTAAGAAGCTAGTGGATGGTGGTGCTAGGGTCAATCTCATGCCCTATACTACATTCCGCAAGCTCGGCAAGGGCCCTGATGATTTGATTGATACTGATATGATGCTCAAGGACTTTGGGGGCAACTCTTCTAATACCCGGGGGCGATTAACATCGAATTAACGATTGGGAAGAAGACACTGCTCACCACTTTCTTCGTGGTCGATGGCAAGGGTTCTTACAGTTTGCTACTTGGGCGTGATTGGATCCATGCCAATTGCTGTGTGCCTTCTACAATGCATCATTGTGTGCTCCAATGCCATGGTGATGAAGTTGAAGTGGTCCCGGCTGACGATTCAGTGAGTGTGGCTACTGCCGACGCATGCATACTGGGAAGCCGGAGGACCATGACTGTTTCTCTGGCAGGACTTGGGATGAAGGCTCCATCAAGGTCAATGATGAGGGTCAACAGCCGGTCCGGGCAATTGGCTCTTGAGTCTTTTTATTGATGGAGAATCCAATCGATGGCACCGAGGACAAGCTTGGGCAGGGTTTTACGTCAGCCGATAAGCTCGAAGAAGTGGATATTGGACCTGGTGACAGACTAAGGCTGACGTACATTCCTGCTAATCTTGACCCCGAGTTCAGGCGAGAGCTGATCGATTTATTAAAGGAATACAAGGATTGTTTTGCCTGGGAACACTATGAGATGTCTGTATTGGATAAATCGATTGTTGAGCATAGGCTGTCCATCAATCCTGGGTATCGGCCATTCAAGCAGCCCACGCGGCGATTTAAGCCAGAAATATTACCTGACGTCAAGGCTGAAATTGTATGATTATTGGAAGCCAAGTTCATTCGAGCTTGCCGATACGCTGAATGGGTATCGAATATTGTCCCTGTATATAAAAAGAATGGCAAGATGTGAGTCTGTATTGATTTCAGGGAATTTAAATAGGGCTACCCCGATGGACAGCTATCCTATGCCGGTAGCCGATATATTAGTTGATTCTGCTGCAGGGCATCAGGCCATCAGCTTCATGGACGGTAATGCTGGATATAATCAAATCTTTATGACTGACGAAGATATTTCTAAGACAGCTTTTAGGTGTCCTAGAGCGATCGGTTTGTTTGAATGGGTAGTGATGACTTTCGGGTTGAAGAATGCCGGTGTAACTTATCAGAGAGCTATGAATTATATTTTTTCATAAGTTGATCGGCAAGATTGTTGAGATTTACATCGATGATGTAGTTGTGAAGTCCAAAAGCTATAAAGATCATTTAGCAGACTTGAAGGCGACTCTGGAGTGCACAAGGAAGCATGGGCTAAAAATAAACCCCCAACAAATGTGCATTTGGAGTGTCAGCTGGTGAATTCCTAGGCTTCATGGTTCATCGCAAGGGGATAGAGATTGGCAGTAAGAGCAGAAAAGCTATCGATGAGCTCACACCTCCAACTAACAAGAAAAAGTTGCAATCCTTGGCAAGATTAATTTCATCAGGAGATTTAATGCTAACTTTTGAAGAAGGTGCTGTCATTCTCACCATTTTTAAAGTTCAAGGATAATCAGGAGTTCAGATGGGGTGACATACAACAAAAGGCTTTTGATGAGATCAAAGAATATATGAAGTCTCCACCTGTTTTGATGCCACCACAGGTTGGAAAGCCTTTCAGGTTGTACGTGACGGCCAAAAGCCATACAATTGGTTTGGCCCTTTTTCAAGAATTTGAACAAAAAGAAAGAGCAGTTTTCTATCTGAGCAGGAGGCTTCTGGACCCTGAAACAAGATACACTCCGATTGAAAAGTTGTGCTTATATTTGTTCTACTCATGCACTAAATTGAGGCATTATTTGTTGTCAGCCGAGTGTATTGTGGTGTCCAAGGTGGATGTGATCAAGCATATGTTGTCAATGCCAATCCTGAATGGGCGGATCGGCGAATGGATTTTGGCGCTCTCTGAGTTTGATTTGAGGTTCGAATCGGCTAAGGCAGTCAAGGGACAAGCAATAGTCGATTTTATTACTCAGCATCACAAGGTGGACTATGTTCTTTGATGTGTCGTCCTGCAAACAAGGTGGGGGCGCTGGAGTAGTGCTTATATCACCCCGAGGACGGCGTTTTGATTTTGCTTTCCAGATTGGGCCTACGGTGACGAATAACCAACCTGAGTATGAAGCAATTTGGAAAGGACTTCAGCTTCTACACGAGGCAAAGGCCGATGCAATTGAGATTTTTGGGGACTCACAATTAGTGATCAACCAATTGCTCGGCCTATATGAGTGCAAAGACGACATACTCAGAGGCTATCATGATCAGTGTCAAGCTCTGATTAGAGGATTTATGGTAGTCTCGCTATATCATATTCCCAGGGCTCAAAACCAGGAAGCTAACCGGCTGGCACATAGTGCGTCAGGTTACAAGGTGGTTCAGGAAATCTTCAACGCTGACCAATCGACTGGTGATTGGCGGGCTGAGATAGCAGGCAGAAAGTTGAGATACAAGGCTATCAAGTACGTGTTGTTGGATGGTCAGTTGTATTACAAAACTGTCGAAGGGCTATTGCTAAAGTGCCTTGGGACAGAAGAGTCAATAAAGCTAGTGAGTGAGGTTCATGAAGGGGTTTGTGGTGCTCACCAATCTGCTCACAAAATGAAGTGGATTATCAGAAAGACTGGGTACTATTGGCCAATCATGCTTGAAGATTGCTTTAAGTATTATAAGGGTTGCTAAGAGTGTCAAAGGTTTGGGAATGTGCAGAAATCTTTCGCTTCTACTATGAACCCCATCATCAAGCCATGGCCGTTCAGGGGATAGGGAATCGAGTTGATCGGCTAAATCTATCCACCGTCAAGTAAGGGTCACAAATGGATAGTGGTTGCAACTGATTACTTTACCAAGTGGGTAGAAGCTGTTCCTTTGAAGAATGCTACGTCTAGAGATATAATTGAGTTTGCGAAGGAGCTCATTATCTACAGGTTTGGTATACCACAGACCATTACGACTGATCAAGGGACAATATTCACTTCAGATGAGTTCCTGACTTTTGCCGACGACATGGGCATCAAGATTTACAATTCGTCACTTTATTATGCCCAAGCTAATGGTCAGGCCGAAGCTTCGAATCAGATTTTGATCAAGGTCATTAAAAAGAAGATTTGAGAAAAATCCTAGGAGATGGTTTTTGACTTTGAGTGAGGCGCCTGTGAGCATATCGGATGGCTCAACATGGATCGACTAAAGCTACACCATATGAGTTAGTCTATCGGCACGCTGCTGTCCTGCCTTGGGAGAATCAATCTGAAACACGACGTGTCACGTTGCAGAATAAGCTTACAGCCGGTGAATATAAAGACATAATGATGGGCAGCCTTCAGGATTTACATCTGTCATCGGCTTAAAGCTTTGGAATCAAATAAGATACGGGTGGCCAAGTATTACAACACTACAGTAAGAGGCAAGAGTTTCCTCGAATCAGAGCTATTATGGAAGGTTATCCTACCTATCGGTACTAAGGACAGCTGATTCGGCAAATGATCGCTAAATTGGGAAGGCCCGTATCGAATCACAGAATGCGCGCCCGGCAATGCCTATATTCTTGAAGATTTGAAAGGGAACATGGTTTGCAAGGGCGATCAATGGAAAGTATGTAAAGAAATATTATCCTAACATCTCAGTCAGAGGTTGACAGCCGATCTGTTTGAGATCTGGCTCTGACAGCCGAATTCTCAGCGAAGGATCACCTTCAGGAAAAAAAGAGTAATAGCCGATCTTCGTTCCGATGAATCGCCTTTAGAGCTAAAAAAATATAAAGACCCTCGAAGGGGATGACAGCCGATTTGTAAGAAGCAGATCGCCTTTAGCGCAAAAAAATGGAACGCCCTCGATGGGGTGTAACAGCCGATGCGATAAGCATCGCCTTTAGAGCAAAAATAAATTCAACAAAGTTTAGATTATTGATTATATTTACATGGCGCCCTAATATATTCTATTTTTCTTTGTTGGTGGCTCCATTGATGATGTCCTCGGCCTCGGTGACGACGGCGACTCCTTCGACGTGAGAGAAGAAGGCCCCTAGCTGGGCATGGGCCTGCCCCATATCTTGCCCCTCCGGGAACCCCGGCTTGATGGCCTCGAGGACTATGCCGGAGCGGAGTCACGCGGCTACGAGGGCTCCGGTGGCGCCGTGACGAACGCCGGACATGGCCACCTAGCGGACCCGGTGGTGGAACGTCCTGAAGCCTCTGTGCCAGCTTCTCGCCACTGGGCGTTGACGACATTGGCGGCAGTCATCGGCTGGCAATGCGCAGTTCATGCGGTTGCGCGGTCAGGGCTGCAAGAAGATAGAAAGATCAGCATCAGAATTTCCATCAGTGCATTGCAAGATGATTCCAGGGAGTTTACCAGCCACCGCGGCGTCCGACTCGGCGAGGTGGGCTTGCATGGTCGCCACCTCGGTCTCGCTGGCCACGAGTGCGGCTGCTTGGGCTTCGTTGATGCCCTGCAATCGGCCATTCTCTTCGTAGCCTCTGAATAGAGGTTACGGTACTCTACCACTTGCTGGTGGAAGCGATGATCGTCAACGGCAGTGTAAGAGCCAGCCGAGCTCGAAGAAGACCACGAGCTGGATCCCTCCCGGGAGGCGGCACTAGAAGCCGGGCCCTGAGGGAGGTTCGGTTGAGGTGCGGAGCGGCACAATCACGGGGCATCGCCTATCGGCGCGCTTGGAGGCAGATGAAGATGCCGCTACTGGCTGAAGATGGCAAGAAGAAGATGTATCAGATTTGAAAACCGAAATCTAATGCCATGGATTTGGGATCGGCTTATCTGCTATAGACACGCAGCAACCAGGGCGTTGACACGCGTGTTGTGGCGCGAGATGGTCCCTCGACGTCGGCGGCTACAGGGGTGGCTCGAGTTGGTCCGGCGGCAGTTCCGGAGCCCCCCGTGCCGGTGGTTGGCCGGTTGCTGCACGAGTGACAGTGGTAAGATTAGGATTTGAATCAGATACAGTGGGATGAACAGTGATTTTACCTCAAGAAGGTGTGCAGCAGGCCAGCCCGTGACCTGATGGAACGGAGTCACAGGGTAAACTCGTCGCTCTCAGTAGGATCCGATGCCAGGCACTTGCCACGGTCTCCATGGCCAGCCATTAGTTTGGATTGATGAACGATTAGGTTAGGTCTGAGAAGAAGAAACGAAGGAGAAAGGCCGGGCAAGTAGAAGACTGATGGAGTGTGCGGTTGTTCATTCAGGCCTGGGGTCTATTTATGAGACGGAGGTGTCAAGGCGGTTTCCTCGGAAGACTGAGGCGGTGCGGCGGATTTTATGCTAAAGTTAAGATTTGGTTTTTGAATCCGGTGTGGACACGGCATGTAGAGGATGAAGCGTCTCGATCGTCTATCCTAGTCAGCAACCGTCTCGATCGGCTATTCTAGTCGACAACCGGGAATTGGCTATCAGATCGACCCTTGGGACCAGTGCTAAGAGAGTTTGGCTGTTTAGCCGATTTGAAAAGCAAACAAATGAAAATATCCGATTCACTGACTAAGCAAGATTGTCTGACGTTGTCACACCCAGGGCAAATATTCATTACATAAAACAAGAGCAAATTACAAGGCCAGCAGTGATCGAATGGAAGATACAACTTTAGCATGCAGAGTCTAGCCAATTTGTATGGATTCTTGATCTTCATCAGCTGTTGTTGTCAGAAAATTCAGACGTTGATGAATCACTCTGCCGTCAGCTACCACGACACTGACTTGCTTCTTCTTCTGGGTAATGTTAGCAGTGTTGGTCGATGCAGCTGCTTCCTGCTCGGTGATGGCCAGATTCACCTCTTCGAGTTCTTTCATTAGCTGCTCACGCCTGGTTTTCAGTTTTTTCAAGCTCTGATTGAACTATGTTAGCAGAGTTCCTCAGCAATTTGACCTGTTCAGCTAAATTGGTGGCTTCTTATTTATTGGTCAGTTTGTTATTCTTCAGTTTCTCAAGTTCTGTCAAATTTGAATGAGCAGAAGCGATCCTTGGGGCTGCATGTTTGAGCTTGATTAGCTGCCTTAAGGAGATGAGGGCCTCTGAGTGAGTTTGCTGCTGAATAAGCTGAATAGCTCGATCAATTGGCTCAGTATGCAGGGTCAAGTCGATCAAATCTTTTTCCAGCTGGGGAAGAAGCTCACTTAGCCGATTTTTGAAATCTGCCTCTGGTAATTATGGAAATTTAGAGTTGAGCTCTTCTTCGTCACAGAATTCTTCCAGGTTAAAGGAGTAGCTAGGAGATGAGACCTGCAACACATTGCTAGTGTTTCGTGCCGATGGCGCTGATGAAGTGCGTGGGTGTATTTCCATGGATGCTCCTTTCCCAGCGCCAGATGAAGTATTAACTTGTGTATCCATAACCAGATCAAGATCAGCCGATTGGGGTTCTGCAGGTTAAAAGGCAAAGTATACAGCGGAAACATGGTGGTGTTAACAGCCGAATTGTCCTACCTGGTAATCTTGCAGGTGGTGTTTCATCTTTTGCGAGATCGGTCTGGGTGTCTTCAGAAGAAGGGCTATTTGGCTACATTTTTTAAATCACGGGAAACAAAGAGTGTTCAAAATTTGGTCATAGGCTGTATTGACAGTTTCAGCACATACCTGAATGTTGGGTGCTTCTAAGGCTTTCTGTTGAATATCAGAAACTTTTGCCATGCTTGAAGAACCTGTAGTATCATCTGGATGGCTTGTAGGTCCCTCTGATGTAACTTGAATTGGCTGGGTTGTTGCCTGGTATTAGCCGGTTTGGTTAAGTTATTACAAGAGTAATACAGGAAAAGTTTTAGAATGACGGATACCTTAACAGTTTTTCTTTTGGACCGTTGCCTTTTGCCTGTTAGCTTTTGAAGGCTGAGTGATGAAGCTTTCCTTTTAGGAGCAGAAACGCTTGTTGTCCCAGCAGGGGTTTTCATCATTTGCTTCAATGATGATGCCTGGGAGCCTAGCCTTACAGTTGTATAGGGAGGATAATATTCTACTTGCTCTGGTGGGTTAGATTCTGAATCCTGTATTAAGAAGGGTTAGGATACAGCTGATAGTCGATTTAGGGGAAATCGGTTAGCAATACTTACTGCCAATTCAGAGTTGAAGCTTCTGTCCAGGGCCCTGCAGTTATTATGAATTCCTTGGCAGAACAAATGAACATGCCATTGCTGCCACTAGTTGTCAAAACTTTCATGAGTAATTGGGATTTGATTCCATTTGTCCACTGTATAGTGTGGCAGGTGTGTTTCTAGTTTAAAAACTCTGTCAGCTTCTAGCCCTTCAGTGATTTCGTCCCAGGGTTTCAGAAGGGTTGAGAATGAAAGCTTGGGGGCAATTGGCCAAAACTTAGTTGCCTTGCTGCAACGTTTGGATGATAAAATTCGTAGGAAGGCCAACTGGGTTCATTGCTGTTGGTACTATGAAAATGTTTGAAGTCAACTAGCAGTATGCAGGGTTTTATGATAACATTGAAGATCTCAATGGCCCCATCATCGGAGCATCCTATGCTGAATTTGAAGCTGTAAGGCATTGGAATTCTTTATCTTCTGCATATGGGAACCAAATCAGGGCATCTGGTCCCAATACTCTGTAGAATGCTTCAAGCAGATGACCTGGGAAAGCATTGATAATTACAGTGGAAGCAGGCTTCACCAAAATTTTGGCATACTCTGGTGACCTTTTTCTCATCTTCTGCATAATTGATGGAGGGATAAGCTAAGGTTGTTGAGGTTTGGCCTGACCATCTTATGTAAATAAAGATTGAGCCACAACTGAATCAGGTACCAAGGGCCTGTTGTACATTGTACTTCTGCACCTTTCAGCAGATAGCCAGCTACATGGTTCATCAGCCTGTAGGTGGCTCCTAGCAAAAGTTTTCCCAAGGGGATTGAATTTCCACGAGCTAATTGTTCTGCAAGGGCTTTGAGGGGATAGGCTAATCCAAGAGAAGCACCATAGAAAACAAATCTTTCCAGCCACAGGATCAAAAAAGCTATGTATTCTTTTTCACTGACACTGGGAGATGATAGATGGTGAGTCTTGATGTAGGCAGTCCAGTCTTTGTATTCACCGATCTTGGGGATTTGTTTTTCACCTATAGAGAGGAGGTTCCATATCCGACAAGTTCCAGTGATTTGAAGACCGGTGAGCATATGAATATCACCTAAAGTGATGGTCATCGGTCCATGCCCAAATATGAAGGCATTCAGAGAGTTTGACCAAAAATAACTTGCTGCAATCAGAAGGGGCTCATTCTTCTTCATCTGACAAAGGGAGAGATTGACGCACTGGCTCAGATTACGCAGTTCCCAATCTGCTCGTTTTTTTCTCTGAGATTCTGCAAACCAGTGTCTCCACCCAGATGACATATTAGGCCAGTTCCGGAAGGGGTTCTTGGCCTATGAAGATGCATTCACCAAAGAAGCCTTGAAAGGGATCTGATTGGTTTCTTTGCTGATAAACTCCGTGGAATCACATTCAGTGGGGTTTCATTCAGCGTAATCAAGATCTCGTTCTTCAGATTCTGAGAATGGTAAATAGTATATATGACCGATTGGGCAAGGATTCGTGGAGAGAATGGGAAGCAGATTAGTGAAATTCATACCTCGGGGATTTCAGTGGGAGTCGCCATTGCTCAAAGTTCTGGAGGTGGCGAATCGGAGCCAGAGGAAAGATGCAGCGGAAGTTCTCTTGGTTAGGGTTTCGATTTGCTGCGGAGCTCTGAGGTGCTGAGCGGAAGACTACGGTTTGGCTATAATTTGAGAATGGAGGTCAATTAAGACTCGGTGCTAATTTTAGAATAAAACCAGTTTATTCCAAAATTAGGGGCATGTGTTTACACCAAAATCTAGACCGGGAGCAGATAGCCGATTTCAGAAGAAGAGTCGATTAGACGAAAGCTGAGATAGCCGATTGAGTCCCTAATCGGGTGTTGGGTTGAAGAAAGGAAGGCGCGGTCAAAGATGGAACCGATTGATGAATGACGTCAGCATGGGTCTTTGACGCTGGAAAGCGATCACATTCGGAGTCCGTTCAGGAAAGGAAAGATTGGACTTCAAGTTACCATTAAAATAGGAGAGTTTATTAATTTCCATATTTGTTTTGAGTTGTAATTCAACTAGAACTCTATCTTGTCAGCCCAGGGTATAAATATAAACCCCCAGCCATTGTAAAAAAAGACGTCAATCAATACAACACACTTTCAGCCCCGGCCAAACCCTTAGGAGTAGCAGTAACATAGATCTCGGCGAGTTCTTCGAACAGGCTGGGTGTCATCCGGTAGACGCAGGCTTGTTTGTAAGTACCGTCATGCCTCGCTAAGTTTTGTTTCTTTAATGTCATCCAGTGGGCATGAGAGCATAGTAGATCGGGGTTGATTCTTGTTTGGCATAGGTTCAGCATCATCCGGTGGACGTAGGCTCAGATCAAATAAGAATTAGTTATCGATTTATGTTTATTTTTCTTGTTTAATCTATGTTTAGCGTCATCCGGTGGATGAGGGCTTGGATTAAGGTGGTTAATGTGCATGAGTTAGTTATAGGCTCTAACTAAAATTGACATCTTAGTTAGATTCATTAAGTTATCGGTGATGTTTGAATTTATTTGTTTACTTATATACAGTACTCACCAAATTTGCCCAATTTTGATCTAATTTTGTCGACTTTATATTTTATAAATCTATTTACTCAATGAATGATGATTGCCACATGTTTATGCATTGATAAATAGAATATGTTGACATTAGCCGATAGATCTAGATCTTGATTGTATATAGGTTGCACTCAAGTAATAAAATAAACATTGTTTAGGCTCGATAATCAATAGATTTAAATCATGATCTACATCATGGCTGTCTCGATCCCCACTGTTGTAAATGATGATTTAAGTATATTGATTTGAATGTCAAGATATTGTTCATCTTATAGACTTGTATGTTGCCTGTATTTGTTGAATCGGTTAAACAACCGATTTCTCTCTGTTTCTGCACTCAAATACTTTACATTAGATAAGTTTGACATGTGTGCATTAGTTACGCTATGATCTGTCACATGCGAATCATTATCTTCATTAACGCATATGAATCGGTTACATTACATTACTATGCTTATTCCACGAAAATCGATTCATGTAAACTGGATATCGACTCTTTAGTCGATAGCCTGAAAATAGGGCTCACCAGCAAGTGCCACCTTTTGTTACTGATGTCTATCTTTTTTCTTGTAAATTGTAAGTCAAATTGACTGGCACGCTTGGGAGTCATCGGCACTCTCGGACCGAGTTCGAACCTAGCTGGATCTAAAAAAGCTCCATCGCTTTTAAGGATCGTTTCTGACTTCGCTGGTGTGTTGAGCGCGGAGAACCACTTTTTGTACCAACACATGGCCACTATATGGGCGGCTGCAGAGTGAACTGCCCCTGAAAAATAGCCATGATTGCTACAAAGCATTTATTTAGTAGTGTATGCTATGCTATCTATGATAGAGACCATGGATTTGACTTTGCTCAGATTGACGTGAAACAAGGCACAACCACCAACTGTGAATTGGCTTGAAATAAATTGCTTCCCACATTATATCTAGCAGTCCAGTTTTGGGTAATAACAATAATAACTTTGTACCATTTATAGGCCTTGCCATATACATAGGAGAGAATGAAAGAGGATACAAAAATGTTTTTTGTAATTAATGTGGAGACCTTTTTGTAATACAGATAGGTGTGGAATTATCTTCTGCAATATGGGCATAGCTGGACATGTATTATTCAACCTGTAGCTACCAGCGACGGATGATATGCACGTATTTATTATAAGCATACTATAAACTTTATTTGACTCCAAGAGAACCCAGAGATGCATTATTTATATAGGTATAAGCAACTAACAATGGTCAATTCCAGCTCATATATATACTGTGTTATAAAATATTTAATGTGGGCAAATCATGATTAAGAAAAGGAAGGTACTCCCTCCGTCCCAAAATAGATATCATTCTCATTTTCCAAAAAGTCAAAGGCTTTTACTTTTGATCAAATATATATATGAAAATATTAATATCTATAATATATAATTAGTATCATTAGATAGATCGTTGAATATATTTTCATAATAAATTTATTTGGATGTATAAATGTTGCACACATTTTCTACAAACTTAGTTAAAGTTGAGAAAGTTTGATCCGTACTTATCCCATAGCGATATCTATTTTGGGACGGAGGGAATATGTGTCTGTACAAAGTTAACGTCACATAATGATGAAGGGTAGCATGTGCACACCCACGTGCCTCCGTGTAAACATGTCACGTGGCGGGCAAACATGAGGTAAATGCTGTCTGCTCGGCTATAAACGCAAAATGGTGGATGAGTTCTAAGAGATGAGAAAAAAAATCATTGTACTCTGTACACTAGATACAAGAAATAATAAAGAGTCCCCTGTTCTTCCCTCCATGTATCTGTGTTCATATTGTGCTCTGTGTGCTGATGGACAGAACAATTTCTCAAGACGTACCCAGCATGAGTTCTACCGAGCTGAAAGGTAAGAGGTGAGAAATGGACCCCTATTGGTCTATTGTTCTTGTAATATTCAGATGAACACAAGAACACTGCTTACACTAGTTACAAGAATAAGCATGGGCACATACATAACCAGTGAATTCATGATGCAATAGTTTAATTTGAAGGGAAATCGTACAGATGATCGTGCCTGGTTCGACATCCATCCAAGCAAAGTTCCAAAACCATGGTAACCATCATCTGCCATTCCATACATCTAGCAACATAGTTGTTTCCTCAACGTCCCGTATAGCACCATATAGGTGCGTCACCTGAGACTCGTATCCATCAAACGCGTCACTCGTATAAGACCGTGGACCCATAAAATATCAAATCCAGTGAAATGAGGAGTTAAGCCAAGCCTAAGTATTTCTTTCACTGCTTAAGCCACACTACAGGAAACCCGTGCTTTGCCGAGTGCCTGAAGGTTTGCCGAGTGCCGCACTCGGCAAAACCAGGCACTCGGCAAAGACAAGTGTCTGGCAGTCGGCAAAATAAGACACTCGGCAAAGACATCCGTTGCCGAGTGCCAGACGTTTGGCACTCAGCAAAGCAGTGACTTTGCCGAGTGCCAACCCTAAACACTCGGCAAACTGATTTTTTTTATTTTTTTCACCAAATTTTTTTTGAAGCTTTACTACACTAGCACAAACAATATGTTAAACTTTGACACATTTTCATTGCATTTTGATATATTTCTTTAGTTTATTTTGTTTTATTAAATTTTTCTGAAAAACCTTGGTTTGAACTGCAGGTGCATGAAATAATAGATTTTATTCGTTCAAAAAATAGTTATCCTGGTTTGTTAATGTAAATTTAGGCTAAATCTACGAACTCTCTCGAAATTACGATGAACGTGCTCACGGGACAACGTCGCCAACTAGCGTGCGGGTGGATTTTTAATTATATAAAATACAAATGAATTCTGAAAATCATGAAACTTGTCGATTGGTCATCATATCGTATGCGTATGCCGTGGTAAAAAATTGAAAAAGTTTCGAGCACATTGGTACGCACGATGCTTACAAACCAGGACATCTCCATGAGCATGCTAGTTGGCGACGTTGCCCCATGAGCACGTTCATCGTAATTTCAAGAGAGTTCGTAGATTTAGCCTAAATTTACATTAACAAACAAGCATAATATTTTTTGAACGAATGAAATCTATTATTTCATGCACCTGCAGTTCAAACCAAGGTTTTCCAAAAAATTCAATAAAACAAAATAAACTAAAGAAATATATCAAAATGCAATGAAAATGTGCAAAAGTTTAACATGTTGTTTGTGTTAGCGTAGTAAAGCTTAAAAAAATTGGTGAAAAAACAAAAAAAATCAGTTTGCCAAGTGCCTAGGGTTGGCACTCGGCAAAGAAGGCGGCTTTGCCGAGTGCCACCAGATCTGGCACTCGACGAAGCCGACCGCCACATAAGAAATTAAAGGGGCTGAACCAGCCCTCTCTCGGCTCACTCTCTCTCACTCTCTCTCACGCCGGCCGCCACCGCCTCCCTGCACTACCGCGCCCGCCCCCAGCCGCCGCGCCCTCCCCTGCTGCCGTCTCCGCCTCCTGTCGCCGCTGCGGCCGCATCCCCACGCCACCGCGGCCGCCTCCCCGCGCCCGCCCCCGGCCGCCGCACACGCCACGCCCCCCCCTCCGGCATCCTCGCCCGCCCGCCGGCCGCCACGCCCACCGGCGGCCCAAGGAGGTCGCCCTTGCCCCACGCTGACGGCTAGCACCGCTCGCCCCACGCCATCCCCGACAGTTGCCGGTGGCCCCGGCCACGCCCCTGGCCGGCCAGTAGGGAGGAGGAGAAGGTAGGAGGAAAAGGAGGGAGGAAAGGAGGAAGAAGAGAAGGGGAGGAGGAGGAGGAAGAAGAAGAAGGGAAGGAGGAGGAAGAAGAAGAAAGGGAAGGGAGGAGGAGGAGGAGGAGGAGGAAAGGAAGGAGAAGCGAGGAGAAGAGAGGAGGAGAAGGAGAAGGAGAGGAGAAGGAATGTGCCGGTCTAGGCGGGTCGACCCTCATGCTGCTGCGGTCGTCCCAACCGTCGTCGTCGACCCTCGTTATTGCCATTCTCATCGCCAAGGTATGCCCTACACCTGTAGTAGTTAGTAGTACTTAGTAGTGTTAGTAGTAGTTAGTAGTAAGTAGTGTTGGTAGTATTGTTAGTAGTAAGTAGTGATAGTAGTAGTGTTAGTAGTAGCAGTGTTAGTATTAGTGTTAGTGTTAGTGTTAGTGTTAGTAGTAGTTGTAGTGGTAGTAGTACTTGTTGTTGTACTACTTCGATACTTTCATCTGCATGGAAAGAGAACTAAAGTACATGTCTCGTCTTGGTATATATATGTTTGTTAGCCTTCGTGCCTATGTTTGGTATATATGTGGTTGTTGGCCACCGCGCCAACGTTTCTTGCAGGTCCCGTGCAGGGGAGGTGCTGCCGAGATTTTCAATGGATTCTAACCTATTGCCTTTTATGTAAGAGAAGGACCCGTGGGAGGGACTCGGTGACCCCGATCATCTTCGTCGGCGCTGCTAGTCTGCCTGCACCGCATCGCCTCGCCACTGCACCGACACGCCACTGCCCCGCTAGCCTGAGTCCACCGCCACCCTAGGTATAACCCCCTCCTCCTTTGCATCCATGTTTTATATAGTCACGTAGCCTAGTTAGGCATCTCCCGTTCGAAAGAGATACGGTAGGAGGTATGTAGATCTTTGCATATCTGCGACCGTATCTCTTTTGGACTGTCCACGTATTATGGACTGCCCGCGGATGCGTAGACGAGGTTAGTTTCCATGGTTCATTCCGGTCCGAGACAGACTTTCGACATCACCTCCCTGTTGTTCTCCGGATACACACTCTCCCTTGCAGGACGTGTATCGGGAGAACAGCGGGAAGGTGCTGCCGAAATTCTGTCTCGGATAGGAGCGAAGCATGGAAACTGACCTCATCTACGTATTCGTGGGTGGGATTAGGAGACCTATCCTCACCTATTAGATGGTAGGCACGCCGAGCAGATGCAATTGCTGGTTATATTACTCGCTTACATATGTATATGTCAGAGTATGAAGAACCGTGATTGGATGTACACGGGCCACCCAAGTATGACCGCAGAATGGATAACTAAGACTAATGCTTTCTTGGAACATTCATTTGGCAAGGCTGCTAAAGGGTCGAGTCGGATGCCGTGTCCCTGCCGCAAATGTGACAACCATGTAAGAAAGAATAGCAAGGCCGTGGAGGAAGATCTTTGCAAGTATGGATTCACGCCAAACTATACCTGCTGGATCCACCATGGTGAAGCCGATCGTATTAGAGAGGAGGTGGTGAGACCATGCCTCGAGACTTTTGATGGAGATGCCGGGGTAGCAGACTGGATGGATGACTTTCACGATCCACGGTTCAGTGAAGGATTAGAGGATGACCTAGAGGAATCCGCAAAGGCTTACTATGCTATGCTGGATTCAGCACAGAAGCCCCTTCACTAAAAGATAATGGTTTCAGCAACTGGATGCCATTGGACTGCCTAATGGCGTTTAAGTCGCAGTCTAGCATGAGTCGAGACCACTTCGATGGTATGTTGGCAATTTTTGGATCCCTGCTTCCGGAGGGTCACAAACTGCCGAAGAACTTGTACGAGTCACTAGAAACTTCTTCGTGCACTTAAGATGCCATATGAGCACATTCATGCTTGTTTGAATGGGTGCAGTCCTATTTAGGAAAGATCACGAGAAAGCAACGCACTGTCCAAAGTGCAAATCCTCTAGGTATCTAGAGGTCGACACTAGTGATGGCAAGAAGGAACAGCTTGGTATCCCCACGAAGGTCCTATGGTACCTTCCTGTCATACCGAGGATCCAACAGCTGTACATGACAAAGGAGTCCACAAAACAAATGACATGGCACAAACATGGCAAAAGATACAGTCCTGGCAAGATGGTGCACCTATCGGATGGCGATGCATGGACCTACTTCGATGGCATACATCGTGGTAAAGCTGAGAAGGCTCGGAACATACGTGTAGCGCTGGCAACAGATGCGTTCAACCCCAATGGATTGCTGGCAGGCCCCGTACACTTGTTGGCCCGTGTTCGTGATCCCCTCAATCTCCCCCAGCGTCATGTTTTAACCCAAGAACGTATTCTTGTCGCTGATAATTCCTGGACACCCGAGGAATAGGATAGGAAGTGTTCATGGAGGCTCTCATTGATGAATTGATCCTTGCTTGGGAAAAGGGGGTACTGACATACGACCGAGATACAAAGAAGAACTTCACAATGCATCTGTGGTACCACTACTCCCTGCATGACTTCCTGGCATATGGCTTATTCTGCATGTGGTGTGTTTACGGGAAGTTTCCATGCCCAATATGCAAGACAGCTGTGAGGTTCACCTGGCTGAAGAGGGGTGTCAAGTTTTCTTCATTCGACAAGCACCATCAATTCCTCCCTCTTGAGCATGTATTCCGGCGAGACGTCAAGAACTTCAGGAAAGGGGTTCAACTTACCGTCCCTGCACCTCAAATGATGACCGGTGCCGAGGTCCATGTTCAGATAGAGGCTCTCAAAGATGATAAAGAGAAAGGTGGTTTTATTGGATATGGGTAGGAAAACTAGTGGACTCATAAATCGGGCTTGACTAGGCTCTCCTATTTCGATGAGCTCCTTCTTCCACACAATATTGATGTAATGCACACAGAAAAGAATATCATCGAGGCTCTTTGGGCAACACTCATGGACATTCCTGATAAGTCAAAGGACAACATTAAGGCTAGACTGGACCTGACAGCGATGTGCGATAGACCAAAGCAAGTGATGAAGCCTGCCACGCCTGGCAAGAAATGGAGAAGGACTCCGGTCGATTTCGTCTTGAAACAGGACCAAATGAAGGCGGCACTACAGTGGATCCAGACACTAATGTTCCCTGATGGGCATGCGGCGAATTTGAGTCTGGGAGTGAACTTGTCAACTATGCGAGTGTTATGGATGAAGAGTCATGACTACCACATATGGATAGCGGCTCCTTCCTGCGATGACCCGGGAATACGTCCACGAGCATGTGTGGCGCATGCTGGCAGAGTTGAGTTTTTTCTTTCGCCAGCTTTGTACCAAGGAGTTATCTCGAGAAGTCATTGATGACTTGGAGAAAGTGGCATCTGTGTTGATCTGCAAGTTGGAGAAGATCTTCCCACCCGGCTTCTTCCTAGTGATGCAGCATCTAATTTTGCACCTACCGTACGAAGCACGAATGGGGGGTCCCGTGCAGGCCTGTTGGTGCTATACAATCGAGAGATATAAAAAGATTCTTCAGAAAAGTGTAGAAATAAAGCCAAAATTGAGGCTAGCATGGCAGAGGCATTCATTCTAGAGGAGGTGTCACAACATCATACTATAATAACAGCCTTCCCCGCATGCACAATCCTCCCCCTCGTTACAACGCCGAAGAGAGTTCATCGAACCTCAGCCTTTTCAAAGGGCAACTCGAAAAGGCAAGCGCATCATGCACCAAGACCTTAAGGCATGATGAGTAGCGCATTATCATGCTTTATGTGTTGTTGAACCCTGACGAAATAAAGCCTTATGTGCAGTAAATTCTCAATGAGCTTGTTACATACTGCACCAAGACCTTATGCTTTATCCTCTATGTATCCACCCCTCTTGTCTCCTATTTTTTCAGGGAATTTCTGAATATATACTGGACAGGGAATAGGGCTCCTTCCCCTCAAGAAGAAGATAGTCTTCTCAAAGATGGTGTGCCCGATTTTATTTCCTGGTTCGACACGAAGGTACCTGGTTAATTCTTTGCCTTCCCACTTCGATCCTACGATCGAGTAATGTAACGATCTATCTGGCCTCACCTTGCAGGCCCGCAAAAATAGGGCAATGGATGCTGAGTTGAAAGGGCTAGCCAAAGGCTTCGCCTATAAGGTCAAGACATTCACCAACTATACTGTGAGTCGGCCCAATCGAAAAAACACGAATACCGGAGTTCGTACTGCCGGCCACCGATGGGCACGACTACTACGGCATAGTAGAAGAAATATACGAGCTCAATTTTGAGTGTCACAAAGCTCCTAATCCAGTCGTATTCAAATGCCATTGGTTCAATCCTAACGTCACGAGAACAACCCCTAAGATTAGAAAGTCAAAATTTGAAGATTATGTATATCAAGGAGAGGATGTCTATATTGTGGCTTAACATGCCACGCAAGTTTATTATCTCCCATAGGCGTGCCAAAAAGTCCCCAATCTTATGAGTTGGTACCTTGTGCAGATGGTATCGCCCCACGATAAACTACCTGTCTCAAACGATGAGGATTACAATTTTGACCTCCACACACAGGAGTTCTATCAACCAGAGGGGCTAGAAGGGAGGTTTGACATAGACATATTTTCGCTGATGGGCATGGAAGTAGACAATGACATTAATCGAGACAATGAAGATGAGGATGAGGGAGAAGAGGTGCAAGATGAGAAGGACTTACAAATGCTTGAGCGATTACAGATAGACGATGACAATAATGACAACGATGGAGATGAGGACGAGGGAGAAGACGTGCAAGTTGACAATATTGATAGTGATGACGACATCTATGATTCAGCCGCTACCGATCGTGAAGAATATTTCTAATTCATGTAATACTATATTATTATTATTATTATTATTATTATTATTATTATTATTATTATTATTATTATTATTATTATTATTATTATTATCATCATCATCATTATTAACTGTGCTAGTTGGTTTACGCTTTGAAATTGCAGGCACTCGATAAAATGCCGGGCGGAAGGCAGGCCCGTCGAGGGGTCAACTCCCTCTACATGAAGGGACCTCTCACCACCCCAGGCTGAGGAAGGACCCTTTGCCGGAGCTTGCGCTGAGAAGGGCGAGGACCGGCCGCCCCCGCTGGCCATCCGAGGATGAGCGTGGAGCCAACTCCCACCCCATCGGTGGACGAGGACGACTAGACGGTGGACCTTCAGACAGGAGGGGGTGGCACTTCCTCTGACTCAGTCGGACCATGAGGAGGCGGCGACCGCGACAGTAGGGGGTTCCACTTCCACTACTGCTTCTGGCTCTATCTCGTCGGGAGTCTACTTGTGCGGGCCCTCGAAGCTCCCGGCACAACCAATCCCACTTCACTAGCGCCCGGTGATTCAACCCTAGGGCGACAAGTACGTATCATTTCACTACTCTTTCATATGAGATGTTGACTCTTAATGACTAACAATTCTTCTTAATGACTCTTACAGCAACTGGGAAGTTGTGTCCGGAAAGGACCGGGACATCAATGGCACCCTAAGCCTTTTGATTCGACAGCACTTCCCTAGGATGGTCACCTACGCTGGGGTGACTTTGCCGCCCTGGACGATGGGACCACTTCCACGCCACTGAGGACAGCGAGTTCGGCACCGTTGCGGCGTGGATCAAGGCCGAGTTCTGGGTGAGTCTACATCACTTTAAATTGGTCAATACTATGTATTCATTGGTCGTTCTTAAAATAATTAAACAGTACATGATGTCTGTATGCAGGACTTCTACATGTGCGACGCTTGGGTTTGAGGCCCAGGCAGCGTGCATGCAGGACAAGGTCTGCAGGTCCCGACTCTCTGACCTGTACTATGAGACGTGGCTCCAGTGCATCATCAACTACAGCGCCGACGTCCTTGGACATGTACTGAGGAAGCGCGATGCCAGGAGCAGGACGCTCACGGGGGAGCAGTACCTCTCGGTAAGTACTCCTTTCATGAACAATAGGTAGGCTTCATTTCATCTTCTGACACATCAATAACTTGATGGCATGCAGCAATGTTTTGATTGCTGCGCCAGGCACCGCCTCTGCTGGGAGGCTATTGTGGACAGGCGGCTCTCGGACGAGTGGGCGGAGAAGCACAAGATCCGTCGGGACTGCCACCTGCAGATGGGTGGGGCGCCACACCACCAGGGCAACCAGAGCCTCAGCGCGTACGCCAAGACATGGGTAAACTTCTTTGTGTTTTCATCTTGATTTATCTATTCTAACACTCAATTCTCACTACTTGTAATCATCTTTGTGTTTTCCTCGTAGTCCCTAGGCGCACCAAAGCTAGGAATGCAATGAGTTCGTGGCGTATGCCCTGGCACACAAGGGCAAGGCGACGGCCCCAGACGTCACCTACAACCCGGCAGACTGGGCCCGAGGCGTACACCAACGCGAAGCGTCCACAGCAAGCTTAGCGAGTACACCTCGGCGGCTCGCCAGCTCCATGGGGAGGACTTCGATTCGGCCACCCAGCCCCTGGACACAGACCTCCTAATGAGGCTGGGAGGAGGGAAGTAGCACGGCCGGTACTGGATGGCGGACAGCACAGTCGACTCCGCCTCTATTCCCAGCCTCGCCGATATTCGAGCAAGGAGCACGGACTCCTCCCTCCCCATACACCCCCGGCAGCCGAGCTCACAGCCGCAGATGGCAGAACTATAGGTTATTACTCACAAACTTGTCGTTCATTGCTTTTACACATGTACCTTGCCTTTGCAATGTTTAAACATTGCGGGTGGAATGTTACAGGCCAACGTGCGGAGGTTGGAGGCCCAGCAGACGGTACAGGCGGCCCAAGCGGAGGCTCATCGGCTAGAGATGGCGGCTGTACAAGCACAGAGAGGGTGCCGAGCAGCAGAGGATGCAGGACATGTTCAGCTTCATGGTGAGCCTGCAGGCCTAGCCAGGTGTGGTCGTGTCTCCGTCGCTGCTTGCTCCAGTTGTTCCTCCTGCTCCTCCTCCTGTAGGGACTCTGGTTAGTATGTGATCGAACCTGTTTATTCATTTAGCTATTGCAGCCCTCCTGCACATACTCATGAATTCCCTTCTCCTTTGTACAGCTATAGTCAGCGAGTTCGAATCAGACTCCGGGACGTGGCCCTTCTCCAGCGTTCAGGTGGCCAACTGGCCCTCCTTCACAGTCTAGGCACATAGCTCAACAGCCTGGGTGGCCAGGATGGCAGTAGGTACCGTTCCGTGGTCTCTCTTCATGTTATTCGGACTTATTCATGACTTAGACTTGTGTTCGACTTACACTAGAGACATATTTATATGTATGTGATGGATTATGGATGTGTATGTGATGCACGATGGATAATATATGTGCATTCGGTGGATTATGAATGATGAATATGATATATTCTGTGCTGTGTGTGATGATATATATGATATATATGTCATGTGTTTGTTTGTTTTGATGGAAAGTAAAAATAAAAAAAAGTATTTTTTACCTCTTTGTCGAGTGCCACACTCAGCAAAGAGGCCTTTGTCCGAGTGCCTGTGCACTGGCACTCGGCAAAGCTAGGTGGCAGAAAACAGATTTTCTAGCTTTGCCGAGTGCATGTGACGTGGCACTCGGCAAATAATTATTGAAAAAAATAAAACATTATCTTCGCCGAGTGCGTTTGCCATGGCACTCGGCAAAGAATTTTTTTAAAAAAAATTAAACATTTTCTTTGCCGAGTGTAGCAGTAGGGCACTCCGGCAATGAATTTCTAAAAAAATTAAAACATATTTTTTGCCGAGTGCGGCACTCGCCAAAGAGTCCGTCAAAGTTGACGGCCGAAATTTCTTTGCCGAGTGCTGACGTGACACTCGCCCCGAGATTTGGCACTCGGCAAAGTAACCTTTACCGATTGGTTCTTTGCCGAGTGGTCTTTGCCGAGTGCGGCACTCGGCAAAGCCTTTGCCGAGTACAATAAGGTCTTTGCCGAGTGTCCCGAGCACTCGCCAAAGAACCCGCATCCTGTAATGCCAGGGTAGAGGTGCCATTTTGGTACGAAAGGTTAATTAGTTGTTAATACATGCATGGATAATTTATCATCAGAACGAATATTCAAAGATAGTATCATGATGTCTTCACTAGTATCGTCCTTTTTACATGACTCTACATAAACCAAATAAACACATATATTCGTTGCAAACTTACATCTATCATTCATCTAACTATAAATGGGACCGACCTAAACTTCAATGGAACAGCAATAGTTATGACATTATACAATGAGTACCAATAACTTATACATGAGCAACAGGTCCTGCATCTTTTGATCCCTTGGTTTGCCCTGTCCAAAACTAGCATCCATACCACTACCATAGCCACCTGGGTCATCGCTGTAGATTTCAGTTCCTACAATCGCGAAGGCCATTCTGAGGTTGCTGCATCCACACGGTGCAGGTCTTGGAGCAAAAGCCCTTATGAGCTTGGAGCTCTGGTCATCGATGGTTGCATCCGCGGACATCACTTCCCTTCTTGAAGACATCGATACAAACATCCCTGCTTCTGTCTCTGCCCGACGCAACCCTATGCTTTCTCCGGTTGCTCTCCTACCCCATCTTGTTATTGGTCTGACTACCTTCCTATCCCTTGGCTTTTGCACACGCTGCTAGCTGCCAGGTGCTCGCCATCAACGTCTTGCTATGTCATCCTCTAGCTCTTGAGTGCTTCGCCTCATCATATGCTAGGTTGCGGGGACCTTGATCTTCTTCTCTGGGTCTTCTCGTTCTCCTTCTGACGGTCCTTCTTTTTTAAGGCATCTATCCCCCATATGGCGTAAGTGGGCATTGGTTGGACCCCAGCTCTTTTCATAGGCGTTGCAAGTCACGGCTGCCGTTTGGTGGCTCTGACTCAATGCCTTAGAGCTTCTGTCGCCAGTCGGATACCACTTAATACCTTACAACTGCATATAGTTTAGAGTTCTTCAGAGTATAGTGGTGGCATAGGTTAGGAAGTATGTGCACTTGCTCCGGTCAGTAGGATGTGCCGGTAGCTGAACCATGTTGTATTGTAGTTTAAGTGTTGTAATTTTTCTCTCCAACTTGTCATATATTCACCTGCCAATTATTTTTTTTATTTACTTGACCTACCAATGAAAGAAGTCCCTCTTTTAGGGGTCACAAGAATTGATATGAGCTCACTTAAATATGTTGCGCTTGATATACATATGTTGAATGGATTCCTTTTACTAAATGGATTAATTTTTCCTCTATCCAGTGTTATACTCATAGGGATTATGCACATACCTTCCGCTCCAAAAAAGAAGTTCAATACTTTCTAGAGACTAGAGAAGTTAAAGGGAAAGGGCCTCAGCAGACGGTGTCTATATCCCCATTTGTAAATCTATTTAAATCATTTTTATCCAGTATATCAATATCTTGATGATCTTTATGTAATCATTTTATGTTCTCATTTCCTGCAGAAATTGGCTGATGATCCTAGTGGACATAGTTATGGTAATTTGAAACATTTATTAGTTACTGAACATGGTTTCTATTGTAATTACACTAGCCTGGGTGGCATGTGTGTGGGTGGGGTATGGTGGGGGTGCTATAGATTAATTTGAACTACTTTGAAGAATCTTTTATAGCATAGCAGTAAAGCCAATAATGCCAAGTTTTAAGTTAAACTTAACATCGCGGTATTAAGTATTATTTGAACTTGTTCATATAGAAGAAAAGATGTCAGTGAATAATCACCCTTTCATTATGTGCAGGTTCGAGGCGTTCAACCAAAAGAACCATGTCACTGCTTGCAAACAATGACCCTACTAAAAGGCCAACAGGTTTATCTCTAACAATTATTCTTTAGCTTCGTGTTAACAATCTGCCTTATAAATGACGTTCCATTTTTTATATAAATTGCTTAATATCCTTATTAAGCACGGGAGTTACAAAAGGTTTACAAGAGCACACAGAGATAGTGAGGGTAGCAGAGAAGCAGTAAAACAGTCAACCTATTTTTCCCTCAGACATCCACCAAATATCTGAGACCAGATTTTATATGTCTTATTAGAAGGAAGTCCTAACTGAAATCACCATACCATTTCACGTTGTGCTTGAAAGATTTTGAATGGAGGAAGCAAACAATTCTCATATGGAAATACCATCAGTAGGAAGATTAGATAGGCGGAACCAAATATCAAAATGGTATTTCGAAAATGCCACATTGAATATGTGCACATAACTTCATGAGGAAAGATGTGCAAACCAATGGTTATCAGAAACCTATTTATTGCCCATGTTTTCCACCACTACCTTATATATGGTTAATATCTATAATAATACTTTAGTCTAAGAATTCAAAAATTTTAACCTAACTGTGCTGTTGGTATTTCATTACATGCATAAAGCCCATTTGATTATATAAATTCTACTGGTAGTTAAGTGTCCAGTAGTTGTGGAGTTTTAAATGAACCTTATTCACAAATTTCCCTAGCTTATAAATAATTTTATATATGTCCCAGTAGCATTTTCTAATTAAATGCACTTGTAGTATCATAGCAGATTTCTGAAGAAGACCCAACATTGGAGGAATGTTCCGACATTTACATAAGAAAGACTATCCGCCTGGCTTTGAGTAATCCTAGTTGGAAGATCCATACATTCGGTAACTAGCCTGTTCTATTCAAGGCACAATAATCCGGATGACATGTAACTCTGTGTGCTGGTGAGATTGCTTCAAGTAGTACTAGTTTTATCTCTTTGTGGTATGCTCTACGCATACTATTACTACTAGTAAAAGTTAACTTTGCTTGACAATGATGTTTCATCTTTTGTTATGACGAACAAGAATAATATAGTTCAATCTGTTATATGTTAATGGGTGGAGCTTCTATGGCAAATTTTATTCTTGCTTAGCTTGTTCTGATGTACAACTAGCTACAGGTGGCATTCTGATGGAAATAGCATTAATCAGATGGTCATCTGTATGACCCTAGCATTTTTAAGATTGATACATGAAAAATCTTGTCGACTGTCTTAGCAGTGGATCTACAAATTAAAGTTGTGCGCGTATAGAATTAACAAGCAAGAATATGTTATAGTACCAGAGTTTATACAGTTATTGGCCTCCGACGTTATTGGACTATAACACTATCAGTACTAGATTTTACGAAACCAGCAATGATGATACCATCCAGCACATAACTGTCGGTTCGTGGGTAGAACAGACAGTGATAGGACCAACCGACACTGACATTCGGGTCATTACTGCCTATTCACATCACTGCTGTTTTTAGCCACAAACAGGTAGTGATAATGGGTCATCATTGCCGGTTTTTAGCTAAAACTATCACCGATGCTATCTCTGTCGGTTCATGACTTTGAACCAGCAATGATATACTACGCGAAAATATTCATAACTTTCTCAAATGATGTCTGATGAAGATGAACTTTATATCAAAGTTATAGTATTTTTCGAGATCTACAATTTGTAGTTTAAACTTTTTGATTTGAGGTCATTTGGATGTCTAAGTTTACACAATAAGTTTTTTTAGAGTTAATACAAACGACTCCATATGATATATAGTCATATGTGTGGTGTGTAATAGTAGTAATGATCTCGGATGAAGAAGCGCCAAAAATAAAAGTTGTAGATCTTCAAAAGTTATGTAACTTTGTAATTCACAACTTTTTTATCTAGAGTTGTTGTGAAGCCTCTCTATTTTATTCGCAAGACTTCATAGAAGTTAATACCAACTGAAGTCATATGTTCTATACTCATAAATGAGTGTGTAGTTAAGGATTTTGGATAGAGAAGGTATAGGTAATAAACAAAAGTTGTATATCTCAAAAAGTTATGTAACTTTGTGGTTTACAACCTTTTCATTTGAAATCATATATTGAACAAAAATTATGTTTAATTTAAAATTTTTGAAACTCAATTTTTTAAATGACCTCAGACGGAAAAATGACCAAAATAAAAGTTATAGATCTCTGTCAGTGTTTCAAAATAACACCAACTAGTAAATTTAGGGATGCGAGTCTTAAGGCTTGGATGGTGTCCTAAGTGGACACAAGGATTTATACTGGTTCGGGCGAAATGTCCCTATGTCCAGTTGCGAGTCGTGTAACTTCACTGAATCTGCATTTGGGGTTACAGATGTGTTCGAGAGAGGGAAAGGGCTCCCAAGTCTCTGTGTTCATGGGTGACGGATGAGTTGTGTTGTGTTTTGTGTGTGTGTGTGTGTGTGTGTGTGTGTGTTTCAAGATGAGTTCGGATGCCTTGCATGGGCGCCCCACCTCCCCTTTTATAGCTAAAGGGTCGGATGGGTTACAAGCATTGGGCCGAGTCCCCAACAGGAGTCCTGGAGAAGGGAAGAAAAAGAAGGAAGGGAAACAAAAAAGGTGGAGTCCTAAATCTCCGGTGATCGTGTCGCGGCCTTCTTTTCCTCTTTGGGCGACCCTGCAGCCACCTCAAGGGTTGTGGCCGTACGGGCAAAGGATGGGAAACTATGGCCTCCCATTCCCCCAGTATGACAGATAAGTCAAGAGGATGGTCAACCAGGCCATCCCACAGTGGTCTGGACGGGGAGCCATCCCAGGTAGGTGGTATAGTGACGGTTTGATGTGCTGATGTATGTTCCCCCTGTCGTGGTCAGAGTGACCACTAGCTTGTCGTGTCTTGGTATGATGGCGTCATTCTGTGAGTGCAGGGACATGGGCGGGCGCGTCTTAACGTCCATACTGTCGTGGCCATCGACCTCATTGATTCCTCCTGAATCTCGTCCGACTCTTCTCCATAAGTCGGCTCAGAAGGAATATCCCTGGAGTGCGGGATATTCCTTCCTAGGACCGGGCGAGGCAAAAGCTCCCTCAGAGGGGTCGGCAAGGCAGGAAATCCTCCCCTCGTGGGATATATATGATTAAGTTCCTTAAGGCTAGACGCAATTGGTCGCCATCATACAATTACTAGGCCAACCTAAACCTAAATGTCATTGAAACCACTTTATCTTTGGAGCCTATTAATGCATGCCACAGATGCCTTCATGTTCTTATCCCATGGCCATTTTAGCTTGTTCGGAATCCATGCACTTTAGCAACAAGTCATTGACACTGATAGTTCGTCAATATAGGCACGCATCGATCAACATGCACTTGAATGTTACCCGCTAAACACTTTTATCTATTTTAGCACTTGGATCATCTCTAGTATAATGGAACACTCAAAACTATTCTAAGTCCAATGAAGAAAAGTCGCCCACTGAGACTGAGAGAGTCCAACCATTATGCACCAAGGAAGTTATGCCCAGAATTCCAACATCATTAAAATCTATGGCTCCTAATCCTCCCTCACAGGCTCCAAATTAACCCTCTGGCCAAAGATGGCATCTGTCAAAGGCTTCAACACTCATCTCACTCATCTACATACGCGCACGACACCACGCCACGTGATCGAATCGCTACAACGTCCCAGAAAAAGAAAGTAATGAAGACAAAAAAGGACACACCGCATGAAACCCCGCCTTGACACTGGCGTGACATCCTCCGTATCCGCCGCCATGTAGTGGACAAGCACGTCGATCGACCTGCGTCCGAGGTCAGCCTTCAACGTCTGGTGCACTGCAATCCAGGGAGCCCGCGGTAGCACCCACCATCACAGGCACCATGTGAACGTTAGGCTTGCCCCAGTCAACAGGCAGATGCGCAGGGCTGGTGAGCACGACCTGAGCTTTTGGTACAGCTCGTGAACTTGGTGACAGTAACTCAACGTTTGCTCCGATCAACCTTCAGATAGGAAGGGTACAACTTTTTGAGGACATCTCTGATCATTATCAGCATGTATTGCAGAATATGAAGCGGACCACGGTAGGCTTGTAAGATCTTCGGAACAACAACTCTGTTACAGTTGAAGTCTCAAAGGCCTGGCCTGATTTCTTTTCAACCTTACTACAAAGCCCATCAGACTTTCCTTGGGCTAAGGACTTTGTGGAGTCAGGTGCCAGCAGTCTTCTCCGTATGCATGACTGGTCTAGCTAGCACCCTGGTCATCCCAAAGGCTTGTACCTCCTATCCAGATACTGTTGCTTCCCGCTGTCACTGTGGGAGCCCATTTCTGCTGAAGAAGAAGAATTAAAAGAGGATGGACTGCAACTTCAAGATGAACAACTGGACATCAGCCAGGATTTTCTAGCCCAGAAACCCCATAACGGTACAACCAACTCCAGGAAGGCTAAGGCCGAAGAACACCTGGTTGATTCAGAGTTTAGAAGAAGCAGTGCTCCCACGCTGTGGTGTCTGCATCGCCTGCCAAGTTCTCCTACGCCCACCTCTGCACTCACTCCATTGCAACGCACGGGCACGTTTGCTAGTGTATGAAAAATGAAACAAAAAGATATTGTAGTGCACACATACATACAAAAAGAGAACTGGTTCAGACACTGCTTTCTGTTGGAGAAAATTGCTATTACGGGAGTCTAAACTATGTGCTCCATTATTATAGGACTCCAAGCATCGACTTTGCAAAAACGACACTTCGAAATGTTGCGACTTCGTTATACATTTGAGCCTTTTAATCATTTTTCCATCTAAAATACATGTATTTTGCCTTGATCGGACTGAATTACCCCCACGTGGTTTCCTAGCTCAGATGAGATCGTTTTGCACATACAGGAGACCAACGTTTCGTCTGTTCATGAGAAGGACCGACGCTTCATGCATTCTTCCAGCCGCCGCCATTCCTCCTTCCCTCCCAAACGCCGCCGCCGATCCTAAAGGAGTTCATAACGAAGCAGTGGGTGATGGAGAAAAGAAAAATAAAGACTGAATTTTTCTCAGGCTCCAAAGTAGCAGCATCAAGTCATAACGTTTCAAGTATCATTTTAGCAAAGTCGATTTTGGAGTCTTATAATAGCGAAGCCCTTTGTTTGGAGTCCCATAATAACAATTTTCTCCTTCCTATTGTTGTAACTAATGTTGAAGGTTTGATATAAGATGGTCTTCTATTTTGATGATGGAGCCATGCTACTACTATTGTTGATCAATTGCGAGTTTTAGGGCATGTAAAGCCCCTCGCAAGCCTAGAGATGACCGAGATTGTCGTCTCGCGAGGCAACAACAGCGGCTCTTGGTCCGAGGCCTGAAAAATGATGGAAGACGTCGTGTTGTACGGGCTCATTGGCGAGATCTATGCGGATCCGGTGCGGCCACCGGAAGGACCAATCTTGGTGTGAAAATCCCTCTCCCCTTCCACAGTATATGCTGCTCTCTCATCCTTCTTCACCTCGCATGGATCCAAAATGTCGAGTGAGACGGCGGCGGCAGCGACAGCAACAGTGGAGGGCCAGGTGCTCGACGTCGGCAAGGAAAACCAGCTTGCTTGGGCCTGGATCTAGCCCTTACGCTGCGTCGGTGCATCTGTGATGATGGAGGGGCTGCCGCTGTACCAGACGACAATGTGGGCAGTGGCCGCCATCCACGGTGTCATAGTTGTGGTATCCATCCTCCTCGAGGTCTCCTCCCCCACTTCCGGCAGGTTCACTCGAATCCCCTTCCCCATTAATCCCTGATGCTTAGATTCGTGGTTGGTTTGTGGTTGTGCGAGCTGCTGTTCGAGTAGTTTTCAATACAATTTCTTGTAATTGTATAGAAAACCAGTTGACAGTAGGAAGAGGAATCAACAATGTTATTACACCGTCCATGGAGGAGGAAGAATAGTTTATTCAAATTGCCGTCCTATTTTCGGTGATGGGAATGTGTTTTCGATTATTTCAGAAAATGTTACTTTTATCTATGTTCAGACTTACAAATCATTTTTATATATCTATGTTCAGACTTGCAGATCGCTGTTTTTTACCATATCTGAAACTGTTGAAATGCACGTGACTTTGTTCATACATTGTCGAGTTGAGAACTTTGTTTAAAATAATCTTTGTATCGTTTTAGCATTGTCGACTTACACCTGAACTTGCTTATTGTGATATTGTCAACCTGGACGACATGCCTTCGCAACGCTAGTGTTTGTTCAGCAAGCTACATGCAACGCTATGATATACAAAAATGTATTTGTCTTTGATGTTGACTGCACACAAAATTTATTTAATACTCCCTCCATTCCAAATTATAAGTCATTCTAACAATTTTAGAGAGTCAAACTATCTCAAGTTTAACCAAAATTATATAGAGAAATACAAATATTGATGACACTAAATAAGTGTACTATAAAAAATATATTTGATGAAGAATCTAATGATATTTAGTTGATATTGTAAATATTATTATCTTATTATATAAACTTGGTCAAAGTTAAGATGCTTTGACTCTTTAAGATTCTTAGAATGACTTACAATTTAAGATGGAGGGAGTAATGTGCAGTTAGTGAAAACAGATCATGGGTTGTATGTCCTGTCCTTATGATAGATTCGAGAAATTTACAGACGTCACATGCCCTTATGGCCTTGCTGATATTTTCCATCTTTTCCATAATAATAAAAGCATTAACATTTAGAAGAGATGCAAAACTCATGTGGGTATGGGAAATTTCATTGATGCTTGCCCCAGGTTTTTAATTAGAGTTAAATGCACCAACGGCCCTTAAACTTGCAAGGGTGTGTCACTTAGGTTTACGAACTCTGAAAACGCACTTCTGGGTCCCTAAACTTGTAAGGGTGTGTCACTTAGGTCCACGAACTCTGAGAATGCATTTCTGGGTCCCTAAACTTGTAAGAGTGTGTCACTTAGGTCCACGAACAAATATTCAATTTCTATTTCTATTTATATTTAATAATATAGTTATGAATAGAACATAAAAATAATATTTAATATGACATCATCAATAAATAAATAAACTAAAGTGTTAAAAGTACTAAAATTAATTTAATCTTTATGATAATATAGTTATGAATAGCACATAAAAATAATATTTAATATGACATCATCAATAAATAAATAAACTAAAGTGTTAAAATAATTTAAAAGAACAAATATATTAGGATTAAACTAAATTAAAAAGTACTAAAATTAATTTAATCTTTATGATAGGTTTCATGATACATAAATAATAAATTAATTTTAGTACTTTTCTAATTTAGTTTAATCCTAATATATTTGTTCTTTTTAATTATTTCATCCCCTTCCGATCAGCTCGCGATGCCTCAATTAATAAACTGATCAAAGAAGCCGCCTTTTTGCTAATAAGGATCTGCGGCTCAATCATCATCATCGTCCATGCATGACAACGTCTGTGGGCAGAGCGTGGCGGCAGAGAGGTCACGTGTTGCTCTTCCCCAGCCACTTTTGTGATGCACCCGGTGTGGAACTCGTGGCCGCCGGAGCACGGCATGACGGTGACCTCCTCGCCGTCCTTGAAGCTCTCCAAGCAGACCACGCACCCTGTGACGCCGCCGCACTCGGAGTCCCGCCTTTCCGTTGCGGCGTGGAAGGCTCGCTTCTCCAGGCCGGCGACCAACGCGTCGGACGCTGGGAGGACGCCCCTCGACCGAAGGCACGAGCACGATCTACGATAGTTTCCTAGAAGACTTGGTACTGCTGTGCCACGAGACGATTGAGAGTCCTCGCCCGCTCCAAGTAGTCGCGGCGCTGAACGATCTCCTCGGTTAGGAAACCAGACTCCGGGTCCAACTGGAAGACCGAGACTACGCCGCTGTTGCCCTCGTCTTTGCCGTCGCCGCCGGCTCGGCCGAAAACCCGTGCCGCCGCTCGATCAACATCTTGCAAATCGAGTGGCCCGGGATGCAAATTGGAAAATAACACTGCCAATTCAGCATCAATATCATCATCAACACCATCATCTGCTGAAGAAAAGCCGCCAGCGGACTGCACTGCCCCGTCGTCGATGGGGAAGGCCAGGGTGACTGGGTGAGCTCCATGTCCGCCATGGCTTGGCTTCGTCAGCGGCCGGACAGCAACTAGCGGCTAGCGCTGGTGGTGGAGAGAATAGCCCAAACCTAAACCTACGATTGCCGGACGGACGAGGGATGGATGGGCCTTCGATGCGCTATTGTGTATATAAGATAGTAAGTACATATACCCGGTAGGGCGTAGGCTGATACTGCTCGAGTCGGTGTAGTTGGGGCCACTCGGACTTGGTTAGAAGATCAGGAAGTATAGCGCGTCAGTTTTTGTATACGATTCCAAATCGATAATGATTCCGACTGGCCGGGTAGTCAAAGTCACACGTACACAACCAGCGAGTTCTGTAATGGCGCCCGTATAAACAGCCTAACACGACTACTAGGTGGGCCTTTGCTCATGGTGAGAGTTGAGTACATAATAACTTAAACAAGATGGTTTTATGGTCAATGTGGGGTTTCCGCTGTTAGATTTAACGTGGGCCAAGCCCATATTTTATCCACCAAGATCATATTTAATGCGGTACTGTGGTGGCAATGAAAACCACGTTCAACACGGTGCTGTTATGAACCGTGTGGTGATATAAAGTTTTGCAAATGAGTTTGTCATCCATGATATTTAGAAAAAAAAAGAGGAAATCTCTTCTCCAACAGTTTTGCAAAGGGCTTTCCCAAAATTGGAAACTTGCCACGGTATTTTCTTCGCGCCGTCGGTACTAGTTGAGCCCTGTATGTGCCTAGTGCCTAGGGCCTACACAATCGAAGCTCAAATCCTCCCGTCTCCGTCTCCTCTCCTTCCACTCGTAACCACGGCGGTCACGAGAGGTGCGACGAGGAGGGGGAGAGCTTCTCGGGTCGGTGGTGCGGGTGTGTAGGTTCGAGGGAGGGGCCCAGCAGCGCTCGTTGTTCGGCCTTCTTGTGCTTGGTGGTGGTGCCGTGGCCATGGACGATGCGGTGGCAAAGGCGGACCTTGCGGACCCGAACCTGGAGTCCTAGACGTGGGGGAGCTATTCAACTATGATGACCTCTACTTCCGGGGCGCGCTTGCCACTGCGGGCTTCACCGTCCAGTGGCGGTCCTCGTTGCTAGGGATGAAAACGGACCAGAAACGGACGGATATCACTGATATTAAATTTGTTTTCATATTTCTACTCGGATTCGGATTCGAATACGGATAGTATCATTTATGTCGGATAGCATACAATTGGATATCGATATCATAAATATACGATTTAAGCATTCGGATACGGATACGGTATCGGATGTTGAATATCCGGACTTGGATACGAACAGATAAAAACTCCTCTAAACGGATTCGGTCTCGAATACGGTCAGAAAATATCCGTACTGTTTTCATCCCTACTCGTTGCCACCACCAAGAAGTTTGGGGTTTTTTTAGTTCTTGTGCTGCATTTTTTTTAGGCTGTTTTTTTCCGATATGTTCTGGGGTCTTGTTCTTGGAGTGCCAATAAATCGTTTGGAGTCACGGCAGGAAGGGCTACAGAAGCAGTGGCGGCTGCAGCCTACCACAGGACGAAGATGGAACACTGTGGCCTGCTGGAAGGGGGCTGTGACCGGTTGGGAGGTGGGATTGGCGGCAGAAGGGCGAGGGAAGCGGCGGCGGCGTGGCCGCGATGAAAACAACGACAATCACCGCAATATTTAGTTGGTGGGGCCACGAATTACAATATATGGCAAGTCAAATATGGAGTACTCTTGGAGATGACCTCTTTTTTCCATTTCCTTCCTAATTTGAGGAGTTGGCAAAACACCATATTTGGCAAACAACAAAACTGTTGGCGATGCTGTTTTGACAAGTGGTTTATTGAAACCAGTGATTCAATTGCTATTGTGCTTTGGTTGTACAGATATTTTTGTTTTTGCATTAGAAAGCATTAGATCTCGGTGCTCTTAAAAGAACCGCTAGTTTAAATAGATTTACACAGGTGGTTCGTTGCCCAATCCCACCAATTTATTTTTACTTGCGTCCGTCAACAGAAACTATCTGTAAAAGAAACCGGCGCCAAGAGAAATCATATGTGTACTGGTGAGAACTCGGTAGTGTGAACTCACCGGGGAATGGAAAACTTTCCACCTTATATATTAGAATGATGGAAAGTTTCGCCGGTGAACTCCATAGTGAGAACACGCTGCACACGCCGTCGTGTTCCGCTCGACGCGCCGCCGTGCTCCTCTCGACCCACCGCCACCGTCGACGCCACAACGAGTTTGTCAGCCCAAAGCTGACGTCGCCCCACCAGACCTTCCCCACCACGGCATCCGTAGCCGCCACGGCCGGTGACAGATCTGGCCCAGCCTCCATGGCCATCGACTTCTTCGGCCGAAACTGTATTCTGCTCTTCAGAGGAAAAACTAGGAGAGGTTGAGGAGATAAAAAAAAAAAAAGTTGGAGGAGGTGACCAGTACCTTCTCTATTATATCTAAGGAGCGTGATGGTGAACACGAGTAGCTGGGCTCTAGAAATATAGACTGTTCAGTCTGAAAAGGAAGCAGCTGAAACATCCAAAGTCAAGGAGTGGCATGAACTAGAATAACTGAGCAAAACTCATGAAAAAGAGAAGATGCTCTTTTCTGAGGCTAGAAAGATTGTAGATCTTTGTTGTGAAAGCATGCATACTCTTGGTGTTGAAAGTGGACCAGTTTCTAGGTCATCATACTTGAGGAGGCTTTCAGCTTGCAAGGCCTAGTTTTTTTTTTTTTGGAAAAGATGCAAGGCCTAGATGTTGAGCTTGAGGAGCACAACATGAGCCTGTCAAGTGTCAAAAATATTACTCCCTCCGTTCCAAATGTCTGTCGCTTGCGCTTCCCAAGAAACAACTGTCGGCAATTATATATTTAAAAATATTAATATTTATAATACATAATTAGTATCATTAGAAAGATCTTTGAATCTAGTTTTTTAATAAATTTATTTGGAGGTATAAATATTGCACGTATTTTATATAAATCGAGTCAAACTTGTGTTACAAAAACCGAAAACGATATACATTTTAAAACAGAGCGAGTAGCTTTTATGGCCCGAGGCCTCCTGCTTTGTTTAGTTTCATCTTTTGTTGCTCAGGATCGTTAGAGCTCACTCGGGATCATCAGAGCTCACAAGAAAAAAAAAAACACGGTAATCACAGCCCCTTATAATCATGATTTGCACGAATGTCGGTCCAACCAAAACTATAGATACTAACAGATGTACATCCCCTAGAATGGAAGGGAGCAAACGCCCATCACATGCATCCTGGCCAAATAAAAAAAAAAACGTTAATGATGACCTTTCTTTGAATACGTCGAGATACATGCAAGCCTTAACGTGATTTTGACGTGAACAACACTACCATAGAAATCCTACACCTCACGATCTCTCCTCCCTAAAATCACTATTGCAATATGTTTGTTAGTAGAAGTATAATACACGCTTGAAGATATAATATGTAATAATATATATTACCATTGCAACGCACGACCATTTACCCAATATAAATAAAAAAGGCAAGTTTTATACAAAAGAAATCTGACTTATCCATACTTTTGCTCATCTAAATAATAGTAATATGTTGGACATAAGTTATAGCAAAAGAATTGCCAACCTTAAGTGTGGTTCGATTTGGAGCCATGGTTGATTCCTCCTTAATTCCTGTCTTGTCCCTTTCCTTCTTCTTTTTTGCCTTTGTACTTCAACTTAAGCATGTTATACTGAACTCGTGGAGAGGCGACCATGGGGCGGACAATATCGTCTACGAGTCCTAATGAGCCAGATGGTTGGTAATTATTTTTGTCTTTTTTGCACAGGTTTTGTTACAGGGAAACGGAAGTGCACAAGAAGATTAATTAGAGGGAATTCAGAACAAAAATAATAGCAGAAATATTGCCTCTTTAATATTAAATATAAATATACATATACATATAGATACAGATATGTATATAGATATAGATATAGATATAGATATAGGTATTGATATTAATATAGATATATAGTTATAGATGTAGATATATATATAGATCAAATATAGAGACATACAGATAGATATAGATATATGTAGGCAAGTATTTTCCTTTGGTTTTGGTAATCTAATCAGAATCTTCAGGATACATGTTCCTCTCGCGAAGTTTGCATCAATGTAAAGCAAGGTTGTGATGACACCGGGTCCATCTGATGAAGTGACAAAAACGTACATTGACCTTTCTACCCCTACAGGTATTTAGATTGAGTGCTTTATGAACGGATGAATTTTGAAAGAGTTAAGGGCATATATATAGTGGAGAAGGCTAGTCCAGGCAAACACTCCTTGGAGGTCTCTCATTTTGTGTGTGAGTGGACCAGGGTTAGAGGGAGAAAGGGAGGAGAATGGCTCTTTGTGCTTGAGCTATTTGACATTCTAGATCTGTATTAGAGTAGGAGAAGCTTGTTGTCGAACATCTTCAGATTCTGTTTATATTTTTTAGATTTTTCGGAGTCAATTTTTGGGAAATTTTTATCTAGTGCTTGGGATTTATTGTAGTAATGTTTTTGGAGTGTTTTTGTACCCTTGGAACTTGTTCATGTGATGGCTTGAAAACCAGATCTTCTAAGTTCCTCCCTTCAAGAAACCTCCTTTCTCACATCTTTTGTTGGATTTCGTGAAAATCCTTGAGCTGGAGCTCTTGGGTACTTCTTGAGTGGTTTCTGGGTGCCATGAGTTCCTTGGGAACATATATATATGTCTTCCTTTCAACATATTTCCCATGACTTTTTGCTTCCTTGAGAAAAACCAGTTTTAACAGAGGAATTCTTCGATTCAAAGTGAATCTCTAATCTTTTTGAAGAAATTCTTTGGGGATTACATTCACAATGTTTTAGTAAAAGTGCAGGAACAAGTTATGTTTTGGAACTCATTTGGATCAAGTTTGAATTTTTCTTGGAGAAGGGCTCATTGTTTTCAAGATAAAAATGACTAGGTTGGTTTCCAAATCTGGCCAGTATTGGTTTTGGTGACTTGGCCTTATTCAATAGGATTTTGTTGGAGGTGTTGCATATGATGTTATCAACCGCTTGACCAAATTTCATAATTTTTGGAGCAAATTTGATGGAGTCTGTTTGCCTGGTTTTATGAACTTCATATTTTCATGACATGCTTTGTGTAACTAATTCTTTTGAAGTTATAGAGCCAATAAAGAATCATGATTTTGTAGATCGTTTGGTTGGGCATTCATAAGTGGAACTCAATTTGCCTCATCTTTGCATGCTTCTTTATATTTTTGGTCTAGTTTCTAAGTGCTTTAGTTCCATTGCGACTAAGAGGCTCTTGTGTCTAGCGCAGCTTGAGAGGTTCATGGGTTCAAAAGAGACCCTAAACAAAGAAACTTTGAAGTCATTGGAGTTCAAAAGCATGGTGATTTCTCTTCTTTTATCTTAGACCAATGATACATTAGCCTTGGATTTTAAAAATCCATTTAATGTCAGTGATAGCACCAAAATAGGCTGGATCCGCCCCAACATGGGTTGTCTTGGGATATATATAGGAAGCTTTCTCATTCTTGAGAAGAGAGAGGTTTCAGGCTCCCATCCAACCCCTTGGTAACCTAATCTGGCCCTTCATTGATGTTTACTAGACTTCTATTTGCATTATATATTCTGGTTCTTCATTAATCTTCTTCAATATCATGCAAACATTACTAAAGACTAACACGAGCAAATTTGTTAATCTTGGCCACCAGGAGGTCATAACAATACAAGGAAATAGTTGAGTTTTAAAGACAATCCTACGACAAAGAAAAACAGGGTAGCCACATTATGTCAAGAAACACCAAGATGGATGGGGAGAACTGTGATGGTGAAATTCTGCCCACAGATACAAAGGTGCGCATTGTAAAACTTATCTCATGTTCTGACTGACATGCTCATTATATAATGGGTATTCACGAGATACATTATTGCATATTATTTGTGGACTTAGATTTTATCATATTTGTATATTTGTTTCTCTAGTTTCCATTGGTTGTTCAAGAGATATATTGTTGCATATTATAAGTGGACTTAGTTTTTACCATATTTGAATATTGTTTCCCTAGTTTCCATTGGTTGTCTAGTCAATAAGACTGCACCTTCTATCTATTACTGATTTTTGGAATGATGAATTATTCATGCACATATTAACAATAAATTTGTGTTTTGTATCAAGGTGAAACATGATCTACCCCCACTCGTTGAACGTAAGGAATACCTTGCTCTCCCAACTTGGCTCACGACTGACTATAAGTCAGCGGTAGCTGACCTAGAAGGTTGGCAATGTGTGCAAATAGCTCGCGCTGATGGCAGCCTTAGAAAGGATAATAAGGTCCGTATACTATTGATGTTTTTAAGTTTAAAAAATGGAGGCAACCATCACTAGTACAGAAAAGCTCTACGCTGATGGTGTGTTTTTATTTCTACAGGCGGTTCCTGTTGACGTACGCCACTAGAAAAAAATAGTGGGCCCAATATTACAAACCGTCTGTGCAAATCCATTTGCGCCGTCGGTGTTCTTAAAGAAACCGCCAAGAGAAATAGTCCATTTCTACTGGCGGTTCTTTTAAGTGAACCGCATGTAGAAAACTCTTTTTACAGGCGGTTTACTTAAAAGAACCGCCAGTAGAAATGGACTATTTCTACTAGCAGTTCGGTTAAGTGAACCGCCTGTAGAAATATCTTTCTATAGGCGGTTCACTTAAGGAACTGTCTGTACAAAGACTGCTATAAATACCCTTCTTCCTCCCCGAGCCGAACAGTAACTCGTAGCCAACTTCCATAGTTGGGGATTTTGGAGGTCCAGACTTCACCAAATACAAGGGGAGAGGTTTTGATCTTCATTTCTTTGGAGGAGATTGCTAAAAAAGGTTAGTTTACATACCTCTAACCTCATTTTAATCATTCTTTGCTTTATTTAGCGACATTTTGGATCTAGGGTTTCACCATGAGCTAGGGAGAGGAATAGCTAGGTTGTTGTCTTTTTTTTCAAATGAGGTTGCTAAACATGGTTAGATGAAGTTACTCCTCTCTCTCTTGTCATGATTGCTTCTTAGTTGAATTAGTTTCTCCTCTCTCTCTCTCAACATGGTTAGTTCTCTCCTCCATTAATGGTGTGTTATTCATGAAGAGAGAGAAAGATAATGTCTTTTATGTAATTTTTTTGAGGAAACGTCTTGTATGACTTTGCATGTGTAGTATGATTAACATGATTTAATGGGAGATTATAATACTAAATTGACAAATGCATGTGTAGTAGTATTTACATGATTTAATGGAAGATTATAATAATAAATACCCATTCTTCCTCCCCGACCTAAGCAGTAACTCGCAACCACCATTATTGTCTCTCCTTTCATTTAATTTGTTATTTACAGGTAATGATGGAGAGGTCATCCTGGATGTATAAGGTACCAAGAGTCGATCCATCATACGTACCTGAGGTCAACAGGTTCATTGATGCCGCTAAGAGCCATGCTAGGAGAACAGACATGAAGCACATATATTGTCGTACACAGACTGCAAAAATATTGTTGTGTTTGATGACACAGAGCCAATCCTTTCTCATCTGGTCCGTCGAGGATTTATGCAGGACTATTTGATTTGGACTAAGCATGGAGAGGGTAGCTCTTCACCTTATATAGCTGGAAACCGTGAGAACACCGACGCCAATGGTCTGGATAAGTTTGTACGGGGGACACAGCAGCCTAGTACCCAGAGTGAACATGTTGTGCCAAATGTTACTGATCATGATTTCGTTAGAGGAAATGTAGATGACAGAACTGATCATGTCCTGTCAGAAGTTACTGTTGAGGAAGATGCACAATTCTTAGATGCAATATTGTATCGTCATAGTGATCCATCGATGTTCTTCATGAAAGGTATGGAGGCCTTGAGGAAGGCAGCAGAAGAGCCTTTTTACGATGAATCGAAGGGTTGTACGAAAGAGTTCACAATACTGCGGTCCGTGATGAAGTTGTTGCTGGTCAAAGCTAGATATGGTTTCTGTGATGCTGGCTTCGATGCGTTCTTGAGTATTCTCGCAGACATGCTTCGAAAGGAGAACAACGTGCCTGCTAACACGTACTGTGCAAAGAAGCTAATCAGTCCGCTTACTATGGGTGTTAAAAAGATCCACGCCTGCAGAAATCATTATATCCTTTATCGAGGTGATGAATATAAACACTTGGAGAGCTGTCCAAATTGTGGCGCAAGTAGATACAAGACGAACAAAGACTATCGAGAGGAAGAGAACGTAGCCTCTGTGTCTACAACAGGTAAGAGGAAAAAGAAAGCCCAACAGAAGACCCAACAGAGTTTAAAACCCACAATGAAAGAAAAAGGGGAAGTAGACTACTATGCCCAGAAAAAGATTCCTACTCTGGTGATGTGGTACCTTCCCGTGGTTGATCGATTGAGGTGTTTGTTTGCAAACCCTGAGGATGCCAAGCTTATGAGTTGGCATGCTTCCGAGGAGCACAAAGACGATGGAAAGCTAAGACATCCAGCTGATGGCAAGCAATGGCAAGATTTCAATGCAAACCACCCAAAATTTGCTAAGGAACCAAGAAATATTAGGTTCGCTCTAAGTACGGATGAAATGAATCCATTTGCCGAGAGGAGCAGCAAACACAGCACATGGCCGGTGATCCTCACCATATACAACCTTCCACCGTGGTTGATGCAGAAGCGAAAATACCTTTGGTTAACACTTCTTATTTATGGACCTACACAGCCTGGAGTTGACATGGATGTATTTCTGGAGCCCTTAATGGACATGAAAAATTATGGGAAGAAGGTGTCCAAATGTTGGACGAGTACCGCAAAGAGACATTTACACTGAAAGCAATTATATTTGTTACCATCAATGATTACCCAGCTCTATTCGTGCTATCGGGGTAGTTCAAGGGGAAGGTTGGTTGTGTAATATGCATAGACGAAACAGCTTGCGTGTACCTAGATGAATCAAACAAGCTAGTGTACACGAGGCAGAGGCGCTTCTTACCAAAAGGACACAAGTTCCGCTTGCGTAAGATGGATAAGTACTTCAACAATATGGATGAACTACATTATACTGCTCCATCAGGTAACCCTTTGCTCCTTATTCAGTTATCCTCACCATATACAACCTTCCTCCGTAGTTGACGCAGAAGCAAAAATACTTTTAGCTAACTATTCTACTGCTCAATCAGGTAACAGCAAAAGTCAAAGAATTTTTGAAATTGTCAAAAACATCAAGTTCATTTTCGGGAAGAAGACAAAAGATGGAAAAGCCAGAAAGGATGTGAAGCCAGCTCCAAGGGATACATTTAAGAAGATGTCAGTTTTCTTCAAGCATTTGCCATATTGGAAAGAGTTGGACGTACGAAACGCGATCGATGGCATGCACGTTCAGAAGAATGTGTTTGAGAGCATAGTTGGCATCCTTGCTAGACATGAAGAGCATGACAAAGGAAGGACTGAAATCACGTCTGGACATGGTAAACTTAGGCATCAAAAAGGAACTTCACCCTGTTCCTCTAGAAAATGGGAAGTACCACCTCCCTAGCAGCAAGCTATAACCTCAACAGAGATGAGCAACATGGGATGTGTGTGCGCTGGAAGAATTTGAAAGTTCCATCCAGATTCTGCTCCAACTTAAGGAGTATTGTGTCAATGAAAGACCTTACGCTCACCAACTACAACTCACATGATTGTCATGTCATGCTGACTACTTTCCTCCCTTTTGCCATCAGGGCTATAAAGCCGGTGTTCCTAAAGATGGCAATCATGAGGTTGTGCTACTTCTTCAATAAGATCTCACAGAAGGTAATTGCCTGCGATGAGTTGCCTTCTCTACAGGAATTCGCAGTGGAGACATTGTCACAGCTTGAGATGTGTTTCCCCCATCTTTCTTTGATATAATGGTACACCTCATGGTGCACTTGGTGGCACAAATAGAGGCATTGGGTCCCATGTATTTGCATGAAATGTGGACGTATGAGCGTTTCATGTCAATATTGAATGGCTATGTTTAAACTCGTGCTCGTCCTGAGGCATCCATGATAGAGGGGTACTTGACCGAAGAGGCCATTGAGTCCGGAGGTCCTTTCTGCAATGATGTCCTAAAAGACTAGATTGCAATAGGTTTGCCTCCCACACGACATGAGGGTAGGCTGCATGGACGAGGGAGGATGGGACGAAAATCATTCATCCCTTCAGATTACAAAATAGTCCTTGAGGCACACCACAGCATCCTACAACAGCTATCATTAATTGACCCTTTCATCGAGCAACACATTAATGAGCTTCGCGAACACAATCCTAGATGCACAGATGATTGGGTAATGAAAGAACACAAGCGGCGATTTACCACATGGCTAAGTGAGCAGCACATTCCAAATGGAGAAACAATTGAGGAAAAAACCATCAAGAAGTTGGCATCGGGACCATCACGCCAGGCAACGACATGGCAAACCTATGATATTAGTGGCTTCACGTTTTGTACCAATTTCAAGGACCAAAAGAGCATGGCACAAAACAGTGGTGTTCGATGCGAGGCCTTAGATGATGAAACTGGTGAAATCACTACATACTTTGGCTTCATTGAGGACATATGGGAACTAGATTATGGTACATTCTAGGTCCCCGTGCTTCGATGCCAATGGGTTGAAGACAAACATGTCACAGTGGATAACTATGTGCTCAAAGTTCTTGATCTAAGTAAAGTAGGTTACAAAGATGACCCATGGATCCTTGCTAACCGTGCTGCACATGTCTTCTATGCTGAACAGGTCCTTTCCAAGAATGAGAAGAAAAGCACCGACAAGCCCAAGCATGTAGTTTGTCCTGGAAAACAACAAGCTATAGAAGTTGACGATGTAACTGATCTGGAGGATTTTAACCAATTCAATGAAATGTGTGTCTTTACGGATCATCCAATCAAGATAAAGAATATTGAGCGAAGCATCCCACATAATTCGCTGCCATGGGTGCGCCACGATGGAGAAGGAAGAATAGTTGCAGGCTAACTAGGATCATGTATCTTGTAATCCATTTCTGATATAATGTGTACCAATATAATATATTAATGCTACTATTCATCTATTCAGCATATATTTATGTCATCATTTACCAATATCATCATGTGTGACCCTAACTAGACCCTATCCTAACCCTAGCTAGACCTAGCTAGACCCTAACCCTAGCTAAACCCTAACCTTAGCTAGACACTAGCTAAACCCTAACCCTACCAATATATATGAATATATGTATATTATATATTATATATAGAAGAGTATCACAATACCAATAAAATAATACATAAAATAATACATATTAATTATATATAATGCATATAACTTCATTAGAAAACTAACAAAAAAATAACCACTACTTTCGAAGCTACCAAACCCAAGATATCAATATTCAAAGATATTCTACACAAAATTCAAATAATTAATCAAAAACAATTTATACTGGTGTTGACACTTCTTAGTGCAACCACCAGAGACAGGGTGTTAGGCTATCTCTGATAACGGCGCCAAAAGTGCCTGGGATATTTCTTATGTCTATTGGATAATTCTGCAAGCGCACAGAATATACCGCTGTAGCACTTCACCCGGGAGTATTCCAAGGTATTGTTATTTATTTTTATCCCAAGGGAAAGCGGTTGCTAGTAATAATTAACAAAAAGAGAGAGATCCTTAAGTCTATAACAACTTAGTATCAACTAGTGATAGGGGGGTAAATCGATATGTAGAGGAAAGGGTAATGACACCAAGACACGATAAGGTTTTAGGATAACTAAAAATAACTAGTAGAGTATAGCCAGGTGGGAGGACAACGAGCGAGTATAAGACTCCTATGACACTTACTTTACTCTTGTGAACTATCTTATCAAATAGATGAATTATACTAAGACAGCTACCTTACTTCCGGTGTGTAGGGGATAGGCGAGACAGTAGGGGATATAACCTCTACCCGAAGAGGCTATTCTTTTATGAAAGCCTACCTTTTAAGAACTTGCCTAAAACACGTGGAGGGATACTAAGACTAGACAGGGCTGTCACCACCTGCTAGCACTCACAAACAATCCGTGCGACAAGCGGCATTCAAAGGCAAGATCTAGTCTAAACACCACGCTTACACTAAGCCTTACTACTCTAGTTGCGTACCAACAACTAAAGTACCCTATGACAGGCGATGAACTACACACGTGAGCTGGTTACAGGATCACTATCCAATATGACTCAACTACAAGTTAAGACAAAACACAACAATACTATAAAGAATAGTAATGCACTAAGTAGAGACTTAGTAAAGTAAAGTAAAGATAATATATTGATAAAGGTAAAGTATTACATAAGGAAAGGTACAAAAGCTATACCAGACCCTCTAGCAGACGACTCCGGAGACTCCGAGCGTAGCTCGACTCGACTTTAACTCCCACACTAGACTAATACTACTACTACTACTAAAGAGAAGAACTATTGTGACTTGTGACTCTTGGGTGTCTTGTGTGTCTTGAAGAGGGTGATGGCTGCCTCTATTTATAGGGGAGAGTTGAGGGGCGCCACGTCAGCGATCCGCGTGCTCCTCGCCTATCCACCCTTGGATAAACCGCCATTGAACCGCCATAAGATAGACGGCCACGGTGATTTCAGCACATGGAAACATACTAGAAAGCGGTGCAGGCCAACCGACTTGGCTGGGCACCGGAGGTTCGGCCGACCCCCCTATGGCAGGTGGGCCCAGCCAGGGTCTTCTAGAAGGAGTCCCCACCTGTCATAGAGTGCAGCAGTGGCCTGGTCCCACCTTGGGTGGTTCGGCCGAACCACCATTGGGGAGTTGGGCCCACCACTGTGTCCCCATCTGTCATTGGTTGTCCCCGTGTGTTGGTTCTAGCTTGGTTGCATATTTGTCACATTGAATCCTTGTGCTTTGTTTCTCCACCGTTGAATAGAAACATATGTTGATCTGATGGATGAAATGAGCTGGGTGGAGGGTCACATGGATAATGCCATGTCACCAGAGCCAGGTGGGCCCCATGTAGGGTTCGGCCGACCCATACATGGCCCCACCCTAGGCTCTCCTCTCTTCTAAGTGATGTTGTGCACCATTTCTTGATGTTTCTTGGCCTGTTTGATCGTTGCTGCATTCACAAGCTTAAGAGTACAAGTGGAACTCGTTATTGATAAAATATGTTCATGATATGTTTATCTTCCCTTAAATCCGAGGCCTATTAACGGTGTTTGCCTATGGATTTTCATGGTATATCCACCGTCCATAACTGGCGGCTCTCTCAGTAAACCACCAGCACTAAGACATTTGTGCAGGCGGTTGTCTTAGCTGACCGCCTGCACTAATCCATTTGTACAGGCGGTTCGCTAAGAGAACCGCCTGTACTAATGATTTGTGCAGGCGGTTTGCTAAGATAACCACTTGCACAAACTCTCCGAATATATATATGCCGCGCTCTAAATCCGAAATTTCGCTAAGTCCCGGAGCATTCGCATTTGTTCAACGACGCCGTCAGGCTACCGGAATTGCGTCCTGCCACCGCCGCTGCCGGGATCAGCCACGCCGCATCGATCCATGCTGCGCCGCCGAGGTTCGCCGCAGCCGCACGGGCCCTCCTGCGGTGCCGCCATCGACCCGTGCCGCGCCACCGTTGAAGCAGGGCCGCGCCGCCGAGCTCACTCGCCGGTAGGGCACTCTCGCACTCTTCCCTCTCTCTCTCTCACTCTTCCTTCTCTCTCAGCACTGGTGGTCGTGGCCGTGGCGGGAGGGATGCAGCGGTGCTGTGGCGGCCGGTGCGGCCGTGGTGCGGCCGTGGCGCGGCGGCGGTGGCGGCGGGCGGTGGCGCACGCGGCGGTGGCGGCCCAGTGGCGCGCGCGGCTGTGGCGGCCCAGTGGCGCACGCGGCGGTGGCGGCTGGCGGCGGCGGTGCTGCTACTACGGCGGCCGGGGGCGTGGCGTTGGCGGTTGGCGGCGACCGGCGGCCGGCGGCCAGCGGCCTGCTATTGGGCCGGCCCGCTAGGGCGGTGCCCCATTTTTTTTATTTTTTGTTTTCTTTTTATATAGTTTAGTTTTTAATTTAATTAATTTAGTTAATTAGTTAGTTTAATGAGTTAGGTTTAATTAGATTTTTAGTTTAAATTAGTTAGGTTTTAGTTTTAAATTTAATTAGGTTAGTTAATTAGTTAGTTAGGTTTTAGTTAGCCTTTTAGTTTAAATGAGATAGGTTAGCCATTTTTTTGTTTTTTGTTTTCTTTTTATATAGCTTAGTTTTTAATTTAATTAATTTAGTTAATGAGTTAGTTTAATGAGTTAGGTTTAATTAGCTTTTTAGTTTAAATTAGTTAGGTTTTAGTTTTAAATTTAATTAGGTTAGTTAATTAGTTAGTTAGGTCTTAGTTTGCCTTTTAGTTTAAATGAGTTAGGTTTTAAATTTCTTTATATATTATATGTATTATAAATGATTATTTCTTTTGCATTGTAAAATGGAAAGGGCTCCCGCCTTGATTATTTCTCGCTATAATTTATTGTCTTTGTATATGGTAGAACAATTTCGCCATGAGTTCTCCAAACAAAGAACAAGGACAAGGATCGGCCCATAACGATGACCAAGGACAAGGGTCTCCCACAACGATAAGAGTGCTTCACAAGGACTTGAGCACGAATCGGAAGGTGGAGGATACCACACCCCTAGCGATCCATGCCCTAGCATCGATAGGGTGGCTCGCCATGAAATGCAGCGTGACCCGGATTACAATCCGGAAACCGACAAGGCAACACATCCATGATTTCATGTGTTTACCTTACATGCATGATTTCATGTGTTTACCTTTAATGACATGATTTCATGTGCCAACATATAGGAGGTGTTGTCTCAGTTCCGTCAAATAGCTGAAGAAGAAGCAGTGCTACACGGAGACGCACCGGAAACAACCGAGACGACCACCGAGACTGGTTCAAGGAAAAGGAAGCAGAGTCATCGGGCAAGAGGTGATAGAGGAGTGAACAAGTGGCCGGACAACACATATAGGGTTACAGAAGTCAATTCCAAAGGACAACCCATAGCTCCTCATCCAGTGCCAGCTAAGTTTCGAAACGCTATTGGTTTCTTAGTTAGGGATAATCAGGACTGCACAATATCTAATTGGAAGGATGTAGCAGATGATACAAAGACAGACATATGGAAGAAGCTTTGTACTCGGTTTGTTTTCCCTCAGGGTTCAGAAAACCTCGTTAGGGGATATGCAATGAAGCAGATTGCGATCTCATTCCGAAACTGGAGGTATGAGCTGAATGCAAAATACTTGAAGCTCGGGTTGGACCCGACAACAAAGTATAAGATCACGCCAGGTCAGTGGGCTGTTTTTCAAGAGCAGAAGAATCAGCTGGAATTCTTAGCTGTGAGCCAAGCCGCTTCAGAACAAGCAAAGAAGAATGTGTACCAGCACCACCTAGGCTCAGGTGGATATGACCGTCAGCTAGAGAAATGGAGAAGAGAAGAGGCTGAAAGGAAGGCGGCGGGGTTGCCTGTACTATCTGAGCAAGTTGGCGAAAGGAGTGCGAATTGGCTTCGTGCTCGAAAATCTAGAGAAATAATAGAAACCGGCGCGTCCTTTCATGATCCATTGGTGGAAGAAGCTACAAAGAACATCTACGCAGTGGCAGCTAAGGAAAAGGAAGAATCATTCAGGCCACAAAGGGAGAAGGACACCCTGACTGTTGCTCTGGGTAACCCCGAGCATCCTGGACGTGTACGAGGCATCTCATCTAGGAAGGGATGGAAAGAAGCAGTTGGTCAGGAGTGGGAGAACATGTACAAGAAACGCGATTGATATAAAGAACAAATGAAGAGTTATTTTGAGGAAGAGGCCAAGAAGGACTTCAAACAAATGATGTCTGACATGCTAGCTAACCCTGATCCTGATATGGTTCAGAAATTGGTGAGTGTGGTGTCCAATCAACAAATGACGACCACTCAAGCTCCGCCCCAGATGCAGCTCATCCCAGCAACTGATCAATAGATAACGAGTCCAGTGATCAAAAGCAGTGTCGCGTCTACGGCCAACAAGGTTCGCAATATCCAGTTGATGACATCAATAGGCCAGCACCATGTTCCCTAGTCATAAGGTACGGTTTCAATAATAATCGTACAAGAGAAGTGGTCAGTGGCCTTGCGATCCCAGGACGCACGCACCATAACAGCGACATTTCAGAGGACTACTGCAAGGTAGAAGTCTCGACGGTCGTCCAAGGATATGAGGACGACATGCTAGACATCGCAGGCCCAGAGGGTATTGAGAAACTCGGCCAGGTTGTCAAAAATTTCATCCTGTGGCCTCGACGAGACGTCCAGTTGACTCAGGAGCAGCCACTAACGCAGGAGTCTACACATGCCGAGTCATCACATGGCCACTCTCTTCCACCACAATCACCTCCCCTACTCCTTTCCTGACCCACCACCATCACCTGAACACGTCTTTCCTGACCCACCACCACCACCATCACCTAAGCAACAAACTCCGGTGCCACCACCGCTGCCTACCCATCCATAGTCTTCCCCACCAGCCAAAGAATCCGAACAGTTGTTTACAACTCCGCCAGCACCGTCGCCGCCTAAGAAAAGGAAATTTCCGATACGCAAATTGGTTTCCCCTATTTGAGAAGAAGAGAACTGCTGGCATGGCTCTGTTTATGAAAGAAATTAGAAAGTCTCGCACGATACGTACCGTTGACTTGGCTGAGCACGAGAAGGCAGCAAAGCAGGCAGTCGATATCATATAGATCAGAAAGCCAACGAAGAAGGATTACGAAGATGTCCCACATAAATATGTGTTTACCAAACCTCTTCTCAGTTGGCAGTGACTAACAAGCATCCCTGCTGGTATAAAAAGGATGCACGACTGGTACATGAGAGCTTCTCACGCTGGCATCGACTCAATAACTATAAGTATACCATTCGGGGCTTTTCTTTGTCCCCACTAATACGGCCATGATCAGTTTCGAGGACCTCTGATTGATGATGAACCTCAAAAGACTTGACGTACAGACCGTCACGTTGTTTGCATTGTAAGTATATGTACACTGATACTTATTACACACATATGCTTGTGTTGTTATCATTTTGTGTTGTATGAACAAGTTTAATGATCTCTGACATAGAAAAAAATTGATCGTCTTGCAGAATGCAACATGATGAGCAAGGAGAATCGTGCTGAAAAGAGACGAAAGCAAATTGATTGGGTATCTCAATCCAATGAAAATATGTGAGGACGAGCATAAATTCAGGATCAGTCTCAAACACGATGATCCAAAGGGCTTGAATAAGGAAGAACCTGCCTTGAAAATGATGGAAATGCAGAAGGACTTTGAAGCCAAATATGCCATTTACATTGGAAACGCGATGAAGCAGTGGAGGCGCAGGCAAGTCATAATGGCCCCGTACCACTTTGGGTAAGTATAGTACTGTGTGTGAGAGTATACGTACATTACGACATCATTAATTTATAATTTCAATATAGATTCACAAATTTGATTCGTGCAGGGACCACTGGATCTGCTTTTATATTTATCCAAGGCAGGGACGGGTGGTGGTCTATGACTCCGCAGACTACGATCCCTCAAAATATGCAACAGTCTTGACCTTCATAGAGCGGTAAGCCAAGATGTGTATGCGCATATATACTTTTATCGATGTGAGCTTGAGATTAATTAATTTGGTGATGATTAACTCAAGATCGTAGGGCTTGGCGGTGGTTCCAGGTGAAAAAGGAAAAGCTTGACCCCAACAAACGGGGGATGCCAATGGATATAATTTATAATTACCCGGTATGTATAACTTATAAATAAATGTGTCATACACACATAAACACACACACACGCACGCACGCACACACACACAACACACACACGCACACGCGCGCACACACAGAGAGAGAGATATAATATTGGCAACTTTATTTGTCTGTTATATATAGTGCCATAAGCAACCAGTCGGATCGGTCCACTGTGGATACTACGTGTACGAGTTCGTGAGAGTGAATGGACGATACGTCAACGACCCTGAGGTAATAAATACACAAGCAACAATATGTCATTAAAGTTTAAATTAATGTGTAATAATTAAGGTTTAAAAATGATGTTTATACAGGGACGGGGATGTAAGATAGAAAGGGCAAATAACATGTCAGAAAAACGTTGCTGGGCATCGCCGAGAACATGTGCAATTTCATGTTGAAAGAAATCATATCATTCGACGGAAAATATCAAGATGCTACCGGCATCTTAGCACAGCCCAAGTATAGAGCCCTAACAGACATTGGTAGGCTAAATCTTCAGCGTGAAAATTACTAGGGCACGTACCAAGATGAAAACTTTGATGTATATGTGTGTATTATATCGATATCGCATGTGATGTAAAAACATAGAAGTGTGCGTATAAATATGAGTGTACATATAATTGATTAATTGCATGTTTGTATATATGTATTGATAATGACCATATAATATGACCTAGTATATTTAATATTATATTGTATTACAATATTAAAAAAACAAAGCACAGCCTGTTTTGAAAAAAGGCAGGAAAAATAAACACAGACGGTCAGTAGACTAAACCACCCGTAGAACCGCCTGTAGAAAGCTGGTTTCTACTGGCGGTTCTCTTTAGGAACCGCATGTAGAAATCTGTTTTCTATAGGCGGTTCACAAAGAACCGCCAGTAGAAATGGCGATTTCTACTGGCCTTTTCCGCTGGCAGTTGCGAGAAACGCCTGTAGAAATGCGTTCTCAACCGCCAGCAGGGAGCTTTTCTGTACTAGTGCATGTTCCAGTGAACTTTACATCCCATGTTATGACCAAATGACATGGTTATTTTTTTATTTGTGGCAAGATATTATTAAGTTGGTGTCAGAGAATACATATACAGAAGTGATTTTTGCTTGTACCAAAGGTTTTGAGTTATATGGTAGATTTGTTTTGATTCAATCATGTAAACGGTTTGGAAAATTCTTCCTGCATACCTATATATTGTTGGAATGTGTTGTTCTGAAGCTTATCTAGTCTCAGCAGCTATTTCTTGTGTTATTACTACCATTCATGGTTACACACATACATATACAAATAAAGCAACAATGTTAACTAATATTTGGAGAATCATGATAATATTTTCACAAAGGTTTCACCTTTTTCTTTGCAAACTTTGTAGTAAATTGGAATTAATTCAATACGAAAAGCTTCACCTTGTGAATATATGGATGATAACACAGTGCATTTCTTTTTCAAGAGACATGTGAAATCAAAGCTGAACTGATCTTCTCTGCCAAATGAGACATGAGTACCATAACAAAAAATACCATTCCTTGCACTAGTACATGCATTAATGCAAGTGGTGTTCACTTCCAACTATTCAAATTATAAATGGTTTCAAATAGTGAGCTTCTAGAATGACTGCCATGTTGATCGAAGGTTTGTTTATTATGATCTAGCAATAATGCACACCAGCTCCTCTAATTTTTCCATAAAGCATAAAAGTTCAGTGTTGTGAAGTGATGTGAGTATGGAAAACTTTCCCCATTTCTAATAATTGAAGCATTAGTATGTTACTGTAAGGGTCAAAGAAAGGGATTTGTTGTACTGATTACACTGCTTTCCCTATGTATCATGAAATTTAGTGGTCCCCTTTACTTGTGTAGTAGAATGTAAAGCATTAGTTAATCAAAAGAAAAAACTGCTGGTGGATGACCACATTCTTTGTTATAGACTCGCAGTTCCCTTTCTCATCCAATATGTATCACATGCTGACAATTGCATGACATGTTTCCCTATGGTGTCTGCTTCATTTTATGGCAAACTGTTGTGATTAATAATGTGTATAAACTTGGTGATGAATATCCTATGCGTTGTTGTGAGAGCAGAACACTAATTTTGGAAAAGCTTAGGATGAAAGATGTGGACATTAAAATAGTACCCAATCTTAGCCTGACCGGGTTATGTTTGTAGTGCAAATTACTTGTAGGTTGAGTGGAAAGGAGAAAACTAAGATGAATGGAAGCACTTTGTATTGTACATACGTACAAATGATGTTATCTGTAGAAAGAAATTTATTTTCTAAATGAAATATATGTATTAAAAGTAAAAGTGGTATTTTTTAAAAGTTTTAGCTCGAGTTCCTCTTTCTCCCTTTTTGATGTAGTTGACTGTGGCAATGTGATAATTAGGCGGCAGTTTGGGGGCTATCTTCACCCGGGGAGTTTGTTGTGAGGGTTACATAAACCTTTGAACTTGTAGTATCCTTGAGTTCATGCATGTCATCCATGTATCTGTTGTATATATATATTTCCTTGGGTCAGTTGATGGAACACTGATGCAAATGATGATAATTGGTTTTTGGATGTATACAGGTTAAGGTGCTACCATTGTTGTTAGCAAAGATGATATGGATGTAACAAATTAAAAAACAAAGATAATATGATAGCAACATACACTTAAAAATAAAGTAGTATATTGTATGTTGGCACCAAGGGAGAACTTGTTTGTTTGTGTGGTGATGGTCCATGTTTTCTTTGTGATGAGGAGAACAGGATATTGTAGGATGGAGATGGAGAGAAACCTATATGCATCCTCAATCATTACAAAGGTGAAACAAAATAAGAAATATAAAAGGAGAGTACATAATGGTGCGCTGGCTTTATGATTTATTATTTGTAACATATTCAACTTGAACCAACAGTTGTGCAAACAATGCATGAAAAAAGATTAAAAGCATAGCAAATGCACGGATCTGACCACCTGAACAGACAAAAGTTGGGGCAGAGGAAGGCTCTAGATGTTGTGCTGGAAAAGGAATAGAGATATATGCATGTCATTTGTGAGTAGCAGAAGGAAGGCTACATGAGAGTACCCATATTTCATGGATGTGTGGTTGGGATTTTTGGAATCAATACGCCTAGTTGAATACTACGGGATGGAGAGGATTGGACTGGAGGATAGTGCTACGTCGCATTGGTGGGTGGGGAAGGAGAGAGTGCAAGCTATAGGCAAGGCGAAGGTAACATTGAATGAATGGCTAGAGACTATATTTTCCTTTGGATTAGACGAGTGAGAAATTGGAGTGGCATGGAGGTCTGAGAATTAAACTTTAGAGGAAGTTACTGCAGTTAGAAGGAATGAACTTCATAGAAATAGTAGATAATAAGTCCTCCCACACTTCAGTATTAATATCATCACAATATTTAAGGGCCATCAGTTTATTTATGTATGAAACCTCTATTGTCATGAGTTGCCAATCTTCGATTCCCCAATTGTTTCCCTCCCTTCTATTGACAAGTATACTTCATTTAGGTGAATGATTAAGGAAGCACTTTCATTGGGATTCTATATGTACCATATTATGTTGTGCTCATAAAGAATTATTTGCTCATCGCTGATGTGATTAAATGATAATTTAGTTTCATTATTTGTTTAGTTATATGGCACTTTCATAGTCACATAAAATTCATGATTCACCTGCCAATTATTTTTTTATTTACTTGACATACCAATGAAAGCAGTCCCTCTTTTAGGGGTCACAAGAATTGATATGAGCTCACTTATATATGTTGCGCTTGATATACATATGTTGAATGGATTCCTTTTACTAAATGGATTAATTTTTCCTCTATCCAGTATTATACTCATAGGGATTATGCAGATACCTTCCGCTCCAAAAAAGAAGTTCAATACTTTCTAGACACTGGAGAAGTAAAAGGGAAAGGGCCTCTGCAGAAGGTGTCTATATCCCATTTGTAAATCTATTTAAATCATTTTTATCCAGTATATCAATATCTTGATGATCTTTATGTAATCATTTTATGTTCTCATTTCCTGCAGAAATTGGCTGATGATCCTAGTGGAGAGAGTTCTGGTAATTTGAAACATTTGTTAGTTAATGAACATGGTTTCTACTGTTATTACACTAGCCTGGGTGGCATGTGTGTGGGTGGGGTACGGTGGCGGTGCTCTAGATTAATTTGAACTACTTTGAATCTTTTATAGCATCGCTGTAAAGCCAATAATGCCAAGTTTTAAGTTAAACTTAACATCTCGGTATTAATTAAGTATTATTTGAACTTGTTCATATAGAAGAAAAGATGTCAGTGAATAATCATCCAGTTCATCATGTGCAGGTTCGAGGTGTTCAACCAAAAGAACAATGTTACTGCCTGCAAACAATGACCCTCCTAAAAGGCCAACAGGTTTATCTCTAACAATTATTCTTTAGCTTCGCGCTAACAATCTGCCTTATAAATGACATTCCATTTTTTTAGTATAAATTGCTTAATCTTATTAAGCACGCAAGTTACAAAAGATTTACAAGAGCACACAGAGATAGTGAGGGTAGTAGAGAAGCAGTAAAACAGTCAGCCCATTTTTCCCTCAGACATCCGCCAAATATCTGAGACCAGATTTTACATGTCTTATTAGAAGGAAGTCCTAACTGAAATCACAATACCGTTTCACATTGTGCCTGAAAGATTTCGAATGGATGAGGCAAACAATTCTCATATGGAAATACCATCAGTAGGAAGATTAGATAGGCGGAACCAAATATCAAAATGGTATTTCGAAAATGCCACATTGAATATGTGCACATAACTTCATGAGGAAAGATGTGCAAACCAATGGTCATCAAAAACCTATTTATTGCTCATGTTTTCCACCACTAACTTATATATGGTTAATATCTATAATACATATTTTAGTCAAAGAATTCAAAAATTTTAACCTAACTGTGCTGTTGGTATTTCATTACATGCATAAAGCCCATTTGATTATAAAAATTCTACTGGTAGTTAAGTGTCCGTAGTTCTGGAGTTTTAAATGAACCTTATTCACAAATTTCCCTAGCTTATAAATAATTTTATATATTTTCCAGTAGCATTTTCTGATTAAATCCACTTGTAGTATCATATGCAGATTTCTTAAGAAGACCCATCATTGGAGGACTGTTCCGACATTTACATAAGAAATACTATCCGCCTGGCTTTGTGTAATCCTAGTTGGAAGATCGATACATTCGGTAACTAGCCTGTTCTATTCAAGGCACAATAATCTGATGACTTGTAACTCTATGTGCTGGTGAGATTGCTTCAAGTAGTACTAGTTTTATCTCCTTGTGGTATGCTCTACGCATACTATTACTACTAGTAAAAGGTTGACTTTGCTTGACAATGATGTTTCATCTTTGGTTCATGACGAACAAGAATAATATAGTTCGATCTGTTATATGTTAGTGGGTGGAGCTTCTATGGCAAATTTTATTCTTGCTTAGCTTCTTCTGATGTACAACTAGCTACAGGTTGGCATTCTGATGGAAATAGCATTAATCTGATGGTCATCTGTATGACCCTAGCATTTATAAGATTGATACATGAAAAATCTTGTCGACTGTCTTAGCAATAGATCTACAAATTAAAGATGTGCGCGTACAGAATTAACAGGCAAGAATATGCTATAGTACCGGAGTTTATAGAGTAATTGGCCTCCTGATGTTATTGGATTATAACACTATCACTGTTAGATTTTAAAAAACCTGCAATGATGGTACCATCCAGCACATAACCGTCGATTCGTGGGTAAAACAGACAGTGATGGCACCAACCGACACTGATATTCGGGTCTTTACTGCCGATTCACATCGCATCGCTGTCGGTTTTAGCCACAAACAGGCAGTAATAATGGGTCATCATTGCCGGTTTTTAGCTAAAACTGTCACTGATAATATCTCTGTCGGTTCGTGCCTTTGAACCAGCAATGATTTGCTGCACAAAAATATTCATAACTTTCTCATATGATGTCTGATGAAGATGAACTTTATATCAAAGTTATAGTATTTTTCGAGATCTATAATTTTGTAGTTTAAACTTTTTGATTTGAGGTCATTTGGAAGCCTAAGTTTACACCATAAGTTTTTTAGAGTTAATACAAATGACTCTATATGATATATAGTCATAAGTGAGTGTGTAATAGTAGTAATGATCTCGGATGGAGAAGCACCAAAAATAAAAGTTGTAGATCTTCAAAAGTTATGTAACTTTGTAGTTCACAACTTTTTTATTTAAAGTTGTTGTGAAGCCTCTCTATTTTATTCGTAAGACTTCATAGAAGTTAATACCAACTCAAGTCATATGTTCCATACTCATAAATGACTGTGTAGTGGTAGTTAAGGGTTTTGGATGGAAAAGGTCATAAAACAAAAGTTGTACATCTCAAAAAGTTATGCAACTTTGTAGTTGATAACCTTTTCATTTTAAATCATCTATTGAACAAAAATTATGTTTAATTTGGAATTTTTGAAATTATTTTTTTAAAATGACCTCAGATGGAAAAATAACCAAAATAAAAGTTGTAGACAACTAGTGAATTTAGAGGTGCGAGTCTGGAGACTCGGATGGTGTGCTAAGTGGACATAAGGATTTATACTGGTTCGGATGTCCCTACATCCAGTTGCGAGTCATGTAACTTCACTGAATCTGTATTTGGGGTTATAGATGTGTTCGAGAGAGGGAAAGGACTCCCAAGTCTCTGTGTTCGTGGGTGGCGGATGAGCTGCGTGTGTTGTGTTTCGAGATGAGTACGGATGCCTAGCATGGGCGCCCCACCTCCCCTTTTATAGCTAAAGGGTCAGATGGGTTACAAGCGTTGGGGCGAGTCCCCAAGGGGAGCCCTGGAGAAGGGAAGAAAAACAAGGAAGAGAAACAAAAAAGGTGGAGTCCTAAATCTCCAGCGATGGCATCGCGGCCTTCTTTTCCTCTTTGGGCGAGCCCTGCAGTCACCTCAGGGGTTGTGGCCGTATAGGCGAAGGACGGAAAACTATGGTGAAACGACCTCGATTTCCTCGAAGGGAAATCCACAGGCACAAAGTGTAATTTAAACAAATTGCGATGAACAATCCGTTAAATTACCCAAATCTCAGTTGATTCTAGGATCCATACAACGATTATCAGAGTACATAACAGGGTTTACATAATTATTTCATCGCCACACTGGCAGAAACATAAGTAGTTCATCCAGAAAAGCTTGTAGATGCGAAAGCGGAATCGTCCTTCTTGCTCGGCCAAACTTGAGTATAGGACGTGACCCTAGTCCTCCCATTCATCTCCATCGTAGTCGTACTCTTGCTCATTACTTGACAGCAAATTTATCAATATGATTTTTACTGGTCACGGAGCCCACCTATGATTGCATTTGCTTTGTGGAAAGTGGATGTAAGGCTAATACAAGCAGGCCTATGGGTTGGGGTTTCCTATGCATAAGTCATTATTATAAATATCAAGTTTTAACCCATCTCGTGAATATCCCTCCATCCATTCCATCCTAATTCCATCATCCATCCCACACACCATCTCACACACACACCTCGTGCACAGTCAACAGGCCCAACTCCCTATTAGGTCCTGTCTCAACAACACACTGCCTTATCGGGCACACTGCCAGACAATCATCATCCAGGGAAGAGAAGAGAATACAACACTCCTAATAGTGGTTACAGAAACATTAGGAAAGGTCCATAGCCGACGAATCGGCATATGTATCGTTCGATCAACCATACACTCTGCAGACGTTTCACTACTCACAAGGTTAGCCATCATAGATGCAACGCTCACATCTAGGAAGAATTCTGAGTGCTTGCTTGTCTTGGTCGATGCCACCCTACCACTCAGCCCTGGGCCACTCCGGGCACGAAACCGAAACGCTGAGACTGGGGGCGGCAGTACCCGGCGCAATCAGTGGTACTGCCAAATAGAACGGCACGGGAACTTCTGGCATCCGTCGCCGCCCACCCTAATCACCTTTCAACCTAACAGTAGTGGTATCGCCCTACCAAGTATTCTAGACGTCTCCCTCCCATTCAAGAGCGAGTAAGTAGCAAGGGATTCCAAATGTTTACGGTCACTAGCCAGTTCTTAGGTTTTGACCAAGCAGGCATCTCTTCTTAGGGGATACTCTCCCCGTGCCATCACAACACCTCCATTCACGGGGTTTCAAACCACACTGGCCATCCAATCCGGAACCACCTCATAAGTCATTACCCGCCACAGGTATCTCTCATGGGAATGCCCAGGTTGCACCCCCAACAAGACTTGCTTAAACGGCTTGTCGTATATCCCACTTGGTCAACGCAACCTTCACCACGCACCCAACACGCACGCAACACGCTCTCACGGTGGTTAAGTCCATACTCATTCATATAATCAATTCCTGGTTCCACCACATGTTATATCATAAATAATAACAAAGTAGTGGTAGAACAAATATAATTGCGAGCATCTATCCTAACAGCGGGTAGCAGGGTGAAAGTTTCATCAAGGCAAGGATAACAATAAATCTATCATTCATCCTACGCAGCAATTGCATATATTCATAAAGCAATAGCTGATACAATATTAGCCATGCGTAATAGGTGCTACTGGAAATGGTGGGACGTGGCACCTTCGTAGTCATCCCTGAGTTTCTCTAGATACTTGTGGTCTCCTTCCTCCGGCTGATCCTCCTCCGGCTCTGAAAACGGAATCAAAATAGTCGCGCTAGCGACTCCTATAGATCATTCAGAAAAATCCAGTAAAAATAGAAGAAGCAAATGCACTTAAACATAGGCTCAGGATGTAGAGCTCATTTTTCTGAGAATTTTGATATATGGTGCGTAATTTTTGACATCGTATGAATTAATTATGAATTTCTGCAGTTTAACACATTTTTTGAAAAAGAAAAAAGGGTCAAAACACCAGGAATGACACGTGTCAGTTTCTGGGAGGACAACGTGGCTGCTGACGTCAGCATGGTGTCACAGATGACGTCAGCGTTGACCGGATCAATGGTGGGGCTAACGGTGGGCCGGATGATGTCAGCGTGACGCCATCATGACGTTAGCCCGCCCGCCACGTGTCGCTCTGTGACTGGGCCACGTGGTAGCTCTGGCCCGCATAGAGAGGCTTGGTCTACGGTCCGTGGTCCATGGTGGACAGTGGGGGCGGTGCACGGGGATCGGCAGAGACGATCCATAATGGACCCAGTCTATTCTTTCTTTCGTACTCACGGTTTACAATGGACAGGGTGCACGGATTGGGAAATTTGTGGAGAAACATTCCTAAGCTGACGCCAATGGTGACGTCAGCGCTCGCCAGGCGTTCGACACGGGGCCCCAGAGACTCGCCGGTGGCGACGATGCGCGGCGCGGTTCAGTGATCTCTCGGTCATGCTGCTAGGGGTCCCCGGAGTTTCTCCACGTCTTCATGGGGGTGTCCAGAGGGAAAAGCAGCAAGGTCTACTCTAGGGTCGGCCGGCTATGGCATCACGGCGGCTAGGCGAGGTGCGGCTCCGGCGAGGGTGTCCCATCGTGCCCCAGGGAGTGGCTCAGCGAAGTGGATTTGCTTCTCCCATCTTCAGCGACTGTTTCTAAGGGCCCAATTTTTGGTCAAGGAGCTCCGGAGGCGGCGGTCCGCGTGGTTAGCGCAGTGGTGACCACTGCGAGCGGCGACGGAGTGGCTACGCGCCCCGACGTGGTCCGATATGGTCTATCCTTTGATTGGAAACGTGTAGAGGCTCGGCGGACTCGTGGTCATGATCTAAGGTCAAGGCGAAGCCCACGCCGCGGCAGTTCGCGCGATGGTGCTCCGGCAAGCTCTCGGGGAAGGCGTGTTCGAGCTGTGCAGGGGTTCCCGGGCTGCTCCGACTTCATAGCTGAAACGACCTCGATTTCCACGAAGGGAAATCCACAGGCTCGAATTGTAATTCAACAGATTGCTTGGGTCAATCCATGAAATTACCCATATCTCAGTTGACACCAGGATCCATACAACGGTAAATAAGTCTTACATAAATATTTATTACATCGCCACACTGGCGGAATCAACAATCAGAGAAGCTTTAGAAGATGCGAAAGCGATTCATCCTTCACGGCCAACTTGAGTGTAGCACGTGACCCTATTCCTCGTCATCATCTCCCTCGAAGTCGTACTCATTCTCGTCATCTGACAGCAAATTTATCAGTACGATTTGTACTGGCCACGGAGCCCACCTATGCAGCATTTGCTTTGTGGAAAGTGGATGCAAGGCTATACAAGCAGACCTATAGGCTGAGGTTTTCCTATGCAGCTGTAATCAATGTTTAATTAGTCAAGTTTTATCACCAGTTAACACCATTATTCCTTTTCCCATCACCACATCTCACTTACCCACACCTCGCTCTCATTCGACAGGCCCAACTCCCTCTCGGGCCTATCTCAGCGGCACACTACCACAACGGGTACACTGCCGGAAAAATGTCATCCAGGGGGAGAAAAGAACACTCACTACACTAGTAGAAGCTTCACAGGAAAGGTCCATAGCCAACAGGTTGGCATATGTATCGATCGATCAACCGTACACTATGCAGAGGTTTCACTACTCACAAGATTAGCCATCATAGGTGTTGCGCAAACACCTAGGCAGAATTCCGGGTGCTTGCTTGCCTAGGTCGATGCCACCCTACCACTCAGCCCTGGGATATTCCGGATCCTACACCGTTACGCTGAGACTGGGAGACACAGTACCGGGCCCATCCAGTGGTACTGTGCATCTAGAACGGAACGGGAACCCATCGACCGTCTCCGCCCACCCTTATCACCTTTCAACCTAGCAGTAGTGGCACCGTCCTACCAAGTAGTCCAGCCGTCTCCCGCCCATCAGAAGCGAGTGAGTAGAAAAGGATTCCCATGAACCTGAAACTAGTCCATCCTAGGTTTGACCAAGCAGGCATCTCCTCTTAGGGGATACTCTCCCCGTGCCATCACAGCACCTCCGTCCACGGGCTTCAAACCACCAAGGCTATCCCACCCGGAACCTCCTCAACAACTTTACCCGCCACAGGTATCTCACTTGGGGATGCCCAGGTTGCACCCCCGGCACGACTTGCCCCATGGGCTCGTCTCACATCCCACTTGGTCGACATCAACCCTTACCACGCACCCAAGACGCACGCAGCACTCTCTCCCAGTGGTTATAATCAGTTATACATCGTCCCAATTCCACCACATAGCATATAGCAAGTAGAAAGTAGTGGAAGAGTAACAGTAAATTAAGCAGCAGCTAACCTAGCAGCGGACAGCAGGGTAAAGTCTTATCAAGGCAGGAAAATCAAATATACTACCATGCAACCAATCCATACATAATCATAAAGCAATAGCAACAATGTCATTTGCAATGCGTAATAGGATCTAAGGATTTGGTGGGACGTGGCACCTTCGTAGTCGTCTCCTAGCTCCTGAAAGTACTCGTAGTCGTCTTACTTAGTCAGATCCTCCTCCGGCTCTGAAATCGAACACGAAATAGTCGCGTCAGCGACTCCTATAGAGTATTTCAGAAAAATCCAATAAAATAAAGAGCCAAATGCACACAAACATAGTCTTAGATTGTAGATCTTATTTTTCTGAGAATTTTGATATATGGTGCGCAATTTTTGGACATCGTATGAATAAGTTATGAATTTCTGAAGATTATCCTATTTTCTGAAAATGGGAAAACTGGTCGGTTAATAGGGGCAGCTCGGGATTGGTCCACGTGGCGCGCGGGTCCAGTAGTGCGGCAAGTGGCGCCTCAACAGAACACAGACCCGAAGGTCGCCCACCAGGTGTTCGATGCTGGTTCCCAGAGAGTTGCCGGAGCTGGCGTAGCTCGGCGTGGCTCGGCGGTGGTCGGGGGTAGCTCGGCTGTGGTTGTGGGTAGCTCGGCGGAGCTCGGCGGTGCTTGGCTTAGCTCGGCGGAGCTTGGCGTAGCTCGGCGAGGCTTGGCTTAGCTCGGCGGGGCTCGGGCGAATCGGAGATTCGGGGCGCCGAGGGTGCCGCTCTCCCGAGCTCTCCCGGGGAGGCTCGGGCGAATCGGAGATTTGGTGCGCCCGAGGGTGCCGTTCTCCCGAGGTCTCCCGCGGAGGCTCGGGCGAATCGGAAATTTGGGCGCCCGAGGGTGCCGTTCTCCCGAGGTCTCCTGCGGAGGCTCGGGCGAATCGGACATTTGGGCGCCGAGGGGGCTGCTTTCCCGAGCTCTCCTGGTGAGGCTCGGGCGAATCGGAAATTTGGGCGCCCGAGGGTGCTGCTCTCCCGAGCTCTCCTGGGGAGGCTCGGGCGAATCGGAGATTCGGTGCTAGCAGGGTTCCAGGGCGTCTGTTCAAGGCGGCGGTGTCTCTCCGGTGCGGCGGACGATGACAGGGCGGCGATGACCATATTTCGGCAAGACAGGGCTCGGCTTTCCCCAATTGGCGTGCTCAGGCAGTCGTCCGACCAGATGGTGGCGGGTTAGAGTCGTGGTATGGCCTCCTTCTCTCCCTCGGCATACGGCGGTTCTCCGACGAGGTGGAGGCGCACGTAGCCAAGGCGACAGTCGTGATTCGGGGCTCGGCTATCTAGCGGCGGTGCCGAGGAAGACTTGGCGAACCTCGGCGGCCTTTCTCCGCAGCGCGAGGCGACCGGGGGTACTCGGAACGGATTTAGGCGAGGCGGAACGTGTCGGCGGCGATGTCGCCGCGACTGTGAGGTTCCGGCGGGGCTAAGGGGGTCTTCTAGGAGATGTTTACGCGTCCAGGGTCTATGGCGGTGGTATACCAACTACCAATTTAGGCTACCGAGCTTTCCAAGGTGCTCGGTTGTGGCGGCGGCGTGTCGCCGACGACGGCGGGAGGCGGCATCGCGGCTACGACCAAGTATTGGTTCAATCGAATGCGGTCTTGTCAAATTGGTGAGGCCAGAGAAGCATACAACACTCTGGTGGCGAACTTTAGCCATGGCATGACCTTCTTTTGGCGACGGCTCGCGGCGGCGCTCCGGTAAGGTCGCGGCGCACGCGGCCAGGGCGATTCAGGCTTCCTCTAGCGCTTAGATCCGCGTAGCTAGCTCAAGGGGGTCGTGGCGGTGCTCCACGACGCTCTAACCTATACGGGTGCTAGTCGGATTGCTCGGAACGGGTGATTCGGCGTCGGAACGCGTCGGTGGTGAAACGCACTCCGCCGAGAACGCGTCGTGCTGCGTTCTCGGTCTAGCAAGCTTGTAGTCCGGGGGTTTCGGCCGGTCGAATGAGTGCATGGTGCAGGTGATCTTCCCGAGCCGGTAAGGGCTCGTGCCTGCGCGTCCCGAGGGTGGAACGCCATGGCAAAAGCAGGGCAAGGTTCGGACATGGCGTGCGATGGCTCACCGTGGTGTCGGTGAAGCTAGGATGGCGGTGCAGTGACGAGTCGGAGCCGTGCAGAGCGATCGCAGTGCCGTGCCGCTCCTCGTCCGCAGCTCGGGCTTCTCCTCCGTGTCCGGCTCCGGCGTGCTCCGCGGCGGCGGCGCTCCGGCAGCTTCTCCTCCTCTGCTCCGCCCTTCTCCTACGCTCTCTCTCTCGGTTTGGTGCAGTGTGCCGGTCTGTGCTGCGGTGACGGCGAGGGGAAATGAGGGTAGGGCTTCGGGGTGCTCCAATTTATAGGCGAGCTTGGCCAGCTCCAATGGCGAACGGTCCTGATTGCGCTCAACCGATCGAAGGGCCGTGGCTCGAGTGGATCTAGGGCTCCGGATGGGCGCGGGTTCGCTTGGCGGCCAAGAAAGGAGGGACAGGAGGGGGACAGCGGGGTCAGGGCTCTGCCATGCTGTCGGCTGTGGGACCGGGGTCACGCTATTCGCGCGACACCCCCGGCGGGCGCGTCGCCTTCGTGAGGAAGAAGAACAGTGGGGGGCGAGAGCGGCTGACAGGCGGGGTCGGGTTGGCAGCGAGCGCGAGCGTGTGTGTGCCGGTCGCGCGCGCGCTGCCGAGCCGCAACGTGGGCCGCGCGCGGGTGAGGTGAGGAGAGGAAGGTCGGGCTGGCTTGGGCTGGCTTAGCGACCCGGCTGGCCGAATGGCTGGCCTAACTCTCTTTCTCCTTTTCAATTTTCAATTTAGTGTATATATACATATATTGCCCATTTTAAATATTGAGTAAATACAAACATAAATTGCAATAAATTCCGAATGTGATGCATAAGTTATTATTCTATGTGAATGGAATTAAAATGCAAACTACACTCCTTTATTTACCAAATTCATAATGAAACCTATATGCTTGCACAAGAAAAATGGGTTTTCACAATAAATAAATGAAAAATTTTAATTGGTTGGTATTTTTAGATTGTGTGGATTTTTAGGGTTGTTACAATAGCTAGGCTCACGAAATCATGGCAAAGCTCGACGGCCTTTCCCCGTCGCGCAAGGTGGCCGGAGATACTCAGAACGAACCTACGCCGTGGCGGAACGCGTCGGTGGTGAGCGCGCTCCCTGTGGACGCGTCGTGCGAGCGTTCCCGGGACGTCAGGGTCTTCCAGGGCCAACTCTTGGTTCGGTCGTGTGCGCGTGGTGTGCAAAGGTGCACTTGAGCCTGAAAGGGTCTGCCGGCCACGCCCCATGGCTAGGAACGCGGCGACGACATGGCAGGGCTGAGAGGGCAGTGGCGAGCTCACCGTGGTGCTGGTGTAGAATGGATGGCGGTGTTGTGGCAAGGTGAGGCCATGCAGGGGGATCGCAGTGCCGTGAAGCTCCTCGCCAGAAACTCCGTCTTTGCCTTCAACGTTGGCGACCACGGGCAGAGCTCCAGCAGCGTTCCAGTGACGTCCCGCAGCTCCGCTTCTTCCTGGCCCTCTCTCTAGTCCCTCTTGCGGTAGCAGTGGGGTGCCGCGGCGCGGCGGTGAACGGGGTGGCGATCTAGGGTTCCGGGGAGCTTCCCTTTTATAGCCGAGTGCACGACTAAGCCATAGCGAACGGCCGAGATCCGCCACGGCAGAACAGAGGGTTGGCGGCGGGGCACGAAACTTCCTTGTCGCCTAAGCGATGGGGAACAGCTGGGGAACACCACAGGGACAGCGTGGGCCTGAGGTCACGCCACTGGCGTGGTCATGTCGGGGGAGCATGCGCTCGGTCACCCGATTCGCGTGACGCTGGAAGAAGAAGAAGAACAGGGCGGTGAGGAGACTGGCAAACGGGCCCGATTTGTCAGCGGCTCGAACGGAAGGAGGGCGCGGTGCGGCGCGTGCGCGCGGTTGGGCTGCGCTGTTGGGCCGGCCTCGGCTGCTGGGTTGGCGTGTGCATGCGGTAAGTGGAGTGGACCGGGGCGGCTTGCTGCTCTTGAGCCGGCCCGGTTCGGGCATGCGGGTACGCTAGGGAAAAAGAAAGGGTAAGCTGGGTTGGGCCGGTTTGATGATCCGGGCTCCTTTCCTCTCTTTTTAAATCTCTTTTTCCCTTTCTATATTCTTTTCTATTTTCTTATATACATTCCTATATATATATATATATAGGGAAATTATTTCCTACTCTCAGGGAGTAGTTACTCTCATGTTTATATCTTAAGATTTTGGGTATGTATGACGAAACAAAGTATATGTATGCGAAGTATATGATCATACTAGACCATCTATGGTGGTATATTTGTCAAGTATGCATGCATACATCGAGTATGTGGTCATACTTATTTTATATACTACAGTAAGTGGCATTTTCGTAATATATTAAAAAGTATGAGTTCCCTTAAAAAAATTTCGCGTACGAAGATTTGGAGCACCATAATATGACTATGTAAACATACTCAAAGTGATAAATAAGTATGAACACATACGCAAGGTGGTTTTTTAAAGATGGGAGTAACTACTCTCGGGAGTATAGAAAATGCACCCTATATATATATATATATATATATATATATATATATATATATATATATATATATATATATATATATATATATATATATATATATATATATATATATATATATCTCCCATCGCCCCTGCATCGTTGCCGCCGCCCGCCCGCCTCGCCCTACGAGCCGCAGCCGCCACCGCCTCGCAAGCCTGCCCCGCGCACGCCCTGCGCCGCAGCCACGGCCGTCGCCCGTGCGTTGCCGCCGCCGGCCCGCCTCGCCTTGTGCCGCAGCCGCGGCCGTCGCCGGCCCGCCTCGTCAAATCAACTAAATTGGAGGAAGCGGCAGCGGCGACTCCCTAACCTCCCAAGGAACGGCAACGGCGACTCCCTGACCTGCGGGTACCCTCCGGCCACCGCCACCCCAACCTGCGGAGTCCCCGGAGAAGCCCCTGCGCAGCCACCGTCTTTGGCGGTGAGCAGGAGGAGGCCGGGCGGGGTCGGCTGGGGCGGCGTGGACGAGGAGGCCGGTGCCGCAGCCGTCGTCTTCCCCGTCGGCGGCGGGGGCGAGTTGGGTTGCGCGCAGGAGGAGGCCGGGCACGGGCGGCTAGGGCGGCGTGGACAAGGAGAGGCCGGTGCCGGGGTTGGGGCGTGGGGGAAGCGGTCGCACCCTGTGCCGCCGCCGTCGTGCGCTCCGTCCCCGACGACCTACCTGCAGGTGCAGTGCAGGGTAGGTACACCTCCGTCGCTCCTGGCTCCGGCATGGACCACGGCTCTCTATGGACCTTAATCAATCTCCTGTTCTCGTGCAGGGGGACCACGGCAGCTAGCTGATGGGACGCTAGATTCGGGCAATCCACGATGCAAATTTTATTGGCCTAATCAGTATGGTGCCTTTTTGTTATGGCTGCACATTTGGATCTCACATCTCATTGTATATTGGTTTGCAGTGTGGTAATGTTGAAAGAAATTTCTTAATGCAGACGGTCAGGATAGTTCTGTTCATCTTCTTGTTTTATCACATCCTTGCAAATTATAATCAGGTATTTGGTGTCTCTAATGAATTCAGTATACAAATAAGACCACTTTTGCTTGTGTTCTGTTCAGGTATTTTGCTTGTATTTGGCTCCGTTGGCAGGTTAAGCAGATAGCCACTTTTGCTTGTGTTGTGATATATGTTGCCCCCACCATACTATTCACTATGAATATATATAATAATAATATGGTTTTCCAAGATCGTAAAGGGTCTCAAGAAGACACTTGCCAAGAGGCATGCTGGATAGGGGAATGTGCATATGCATCCACGACCATCCATTCCATCTGTCCATTCAGTTACAACTATGTACAAATTTAGTCGCAAATCCAGATATGATGGCAATTCAGCTTTTTGTTGTGACTGCTCAGCTTGTTTTTTGGACTGCACCATGGTTTTGTGTATATGTTTAGGTCTAATTGTGCAAGCTTAATGTAATTTTAATTGTAATTTATCTCTCTCTAGCGGAACTCACCATGTGTGCCCATGATATGTTTGGTGAAATGCTTCTTGCTATTTAGAACTGATTTAGTGCTCCAAGAACTATGCACACCGTGGATAATCACGGATTCCATTTTCTTCCCAAACGTGTGTAAAAAGGGGATAAGAAAAAAGGCATCGGATAGATTGGGAAATTGCAGTGACTGTAGTGTTCTATAGGCCTATCTACATTTATTTTACTATTTGTTCTTTTCTCTCGTTGTGGTCATTAGTAATGTATATACAAAAGCTAATGTAGGTACACCTCCGTCGCTCCTGGCCCCTAAATGTGTATACAGCTCCAAGTGATAAGCTTGTCTGCATTCTATAAAGTTATCAATAACTAATTTATAAATACTTCAATTGTGTGCCTTAGCTGACGAATTTTTCCTGGGCCTTAGCTTGAAAGGAATCGAATTTTAAAAAGTAGAAACTGCTGCTAAATATCTTATTCTTATTGGTCCTGCAGTATAGATGGCTTCCTACATCTCTACTCCTATAAAAAGATGAAAGTGCAATCGTTCACAGGTAGAACCAAGGTTACCGACTCCGCCCTACCGCATGTAAACCGGCCTCTCCCCACTCCCGTCGCCTCGCCCCTGCAACGTTGCCGCCGCCCCCTGCCTTGTTGCCGCCGCCCCTGCCTCGCCCTGCGCCGCCTCGCAAGCCCGCCCCGTGCACGCCCTGCGCCGCAGCCACGGCCGTCGCCCGTGCGTGGCCGCGGCCCACCCGCCTCGCCCTGCGCCGCCTCGCAAGCCCGCCCCACGCATGCACGGGCGACCCAACGCGGCGGTTCGAGCACCAGCCGCGGCCGCGCCGCCGGCTTCCTCCCGCGCTTCTGCTGCCGGTACTCCCCGGTCGACCTCGTAGCCGAAGAATATTGAAGAAGAGGTGGCCGGAGCAGAGCTTTTTGGCTGCATCCGTGACGGCGAGGCAAGGGGTGACGGCGGTGGGCAGCGGGGGAGGGCCTGGGTGGGTGATATTGGAGCGCTGGCAGGGGGGCAGGGGGGAGGGCGATGACGGCGGCCGAGAGCCTCCGACCCCCTCCAATCCATCTTCGAGCGTCGCCGTTTTGCTCCTCCAGCTATATCTTTGATCCACGCAGGTGACCGGGATCCAGCAAATCAGTCGAAGGGCCTCATGGATCCGGCGTTCCAGCCCATTGTGGAAAGGTCCACGAGGACTACCTTCCCTTCCACTGCATGCCCTAGAGAAGTGGCTGCGGCGGCTTGTCCCAGGGCTCCCAGCTTCTATTGTCTCCGCTGCCCCACCACCTATGCACGGTCACTCCTTCAACACCTTCAATTACCTCGTGGAAGAAGGATTCAGTGATTTCTCTTGCCTTCCTGCGGTCCGCCTCTGTCTCCTTCCTATCCAGCATCCCTTCTTGCTTGTCAGACCATCCCCTTGCAAGGCTTCCTCCACGTCGGCGCATTTTCTGGCTGGCATCAGTAGTCCCAATTGGGTGTATGGTCAAACCGTGGGGGAGTTGGATGACAATTGAAGTTTTGGCGTTGTAGGATGGAGATGGAGAACCAAATGAAAGGATTTGGAAAATCTGTTATTATGTCATCCAGTGCGCATACCAAAAGGTAACATACTCAACATCCTCTTTTTTTCATAGAATGGAAACACTCATACGGCTGAACTGAATGCGTTGAAAAAATGAACGCAACAATGCAGAGCAATGACTGAACGAAACGAAATGATCTTTGTGATTGAGGGAAATGACAGCAGCAATGCTGTGTATGGCCAAATTCAGAAACTCCACATGGTGATAACCCATTTGATTAGAAGGGATATCTTTTCTGTTACGGTTAGTATATTTTGTCACGCTTGTGCATGACTGTATCTTGATCTGCATGATCATGTAGACAATGCATATGTGCAGTGCAGGGCCGACAAGGCACGGACCAAAGGCAATGCTGGCTCCAACAAGGAGCTTTCAGTAATGTACTTGAACATCTTGTTAGATTTTTTCAAAACCATTATCTGAGCTTATGCCACTAAAACTAATATCCTGTTCTAGAGCGATGTAACAATTTCACATTTTAATTGGCTCAGTCTGCAGATTTTTTTTCCATAATGATAATCCTGAAGGTTTTGAGGCACATAATGAGGTTTGCACACCCTATTCACTATTATGCATTTATTACTAAGCATTTCAAAATTCTGTTCCTACGATTCAAAATACGTGTCATCATAGAGGCATGTACTGCTTGTTTATCTGTATAAAATCCAACAACAGGTTGAGACTCTGGACCTGTTATGGTGATAGTTGTAATTACTGATTCTTGTGACTACATAAGATCAGTTTAGTCTTGTTTCAGAGTAACTTTAGTTTTAGTCCTTTTCCTCCCACTGTTCACTGTCAGACAAAATCAATTTAGCATTTTTATGTTGAAGATATAATTCCTCTCAGTTTTGCCTCTATGGATGACCTTGGCGTGCGGTTTCGTCTCATTTACTCTCGTGCTTGATCTCGATCTGGGGCTGTAAACTGGTGCGAGCTGGGATCTCGGTGTAGGTCAATCGGGACGCAGCTGGGACCCTGCAATTTTATTGTTAACTGATTGACCTTCTACGAGTCTAAACTAGCACTTATGAGATATGGACCAAGGGGAGGAATTAGATATGTTCAATCAATTTTTTGTTTGGTCGTCAAGATAACTATAGTGAATCTAATGATTCAAATTATATAAATTGTGTACATAGAGCACGCGGGAGACGTGGTTGGACAGTGCGTGGGAGATGAAGCCGAGATCGTGCGGCGTGGGAGGCATGGCTGGACAGTGTGCAAGTTCAAGGAAGCCATACATGCCCAGGCTCTGGACCTCTTCTACCATGACGTCTCTGCGGGGCTGCATGAGAATTGATGCTAACTGGAACAAAGATAGATTCATGGATGCCCTCAAGCTGCGCGCAGAAATTCACAACAAAGGGAACTGCAAGTCCACACTGCAGGTAGATATAGCTTTGTATTTTTTTTTTCTTGGTTATATTCAGGGCTGTGAGAATAATTGAGGGATTTTGCTTGGTTAGAAACCACGCTGTAACTAAAGTGAAATATGGGACGGCAACGTTCCCCCTGGTTGCCCCTACGCACAGCCCCAGATGGTGAGTTTCATCTAGAGTTTAGCAACTCAAATTTTGCCAGATTTCTGCTATTAGATGGGATGACACCGTATATCTTGTTGCTGGGAACTCATAGCCACTGGAGGTTGGCTGTCAAATTAGCCAATGAACTATCTTACTGACTAAGTATTGTTCTTTGCTAATGGATCATTTTTTGTTTTAATTAATCTATAAGATTTTTTGGCTAATTGATTAATTCTTTGTGCTTTGATTTCGTGTTTACGGTATTTTTTTTTTCATAGTCTACTATTTTGGACTTCCGGTGTGTGAGAGGATGCTAGCACAAGAGATGGCAGATCCACAGTTGAAGCCTGCATTGGACTTCCTGGATGTTTCCCCTGCTTAGAGACGCTTTATGTCATGGTAATTTTAGTTGTCCTACACAAATGAATTGATTGTTCATACCTGGTATGAGAACATGAAAGTATTGAATTATGAGATGGATGAGATCACATAGAGTGATCCGACCATCACCTCAAAAAAGTAGTGCTGAAAGGTTACAGAAAGCGAAAACATGATATGCAGCTTGCCATTTTTCTTCTGTCATGCAAGGTGTCGGTTACCAAAGTTAGGGGTACCTAACTTCGATGCAAAAAAGCTCATTCCCAACTTGGCCTGGCCCAAGTAAGGCTAGTGGAAGCCCACGAAGGCCGCGTCTACAGAGGCCCACGACATCATTCCACTAATGACAGCCTCCTCGGGAGAGCTCGGGAGGCGCCGTCCTGGGCGTCCAAGTCTCCGATTCGCCCGAGCCTCCTCGGGAGAGCTCGGGAGGCGGCGTCCTCGGCGCCCAAATCTCCGATTCGCCCGAGCCTCATCGGGAGAGCTCGGGAGGCGGCGTCCTCGGCGCCCAAGTCTCCGATTCGCCCGAGCCTCCTCGGGAGAACTCGGGAGGCGCCGTCCTGGGCGCCCAAGTCTCCGATTCGCCCGAGCCTCCTCGGGAGAGCTCGGGAGCGCGGCGTCCTCGGCGCCCAAATCTCCGATTCGCCCGAGCCTCCTCGGGAGAGCTCGGGAGGCGGCGTCCTCGGCGCCCAAGTCTCCGATTCGCCCGAGCCTCCTCGGGAGAGCTCGGGAGCGCGGCGTCCTCGGCGCCCAAATCTCCAATTCGCCCGAGCCTCCTCGGGAGAGCTCGGGAGGCGGCGTCCTGGGCGCCCAAGTCTCCGATTCGCCCGAGCCTCCTCTGGAGAGCTCGGGAGAGCGGCGTCCTCGGCGTCCAAACCTCTGATTCGCCCGAGCCTCCTCGGGAGAGCTCGGAAGAGCGGCGTCCTCGGCGCCCAAATCTCCGATTCGCCCGAGCCTCCTCGGGAGAGCTCGGGAGGCGGCGTCCTGGGCGCCCAAGTCTCCGATTCGCCCGAGCCTCGCTCGAAGCCTCCTCGGGAGAACTCGGGAGAGCGGCATCCACGGCGCCAAAGTCGGCATCCAAGGCACGGGTGATGTCAGCGGAGCAATCTTGGACCACAAGAAATCTCTCTGACCACTTTACAAGCACTGTCCCGTCAGGCGAGACTCTCGACGCGACTGTGCTTCGCACGCCCCTGATGGCCATACCACCTGTCGGGATTTCCCTGACAGCAGATTTGATGGGCCCACTACGACCGTCCTCCACGGTATGGTCTACGGTGCGCTGCCCCGCTTCGGGAAAGGCGCCCACTGCGCCGTCCACACGAAAGGACGAGCACGCCTTCAGGATCCCGAGCCTCGGGAAACAACGCCCCAAGATTTGATGGGCCCACTACGACCGTCCTCCACGGTGTGGTCCACGGTGCGCCGCCCCGTTTCGGGAAAGACGCCCACTGCGCCGTCCACACGAAAGGACGAGCGCGCCTTCAGGATCCCGAGCCTCGGGAAACAACGCCCCAAGGTGACTCTCCCTCTTGTCACATCGTACGGAAGGATAGCCGGCAGGTGTGAACTCACCAAAGTCGTGCGGACCACGACGGCCATATCCAGAAGACCCAGAGAGCTGACGACATGACATGGTCAGACGACTGTTTCTACCTTGGAACTCGCGAACCAAGATAGCCATACCCATACCCCGGAGACACGGAGAAAAGGCAGCAGCTAGTCAAACGGGGAACGGCAACTCCTCACTATTTTAATAGGTAGCGTCGTAGCCGCCTTTGCCTCTCCCTTGCGGCTATAAAAGGGAGGGCAGAGACCAGCTTTAGAAGGAGAAAAAAATAGACGGACGGAGAAGTTCCAAGTTCTCACCCACAGCAAACGACTTGTAAACACTTAGATACTCACAAGAGACCTGGGAGCTCTTCCCTCTCTCGCCTAGCTTGTAACCCCCTACTACAAGCACCCCGGTGCAAGGCAACACGACTCTCCTCTCCACTGGACGTAGGGCTTGCTTGGCCTGAACCAGTATAATCCCTGTGTTCCCTCTTGCACACCATCCGTAGCCTCAACCGCAAAACACGTATTTACTAGCCGGTGTTAGCCCCGCCAAAACTAGCACCGACAGTTGGCGCGCCAGGTAGGGGACTTTTTGCGCGTTGACATAGGTTTCGGATGGCAACCAGCTCCACCACGCTTCCCGCTGGCACGGAACTCCGGTTCGGGACTCTCGAGTTCATGGCCACTGGCCAAGGGCTCGAGATGAACCTGCGCCCGACCGGGCCCCGTGTCACTGTCGTCCCGACTCTGGCCCCGCAGACGGCCGGAGAAAGGACCCCCGCCACGCTTCCGCCCGCCTCGGAGGACGGGGGAGACGTTGCACGCCGCCCTCGGCGAATCAGGAGGAGGAGGCGCAGTGGCGCCAACCAGCCTCCCGCCGCGGGAGATGCGACTCACCAGGCAACCCCAACGGGGGTAGCCAATACTGCGCCTACCGCGGTCCCGGAATCTCCGACACCAGCGGTCACACATCCGCTTACCGCCCGAGGGACGGGCGAGGGCGGAAACGCGACGCCAGCCGATTTTTCTCTCCGCCCTCACCGGCAGAGGGGAACGGCGCCGTCGTCCTTCTTTGGGCTTCAGACCGCCATGGACGCCCACGTGCGTGCAGTTCATGCATTATTGCACGAACTATCAGACACTCCGGTCCAGCGCCTCGAGCGCCAAGACAGCCTCGTGGGAGACCACGTGGCATCCTCACCGCCATTCCCTGGGGAAAGTGCCAGGACACACGGCGGTGGGGAAACAGACACCACCGCCAACCTCACCCCTCGACAACGCTCGGAGGGGGGGAATCGTTATGACCAGAACTCGCCTCGTCGCAGCTACAGCGATGATGATGACGAATTCTGGGCAAATGTGGACAACGCCGCCCACACCAACGACTCGGGGGAGAACGCACCGAGCGTCGTCCCCAGCTCACACAGGACCCACATCGACCCCTCTCGGGAGTGCTACAACTTGATGCACCCTGATGAGGGGCGAGTAGAGGATGTCCACTCGGGGGGTGACGACGATATACCCCCTCCGTCGCATCCCCAGCACGAACAAGTCACGCCCCCTCCAGCGGCCCCGAAGCCCTCGCGGTCAGCCCCGCCGCTGGGTCAGGGGGCAGGAACCTCTCGCTCCGCACCTCAAACCCCGGAGCTAGAGCAGCTCCGGGAGCTTGAGGCACGGATGGACGAGGACCGCTTGCGCCTCACCCAGCTGCGAGCTACGCTGGAGCTTGGCGAGCGGCAAACCGATGGAGGAGCAGCTCGGCGTCGAGCCCGAGATGTCCAGGCCCGAATCATCGCTGACGACAGGGCCGAGACACCAGGGGTCGCCCCCCGAGCAAGCCGAAAGCTCGCGGAAGCAGCCATGCTACTCCGAAGCATACCTGAGCCCTCCTCCGAGGAGGCGCGACAGCTCAGGAATCAGCTCAAAGACCTCCTGGAGGATGCCGCCGTCCTCCAGGCTGAAAGTTCAGTGTCGCGACACCATGGCGCCGAAAGTCACCAGCATGGTGGCATAGCACGTCACAAGCGCGAAGCCTCGGTTCGACCCGAGGCTCCAAGGGCTCCGCCAGTCCACCAACGGCTTGGCAAGGACGTCGACGTCCGAGCCATCCTACAAGCCCGCGGTCGGCGAAAGACTGACGGAGCCGCGCGCGGCTACAGCGTCCATCGGGGCGGGCGCTACGACTCGGATGAGGATCGTGAACCCTCACCCGAGCCCTCGGGACCACGCGTCTTCAGCGAGGCCATCCAAAGGGCCAAGTTCCCGTCCCGTTTCCGACAACCAACCAACACAGCCAAGTACTCGGGGGAAACTAACCCCGAACTCTGGTTAGCGGACTACCGCCTTGCGTGCCAACTTGGCGGCGCGCAGGATGACCTCATCATCATCCGCAACCTCCCCCTGTTCCTCGCCGATTCCACAAGAGCTTGGCTGGAACACCTTCCCCCACGAAAGATCTTCGACTGGAGCGATCTGGTCAAGATATTCGTAGGAAACTTCCAGGGCACGTACGTACGCCCTGGTAACTCCTGGGACCTCCGCAGCTGCAAGCAGAAACCGGGCGAGTCCCTCCGGGACTACATCCGGCGCTTCTCCAAACAGTACAACGAGCTGCCCCAGGTCGCCGACTCCGATGTCGTCGGAGCGTTTGCCGCAGGAACCTCCTGCAAAGAGCTCGTTCATGAGCTCGGACGCCGGACACCCACCAGTGTCTCTGAACTCATGAAGATCGCTACCAGCTTCGCCTCAGGGGATGAGGCGGTAGGAGCCCTCTTCTCCGACCACAAGGGCAAACGGAAGGAGGAGGCCCCCGAGGGCACCTCTTCCCGAGGACCGAACAACAAGAAGAAGAAGGGGAAGGGAAAGGCCCCACTCCGCGATGACTCCCTCGTGGCGGCCACCGAACCCAAGAGGGAACGACCCCCTCGAGGCCGCTTCGACGACATGCTCAGCAAGCCGTGCCCTTATCACCAGGGTCCAGTACATCACACACTCGCACAGTGTGTGATGCTTAAGAAGCACTACAGCCGGCAGCCGTTCAAGGACGACGCCGGCAAGAAGCCCGCCAGGGATCAGGAGGACGAGGGCGGGAAGGACGATGAGTTCCCGCCCATCGACAAATGCCTCATGATCTTCGGGGGGCCCGGGACCGCCCCTACGCCGCGGCAGCGAAAGCGCGAGCGCAGGGAGGTCTACTCCGTCGGACCAGCGACACCATGCTTCCTTGACTGGTCCCACGACGCTATCACCTTCAGCCGGGACGACCACCCGGACTACGTCCCATCGCCGGGACGCTACCCACTTGTTGTCGACCCCGTCGTCGGCAACACGAGGCTCTCCAAAGTCCTCATGGACGGAGGCAGCGGCCTCAACATTCTCTACGCTGAGACCCTCGACTTGATGGGGATCAGTCGCTCGCTCCTCCGGGCCACGACATCCCCATTCCACGGGATAGTGCCCGGAAAGAGCGTGCAACCCCTCGGGCAGATCGATCTGCCCGTCTACTTCGGGACTCCTGACAACTTCAGGAAGGAGCCCCTGACATTTGAAGTGGTAGGCTTCCACGGCACCTACCACGCCATCCTCGGGAGGCCATGTTACGCTAAGTTCATGGCAGTTCCGAACTACGCCTATCTCAAGCTCAAGATGCCAGGGCCAAAAGGGGTGATTACCATCAGCGCCTCCTACCAGCACGCGTACCAGTGCGACGTCGAGTGCTGCGAGTACGCCGGCGCGTTGGTGGAGTCAGAAGCCCTCATGACCGACCTCGACAGGTTAGAAAAAGAGGTCCCCGACCCCAAGAAGGCCACGGGCACCTTTAAGTCCGCTGAGGGGGTGAAGGATGTCCTCCTCGACCCGAACTCCCCCAACGGCAGGGCGCTGAAGGTCAGCGCCACCCTCGACCCAAAATAGGAGGCAGTGCTCGTCGACTTCCTCCGCAAACACGCCGACATGTTTGCGTGGAGTCCCTCGGATATGCCAGGCATCCCGAGGGAGGTCGCCGAGCACTCCTTAGACATCCAGACCGGATCCAAGCCGGTGAAACAACGCCTGCGCCGATTCGACGAGGAGAAGCGCCGGGCCATCGGGGAGGAGGTGCAGAAGCTTTTGGCGGCTGGATTCATCAAGGAGGTCTTCCATCCACAATGGTTAGCAAATCCTGTTTTGGTTAAAAAGAAAAATGGAAAATGGAGAATGTGCGTCGATTACACTAGTTTAAATAAAGCTTGTCCTAAGTATCCATTTCCATTACCTCGCATTGACCAAATAGTAGATTCTACTGCTGGCTGTGAGCGGCTTTGCTTTCTTGATGCTTATTCCGGTTACCATCAGATCCGAATGAAAGAGTCCGACGAATTAGCGACCTCTTTCATCACTCCTTTCGGCACATATTGTTACGTAACCATGCCATTTGGCCTCAAAAACGCGGGCGCAACTTACCAACGTTGCATGCTCAAAGTTTTTGGGGACCTCATCGGGCGAACCGTTGAGGCTTACGTAGACGATATAGTGATAAAATCCAGGAAGGCGAGTGACTTAGTAGCCGACCTAGAAAAGGCATTCGACTGCCTTAAAAAGAAAAACATAAGGCTAAACCCCGAGAAGTGCGTTTTCGGGGTCCCACGGGGCATGCTCCTCGGGTTCATTGTTTCCGAGCGTGGCATCGAAGCCAACCCGGAAAAGATATCGGCCATCACACAGATGGGTCCGATCCGAAACCCGAAGGGCGTGCAGAAGCTCATGGGGTGTCTCGCGGCCTTGAGTCGATTCATCTCAAGGCTCGGCGAAAAGGGCCTTCCCTTGTATCGGTTGCTTAAGAAAAACGAGCGCTTTACCTGGACCACCGAGGCCCAGGAAGCCCTCGAAAGGCTTAAGGCTCTACTTTCAAAAGCGCCGGTTCTTGTGCCTCCTACGAAGGAGGAAAATTTCTTACTATATGTCGCGGCTACCAACCAGGTTGTGAGTGCAGCGATCGTCGTAGAGCGGCAAGAAGAAGGACACGCCTTACCGGTACAGCGACCGGTCTACTTCATCAGTGAAGTCTTGTCAGAAACCAAGACACGCTACCCTCAGATCCAGAAGCTAGTGTACGCGATCGTCCTTGCCCGACGCAAGTTGCGGCACTACTTCGAATCCCACCCCGTCACCGTGGTGTCGTCCTTCCCCCTCGGGGAGGTGATCCAAAATCGGGAAACGACGGGGAGGATCGCCAAGTGGGCCATCGAGCTCATGGGTGACGGCATCACCTACGCGCCACGCAAAGCCATCAAGTCCCAGGTACTTGCGGACTTCGTGGCAGAGTGGACCGAGACACAACTACCGCCACTCCCGACCCAAGAGGAATATTGGGTCATGAACTTCGACGGGTCGATGATGAAGACTGGTGCTGGCGCAGGCATCGTCTTCATCTCACCCCTCGGGGTCCGGCTCAAGTACCTACTACGGCTACACTTCACGGCTTCCAACAACGTGGCCGAATATGAGGCTCTGGTCAACGGTCTCCACATCGCCATCGAGCTCGGGATCCGACGCCTCGAGGTCCGAGGCGACTCCCAGCTCGTCGTGGATCAGGTCATGAAGGAGTCGACGTGCCAGAACCCCAGAATGGCCGCCTACTGCACGCTGGTGCGGTTGCTCGAAGAAAAATTCGACGGCCTCGAACTCAACCACATTGCGCGTCGGTACAACGAGGAGGCCGATGAGTTGGCAAAAATTGCAGCCGAAAGGGCCACGGTCCCGACGGGCGTATTCGCCAATGACCTCCACAAGCCCTCGATCAATGCCGATCCCACGGGGGCTGCCGACCCTTCCGACAAAGGGGAGTCACCCGAGGTCATGGGTAAGGACGGCGACGAAGCCGAGGCAATGGAGATTGAAGCCGAGATGGACGACGACGAACCAGACTGGCGCGAGCCGCTGGTCAGCTGGCTAGTCCGAGGCATTTTGCCCCCAGACAAGACCAGAGCACGACGACTGGCTCGCAAAGCCAAGTCTTTCGCCATGATCGATGGTAGCCTCTACCGGCGGAGTCCCTCTGGCGTGCTTCAGCGCTGAATCCCTTTCAGTCAGGGCAAACGCCTGCTCGAAGAGATACACGCCGGAGCCTGCGGTCACCACGCAGCGCCGAGAACCTTGGTCGGTAACGCCTTTCGACAAGGCTTCTACTGGCCAACCGCCGTGGCCGATGCTACTGAGGTGGTACGCTCCTGCGAAGGGTGCCAGTACTATGCTCGGCAGACTCACTTACCGGCTCAAGCCCTCCAGACGATCCCGCTCACTTGGCCGTTCGCTGTTTGGGGACTAGACCTTGTCGGGCCCCTCCAGAAGGCACCCGGGGGCTTCACCCACTTGCTTGTCGCCATCGACAAGTTCTCCAAGTGGATCGAGGCTCGGCCGATCACCCAAATCAGCTCGGCTCAAGCGGTGTTGTTCTTCACCGACATCGTCCACCGGTTCGGCATCCCGAACTCCATTATCACGGACAACGGCACGCAGTTCACCGGAAAGAAATTTCTGGCTTTCTGCGATGAGTACCACATACGAGTGGACTGGGCAGCCGTCGCCCACCCGAGGACGAACGGCCAGGTAGAACGCGCCAATGGCATGGTTCTCCAAGGCCTTAAGCCAAGGATATTCAACCGATTGAATAAATTCGGCAAAAGGTGGCTGACGGAAGCTTCCGGCAGTGATATGGAGTCTAAGGACTACGCCAAGTCGAGCCACGGGCTTCACGCCCTTCTTCATGGTATACGGTGCAGAGGCCGTCCTCCCTACGGACCTGGAATACGGCGCCCCGAGAGTCCGAGCCTACGATGAACAAGGCAATCAAACTTCTCGGGAAGACGCGCTGGACCAAGCCGACGAAGCTCGGGACGTGGCCCTGCTGCACTCGGCCAAATACTTGCAATCCCTACGCAAGTACCATGCTCGGCGCGTCCGAGGTCGAACCTTCAGCGTAGGCGACCTGGTGCTACGGCTCAGGCAGGCACAACAAAGGGCGCCAGCAAGCTCACTCCGCCGTGGGAAGGACCATTCATCGTCGCCGAGGTACAACGCCCCGGCACATACAAGCTCGCGAACGAGAACGGCGAGGTCTACAACAACGCTTGGAACATCGAACAGCTACGTCGCTTCTATCCTTAAGATTCCATGCATTGTACTATTTTGAAAATCTTGAAATCGATGAAAAGACCCGACTTCTGCTCTTTTTAACATGATTTTAGACTTTCAATCCAAGCCTACACTCGGAAGTGAAATGAACCTTTATTTCACCGCGCATTAAAAGCGAGGCCCGGCCTATCCTACGGAAAGGCCGACCCTCCCTCGGGGGCTAGGACGGGGGGAACCCCCGAACTATCCCGAGATTAAACAATTTTGGAAACGCAAAAATTTCAAAACTTGTCGAATTCGTTTCTCCCTAAAACACGCTTCCTTCCGGAAATCAAGCATGAACTTATAGAATTCGAAGAATGAGGGAAGCCCCAGAAAACAGAGCCGGTCGAGTCGGAGACCGCTTATGCCCCAGGGCCACAGCATCTTCCCTCGCCACTCCGTGTTCGAAAGCTAACTCGCACTCGGAAGAAAACCTATAAGATCTACGCTCGGCCAAGTGAGGAAGCTCGGGAGGAAACACCTAAGCTTCTTTTCTAAAGGATTCTTTCTGCCAAAGCTCTTAGGACATCGGCTGCGTCTATGCCACTAAAGCTACGACACCCGAAAAGCGTCCCCCGAGGCTCGATGGCCCGGGCACAGGATCGGCAAGAAAAAATGCCTAAGGAAAAAAGCACGAAACAAAGCGAAACAAACATTCAGCAAATATTTACATAAATGTTAAGGCCACGAAGGGCCATATTGTTTGTTTCCTTTCAAACCACTCCCGAAAGGTTACTTTTTACAAGGGCACTATGGCCCGCTTCTTCTTCACGGCAGGTTCAGAGGAGGGAGCTCGACCTCGGCTTGGAAGAGACCCGCCATCACCGCGCACGCAAACCGCCTCGACTGAGCCGAACCGTCGCGTCCGTCAGGCTTCGCGCCTCAAAAGGTGAGCCAAATCATTACAACCGCGCGCCTCGATTCCACCTACGTTTTCTCAACGAAGAAACCCCGGGCTCGGGCGCCCGTTACGTTCCCAGGGGATCGAAGACTGGCCCTCCGAGGCTCGAACAGTCGCCCCAGGGAAATCGAGTTAGGGACAGCTAGTGGATGGGTCACGAAAACGGCCAGTATCCCGACGCCCGGAACGTCACAAGGGACATCCCATGCTGTGTCCAAGTCCCAGTAGTGAGTCGGTTATGTGGAATCCCTCCGTGGGAGGCATCATGCCCTCGGGACCCGTCGAAGGGACCCGACATCCACTAACTGACCCTCGGGAAATAATTGGAGTGTGCTCAGGCCACTAGCTGACCCTTAACGAATAGGGCACGGACCTCCACTTGGACCAACCCGTTTGTAACTCACCGGAAATGCCGACTCGTGCCCCAGCGGGGAAGTCGAGCAGGACCAAACCTTCCTCTTCCCGAAAAAAGAGCGTGAAGGTCGAATTAAAAAAGACAGGGAAGGACCCGATCGATCTCCGATACGAAAATGGAGGCTCGGAAACTTGCCCTGCACCTTAGAAAGACCACCGAACGATCTCCCACACGATGGGAGGCTCGGGGCTCCGCTTCCAAGGAAACAACGCACCTAAATAAATCGAAAAACACCCGAGGACTAACGAACACGATTCTAAGCCTTTGAAGGGATATATCATCCCTCCAAAGCCTCGGGGGCTACACCCGGCGGGTGCGCTCGCGCGCACCCCCCGGAAAAAACAACCCACACTTTATCTTTTTTGACAGGAAGAACCAGCGTGAACCTGTGGAGGAGTGCCTTCACTCCGCCACAGGCTCGGGGGCTACTGTCGGTTACCAAAGTTAGGGGTACCCAACTTCGATGCAAAAAAGCTCATTCCCAACTTGGCCTGGCCCAAGTAAGGCCAGTGGAAGCCCACGAAGGCCGCGTCTACAGAGGCCCACGACATCATTCCACTAATGACAGCCTCCTCGGGAGAGCTCGGGAGGCGCCGTCCTGGGCGCCCAAGTCTCCGATTCGCCCGAGCCTCCTCGGGAGAGCTCGGGAGGCGGCGTCCTCGGCGCCCAAATCTCCGATTCGCCCGAGCCTCCTCGGGAGAGCTCGGGAGGCGGCGTCCTCGGCGCCCAAGTCTCCGATTCGCCCGAGCCTCCTCGGGAGCGCGGCGTCCTCGGCGCCCAATCTCCGATTCGCCCGAGCCTCCTCGGGAGAGCTCGGGAGCGGCGTCCTCGGCGCCCAATCTCCGATTCGCCCGAGCCTCCTCGGGAGAGCTCGGGAGGCGGCGTCCTCGGCGCCCAATCTCCGATTCGCCCGAGCCTCCTCGGGAGAGCTCGGGAGGCGGCGTCCTCGGCGCCCAAGTCTCCGATTCGCCCGAGCCTCCTCGGGAGAGCTCGGGAGGCGGCGTCCTCGGCGCCCAATCTCCGATTCGCCCGAGCCTCCTCGGGAGAGCTCGGGAGGCGGCGTCCTGGCGCCCAAGTCTCCGATTCGCCCGAGCCTCCTCGGAGAGCTCGGAGAGCGGCGTCCTCGGCGTCCAAACCTCCGATTCGCCCGAGCCTCCTCGGGAGAGCTCGGGAGAGCGGCGTCCTCGGCGCCCAAATCTCCGATTCGCCCGAGCCTCCTTGGGAGAGCTCGGGAGGCGGCGTCCTGGGCGCCCAAGTCTCCGATTCGCCTGAGCCTCGCCCGAAGCCTCCTCGGGAGAACTCGGGAGAGCGGCATCCACGGCGCCAAAGTCGGCATCCAAGGCACGGGTGATGTCAGCGGAGCAATCTTGGACCACAAGAAATCTCTCTGACCACTTTACAAGCACTGTCCCGTCAGGCGAGACTCTCGACGCGACTGTGCTTCGCACGCCCCTGATGGCCATACCACCTGTCGGGATTTCCCTGACAGCAGATTTGATGGGCCCACTACGACCGTCCTCCACGGTATGGTCTACGGTGCGCTGCCCCGCTTCGGGAAAGGCGCCCACTGCGCCGTCCACACGAAAGGACGAGCACGCCTTCAGGATCCCGAGCCTCGGGAAACAACGCCCCAAGATTTGATGGGCCCACTACGACGTCCTCCACGGTGTGGTCCACGGTGCGCCGCCCCGTTTCGGGAAAGACGCCCACTGCGCCGTCCACACGAAAGGACGAGCGCGCCTTCAGGATCCCGAGCCTCGGGAAACAACGCCCCAAGGTGACTCTCCCTCTTGTCACATCGTACGGAAGGATAGCCGGCAGGTGTGAACTCACCAAAGTCGTGCGGACCACGACGGCCATATCCAGAAGACCCAGAGAGCTGACGACATGACATGGTCAGACGACTGTTTCTACCTTGGAACTCGCGAACCAAGATAGCCATACCCATACCCCGGAGACACGGAGAAAAGGCAGCAGCTAGTCAAACGGGGAACGGCAACTCCTCACTATTTTAATAGGTAGCGTCGTAGCCGCCTTTGCCTCTCCCTTGCGGCTATAAAAGGGAGGCAGAGACCAGCTTTAGAAGGAGAAAAAAATAGACGGACGGAGAAGTTCCAAGTTCTCACCCACAGCAAACGACTTGTAAACACTTAGATACTCACAAGAGACCTGGGAGCTCTTCCCTCTCTCGCCTAGCTTGTAACCCCCTACTACAAGCACCCCGGTGCAAGGCAACACGACTCTCCTCTCCATTGGACGTAGGGCTTGCTTGGCCTGAACCAGTATAATCCCTGTGTTCCCTCTTGCACACCATCCGTAGCCTCAACCGCAAAACACATATTTACTACCCGGTGTTAGCCCCGCCAAAACTAGCACCGATACAAGGGCTCTACAAATGTTGAGATAGATAGCTGTACTATAAGGAGGGAATTTACAAGTTGATCGGATCGCCCTCAAAATTTATGTTTCAGGCTGTAGTTTCTAAGAAGCAACTAGATGCAATGTTTAACTAAAATCAATACTGAATGTGTGACTCACTGCAGTTGCAGGTGCCAAAGAATTTCCGCAATACTTCTTCAACACTAAGGCTCTTTGGTCAAGAGGCACAATCTCTGAAATTATGTTATTTGAGAGTCTAAAAGGATATCAAATTATCAATTTCTGTCAGTAATGTTCGGGTACATTGAGGGTGCAAAGACTATTATTGGCATCAGATGGAGATTTCAGTATTTCATGCATTATTTGAGTGTGATATGTCCAGCATATTAGGCTGGCTGGTGTTGTTTTTCATCTGTGGAGAAAATTGGTTAATACACATACTTGAGTTTATTTTTGTGTTTGTTGATGTGTTTGAGCTAACCACCTAAAATTTAGTATTATCAATTATACAAAGTGAATTCCATATGTTTTGCTAAGATGAGTATACCCTTTTAAAGTACCTGAAAATTCAGAAGTTGAAGGTGGATCTAATGGTAGCAGTTCATGGAGATGAAATATCCAGTGCAATCTAAACAACATATGTGATGATAGTAGACTTTTAATCATTGGCTCTAATTGCCTTCGAAGTATACTCTTAACTAAAGTGGACAACAAGCTATATTTCAATATGTTTGACCATACAAGGTTTTTCTGTTACCCCTGCTTCTACTCAAGGTTCTTCGATTACCCATGCTTTTGCTTAAATCGAAATCATGTGCACAGACATTTTATTTATATGTATTAGCTCGAAAAAAGTATAAGATTACGTGAATTTTAAAACCCATAGCAACGCACGGGCATGATCCTAGTGTATATATTATGTGTACATTAACTCAAACATGAATCAAAATAGAAGTTTCAATATGCAGTATGAGTAATTGGAGAATGTTTTACAATTCATAAATAACCTAAGAGTTTTTGATTAATCACTTGCATGGAAAGAATAATTAGTCACTTTATTATATGCATGCACACAAGAATGAAATTGTTTTAGGAAAAAAAATTTGATAGTTGGTATTTTCAGTTTGTGGATTTTTAGGGTTGTTACATATGGCCTTCCATTCCCCCAATATGATAGATTAAGTCAAGAGGACGGTCAACCAGGCCATCCCACATTGGTCTGGACAGGGAGCTATCCCAGGTAGGTGGTATAGTGACGGTTTGATGTGCTGATGTATGTCCCCCTGTCGTGGTCAGAGTGACCACTAGCGGTCATGTCTTGGTAAGATGGCGTCACTCTGCGAGTGCAGGGACATGGGCAGGCCCGTCTCCCCGGCCATACTGTAGTGGCTATCAATCTCATCGATTCCCCCTGAATCTCATCCGACTCTTCTCCGTAAGTCGGCTCAGAAGGAATATCCCTGTAGTGCGGGAATACCTTCCCAGGACCAGGCGAGGCAAAAGCTCCCTCAGAGGGGTCAACGAGGCAGAAATCCTCCCCTCGTGGGATATATATATATATGATTAAGTTCCTTGAGGCGAGACGCAATTGGTGGCCATCATACAATTACTAAGCCCAACCTAAAGCTAAATGTCATAGAAACCACTTTATCTTTGGAGCATATTAATGCATGCCACAGAGGCCTTCATGTTCTTATCCCATGGCCATTTTAGCTTGTTCAGAATCCATGCACTTTAGCAACAAGTCATTGACACTGACAGTTCGTCAATACAGGCATGCATCGATCAACATGCACTTGAATGTTAACCGCTAAACACTTTTATCTGTTTTAGCACTTCGATCATCTCTAGTATAATGGAACACTCAAAACTATTCTAAGTCCAACCAAGAAAAGTCGCCCACTGAGACTGAGAGAGTAACCATTATGCACCAAGGAAATTATACCTAGAATTCCAAACATCATTAAAATCTATATGGCTCCTAATCCTCCCTCACAGGCTCCAAATTAACCCTCTAGCCAAAGATGGCGTCTGTCAAAGGCTTCAACACTCATCTCACTTATCCGCATACGCGCGCGACACCATGCCACGCGATCGAATCGCTACAATGTCCCAAAAAAAGAAAGCAATGAAGAAAAAAAAGGACACGACCGCATGAAACCCCGCCTTGACACTGGCGTGACATCCTCCGCGTCCGCCGCCATGTAGTGGACAAGCACGTCGATCGACCTGCGCCGGGGGAAGCCTTCAATGTTTGGTGCACCGCAATCCAGGAAGCCCGTGGCAGCACCCACCATCACAGGCACCATGTGGATGTCAGGCTTGCCCCAGTCAACGGGTAGATGCGCAGGGCTGGTGAGGATGACCGAGCTTTTGGTACAGCTCGTGAACTTGGTGACGGTAACTCATCGTTTGCTCCGATGAACCTTGAGATAGGAAGGGTACAATTTTTGGAGGACAACTCTGACCATTATCAGCACGTACTGCAGAACATGAAGCGGAGCACAGTAGGCTTGTCAGATCTTTGGAACAACAACTTTGGGCCTATTTGGTTCGCGTACTAGTAGAGCCTGGTTCGTATCTGAGAGCCTATCTCATATGGGACGGGCTGAGTTCATATGACCATGCATGTTGTGTTTGGTTAGTTGCATCAACTTAGCCTGTCTGAGAAAAGATAGTGTTTGGTTTGCTGGCACGAAGACATGTAGCATGAGATAAAAATATTATAATGTCATGATTATGATTTTCATTTTATGCAAATAAACTCATAAAATACTTATTTTATCTAATTATATTTTAAACATCTTTAAAATATATTAATATCACTTGATATTCACTAATCATACACTAATAGTATCATTAAGTGAGAAACGGCGGCATCCAGTGAGCCAAAGTTCGGCAGGAACGGCCGATTTCCTCGTTGCCCTAGAGCCTGGCTGCAGGGTGCCTCGTGCACGTACAGAGCCTAGCTCAGCCGGCCAAGCAGGCAACCTAAACAGCTGGTCCCTACATCCCGCCAGCCTGGTTCGGCCGGATGCAGGGAAACCAAACTTGCCCTCTGTAAGTCTCAAAGGCCTGGCCTGATTTCTTTTCAACCTTACTACAAACCCATCAGACTTTCCTTGGGCTAAGAACTTTGTGCGACTCTGCAATATGCGGACGACACGCTGATCGTGCTACGCGGGGAAGCTTCTGGGGTTTCAAGGCTAAAGCTCATTCTTGATTAGTTTGCTGAAGCCACGGGTCTCAGCATCAACTTCAGTAAGAGCACACTTGTCCCAATTCACATGGATGAGCTACTTATTGATGAATGTGTACAAATTTTGGGTTGTATTCGCAAAGGCTTCCCTCAGACCTACCTCGCCTAGCTCTCTCAGCCAACAAGCTACCGGTCTCGGCGTTTACCCCTTATATTGCAAAGGCTGGCATCTTGGCAAGCATCTTTGCTCAATTCGATGGGACGTGCTGTTCTGGTCAACTCAGTCCTGGACTCACAACTTGTTTACGTAATGAGCTCAGTTGCTTTGCCCCCCAAAGGTCATTCAGGAAATGGACAAGAGACAACGAGCTTTCCTCTGGTGCGGTGATCAGCCGACCACAGGCGCGAAGTGCCTCCTGTCGTGGCAACGTGTCTGTACATTGAAGGAGTTTGGAGGCCTGGGAACCAAAGACCTGGGAACCCAGAATATTTGCCTTCTACTGAAACTGATTCACAGACTTCACAATGCGGAAGACTCGGCTTGGGCCCTATGGGTTCGCCAACAAGCCTGCCTAGCCTCTCTAAAGGGCGATCTGCATGGTGAACATTGGACCTCACTCCAATCGCTCCTCCCCAGGGGCGGATCTAAAGGGGGGCTGCCGGGGCTCAAGCCCCCCCTACCCTAGCTGCACCATTGGAGCCCCCCCCCCCTCCCCTAGCCCCCCCATGAGTTTTTCTGCCATTGACAAGAGGAAGAAGGAGCAGTAGTGCAGCAACGGGAGGTTGAAGATGAGTCTTTCTTTGATCCAGCCCCCCTAGATATTATTTGTAGATCCGCCACTGCTCCTCCCACTATATCAAGCAATCAAAAGCGTCGAGGTACGTGAGTCATTCGGTATGGGTCGGGTCGACCCATTGGATAGTTGACCCGACCCACAAAAGTAGGGCCAATGGGTCATGAGGGCCGGCCCTAAAGTCTAAAATGGGTCGGTAGGGCCAGACCTTATTGACCCAATAGGTAATGTGGGTCGATCCACTAGTCATAAAATAATTTTTATTTAATTGTTTACTCTTCTCTATTTTTTGAATAAGCATGATTATTCATATAACTTACAAATTTGTCTATTCTTGAAAGTATATTGACATATATTATATTTAAAGAGCAAATATTTAATACTTAAATTTGGTTTATTCATATAACTAAGTCTAATTCATATTTTTTGAAGCACGTCAATAGTATCACAATACTTCTCAATCATATATTTTATATATCATTTTAAAAATAACGATCGTACTCATTGCTCATAATAGGAAGAAAATATTTAGGTCGATCCATACTATCCCATTGGATCAATGAGGCCATAACATTTGGATAAAACTGGGTCGACCCATGGCCCCTAAAATTAGCCTTGGGGCCATAGGGCCGGGTCCAAGGCCAGGGCCGGGTCGGCCCATTCCCATCGTGATACGTGACGGAACGCGCGCGTCCTTCTGGACCGACGTCTGGACTGGGGATGATACCCTTGCAGATCATTTTCCGGCGCTATTCTCGCATGCCATTGACATGGACATCTCTGTTCGTCAAGCGGTCAAACAATCTGCATGACAATCTTGTCAGTCGTCTCTCTGTAATCGCAGCTGCTCAACTAGAAGAAGTTCGAGACATCATCCAGAACACAGAGCTATCTGTTGGTCATGACACTCGCCTTTCGCAGTTCAGCTTGGACCCTCAGCGTCTGGACACCTCGGCAGTCTACAAGATGCTCAATTCCAGAGGAAATCATAAGGACCCGAATGCAGTGTTTATTTGGCAATCAAAAGCAGCTCCGAGAGTAAAAATGTTCATCTGGTTATTGGTCCACGGTAGGATTCAGTGCTGTGCCAACCTACACAGGAAAAGAATACTCGACTCGCCGGCTTGTACCGTCCTGTGGTAACGGTGAGGAAACTCCTGAACACATCTTTGTATCATGTCCGTTTGCCACTGATTTCTGGGTGGCAATTGGTGTCGACATGCCACTGTCAACTGCAACTGCGGAGCTGCGGAATACGGCTTGCCCAGCGCACATCCCGGCTACCCATTTTGGAACGTTCTTAGCACTTTGTTGCTGGCAGCTTTGGAAGCGGAGAAACGGCTTGGTCTTTCAGAATGAAGCTAAGCCACTGACTCGGCTTCTACAAGATTGCAAGAAGGATGCTGCCCTATGGCGCAGCAGGCTGAAGGTCGCAAACCGTGATCTGGTTGATAAATGGTGTGAGGTCTTTGATACGGCTTTACAATCTCAATAGTCCTCCTATTCTCTGTAAAAGCTTTGTAGCCTCATAGCTCGCTCTCTCTCTCTCTCCTTCCTTTTTAAGTTTTTCAGTTTTCTTTCAGTTTTTCAGTCTTCAGTTCTCCTTGCACCTAAAGATGCTTCACTCTTGTAAGAAATTGTAATACCTTTTGGTGCCACAAAGGAATCAATAAAATTCAGGTGGGGATATAATCGCCCCGGTGACCTTCAAAAAAAAAAAAACTGTGTGCAGTCAGGTGCCAGCAGTCTTCTCCGTATGACTGGTCTAGCTACCACCCTGGTCATCCCAAAGGCTTGTACTTGTACCTCCTCTCCATATATAACTGTTGTCCGGCTGTCACTCTGGGAGCCCATTTCTGCTGAAGAAGAAGAATTAAAAGAGGATGGACTGCACCTTCAAGATGAACAACCGGACATTAGCCAGGATTTTGTAGCCCAGAAACCCCATAACGGTACAACCAACTCGAGGAAGGCTAAGGCCGAAGAACCTGGTTGATTCAGAGTTTAGAAGAAGCAGTGCTCCCACACTATTGTCTCTGCATCGCCTGCCAAGTTCTCCTACGCCCACCTCTGCACTCACTCCGTTGCAACACACAGGCTCGTTTGCTAGTGTTTGAAAAATGAAATAAAAAGATATAATGAAGTGCACACATACATACAAAAGATTACTGGTTTTAGACACCACTTTCTGTTGGAGAAAATTGCTATTACGGGACTCTAAACAATGTGCTCTACTGTTATAGGACTCCAAACATCGACTTTGTTAAAACGACACTTCGAAATGTTGTGACTTTGTTATACATGACATTTGAGCCTTTTAATCACTTTTCCCATCTAAAATACATGTATTTTGCCTTGATCGGACTGTATTACCTTTACGTGGTTTCCTGGCTTACATGAGATCGTTTCATATAGGAGACCGACGTTTCGTTTGTTCGTGAGAAGGACCAATGCTTTGTGCGTTCTTCATGCTGCCGCTGTTCCTCCTTACCTCTCAAACGCCGCTGCCGATCCTAATAAAGGAGTTCATAACGGAGCAGTGGGTGATGGAGAAGAAAGATAAAGACTGAATTTTTCTCAGGCTCCAAAGTAGCAGCATCAAGTCATAACGTTTCAAGTGTCGTTTTAGCAAAGTTGATGTTTGGAGTCTTATAATAGTGAAGCCCTTTGTTTGGAGTCCCATAATAACAATTTTCTCCTTCCTACTGTTGTAACTAATGTTGAAGGTTTGATATAAGATGTCTTCTATTGTGATGATCGAACAATGCTACTAGTATTGTCGATCAATTGCGAGTTTTAGGAAGCCCCTCGCAAGCCTGGAGACGACCGAGCTTGTGATCTCGTGAGGCGACAACAGCGGCTCATGGTCCGAGGCCTGAAAAGCGACGGAAGACGTCGTGCTGTACGGGCTCGTCGACGAGATACAAAGGTTTGTACGTACGAGAAGTTTACATGGTTCGTGCTTGCCCCCTAATTAATAAACTGATCAAAGAAGCCGCCTTTTCGCTAACAAGGATTTGCAGGTCAATCATCAGCGTCCATGCCTGACGTCGACGTCTGTGGGCAGAGCGTGGCGGCAGAGAGAGCACGTGTTGCTCTTCCCCAACCACTTTGTGATGCAACAGGGGTGGAACTCGTGGCCGCCGGAGCACGGCATGACGGTGACCTCCTCGCCGTCCTTGAAGCTCTCCAAGCAGATGACGCCGCCGCCGCACTCGGAATCCGGCCGCCCTTCCGTTGTAGCGTGGAAGGCTTTCTTCTCCAGGCCGGCGACCGCCGCGTCGGACGCCGGGACGGCGCCGCCGCCGCTGTACGCTCCTCCACTAAACCCTAAACCCTCAACCACAGTTTCGAAATCGACTTGGTTCTGCTGTGCCTGTGCCGCCACGAGATGATTGGAAGTCACCATATCGTGCAAGTAGTTGTGGCCCTGAGCCTGAACCTCGTCTTGGCTGGCTCGGCCGAAAAACTCGTCTGGGCTGGCTCGGCCGAAAAACTGTGCCGCCCATCCATCAAGATCTTGCCAATAGGGTGGCTCGGCATGCCAATCCTCGAAAAATGCCAATTCAGGCAATTCTTCATCATCATCATCATCAGCTGAAGAAAAGCCGCAAGCGGACTGCACTGCCCCGTTGTCGACAGTGAAGGTCTGGGAGCGCTCCATGTCCCGCCATGCCTTGGCTTCGTCAGCGGCCGCACAACAGCTAGCGCTGGTGGTGGAGAGAATAGCCCAAACCTAAATTTACGATGGACGGACGGACGAACGGAAGAGGGATATGGACGGGCCTTGGATGCTATTGTATATACATATTGTATATATCCTGTAGGCTGATACTGGTCGAGTCGGTGTAGGGTTGGAGCCACTCGGACTCGGTTAGAAGATCAGGAAATATTCCAAATCGATAATGACTAGCATGGTAGGCAAGCTAACGCTGCGCCGTTATTGAACGGCAGACTCGGTGAAAAAATCTAGACAGAAAATCAATACGTTGGTAGCTGAATGGTGTACCCGGTAAAAAAAATCTGGACGGCAAATGGAAACCCAAAAAACACCGTGCGTTAGGAGCGCTAACGCCGCGCCTGGTGCTGAACTGCGGACTCGGTGAAAAAAAATCTGGATGGAAAAATAATGCAGCGCTACGGACTAACGTCGCGCCGGTGCTGAACGGCTGACCCGGTGAAAAAATCTAGAGGAAAAAACTGATGGACCCAGTGAAAAAATCTGGACAGAAAAAAATACACTACCAACGCGTTGGTGCTAAATGGTCCACCCGGTAAAAAAATCTAGACGACAAAAGAAAACCCAAAAAACACCATGCGTTAGGAGCGTTAACGCACGCCGGTGCTGAACGGTGGACCCGGTGAAAAATCTGGACAGAAAAATAATGTGTGCTACGCACTACCACTACACCGCTGCTGAAGGGCGGACCCAGTGAAAAAATCTAGATAAAAAAACACGCTACCGACTGGATGTGCGCTAAATAGGTGCACCCAGTAAAGAAATATGAATGACAAAAGGAAAACCAAAAACCACCACACGTTAGGCGCACTAACGCCGCACCGGTGCTGAACGCTCGAACCCGGTGAAAAAATCTGGAGGAAAAAAATCGCTGCTACCGGCCCGTTGGCACGAAATGGCGCATCCGGTAAAAAAATCTAAATGACAAAATGGGAACCAAGAAAAACACCCGGTGAAAAAATTTGGACAGCCAAATAAAAACGTAGAAAATCTGGTGAGGAAAAAAATTGTTGATGTCACGCTGATGTCATGATGTCATGATGACATCAGCGTGAACAGTGGCTCATGCCGTCTCCGTGCTCCATTTTATTTATTGGCGCGTTAGGAGTAGTAGTATAGTATTATTCTGAGTGACTGGGTAGTCACACGTACACAACCAGCGAGTTCTGTAATGGCGCCCGTTTAAACAGCCTAACACGACTACTAGGTGGGCCTTTGCTCATGGTGAGAATTGAGGATACAGGCCATGCCCATATTTTATCTATCTAGATCAAATCTCTATCACTATAACTAATAAGTCTAAAGTGTGGATAGTTTTTGGTGAGGTAAAAGTTTTCGCTCTGTCGCTCTGCCTCTCCCGTGCGACCTTCGCCGCGCCACAAAAGAAGGAGACCCTGGCGAGAGAATCCCGCTCGCAATGCTCACCCACAGGCGTGCGATGCGACCCTCGATCGCTCCTTCCTTTCCCAGGCGCACGCGCGTGACGTCCTCCCCGCTAGCTTCCCTCGGCAGCACGATCTCCTCCTCCAATCCAATCCAATCCAATCCATGCAGGCAGTCACCAACGGGCGAGGCCTCGGTGGGCGCGCTGCTTCTGGGCGCGAGAGACGGCGGCGACATGGCACGACGCCGGCTGGGGCCGCCGCCTTGCAACGCGAGGTTGCACGGGCCGCTGTCGTCACCGATTCCCACCAGAATCGGAAGGAGAAGCTTCGTCGCCGCTGCCGCGGCATCCGTTCATTGACGCCAAGAAAATTGCTATTTCGCCATTATCAAACGTAGGCTTCACTCGTTTGCCATCCCGCAAATGGGATTCGCCCGTTCGCCATTCTCAAACACAACGCACCACCAAAATGCCCTGGACCCGTATATGTACGCGTATTTTGATTTTGATTTTTTTTCGTTATTCCCTTTCCCGTTTTACCCCTCACCCATCCCTATCAGAACCTTATCTTGAGACCGGGAGGGAGAGAAAGAACGGGGGAGAGAGAGAGACACCGCCAACCTGCCCACCGCGGCGAGGTGCTCGACGGGACGACGGCGCCGTCGTCGCCTCCCCAACCTGCCCGCCGCGGCCGCCCCCACTTGCCCACGACGTGACCTCACCGGCCGCCCCCACTCGCCCCTGCAGCCTGGTGTCACGACTCCGCCGTCGCCGCCGTGCTTCTTCAAGTGTTGGATGGACAACTTGGCAGATCTCATTCAAGGGTACATATTATTGCTGTTGTACAAGTTCTCGTGCTAATCTAACTGTGCCCAAGCGTATAGACTAGCATCGATTAGTGTAGATGTGGTTGTAAATATAACTGTCCCACATTTTTTCTGTCCTAGGCTCGATGCAAAGCCTGAGCTTAACTTAGCAGTGGTAGAACCTCCTGCACGGCAAGTACAGGCACCTCTTCTTGATTGGGAAGGTCCTGCATAGCAGATGCAGTCATCTGATGTTGTTTGGCAAGCCCCTGCCGAGCAGTTACACGCACCTCTTGTTGACTGGGATACATTGCGCATTGAAGAAAGTCGAGATGAAGAGGGAAGAATAGAGATTGTTGATGATGAGGTTATGTATGAATTGCTAGGGATTTAGGGCCGAGGATGAGGAGGCTACAAAGGCAAGGGATGCAGCCCAAAAAGGTTGTACTACTGACGTAACCAGTGATGTAGATGAACAATTTTGATACAACCGGGGTAGCCAATTATGTAGATGAGGATTTTGATACAACTGGGGCAGCCAATGATGTCGATGAGGATTTTGATACAACTGGGGCAGCCATTGATGTTGATGACTATTTACCGGGAGAGAGGATTGTAGTGCATGATCCAAATGGACCCAGCTTGGTTCTTGCTTCAGTGTATCCTAACATGAAGGAGTTTAGATTGGCTGTGAGACAATTTGCTATACGTGCAGAAGTTTGAACTACACGTTGTCAAAACAGACCCAACTAGATACATTGCGGACTGCAAGGGAGAAGGGTGCAATGGAGAACGATGTCGTTGGCATCTTGTTGCGCGTAGACAGCCTGATGGGTGCACTATGATGGTACTAACTTGCATTTAGTGGCGCCAATTTATTTTTCCTTTATTATTGTTTGCAGACACTTTTTTTTTGCAGGTGACAGTGTTAGATCCTAAACACATTTGTTCATCAAGTGCTAGGAGGAAGACTACGACACCAACTAGTGCTTGGGTTGCTGCCAAGGCAATACATCACCTTAGGAAGACACCAACTATGGGATGTAAGGATCTGCAAAAAACTTTACAAGATGAGCAGAAGTGTGAAATTCATTATGACACTGTTTGGAAAGGTAAGCAAATTGCCTTGAGAGAATTGTATGGTAAATGGGAAGAGAGCTTTCATGATGCTATTCAATTGGAGGGCAGAGGTCATGAAGAGGTCTCCTAGGTAGTGTTATTGAGATTGGTGTTAAGGAGGTAGATGGCATATTCTATTTCCTACAGATTTTTCTGTGCACTGAAACCTTGCATAGATGGTTTCTTGGAAGGATGCAGGCCATATCTTAGCGTTGACTCTACTGCACTTAATGGTAGGTGGAATGGTCATTTAGCTGCAGCTTGTGGTATAGATGGTCACAACTGGATGTACCCAGTTGCTTTTGGCTTCATTGATGGTGAAACAACAGACAACTGGACTTGGTTTATGACTCAGTTGCATAAGGCCATAGGAGACCTTCCTGATTTAGCTATCTCGTCAGATGCATGCAAAGGTCTAGAAAATGCAGTTAAGAATGTGTTTCCAAGAGCTGAACATAGAGAGTGCTTCAAACATCTAATGAACAACTTTATTAAAAAGTTTTCCTATCTATTTTGTGAACTCTTGTGCTGCCATTGTTTATGTGATCATGACGTTGTCAATATTCTGTGAAAACTTTGTCAAAATTCAAGCAAAACTCTGTCAAAATTATATCAAAATCACAAGAGATGATTGGAAAACAACTTCATTCCATACTGCTTAGATGTCATTGCAACACATTGTACTGGGCATTTACTAACCAGGAGTCTTACAGCACAACATTACAACACACTTGCTTCACTTGGTAATGAGCACTACTACACCTAGAAGAACTTTTTTTTTGAAGTTTACCTAGAAGAACTATGACAACAATTACTAAACACAGCACCACCAATAATTGGACCAGACCAATAAGCTTGTCCATCTTGAGCTCCATCCTCCCTCCATGCTTGTCCATCTTGAGATCCATCCTCTCTACATCATACATCCTGCTTTTACCTTTTGCTTCGACCAATTTGCCTTCACCATGACTTTGGTATGCCAATGCTTTAGTCTCACCATGACCCTCATATCCCACTGCAGCTGCCAAATCTTCTTTAAGCTTCTTTGCGACTACTTTCTTGTAATCTGCCAACCAAGCAAAGAATGGACCTTTCTTCTCCGCCTGGATGACAATACATAACACAACATATTGAGCCAATCCTTGACAAGGTAACTAGTGCATCTAGTGACAAACTAAGCAACAAATACTCACACATTCACTTTAGCTTACACATTTGAAGAAGATTTTGCCGTTATTCTGCCAGGATTTGCACTCCAGTACTTCATCACCTGCATTTTGGACATGGAATCAGGGGCAAACCACTTGGACCAACTGGATGCTGGGAAACGGCATCAGTAGGCATGAATGATGAACCAGAGGATGGCTCACCCATTGCAGGCTAGCCTCCGCAACGTAGTCGCTCCGCGGGCACGACGTCCAGAGTTAGCGAGGCCACGACGGCCTTCCTGGGCGGCGGAGCGTCGGAGCCGGGCTTTCCGGGTGGTGGAGACGGCCGAGGAGGTGGTCAGCTGCGGTTGTGGCGGCTGCCGCGGCGTCGCGGCGAAGGTGGTCCGCCGGAGCGCTCCCGTGGCTGCGGCGTAGGTCGTTGGGGCGAGCGCGGTCCTCGCGAGCGTCGCGCGTCGTGGCGGCCACGGCGCTCTCCGGCTCTCCAGACCTCGCCGCCGTCCTCTCTCCTAGCGCCGGCGTCTCCTGCTCTCCCGTCTCGTTTCTGTGCGAAGAGGATAGGGTTCTGATGGGGATGAATGGGGGAGGGGTAGAAGGGGAAAGGAAATAATGAAAAAAAATTAAAATCAAAATACGGTGCCTATACCGATCCCGTCGTGTTTGAGAATGGCGAGCGGGCGCAAACGAGCGAAGCTGATAACGGCGAAATAGCAATTTTCTCGCCGACGCCGCTCGCCAACGCAGGTGGAGACCGCCGCGAGTTGAAAAAGGAAGAGGCCCTCCAAGAGAGCAGCGCGGCCCGCACGGACGCGAGCGGTGCGGCCAAGCACAGGAGAGCGTCGCCGTCGCGGTCGAGTCCCCCCCTCTGCCGCCACCTCCCGTCACCGTCGAGTCCGCTCTGCCACAGATCCGGCGGACGGGATGGGAGGTGACACCGCTGGACTGGCCTGCCTACTTCGACGAGGAGCGCCGCGTAGCCATCCCCGACACCGACGACGCCCCGCAGCGCGGCTCCTTCCTCTCCGCCGTCGCGGTCGAGTCCCCCCCTCCTCCTCCGCCGCCACCTCCCGTCGCCGTCGAGTCCACTCTGCCGCAGATCCGGTGGAAGGAAGGGGAGGGGAGACGAGCCGGCGGAGCCGAAGAGCTGTACGCCTTGGCCTTCTTGTTGGTGTAGCAGTTGGTATGGTACTTACGGGGCTGCTGGCTCCATATGTGAGATCCAGCAGGATGGCTGGATCTTTGCCAAGCAGGTGAAATTTCATTTCCAGTTTTCGTCTATGAGATTTGTATTTGAAAGTCTGTTTAACTTGTATATCACTCTCATGACCATTTTTCATCCTTGAAATTGGAAGAGAATGGAGATGTTGCTAAACTAGCGATAGAGCTTTGAATTAAAAAAAAAAAATCTATTTCTATATGACACTAAGATTTTAAAACTGCAGTGTTTTTGAAGCTGAAAGACCAGGATGCAGATTTACAGTCCAGCAAAGAATCAGAACATACTTTCACAAGGTAACCTTATGTGGCAAAGATACTCGAGCCATGTATGATTGTAAGTTCGAACTACAGGAGCTTTGCCATGCTGTTTGTACAAATTGTACTCTGGCATAATCGTTTAAACCTTATGTGGCTCAGTTGGATTTGTATGTGGCATAATTGTTCAAGGAATTGCTAACATGATAATGACTGCCGAGGACGAGGACCTGCTTGAGCTCAACCCCCTACGCCCCGCACCTTGTGCCCTGCAATCGGATCTGGGCAGGGCTTGGCTTCCCCTGGAGCGGCACGCATTCGTGCCCAATCGGAGTGCGGCGGCAGCGGCACCTCAGGGGTGTGATCTGCTGCGGCCGGTTTCATCCTGGTACGGTGAGGCAGGATTTTTTCTTCTTCCTACTATACATCAAGCAATGCATCCTTACTGGTGTTTCGCTCAGACTGTTCGAGGAAAGAAATAAAACGTGATTTTACTAATTTACTCGAACCTTCAGAAGGTGACATGTTGTAGCTGTTTCTGATAACATTTTTCAATAACCTTGATAAGAGGGAACTCTTGGGATGACGACCTTGATTAAAAAGTTCAGCAACTCTAGCAAAATATATTTATGGACGAAAGTGTTCTAAGAGGACTAATACAGGTTTGCAGCTGCTTCCTTTATGTAGTTTTAACAAAATGGATGTCTTAGCAATTTTATTGGATGGAGCAGATAGAATTTGTAGTCTAAACAACCTGTGATACTATAGTGCTTAACCTTTAGTCTAAACAACCTTTTGCTAACTCAATTAAGCCTTGTCCACAATTCGATTGCTTGTGTATATATGCTTGCAACTAGGGAGCATGGCAATTTTATTACCCTCATCGGCTCATCTTTATCGGCTAAGCCCAAGTTCATCAAATTGTTTTTTGATGATAGTATATTTCGTACATATTAGGCAGTAATTGGTCTACATAAATAATGATGTGAATTTTCTCATTGTAGGATCCAATAGACCGAACCATTACCCGTTGATTTGGTTATTTATTATATGAAAAAAGTGTTTATCTGCGGCTGCTTTTTTAGAATATATACCTTCCACATTTCCATTAACGAAAATAGAAATGTTAGAGCTGTTTAGAGTTCCAGAATAGAAAACATATACTGAAACTTGCTATTGAGATTGTCAGTTTGCTTCCCACCATCATGTCCTTTACACTAAGTTTAAGGCAACAATAAATCTAACAATGGCATTTGTGTCTCCTATATTACTTCCGTCAATCATTTGTGTTACAACCATTCTGAGATTTGGGCTGAAATCTAGAGCTATGAATGTTTAGCAAACAATCTTCGGAAAATTTTTTGAAGTCTGGTTCGGAATTTGCATGTATTATACTTAAGCAATTGTTCTATTGGAACAAAACTCAGGTTAGTTCTGGCAGTGGCTATAACTTATCTTAAGGCTCCACTTTAGTTTTGAAACCATTTTTATTTGTCATAATGGAGGGGGGTTCGCTGCTTGCAAAGAGTTTATGTGGCAACAGTTTGATTTCCAACTGTTCAGTTTTTTAGTTAACAGAAACTTTGACATTGGAAACTGGTGGCTGATTGAAGTATTGAACAATCTTTCATATTGAAGTGCGAGGAAGTTGCCTTAAGCTTCCTTAAAAAACAATAGCATTTTAATAATTCACCATTCTTCATGAACCCTTTGTTTCTGTAATTTCGGAATGAAACTGTTGAACTCGCCTAAGTACAGTCACTTGAATTTGGACTTTGATTTTTTGGAGCCATTTAGTGCAAAAGTACTATTTCTACAGCATACAGTCTTCCTGCTCATGTTGAGCTGGGGGCAAATGTGAAATACATAGTTGAACTGATCTCACTGACTACTAATTACTCAAATATAGTGAATTACTAATTATTCAAATACAGTGAAGTAGAATGTTTGTGACATTCTCTAATTATGCCTTTTTTCCTTGGATTTCTACTGATTATTAGTGCGTTACTGATAAGTTTCAAGCACAAGTGTCGGCCAGCGTGCAGCACAGGCGATTAGATCATTGGCTGACATGCAGCAACAGGCAGGCATTTCGTTTGCATTAGGATGCAATGAATGTGACTATGACAGACTGTCATGCTGGTAAATTTGAGGCTAAATTCTATCACAAGGTTAAGTTCTTTTCCAGATAAGTATCAAGGTATTACTCCTCTGTTTCAGTTCAATCAGTTTCCTTTCTACTTCACTTACTTTTTTTCTTTTTTTATGTCTTCACTAGCTGATGTCGTGACAAGCTGCAAGGGGTAGCACACCTATGCATATTTATGGATTGGTACTGGATTTCAACAACCAGAAAAGCATTTGTCTACCCATGTGTAGAAGACTAATAATGAATTGATCATTTATTGATATATGATTAATTTTATCCAATCATGTCACAAGATTGCCAATGATGCTTTGGTTTACCTCTAATGTATAGAATGTAATATGCTTTTATTGTTTTAAATATTGTTAAGGCATGTATGCATCGGCTATATGTTTCGCTTGCCATGCTATTATCGGGAATAAGCACAAAGCACATGCATGGTATATGTTATGACAAGTCAGATATTTGCATGAATTGGTGGTCAAGGTCGATCATGTGGAAAAGGTTGAATGCATGTTTATTATCTCCACTAAACTTGAGTGTGTGTGTGGGGGTGGGGGGGGGGGTGGGGGGGGGGGGTGCGAAGATAAAACAATGAAGACGAATGCTGCTTTAGATGTCAGTTCTTTTGTTTGACTGAATCAAATACAGGTTGCTGTCTTGATGGAGAAGGGTACTATAATCTATATCTTTAGCCTAGAGGATAGAGGATTGTATGTTGTCTTTATGTTTTTTATTACTTGTAATTAGCACATACAGAGAACTTGCTTTCCATGAATGGTGGGATTATATGAAGCTAGGTTTCTGACGCAATGGCTTTCTTGTGTCATTTAAACCTGGTTGTTCAAGCTATCATGGCAATGCCAGCAGTTCCGCTGCAGTGGACGGAGCTTCGGCCTGCTCTCAGGTGGTCGGGCATTATTTTGACATCAGGCCTTTGCACCTTCAGACCTTGCTAGCTGAATTGGTGTCCCTGTAACAGCAACACCAATCCAGGTCACAAGGTTATCTCTGCACTGCAAGTTATCTGAGGGATTGATCCTTGCTTATTTTTGAACAATCTGGTGTAGGCAAGCAAGGAAAAGAATGATGACTTCTCACTGAATTTTGAAAGACAGGGTATGCAAGAACTTTTTTCTGCAGGTAATAGACTGATCATGACTTCTGAAATTCCTAATGGAACTAGTACCAGCTTTCGTGCCCTTCCTCTTCTGATTGTGTCCAATTTGTAAGAAATATTATGAGGTGGAAGCAATTGGTGGTACGTCGTTGATATGATGAATAGCAGTGGTGAATTGATCGACTTGTGGTGGAAATGTTGTTCCAGCCAATTGAGCAGGTATTGATTTGTGTGCTTCTCTGTTCTCATAGTGGTGCGCAGTTGTATTGTGAAGCTCTTAGGTCATCTATCAGCTCATCCAATTCTGTTGGCCTACTTCATTCATATATGGAGTTTGTAGATAGGTTGTCTGGCTAGGTTTGGCTATCATGCATGATAATAAATGTGTTGAAGTGGCCAAGACTACAAGTCATTAGTTTGAGTTGGAGCAGGAAGCATCATCCAAGAGAAGATCTGTTCCTTTTCTATTTTTGTTTTACTGCTTCACACATTGGTTAGAGCAAGAAGGCATGAGTTCTGATTTATTGCTTATATGACATGAAAATTGGTGATCAAAATATTTGAGCATTTCATGCTGATATTTATTGTCGATTTTTCTCCGATATTAATAATTCAGATCCTTATTCTTCCCTTCATTTTATATGTTGGGGCTTACGTGAGGTTGGTAACAATAGCTTAACATGAATGATAGTAATATAGGAAACCAATTTGGATTAAATTTTATTTTAAAGTTAATATTTAATTTTATAGTATTGTTATTTTATCCTGCGATCCGTGTGTGTTTAATACAAAAGTTTAGTTGTCCCGTAGCAACGCACGGGCACGCTACCTAGTAAAATTCTAAGCCCCTCACACCAAATCAGGTTATAAGCGCTTATTTTGGTTTCTTCTCAGTTATAGAATTGTGTTTTTCTCTTACATCAAATCAGCACAAATCAGTATAAGATAAAATCAGCGTTTTTTTTAAGCTCCAGCAAACAGAATTGTGCATTATTTAGTCTTATATACAGAAGTTTGCCTAGAGGTTGACTCAACTTATATGTGTGAACTGTGTCTGCCTACATTAAGAAAGACGAGAAAGGACAAAAGGGAGCCACACGTGCGGGTCAGCTCTGTTGCCGAGGCGAGGCGAGGTGTTGCTGTCGTGTCGTGCCATGCGGAGCCTGACCCGACAAGCACGGGTGTGGGGGGGCATGGATTGGTTTTGTCACTCAAGCCAATTATGGGCAAGAGGTTCAGGAAATTCTAATTCTAAATTATAGAATTTGATCGAAGCTCCAATTCTAATGGTAAGAGTGACAAGAGATTCTGATTATGATGACGGGAGTTTCTTCCATGAGCGTCTCTTTCGCTCCAACATTCAGCTCTCTTAATTAGTCTGTCACACGCACACAAGACATCCACGCTTACGCTGCAATAACCAAGTCTTTCCGTCTCGGTTCCTGCGAGCATGGGAGTAGGGAGAGTATGCCACAATAACTGATGCGCCTCTATGTTCATCTACTCCGATGAAGAGCGGCCATCAGGGTTTTCCGGAGCGACGACGCAACTATTCGATCGATCCTCTACTTCCTGGCGACAGGCGTTCTCTCATCCGCCCTGTGACATTTGTGCACTGCACTAAGCGGGATGACTACAACAATAGGCACTATGTCAACTAACGTATTCAGTTCTGGTGCCGCTCGGTATATTACAATTGGTCCTCTTTATACTGCAATCAAGATCTTGACGCTTAGGTCATCACACTTACACATGCCTGAGGTCACAAACTTGCTTTTGGTATATTTGTGGACTAAAATAATATTGAAATTGGCTAGATATCTAACGGCCGCTGTCGACTGCTGCGTTTAGATGCTGAATAGTTGGAATTTTGAGTATATGCTATAATAAGTGTCTAATCATACATGGACTAAGTAGACTCAAAAGATTCATCTCACGATCTACATGCACTGTGTAATTAGTTTTCTTTTTGTCTAAATTTAATGCTCCATGCATGCGTTCAAATATTTGATATGATGCAGTATGACGGGAAGTTGGAATTTTCAAGGGAACTAAGCAGGGCCTAACTTGAAGCTGCGTGGAGCAGCAACCAATGCCATCTACACCAACTGACTTGTCGCATTCCCTTATAGGAGTATGTATATACTATGCGCAGTTTGCAATCCAGTAGTACTCCGTCCTTGACTCCCTTGTGTGAAAACTGACCAAAAGAACCTGAGTGAATCGATCATTGCCATGGCTTGCATAGTTGCATGTGGGGGCTGATCTGATCACATCAGAGGAGCATCTTTGCCTGTCTCCCTTTGCTGGGGCAGCTCTGTTCATCCAACACATGAAAATCAGCTGTAACCAATCATTTCCATCCTTTTTTTTTAATGTTGACTTCTACGAGCCAGCTCTCTCCGGCCGACCATGAATCATATGGAATCGCGGGAGCCATAGTTTAGTACTGTAGAGTGTGTAGCTATACTGGGCTACATCACTCACTATGCTTGTTTTCTTGGGGGGGGGGGGGGCTGTTTTCAAGAAGAAAATCATCAGATAATCTGATAGGGGTCACACACAGATCCACGCATGAGGCGACGGGTTAAGTTCCATTTGATTATCTGCAGCGTGCTCAGTGAAAACAAGTGTGTGTACTAGTATACTAGGTTAAGTTGTCCGGCGGGCGCGCCTGGTACGCTGTGAACTTTGAACGTTGCTTTTGGTAAGGGGTCTTCCCCTTTTTCTAAAAAAAAGTATGCTAGGTTAAGTTCCATTTGATTAGTAAGGAGACGACGGCCATAAGCTTGTTTGTAACTCGATATCGATCACACGCAGCAAACCAAACTAGTAGAGCTAGCTAGCATGCACATCTATACACCACTGAGAAAACAACCAAACCAATCTTCTACTCTAGCTAGCATGGACCTATACCACCAAGTAGCAACCATGCACTCCTATATTAGTATTAGACACACAAATACAGAGAGAGAGAGAGAGAGAGAGAGAGATGTACAATACAAACAGATTCATGCAACGATTAACACGGCATGAGCATATTATAAATATAGATATATTGGAGTGGCGGATCCAGGATGAGCACCCAGGGAGGCTAACTAATGGAGATTTACGGCTTAAGCTGAAAATAATGATGAATTTAAGGCTAACTAATGGAGCTGTTGTGTTGTGCTTAAAACTAATGGTGAAAATTAATGGTTAACTAATGGAGCTCACGAGGGGGGCTGCAGCCACCCAGCCCCCCAGCCCCCCTGGATCCGCCAATGATGGATCATAGACGAAGTAGATGCTGCGATTCCACCCTGATCTATCTATCTATCAACTTCCCAGCATGCATGCATGTTTAATTTAGTACGTCTTCGTCTTCCTCCGATCCTCACGGTCAGTCGGTCACGGCTTGCCCTTGTGTTGCGTGTAGGTGTAGTTGAGGTGCGCGTCGCCGAGCAGCCGCCTCTGCAGGCACTCCTCGTCGTCATCGTTGGCCCAGAGCTGATAGTCTGCTACTGCTGCTATATATATCGCTCCTCCCATGAACAATAATGGAGGTGGATCGGAGCAAGTTGCTTGCTTAATTGCAAGTCGATCATGGTTTGCTGGGCATGTTGCTGGCATCTTGAGACCTGATGTCTCTAGGGGATGTTCGGTTTGCCCGCCGTGACTCGCCAGTGGCCACGCCACGCTCACGTCTGCTATAGTGCTTTGGCTTTTGTTTGGTTCGCACTTACGTTGAGGCAGCCACATAGCTTTTGTGTGTTGGTTTTCACTCAGGTGTGGCAGCCACGCTTTCCTCGTCACATATCGCCACATCCTTGCCTCCTTGGTGGCCACGCCATATATATCTCGCATGGCGGCGTGCGGTGGCTAGCCAGCCACCAACCATGCCCTGAATTACTGAAGTTTGGAGAACTGAATGACATCCTAAAACAAAACTTCAAGAACAGCCGGCGTATTCTTTTTTTCACTCTTGCATTGATTCTACGTACCTTCCGTTGTTATGGGTGTGCCAAACAAAATATTGTCACTGATCTTATTATATACTACTACCTCAGTCTTAAAAAAAATGCAATTTTGGGATCCGCACCGGTTAATATCCGGTTCAAGTTTGACTAAATTTACATTATTAGCATGATGCGCGCACACACACAACGCGAATCATTTCGAGGAAATATATAGAAAACCATAGCTATGGTTAAATTTATGATAAATTTCTAGTGTATGAAAAGTTGACAAAAGACACTTTTTAACCCAACGTTAAAAGGCAAACTGTACGGTTGTTGTAATCTAAACGTGGAACCGATCAAGTAGTGTTGCACTGTAGTATATATACTAGTACATTGTAACGCAAGGGATATTCTCTCTTTACCTTTAGAGAGAAGCCGGTCACTCGATCGGAGGACGAAATTAATTGTGGAAACACTAGGCAGAGAAATGGTGAAAGCACAGGTAGGGTTCGGACGTGCTGTACTACACTGTACTCCTATATATTAGTAAACGTTTGCTAACAATATAATAGTGCCTAGGTCTGGATAACGAGCCAGCTCGACTCGTTTTGGCTCGTTACTATAACGAGCCAGCTTGGCTCGGCTCGTTATACTAACGAACCAGAAGGCTTGCTCGGCTCGGCTCGGCTCGTTAGTAAGCTCGAGCTGGCTCGTTTGGCTCGCGAGCCAAACATAAAAATACAAAAAAATGCTCTCTCCGTCCCAAAATAGATATCGTTACGGGATACGTGCTGGTCAAACTTTCTCAACTTTGACTGAGTTTGTAGAAAATACGTACAATATTTATATCTTCAAATAAATATATGCTATTTATGGAAATTTTAATAATAACAATAATTCAAAAGAAAGCCATAATCAAATGAAAAAAATAATATATGCTATATATAAATTATAATAATATATTATAGTACTCCCTCTGCCCAGTAGATAATACAACTATTTCAAATGTGTCAGTTTGTTGTATATATATATATATATATATATATATATATATATATATATATATATATATATATATATATATAAAACAAAAGCATGTTACTTTGATGGCCTGTGAATTGACTGACTCGTACGAGCTAATGAGCAGCTCGCGAGCCAACTCGAGCTGGCTCGTTATAAATCGAGCTGGCTCGTTATAAAACGAGTTGAGCTCGGGCCAAGCTATTAACGAGCGAGTCGAGCAAGGTAGCGAGTTTCGAGTTTTTCGTCCAGCCTTAATAGTGCCTTTCTGCTGATCCCAGAAAGAAAACAGAATTCTTCGTTGACTTGAGACCACAAAATAAACTGCATGCTTACGCACTACAGCACTGAACTGCTGTGTCCTCGTCGATGGAGGCATCATGCGCAGAGGGAAGAAGCCAAGAAGGTGCTGCTGGTGAGGGAAAGGCAGAGGTTTTTGGAAAACTTTTTCCCAGCTTTGTTGAGCCACTCAAGTTGCGTCCTCGCGCTCTCTTTTCCTTAGTTTGGTTCTCCACCGGACTACCGGAGAACGTGCTTACCGGAGAACCGAGAACGTGCTTGCATTGAAACAGAGGAAAACCCGGCATCGCTACTTCTACTTCTACTTCTACTTGCTTACTCGTTGCGAGTCAGCAGAGAGAGACAACCTTTGCTTGCTTGTGTCGTGTACTCATCCACATTTTTGTGCCTAATTATTTTCGAGTAGTCTCGTTTTCTCACTCTAGGTAGTGATGAATCAGAGACGTGTAGTGATCAGTTGCCAGCTTTGGAAACAGCAGAAACTCAGCATGTGATGGATGTCGTCATAAAGCACACCGTCGATCAGTGGATCCTCGCTGGGACGCGGAAGCTAGGTCGTTCAGTCAGGAAGAATCAGCTTAGGACTTGGCTAGGGAGCCTGTGCGGAACTGTTTTCATCTTTGCAACTAGCTCGCTGTTCCACAACGTGTTTTGTCAAACTCTTCTATGCTTAATACAATGATCTCTTGGCAGAAATCTGGTGCACACACTGCCCCTTCAACTAGCTCAGCTGGGCAGTACACAGTAGCTACCAGCCTACCATGCTCTCCTGCTGGCGCAAGGCCCGTGACCTACGGGCGGACGGTGCGCCGGTCCGGCCATTTTAGGCTTCTGCCCACCCACTGCACCGGGCGCCTGTCGTCGTTTCCTGCTTATGCCATCCAACTGGTGGTGAGTGCATGGGTGTACATAGGGCCTGTTTGGTTGGGTTCTAATTCTTGCCCAATCAAAATCATGGTAAACCAAAATTTATAGTAAACAAGTTGATTCAGTGCTAAAGAATTGGCATACCAATATTTATAACCAAAGTTTTGACAAATCTCTAGAAACTTCTTAAATTGCAAGTAAGAGAAAAGTTTTTACTAAAATTATCATGGCACTCAACCAAATAAACATCTGTACTTTTTGTCCCAACTTTGATAGTCTTGGTTTTGGTAACCTAAGTTTTGGCTTGCTATGATTTTAGTTGGGCAAGAATTAAAATCCAATCAAGCAGGCCTCATATACATCCGAGATCCGGTGACGATCATGCAAGCTATTACTGGAGAAAGAGAAAAAAAAATCAAGAAGCTGCACTCTGGTTGATAAATAGAACCTGAAAGAGATATATGCGATGATGGACGCTCGGGGTCTGGAGGTGAACTAAACAAGACGTAATTCATTCGAAGCATGACATCGTGTAGAAACTAATTACTAAACGGAGGAGTTTGTTATTGTATGTAAGCTCGTGATTAATTGCTCGCCGCTGGTAGTGGGCAGTCATGCACCCCTAAATGCTAGTTTTCGTCTGCGTAGGATTAGGAGCTGCGGCATGCACAACTCCCTAACCGTCCGATGCTGCGCACGCATCATATCCATAGCCGGGGCCTGTTGACTTCGCAAATTCTGCTCGGCAACGAGTCCGCTCGCAGAACTCGCCCAGTCCACTCGCGCTCCACTCCTTCGTCCTCCCCACTCTACGCCACTGGCGCCATGGCCTTGCCTCCTTCGCTCTCGACGGTGACCTTCTCGGCGGCCATCCCTCGTCCATCTCCGGCGGATCCCGGCAGCCGTCACATACTCGCGCCGCTCCGCCACCACCCGCGCCATGGCCGCGCTGCCATCCCGCGCCGAGCTTGCTGACAATGGCGGATCCGCCAGCAACGGCCACGGATCCATGCCTGGTAGGTCTCCTCCTCTTCCCTGCTCCTCTCAAATTGAGAAATGACTAGAACAGTTAGGGGTTAGGGTTAGGTTAGCTACGGATTTTTTTTGTGCTCAATTGGGGAGGGCATGGCTGCTACCAATAGAGCAGCGGCAGAGCGCTCATGAGCATCTGATTCGCACGCATAAGGACAGCGTCCGCTGCGCACACATTAGGGGGCAGCGCTGGCGGTGCGTGCACATCCTAACGGTGCCCGCCAGCCCACCCCTACCTCGCCTGGCGTTGATGTTCGCCCAGCCCCCGTAGCTCTGTGCACTTGCAAATAATTTTATCGCGCAGGCGACCTCGTATTCTCCTCGCACCTCCTGCATCCTCCGAATCCCTTGCCCGGCCCTTCACAATCTTGTAGCTAAGACCGGATCCAGATGCCCCCCCCTCTACCATCGTAGGGCACTTCCCTTGGTCCGACTCCTGCAGTGATTTCCTTGCAAAAAAATCCTAACACTTATCTGTTTTCCCAGCGTCATGGTTATGCTTGTCCTTTTGTTTTTGCCCAGGACATGTTCGTGAGGCAGGGAAGTACTGGCTGAGGAAGATGCTAGCGTCGCAATGATGGATGATGCAAAGTCCCAAATGTAGTTTTGCTATCTTACGTTACCAAAATCTTAAATACAAATCTCAAATAATGTTTACTTTTGCTTCTATTACTTATGCCCATATAAATCCCAAATACTCGTGCCAATGTAAAATTGCAGATCCCTGCACCTATTGTGCTAACTATTCAAATTGTCAGTGGTGTTTGAGTTGTCACATTGTTTAGACTGAATACTGATGTGTGATCATTGACATTTTCCTCTAATTTTTGCTTTTGCTAGCGTACCGATGGAGGAGAGCTGGCCACCTTTTTTCCCATCATCGATCATGACATTGCTAATGAGATACCGGTTCATGTGCAGAAGTTGCAGTATTTTGGCAAGATGCCTTAGCATATTGGCATGGAACATTCTGTCCTAGGCCCATCTTGTAGCATCTGTCCTTGTCACCTAAACTTGATTGAATTAGTTCAATGCACCAGTCAGCTGTCAGCCTGACCATTCTAATCTCAAGTTAATCTCCCCATAGGCCAAAACCAAAATCATACAGCTACTAGTAGGTCTCAGTTATAACATGGCTTGCTAGGCTGAATACCAACAAAACCGATCTTGCATTTCATACATAATCCGTGGATCCAACCATGGGCATCTCACCTCTTTTTTCCTTCATACATACTTGTCACAGGTGCAGCAGCAGCCACAAAAAACTGAAGTGAACACACCTATGTTTCATTTGTTGAAATGGTTGCTGTTTTTTTATTTGCAAAATAAGGATTAAGATTAAGTGTGCTCACTATTGGATTGCCTTTTTGGTTTGATTTCATAAGTCTGACAGATAGTGTTCTCTAAAAATGGTTCTTAGCCTATGTAGCGTATATATTCAGACTTTATTTGTTTGTTACCATAAGATACCCGCAAAGCACATTATAGCTACTTTTTTTCATACATAAATGCCTCGTGTATCATACTAAATTGCTAGTTTTTTATTCCCACTTACCTGGTGCACCGTAGAGTTTTAATGCCCTCCATGATTTTGTTGCAGCCTTTTCTTAGCCTTTCTTCTCCCAAACTCCTCGTCGAGTCCATTACCTCGAATCTTTTTCCCCTTAGGTTTAGAACTAGCAAGTATTAGTGTCCCGTTGTCTCTGATCCATGTTGTTTCCCATGGCCTCAAGCACAGCGAACATTACCTGTGTTGTTTTTTGTTCACATCTCGTTAGTAACACACCAAATCTGAATATTCTAAATTTTAGGAAACCATTTATATGTGAACACACCATCTGACGGCGATCGAGGTTGTTATCAGCACGCCTGAATATATACGCGAGTCACCTGATTCCTATCAAGCTGGCTCGATTGGTTGCACTATCTGCCAAAAAATTACCCCAGTCTCAGTATTGTTCTAAGTGCGCACCTTGTGATGCAATACTACATATGCATTGATCTATTTTTTGTAACTACTTTATGTTGCCATGCACCTTCAACGTTGTCTTCGATTATAACATTTTTTTCTCATTGTATGCATGAAAATGGCTAGAGGACATCGACAAAGGCAACATGTATCTTCACATGCACCTTCTTCCTATCAGGTATGACCATACTCATTCTGTTTTGTAATTATACATGTTGTCTTTTCTGGCATTTATGTGTACCCTGTGTAGCATTTTTGTGTGTCCCGTGTAGCATTTTTATGGAGATATCAATCAGTTGAGTTCCTTCTCCTTGCTTTCGGGTTGGTTAGCTACCCAATATCTTTCTAGCTTGGCATGTTTCAAGTGAATCTGGTGCTTTCTCAGTAGATGCAATAGTTCTGTATTGGACACATTTGGGATTTTTTTTTCAAGTTGATAGAGTATAGGGCTCCTAAGTAATCAGATTAGAGGTGGCCATGTTAACACATGAATACAATTTCATTTTGTCAAGATCTTGACTATTTGATTGCTTGCTGATGTGTGGTTGGTAGAGAGCGGGTGGACTATGTAACTAAGCTCACATGACATTTTCTTTTATTGGTTCTTGTGTGCTCTGTAGAAGTGCTGGTTAGCTACTTGATTTGGTTAAGTTAATCTAAGTGGGTGGGTGTCGGGTACCAAAGTTAGGGGTACCCAACTTCGATGCAAAAACGCTCATTCCCAACATGGCCTGGCCCAAATAAGGCCAATGGAAGCCCACGAAGGCCGCACCTGAAACCCACGAAGGCCGCGTCTACAGAGGCCCACGATGTCATTGCACTAATGACAGCCAACTCTCGGGAGAGCGGCACCCTCAGCGCCAATCCTCCGATTCACCCGAGCCTCCCCACGGGAGCTCGGGAGAGCGGCACCCTCGGCGCCCAAATCTCCGATTCGCCCGAGCCTCCCCGGGAGAGCTCGGGACGCCCTCGGCGCCCAAAACTCCGATTCGCCCGAGCCTCCCCGAGAGAGCTCGGAAGAGCGGCACCCTCGGCGCCCAAATCTCCGATTCGCCCGAGCCTCCCCGGGAGAGCTCGGGAAAGCGGCGCCCTCGGCGCCCAAATCTCCGATTCGTCCGAGCTTCCCCATCCCCCTCGAGCGCAATCTCACAAAGGCATCCAAGGCACCGGTGATGTCAGCAGAGCAATCTTGGACCACAAGAGACCTCCCTGACCAGTTTACAGGCACCATCCCGTCAGGCGAGATTCTCGACGCAACTGTGTCTCGCACGCCCCTGATGGCCATACCATCTGTCAGGATTTCCCTGGCAGAGGACTTGATAGGCCCACTACGACCGTCCTCTCCATGGTATGGTCTACGGTGCGCCGCCCCGTTTTCCGCTGGGATCTATCAACTCCGACTGCGACAGTCCAAGCACCTGACGACGGGCTACGCAAGAACGGGAAAGGCGCCTACTGCACTGTCCACTCGAAAGGACGAGCAAGCCTTCCATCCGGGCCCGCCTAACCCTCGGGAAGTGCTGTTCAAAGGCCGGAAATATGACCAGGGGAGATATCCCCCGCTCCATCCCATCACGCCTTCAAGAGTCCCGAGCCTCGGGAGACAACGTCCTGAGGTGACTCGCCCTCTTGTCACATCGTACGGAAGGATAGCCGATAGGTGCGACCCTACGGCACGCCGTAATCCGACGACTGTTCTCGCCTTGGAACTCACCAAGATCGTGCGAACCACGACGGCCATATCCTGGAGACGCGGAGAAAAGGCAGTAGCTGACCATAGTCAAACGGGGAACAGCAACGCCTCACTGTAAAATACGTAGCTGCCCTTGCCTCTCCCTTGAGACTATAAAAGGGAGAGCAGAGGCCAGCTTTAGGAGAAGGACGGAGAAGTTCTAAGTTCTCACCCACACATACACACCCACAGCAAACGATTTGTAAGCACTTAGACACTCACAAGAGACCTGGGAGCACTTCCCTCTCTCGCCTAGCTTGTAACCCCCTACTACAAGCATCCCGGTGCAAGGCAACACGACTATTCTCTCCACTGGACGTAGGGCTTGCTTGGCCTGAATCAGTATAAACCCTGTGTTCCCCCTTGCTCACCATCCGTAGCCTCAACCGCAAAACGCATATTTACTAGCCGGTGTTAGCCCCGCTAAAACTAGCACCGACAGTGGGGAAGTGATTCAAAGCAAATGATTTATGGGTTTGTGTGTTATCCATCCAGAGTTGGTTAAGTTAATCTAAGTGGGTGGGGAAGTGATTCAAAACAACTGATTTATGGGTTTATGTGTTATCCATCCAGAGTGCACAATATGAGAAACTCTGTATGGGATAGATATCTAATGTTGTTTCAGACGTAGGATGCATCTTACATATTTTTTGGCACTTGTCTTGCCTATATTATCTAAATTTAGCACTAAGTCCATTCTTCTGCATCATAGATTTTACTGGATTTCACTTCTGGACTGCAGTTTTCAAGTTATTCTGTAACTGATCTCACAATGATGTTGTACCTTTTCTGGCATTTATGTGTACCCCATGTAGCATTTTTTCTATATTTTCTTAAGCATTTTACATTCTTAAGCATTTTACATTTGACTTCTCCTATTCAAGGTACAAGGAACGTTGAGGGTAAAAGGAACCGTGCTTCCCCAACATTTTACTATAGCCTACCAACTTTACCTAACATCAATGATAATAGTAAATTTCTGGGAGTTCTCAACTTGCTGCGTCAATTAAACCAGGAGGCTACCTAAATTTTTTGGCGGACATTTCTCCAATCGGGCTAGCTTGATAAGAATCAGGTGACTCGCGTATATATTCAGGCGTGCTGATAACAACCTTGACCGCCGTCAGATGGTGTGTTCACATATAAATGGTTTCCTAAAATTTAGAATATTCAGATTTGGTGTGTTACTAACGAGATGTGAACAAAAAACAACACAGGTAATGTTCGCTGTGCTTGAGACCATGGGAAACAACATGGATCAGAGACAACGGGACACTAATACTTGCTAGTTCTAAACCTAAGGGGAAAAAGATTCGAGGTAATGGACTCGACGAGGAGTTTGGGAGAAGAAAGGCTAAGAAAAAGCTGCAACAAAATCATGGAGGGCATTAAAACTCTACGGTGCACCAGGTAAGTGGGAATAAAAAACTAGCAATTTAGTATGATACACGAGGCATTTATGTATGAAAAAGAAAGCAGCTATGATGTGCTTTGCGGGTATCTTATGGTAACAAACAAATAAAGTCTGAATATATACACTACTGAAATATCCTCGATTTTCCATGAAGGAAAAATCCACAGAATGGGATATAATGTGATAAAACCAAGATTGATCTTATCGCATTATCATATATCAGTTGATATTAAAGTCATACATCGAGAATACTTACAAAATATTACATCAACTGAGTGGACACCTATTACAGGGTTAATCTAGCAGAAGCGTATCTAGTCGTCATCAGAGTTGGCGGAATATGTTGTCGAGTGGAGGCTCCTCCTTCACGGGTATCATCAGAGTCAATCTTGGCGCAGCATAGTCTTCATCTCCTGAACCAAACTTAAGCGTAGGCATGAGACCTTCTAATTCTTCTAATCTCGATATTTCTGTTAGTCAGGTAATCTGCACACTGCCAGATATGTGCAGGCCATGGTCAGCACCGATGAGCTTTAGTGGAAAGAGAAAACAAAGGATCTGGCGATCCTATTATTTGGCTATGGTTTGCATCCTAAGCATAGTAGCATTAGGTAATAATATCATATTATTTGGCTATGGTTGCAAGCGGGGTAGTAACGGCTTAGGTAGTAACATGCATCATATACTAGCAAAGGAGTAAATATAAAGCGCTAGCAGTTCTAGATTTGCAATGTCTAATAGGATTTTCTAAAAGAAGGTGCTGCCATGACACCTGCGTTGTCGAGGAAGTAGTGGTATGAGCACTCCTCAGTTAGTGTAGTCGTTCTGCTGGATCACCTCCTCCAGGGTGACTCCATTCCACGGGTCCTTGCGCCGTCCATGTTCTCTTCCAGCGGGTCTCGATCCGATCGTCGCTAATCCAGAAACGACTACTCCGCGAAGCAATACAAGGCAATAAAACACCCAATTCACCAAAAGACGATGGGACGCGGGGAGACCCATTAACAGCAAAGAAAGAATAAAAGGTACACGGCTTAGCCCTCTCGGCGTATGTCCGATTTCATCAGGCCAAAGAAACAGGAGTGGTGGTTTGCTAAGCACAAGCATAAGTCACAGCCAAGCCAATATGGCTTTATAATAAATGGTTTAGGCCAAAGCTTATCCATAGCAAACACCACGGCACACGATCTTCCGATCTGTCCGCCACGGGGAAGACGGGGATCGGAGGACGGCCGATTAGCAGGAAAGAACAAGGAATTTCCAACAATAAATGTTACACAAAATAGTGCGAGTGTTTAATCCACATGTAGGGTACCAAGGCTGTGATTCAAACGGGTACAATCATACATGTGCTTAAATACCAAGAATCAAAAGAGAGAGAAAAGTTAGCTAGGCACATCCATATTATATTCTCAGTCACATCTTCAGTGAAGATGGTTTTAAGTGGTCGACCAAGTCGACCTACATAGGTCTGAGATCTTAGTATAGACCATAGCTTCGCTAACAAAAGGAGTCAGTCCGGTCTTTGATCCGGTCACTGTGACTAAGACGGAATCGGACAGAGCGGGCTAAACGAACAGAGAGCGAGAAGCATAAAACAGTAGTGGTCTACTCTTTCCAACGCACACGCCACGGAAAAGACGGGGCGTTAGAAGAGAGCGACAGGTGAAAGAAGCAAGTGCGCAAACCACTCGTAGGGTACCATGACCTAGGTGCACTGGCACTAAGTCATTACTCGGATCCATAGCGGTGCGGTTGTCACCGCAAGAATTAGAGGAATGCGACGGTCGCGTAGGGTACGAGCATACGAGGGTCAGTGCACGAAAAGTCAGCGAGAGACAGTGTGAGGTTAGGTTACACTCGGTGTTACGGTCATGGCGGAACAGATCCCGCGATCGTAACGTCCGAACGAGGTATGATCACACAGCCGGCTCGAAGGCACGGCACGCACACAAACAATAAGAACAACCAACAATAAAATCCAATGACACGACTCAAACGACACAATATAAGACAGCGGAGTAGCACAATTTCATAGCATTATGATAGATGGATCCTGTATTACAGATTTAGATAAAGACAGATCGTGAGGACAGGGTACAACAGATAGAATATAAGCATAGGGTACAACAGATATAGACATATCGTAAGGATAGGATACAGTATGACGGATAGATGTACAAGGAGTAAGAGCAGAGGTCCAATAGTCCAGCGTCGTATATCACTTTGGCTTTCCAACCGTCCAACATTATCTATGGGGCCTCAAGATGTGGCAACGGGCTATGGCACAAGGTCGGACAGGGCCAGTGTCAAAGGAAAAGTAGCGAGGCTTGCTTCTACATGTTTTGGCTCCACTGGGCCAGCTGTTGGTACCTTCTGGCCTGCTATGGCTTGCTTCGGCTGGTCACGGCTAGTCGCGGCCTCCTGCGGGCTGGTCGCGGCTGGCTGGACAGGGCTGTGGCTGGCCGGAGGCTGGCTGGAGGTGGCATCAAGTGGCGGGGAGGGGGCAGAGCTTGGCTGGGTTCCAACGGTGCGCGTGGTAGCTAAGGTGAAGCTTGGACGGGGCGTCGATGCGCGTCGGGGCGACCAGGCAGGACTTCTAGAGATCTTCTCCCCTCTCGATCGGCATCCGTCGTGTCCGTTGGCGACATGAGTAGAGTGGCGACGGTCTCAATGTCCAAGGCACAGGGTAAAACCGAACGCGATCATGGTGGTGGTTTGGGTAGTCCTCGGCCACGCCGGCGTTCTTGGAACGCCGGTGGTTCGATTTGGCTAAATGGGTCTCGTGTCGTGTGTGCGCGTGTCCTGAGCCGGGAGAGGCTCTGCCTACGCGTCCCTTGAGGTGGGACACCATGGCTCAAATGGCGGGTCTAGCGAGGTGGCGGTGCTCACCATGAGGAAGAAGGTTGTGGCTCACCGTGGGTTCGAAGGTGTAGGATATTGTTGCCGTGCAGGGTGATCGCCGTGTCGTGCCGTGCCGATCTGCAACGGTGGCACCGGCGGGATCGTGGACGGGGTCGTTGGTTGGAGCAGTCGGTGGAGTAGCGGATGGTCGGGGCTCCGGAGGACAACTTGGCATGGTTATGGCCTTCCTGCAGGGTGTAGAACACGGCACGAAGGCCGGTCTCAGCATCGTGGTGATGGAAATGGAGTCATGACATGGTTTTGGTCCCTGGAAGCTCACCGGCGATAATACAGTGACAAATTTGGCGAGATGGAGATGCTGCAGCTGCTGCATGTGAACAACAACAGGGCATCGCTGCTGCACGATGCGGGCTCGGTATCGTGGAGGAGGCGTGGTCGCAGCGGTACGGCGACGTCGTGGCGTGGCGCTCGGCAAGGGGCGGTTCCGGTACAGTAGTGCTGGCTAGCAGCGGCTGGCTGCCGCGGCCAGCGAGCAGCTGTGCTCGGTCAGTGGTGCAGACGAGGCGAGGCCGAGGCTCCGGGTGTAACAGAACCGCCTTAATCACATGGCCCACAGGCACCTGTCATCGTCACTAATGACCTCTGACAGTCGTACCCGTGTTCCAAATGATCGAGGCAGCCCTGCCGGGCTACATCAGTGCCCGTATGCCGACAGGATCTCCATTGCGAAGCCATTACAGAGTTACAACATTTCATAATCAAAATACATCAGAGTAAATGCGGAAGATTAACTAGTACTTAAATTACAAACCGAGTTCAAATAGTAAATAAGTGTAGTTATTACAAACCAACTTAAAACAGTAGCAGTGGCACTGGAACAGCGATACAACATAAATAGATAGTAGATAATCGAACCCAGCCCACGGGTCCTTCACTCCTCACCACTATCCTCTTCGATCACTGTAGCACAACAGGGGTCGAGACAAATCTCCGGCTGTGGCCCTCCTGCAACGGGGTTAACAAACCCTGAGTACTGGGTACTCCGCAAGACTTACCCGACTAAGGAAAATATCTGACTCTTGGAATGCAAGGTTAGGGGTAAGGCTTAGCAGGAGGTAAGAGTTTAGCGGAAAAGCATTACTATCCTGTCTCAGTATTTTTGCTCATTGAATAACCTTATTAATATCATAAGTCATCATTCATCTTTTCCATCTATCTTATTCTTTTCATCATTCTCAAACATCCTATTCTTCGAACCACTTTTCGAGGTAGACGTGAGGATCAAGTCTCCATAACCGAGGAGCACGTTGATTCGAATCAGGTAAGTATACCCAGCTGGGGATTCTATCCACACTGCATATGTAGCACTTAAGCTTGCATATACCAACCCATTGTCACGGCTTTTCTATTCCGGACCCGGTCCTACGCCACCCGAGAGCACAGTACTCCACTAGTCTCCAGGCACGCCGGCCACGTGGGTACACGCTACTCTCGCCATCTCTCCACTCCCAGTGCGCGGTTGTCGGTTCCAGCAATAGAGCGACCTGACCCTAGGCTTTCCGAATTGGTATGTGGCTAGGCTGTTCATCATGATCACAACAGGCCTTACAACGAACGGTCCCTACTGCTTTCCGTCAGAGACCATGCATTGGGACTCTAACCCAAATACCCTGGATTCTGCCCGGTTTTCAAATCCCTTTCCCGATGATGACGATCAGTTGGGACTCTAACCCAAACAGATGGCCGATCACTCGGGAAACCCATCCATTACAATAACAGTGTCCTGGCCAAAGGACCCTGCCATCATACATGGACTCATACCCATCCCTTGATAATTCTTCATTCCAAATATCAAGTTTAAATTAGCATTTTTGCAATTCTAATATTTAAGCATGACTAAGCATTTTTCAACTCATTTCAAATCATTAGGTTCCTTGGATAACAAGTAGTCAAGGATGGTAAATGCATCAATTGTTTCATCACGCAACTCCTAACAACTTAATGCAGTTGATTAACTCCAGTGATAAAAGCATTTATAAATAGAGGGTTGAATGCACCGGGGCTTGCCTTGCAACGCAAAAACAGTCGGGGCAGGAGCACCATAGCTTTCAGGTTCAAGAACCACCTCGGAACCTTCTCCTCCAGGCACCTCGACTTTGACTTCCTCGTTTACCGGCACTACACGTGTGCAACAATGCATGTATGAATGCGATGCAGAAAAGAGCATATGCCAGAAATAAGGAACTAAACATATGACAAGCATAAAATGGCATCACTAGGGTGTTCTAGGTCTTAAATGGGTTTGACCTAGAACCACAATCAATTCCAAAGTCACACAAATCCTAAATTCATTTTCTACACTTCTTTTTACTATTTAATAAACCCATATCTATTTAATACAAGAGCAAACTAATTCCAATTGGGACCAAACTTCACCAACAGATAGCCTTCCATGCCAAACAGAGACACATAAATTTTGGTGATTTTTGGAGTTACCTAGATTTAATTAAAAATGTGCAAAAATCCACTTTCCATTTATTTTAGGGATTTTTACCTACTGCAGAAAGTACTTAAACATGACAAACAATATTTTTATAAAATTCTACACTACTCAGAGAGAACATACAAAAATTCTCATGAATTTTGGATCAGCCAAAATATTCTAACAAAATTATGAAACTGCAGCACTATTCATTTGAAAATAAAATGGAAAAGACATTGTAAAAACCTGGAAAAAGAGAAAACCGAAACGGCCCGAAGCCGGCCCAACTCGGGGCAATCAGCCCACACGGCCCGCTCCCCTTTTCCCACACTGCGCCGGACGCTGACAGGCGGGGCCGGCCTGTCAGCTCCGTCTTCTTCCTCGGCCGAACGCGCGGCGCGAGCGAGCACGCGCGCACCGGCGCGGCCCTCGCCGCCGGCGAACCGACGGCCACCCGGATGCGACCTGCGGCTACTACACACCCTAACGGACAACCTAGAACACCTAGCTTCAACCTTAGCCGCCTCCGACGAGACTCTCCGCGACCATGGCGGACGCCACGGCTCGGCGAGCATGCGCCGGCCTCCCGAGACCAAAAAGCGATAAACAAAAGGGTTGGGAAGGATCTAGAGCTCACCACGAGTCTAGTGAGGGAGAAGGACGGGGCTGAAGCGGACCGGTGAGAAGAGATTGACGACGGCGGCGGATGCGGCGGCTTGAACACTCCGGCGAGCACCCGTTCCGCTGGACCTAGGGGACGAAACACGCAACCGCCGAGCGCATGAGTTCAAGAGAAGGTCAGAGAATAGGAAACGAGGCTTAGGCAGGGGAGTAGCTCACCGCGACGAGCTGTGGTCGAGAAACCGAGCCCGCGGCGGCGCTCTGCCGGACCCGAAGACGACGACACCTGAAGCAGAGCACCCAAGGCGTTAGAGGGGGCACAAAAGGCACCAACCGGAGCGCCTTGGAGCTGCACACTTACTGAGAGGATGGAGAGGGTGGAGATAGCCGGTGGACGGTGAATTTCGCCGGCGACCGAGTGGAGCTCAAGAATGGCGGCGGTGGCGATTTTGGTCGGGAGGGAGCACCTGGGGCTTAAATAGGCGAGGAGACGGTCGGGGAGAACGTGGGGGGAACTCGGCTCCATGCTGCGCGTACCACGGACGGAGCTCCGGCGCCAGAGGACGCGCGGCGCTGTCGCGCACGCCGGCGACGTGCGCGCCGCGGCCGGACGCGCGCGTGACGCGTGAACAGTGTCGCCGGTACAGTACCTTGCTCAGAGAAAATCGCTCAAATTGACTGGCCAAACGACCGAATCCGAGGCCACGCCCAAAAGCAAAGTTGTAGATATTTTTGTGCTGGACAACTTTTGTTTTTGCACCAATTTGAAATTCGGCCTAGATTTGAAAATATTCAAAAGGGGGTAAACTAGGGTTTTGAATTTCAAACTGAATATTTAAAATTACTTTTTATTTTTCTAAAGAACTTGAAATTTGGCCAAAATATAAGTTGTGCATCTCAGAGAGATCTACAACTTCTATTAAGGAAGTTTTGTCTAATTCTCATTAGTTTTTGAAAAGCAGTTTTAAATTCAAATTTTGAAACACTGTTTTGAGCTTAATTCAAAAATTTTCAACATAACTTCAAAATCACCCAAAATAGAAGTTGTTCTACATTAAAAAATCTACAACTTTTATTAAGGGACCTACCTCAGATTTGATCAAATTTAGAAAGTGCACTTTGAAGCCTTTAATTAGGGTTTTAGGAAAATTAAAGATCAACAAGAAATAGCAACTCAATTAGGGTTCCTTCAAGCACACACAAGAGTTAAACAAGGTAATCACACTATTAGCCCTAATGACAAGCAAATGCACATGATGATATGATGACATGTCATTTTAGTTAACAGTAATACCAGGGGTATTACACCGGGGCGTGGCGTCGCTGCTGCACGACGCCATGGCACGACGAGGACGGAGCCGGGGCGCGGCGCGGCGATGGAGAGGAGGTGAACGCCGACGGCGCGGTCGCGGTCACCGTTCGGCTCGGTGATGACACGGCCGCGGCAACGCTGAGGTGAGGTTGGCTCGTCGGTAGGGGACGCTGCAGCTGCCAGGATGCTCAACGTCGGGGGCGAGCCCGACCAGAGCGCGGAGGTCGGCGGTGCGGTCGGAGCCGGGTCGGCGTTGAGGAGGCCGGTGCGTCGATGACGGGGAGACACCGGCGGAGCCCGGTTGGTGGTGGCTCGGAGCAGGGGATGGTCATGGCGCAGCCACGAACGCGAGGTGCACAGCGTTGAGTACGCCGTGGCCGGTGACGGTGGAGGTGCGCCGGGTCACGCTCCGTGGTGCAGCTCGGTGGAAGGACGGAGAGGGTGACGAGGTGGCGGTGCGGCTTCGCGGGGAAGAAGAAGCAGAGCGGCGGCGGCCTGGGAGGAAGAAGCAGAGGGCGACAGCGGTGCTGTGCTTCTTATAGGCTAGGGCTTTGGGAAGAGTCCGTCCATCCTCGACGTCCGTGCAAGCTTCAGGATGCGTGGCGAGCATCTGTCGGAAGGGAGCAGGCCGGCGCGTGCGCGCTGCCCGCGCGGCAGCTGACGGCGCGGCGGCGGCCAGGGGAAAGGAGCGCTCGCCCTTGCCCTAGGGTTCGCGTGGGGGCGCGCCAACCTGGGCCTGGCTGGGCCGCTCGGCTTCCTGGGCCGGTGCACATGTTGGGCCACGTGCAAGGCGAGGAGGAGCGCGTGGGCCGTGGTGGCATGCTGGGCCGCGATAGGAGAGGGGCGCGAGCGGGCCAGTTTGCCCAGCTGCTGGTTGGGCCAAGGAAAAAGGAAAGGGAATCGTGGGTTGGGCCGACCAGTTTGGAGAAGGAGAGGAGAGAAGATAAATGGTTTACCTTTTATTATTTGGAGGAGTTTAATTTAGATTCGGTATTGTTCGAGGAGTAATTTGGATAAGTGAATTGGTTCCTTCCCATTGTACAAATCTTGCGGGAAGGGATGGTGATGAGAATATAGAGGGGAGAAAAGAAAAGGAGAGAGATAATAGATGGAGCTTAACAAGTAAAGAAAAGAAATGATCCTTCAAGCAAAGGATACAAAGGAATCTTGGAACTGGAGGGTTAGTTTGTGTAGGATTGAGAGGAATTGCTACGGGCTTGTGCACACCGACGCAAGACCCTAGACCGTCTAAGGAACACTGACAAATATCCTACAAGCAATTCTATATATGCATGAGACGATTGTTAGTGGGTTAGTCCCGGTTAAACCTAGAAACTACATGCTGCACACAATTTGCAAGAAAAATTTTAGAAAGTTCGGATTTTTGGTTGTCGGAAAAACCCGGGTTGTTACAACTACATAGGTTAAGAACCATTTTTAGAGAACATTATCTGTCAGACTTATGAAATCAAACAAAAAAGGCAATCCAATAGTGGGCACACTTAATCTTTATCCTTATTTTGCAAATTAAAAAAAACAGCGACCATTTTTCATTAACTTAAGAAGATGACAGAACATATTACATTAAGTGAAGCACCATCTCTGCAAATTACAAAAAAAATTCTTGAAAACTATGTCGTGGAATCCTCCCTCCTCTTTGTCACTTGTCCCCTTCATCACTTCTCTTGAAAACTTCTCTTTTTTCTGCATGTTGCTGCATTGTGCTCTATAGAGCCACAAGCGCTGCATTTGTTTGCCTTCCTGTTTGAATGCAGTTCAAGTGCAAGACTTCTTCCTCCTTGTTCTCGTACGACCTTCGGTCTTTGTAATATCTAGATCCAAGACTATAGTGTTCTCATAGGGAGCAGCAAATTCAGTTTTGTATGAGGCCACAGAGGTTTCACCAGTTTGTTGTGAAAGATGCCATTGGAGTAGTTCATGAGGTGGAGAGATAATAGAAGATGCAGAACCTCCAGGAGTTGGTTGCTGCTGCTAAATAGCACAGTCTTGTGCCTTCTTCTTTTTCTTCCTTGCCTTTCTTATAGCAACAAATTTTGATCATTTTGATTAACATTTTTGTTTTCTGATAGCATTTATTAGTGTTCTAATGATCTACCAATGATGATGTGCCAATCCATGCTTTACCTGCTCATTTTATCGACCTTAACCACCTAAACTGTGAACCATGTGCCACCATTTCTATTTCAGCCAGCTATTGACTACCATTTCTGGTAATAATATCACTATTATTGTTTAATCTAGTAAACTATTTTGCTTAAATAGGACAAGGAAGAAATAAAGGCGTGAATGGTAGCCTAATAGGGTGGTGGAGGTGAAGGGCTATCCCAGCTCGTATTTCTCACCGTCAAAATCTTTGTCTATTTGTTGATCATCCCTATGGGACACCAATAGTCCTATGTTCATCGTTGAGTTTCATGCTGCTATTTTTGGCATTGTGATCATCCCTATGGGACACCAACAGTCCATGTTCATCGTTGAGTTTCATGCTGCTATTTTTGGCATTCATTATCATTGCTTAATTAAGTACGCTTGTTTTGCCTATTTTAGAACCTATATTATTGCCTAACACACTATTATTGTCTATCACAGGGAAAAAGGAGGAAAAGTAGCATTCAGGCTTTGTCTCATGGAGAAGTTGGTATATGTCCAGAACTCACAATATGTGACTTTCTGACTTGGCTCAATACTGTAACCCCTACAAAGCATTTCCTGCAACAGATACAAGCAATTTAGTTTTGCTACTGTAGCAGTTTTAGTTAGCTCGTTATCAAAAAATGCATGAGTTACAGAAGATATGAAGGGAATCATCCGGAAGAATCTTGGAGTGGAGATATGAAGGGAAGAAACATAGAAGATGCATTGATATGTCTTTTCAAATACCTGTTACAGTTGATAAGCCTCGACACTTGTTTAATGTTTGATGTATGCTATTTTATTTGATCATCTTTGGTTATGTGGTTTTCTGGAAAATGCATGAGATTTTCTTGAACAAAACGGCGGGGAATACCTATTACTAAGTGGAAGTTAAAAAATGCTTATGGCAGAACAAGATGGCTTCGTGAATCTAATTTTCGGGTGCGCCAGGCTTGGAAAGCAGTGTTTGTTTGGCGCGCGTGCATGCAGACCTCTCCCGCTCCCGCTTTTTTCCTTGTTTAGGTAAGCTGGTTTGGATGGTTACAAAAAATAGAGCCTGCAGTCAGATGGGTGGTTTCCTACACGTGCATGCTATAGTGCACCCTTATATTCGATCGATCAGTACTTCACCTGAACACTTAGCTTGCTGGATGAGTAGTATAAATTTTACCAAATTAAACGTGCTCATGATCAACTCGCCAGCCTGTCGCTTTCGTGGAGTGCATGTACTCCCTCCGTATAGAAAAAAGATGACGTTTTAGAAAAAAGTCTTAGTCAAACATTAGAAATATAATCATGAATAACTTTTAATTATTAAGTTTAAAAATATAGAAACTATATAAATAGATTTATCTTTAAATATATTTTCATAAAAGTATACATATATCATTTTTCAATAAATATTTTTATAGAAATATAAAGTCAAAATATTGCATTGAAGACCACATCATTGTCCTAAACGTCATCTAAATCCTATACCTATACACTGAGGGAGTATGTGTGTTCCATCATTCCTTCCGTTCACATCCAAAAGCTCCATCCGTCGGCGGAAATAAAATACTGTAGCTCAAGTATTTAACTAATAATAAGATGACACCACAGTCTTGTGACCACGACGGACGAGATAGACTGAAAAGGTTTAACTAATTAATAAGAGAGGATAGATATTATCGGAGACCTACTCTTGCCTCCATAAGATAATTGACCGTCATTGTTACACAAAATATTTTACAAGGCATTTTTAAAATGGCCTCGGAGGCGGGCGGGCCGGCTACCCACCTCGGTTATTCATGGCAGGACAGTCAGCCTAGCAATTCGGTTAATACATTAATCGAGACGGGTATTATAATACAATAGGTTTAGGTTACTGCCTATTAACTAAGGCAGTCATTATAACGCAACCGTCCTCGATTAATACATTAGCTGAGGGGGTTGCTTCCAAATAATGAGATCAGGCGCGGGCACATAAGAATAGGAATGGGAGAGGGGCCCACTGTGTCGGTCACAGTGAGAAAGCACAAATATGTGCTAGTGCACTGGGATGATCCGTGTGCTACTCCACGTCAATGATCCGAAAGCAGGGCTGGTAGACACGTGGCTAGCCACGCGTGCAGCGGAGCAAGCATAACTCTCCCTCGTCCCCCTCTCTCTCGTCTCTTTCTCTCTTCTGTCCCTCTCTCCCTCATCTCTCTCTTTTATCCCTCTCTCGTCTATCTCTCCCTCCCGTCCATCTCTCTACGCACGTCTCCCTCTCCGGGGTGGAGGCAACGAAGGCGGACTGGCAGGGAGGAGCCAGTACGGGCCACCCCCCTCTGACGGTGGCAGCCACCACAAACGTAGCAGCGGCGCATGGGGAGGCTCGCACCGGTGACGGTGACCCTCCTTCTACTCCAAGCACGGCACGACGGCCCCTCCCTCTCCTTCGACCATGACAGCCCCTTCCCTGTCTCTCGTGCGTCGGCCACCTAGATCCTGCCTCCTGAGGATCCACCGGCAGTGAATGCCAACCATCGGAGGCGGTAGGGGCGCAGATCAAGTCACTAGCAGCGGTGGGCCGCGCGGATGCCTGTCACCACCGAACAAATTCGGCCACCGGCAGTTGCGATGGCGTGGGTCCTACCACGAGCAATGACGGCACGTGATACAAGGCTCAGTGGGTTTTTTTTATTTCATGAAATTATTAAATAAGGCGGGCTACTTAACTCAACAGCCTCCATTAATAGCGTTAACCGAGGCGGTTGCCCAACCGCCTCAGTTAAGGCTACGATTAACCGTGACCTTTAGATTGAGGCGGTTGGTTTGTCCAGTCTCGGTTAAGCGCTTTTGCTTGCCTTGGTAAAGTTTTCTATAGTAGTGCATATATTAGGGCCCAGCTTCTAATATTTACAAGAAGTATACCCGATCTGATCTAGGTAGGTAGGGATGAAAATAGTACGGATATTTATTCGACCATCCGTTCGACCGAATCCGTTTAGAGGTGTTTAGATCTGTTCGTATTTAAATCCGGATATTCAATATCCGATACCAGTATCCGTATCCGAATACTTAAATTGTATATTTATGATATCGACATCAAATCGTATTCTATCTGGACATGTCCGACACTATCCGTATTCGAATTTGAAATCTGATCAGAAATACGAAAACAAATAGTGATATCAGTGATATCCGTTTGTATTAAGGCACAGTACACAAGATCTTCGCTCTCTCCGGCCGGGATGGGATAGGCACACACCCACACGTAAGGTGGACGATTATTGTGCGGCCAAAAACCAGCAAAAAGTGCTCCCACGATCGAAGTAGCATTAGCAGCTAGCAGAGCTTTGCAAGTGGCTGACCTCTTTGGTTATTCACATTGACGACCTGCCTATGCCGGAAAAGAAGCGACTGCAAATAAAGTGCCCACAGTATTTCCATCTGTTGCTTGCATGCATATAAGTATATGATTGATAGTACTATATAGATACAACATCTAGCTTAGCTAGTGCAGTGAGCTGACACTGACTGCTGCTTTAACCAATAAAACCCCAGCAACTGCGTATAACAACTAGTCGAATCGCCGGGACACGTCAGCAGCAGCAGTGACATAGGAGGAGATGAGAGGGCACACGAGACAAGCAGCTTGATGCCGCAGTCGTCGACCGGCGGTACACGCTCTCTAATGCAAGAACATGTAATCAATATTCATTGTATATTATCACTTGCTCTCTGCTCCAATCAAATTCTGACATATGAAAGAGATTGTCAGATTAGAGACAAGAAATCCATCCTTATTGTACGAGTTAGCTATTTGGTGCTTATCTTATAGACCAAAGCTATTAGCCATGCTCTTATGCACACGCACTATGCCATGAGGCACTGCTGCTCTAATAAACTAGAAACAGAAGCAGTACAGGGTGGCTGACTGCGATCACTGATGCAGTGGCAGCACTGATGGATGGAACACCAAAAGCTTACTGCTTAGGACATCCTCCTAAGAGACAACTTTTCTAATGATCTATCTCTTAACACATAGATCATAATATAAATGACCCTACATATCATTTTCACATAACCTCAAAATGTGTGTATGAGACTATCTCTTGAACAAGAGATGACTTTCTTGTCTCTTCTATTATAATATAAGAAAAAAAAATTCTATGAGCTAACTATTGGAGATGGCCTTAGCTTCATCAGATTCAGATAATGAGGGGGCACTAGTGGTCATTGGCCATTCGACCTGCACCAAGTCCAACCAAAAGCTAGCATCCATACATCATGCATTGCATTGCATGCGTTTCAAGAATTCAAGTAAACAAAGAGATCGATGGGTGGCTTCCCTTTTATATCAGCAGCCGAGTGCCGGAGTATATACTCCGTATATAGTAGGCTAGTACTGAAGCAATGCTGTTGCTAGTAGGACCATCTGGCAATGCAACATGTAAACTCAGCAGCTATATGTACTGCTGTAGATTCGTCAACCTTGGCAAGTACTCCCTCCGTCCTAAAATAAATATTGTTTTAGGATTTTAGCTGTCTCCTTTAATCATTCATCTTATTCAAAAATTTTGTGAAAAAATTAATTATTTTATTATGAAATGATTCATTATTAGAAGTACTTTAATCTTAATTTGTTTATTTTTATATTTTCATAATTTTTTTAATAAGATGAATGGTCAAGCATCGATTTTTAAAAGTTAAAAACGACACTTATTTTGAGACAGAGGGAGTACGCACTTGCAGTGCTCCCACTTTCATATACTAGTACAGTATATCTCGCTTTGATTTGAGATTTGACTACTCAGTACTCACTACTGAATGGCTCAAGGGTTTCAAGCATCTTTCTTTCTGAAAGAGAGAAAAGCCTAGATCGTTTATTATAGGAGTACGTATATATGCAGTTTGCAATCCAGTAGTACTCCGTCCTTACTTTGTGAAAACCTATGAAAAGAAATTGATGCTGATTTTGACTGAAACTACGTAAGAGAAAAATATTATTCTAGATCTTAAAAGAAACCAAAATAATAAGACAAATGAACATGACCTGAAACGATCATTGCCGTGGTTCGCATGTGGGGGCTGATCTGATCACCTCAGAGGAGCATCTTTGCCTGTCTCGCTTTGCCGGGCCAACTCCAGCTGTAACCAATGATTTCCTCCCTTTTTCGTTTCTTTTTTTATAATAGAAAAAAGATGTAGCCGCATGGTACCATGGTGTGTTGACTTCTACAAGCCAGCTATCTCCGACCATGAATCATGTGGAATCTCGGGAGCAGCCGTAATGTGAACCCATAGTTTAGTACTGTAGAGTGTGTGCAGCTGCTGTGGCTACAATCGTTGTTTTCTTTGTGGGCTGGTAACAAGGAAATGGTTACTATTCCCTTGGATTGAGAAGATCCAACAGAAAGAGAGGGGGGGTTGAGAAACTGTTTACAAGAAGGAAATCGTCAGAGAATCTGACAGGAGTCACACACAGACAGGGAGACAGACATTTAGGCCCCGTTTAGGGGTGTGTGTGGGGTGGGGGAAGGGTGAAAAGTTATACTGTAGCACTTTCGTTTGTATTTAACAACTTTTGTTCAATTATGGCCCACGTAGATTTAAAAGATTCATCTCGAGTTAGCCACGCATAAAGTACAAACATGCAACAACTGCTACTTCATTTAGTGTTTCATATAGACGGAAAGTACAATTGATGTGATGGAGATGTGATGGAGAATAGTGAAAAATATTGGGAAGTATACGGGCCTTTAGGCGTGCTCAGAGGAAACAATGTAGTACAAGTGTGTACAGTATACTGTATAGTATGCTAGGTTAATTAAGTTTCCAATTGATTAGTAAGGGAGACGACGCCCATAAGCTTTGTTGGCAATCTCGATATCTCGATCACACGCACCAAACCAAACTAGTAGTACATCACTGACGAAGCAAAACCAAAAACCAATATTCTACTACTCCAGCATGCATGGAGCTACCACCAAGCACAAAACAACTTGGAGAAAATGGCACTAGTACTAGCTAGCAACCATGCTTGTAGTATGTATTAGTATTAGACACACACATAAACACATAGAGAGAGATGTACAACACACAAACAGATCGATCCATGCAACAATTATTAACACGTACGCACGAGCATATATACATAGATATAGATGTATATTCCACGATGGATGGATAATAGACGAAGTAGATGCGATTCCAGACTGATCTATCTATCAACTTCCCAACATGGCAACATGCATGCATCTTTAATTTCGTACGCCGGCCGTCTTCCTCCTCGCGGTCAGTCGGTCGGTCGCGGGCTCACGGCTTGCCCTTGTGCTGCGTGTAGATGTAGTCGAGGTGCGCGTCGCCGAGCAGCCGCCTCTCCAAGCATTCGTCCTTGTCCCCCTCGCACATCGCCGCCGCCGCCGCCGCATCTGTTCCCATCATCTGAAGAGACGGAGACAAGTGATATCAGCTTTAATTTAGGTGCCTCTTAGCCTGTCGTCGTCACCACTGACATCAGGTTTAAACGAACCGAGAGTTGTAGATTCATCAGTGGGATGGATTTTGTTAGCCTCACCTCTGAGATGGAGGCAGAGCTCGTCGTCGCCATTGCCCGCGGCCTCACCTTCCTGAATCACGAGGCCGCCGTCGGCGGGCTGCAGCGGAGGCAGGAGGCGAGCCGCCGCCGCCGCGCCGACGAGGAGGAGCAGCAGCAGCACCGCAGGAGCCGCGGGTGGGCAAGAGGTGCTGCGGCCACGACCCATGGCGGCTGCGTTGGTTGTCCAAGGTGGGCGATTGAGGGAAGGAGAGTGGAGTCAGCGGCTGCTTGGCTGCTGCTGTTGCTGCTGGCTCTGGGTCTGGGACCTTGCTTGTGTTCTCTTGCTCATGTTGGCGCCGAGGCGTCTATTTATAATGCCAGCCAGAGCTGCTGCTGCTGCATGCTGTCTAGCGGCGTCCCTCCCAATCTCCCATGATAGCGGCCGGGAGGCCGCAAGTTGCTTGCAACAAGTCGATCGTCCAAAGCATGCACATGGACTCGATCGGCCACACAGTCGTCATAATCAGTACAGTGTTTTCGATTTTGCCGTATTTGGGTTTTAGAGTAAAATACATCGGCAGTCCTCGAATTTGGATTGCGACAATTAGGCTCCTAAAATTACTAGCCATGTCACCTGAAGTTTAAATTACCATAATAACTTGAGTCAATCCGCTTTGTGTGGCAGCATTTTGATTAGGGATGAAAACGGATCGAATACGGACCGATATCACTGATATTACATTTGTTTTCATATTTCTACTCGGATTCGGATTCAAATACGGATAGTATCAACTATGTTGGATAAGATATGATTAGATATCGACATCATAAATATACGACTTGAGTATTCGGATACGGATACGGTATCGGATGTTGAATATCCGGACTCAAATATGGACGGATAAAAACTTCTCTAAACGGATTCGATCTCGACTCTCGAAAACGGTCGGAAAATATTCGTACCGTTTTCATCCCTAATTTTGATGATACCCCACCCAAGACTTGTGTGGCATGTTGATGACACCCCAGAGACCAAATGTCCAAATTTTGGTACAGTTGAAGCCACGTTGGGGCAGGGCACTGAAAAAGCCACTGCCATGCAAGGTTACCGCCTTCACGATTAGCCATGTTGTCCTTACACAATCGGAAAAGCTATACATTGCCCGGGCAAAATTTGTTCTCCGGTCACCCGAATTGTTGACCGTCTGATTCACCGAAGCGACGGTGGCTAGCGGCTCCATCTCATCTCCAGTCTCTGCATGTCGGCCACGGGGGTGTCGCAGCGTAGCTGTCCTGCGGCATGACGAGCGCTGCTGTGCGAGCACGCGGACCGCACATCACGCGGACCCATACCGATCAACAGAGCTGCATGCAGCGGCAGCAGAGCAGGGCTGCACGCACTGGCATACTGCGGCATGTACCGTGTCCCCCGCCTATATCTGCTTTGCTACACTTACAGTGACATACTTTTCCAGCTAGTATATACATTGTCAACACCATATAAATTTATATTTATTTTCTTTTACATTATATTAATATTGTTTTTACATTATAAATAGAGGTGTAAATTTCTTTTATTAATGGTGTAAATTTGGTTTCTTTGACTATCTGAAATTTGTTTGTCTTTTTATTTATTTGAATTTCTTCCAATTTGCCTTCCATATAAAAAATTTGGACATTTGATTGCTGTCTATCTAAAATTTGTTTTTTTCTTATCTATTTGATGTATTTTTAGGTGTTCAGGTGGACTTTTGTCACCCAAACTTATGCTTTTACATATTTGGGTGTTAGAAGTCCTTTTGTCACCCGGGTGACCTAAGGGCCTAAAACACCTGGGTGAGCAATAGACAAGTCCTACACAATTACAACAAGATTGCACAATCTAAGACAACTCTTATTAGCTTCTACTTAGGTAGCACGCTCACAGCCTAAAATATTCCGTGGAAATAGAAAACCAAAGCTATGGTTAAATTTATGACAAATGCCGTAATACCTGAAAATTTTGATAAAAGACGTTAAAAAACAAAGCTCGGCGGAACAGAAAAAAAAGTTACACGTACCATAGCCGAGCAGAAAGTATCAGTGTTCGAATGGGGTTATGGTAATAATAATCTGACCATGGAACCAAGTAGTGATATTCTGATCTCTTTACATCTTGAAGCCGACCGGCCACTCGATCCGACGAAATTAAAGGGGGAAACCGCTAAGCTAGCAGAAATGGTGAAAGGTAGGATTCAGCAGTGCAGTACCGCACTATACTAATAGTAAACGTTTACTAACAATGGTGCCTTGATCCCAGAAACCGCACTATACTATTAGTAAACGTTTACTAACAATGGTGCCTTGTTAAATTAGTCTGCTGATCCCCAGAAAGAAAGAAAACAGAAGTCTCCATTGACTTGAGGTCACATGCAGCTGCTGCCGTCCTCGTCGATGGAGGCAGGGGAAGAAGCCAAGAAGGCTGGTGCTGGTGCTGGAAAGGCAGAGAGGTTTTTGGAACCTTTTCCCGGCTTAGCTTTGTTGAGCCACTCAAGTTTGCGTACTCGTGCTCTCTTTTCCTTAATTAGTTGGTTCTCCACCGGATCGGATCAGAGAACGAACATGCTTGCATTGAAGCACAGCAAGGAAAAAAAAACAACACTTGTAGTTACTAGTGATGTAAGAGACGAGTAGTCAAGTGCCAGCATGGAATGGAAGAGCAGAAACCGAAACCTCTTGCCAGAAATTTGGTGCACACACTTGCCAGAAATCAGGGTATGGTTCCTTGGTTGGCATTGCCCACTCGACTAGCTCAGCTAGCTGGGCATGCAGTAGCTACCATGCTGTGCTCTGCGCACTCTGCCTGTCATGGCCTCGCTGCTCCGTGATCGGTGCTCACTGGTCACACACGCATAGGCATCGACGTCGACGCACATGCGTGCCTAACTGCTGCCTACGATCAGTCGTGCTCGTCGCTTTCGTGCGTATGTACCCCAGCCGCCAGATCCGGCATCCGGCCGGCCAGCCTAGCTACTCTGAGACAGAGCCGCGATAGATAGAGACAGAGCCGGCACGGCGGTCGCGGTTACGCAGTACTCTCGTCTGCTAATTGCTAGTGGAAGCAGCAGTCGCCGGAAATGCTTGCGAACTTGGGCACGCGTGCGTGCATGCGGTAATCTTCGTATCCGACAGGAGTCCTCATCCGACCACCCTTACATGCCCACAGTGACCTGAGCGAGCAAAGCCCACTCAAACGACCCACGCGAGCCGCTGAAGGGTGCGGCCCACGGGAGCGGAGGCAGGAGCGTGTGCACCCCGCCAGCTAGGGTTTCGGCGATGGCGACGTCGACAAGGCTCCAACACATCTGCCCCTCTTCAGTCTCCCATTTCCGTCGGGTTTAGAAGGAAGGAAAGACAAGTGGCGGGGAATGTGGCCAGGCACCCTAGTGACGAGGCCAGGTCTAGGACGTGGGCATCGTGGTCGTTGGCGACGGTGGCCATGGTTGCAGCGGCGACAGGAGTGCAGGCGAGGAAGGGGAAGAAGAGAGGCGCCGCAGGCGCGTTAGGGCTTGCCGGAGCTTCAGCGAGCTAGAGCCGGTCTGTGGCGTGGGTGGTGGACGGCAGCGGGATGGGTTGGGTACAAGGACAAGTTGAGGAAAAAAAACAGTAGCACATGGTCAGAAGCCTGTCCGACCAGAGCGGAGTGTAGCACGACCCGCATGCATGCAAAGTCGTCAGCTCGAGCTGCGCGGCGTGCGTGCATGTCACTATAGCGTACTGTTGCACTTGCACGCCGCCGTCTGGTACGTGCTAGCTGTACATGTTCTCTAGCGTGCGTGCTGCAAGTCTACAAAGGCGGTTGCACGCACGCCTGTCGTTTCCTGCTTATCCCATGTGCTATGCTATATACATCCGATCGAGATCCGGCCACGACCATGGAAACTATACTGGAACAGAAAGAAAAGAAAAATCAAAGACGTATCCCCCTCGGTCCCAAAATAAGTGTCGTTTTTGACTTTTTAAAATCAGACGTTTGACTATTCGTCTTATTTAAAAAAATTATGAAAATATAAAAATAAACAAATCAAAATTAAAGTACTTCTAATAATGAATCATTTAATAATAAAATAATTAATTTTTTTATAAAATTTTTGAATAAGACGAATGATCAAAAGGAAATAGTCAAAATCCTAAAACGGTACTTATTTTGTGACGGAGGGAGTAGGCCTCATCAGCTGGTTGATAAGTAGAATCATTCTGAAAGAGATATGCGATGATGGACACTAGGAGTCGGAGGTGAACTAAACTAGACGTAATTCATTTGAAGCATGACAGCGCATATAGAAAACTAATTAAAGGAGAGGGGTTTGTTATTGTACTTATGTACCTACGGCTCGTGACTAATTGCTCGCCGCTGGTAGTGCGGGATCATATGGACGAATAATTGAGGCTGCGATAGATCCATCCACCCATTCGATCGTCGTTCACCTGAACACTTGCTGGACGAAGTATTATATTTTACCAAACGTGCTCATGCATGATCAACTTAATTGCGAGCCAGTTGCTTTCGTCGAGTGCATGTATTCCTTCCTGTCACATCCAAAGCTCGATCGGATCCGTCGGCGAAAATTAAATACTGTAGCTCAAGTACAGCACGCGTGGTGGAGAAGATATTCCAATCACAATCTTGTGACCATGACGTGGACGACATAGCTAGACTGAAAAAGGTTTAAGAGGGGATATTACGTACTCTTGCCTCGCACAAGATCATTGACCATATATTATTAGGTAGGGGCGGAGATACGGGGTGGTCCCTGTGGGCCGTAGACCTGCACCCTGCGCTCGGCCCAAGGCCCATAGGCAGTGCAATCGTGGGGATCGGTCGACGGCCACGACGCAACTACTGCCGGCGGCGAGCACGGCCATCGGACTCCGACATTGGCATCTTCACGACGGCACACACAAAGAAGCAGCAGCATGTACTCCGAATCCAATTAGCGACTCCCAACTGCTCAGCCAAAGCTAATTAGTCTGCCTGCTTGCTGTCCTACCCGTCAATCCCTATTCTCCTTTAGTATAAAAAAAAAAGCCTAGCAGAGTCCCCTCCACTTTTTAATTAGCATTTCTGTAGAAATTCAGAGTACACAGTATTTGCCGTCTATATCCCTATTCTCCTTTAGTATAATAGTTCAGAGAGTGCATAGGATTCAAACTAAAACTGAACTTTTCTAAATTAGTTGAAAAGGCTAATTAGCATAAAAATTCTCACATTTATTCCTTTTTCCTTTTGTAGTTTATATACTCGTGCACCAACATGCTAATCTTTATTATATCAAAATTATAGAAGTCAAATACATCTAAAACTTTGTGGTTAATAGCTATTTAATTTGAGATGATTTATATATCAAAACATTCAATATCAGTTTTTGGATCGGATTTGAGATGGTTAGAAATGTCGAATGGAAACAAGATCAACATTGAAGTTTAAATACTCAATAGGATATAACCTTAATTTGCAATTAACAATGACTTTTTTTTTATTAAAGATCACTTAAGAGTCTCAAAAACAATATAAAATCCATAAATGTGTAGTTAAAAGAAGAGAGAATTGTTTCATTGACACGCATTACTCAACTGAGTATGGGTAGCAATTCTCAAAAATAATCTTACCATCATAATTAGGACTATATAATATACCTCCTCCTCAAATTAAATCAATACAGAACCAATATTTATGATACCAAATTAGTATCACCAGCCGCTATATGTCATGAAATATGTTTTTGTAATATATTTTTTTAGTGTTATAGATGTTGTTATCTTATACAGTTGTTCGTCAAGCTCAAGACATGGTGATTCTAAGAATTGGTTTGTTTTGAGACATGAGGGCATGTATGTACTAATTATCCTTCGATCCATTATTCCTACTGGACAATGGCTACAGTTCTCGATCACTCAGTCTGTCTGACTGACCCACCACGCGGGATATCATTGAAGCTGCATGCGCATCCCCTTGGAGTTCATGTCGCCTAGTCGGGGAATTACTTCATCAGTGGTGAGGTACGGAGCGATCAATTCCTAGAGATCTGACGGAGTACTAGCTAGCTGGATGGCTCGACGACAACTAACGCTACAACGACTGTAATTTTGGGACAGTGAGAGTATTGAAATCGAAGGCTTCTAGATTTCATTATCGGTATATTCTGGATAAGGAAAAAAGTTGGTGTATGCCACTGCATGCCGTTATTTTAGACTTGTCCAATAGTGACATGACGTGCAGCCAAGCCGGCGCCGACACATATGACATATGCGTGCCGAAATTCGTTGGCACTGAATGAACCAGCAGCTCAACTGAATCGCTGATGATACTGTTTCTAGAATCTGAATACCACGCCCGCAGGCCACACCATAGCTGGAGCCTGAAATTAGCTGGTAGGCCGGAGCCCTTTGGCTAAGCGAGCTGTGTCAGCATGCAAGGCATTAATCCTAATTCCAGGTGTCCAAAATTCCTACCCGATTGTAAGTTCATTTTCAAAGTTATTATGTCTGGATGCAACCCAAATTAATGACTCCGCTGAGCCACGCATTATTAGCCCAACAACACGTAGAGCTGCGTCGCCGCGAGTCTGAGCTTTGCAACCAAGTGCTACACTTTTTCCAGTTTATGGGCCTCTTCTGGGCTGTGTATCAGGTACCAAAAGGCTAACCAGAACGCGTCCCTTTGTAGCTTCCACGGACGCCGCTGCATCAATGAAAATTCAAATGTTTAGCAAAAAATTAAAATCAATGAAAAGTAAAATGCAGTGCTCAAGAAAGTAAGCAACCATAGCACAGGACAAAATTAGGGGAAAAAAAAGCATTACATCAGTTAAAAACTAAATATAGTCTAACATTACATCAGTTAAGATAGCAGATAAAGAAAAAAACAGCCAAAATTATTTTTCCATCATTATTTGCGACATTAGAAACTGTATCATTTTATAAGACTAGAAGATACACTAATATCGGTGAATACTTGATAATAAACAAAACAAAGATTCAAGCATAAGTGACCATAAACGACAAACATCTTTCAGGAAATCCATCCATATCGTCCATACCTCTCCAAGTGCGTCATCAAAAGTGACAAAAGAAGAAAAAAAAACAACAAAACATGGACAAAAGTGGAAAAACATCAAAACATGTCTCGGGAAGTCAATCCATGTACGTGCTCTCACAAGTACATTGCCTGGAAAACAAAAGCAAAAGGTATTATTATGTTTGGAAACAAAATGCTTAACTAATTGTAGCGGCCAATGTGGTACAAAAATTAAACATAAAGAAAAATAAGGATACCTAGGCTAGCCAGTAAGTACCCACGGTATCCGGCCCAAGAAAAAAAAGCCACGCATTAGCCCAACAAAGCTGCGTCGCCGCGAGGCAGAGCTTTGCACCCTAAACCTGGGCTGAGCTGTTCCAATCCGTGGGCCTCTTATGGGCTATATCAGGCCTAAGATTTGTCCCATGTTGTTTGAGACAATGATAAATACTAGGCCTAGGTGACCATTAGCAGATCCTCAAAGAAAAGGTGAGCACTGCCAAAACGCGTTAACCAGAGCGTGTGCCTTCGTTCTGAACAAGTAAGAAACATAGCATAACAGAATTCAACATTTTCATCAAGAAGCACGTTTTTTGTCGATCAAACAGGCGACTAAACATGATTGAAATCACAAGAAATGTGTACAGCAAAGCAGTGTCCAATTGAACGCACACCGAGCGCAACAGGCTACTCCGCTGCCTCTCCTGTTGTTGGATTGCATAAAAGACTAGCATTCTTCTACCATCAGCAGATTCACTAATAAACCGAACAGGCTACACAACCCAACAATCACAGCTGCAAAGTTAAAGGACTAGAACTAGATCAACTGCCACAGTCATGGCCAAAAGCAACAGCAGTAACCCAACAAGTTGGCACCTCCTACCTAGAGTAAAACAGTTCTCATTCAGAGCACCTGCCACAAACACTCTATCCTGCCTATTTGAACATGAGTTCATCATTCTAGCTTATGACCTCCCTCCCTCCCAAAATGTGTCAGCACTGAGGGTGAACGAAACAAAACGAAGAAGAGCTGTGATCCTACTCCTGGGGAGTCAAGCTGACGTTGATGTCAGGTGAAGCCCTGTACGCCAAGGGCTGCGGCGAGCTTGCAGGCCAGCCAACCATGGTGAAGCCCGTCGCGTTCAGGTTCATGGCGTTGGCATGGGGCTGGGAAGGTGCGGCGGAGGGCGGCAGTGCGTGGAACCCATTCCCGGGACCTGCCTGGGAGATCGGCGTGGCTGCGGTGAGCACCGGTGGGGGCGCCACAGGTGCTGGTAACGCTGGAACGGGGGAGGGCTGCTGCTGCATGCTCATCCTCCTCTGATGCTGCTTCAGGCTGTTGGGCAGGAAGCTTCCAACGATCACCTGTAATGCCAAAGGTATATGTTGTCACCAGTGCTGCTTCAGGCTGTTGGTACTGATTACTGAATCAACAGGGAAAGAAAATTAGTTCAGGTCTCGGCTAGTTTTACCTGTATAGGACTTGCAGCACGCAGCATCCCAGCCACTACACCGCCAACTACACGACCATCAGGGCCAGCAAGAGAAACACTGAGCCCACCGGTTCTCCTCCGACCTTCCTCAGCCATTGTGAAGGAGCCCATCAGCTGCAGAATCTCGAAACGGCCCTGAATACCACAAACACACCAGTGCCAGTTTGAACATTAGAAGCATAAAACTCAGTTGTACCACAACGAAACAACTCGAGACTTATGTTGTCACTTCTCATGCATATGGGTGATTTCAGAAGTTCCATGGCCATTTATACGTTTGGCAATTTTCTGTCTAGTGTTATCGAGTCTAATTTACATTTAGAAGTGTCTCTGGTGCCTGAAGTAAATCAAACCTATGAGACAGAAGTGCAAGGGCCAAGGGCAGCCTTTTCCTACATAATTAATAGTTTCACAGTAGTTGAATCTATATGACAGTACTCTTCCAAAAAAAAAGGACAGTGTTTATCTGTTTGATGACTTCTCAATCTCAATCAAGTCAAAGATTGTGACTTGAACTCGTGAATCTCCGCCGAATGGGTGGTTGAGATTTTTTTTATGTCACCGCAACATAATGCATCAAATTAAGGTTGTTAATGTCTTCTGATTTGAAATTGACAAGGAACCTGCTACGTTTCATGTGCCCATAGACAATTCTAAAACTACACACACCGAATTTGTCCAGAGTAAGGATGATTCCCTAAGTCCTAATGGAACATTAGTAGTAGAGTGGCACAGAAGATACAAATAGCAACATCGACAGTCCGTACCTCATAGGTGAAGGTGCTACCAGATGCATCCGGCTGCCTCAGTGTTACATTAGAGATTGACCCATTGGCAGAGAGGATGCAGACCGAGCGTGGACCTTTCTGAGAAAACGACATAATGCGCGCCGCCACATCCTACCAACGAATTGGACAAGAGAGATCAGATAAACATAAGCACAACTGCACACAAGCCAAGCAATAACAAACTAGCTCTAGCTGCAGACAGCTTGTTCTTTTGACCAATCAGCGCTTATTTTCAACCATGAAATAGTATTTTTCTCTTACAACAAATCAGCATGAGCCGAAATCAGCGCTTATTTTTCAGCCAAAAGAACAGGCTTTAGATGGAGTACATTTCTTACCTCCCCAGTACCAACGATGATGACATGAGGCGTGAAACTCCCACCGGCTGACAGAGCGTACCACTCCCCTTTTGCATTTGAAGAACACCAATCAGACATACAGTAGAAATGAACAATTTTTATGCAAGTTAACTACTAGGTGATGAGAAACAGACCTTAACCATGGCCAATGTATAATAAATTTAGCTAAACCATGCCAAAGGATTAGGTCGATTAGGTAATCTAGCAAGGAAAAATCTCCTAACCACAAGATTGGCATTTGGTAGGAAGAAAGGGATAAACATTTGAATGGATTCAATAGTCGTACATACTAGCACAGAGATGAATGCGACAGTGAACAGAAGAACTGCCGCAACAGGTAACGGATATTTGACTTGTCTTCAGTGTGAAAGAACGGCACATCCTCATGCACTGAACACATCACCTTTACTGGACCCCATCCAAGCAATGCAACAGAAATCGACAAGGGGAACAAACACAGCAAGAAATTCTAGAACAAAGAAAAAGAAAGGAAATTTCTGGTTGCTCAACAAGAAAGAGGGAAAAGCTTTGCATTTTCAGAGGGAGAATACTGACCAAGAGTGGCAAGGATCTGGCGCCTCCCGGAGCCGCGCGGCCGGCCCCGGCGGCGCCCGGAGCTCAGGTTGGCGTGCTCGCTCTGCCCGGCCGTCTGCATGCCGTTGTCCCCCGCGGCCCCACTCGGCTTCTCGCCGCCCAAGCTCCAGGCAAGCGGAGTCGCGGCGGCGTCCCCGGCGTGGCCAGCCGCAGCAGCCGCCGGCGGCGACGGCGTGGGGGACGTGGACGGAGAGGACTGGTACCCCTTCGCTGCTTCTTCTTGCGCCTCCGTCATGGCGATGTCTGCTGCTCTGAACATGCCGTGGCCCGATTCATGGCCACCGGCGGCCACTGCAATACCCTCCCTTCCCTCCATCTGCATGTCAAGGAGCCCTTCTTGGTTGCAAAATTCTTGCTTCTGGTGGTTCGATTCTTCGCTTGAACAGACAACGGCAGACAAGAACAGACACCTATTCTAGTTTGGGTCTGTGTCCGGTTACTACCAGGCACCAGCAAGCAGCAGCTGGGTTGTGCCAGTATTATACCCAAGTCATCAGGGATAGGATTTTGAATATGGGCAAATGACAGAGATAAATAAATAAATCAAATAAATGAGAGATTTTGGCACAAGAATGGCGGGTTTCCTGCTGCCCTGGAATCCCCTCTCCTCTCTCTCCTTTGACCAACCATCTGATTGGTTGGACTGCAAAAGTGTCCTATTCCACTGCAGCCCAACATAACTACCCTTTTTTTATTGAACAGTAATGCAGCGAATGGGACAAACAATAATATCCCCGAGAATTTTATAGGATATATAAAAATACGCTTTATAGATCAACAAGGTCTAAATCGAGTATTAAAGAACAACAGTAGTAAAATGTAAATACTATATATTTTTTATAACAAAAAATTCACCCACATGGTAAGTTAGTAACTCAGATTTGAATACCCTCTGCTTTTTTCCTTTAAGACTTTTCTTGCATGTTAATATACTTATTAAGGGATGATCCAGCTGGTGAGAGAAAAGGAATCCCATTGGGGATTGTACCATGCAGTTTCCACCTGAAATTACTATGCCCACACTGCACACCTCCAATTATCAAATTTTTTACAATAACATTGTTTAAATAGATATAATACTTCCTCAATAATTCAAATCGTTTTGAACAAGACTTAAGTCAAATACTGCAATATAAATCATAAATAATTTTTAAGTTGTTTTGTTTGGATGAGAACACCATTTAAATAGATTTATCTTGAAGAGTGTATATATATATATATATATATATATATATATATATATATATATATATATATTACTTTTCAATCAATATTTTTATAAACATAACAAATCAAAGTTATGTTTTGGAGATCATTTGGCTTCCGGAACGACTTGATTAAGAGTACAGAGGGAGTACTAAGGTAGTGCAAAAAATGAAGAAAAGTGTAACTATTGTTCTAAAGCAATAATTGATTTTCTTAACAACTGATATTATGTGCTTTAAAAGGTACTTCCTCTAGATTCGTAAAAGAAGTCGTTTTTGACAAGGTTTGAGTTAAACATTAGGAATGTAAAACAATAATAACTTTAAAGTTGTTGGGTTTAAAATGTGAAAACCATATAAATAGCTTTGTCTTGAAAAATACTTTGATAAAAGAGTATATATATATATATATATATATATAATCAAAGTTAGATTTTAGAGACCATTTTGTTGTCTAAAACGACTTATTTTACCAACCTAGAGACAGTAACATATATCAAATGGTCATTAATTGAGATATAGGCTCTGTTCGCTAAACCTTAAAACCGTTTATTTTTCAGCGGTTCTGCAGTATTTTCCTCTCACAAGAAATCAGCATCAGTGTTTATTTTCAACGGTTTTCAGCTTCAGCGAATAGAGCCATAGAAGGAGCATTTGCTTGCTTGTTTTGATGCGTTTGATATGTGATAATTCTACAATTAGTATTGGTAGTACTACTAATAACCATTAGTAGACCTAATAAAGTGATTCATTTCCCATCTTTCTATGCAGCATTCCCAATGTTCATCTTCTTTTCTGAACCTTCAAACTCACGTAAAAAGTCAGATTCTTGCTACTCCTTCCCTCTTTTATTTCTCAAGAAAAGCTCTAGGAGATGGGAAAAAAAAATACTTCTCACAAGCACGCGTACCCAAATTTGCAGAACCTGGACCTGTGCCTGTTTTGCTTGGACACTACTACAGCCTGCCATTGCCATGCACCAGCTGTCCAACTGAGGGGATAAGAACGAAGCTTGGGCCTTTTGGGAAATCAGTAGCTGGAGAGTAAATTCAAAAGGCAAATAAAAAAGGCGGTCAAATTAATGATGTGTGCTGGAACTGTAAAAGCTTGAAACCCTCGTTATCATAAAACAATGGGTGCATGAATAGACAAGGCAATAGTTTTATGCAGATCCATTTTAATATGAGTGTCCTCAATCAGAAAACAAATGCTTCTGCTAACAATATGACTCCAACCATAAAGATTAGGATCCAGACAAAAAAAAAAATGGGGACCTTAGGAAAACAGTAGTGTCTGTGGTGTGAAACTGTGAACTTGAAGAGAAAAACATTTTCAAAAGAAAATAAAATAGAGAAAATAAAATATAAGTGTTCAGGGAAGTTTACAAAATACAGCAAGTGGACATGATGCTACTACAGTAAACAACTGGAGCAGGAAAGAGAGAGCCCAATTCAACTGCCCCTTGCCTTGGAAAAATAAAAGCTTACAGTGTCCACAGCTGTAGTAGGCCTGCTGTATGTAGGAGTTGCACGGCAGATGGAGCAAATTTCCGCAACATCCGCTGCAAAAGATGGAAATGTGTGAGAAGCAGATCAAAAGCTGGATACACCACGTACTCCTAGCAGCTATTGCATTTATTGCATTTTTTCAAAAAGTTGATATGGAGAATTGGCAGTTCGAAATCGTACAGCTAGGTAGATACTTGGAAGATTTCACAAAAAAAAAGGTAAAAAACTTGTCACCTGCCTATTCGTTTTCTTCTGGGGCTTAGCATTTTGAAATGGTCTATACTCAACAAAAAAATGTTGGTTCACCAGCTGTGATGCAGACAACAGCATATTTGAGTTTTAATATAACCTGACAGCCTATTTCTGGCCCTTATTAGCGCAGTGAACAACCAAAAGACAGCAAGAAAGACAACTAACACTGGTATGAGATTTGAAGTCTTAAATATTTGTGTAACAACCCTAAAAATCCACACAATCTAAAAATCCCAACCAATTAAAATTTTTCATTTATTTATTATGAAAACCCATTTTTTTCGCAAGCATATAGATTTCATTATGAATTTGGTAAATAAAGGAGTATAGCTTGCATTTTAATTCCATTCACATAGAATAATAGCCTATGCATCACATTTGGGATTTATTGCAATTTATGTTTGTATTTACTCAATATTTAGAATGGGCAATATATGTATATATACACTAAAATGAAAATAGAAAAAGGAGAGAGAGTTAGGCCAGCCCAAATCAGCCCGGCCTTCTTCTCCTCACCTCACCCGCGCGCGCGCTCCACCCCGCCTCCCCGCACTGGGCCGGCCCAACACCGCGCGCACGCGCGATACCGACCGCACGCGCGCAACCGTTTCACCCGCTTCCCCGCAGCTGCTAACCACCCGGCCCCGCCTGTCAGCCGCTCTCGCCCCCCCGCTGTTCTTCTTCCTCGCAGAGGCGACGGGGACGAGTGCACGCAATTCGCGTGACCCCGGTCCCACAGCCGACAGCGTCACGCCCCGCAGAGCTGTCCCCCTCCTGTCCCCTCCTTTCTTGGCCGCCAAACGAACCCGCGCCCATCCGGAGCCCTAGATCCACTCGAGCCACGGCCCTTCGATCGGTCGAGCGCGATCAGGACCGTTCACCATTGGAGCTGACCAAGCTCGCCTATAAAAAGGAGCTCACCCCGAAGCCCTACCCTCATTTCCCCTCGCCGCCACCGCGGCACAGGACCGGCACACTGCACCAAACCGAGAGAGAGAGAGAGCGTAGGAGAAGGGCGGAGCAGAGGAGGAGAAGCTGCCGGAGCGCCGCCGCCGCGGAGCACGCCGGAGCCGGACACGAAGGAGAAGCCCGAGCTGCGGACGAGGAGCGGCACGGCACTGCGATCGCTCTGCACGGCTCCGACTCGCCACTGCATCGCCATCCTAGCTTCACCGACACCACGGTGAGCCACCGCACGCTATGTCCGAACCTCGCCCTGCTTTTGCCATGGTGTTCCGCCCACGGGACGCGCAGGCACGAGCCTTTACCGGCTCAGGAAGATCACCTGCACCATGCACTCATGCGACCGGCCGAAACCCCCGGACTACAAGCTTGCTAGACCGAGAACGCAGCACGACGCGTTCTCGGCGGAGCGCGCTCACCACCGACGCGTTCCGACGCCGAATCACCCGTTCCGAGCAATCCGACTAGCACCCGTATAGGTTAGAGCGTCGTGGAGCACCACCACGACCCCTTGAGCTAGCTACGCGGATCTAAGCGCTAGAGGAAGCCTCGTCCGCAGTGCGCCGCGACCTCGCCGGAGCGCCGCCGCGGACCGGAGCCAAAAGGAGGCCCTGCCCTGTCACTAGTTCACCACTAAGCGGACGTATGCCCGTTTAGTCACGCCAATTTGACTGAACCACATCTGGTTATGCCAAAACGAGATCGTAATCACCTTGCCGTCGTCAGCCGCCGCCGGCGACACGCCGCCGCCACAACCGAGCACCTTGGGAATCTCGGTAGCCAAAATTGGTAGTTGGTATACCATCACCATAGACCCTGGAGGCGTATACATCTCCTAGAAGACCTCCTTAGCCCCGCCGGAACCTCCCAGTCGCGGCGACATCGCCGCCGATGACTGGAGCATCTTAATACCGCGACCCGCTAGCGTGACCACCAACTCACCGACCACCTCGGACAAGCTTAGTTGCGGAAGATCGAACCTCCATAGCCCGGAACACCGAGAGGTGCGTTCTCGGGGAAACGTGATCACCGCCGACACGATCCGCCTCGCCTAAATCCGTTCCGAGTACCCCCGATCACCTCGCGCTGCGGAGAGAGGCCGTCGAGGTTCGCCCAGTCTGCCTCAGCACCGCCGCGTAGGTAGCCGAGCCCCGAATCATGTCTGTCGCCTTGGCTACGTGCGCCTCCACCTCGTCGGAGAACCGCCGTATGCCGAGGGAGAGAAGGAGGCCATACCACGACTCTAACCCGCCACCATCTGGTCGGACGACTGCCTGAGCACGCCAATTGGGGAAAGCCGAGCCCTGTCTTGCCGAAATATGGTCATCGCTGCCCTGTCATCGTCCGCCGCACCGGAGAGACACCGCCGCCTTGAACAGACGCCCTGAAACCCTGCTAGCACCAAATCTCCGATTCGCCCAAGCCTCCCCGGGAGAGCTCGGGAGAGCGGCACCCTCGGCGCACAAAATCTCCGATTCGCCCGAGCCTTCCCGGGAGAGCTCGGGAGAGCAGCACCCTCGGCGCACCAAATCTACGATTCGCCCGAGCCTCCCCGGGAGAGCTCGGGAGAGCGGCACCCTCGGCGCCCGAATGTCCGATTCGCCCGAGCTACGCCGAGGTATGCCGAGGAACGCCGAGCTCCGCCCAGCTACGCCGAGCTCCGCCGAGCTACGCCGAGCTCCGCCGAGCTACCCCGGACCACTGAGAACCACCCCCGACCACTGAGAACCACCCCCGACCACCGCCGGGCTACGCCGAGGTACCCCCGACAACCGCCGAGCTCCGCCGAGCTACCCCCGACCACCGCCGAGCTACCACCGCCGAGCTACCACCGACCACCGCCGAGCTCCGCCGAGCTCCGCCGAGCTACGCCGATGCCAGCGACTCTCTGGGAACCAGCATCGAACACCTGGTGGGCGACCATCGGGTCTGTGTTCTGACGAGGCGCCACATGCCGCACTACTGGACCCGCGCGCCACGTGGACCAATCCTGAGCTGCCCCTGATTAACCGACCAATTTTCCCATTTTCAGAAAATAGGATAATCTTCGGAAATTCATAACTTATTCATTCGATATCCAAAAATTGCGCACCATATATCAAAATTCTCAGAAAAATGAGATCTACAATCTAAGACTATGTTTGTGTGCATTTGGCTCTTTATTTTATTGGATTTTTCTGAAATACTCTATAGGAGTCGCTGACGCGACTATTTTGTGTTCGATTTCAGAGCCGGAGGAGGATCTGACTAAGGAAGACGACCACGAGTACTTTCAGGAGCTAAGAGACGACTACGAAGGTGCCACGTCCCACCAAATCCTTAGATCCTATTTACGCATTGCAAATGACATTGTTGCTATTGCTTTATGATTATGTATGGATTGGTTGCATGGTAGTATATTTGAATTTCCTGCCTTGATAAGACTTTACCCTGCTATCCGCTGCTAGGTTAGCTGCTGCTTAATTTACTGTTACTCTTCCACTACTTACTACATGCTATATGCTATGTGGTGGAATTGGGACGGTGCATAACTGATTATAACCACTGGGAGAGAGTGCTGCGTGCGTCTTGGGTGCGTGGTAAGGGTTGATGTCGACCAAGTGGGATGTGAGACAAGCCCGTGGGGCAAGTCGTGCCGGGGGTGCAACCTGGGCATCCCCACGAGAGATACCTGCGGCGGGTAATGACTTATGAGGTGGTTCCGGGATGTGCATTGAAGTCCCGTGAGCAGAGGTGCCGTGATGGCACGGGGAGAGTATCCCCTAAGTGGAGATGCCTGCTTGGTCACAACCTAGGATCTGACTAGTGACCGGAAACATCTGGATTCCCTTACTACTCACTCGCTTCTGATGGGCGGGAGACGGCTGGACTACTTGGTAGGGCGGTGCCACTACTGCTAGGTTGAGAGGTGATAAGGGTGGACAGTGACGGATGGCAGATTCCCGTACCGTTCTAGATGCGCAGTACCACTGATGGGGCCCGGTACTGCGTCTCCCAGTCTCAGTGTGATGGTGTTGGATCCGGAATGTCACAGGGCTGAGTGGCAGGGTGGCATCGACCTAGGCAAGCAAGCACCCGGAATTCTGCCTAGATGATTGTACAGCATCGATGATGTCTAATCTTGTGAGTAGTGAAACCTCTGCAGAGTGTATGGTTGATCGATCGATACATAAGCCAACTCGTTGGCTATGGACCTTTCCTAATGTTTCTGCAACCACTATTAGATGAGAGCATATTCTTTTCTCCCCCTGGATAACATTTTTCCGGCAGTGTACCCGTTGTGGTAGTGTGCCGCTGAGATAGGCCCGAGAGGGAGTTGGGCCTGTCGAATGAGAGTGAGGTGTGGGTATGTGAGGTGTGGTGATGGGAAAAGGGATGATGGTGTTAACTGGTGATAAAACTTGACTAATTAAACATTGATTACAGCTGCATAGGAAAACCTCAGCCTATAGGTCTGCTTGTATAGCCTTGCATCCACTTTTCACAAAGCAAATGCTGCATAGGTGGGCTCCGTGGCCAGTACAAATCGTACTGATAAATTTGCTGTCAGGTGACGAGAATGAGTACGACTTCGAGGGAGATGATGACGAGGAATAGGGTCACGTGCTACACTCAAGTTGGCCGTGAAGGATGAATCGCTTTCGCATCTTCTAAAGCTTATCTGAATGTTGATTCCGCCAATGTGGCGATGTAATAAATGTTTATGTAAGACTTAATTACCGTTGTATGGATCCTGGTGTCAACTGAGATATGGGTAATTTCATGGATTGTTACAAGTAATCTGTTAAATTACAATTCGAGCCTGTGGATTTCCCTTCGCGGAAATCGAGGTCGTTTCAATTTGTTACACAGATTAGGGCACTTTTGGAGTGCCTGTTTGCTAAATACTACGAAAACTGCACTTTCAATCATCAGAAAGGAAAAACAAAGTTGACAGCAACAAAATGGCAGGAGAATATTTAAAAAAAACGAGCAGGAAAGTAACATATATGATGGCTTTCAAATAGCCTAGTTATAGCCAGCTTAACACTCATGATAAGGGAAAAAATACCGCATAAAAAGATCAGACCTGAAGTTGATCAGACCCACAAAAAAAATACTCCATTAATAAAAATGTTTTGCTAAATTAAAGGTGCCACTTTATTACCAAGCTGAGATAGTGGGATGTCTTTATTAGCACAAGGGGACATTTTTCGTTAGAAAGACCTGGTGTTTGTTCAATTGATATCATTGTGCAGAAATGCATGGTTATCAGATAAAATGAAACAGTTCAGGGTACTTTATTAACAATTAGCACAATCATGTCGATGATCATCATTATTTGAAAGTAGTTTCTTTTTTCTTTTCAGTCAGAGAAAATAATTCCCCAAACCGGTTGATTCATTGTCTTATTTTACCTCAAACATATAAACTCACCAACTGTTGGATTCAGTTGGTGAGTTCAAATGCTGAAGGATCACTAGAAAGAAACACCAATAAGAGAAATTTATTATAAAAAAACCTAGTACAGTTGTCATTAGTCCATATACTTCGGTTATACACTCTGGACGTGTTCAAAATTCAACCAGCTAGCCATAAAACGACAACACAAAAATCTTGAAGAATCCATTTTTTTACTATTTAGGGCCTGTTTGGCACAGCTTATGCAGCTTCAGCTTAGCTGAAGGCGAGGTGATAGATTACTGTAGCAACACTGCAGCGGTACTGTTTAGAACTGTAGCGTGAAGCTGTTTCAGCGAGGCACAAAATGAACCGGAAAGGGGCGAAGCCGGTGCAAGCTGAAATTTTTAGCTTCTCCTGCTACAGTGTCGTTGTCAGATGAACAGTATCAATACAGTGCCTTTGTGTCAGATAAGCTGAAGCGTTCGCAAGCCGCACCAAACAGGCCCGTCATCAAGAGAAAACAAAGTTGTGGTGACTTTCATTCGAGATATACATTGTGCCTGAGTTTGGCCGGGTTAATGAATAGTTGTACTTGCTTCAAGAGCACCCCACAAGGAACCAAAACTCGCCTCCCAAGGCTTAGTATAACAGAGCTGATTATCGATGAGGCTTTGATTAAAGAGTCATCATAGTGGTGCCATGTGATTAAGCCAAAAAAAAAATTGGGCATTCTTGTATCAAACGTTTTTGCAGGCTTCTTGTAAGAATAAAACAAATGGGAGAAAAGGGAAAGCAGCTCACGCGCCCTTTCCTGTGTCACAACTTTCAATATGATAAACAGGTAAAAGCAAAACAGGAGCCCAAATTTAAAGCTGCCAAATTATAATTAAAGTAAACCAGCAGAGAACTCAGACCTAGAGGAGCTTTTCTATTCTTAGACTGCCAAACAATATGTCACCTAATCTACCCATGCACATGGCCTTGAAGTACCCTTTCTAAGGACCGAGGACAGGTCCAATGTGTGTGCTAAGGAGGTGCAAGAACGAGAGAAGAAAACTAACAGGTGCAAGGTTAGAAATTTTTTTTGTACTTGTTATTTATATTTGCATCTGGTGTCAAGAATACATAAATAATATTCATCACTATTTATTCTCTCTCCATCTCCACCGTCCAAGTTAAGAAAACTTAGGATACAAAATATTTTATTACATGTGGAGCCCACTTTAATATGAAGTAACAAATTTCCAGTAGAACACCTTGTGCCGTGACCAGCCTTGCACATTGTCGACAATTATACACTGGAGCTAACCTAACTCACTAACCTACGCGAGCTATAGCACACTGGACAAGCAGCAGCACAGTTTATTAGCTACGTAGATTAGGGGAACAATACTGAAATGGTAATATTGAGTTCCATGTTGTGTCGGCATTCAACTTCAGTGGCTAAGATTTTATATGAAACAAAATGCACCATGTTAACAGATAAATATGGTGCTTAAAGATGAGAAAGTGCATAATTTCCTTAATAATGTCTATAGTTTAGGAAAAATAGAAAGGGAATTGGTTGCATCATAAAAATGGCATTGGGCATAAGTAATTAATTAAGCCCATAATAAATCCAAGTAAAAAAATAAAAATACAGTACAGCTTCTGATTTGTTTTCGAATATTTTCATCGAAAACTAAGGTCTTGGCCATTTATTTCTTTCACAGAACTTACACATAATGATAGTCAAAAAGCTGGGGCTTGATTGAACAACATTTCGCCAAATCACTCAAATGCATTGAAGCGCTATGTGTACTTACAGAGTGGCTTGAATGAGCCCTTACATTCACACTGACATCATATTAATATGGCAATTATATATAGGCTGAGGACCATGATGCAGCTTTTTATTGATCATGATTAATGACAGCTGACTAAATTTACTTGGAGTTTTCTTTCTAACGGCAAATTCAGAAAGAGTATATTATAGCTGACCAAAACTTCACTCACTAAAGGAAAATGAAGAACGAGATATTGAGTACTGGAAACACTGAGGAAAGACTTCTGTGCCTTAGCTTAAGGACAAATTTTATAGCAACTGTTATCAGACATACTACATATCAAGACTAAGGATCTCTTATAGCTGAAGCAAAATCTGAAACTAAACTATGTGTAGCTGAGGTCTGAGAGACATAAGGTTGAGCACTGAAAGTGATAGATACCGTAACGCGCAATACAAGCAACATGTGAGAAATTAAACAAACTGAAGGCGCATGTGCTTATCTTATCCCATCTCTAGGTTAATTAGTACTGAAAACCTTTTCTTTTTGCCTCGATCTTGGTCAAAAGTTCTAACTAAGGCCTAAAAGAACAGAGATATATGCTGCTATCATGGATTCAGCATTATTGGTCCATTCCCTGTTTATGATCCTGCAAGCAATAACTACAGGCTAAGCGAAACATCTCAACCAAAAAAAAAAAAACTCAAAGCAGAACCTAATAAAGTTCAGTACGGCGCCAGGAATCTGAACTCTGCGAGTAGATCTCAGAATGAAATGCTTAGAACGAACTGCATTTCTATGACAAAATTCAGATGGGGACGTACGGACAAGAGGGCAACTCCTACCGGGTGTCCGCAATCAACCTCTGACATTCATGCTTAAACCTAAAGTAAAAGGAACATGGGTAGAGGGAAGTGTTACCTCGTCCAGGAGAGAGAATAGGTGTTACTGACCGATGAGGTGAGGCGCGAGGAGATCGGCGACGTCGCCGCCGGTGCCGGACGCGGTCGGCGTCGGTCGGCCGGATCCAAACCTATCCGCAATTGCGGTTTCGACGACTTGCCAGTGGTCCAGTGGACCTCAGCCAGTCGGCCCTATTGAGATGGGCCATGGCAGTAGTAGTGGGCCTCTGCTCCATCGGTTCTAATAGTCTATCTAATCTAACGAAAAACAGACAGCTTTTTCTCAGCCCTCGTCGGCTCGTCGCCTTCTTTCCTGGCGGCGCGCGGTGGTGACGACTGACGACTACGGCGACCGTCGGGCGACCGTCGGCTCCTTGGCCGGACACGAGCATCCACCAGGTACGCGTACGCCCCTTCCCTTCCATTCCATTCCCGCGGTGCGAAACCGACCACCTAGAAGTACATGAAAGTGATGTTGAACCATTAGAATTTTGAGTACTGTAATAAATGTCTAATCATAATTTAAATAAATTTAAAAAATTTGTCTTCTTATTTTGTTTTTTTTCTATATTTAATGTTTTATACATGTGTTCAACGGGAAAGTTGTAATTTTAAAGGCCAAGCTATTTCTATTTGGATTTGTCCTATAGTGGATTCACCACTAAATCAGTACCAAATCCGAGCTGATTTCATGATCTCATCTCGTCTCTCAATATATACACAGGAAAGGAGCGAGCTTTTGGAGGAAATCATGGACGAGTCAATCCCAAAACAAGGCAACGTGCGCAGCATCCCGGACAACATACTCTTCTTCCACATCCTCATACTGCTCCCCGTCAAGTGCCTTGTGTGCTTCCAATCTGTGTGCAAGTTGTGGCGCGCCACCATCACGAGCGCGCCTTTCGTCCGCTGACACTTGGAGGTCTCCAGAGGACTTGACAAAGACGTGCGACTGAAAGGTCTTAAATGGCTAGAGGGGATGAATAGGCTATAAAAATTCTACAAACAACACTTAAGACAAGTGGTTAGTAAAATAAAAGGCGAAACGAATTTTGCGCTAGCCTACACAAAGTGTTGCAAGCCACCTAACCGTTCTAAGCTATTTTCTCTATGTTTATACACAAGAAGTTAAGTCACTACTTTACTCTATTCTTAGGTGAGCAACTATAAAAGAGAGCTACCAAAAGTAAGTACAAGAAGATAAAGAATAGAGAAGTAATTTTTATACCGCCAGTGAAGAGAAGATGAATACCAATGCAATCAATCACAATAAACAAGAGAGATCCTCGGTAGAGAGATGACACAATTTTTTACCGAGGTTCACTTGCTTGCCGGCAAGCTACTACTCGTTGTAGCGATACACCCACTTGGAGGTTCACGCGCTAATTGGCATCACATGCCAAACCCTTCTCAAGGGTGCCGCACAACCAACACAAGATGAGGATCCACAAGCTACGCACAATCCATTAGAGTAGCCAATTTGCGATCTTCCACGGGGAAGGCTCAAGAACCCCTCACAAGTTGTAATACCCCGGGTATTACGGATTTAATTAATCTGCCATGTCATCATATTTAAATTAATCATTTGCATATGATTGTGATTAGGTCCCTAGAGTGATTTGAATTTAATTAGTATTTGTTTGTAAAATTAAATTCCCAAATAAAGGTTTAAAAATTTACTTTTATTAGGACCAAAACCTAATTCAAAATCTAAAAGGAATTTTGAGATAGTCCCTTAATAAGAGTTTTAGATCTTTTAAAATGGAACAACTTTTATTTTTGGAGATTTCAAAGTTCTGTGGTGGAAATTCAAATTTATTTCAAAACAATGATTTAAAACTTAGTTTTGGATTGGCATTTCAAAAATTATTTAGAATCTGGCAAAACTTCCTAAATAGAAGTTGTAAAGCTCATTGAGTAGAACAACTTTTATTTTGGCAACTTTTCAAGTTGTTGAGAAAATTTAAAAGTAATTTTGAAAATACAGTTTGAAATTTAAAACCCTATTCTACCCCCTTTTCTGTAGATTCAAAAATATTTCGAATTTGGATTTAGTTCCAAAATCAAAGTTGTTCAGAATTTCAAACCCTACAACTTTTGTTTTTACAGTTTTTCATGTTTGTATGCAAAATCAGTCGAATTTGGTCAAAAACCGACAGCCCCTAGGGAATGAGTGCTACAGTACTTCGCCCCCTCTTCCTGTTCGCGAACAGAGCCGGCAGAGCGCCGTGCCGGGCGGGCGGCCGCGCGAGCCGTGCCGGCCGGGATCCTGCCCGGGCGCCAGTTCGGAGGAGGATCGGCGTGCGCCGCGACGCTCTGACCCTGTCCCCCTCTTCCCGGCCTTCAAAAGGGCGACGAGGCCCTCCCCCTCTCCATTTTCTCCCTCCCGGTCGCCATCGCCACCTCTCGGTCGCCGGCCAAATTCGCCGTCGTCACACCACCACCACCCTCTCCATCTCCCTGCTAGCTCGCCAACTCCCTTGCGCTTTGTTTGCCACCGTTGGCGAGGGTTGTAGTGGTCTGTAGGTGCCGGAGTGCTCGTCGCCATTCCTGCGGGTGGCCAGAGCGCCGCCGCAACCATCTCCGACGCGACGAGCGTGTTGGAGTGAGTTTCTTCTCCCTCGGTCTCGTGTCTCGAACTCTCTATCACTCGCTGTTTCTCATGCGCCTGGCGGTTGGGTCTCTGGCACTCTAGGATCGCCGGAACGCGGGGTCGCCGTCGGAGCCGAGCTGCCGGATCCGCCATCACCGTCAAGCCGCCCTCTCCAAGCCGTTGCTGCCTTCACCGACTCGCCCGTTGGCTTCGTGGTGAGCCACTGAGTCTTTCCCGTCCTCTCTCCCTTCCTCTATCCCTTTGTTTTGGCCGGCGCAGAGCCGCCGTGCCGTCGGCTTCCGCCATGGGCGAAATGCTCCTCACCGTGGGATGCTAGGCTAGAGCCTAACCTCTCGGGGGTGCTCGTTAGGAGTTAGGGTAGCCGTAGAGTCGCTCGGGTTCGTCGCTGGGGTCGCCGGCGGCGAGGGCCGTGCTAGCCGCGCGCGCGCGTGCGCGTGCACGGGAGCCGGCGGGAGGTAGGAGGAGGAGCTGACAGGCGGGGTCCGCCCGTCAGCGTCTCGCCTCGCGTGGCCGTGGGCCGCGTGCGCGCGGGAGCGGTGCGCGCGTGCGCTTGGGCCATGTTGGGCCGGCTCGGGCGCGAGCGCGGTCGGCTGGGCCGTCTCGGCCGAGTGGGCCGTTTTCATTTTTTCCAAAGGAATTTCAAATGTCTTTTCTATTTTAATTTATTTGAATAGTGCTGATGATTGTTATTTTCATATGAATTAATCTGTTGAATGGAAAAATGTGAGAATAATTGTGTATGCTCTCTGAAGTATGTAGTATTTGTTAAAAATATAATATAGGGTGTTCCAGTGCCTTTAATCTGCTGTATAAATCAGTGAAGTAATTAATAAATGCAAGTTTGTGTAATTTTAATTAATTCTCTGTAAATCCAAAAATCATGAAATTTATTGTGGCTCTGTTTGGTGATAAAACCTAGCTGTTGGTAAAGTTTGGTTACAATTGAAGTTAGTTTGGTCAATTAATGAATATATGTGAAATTAGGGATTAATAAAGTAAATAGAAAAATGAATTTAGGTTTGTTGTGTGAATTTTGGGTTGAATGAAGACCAAGGATCTTTCGCTGTGTGATCCTTGGCAGTTTGAGAACTTAGTGCTTGGTAGTAGTCATAAAGCTGTGTAGCGGCTTTCTGTGACCGTTATAAAGGTCAATAAAACAAAAGTAGGAAACATTACTTTTACCTTCTGTAGATCGTTTACAACTTTGCCGTGAAGGAAAGTTGTACTCAAGGTATTAATGGTTTACTTCCAAGCATTTCATTTGTTGCCTTCATGCCACGCTAAGCATACATCATTGCATACGTGTAGTGCCCGTTCCCGAGGGGGTCCAGGTCGAGACTACTACTGAGGAGGCCACTCCAGAAGTCATCCAAGGATTCGACATCTGCGGGACTGATCCCGACCCGACGCTGTACACGATCCAAGGCAAGCCCCGGTGCATTCAGCCCCTCTATTACAAAATATTTATAATTCGAGTTAATCTACTGCATAAGGTTGATAGGAGTTGATTGTCACCTATCCAGATGCATTGTCTCAAATAAATACCCTGAAACCTGATTTAAATAAAATGGTTTGAGAAATGCTTAGGCATGCTTAATGAACTTAGCTTTGCATAAAAGAAAAACTATTTTCTGTGCCATGACTATACTTATACTTTGATTGGTGAAGAACTTATTATCCGCTGGTCGATGTGTATTTGGGTTGGAGTCCCAATGCATGGTCGCTTTCGGAATAGTTTGGAACTGGTCGATGTCTTTGGAAACGTGTTTCGTTGGGTGGCCAGCTCATGGGGCGGCGTTCCCTATGTCTCACTCACCCAACAGGCACGATAATAAAAACTGTCGTGTAGTCTTGTACTTGGGTTAGAGTCCCAATGCAGGATTGACGGCAGGAAGGAAGTAGGGACCGTTCGTTGTAGGTCTGCTGTGATCATGATGAACAGCCTAGCCACATACCAATGCGGAAAGCCTAGAGTTCGGTGACGCTATTGCTGGAACCGACAACCACGCACTGGGAGTGGAGAGATGGCGAGAGTAACTTGTACCCACGTGGCCGGCGTGCCTGGATAAGAGTGGAGTACTGTGCTCTCGGGTGGCGCAGGACCGGTTCCGGGATAGCAAAGCCGTGACGACGGGTTGGTATATGTATGCCGGCGTGCTGCATATGCAGTGTGGTTAGAATCCCCAGCTGGGTACTTTCTGGATTCGAATCGACGTGCTCCTCGGTTATGGAGACTTGATCCTCACACTCTACACCGAAAAGTGGTTCTCAACTAGTTTATCTGAATGAATAAAGAAATTTGAAGAATGATGATATTTGAGATTGAATGTCAGAACTATAGTTGTGATTATGATATTGATAAAATAAAATATGGAACAGGATAGATTGTTTTTCTGCAAACTCCTCATCCTCTGCTAGCCTTACCCATAGCCTTGCATTCCTGAGTCTCATTTTACACCCTTAGTCGGGTAAGTCTTGCGGAGTACCCCAAGTACTCAGGGTTTGTTAACCCCGTTGCAGGAGGACCGCAGTCGGAGATCTGTCTTGCTCCATGTTGCGTGACCGTGGTCGAAGAAGAAAGCGGCGATGAGTGAAGTGGAACCCGTGGGCAGGGTTCGAGTTATCTTATCTAGTATTGTGTAACTATTCCACTGCTACTGTTATGTCCTCTGGTCTGTAATAACTATATTTGAATCCTATTTGAACAACCGGTTTGTAATCTAAATGTTATGTAATCTTCCGCACTGTTACTCTGACGTATTTTATTACGAAATGTTGTAATTCTGTGATGATTCTGCAATGGTGATCCTGTCGGAGAAAAGGGCGCTAATGTAGCCCGACAGACCTGTCTAGATCATTTGGGACACGGGCCCGGCTGTCAGAAGTCGTTAGTGACAATGACAGGTGCCGGTGGGCCAGGTGATTTAGCCGGTTCTGTTACAGTTGGTACCAGAGCATTCCATTGCTAATCATTATGGATTACTTTTCAAAAATTTCAAAATGTTTTGGATCATAAAAAGTTTAACCTATTATTTTGGGTCCACATTGCTTCTATCCTTATCTTGTTCAGTAGTTCTTGTCTTGTTCTATATTTTACCTTATGGGATTAAGGTAGCATGTGGAATGATATTATTATTAGCCCTATGTTAAAAGTTTATTTATGTATGTAGGTACCTTGCATGATTTAAATTCGTAAGTACGTACATGCATCATGATAATCACACCTGTTAATTAACTTCCTCCTTAAAGTGGGTTTTTTTTGGGATAGTTTACCAAACCTATTCTTGCTAACCTATTATATCTTAAAATTTCACTTACCTTCTCCAGATGGCCCGTTGCAAGCTCACAGCACGCAAGATGACCGGACCACGTGGCGTTCCACGCCACCAGTTGGCGCCACGCGCTGGCGAGGGCGGAGCTTCTGGGAGTCGCCCACCTCGTCGCAGCAGCGAGGAGCTTGAGGCTGAGGTTGGAAGGCTGCAGGATCTAGTCAGGCAGTGGGAGGAAGAATACAGAGTGGCACGTCTCAACCACTACCGTGACGTGAGGACCAATCGAGATCTGCGTCGAGAGATCGATCGCCTGACCAAGCAGAGGGATGAAGCTTGGGATCGTGAGGAGACGATCATGGACAGGATGCTCGAGGCGGAGCAGCGTGTTGGTCAGCTTGAGCTCTACAACAACGTCTTGCACGAGGAGGTGCATGAGCTCTATGGTGAGCTCCACCCTATTCCTGCACCGCAGGAGGAGGATCCTGAGTTGGGGGTTGTCCTCGGTCAGGAGGATGAGGACGCGGAGGACGTTGACGTGGAGGTCGAGCCGATCGAGGTCGTCGAGGCAGATGCCGAGGAGGACTTCGAGGAGATCGACGAGGACAGTGACGCTTCTGGCGCGTCTGGGATCGACGAGGACTAGGCCAGTGTGGCCTAGGGTTGTCGGCTAGTTGTTCTCTTTTGTCTGTAGTATAGGTGCTTGCCTAGAAAACCTTAGTTATGGGTTGTGGGTCTTGCCTGGATGCAAGCCATGTTGTGTGAACCTTGTAATATTGCTGTGTGCTGCTATGTTTGCTTAACTAATGTAAGACTCAAGTCGGGTTTGCTTATTAACAGATGGGAGACAACTCTGATAATGCAACTGGTGTTCCCCAACCACCTCAGTTTCCACCCACTCTGGCAGAGGCCATCGCTGCATTGACCAATGTTGCAGCGCTGTTAGCTCAGAATCAGCAAGACCGTGGTGGACGTCGTGGCCGCCGTGATAATGAGGATACCACCTATGTTGACTTCACTGACACCCGCCCACCGGTGTTCACTAAGGCTGATGAACCCTTAGAAGCCGATGATTGGCTCCGTACCATGGAGCAGAAGTTTAGCTTGATTCACTGTACCGAGGTCCAGAAACCTCTGTTTGCAGCCCAGCAGCTCCGTGGCCCAGCGACTACTTGGTATGCCAACCTTTTGGCTGCGCAGGATGCTGGACATCAACTTACCTGGCACGAGTTCCGTGAAGGTTTTCGTGCTCATTACATCCCTGCGGGTGTGATGAAGTTGAAGCTGGATCAGTTTCTGGCCCTGAAGCAGAATGAGTCCACTGTCGCTCAGTATCTTGGGCAGTTCAACCACTTGGCACAGTATGCACCTGAGCATACCAACACTGATTCTAAGAGGAGAGCCTGCTTTGTCAGAGGTCTGAATTTCAAGATTCAACGCAATCTGTCTAACAACCTCAAGTGCACTTTTCATGAGGCAGTGGATAGTGAAATAGCTTTTGAGGAAAGCGACCGTCAGCTCCAAGAGGAGAAGAAGAAGAGCAAAAGGTCTAGCTCTTCTGGCAGTCAGAAACGCCAGAAAGTTATCTATCATCCTACCCACCATAACCGTCCGTCATATCCCCATCAGCAGGTAGTTGTGCGCACTGCCGCTACCTCTCATACCTCTAATCAGCAAAACACCACTCAGCCGAATGCCCCTGGCGTTCGTATCAACACTCCACAGACCAACTATAATCATCCATGCTACAACTGTGGAAAGGTGGGACACTGGGCCCGTGATTGCCCTTTTCCGAAGCAGAACAACCAGAATGTGCAGAAAAGTCTTGGTGTTCCGCAACAGCAAGTTCAGCACCGTGGTCACCAGCAGCATGCTCAGAAGGGCAAGATTGTCAAGAAGGCAGGTCGGGTTTATTACACTCAGATCGAAGATATTCCTGCTGGAGAACCCGTCATGATGGGTAAGTTTCCTGTTGCTAGTCATTCTGCCGTTCTGCTATTTGATTCTGGTGCATCTCATTCGTTCATCAACCGTACATTTGTGGTTAAGCATGAAATACCTATTGGGGAAATAAAGGAAGATTTCCTTATACATTCGCCCGAGGGGCGTATAACTACTAAAGAGGTAGTTCAGGGAGTACCTATAGAGCTGGGAGGGCATAAATTCCCAACCACAAAGATAGTACTTAAGGATCAGGATATAGATGTGATATTAGGTATGAATTGGATGTATCAGCACAAGGCCTTGATTGATGTGTTGAATAGAACCATAAGAGTGAACATACCTAATAGTCAAACTCAACTTCTTATCCAACTTCCATTGCCCGTAAGAAAGATCGAAAAGACCGTGCAAAGGTTGTGTGCCACCGCAGTTGTAGAAGTATTGAAGATTCCAGTGGTCTGCGAATTTCCAGACGTATTCCCTGATGAGTTGCCTGGTTTGCCACCTGATCGAGATGTGGAATTTGCTATTGAGCTAAAACCTGGAACCGCACCTATATCTCGTAGAGCCTACAGAATGCCTCCCAAGGAATTGGCAGAGCTTAAAGTGCAGCTACAAGATTTGCTAGATAAGGGTTTCATCAGACCCAGCTCATCTCCTTGGGGTTGTCCTGCCATCTTTGTCAAGAAGAAAGACAAATCCCTCCGACTCTGTATTGATTACCGCCCACTCAACGAGGTCACCATCAAAAACAAATATCCTTTACCCCGTATTGACCTACTCTTTGACCAGCTGGCTGGAGCTAAGGTGTTTTCCAAGATTGACCTTAGGTCTGGCTACCACCAAATAAAGATCCGTCCCGAAGACATTCCAAAAACAGCTTTCACCACTAGATATGGCCTATATGAATACCTTGTCATGTCTTTGGGCCTAACCAATGCACCCGCCTATTTCATGTACCTCATGAATTCCGTCTTCATGCCTGAGCTCGACAAATTTGTTGTCGTATTCACTGATGACATCCTGATCTATTCTAAAACACCCGAAGAACATGCCAACCACCTCCGTATCGTCTTGAACCGTTTAAGAGAACATCAACTCTATGCCAAATTCAGCAAATGTGAGTTCTGGTTGGACCGAGTTCCATTTCTTGGGCATATCCTGACAGCGGAAGGTGTGTCCGTAGATCCATGTAAGGTGGAAGAAATCTTGAACTGGAAACCACCAACCACTGTGCACCAGGTTCGCAGTTTCATGGGAATGGCGGGATATTACCGCCGATTCATTCCGGATTTCTCAAGAATAGCTAAGCCTATAACCAACCTATTGAAGACTCAGGTCAAGTTTGTCTGGTCGCCAGAATGCGAGACAGCGTTTCAAACCTTGAAGAGATGTTTGACCACTGCACCAGTCCTTGCTCAGCCAGATATTGAAAAGCCGTTTGATGTGTACTGCGATGCGTCGGGTACTGGCCTTGGTTGTGTTTTGATGCAAGAGGGCCGAGTCATTGCTTATGCTTCACGACAACTCCGGCCTCATGAAGAGAATTATCCCACTCATGATCTTGAATTGGCAGCTGTGGTTCATGCATTGAAGATCTGGCGTCACTACTTGTTAGGCAGCACATGCAATGTCTACACCGATCACAAAAGCCTGAAATACATCTTTACACAAGAAGAATTAAATATGAGGCAACGAAGATGGCTTGAGTTGATAAAAGATTATGATATTGAAGTGCACTACCATCCTGGTAAAGCTAATGTGGTAGCCGACGCACTCAGTCGGAAGGCTCATTGTAATTGCTTAACTGTGAAGCCATATGATCTGTCGTTGTGTTACGGGTTAGAAAAATTGGGCATAGAAATAGTCCCTCAAGGCAGTTGGAACAATATCAGCATCAAACCCTCCATCCGTGATGAAATCGTGGCTGCTCAGAAAAATAGTAAAGGTATCAGGCACATCAAAGAGAAAATCCAAGCAGGGAAAGCAGATTGTTTCAGAATTGATGATGAAGGGATTGTATGGTTCAAGAATCGGCTTGTAGTTCCAAAAATTCCAGAGTTACGTGGCAAGATTCTTGACGAAGCTCATTTGACAAGATACTCTATTCATCCGGGAAGCAACAAAATGTACCAGGATTTGAAACAGAAGTTTTGGTGGACTAAGATGAAGATCGAGATTGCTCAGTATGTAGCAAAATGCGACACTTGTCAGAAAGTAAAAGCTGTACACATGAAGCCTGGTGGAGAGCTGCAACCATTACCTATTCCTGCATGGAAATGGGAAGACATCAGCATGGATCTCATTATGGGTCTCCCAACAACCTCTAGGGGTTTCAATTCCATCTGGGTTGTTGTGGACCGCCTCACTAAACAAGCTCATTTCTTACCTGTCAAGAAAATGTACAGGGCTCCGCACTACGCCAAGCTATACATAGAAAATCTGATGAAGCTACATGGAGTGCCCAAGACCATTGTCTCTGACCGAGGCACTCAGTTCATATCCCAATTTTGAAGATCCTTTCATAAATCATTGGGTACAAAACTCCTGCATAGCACAACCTATCATCCTCAGACTGACGGACAGACAGAGAGGATAAATCAGATACTTGAAGACATGTTAAGAGCCTGTGCACTCAATTACCCTGAGAAATGGGACGAGTGTTTGGCATTGGCCGAATTCTCGTACAACAACAGCTACCAAGAAAGTATAAAAATGGCTCCGTTTGAGGCAGTATATGGCCGCAGGTGTCGTACTCCATTGAATTGGTCCGAGGCTGGAGAAAGATGGTTCTATGGAGTTGATTTGGTCAATGAAGCTGAAGAGAAGGTTCGACTGATACAGGAAAATTTGAAAGTGGCACAGTCACGACAGAAAAGTTATGCCGATCAGCGGCGCAGACCTTTGACATTTCAGGTTGGAGACTATGTATATTTGAAAGTTTCGCCTATGAAAGGAGTTAACCGTTTTGGAGTCAAAGGCAAGTTAGCCCCGCGTTATATTGGACCGTTCTTAATCATAGGACGCGTGGGAAAGGTAGCTTACAAGCTTGAATTGCCAGAACATCTCTCGGAAGTACACAATGTGTTTCATGTTTCTCAGCTGAAGAAGTGTCTCCGAGTACCTGGACAAGTCATCGATGTTGAAGGAGTAGTACTTGAACCTGAATTGACCTACTCGGAGCAGCCAGTACGAGTTTTGGATATAAAGGACCGTGTTACTCGAAGGACCACGACCCGGTGGTACAAGATCCAATGGAGTGATCATTCTGAAGATGAAGCTACCTGGGAGTCTGAAGATTTCTTGGCAGAAAGCTTCCCCGAGTTCTATGCTACTCTATAAATGTAAACCTATTTTGTGTTATGCATGGCTTCGCATTGTCTCTTGTTTAAGCTTGAACTTGTTGTTGTTATTCTTTTCCATTACTTTGTTCCAATCTTGGTTATGTACCTAATCTCGGGACGAGATTTCTTTTAGGGGGGAAGGCTGTAATACCCCGGGTATTACGGATTTAATTAATCTGCCATGTCATCATATTTAAATTAATCATTTGCATATGATTGTGATTAGGTCCCTAGAGTGATTTGAATTTAATTAGTATTTGTTTGTAAAATTAAATTCCCAAATAAAGGTTTAAAAATTTACTTTTATTAGGACCAAAACCTAATTCAAAATCTAAAAGGAATTTTGAGATAGTCCCTTAATAAGAGTTTTAGATCTTTTAAAATGGAACAACTTTTATTTTTGGAGATTTCAAAGTTCTGTGGTGGAAATTCAAATTTATTTCAAAACAATGATTTAAAACTTAGTTTTGGATTGGCATTTCAAAAATTATTTGGAATCTGGCAAAACTTCCTAAATAGAAGTTGTAAAGCTCATTGAGTAGAACAACTTTTATTTTGGCAACTTTTCAAGTTGTTGAGAAAATTTAAAAGTAATTTTGAAAATACAGTTTAAAATTTAAAACCCTATTCTACCCCTTTTCTGTAGATTCAAAAATATTTCGAATTTGGATTTAGTTCCAAAATCAAAGTTGTTCAGAATTTCAAACCCTACAACTTTTGTTTTTGCAGTTTTTCATGTTTGTATGCAAAATCAGTCGAATTTGGTCAAAAACCGACAGCCCCTAGGGAATGAGTGCTACAGTACTTCGCTCCCTCTTCCTGTTCGCGAACAGAGCCGGCAGAGCGCCGTGCCGGGCGGGCGGCCGCGCGAGCCGTGCCGGCCGGGATCCTGCCCGGGCGCCAGTTCGGAGGAGGATCGGCGTGCGCCGCGACGCTCTGACCCTGTCCCCCTCTTCCCCGGCCTTCAAAAGGGCGACGAGGCCCTCACCCTCTCCATTTTCTCCCTCCCGGTCGCCATCGCCACCTCTCGGTCGCCGGCCAAATTCGCCGTCGTCACACCACCACCACCCTCTCCATCTCCCTGCTAGCTCGCCAACTCCCTTGCGCTTTGTTTGCCACCGTTGGCGAGGGTTGTAGTGGTCTGTAGGTGCCGGAGTGCTCGTCGCCATTCCTGCGGGTGGCCAGAGCGCCGCCGCAACCATCTCCGACGCGACGAGCGTGTTGGAGTGAGTTTCTTCTCCCTCGGTCTCGTGTCTCGAACTCTCTATCACTCGCTGTTTCTCATGCGCCTGGCAGTTGGGTCTCTGGCACTCTAGGATCGCCGGAACGCGGGGTCGCCGTCAGAGCCGAGCTGCCGGATCCGCCATCACCGTCAAGCCGCCCTCTCCAAGCCGTTGCTGCCTTCACCGACTCGCCCGTTGGCTTCGTGGTGAGCCACTGAGTCTTTCCCGTCCTCTCTCCCTTCCTCTATCCCTTTGTTTTGGCCGGCGCAGAGCCGCCGTGCCGTCGGCTTCCGCCATGGGCGAAATGCTCCTCACCGTGGGATGCTAGGCTAGAGCCTAACCTCTCGGGGGTGCTCGTTAGGAGTTAGGGTAGCCGTAGAGTCGCTCGGGTTCGTCGCTGGGGTCGCCGGCGGCGAGGGCCGTGCTAGCCGCGCGCGCGCGTGCGCGTGCACGGGAGCCGGCGGGAGGTAGGAGGAGGAGCTGACAGGCGGGGTCCGCCCGTCAGCGTCTCGCCTCGCGTGGCCGTGGGCCGCGTGCGCGCGGGAGCGGTGCGCGCGTGCGCTTGGGCCATGTTGGGCCGGCTCGGGCGCGAGCGCGGTCGGCTGGGCCGTCTCGGCCGAGTGGGCCGTTTTCATTTTTTCCAAAGGAATTTCAAATGCCTTTTCTATTTTAATTTATTTGAATAGTGCTGATGATTGTTATTTTCATATGAATTAATCTGTTGAATGGAAAAATGTGAGAATAATTGTGTATGCTCTCTGAAGTATGTAGTATTTGTTAAAAATATAATATAGGGTGTTCCAGTGCCTTTAATCTGCTGTATAAATCAGTGAAGTAATTAATAAATGCAAGTTTGTGTAATTTTAATTAATTCTCTGTAAATCCAAAAATCATGAAATTTATTGTGGCTCTGTTTGGTGATAAAACCTAGCTGTTGGTAAAGTTTGGTTGCAATTGAAGTTAGTTTGGTCAATTAATGAATATATGTGAAATTAGGGATTAATAAAGTAAATAGAAAAATGAATTTAGGTTTGTTGTGTGAATTTTGGGTTGAATGAAGACCAAGGATCTTTCGCTGTGTGATCCTTGGCAGTTTGAGAACTTAGTGCTTGGTAGTAGTCATAAAGCTGTGTAGCGGCTTTCTGTGACCGTTATAAAGGTCAATAAAACAAAAGTAGGAAACATTACTTTTACCTTCTGTAGATCGTTTACAACTTTGCCGTGAAGGAAAGTTGTACTCAAGGTATTAATGGTTTACTTCCAAGCATTTTATTTGTTGCCCTCATGCCACGCTAAGCATACATCATTGCATACGTGTAGTGCCCGTTCCCGAGGGGGTCCAGGTCGAGACTACTACTGAGGAGGCCACTCCAGAAGTCATCCAAGGATTCGACATCTGCGGGACTGATCCCGACCCGACGCTGTACACGATCCAAGGCAAGCCCCGGTGCATTCAGCCCCTCTATTACAAAATATTTATAATTCGAGTTAATCTACTGCATAAGGTTGATAGGAGTTGATTGTCACCTATCCAGATGCATTGTCTCAAATAAATACCCTGAAACCTGATTTAAATAAAATGGTTTGAGAAATGCTTAGGCATGCTTAATGAACTTAGCTTTGCATAAAAGAAAAACTATTTTCTGTGCCATGACTATACTTATATTTTGATTGGTGAAGAACTTATTATCCGCTGGTCGATGTGTATTTGGGTTGGAGTCCCAATGCATGGTCGCTTTCGGAATAGTTTAGAACTGGTCGATGTCTTTGGAAACGTGTTTCGTTGGGTGGCCAGCTCATGGGGCGGCGTTCCCTATGTCTCACTCACCCAACAGGCACGATAATAAAAACTGTCGTGTAGTCTTGTACTTGGGTTAGAGTCCCAATGCAGGATTGACGGCAGGAAGGAAGTAGGGACCGTTCGTTGTAGGTCTGCTGTGATCATGATGAACAGCCTAGCCACATACCAATGCGGAAAGCCTAGAGTTCGGTGACGCTATTGCTGGAACCGACAACCACGCACTGGGAGTGGAGAGATGGCGAGAGTAGCTTGTACCCACGTGGCCGGCGTGCCTGGATAAGAGTGGAGTACTGTGCTCTCGGGTGGCGCAGGACCGGTTCCGGGATAGCAAAGCCGTGACGACGGGTTGGTATATGTATGCCGGCGTGCTGCATATGCAGTGTGGTTAGAATCCCCAGCTGGGTACTTTCTGGATTCGAATCGACGTGCTCCTCGGTTATGGAGACTTGATCCTCACACTCTACACCGAAAAGTGGTTCTCAACTAGGTTATCTGAATGAATAAAGAAATTTGAAGAATGATGATATTTGGGATTGAATGTCGGAACTATAGTTGTGATTATGATATTGATAAAATAAAATATGGAACAGGATAGATTGCTTTTCTGCAAACTCCTCATCCTCTGCTAGCCTTACCCATAGCCTTGCATTCCTGAGTCTCATTTTACACCCTTAGTCGGGTAAGTCTTGCGGAGTACCCCAAGTACTCAGGGTTTGTTAACCCCGTTGCAGGAGGACCACAGTCGGAGATCTGTCTTGCTCCATGTTGCGTGACCGTGGTCGAAGAAGAAAGCGGCGATGAGTGAAGTGGAACCCGTGGGCAGGGTTCGAGTTATCTTATCTAGTATTGTGTAACTATTCCACTGCTACTGTTATGTCCTCTGGTCTGTAATAACTATATTTGAATCCTATTTGAACAACCGGTTTGTAATCTAAATGTTATGTAATCTCCCGCACTGTTACTCTGACGTATTTTATTACGAAATGTTGTAATCCTGTGATGATTCTGCAATGGTGATCCTGTCGGAGAAAAGGGCGCTAATGTAGCCCGACAGACCTGTCTAGATCATTTGGGACACGGGCCCGGCTGTCAGAAGTCGTTAGTGACAATGACAGGTGCCGGTGGGCCAGGTGATTTAGCCGGTTCTGTTACACAAGTCTCTGATCGGCGGAGACAATCACCAACTCTTCTCAACGATCCTCGCAGCTCTAAGCCGTTTAGGAGTCGGCAAACTCCAAGAGTAACAAGAGAATCCGTTGAGAAATCCAATCACCAAGTGCCTCTAGATGAACACACTCATGCAATGCAATTGATGCCCTCCAATATCACCAAATGATTATCACAATCAAGTGGAAGGTGTGAGAGAGGAGTGGAGAGGCTCACTAGCTTGTAGAGTCAATGAAAATGTGCAAGAGTTGTCTCACAAGCCGGCCACTCCACCTTTTATAGCCCCAACACAAAATCCAAACGTTACTCACAGTTTTCGGGAGCACCGGACGCGCAGTTAGTTCACATCGGACGCGTCCGGTGTATCGCCCAGTGACACGTGTACTAGCCGTTTGAATTTTGCCCGTTGCACGCCCAACCACCGGACGCGTCCGCCGTCACACCGGACGCGCGTATGCCAGTGTCCGGTGCGGTTTCAGAGAGGTTCTAGAGAGCACATTTGCTCACCGGACGCATCCGGTGCAGAGGAACCGGACGCTCTTCAGCGCCCGTCGCTCCAATGACTCTCTGCTGCGTGCTTAGTCAGATGCACCGAACACGTGAACACTGTTCACAGCGCGTCGGTGTTAAGTTACGTGCGTCCGGTGAAGAACTTCCCCAAACAGACCCGAGAGCATAGGGTTCACACCGACGAGTCCGGTGCTACCCCACCGGACACTCTCCGCGTCCGGTGCTCACAGCATAGCACAGTCTCAGTTAGGGTTAGCCACCGGACACCCGAGCCAGCGTCCGGTGCTCACGGCTTAACGTCCAGTGCCTGTTTCTCCATAGAGACATCACCGAAAATCGCCGAATCCTGCCTCGCAAGCTCGGTAGGAGGGAGAGATAACGCAAACCCCTCTTTAACCCTCAAACTTCACCCCGTTTCCAAATGTTCTAACACTCCAACGTGTCTCACACCTTAGTGCACATGTGTTAGCATTTTCAAAGTGTTTTTCACGGGTTTTGTTAGTGTCACTAGCATCTACATGCATATGCAACAAGTATGAACATCTAGTGGCACTTTGACAACCGTATTTCACGAACGAGTTCTCTCCTCTTGATAGTACGGCTGTCTATCCTAAATGTGATCACTCTCTCTATAGAGTCTTCATCACCAAAAGCAAAAGAGCTCATATTGGTTATACCTTTGCCTTAAGCTCTTTGCTTTTCTCCATCTTCCTTCACTTCTCTTGATGAAGCTTGTGGACACCTTTTGATGATGGACTTACACCATTTGCATGGATGTCGTCATTAGGGATTTCTCCTTTGTTGATAGGCTTACACCATTTGCATGGGCGCCGTCAATGTTCTACACTTGTGGCCTCCACCTGACCCGGTCCTTTGCTCCATCTTGATATTTGCTAATTAATCTCATGAAACACTTAGAGCAAATATTAGCAAACTAGCTTTCATCAATTATCAAAACCAAACATGGGCTTTCAGCGTCGGGGCTGTGAAAGTCTACATGTTCGAGCCAGGCCACAGCAAGGTCGCGGAGCTCATGCTGAGGAAGGAGGTCACCTGTAGTGTCCCCATCTTCATCATCCCTCTGCACTGCGACGGCCTGGTCCTGATCCTCTGCACAATGGGGCAGGTGTTCGTCTGCGACCCGACGATCAACGAGTTCATTGAGCTGCCGTCGATGAGGCATGTCGCATCGCCGGAGCACAAAGCAGCTCTTGCCCTTTAACCCTTGGAGCGGCATGTATAAGGGTTGACGTGACCTATTTTTCTATGGACATACCGCTTATGGGTCCTGACTAGAAACCTAGATTTCTTGCTTGCAGGTACTATGCCAACTTGCTTTGCTAAGCCTGCTCCATCATCCACTGAGAACCCCTAGTCCTCTCAAGTGGTCCTTGAGGAGCTCTCGGATGATCCTGCGATCCTCCTTCGCGGGCCAACGGTGGCTACCGCCCCTCCTCCAGCAGTGGCACCATCACCGCCCCAACCGGCGGTCGTCCCTTCCTCGTCTGCCCGGGATTTTCGCCTGACATACAATCGGCGTGCACTGGCGCCAATGTAGCAGCATGCACCACGGGGTTTGAGCATCCCGCATCATCGCCCAAGCAGCCACCTCCATTGCCGGCTGTGGTGCTGGCCCCTGCTGCAACGCCTCCCTAATCGCCACCTAGGGTGGTTACCCGGTCCCAGACAGGCACCGTTCGTCTGGTTTAGCGTTATGGCTTATCCACCACCCACTCGTTCGTCTCGCCGGTGCCGACATACTACAGGAGTGCCATGGCCGATCCACAGTGGCGGGCTGCCATGGCGAGCGAGTACAAGGCGCTCATCAACAACGGGACATTGCACCTCGTTCCTCACCCTCCTGGTGCCAACAATGTGACGGGCAAGTAGATCTTTAAACAACAAATTTCACTCTGATGGCTCCCTTGCCCGCCACAAGGCGCATTGGGTGGTCCACGGCTTCTCCCAATGCCACGGCATCGAGTACAATGAGACTTTTAGCCCCGTCCAAGCCGGCCACGATCCGCGTCATCCTCAGCATCGTCATATCGCGCTCCTAGCCGATCCACCAGGTTGATGTGAAGAATGACTTTCTTCATGGTCATTTGGAAGAGATCGTGTACTGCCAACAGCCTCAGGCTTTGTTGATCCTGCGCGACCTGATTATGTTTGTCTTCTGCACCGCCAAGCTGGCACGCAAGACGATAATCCGTTAGCCACAGTTCGGGGTTGGTTTCCCCCGAATACTTGGCTATGTTGGCCGACTGTCGGAACCGGGGCGGGAATCTGGCCCTTCGGATGGCCTCGCTGAAGACGCGAGGACCCAAGGGCTCGGGTGAGGGCTCGCGGTCCTCGTCCGAGTCGTATCGCCCGCCCCGATGGACATGGTAGCCTCGTGCGGCTCAATCGGTCTTTCGCCGACTGCGGGCTTGAAGGATGGCTCGGACGTCGATGTCCTTGCCAAGCCGTTGGTGAACCGACGGGGCCCTGGGGACCTCGGGATGCACCGAGGTCTCTCGCTCGTGGTGCGCCGCACTGCCACGTTGGTGACTTTCAGCGCCACGATGGTGTGACGCTGAACTCTCCGCCTGGAGGACGGCTGCGTCCTCCAGGAGATCCTTGTGCTCGTTCCTGAGCTGTCGTGCCTCCTCGGTAGAGGGCTCGGGCATGCTCCGGAGCAGCATTGCCGCCTCCGTGAGTTTGTGGCTTGCTCGTGGCAGGGCTCCTGGTGTCCCGGCTCCATCGTCGGTGATGATACGAGCCTGAACGTCCCGGGCCCGGCGACGAGCTGTTCCGCCGGTGCCTTGCTGCTCCTCGCGCTCGAGCGCGGCTCGCAGCTGGGTGAGGCGTAGGCGGTTTTCATCCATCTGTGCCTCCAGTTCTCGGAGCTGCTCTAGCTCCGGAGACCTGTGCGCGGGGCGAGATGTCCCAGCCCCCGGGTCCTGCGGCGGAGCTGACCGTGCAGGCCGCGGAGTCACCGGAGGCGGGGTGTGTTGCTGAAGCTGTGGCTGGAGCAGGAGAAGGTGCTTCGTTGTCGTCCCCCGAATAGACGTCCTCCACCCGTCCGTCTTCGGGGTGCACCAAGTGGTAGCATTCCCGAGCGGGGTCGACGTAGGACTGGTCGGAGTCGGTGACGATGCTCGGGGCGTCCTCCCACGAGTCGTCGGGATGGACGGTGAAGTTCACGTTCGCCCAGAACTCGTCGTCGTCGCCGCTGAGGCCCCGCCATGATGGTGAGGTCCAACCGCGATGATCCCACTCCTCCGAGTATTCTCGGGGAGTGAGACTGTCAATGGAGTCCGTCTCCCTCCCGCCGTACGCCCTGGGACTGCTCTCGGGAGAAGACGGTGGGGAAGCTATGTGGTCGCCCACGAGGTCGTCTAGACGCTCTAGGTGATGGACAGGTGTCTCCACCAAGTTGCGCAACAGAGCACGGACTGCGCAGATGTGGGCGTCCATGGCGCTTTGGAGCCTAAAGAGAGATGACGACGCCGTCTCCCTCCCCCAATGAGGGCGGAGAGAGAGACCTGTCGACGCCGCGATCCCGCCTTCGACCGGCCTCCGGGCGGTTGGCAGGTGTGCGGTCGCCGGCGCCGGAGATGTCGGGGCGGCGGCCGGTGCCGAGTCGGCGTCCCCTGCTAGGGGCACCTGGTTGGCCACGCCTTCCACGACCAGGGGCACGTTGGCGCGGTTGCGCCTCCTCCTCCTGTCCGCCGGGAAGCGCGGCTTGCGGCGTTCCCCTCATCCTCTGGGACGGACGGAAGCGTCACCGTGGTCCCTTCCCCGGCCGCCTGATGGGTCGGAGTCAGGATGATGATGGTGCGAGGCTCGGGCGCGGGTTCATCTCAAGCCCTTGGCCGGTGGCCACGAACTCGAGACTCCCGAACTGGAGCACCACGCCAGCAGGAAGCGTCATGGAGCTGTCAGCCATCCGGAACCTGAGTCAACACACAAAAACCCCCTACCTGGCGCGCCAACTGTCGGTGCTAGTTTTAGCGGGTGCTAACACCAGCTAGTGAATTTGTGCTTTGCGGTTGAGGCTCCGGGTGGTGTGCAAGGAGGAACACAGGGTTTATACTGGTTCAGGCCAAGAGGGCCCTACGTCCAATGGAGAGGAGAGTCGTGTTGCCTTGCACCGAGGTGCTTGTAGTAAGGGTTACAAACTAGGCGAGAGGGGGAAGTGCTCACAAGTCTCTTGTGAGTGTCTAAGTGTGTACAGTTTGTTTGTTGTTGTGTGTGGTGTGGAGTGGAGCGTGTGAGAATGAGTCTCTCTCCCTAAGGCTGGCCTCTGCTCTCCCTTTTATAGTCACAAGAGAGGAGGCAGGGCAGCGCGTACATTGTCATGCATGTTACACTGGGGAGTTGTTGTCACTGTTAGACTGTCGTCAGCTATGGTCTTGTCTCCGTGTCTCAGGGGTATGGCCGTAGTGGTTCGTACGATCTTGGTGAGTTCCAAGGCGGCAATAGTCGCCGGGATTACGGCATGGCGTAGTGTCACACCTAATGGCCGTTTACCTGCACGATGTGACAAGAGGGTGAGTCACCTCGGGACGTTGTCTCCCGAGGCTTGGGACTCCTGGAGGCGTGATGGAACGGAGCAGGGCGACACCTTTCCTCGGGCGTATTTCCGGCTTTCGGTCAGTGTTTTCGGAGGGTTTGGTGGGCCCGGATGGAAGGCGTGCTCGTCCTTTTGATCGGACAGTGCAGTAGGTGTCTTTCCCGTTCTTGCGTAGCCCGTTCGTCAGGCGCTTGGACTATCGTAGTCGTAGTTGGTAGATCCCGTCGGAAAATGGGACGGAGCACCGTAGACCATACTGAGGAGAGGATGGCCGTAGTGGGACCATCAAATCCGTCGCCAGGGAAATCCTGACAGGTGATATGGCCGTCGTGTGCGTGCGAAGCACAGTTACATCGAGAATCTTGCCTGACGAGACAGTGGTTGTAAAATGGTCAGAGAGGTCTCTTGTGGTCCAAGATTGCTCCGCTGACGTCAACTGTGCATTGGATGGTTTAGAAAGGTTGCGCCCGAGGGCGATGGGGGAGCTCGGGCGAATCGGAGAATCGGCGCCCGAGGGTGCCGCTTTCCCGAGCTCTCTCGGGGAGGCTCGGGCGAATCGGAAAATTGGCGCCCGAGGGTGCCGCTTTCCCGAGCTCTCTCGGGGAGGCTCGGGCGAATCGGAAATTTGGCGCCCGAGGGTGCCGCTTTCCCGAGCTCTCTCGGGGAGGCTCGGGCGAATTGGAAAATTGGCGCCCGAGGGTCCCGCTTTCCCGAGGGTAGGCTGGTGTTGATGCAGCGCCGTCATGGGCCTCCGTAGGCACGGCCTTCATGGGCTTCCACAGGTTTTGCCTGGGCTAGGCCGTGTTGGGAATATGTGTTTTTGCATCGAAGTTGGGTACCACATACTTTGGTACCGACGATAAGTGAATTGTAATAGCTCCATAGAACTTTGCATGAACTATGACAAATCAAAAAAGGGTTCGAGTAATTCCCTTGCTCTAGATAAACATAGTTTTCACCTTTTATTCTCCCATTCTCTAGGTCACAGGTGCATTGATCCTCTGCCAAACTGTGTCAGGGAAACCTTGAGGGGTGAAGCTAACACTAATATTACCCGCACAACGTTCTCAAACACATCAAAGAAACACAGAGGATTGTATGATAAAATCTCATTTTAGTAGTATAAAAAAAACTGTTCATCATGGTGCATTGACACCAACAGGGGAAATCAATGGTCCGTGCAATTCATCTTCTATTTCATTACTTTTCTGCTCGGGCATTTTGACCAACCTCTCGGTCTTAGTAGCAAGGCAAAGCTCGTGGCACTTTGGACGAGTCACGAAAAGGCTATATTAAAATGTCTTTAATTATATACTATACTTCAAAACAGGATACACATAAGGTCAGTTTCAGTGACGGGTTTTATTTCATGATCACTAAGACTGCCACATGAGCTTAGATTTAGATTGAGAAGTGAAATTGGCTCTCAGTGGAGAGTTTCATTTCACAATTTCATAGACAAGTGATAGCAATTAATATATGTATGGTGGTGTGATCCTTTGTGCCATATATAGCTAAACTAAACATAGTCACTTTGATAGTACAATAACTAAATAAATAATATATCAAATAATTCCCCTCACCCTGCATGCGAAGCATTGACAGTGGGCCAACATCAGCAGAGCCTCTGGCACCGGCTGCCTTTGCTTCTTTGCTGCAGGATGGTGGGGCTGGGGTAGTGGGATTGGATGCAGCAGAAGAAGCGAAACAGGTGGTGAATGGCGGGAGGCAGCACGGAGCGAAGCAGGAGGAGGCGTCCGGCGCAGGGAATCCCCGAAACCACCTGAGAATGAAACGATTTCACCACAGTGCAGGTTTCATCTGGTTTCAATATATTGATAACTATGACAGATGGGTTTCATCTAGATAAAATTCTATTGTACTCTCTCCTCATAAATACCTTGCCACATATGTAAATTTGCTGATGTGTCATAGCATTAATAGAAAATGAAACTAAAATGAAACCTTCACTGAGACTGACCTAACAAAAAAGGCACACACAAGTTGTTGAGAGAATAATTTGAGACCAAAACCCTTTTACCTAGTTTGGAACACATAACCATCGTTTCTGCATAATATTTGCAGTATTCTTGCACTCCAAATCGATCGATAGCCTCACCTACTCCCTCCACCCATTAATATAGGAACATATATGGTGCTCAAATTTTGTTCACACAAACATAAGGATACTCCCTTCGTCCCTAAAAAAGTAACGTTCTCGCTTCCCGAAAAATATCTTTGACTAAATTTATATTAAAAAATATTAATATTTATAATACATAATTAGTATCATTGAATAAATCTTTTAATCTAGTTTTTTAACAAATTTATTTGGAGATGTAAATGTTGTACGTATTTTCTACAAATCTAATTAAACTTGTGGCACAAACACCCAAAACGTTAATAGTTTAGGGACGGAGGGAGTATGTCCGAGTACCAAATAAAGAGGTAGCCAAAAAAAAAAAAAAAAAGAAACACCCCATCAATTGCGCAAATCATGAGCTGACCCAACTGCTTTAATGGTATACCTAAAAGACTTAACTTGTGTCCCTTCTTAATCAATTAGGCATTATTTCTACAATAAGTATGTAAGTACGTGTCATCTACATTAGCGAGCCACACGTTTAAGACGGAGAATTTTAAAAGGCGTAAGCATAGTTTAACACATATATTTGAAGTAAATAATTGTCCCTCTAATTTTCAATCTAATAAGTCACTTATGATCCCGTAGTAAGATATCCTTGTACAATAAATGATTACTTTTTTGTGAGCTTTGGAAGATGTTTTATATATACACTACGTATACTACGCAGGGATCACACGATTTGGCATCATAGTTTAATGCACTAAGACGACGCAAACACAAGCATCGTGCTCATCCAAGCTGCACACTCCTCCCACCTGTAGTAGTACACCGTGTTCACCCAAACGCACAAGAGCAAAAACGAAGCGCCCCACCACACACCACAGCGGGGGGGATTTTGTGGCGGTGCGTAGCTCAGCACAGCAGTGGGCACCACGCTACGGCCGCCGCTGGGAAAGAAAAGCTAGCACCGCGACGACTCCGCGAGCACACAAGGGCGGCAAGCGACTTGGCGCGAGCGAGCAAACTCAGCAAAGCAAGCCGTTGCCCTACTGACCTGAGCAGGCGACCCCTCCTCCACCGGTTTTGAATTTGAAAAACTCGCAGCACCCTTCCCTCCACCACCGCCCCCCGCCTTGGCGCGGTTGCGGCCGCCGGCCGCCGTACGTGGTGTGGACCGGACACGACGAGGCCGACCTGCACCCTCGCTCAAACCGCACGCACCCGGGTCCGCCCGTCCCGCACCCGCACCCGCACCCGTCCACGAGCGCGAACGAAGCCGAACGGACGGTCCAGGCAAGCCAGAGCCATCCCAACCAACGGCCACCACGCGGCCACGTCCCACCGCACGTACGGGTCGCACCGCACCGCACCGCCACGACCCGCACCCGGGAAGGGCGACGCGCGGCGCGAGCCAGGCCGTGGTGCGTGCGACGTGCCTGCGCTGGGTGCCCCTTGCACACACGCACTTGCCTTCCTCGTGCACTCTCTCGCTGCCTGCCTGCCTGCGCTGCGCTGGTGTCCAGTGCTTCTCCTCCCCTTCCCCTTCCGCTTCCTCCATCCATCATCAATTCATCATCTCCACCTCTTCCCCCAACTCCCTCTTCCTCCTCGCCGCCGCCACTTGCCGTAGGGTTTGCGAGCGCGTCCCATCCCAATCGCTCGCCTCCGTCGCGAGATCGGCGGCTGCCGTCCCAGATTCGCCTCACCGCCCACCATTCGACACGCGAAGGAGGATGCCTCGGTAGGACCTACGCACGCGCGTGCTAGGGTTCTCGCGACCGGGATAGGGGGCCCATGGACGCCGCCGCGGGGCCGGGGCCACGGGACGATCCCGATCGGGCGCCGCTGGACCCCGCCGCCGCCGCCTCCTCCTCCCCCGAGGAGGTGATGCCCGCTGGTGCCGTGAAGACGGAGACCGCCGCCGGTGGGGCGGAAGCGCCTGCTGCGGCCGGTGAGGCAGAGCCGGGTGGAGGCGGCGCGGTCGCGGAGGCCTTGGCGGCCGAGCCCACGGCGGAGGCTAACGAAGGCGCCGCCGCCGCCGCCGCTGCTTCTGCATCCGGCGAAGATCGCCCCGCGGCGCGTGAGGCGGATGGGGACGACGGCGGCGCGGGTGAAGGCCAGCGGACTGATGTGCTCGCGGCGACTGAGGTGGCTCAGGACGGCATTGCGGGGGGAGTGCGAGATGTGGATCCCGTGGTGTCGAAGGCGAAGATGGAGGAGGTGGACGAGGGTGGCGGCGACGCAAGCAACCAGAAGCAGCGCTCTCCGTCGTCCTGTTCGCCCAGCAAGGTGGATGTGGGGAGCGATCCGCTGGCAGCGCGAGATTTGGCTCCTGTGTCGTCTGAAATGGAGGTGGAGGTTGATGGCGGCGGCCGTGCTCGGGAACAAGAGTGCGCGGGAGCGGCCGGGGCGTCTGAACTGAAGGTGGAGGTGGATGGTAGCCGTGCTCGGGAACCAGAGTGCGCGGGAGTGGCTGGGGTGTCTGAACTGAAGATGGAGGCTCGAGAACAAGATTGCGCGGGAGCGGCTGTGGCAGGAGAGGTTAAGATGGAGGAAACTGATGGAGGAGTGGTGAGCCAAGGGCTTGCTGCCACATCTGCTGGGGTGCGCGCCAAGGAGGCCGGGGACTGCTTGATCGGCCGTTACATCGGCCGCCACGCGCCGGGGCATGCGAGCGTCCTTATTGGGAAGGTCGCGTCCTATGATAGCACAGCTTGCGTGTACAGCGTGGTGTTTGAGGATGGACACGCGGAGGATTTGGCGCTTCCTCAGCTCCACGAGTTCCTCATACCCGACGAGAATGGCGTGTTAGGCATGAAGGTGAGCTGCAGGAAGAGGAAGCTAGACCTTCTGGTTTTGTCAGGGGAGTGCCTCGGAGGTGAACGAGCCAGCAAGTACTAGGCAGAGGGTTGATGGATGCGAGATGTCTGCCAACCCTGATGAGATGCAGCATAGTGGGTCTGGCTCGGATATGTCTGAGGATATCGAATCTTCGAGTAATTCATCTGATTTCACTAAAGAAGAGCAATCTGAGCTGTGCCCTCCTGTACAGGCTGTGGAGTTGCCCCCGTCATCGGGAGACATCCCTGTGCCAGAAGATTCCATAAGCTATCTCTTTTCCGTTTATAACTTCCTGCGATCCTTCAGCGTTCAGCTGTTCCTTAGTCCGTTTGGGCTGGATGATTTTGTTGCAGCCATTAATTGCGCTGTTCAGAATAACTTGTTGGATGCCGTGCATGTCTCGCTACTGCGGGCACTGAAGCGGCATCTTGAATCTAAATCTGCTGAAGGATCTCGGATGGCTTCAAATTGCTTGAAGTATATATACTCTATCAACCCCCTTCAACTGCAATAGCTATTTAGTAGGTGTTGCATTTATTTTTTTACTTAAAATTCTGACAACATTTTTGCTTTCCTTGAACTGTATACAGGTATCTGGATTGGACATTACTAGATGCATTGACTTGGCCAACTTTCTTACTAGAGTACCTGTATGTGACGGGGTGCATTAAGAATCTAGGGGGGCAGAGTTTTGCTAGGAACCTCCTAGCTGCCGAATACTATAAACTTCCTGTTGCCTCGAAGCTGATGGCGCTGCAAATACTCTGTGACCATGTCCTTGAATCTGAAGAATTCAAAACTGTACTGGAAGATCGAGTTGGCTACAATGAGGAGATGGAATATGAGATAGGTTCTAACACTTTTTTGGAAGCTGGTTCAAGAGCAGTCTCGACTAGAGCCTCAAAGGCCTCAGCTTACAAAGGGATGAATGATTTACAGAACTTTGAAACTGCCCCAAATGTAACAAATTCAGATGTTGTTGTAGCACATGTTTCTCAGGATGGCAATAGTGATGATTGCCGAATTTGTGGAATGGATGGGACTTTGGTATGCTGTGATGGCTGCCCATGGGCGTATCATTCGAGATGTATTGGTCAAAACAAAGCTTTCCTTCCCCATGGAGACTGGTTCTGTCCAGAATGTGTGGTCAACAAGCTTGGACCAACTTCATCAAGAATTGAACGTGGTGCAAGAGGAGCTCAGATTTTTGGCGTTGATATGTGTGGGAGGCTATTCTTAGGAACCTGCAACTATTTATTGGTGTAAGTTCTTACATATTAATCATACAATATGTCTACTAAAGATTTGTTTTGCATGACCAGCTATTGTTTGTCCTATACTCCCTTTAATGCTTTGTTCCATCAAATACTGCAGTATTGAAACATGTTCAGATGTTGAGTCTTATGCAAGATATTACAATCATTATGACGTTGTCAAGGTCCTCCAGAGACTTGCTTCATCAGATGCATATGTGGATATATGCAGGCAAATAATGGAATACTGGAACATTTTAGTCGGTGTAGTTCAGAGTGAGAGGTCAACAATATTGAAAGAAGTTGGTACCAGACATACTCCACAATCCAGTATGTCGAGTTTTACTCCAACAAAGTCAGAAGATGGAAGTGGCTGGACAACTTCAAAAGATGGTGGGGACAGTAAAACAGTAGTAGTTCCTCAAACAAATGCACAACAGAAATTTGTCGCTAATCAGTATACCGTGTACTCTGCTGAACAACTGGAGAAACAAAAATGCATGTCAAGCTTAGGTGTCGTCACCGAGAAGAATGTTGAAGTTTGCAAGGAAGCTCTGTCAGCTCAGAACAACATACATACTGCACCTAGAAATGGAGCTTCTGGACCATTTGTGGCATCCTCCATTTCTCATCAGAATGGATCCCTTGGAACGGGTATGTCTAACATAGCACAACCACAGCCAGCTCATAGTATATATCGTCCAGACTTATCCACTGTTTCCACAAAGGCAGAATCATTTCATCCGTCTTTGCAAGGTAAACACCAGGCAGCAAAATTGTCTTCTTTTAAACCACAAGCGTACATGAATCTCTACAATCATGGCAACATTGCAGCATCTGCTGCTGCCAATCTAGCTGTTATTGCATCCGATGAAGGTAAGGTTTCCGCATCCCAACTGACCACAAAACCAAAGAAGAAAGTGGCTGCAGACAATGCTCTACAGCTGAAAGCATTTTCCTCAGCAGTCCAACAATTTGTTTGGCCGAGTTCTGAAAAGAAGCTTATTGAAGGTCCAAGAGATAGATGTGGTTGGTGCCTTGCTTGCAGAAGTTCAGCAAGTGGAAACAAAAAGGCTTGTTTTCTTAACATGACCACGACAAATGCTGCTAAAAGTTCTGCTCGAGTTCTTAGCACCATGCGTGTAATAAAAAATTCTGACAGCCATTTCCCCAGTATTGCTGCTTATTTAGCCAACATGGAGGAAAGTTTGCGTGGCCTGTTGGTTGGTTCACTACAAGATGTGCAGCAGAGAGAACGGTGGCGTAAACAACTAGAAGAAGCTTCCAACTGCAGAACTGTAATACCCCTCTTGCTTGAGGTGAGTTACAGGATTTTCTTTTTGGCATCCTTTGGTACCTCTGAATGTTCTACAACTAAGCTATGATAAGCATATCGCTGTGAATGCCGGCAGTGTTATGGTGGCATCAAATAGAATAATATTTTTCAGTTTCTTACTTTCTTATGCAGCCTGAGCTATGTACATAATATCCATGCTTGCATTTTATTTAATAAATGAAATTAACTCTAATTTTGGAACCTAACAATTGTTCCAATAAATCATTGATATTTGATTCAAAGAAATAGCTGGCGAGATGCTTTGTGAAATAAATAGTTCAGGGCTAAACTTGTTTCACTTTGAACTGGTATATGCATATATTTTCATTTCTTAACAGTTTATGCCACAGTAAGTTTTGCTTTGAGCAAAACCATGTGAAATGAATCTTTTCTGAGACTTCGTGGGTTTCAATCAAATTATATGAGGCACCGTGAAGATTTTATTAGATTTGTTATGGTTTCATGATGTAACCTTGTGTTGAAACCTGGGTTTCAATCAAATTATATGAGGCACCGTGAAGATTTTATTAGATTTGTTATGGTTTCATGATGTAACCTTGTGTTGAAACCTACTTGTCAACCCTAGTGCAAAGGGAAACAAAGAGTACTGTACCTGGTGTGAAAAACAACTTACTCGAAAGAAAATTCTCCTAATAGAGCCACTGCGTCACTGTACAAGATACAAGAGAGATTAGAAAAGTTGCATTGTAATGCCGCCTTGTGCTTCACTGGCACAACTCTGGTATGATTACAAGTACTAGATGATGTCTTTTGTAGGCAATCAAAAGAGTTTAGATATATATAGTACTCCCAAGTTGTTTTGACTTTTAGATACATATCTTTTGCTACGTATCTAGATATACATTATGTCTAGATACATAGTAAAAACATTTAAGTTAAACAATGTATCCAGAAAAGTCCGAACGACTTTCATTTTGGAATGGAGGGAGTAGCATATTAATGTGATAATATTGCGTACTAATTGCTTTTGGAGAATCAAGTTAGATATGCAATAGATGGTATTGAAAAAAGATAAATAGCCTAGCTGAAGAAGGTTATTGCCCTAAATAGTAGTGAGAAACGAATTCAATTGTTGTATTAAAAATTGTTGCATATTATATGCAGTTGGAAAGCAATATCCGTGGAGTAGCATTTTCTGCAAGCTGGTTGAAGCCAATAGACGATTGGCCTGTGGAATCTCCTGGTCCATCGATGGGAGCATCTCGCCCTGCACAATACCAAAAACGTGGGGCTGGTGGAAGGCGTGGCAGAAGACGTTTGTTGGCATCTGAATCTGGTACCTCTACTGACGATGACAACAGCTGGACTTGGTGGACTGGTGGAAATATAACAAAACGTACCTTGCAGAGGGGGCCTCTTCTACATTCAACCATAAGAAAGGCTGCTCGCCAAGGTAATTACATGTTTTAACTATTAGAAGTCTTATTTGATCCTCTATCAGTATCCAGGACATGAACAAGTTGCCATGTTTTTGTCACCTAATAGGTGGCAAAAAAAGGATCGCAGGTTTATCTTACCATGAAAGTTCCAATTTTCCAAGACGATCTCGGCAATTTTTCTGGAGAGCATGTGTTGGACTCAGCCAGACTTCATCTCAACTTGCTCTGCAGGTTTGCACTTCTTTCCTGATGTTGCAAAGAACCTAACTTGGCACAAACCTAATAATCATTTCTCTCAGGTTAGATATCTTGATGCCCACGTCAGATGGAAGGAGTTCATCCCTCCAGATCAAATTCCTTCAGATGGAAAAAGTTCTGATGCTGACTTTTCTGCACTCAGAAATGCTGTACTCTGTGATAAAAAAATAATCGACAATAAGATAAGATATGCACTTAAGTTTCCCAACCAAAAGCATCTTCCTGTCCGTCTGACAAAAAATATCTTGGAAGCAGAAGAAAGTGATCAGGATGAAAGTAGAAAATTGTGGTTTTCTGAAAACCATGTGCCACTGTACATGTTACGAGAATTTGAGCAGCATGCTGAGGCTAGCTCCTTGCCTACTCCAGGAATTCTGGACTCTAACTGTTTTACCAATCTATACCCAAGGCGAGTAAAAGCATATCAAGGAGATGTCTTTTCTTATCTCTTCCACAAGGGAGAAGTCTATCCCTGCACCTCATGCAAGAAGGATGTTCTCTACAGGTTTTTCTACGTTGCCTCATACTGACTAATAATTATACAATTATTCTTTTGAGATACTGACTTTTTTCTATTTTGATTGGTCACATGCAGGGATATTGTTAAATGCAGCTCTTGTCAAGGTATGGATATATGCCGTACCCTTTAGATTATCTGTTTCTCAATTTTTTTTTTCCGTGCAATATCCATGAATATATTTGATCAATTTTTGATATTTCGAATACTTTAGTCACAATGTTGCTATCTAAAAATAATTGTCAGGTAATTGTCACAAAGAGTGTACATCAAGATCTGTTGTTAGCAAAGCAGGCAGTACTACTTCCAGTTTGATATGCAAGTTATGCCTCCAGAAGCAGAATCTTATGCTCACTAGTTTCAATACAAATGCAACTTATATCCAGCACCAACAGAAGAGTAATGGCCAACAGCCAGTGGCCGCTCCCAGAACTGTATTTAAGGTTAGTTCTTCCCATTCTGCTGAACCTGCCCCCAAAGTTGAAGCCGAGCCAGTCACAAAGGTTGAAGCACAACCAGTTGGAAAGGTGGAAGCTACAACCCAGCCAGTTGTGAATGTGAAAGCCCAGCCACTCGTGAAGGTGGAAGCCCAGCCACTCACTAAAGTGGCAACTCAGAATATCACTGGTGTCCAAAAGACCAAAGCTAAAAAGTCAAAGTCAGAAAAACCAACGAAGGCTAAAAAGGTTCAACCGATCACCTATTTTGGTCTCATATGGAAGAAAAATAAGAATGACAAGGATGATGGAAGTGAGTTCAGGGCGAATAATGTAATCCTTAAAAGCAAGGATGGTATAGGTTCGTCAATAAAACCAAAATGTTGCCTATGTGGCAAAGCTTATTCTCCGGATTTCCTGTATGTACGCTGTGAGAAGTGCGCAAGTAAGTTTATTTAGCATTGCTGTAGCTTAGAGCATTATCTTTTTTGTGTGATGTTTCAGTTCTTTTTTTTAACATCTCGAATCTCCCTGCTTACAGATTGGTTTCATGGCGATTCCTTGCAACTTGATGAAGATAGGCTTGGTGAGTTGGTTGGATACCGATGCTGTAGGTGCCGAAGGAGAGCCATACCCCCATGTCCTCATTCAGATAATTATGTAAAGCCTGAACCAGAATTTAGTGAGCAAACAGTTGCAACGTCATCGCTGTCAACTATGCTATCTAGTGAGGAGACTTTTGCTTTGGCAGATCAGGACCCACTGCTTGCTTCATATGGAATAGTTGAACCAATTGGGGAAGAAACAAGGGATGTTAATTTATCAGCTAACACAGCAAGCATTGCCCCAGGAAGTAATCAGAAGCTGTCTATAAGAAGAGCACAAACTAAAATTTCTGAATACCTTGATCAAGCTGGTAAACCTGTGAACGAGTATTGTATCCAGAATACACCTTCAGTCAATGGAAACATTAATTTCAGCCATATGAATGAAATTTCTTTCTCGGAGGCTGACAGCGTGGATGCTTCAGAACTATTGGGGTGGGATTTTTCCAAAGGAACTGCATACGCTGCCCCTCCTGATTTCACTTCTAACCACCAGCAGAATGACACTAGTTGTGGCAGCTTTGTGATGGATGAGTATGAGCCCCAAACTTATTTCTCGTTCACTGAGCTGCTTGAAGCTGAAGACACGCAGCTTGACAATGCGTTTGGGATCGCTACTGGTCTGCAAGATGATGTTAATGGCACCGGAAGCTTTGTTCATCAAGGAGTTGGTTTTGATGATATGTCTTTCATGGTAGAAGATGCGGCTTCAAACATGAACATCCCAACAAATGGTCCCACACCTGAAGAGGTAGCATGCCAAAACTGCATGAATACTCAGCCGCCACCTGATCTACTATGTTCTGTCTGTGGCCTGCGCATACACCGGCATTGCTCACCATGGGACCGAGTAGAGCCTGTTGGGAGCGGCAACTGGAGTTGTGGTGGTTGCCGCAAATGGCAATGATAGACTTCTGAACTTCATTGCCTCTGTTTAGAGTGGCGACTGCCAGTTTTGATGGCAGGTAAATCTACCGATATTCCATTTAGATACTTATCGGATTTCTTGTTATCAGTCTCTTGGTTTATAGTTACTGAGCATGCTTTCTGTTTAGGTGGAAGGTACAAGTCTGAAGAGAGCCATCCTCCATGAATCTGGATGGAAATTCTCCGAGCTGTTGTCATGCGATGCTACTGATTTCTTGGATCATTTGATTATTTGACCTAATTATAACCATCATACAGTTAGAGTAGCAATTACTGCTGGGAGTTTATACTGTACATACTAAAAGGATGGGTCAATGATGACCATTTTCCATTCTGTAGGCTGTTTTTTTTTTTTTTTGGGGGGGGGGGGGGGGGGGGGGGGGTGGCGCGGAGTTTAGAGCTAGGATCCTGTTAGCACATAGCAGCATGGTATATGGGTCGTCTTAAGAATGTAACTGTATTAACCGTGGGTTCTCTCTTCTCTACTTTTGCGATAGAAGTCTCTTGGTCAAGAGTGGCCATTTCTATGCCTTGGAGTTATTTTTCCCATTGTTCTCAGTATTCAGTATTTTAAAAAAATGCTTATTATTGTGTTTGCCTAGGTAAACTAATAATTACATGGCATGCAATTTAGTTCCTATCTTTAGCTATCTATTTCAAAAAAATCTTTATAGTTCCCAACATATGAATTATATATTATAAAAGGATTTCTTATAGTGACTTTGAAAATAATCTCGTGCCATGAACCTATATAAGTTTTTTAAACCGATGGCAACAAAATGAACAAAGTACTGAGTAATAATGTCAGTCTACTGCTAAGCTGTAGTCCCTCCATTTCAGATATTTTTTTTTTAAAAAAATGCATTGCTTTTAATATGTAACTAGATATAATATATATCTTTTTTTGATCTTTTTTTGATCTCTAGATATAATATATATCTAAGTGTATAGCACAAATTATGTATTTAGAAATAGCAAAACGTCTTAAAATTGGAGGGTGTAAAGCATCTCACAACAGTTTGCTAATTTTTTTTTTTTTCAAATGTTGTTATTTGCCAACCCCAAAAATAATATAGCGAGGAAAAAAAAAGATCATATCTCCAACAGTTTAGCATCCTTCTCGAAAAGCCAAAATGCCGTCTCCGTCCTCGCAGCCAGGCACTGCAGGTCATCAACATCCTGACGCCGCCATCGCTGCCGTTCCAGTGGTGGTCTCCGTGTTTGCTCAAGCCCCGTGGAGTTGCCGAAGCAGCAGAAAGCACCTCTCCAGCAGCTCCCACCGGACGTGGACGCTGACCTTGGACGCGACGCAGAGCTTCGAAGCGCCGCAGGTGGCCTCGAGCCCGGCGAGGTCGGCGGCGGCGAGCCCGCCCGGGAGCTCCTCGATGGAGAACGCGCGCGGCACCTTCCCACACCATGGATCTCCTCCAGTCCTCTTACGCGCCGGACGACGCCTCGTCTCCGGAGGACTCGGTGGCCGCGTCCTTGCCGGAATCCTCGCCGCTCCGCCTTCCGTCCAAGTCCGCCGCCCCCGCCGTTGACGACACCGCGCTCGCGCTCTCCTCCGCCGCGTCCGCTGACGGCCCACTCGACCCCTCGCTCCAGCTCTCACCGTGCTCTCACCGCCGACCAGCTCTCACCGTGCTCAGAACGGGGCCAGGCGGAAGTGGCCTGACACGCACACGTGAACACAGCAGGCAGGACCGCAGGAGGAGGGAGAAGAGAGAGAAAGAGAGGAGGGGGTGGGACCGGGAGCGATGGGAAGCAGATGCGCGCGCGGGAGCAATTTTTACCAAGTGCGCAAAGATGGGAAAGGAGGCAAACTGTTGGAGAGAGTTTTTTCAGCTTTTTTTTTTTAAAAAATAAGGATAGAAAAGATTTATAGTAAATTGTTGCAGATGCTATACAATAACATTGCTGCGGGTGTTTCATCGCTCTTTTTTATATTGTGGGTGTCTTTGAGAAGGCCGGCCGAGCTTCTCAAAAACATTGCTGCGGGTGTTATTATTTTTTTTAAAAAAATTGCAAATCCAAGTCCAACGCTTCCATGAAAGCACATTAAAACGTTCCTGCAGGCTGCAGCATCCCTCAACGTATAGATGGCCAAACGGGCGGCCCGGCACGAGCACGGCCCGAGCACTATTCGGCACGGCCCTACCGTGCCGTGCCTCGTCGTGCCGCCGTGCCGGCCGTGTCGTGCCGAATAGGGCTGCCGTGCCGAACTTCGAGTCCGGGCACGGCACTACGAGCACTCGGCCGTGCCGTGTCGTGCCTGTCGGCACGGCGGCCCACCGGGCCCGTGCCAGCCCGCCGCCGTGGGGACTGGCGGGAGAGGGCCGGGCGAGCGCAGGGCGGCCGGGCTGGGGAGCCGGTAGCTGCGGCTCCGCGGCGGCCTGGGCGAGGGGCGCCGCCGCGCCGGCCTGGGGAGCGGACGGGCAGGGCGAGGGGCGTCGACGGCCGCGGCTCCACGGTGGCCTGGGCGAGAGGCGCCGGCCTGGGGAGCGGACGGGCAGGGCGAGGGGCGCCCGCCTGGGGAGCGAAAAGGTGCGGCAGGGGGTGAGAGGAAAATGAGAGAGAGTGAAGAGTTGGTTTATATACCTAAGTTTTTAGTCAGATCTACATTCAATGGTCCAAAGTGCTGGGAAGTAATCCAACGGTTAAAATAATCGTGCCGCCATCGTGCCAACCTATTAACCGTGCCGTGCTCGTGCCAGACCTGCGGCCCAAGCACGGCCCTACACCGTGCCCGTGCTCGTGCCGTGCTTTTTTTTTTGTCATGTTCGTGCCGTACTAGTGCCGTGCTTTTTCGGGCCGTGCCCGTGCTGGCCCATCGTGCTAGGCCCATTTGGACATCTATACCTCACCGCCGCCGACACGGGGCTAAAAAAAACTTGGTCAAAGTCAAAGTCAAGTCCAAGTCCAAGTCCAAAGCCGTCCAATACGGCTCGGTCTGCCATTTTCCCAGCAGGTTGGTCATTTCTGCAGCTCCTGCTTCATTTACTGGGCTCATGCATCTAACAAACGGGCCGGGCTGCATTTCAGGAAATTTCTCGGCCCAGCCAGTGGAGGGTTCTGTTCTTTTCTTCGCTTGCTCCGCGCCTCCGCGCCGGCAGCCACCCCCGTCCGCCGCCACCGCGATCTTGTTCTCAGTTCTGCGGCGGCGATGGCGCTCTCCTCATCCCGGCCGCACCACCTCCTGCGACCCCTCCTCCTCCTCCGGGGCTTCCACGCCTCCGCGCGTGCGCTGGCGCGGGTGGAGCCGCACGAGTTCTCCAAGCCCAGCGGGTACCTGGGCAGCTGGGAGCCCCCGGCGGAGCCACGGGAGGCGTGGGCGCGGCTGGACCGGCTGCGCAAGGGGTACGCGCGCGACGTGCGCCAGCTGCGGCGGCAGTACGCCTACGAGGTGCAGCTGATGGAGGCCGAGCGGCAGCGGAAGGCCGACGCCCGCGCCGAGGCCGCCCGTGTCGCCAACCAGGAGCGCAAGGCCGCCAAGCTCGCCGCCGCGGAGACGCGCGCCGCGGAGCGCCGCGCGTTCGAGGAGGACTTCCGCCAGACCCTCGTAGGCTTCGATCTTCCTTTCTCCTTCCCTTGCACAAAACTTGTTCGATTAATTGCCTCCCCCCGTTCGGGCTTCTAAAATGCGAGCCTTAACATTGTCTTGGTTGCTATACAAGGTTAATTTCTGATTGTGTGGGCATGTGTTCGTAGATTTGCTTGGTTCAGTTCACAAGGGTCCCTAAGAACAGCGTCCCTGGGCACCATTAGCACTCAACTAGTCAACTGCGCAGTGAAGTGAAAACGTATAGTCGTATATTATAGCAAATAGATTTGTAACTAGGATGTGATGATGTGCAGATGAAAGAAAGAGCTGAGAAGCTGGAGAGCTGGCGTAAAAAGGAGAAGCTCAAAGAGCAGAAGAAGGCGGAACAGAAGGAGCTCCTGCGCAGGAAGAGCAGTATGTGGCTTTCTGAAGATAAAATTGAACAACAAATACTCACTGCTGTCATGCATACCACTCCTCTATGAGGTTGTTTCTTTGAGGTGAGCTGTACTGTCTTTCCTTTTGTGGTGTCGCAATCTTTTCTCACCCCTCTTAATTTGTGAACAGGAAGGACATCCACGTTTAACTTTTATTTAACATGTTTGGGATAAACAAAACTTCACACCTATAACCTATTGAAGTGCAGAATTCAAAAATCAAGTCTTCTTAAAAATATGAATCTCTGCATATATTACATGTCTGTATTTTAGATTATATATTTTTTTTTGTCTTTGATCCTACTGCAACATAATTTTCATTATGTTAGAAATTTGTAACCACAGTGATTCTAAGTCTTCTTTTAGTCCGCTTATGGATTTGTAATTTTTATAAGTATCATATATTACAAACATATGGCTCGCTAAGATTTTCATGAAGTTGCATAGACCTTATAGAAAAGCCAAATGCTAAAAACCACAGGCTAAAAGATTCGCTCAATCAGCTAGATAGATCATGTAAGGTGTATTACATTCTGTAGACTTCTTAAATTTAAGGGACAAGTATTATAAGGCAGCAGCAGCATCAGGTTCCGTTTAGCTTTCGAGTTCAGTAATTTCAATTAGCTGTAATTCTCAAGGATATATTCAGCTCCACATTGATAATGACTTCCTATGAAATAATACCAGGCTTATGGCGTTCAGAGACCTCACGTAAAAAAGATTAAACTTTAATTTCGATTACTCACGTAAGATGAATAGAAAGTAGTAATAGTAGAATGTCAGTAGACTATCGAATGGGTGCATAACTCTTCTGTATACAATCTTTGGCTCTTTATGCATATTTGCACGAGATTTGACAGGTTGATGCACCAAATAGATGCAATATGACTGTACGAGGCATGTCCCTTGTTAATGGTAAGTTGTTAGCTGGTCAGGCTGCCATACATGGATCTTTGATGAAAAGGCTGATAGCTTTGGGGACTTCGAAGAGGATATTTGAAGAGACTGCAGAAGAGTAGCACTTGATTTCACTAGGAACTGAGTTTACAAACACCGGTCTAAGATTTTAATTAAGACTTTTAACATCAACAGTGTCGTCATGGGAACAAGAAGCACATAAAAAAAAATATCCATGTGATTATGATGTGTGAAACATAGAGCGAACAATCTAGCAAATTATGGTACTGAACTACAGAAAAACTCGTTGTGAGATTTCCTTGCTCTGAGCCATGCAAATAGTCCAAAAGATTATAATATCTATTCTGCCAAAAAAATGCAGTATGTGCTATAAATATTACACTGAACTAATAGTCATTTCTGAGTATTGGTGTTGTAACTCTGATTAATAGGTACTATATGTAGACAGTTTGGTTTGACATTTGGAAGATATGGCACTGGCAATTCATATTATTTTGAATACTTGCGTCCCCTGGAATCACATCTTTTGGATTTGTGGTTGTCATCTTAGGTTGTGTTTAGATCCGAGTTGCAGTTGCAATTTTGCACCGTAGCACGTTCGTTTGTATTTGACAACTTTTGTCCAATCATGGCCCACGTAGGCTTAAAAGATTCGTCTCGCGATGTACATGCAAAAAGTACACACATGCAAACATTTTGTCTACATTTAATGCTCCATGCATGTGTCGCAACGTTAATGTGACTAGTTGCAATTGCAATTTGCAGTGGATCTAAACAGGGCCTTATTGACAAACTTTATAGTCAGTAAAGAATCACTGCATTACCCTACTTCTGTACTATAGTTGAAAATCCACTTCTTATGACTTTTCCTTCATTTTGGTTGTCTTTGTCTTGAACTCAAACTGACCATGGTCATTGTGATACTGATGGGCATCATTTTTCCCCTTTTTTTGCAGGAAGCTAATAGTAGCCATGCGAATCATGAGGGGATAGACATCACATGGACCTATTCATCGTTCCCTGTGAGAACTAGTTTGCTGCTAGCAGGCTGCCCTATGTATGAGCAATAAGAATGAACTTGGTATTTATCATGTAAAAGGTCATGTGTTTATTAGTTAGTTAGAATTGATCACACCAAGCTGCTTGGAGAGATGGCTGTTGACTTCGCTGAAATGATTTAGCTGGGTGGTTGCACCCGATCACGGCCCGGCCGTGTCTTAGTTTGCTGCCCTCGTTTTCATGTCACGGATTACGATCCGTTTGTTGTTCTCATTTGAGTAAACTTTTCTTGGCATGATCTGATCGAAACATATGCCTTCCTTTCGCTTTTGGCAATTAGTAATCTTACATGTTTTTTTTTTTTTTTTTTTTGAAGATTAGTAATCTTCCCTGTTAAGCTGTTACCTGGAGTTAATAATGAATTTGTTCTACGTACGTTGATGGGCGAGGGCTCGAGGCATCTGGGCTGCCTGGCCCCCCCTAGGAGTGCTGGTGCTGCCGATCTGTCCTAGTAGAGTGCAAATCTGGAATCAGCTCGCCGCGAGAGAAGGGGGATATGATGCCGACGAGAAGGGCGAGCATGAAAAGAAGAGGCAAAGGGCAAAGCAAAGAAATGGAGGACCGAAAGTGGCACATGATGCCCCGTTGAATCTTTCTTGTCACGCCGGAGGCCGGGATAATGATTTGGCCCACTCTTCAGCCCTTGTGTCCCAGCAAGGTAAAGATATAAAGCACGGCTAATTGAACTCGAGCGTGTGGTGCGTTACTTACCCTTGCATTAATGTTAATTGTAAAGAAAAATTCGTGTGTTTCAAACGGGTCCTTCAACCCCATTAAAATGTGGGATCTTTTTCCTATTTCTTTTATGAGATGAAAATGAACTGATTGCAGTCGGGCCATGCGTGGACTGTGGAAAATGGGTAGTACTTGTACTGATTCATGCGGAAATCACGGCCGTTTCTGGTTAAAGGTTCTGTTCGCTGAAGTTGAAAACCGCTGAAAATAAATGCTGATATTAATTTCTTATAAGAGAAAAATACTGTAGAAGGGGTGAAAAATAAGGTTTAACGAACAGAGCCAAAAACTTAAAATTCAGCTGATTGAATCATTGCGTTCCAATCAGGTCCTGTGCCTCCGTTGGTGTTGTTGACCTGTTGGCTGCTGTGTTGCACAGTCGCGGTAGTGTGATGGACAAGGCTGCTCCCCTCCAGCCTCGTGTAGTAGACTAGGGTGGGCCCCACGGGCAGACAAAAACAGAGCAAAAGCGAAAAGTGGAAGCCTCCAGTACTGACAACCTGACACTGGGACGATACAGAAAAGCGAGCGAAGAGGTCCCAATGGCCAGTGGCCACTCCTCACTCCAAGCTCAGCTCCCAGCCTCCAAGCCCAAGCACCACCCCCAGCTCGATTCAAAAATCAAAAGTTGCATTGCACGTAGTAGTTCTCTCGTCCCAATGCAGATTCATGGAGCAGCCAAGATCACCACCCATGGCTTTGCCTGAGTGAGGAGTGATTCCTCTCCGGCCCTCTCTCCTTTCCTCCTTCCCATGCCGATCTTGGTGCACTCCCCTCGTCATCCACACCCACACTTCCCAGCGCCAGCAATGGCCGCGCGGTTCTTGCTGCGTTCGGCGGCATTCCTGGCGATCCTGGCGGCAGCAACACCGGCAGCAGCCTTGCCGGAGCCGGAGCCGGTCCCGGAGCCCGAGGTGAAGCCGAGCGACACGGATGCGCTGACCATCTTCCGGCGCGGCGCGGACTTGCACGGCATCCTGGCGTCCAACTGGAGCACGGGCGACGCGTGCTTGGGGCGGTGGCGCGGCGTGGTCTGCTCCTCCACCTCCGCCTCCGCCTCCGGCCACCGCCGCGTCACCTCGCTGTCCCTCCCGTCGCTGGACCTGCGGGGCCCGCTGGACCCGCTCTCCCACCTCACCGAGCTCCGGTCGCTGGACCTCCGCGGGAACCGGCTCAACGGCACGCTGGACGCGCTCCTCCGCGGCGCGCCGAGCCTCGCCCTCCTCTACCTCTCCGGCAACGACGTGTCGGGACCCGTCCCCGCCGACGCGCTCGCAGCGCCTCACGCGCCTCGTCTGCCTCGACCTCTCCGGCAACAGCCTCACGGGGCCCATCCCGCCGGCCGCCGCGCTGTCCGGGCTCACGGCGCTCGTCACGCTTAGGTTCCAGGATAACCTCCTCACCGGCCCGCTCCCCGACGTCGCCGCCGCGCTGCCACGGCTCGCCGAGTTCAACGCCTCCGATAACCAGCTCTCCGGGCCGGTCCCCGACGCCGTGCGCGCCAGGTTCGGACTCGCCTCGTTCGCCGGGAACGCCGGCCTCTGTGGCCCCGCGCCGCCGCTCCCGCCCTGCTCGTTCCTGCCGCGGGAGCCCGCGCCGACGCCGCCCGCTTCGTCGTCGTCCTCCTCGTCGTCGTCCGTGGTGCCGTCGAACCCGGCCGCGTCCTCCTCCGTCGCGTCGTCGTCGCCCGCGCTCGCCACGCCGGAGTCGCTCGGCGGGGCGCGCAGCCGCAGGGCGGGCGGGCTGAGCCCCGGCGCGGTCGCCGGGATCGCCGTCGGCAACGCGCTCTTCTTCCTCGCCCTCGCGTCGCTGCTCGTCGCGTGCTGCTGCTGCTGCGGCCGAGGCGGCGGCGAGCCCGCGGCGGCGGCCAAGAAGAGGAGGAAGAGGCGCGGCCGCGTCGGGCTGGAAGACGGAGTCGGCGGCAGCGGCGGCGAGCTGTTCGGCCACCTCAAGGGCGAGCAGCAGCAGCAGCCGGCTCGTCCCGGCAGCGCCGGCCGGTGCAGCGACGGCGGCGACAGCGACGGGGCGCGCAGCAAGCTGGTGTTCTTCGGCGCTGACGGGGAGGAGAACGACGACGACAGCGACAGCGACGCCGGGGCGCCGCTGACCTCGCACCTGCAGCAGCACCACCAGCAGCAGCGGCGGCGCGGGAGCAGGAGCAGCCGGTTCCAGCTGGAGGAGCTGCTGCGGGCGTCGGCGGAGATGGTGGGGCGCGGCAGCCTGGGCACGGTGTACCGCGCCGTGCTGGGCGACGGGCGGATGGTGGCCGTGAAGCGGCTGCGCGACGCCAACCCCTGCGCGCGCGACGAGTTCCACCGCTACATGGACCTCATCGGCGGCCTCCGCCACCGGCACCTCGTCCCGCTCCGGGCCTTCTACTACGCGCGCCAGGAGAAGCTCCTCATCTACGACTACCTCCCCGACGGCAACCTCCACCGCCGCCTCCACGGCCACAAGGCGGCGGGAGAGCCGCCGCTGGACTGGGCGGCGAGGGTGAGGCTGCTGCTGGGCGCGGCGCGCGGGCTGGCGTGCATCCACGGCGTGCACCGCGCGTCCGGGGTGCCCCACGGCAACGTCAAGTCCACCAACGTCCTGCTCGACGGCGGCGGCGCGGCGGCGCGCGTGGCGGACTTCGGCCTGGCGCTCCTGCTCAGCCCGGCGCACGCCATCGCCCGGCTCGGGGGATACATGGCGCCCGAGCAGCAGGACGACAAGCGGCTGTCGCAGGAGGCCGACTGTGTACAGCTTCGGCGTGCTCATCCTCGAGGCGCTCACCGGCAAGGCGCCGGCGCAGCACCTGCAGCCGCCGCCGGCGCCGGCTCCCGAGGCGCACTACAAGAAGGGCGCGGCGGCGATGGGCCTGCCGGAGTGGGTGCGGTCGGTGGTGCGGGAGGAGTGGACGGCGGAGGTGTTCGATGTGGAGCTGCTCCGGTGCAGGGGCATCGAGGAGGAGATGGTGGCGCTGCTGCACGTGGCGCTGGCGTGCGTGGCGCCGCGGCCGGACCAGCGGCCCTCCATGGGCGACGTGGTGAGGATGATCGAGAGCGTGCCCGTCGAGCAGTCCCCCGCGCCCGAGGAGGAGGACAGGGACGTCTCGGTCACGTCGCCGTCCGTCGGCGTTACCACGGACGACGGGGATGGTCGCCTCAGCTACTAGTTGTCCGCTGCCCAGCCCTCTGTTTATTGTCTTTCGTCTCGTGTGTGTATGTTGATTGACGTCGTCTTCCATGTATGGCTTCACTCATCTCATCCGGCTTTTGCACGTCTGAGAATCGATTCATGGAATGGTGCTCACTATAGCAGCAGCTGCAGTTTCCCGTGCTGGTTGACTGATATGCAAGGTTCTCATCGCATTGTTGAGCTAGTAACCTGCTGTCATATGGAGTTCATGAAAGATCACAAACACATCTGGAGTTCACGTACCTCAAAACCTACCAGTGAAACTCCACTTCAGGGCTTGTTTGGAAACGTAGCAATCCCTTCCACATTGGTGCTCGGATCCATGGCACCCCGCCACCGCTGCAACCGTGTGAGGTTGGGACAGATCCACGAGAGACAGCGGCAAGGAGCTGGTTGAAAGCACTAACCAAGGAAAGCTTGGCGTGGGGAAGCAATTTGTCGAACAGCTTGAACGCATCGTCCAGGCTGAGGATTCCCCAGCAGGCGTGGCCGGCAATGGCGTGCTCCAGATACTCAAGCCGCGGGGCATGCCGATAGGGCGCAGCTAATGATGGCCCCAGCGCGAAGGGGCATTGTTGATGTTTCGAACCAACACTAACTAATAAACTTAGGACTGCACATTTAAGATTTGGATCAGTGTGCTAAGATCAGGACACAAAGATGTATACTGGTTCGGACAGAACGTCTCTACGTTCAATCGAGAGCGGCTCATGTTACTAGCACTGAGTTCATAGTAGGGGGGGGGGGGGGGAGGGTGTTTACAAACTAGATCGAGAGAAAGTTCCCAAGTCTATGATGAGTGTGTGCGAATGAATAGGATGGTTGTTCCAGTGGAGAGTTGATGTTGTGTTGTTCGATGCCTTGCATGGGCGTCCGGCCTTTCCTTTTATAGCTCAAGGGAAGACCCGGGAACAAGTGCAGGAGGCGATACAGAGACGACAGTCGAGGGGACTTAGGAAGAAAGAGAAAAACAAAAAAAGGTGGAGTGTCCAAATCCCGAGGATGCCATGGTCTTCCTCCTGTGTGCAGGGCCCCTCAGTCTTGTCCGTCGTTGTGGCTTTGCACGCGCATGGTGGACTGGTCAAGTGTTCCCACGCCGCTTGTACGTACGACATGGTCAATAGGGCGGGCCAACAGTTGACCCGATAGGGAGTCATATTGGGGTAGGCAGCATAGTGATCCCTAGTACAATGACGTAAACCCCTGAATATGGCCTATCACGATGGGGCGTCGCATCGTGGTACGTTTATGCTCCTGTTGATGGCAGAAGCCTGGGCCTGAGCTCCTGTTGCCATGTCGTAGTGGTTGACAAACTCGCAGGCTCTCCTGGAATATCACCCGACTTATTCGTTGGAGTCGGGCAAGGCAGAATATCCCATCGAGAGGCAGAATATTTCCCTCTGGGGGTCGGATTAGGTGGAGCCTACTCCCTAGGGGTCGGACGAGACGGAGCCTACGTCCCTAGGGTCGGACGTGGTTGAGATTTTTCGTAGGGAGTCGGACGAGGCGGATTTCCCCTTCGTGAGGTCGGATGAGTCGGATTTCCCCTTGAAAGGGATCGGATTGCATTAATCCGACATCTTTGACCATCGGACGGGTTAGCCTTGATGTCGATTAACCCTATGTCCTTAGGTACCTGTGGTATTTATATCGGTCAGGCACGGACGGTGCCGTGTCTGCCTCTGGTTCCCTAAAGCGGCGTAGCTCACTTGGGCTTGTGTAGAGCCGGACAAAAAGCTCGTTGATCAGGTGGCTTGTTACAAAAATACTTTGATGGAACTTATTTTTCTTTTAAAATAAAAATAAATTGATTTTGAGTGACCTTCGATGCTTTGACTTTTGGGCTCAGCTTAAAGTTAGGTCTCAAAACAATTTAAGAAGCCAAGATTAATATTCTTTGATTTCCCCATCAAATTCAAAACAGTTATTTTTGAAAGATCAAATTCAAAAGTGTCGTGCAGAAACCAGCGGAGACGCAAAGCCACCTCTTAAGTTACACCTCGGTGCTTTTATGGGTTGTATACCATTCATGTAATATTAAAACTTGAATTCGCTTGCTAGGATGGTCCAACATCGGGCTGTCTCCTGCTAACCTCCTAAGGACGCTCGACAGAAGAACATCGTTTATATGGTTAAACTCTTACACTTTAATACAATAATGCGTAAATTTTTGCATATTTGAGAAATAAAATCAAAAGTGATTCTATTAGTCGCATCGGTCAGCCAGTAATCTGCTGTTTGTCTCTTTCTTTTTTTTTTTGTCTCCATGATTTCAAAGTCAGACTTCCACGAAGGATGCTGGAAAATGTGCGTACGGGTGGAGAAAGACAGTACAGTATAGCGGTAGTATTAATTTCCATCAAGCTACTTTGTTACACAACTACACAAAGGGTTCCTAGCTATGATTGCTACGTTTGTACGTGTACTATTTGTCTGATCCAGAAACGGGGTACCAACACAGAGAACTGAACTGCAGAACGGGTCCTCGTGTGTTTTGCACAGATAGAACGGAGAAAAGCGCTGTTATAGATATATATATACTCCCTGTGTCTTTTTTTTTTAATGTTGGTACGGTATTCGTATTGGTCAAACTTTTTAAAGTTTAACTAGATTTATAAAAAATATTAGCAATATTTGTATCTCCAAATAAGTTTATTATAAAATAGATTCAACGATCTATCTAATGATACCGAGCTAAGTATGTATCATAAATATTAATATTTTATTGTATATTTGGTAAAAGTTGACTATATTTTTTTTCTCAAAAAGTGAGAACGACAATCCAGAAAATACTTTCCAGATAAGCTGTATAAATAGAGTGAAAACGTCAAAATAAGCTGGTCTGATCCGGCTTCTGCTTTCTAGAACAGATGAGAGCGGTGGAAATAAGCGTGACCAAACTAAGCTGCAAAAGAGCACGTTTGGCTGATTGTTTCAATTTATTTTGACCATAATTAACTTGTAGGCTGTACGGTTCACTACTACAGAAATGATTTTGCGCGGCATTGGCAAAACATTAAAGGAGGCGGGCAGGTCAAGCGACTGCCTCCGTTTAGTGGTGCCCAGGCCGCTGCTTGAACGCTCGCCTCAGTTAAATGTTAACCGCGGCGGTCATTATAAAAAAAATCACCTCGGTTAATCGATATTAACTGTGGCGGTTGCGTTATAACAACCGCCACCGTTAATCTATTAACCGTGGCGGTCATCATAACACGACCGTCATGGTTAATATCGATTAACCGAAACGGTTTTCTTAAGGATGACCATCTCGGTTAATTAGTTAACCGTGGCGGTTTTTATAAGGCAATCGCCACGGTTAACTTAAGGTTAACCGAGGCGGTTTTCTTAAATTTGCCCGCCATAGTTAATGCTCCCTGTATATATACTTGGGAGCTCTTCTTCTTCCTCTCGACGGCACCCTCCATTAGAGGACTTTGAGCTCTAACAGGGGGAAGTTTTGTCACTAAATTTCTTGAAAGGGGGCATTTTTGGAGGTTCCAAGAGGTTGGTGCACACAATCAATCTTTATTTTTCATTTTTTTCATTATTTGAGGTTCTCTAGATCTAGATTAGATCTAGTTCTTCATGAGGAGAGAGAAACTTGTTTTAGTTATTGATTTGCTCCATATTTTTATAGGTGGTCACCGTACGGTTGCTAGAGGTTGGTAACACATACTCTCTAATTCATTTGTCTCCACTTTTTTCGTTATTTACTCTTTAAATCTGTGAGAGAGATCTAGCTAGGTTTTCATGATGGAGCTAGGAGAGAGAAAGTAGATGTAATTAGGTGTTAATTTGCTACATATTGTGCCTAATATTCTTTCGATATGTGGCATGTTTCATTGCTATATAATACGTGAAGGTTATGTCTTTTTCGTTGGTTGTCATCGATTTGTAGTTATGGAACAGTCAGAGTGGATGTATAAAATAAAGAGAGTAGAAGTCGAGTATGTGTTTGAGGCAAAAAAATTTGTTGCTGCTGCGAAGAAGCATCGAGAGAGTCTGAATCGAACAACAACTATATGATGTGCTCGCTGCAAAAACACGAAAGCCCATGAAGACGCCGTGGTTCTATCTCACTTGATCAGGTTTGGTTTTGTCGAGAATTACACAGTCTGGACTTTCCATGGCGAGAGAGCCGATTCGAGTGTAGGCGGTTCATCTGCCTGGAGGAAACTCATCGACGACAACGACGACGAATGCACACCAGGCACCATCATCGTCGGGAGGTGGGCATGCGGCCAGTGCTGTTGGTGATGATCATCGTGATTACATCACAGTGGAGGATTTGTTCGATGATGGCGTGAGCGACGATTATCACAATGTTGGTGCTACGTTACTAGAGCCAAAGGATGCGGAGCTCTTTGAGAACATAGCTAATCATCTCGACGAAGATGACGTTCTTTTTGGGTCCGCGAGATGGCTAGAAAATTTCAAAGAGATGAAGCAGGCGGTGATCGATCCGCTCTATGAGAAGGCCGAGTGTCCGAAACATATGACGGCGTTGCGTTTTGATCTCAAGTTGCTAATGGTGAAGGCTCGTATTGGTTGGTCAGACACTGGCTTCAACGAGCTATTAAGTGTCCTTGGTGAAGCTTTTCTAAATAGTAAAGTGCCTGCCAATACCTATCGGACGAAGAAGTTGATCTGCCCAATGGCGATGAAACTACAAAAGTTCGACGCCTACCCTAACCACTGCATCCTGTATCGGGGCGACTATGAGAAATTGGAGCGTTGTTCGCACTGCAGCTTCAGTTGTTGGAAGAGGAATGCTGGTTGTCGCGTGGATGATGATGATGGACCCTCTAGAAAGACGAAGCAGAAGACCACTGAAGAGTACTACTGCAAAGCCTTAAGAACAGGATGAGGAGTAAGAGGGTTGCACACAGAGATAGATTCCTGTATTGTCGATGTGGTACCTACCCATAACTGACCGCCTGCGTGCTCTATTTGGGAATCCCGAGGATGCAAAGCTGATGTCATGGCATGCCTCTAGTGACCACACAAAGGATGACGGCAAGCTACGACACCCTTCCGATGCTCGGCAGTGGAAACGTTTCGACGTCATGTTCCCGAAGTTTGGCGAAGAGGCCAGGAACGTTCGGTTCGCGCTGAGTACCGACAGGATGAACCCATTCGGTGATCTCAGCAGCAGCCACAACACTTGGTCTGTCATCCTGACTATCTACAGTTTGCCTCCGTGGTTATGTCAGAAGCGCAGGTATCTTCTGTTGACAATGATTATTTCAGGACTAAAGCAGCCTAGCAACGATATAGATGTGTTCTTAGACCTCTCATGGAGGACATGAAGATACTATGGGAAACAGGGCTCGAGATAATGGATGCGTCCTGCAAGGAGTCATTCACTCTAAAAGCCATCATCTTTGTCACCATTACCGATTACCCTGGTCTTTTCTCGGTGTCAGGGCAAATCAAAGGGAAGACCGATTGCGTAGTTTGCCTCGACGGAACCTGCTACACTTATCTCAAGGGATCTTACAAGATTGTGTATATGAGGCACAGATGATTCCTTGTGAAAGGGCACAGGTACCGAAGAGCCATGATGAATAAGTACTTTGACAACATAATGAGCCACAACTTGAAGAGCCAGAGAGGACGAAGTACGGGGAGAAGGTGTTTGAGATGGTGAAGGACCTAGATGAGGTCGAGTTCGGAAAGAAGAAGAAGAAAGACAAAGACGGGACCACGGTAAAGAAGAAGAGAAAGAGGGATGAAATGGAGAAAGAATCTGTCTTCGTTCCTTTCAAGAAACAGTCAACTTTTTTCAAGCACTTGTCGTATTGGAAGGAGCAACATACGCCTCATGCAATCGACTGCATGCATCTAGATAAAAATGTCTTTGAAAGCACGATCGGCATGCTGTTATACATCAAGACAAAGACCAAGGATGGGCTGAAGTCACGCACTGATCTTGTGCACATGGGCATAAGGCCTGAACTTCACCTAGGACAACCTCAGAATGGGAAAGTCGAACTCCCAGCCGCGAGCTATAACCTAACACATTAAGAGGTGTTGTTGTTTTGCTTGTGGCTGAAGCAGGTGAAGGTGCCGACCGGTTTCTCTTCCAACATCAAGAGCCTGGTCTTGATGAAAGACCTAAAGTTGACCAACTTTAACTCACATGACTGCCACGTTATGCTGACAATCTTCCTTCCAATAGTGATCAGGTGCATCGGACCAGAATACGTGAAGATGGTCATCACAAGGATGTCCTACTTCTTCAACCGCATCACATCGAAGGTCATTGATGAACCTGAGCTGCCTGAACTGAAAGCCTTCATCGCAGAGACTCTTTGCCAGCTAGAGATGTATTTTCCACCATCGTTCTTCGATATCATGCCACACCTCATGATGCACATGTTTGACCAGATACAAGAACTGGGCCCCGTGTACCTACACCAGATGTGGACGTACGAGCGGTTCATGTCGACCCTCAATAGATACATCCTTAACCGTGCCCATCCGAAGGGCTCCATGATCGAGGCGTACACCACTGAAGAGGCTGTGAACTGCTGCACCAGATACATCGGAGATGTTAGGGCGATCGGGCTTCCCGTCCACAAGCACAAAGGTGAAACCTCTGGAAAGGGTTGAACAGGTAGGAAGGTACGCACCGATGTCCACTTCGATATGATCCAACAAGCTCATCACAACGTCCTTCATCAGCTAGTGGTCATGGATCCATATGTTGATAAGCACCTGAGAGAGATCTGCAGCGCTAATAACGGAACTTGAACGGAGGCATGGGTCCAGAAACAACATAATGATAATGACAAGCCTACGCTGTCTAAATATTTTATCCCAATCTTTCATGGTGCAGCAGCAGTCAAAGATCAAATAAGTACGAATCTGAATTTCTAATGACACGGATTTAATATCCAGAACAATTTCACTTTGCCGGAATACAGATAGCAAGTATGGAAGTCACCCTTAGCTTTCACGGCAACAAACAAATAAATCCACTTTTGATATCTCTCGGCAGAAACAAAATATCTAGATTGATTTAAGCGGTCCAGCACAAGTAGTAGGAGTAGAATCTGATTGAATGAAACTGACCCCACGAACCAATGAAACTAATATTTAATTCCGGTCAATAGGCAAAAGTGCAGATACTTGATTAATCCGGCACACGAGAGAGATAGCAGCGACGGACCAAAGTCATGAACAGTAGCAATATATGATAAAGGGATCGAACAAAAATACGCCGGCACACAATTTCCGCAACTCACGTCAACTAGCAATATCAATGATAGATGGATTCGGCTTACAAGATGCAATCTGAACCGTGATAGAATTCTTCCACCCGCGGCAACGACGAACCACGATCAGAAGAGAGAGAACTCCAAGAATTCCAAGCGATGCACCCAAACCGTAGCAGCTTGATCACACCAACCACACAGATTCACAAGAATTCGGAAGATAATCTTCAAGACGAAGAATCTGATTGGATCACCCTCTAGGGTTTCACGAGCGGCGGCTCGACAAAGGAATAACTCCACGATAAAAATCCAATCTAATCTCATACAAGGTAGCCTTAGCCTTTTAAGTGCACGCAGGCACATCGCACCGAACCAGCCATGGACTAGCATGTAAGTCCGACTCCACCCATATTAGCAAAATAGGACTCGTACTAGCCTAAACCACACGTCTGCACCAGCCTAAGCTAAATAAACAATATTAAATAATACGGCCACAAAGCTAATCTAGTTATTAGGCCTTCCCAATACCACAAGTGCTCGATCATGGCTTCAAATTAAACCTTGGTCCTCGTCACCCAACCTCCACGTGCAATGAACCAATTTTGATAAATTTTCCTTGCTTCTTTTCTTCTATTATTCTCTTGTGAAAATTATTTCCTTTAAATATTAGCTTGTTTGGCATGATGCCATTGCTTCTTTTCTCATTGAAAGACAAAGAACCAAACTGAATAATTTGAGGATCCATGACCTCATCATCCTCTCTCCCTTGAAACAAAGCCGACCTCGGCTTTGGGATAAATTTAAGACCTTCTTTGGTGACTTGATCAGTGCCACCAATTATAGTCTTTTGGTGAATTGAAACTGAAACATTTTTATTATTCTTCTCCTTGATCTTATAACTGCAGCAACCAAATTGAGTAGCACAATATTTTAAAGGAATCTGCAGCTTCACTATCAAAAACATTGCTATCAGTTTCTCCAACGGTAGAAGCCATAATTGGAGCATCATGAGTCTCTTGTGTAGCAGGAAAAAACACAATAGGCTTCGTAGCAGCTAAAATTTCACCCTTCTGTATGCCTTCTGCAATTTCAGATTTCTTGCACTTATTTTCAGAAACAACAGAGACCAAAACTGGAACACCCTCAGTGCCATTAGCAATAGTTATTGAAGCAGGGGTACGACATCCACCCAAATCACCACGTGGCAAGGGTACGACATCAACGGGTATAGGTTCCACACAAAAAAGAAGGACAAGAAAAGCGCGGCACAGAATTGCGAAGTTCGATATGAGGGAATCGACGAGGCGATGGGCCATGCCAGGACATATTACGGTCAGATCAAATACATATGGGAACTTGACTACAGTGGTGACCTACAGATACCCGTGTTTAAGTGCCAGTGGGTGAAGCCAAAGGGGGTTGTCGTGGACGACTATGGTATAAACACCGTGGAGCTCCACAATGTAGGCTACAAAGATGACCAGTGGGTTCTAGCAAGCCGTGTCGCGCAAGTATCCTACCATCCGATGCCCAAGGAAAACGGCAAGCGGTCAACGAGGCATGCGGTTGTGTCAGAAAAGCAGAGAATTGTTGGAGCTGACGGGGTCCAAAGTCCAGAAGAATACAACAACTATGAAGAGGTTGGACTCTTTATCGATCATCCACAAAAGATCAAGGGGGTCGAGGCACGCTTCAATAAGACCAAGATGATGCCCTGGGCACGCAACGACAGCGAGAACAAGTCTGTGGCAACGCCTAAACCAAAATGACATGCATGTGAAGACCGCACATATATGTAATAATAATGTTCTATGTCATCGAATTGTATCTGTATTGTATGCTTAGCTTTGTGTTTATGTCTACTACTGCTCTAGCTCCAACTTCCATAGTGTTTGTCAACTTATACTCCTATTACTACTACTAATATTATTCCTCTTCTCTACTACTATATACTACTCTGTCTACTACTCCTACAACTCTGTGTACTACTACTTACTACTCTGTCTACTACTACCTACAACTCTGTCTACTATTACTTACTACTCTTCTGCTACAGACAACTCTGTCTTCTATTACTTACTAGATGCGCACCTGAACAAACCCTTGGTTAATATTAACAGTGGCGGGCAGGTAAGGATGCCTGCCTAGGTTAATATTAACTGAGGCGGTCAAGTAAGGATGCCCGCCTCGGTTAATATTAACCCAGGCAGGCATTATTATTTGCCCACCTCGGTTAAGTTATGCCTATATAAGGCCGAGCAATTGGCCGAATCGGCCAAGTCCTCGGCATCTCTTCGTTCACCCCGAAGGGCTGCCGAAATTTTTACTAAAACCCTAGCGCCACCACCGCATGCTCGCTGGTCCTCGGCGTGCTCCGCGACTCCGCGCCCCCGACCTCGGCGCTCCCAACCTCCGCGGCCCCGACCTCCGCGCCCTTCTCCTCCTCTCCTCGGTTTCCGTGTGCTCGGAGCTCCTCTCCTCGGTGTCCGCGTTCTCTGAGGTCCTCTACTTGGCGTCGCGTGCTCGGTGCTCAGTCTTCTCGGCGTCCTCGTGCTCGGAGCTGTACGTCCGTTCCGCTTGCCCCATCCTGAGCTCCTTCCTAAGGCCTGAGGATTCTTGATCTCCGGCTCCCACTGCCTTCTCCCGCTCTGGCTCTAGCTGCGCGCGCCCTGTGATGTTTTGCTGCCTATGATGTCATGACCATGATGAATAGCATATGCCACTGCCTGTGATGCCATGACTTTTTTCTTTGATGCCTGTGATGCCATTTGATTAATTTTCATTAACCTGAGCACTTGCCTTTTTGATTCTGTGATGCCTGTGATGCCATTTGATTAATTGTCATTAACCTGAGCACTTGCCTTTTTGATTCTTTGATGCCTGTGATGCCATTTGATTAATTGTCATTAACCTGAGCACTTGCCTTTTCTAATTCTTTGATGCCAGTGATGCTATTTAATTAATTTTCAAAAACATGAGCACATGCCACTTTCTTTGATGCTTGTGATGCGATTTGATTATTTTTCAATAACCTGAGCACTTGCCTTTTATAATTCTTTGATGCCTATGATGCGACTTAATTAATTCTCAAAAACCTGAGCACATGCCATTTTCATACTCTCCAGTCTACTACTACCTACAACTCTGTCTACTATTACTTACTACTCTGTCTACTACTGACTACTTACTACTACTCTGTCGACTCTCCACTTTTTTTGATGCTAATAATGTGCTGAGGCTCTTTTGCTTTGATTCATAACCTATTATATGGCATGTGCAATGATGACTTTTTTCGATTCTAGTAATGTGCTGAGGCTCTTCTACTTCGATTCATAACCTATTCTCTGGCATGTGCAATGATGACCTTTTTTTTTATTCTAGTAATGTGTTGAGGCTCTTCTACTTCGATTGATAACCTATTCTCTGGCATGTGCAATGATGAGCTTTTTTTGATTCTAGTAATGTGCTGAGGCTCTTCTACTTCTTTTGATAACCTATTCTTCGCCATGGGCAAGCGCAATGATGAACTTTTTTCGATTCTAGTAATGTGCTGAGGCTCTACTTACTGCTCTACTTACTTTGACTCTACTCTCTACTAACTCTTACTACCCATACTTACTGCTTAAAAATCATCGTTTGGTACCCCTACTCTACTCTCTACTACTCTTGCTGCTACCCCTACTCTTACTACTACTCTACTCTCTACTACTCTTACTGCTACCCTACTCTGGCTACTCTACTCTACTCTCTACTACTCTACTACTCTAGTCTTTACCCTACTGTTGCTAGTCTTACTACTCTAATCTCTACTACTCTACTACTCTAGTCTTACTACTCTAATCTCTAGTCTTACTACTCTAATCTCCACTACTCTACTACTCTAGTCTTACTGCTTAAAAATCATCGTTAGGTGGTGCCAGAGTAATAACTGTTGCGTGCTGAGGAAAGAACACATGTGATATCTACAATGTTTGCTTCTCGGCCGGACAGTTATTACTCTGGAACCACTCGGCTTTGATAAACTCTACTACTTTAATTGATATCCTATTGTATGGCATGTGCGATGATGAATTAGTTTTGATTCTAGTAATGTGCTGAGGCAGTGGCATATGCAATGATGAGGGAAGCTGAGGCAGTGGCTATGATGATCAAACTGCCCCCACTACTTGTAAGCTGCTAAACTAGGATGGCTTGTATTCCTTATGCAAACAACCAGTTTAGTAGCGATGTGATGACAAGGGGGAAGAATCTGAGCCAACTATGTAAACCTTTTTTTAAAATTTTTTGTACTTTTCTTCAGCTTTTGTATCCATACTCGTGTATGTAACTTGAAAAGAATGTAATTGTGTCATGAGATAAATAAAATGAAGCTATTATGGTTTGAAGATGGTATATATATGTACTCATTACCAATTGTGATTAAAATTATATGAAATGTCGATATAACTCTCTTCTTCGTAGCTATTTAAACTAATGGCTAGCGACAAGGAGAACGAGCCCTAAGGCGAATGGCGCGAGCCTACCCCCGGAGGTGCTGAGTAGCAACAAATCAGAGAGCACCGAGTACGAGAGTGAAGTGTCCCTATCACCACGGCCTCCGAAGAAACCTCGTGGAGAGGTGGAAGACAAGGAGTACAACCCAGTCGAAGAATCACTAGCAACTCGTCGTTCTCGTCACAAACGGATAGCTGCTCCAGACGAGGATACTACAACACCTCAAGTCGAGGTAGTTGCATCAATCGACATTACTTCGCTAAACATCTCCTGCCCTAACTCCTACTAGTAGAATGTAATAGAAGAAAGTTCTTATTCTCGACAAGGTACCGGTGGTGCCTCTTCGTCTGGAGTTTCCTGATGACGACGACGAGGAGGAAGAGGAACGACAACCCACTCCTCCCTCCACGTCGGTTCAAAGAGAAGGGGCAAACACACGAGGCATAAGAAGAAAGACGATGTGCATGTTATACACGAGGTGGAGCTGCAAGGAGAGCCATTGCGGCCAGTTAACATCCTCGGTCCTTTCAGTAACCAGTGCGCCTGTATAGTCAGGGAGAAGGTGCCAATCACTTATCAGAATTGGAAGGCTGTCCCACAGGACTATAAGGACCATGTGTGGGGAGAGGTCAAGAGGTGGTTCACCTATCCTGATGGTTATGATGAAGACAAGTGCAAGGCACATGTGATGCACCTGGCGGGTAAAGCCCTTAGAAACTTCAGGTCAAAACTCAACATGGACTACGTGCAGACAGGGGAGACACCCTTTGCCGCTTACAACTACGTCACGCCTGAAGTATGGGATGTCTTCATCAAACAAAAGAAAACCCTAGAAGCAAAGACCAAGAGCGAGCGGTTCTCTGAGCTCGCAAAGAGGAACGTGCATCACCACAACTTGGGCATGACAGGGTATGCTGCTAAGAAGCTAGTGTGGCGAGCGGAAGAACGGGCATTAGCTGAGGCGGGCCAGGTGGATCCGTATGAAGGAATAGAAGAGAGGGCTCGGGACTTCCTCAAAGCCTGTAGACTCAAAGCCAAAGGAGGGCAGGACCAAGTTCAACGAGCTAGAGACTGAAGAGGCCGAGAAGAAGATCTAGGTGATCGCTGCAGCCGAGAAGGGCACGTCGTTTCAACCTCACAAAGAGAGGGATCAAGTGTCTGAGGCGTTGGGAAACCCCGAGCACTGTGGCCGCGTACTGTGGCGTTTCATCGTGGAAGAGTTGGAAGACTGTCGACTCATGGCAGTCCGACGTGTCCTCCCGCCACACCAGGCAGGCATACAAGGAAAGGCTTGTACAGAAAGGGCACGATGAGGCAATGCAGGAAATGGTGATAGGAAAGATCAGGGAAGCGTTCACAAGCAACGACCCTAGGATGGTGGAGATGAGAGCACAAATTTTCGCCAGGCTGGCATGGAGTGGCTGGGCACTTGGTCTAAACCACCTGTAGAAGGAGAGATAGTGACGCTGGATGAACCAGCCGTAGAAGGAAGGATGGTGCCACCAACCGGAGGACTTGATAGGTATCCGGTCGACGATATCGTCGAACCAACGCCATGCCAAATTGCAGTGCCCTTCGGCAGGTTCTCTAGGAGACAAATGGCGGTTGGCACGGGAATGGCATTGCTAGGACGCACCTATGGCAGGCAAGAAGATTCCAGCTAGGTATGCCAAGGTGCTCATCAACTGGATCCACCCGGATCACGCTGATGATGAAATCGACATACCTACTCCCGACGGTGACATGTATCTTAGAAGCGTTGTTAACAAGTAAGTGCTCTGGGACAAGTCGGACATATACCTAGAGGATGAACACCAACATGAGGCAGGGGCACTATGCCAAGTAGTCCACAAGCAGGGGGTACTCCGCTAGGCAGTCAAGGAGCAGGGGGCAGTCCACGACCAGGGTGCAGTTCGCCTGGCAGTCCACGAACAGGGGGCAGTCTGCCAGGCAGTGCACGACCAGGGGGCAGTCCACCAGGTAGTCCACAAGCAGGAAAAAGGGGTGGCACCATCACCAGACACCACTACGCCACCTGCAAGTAAGCCGAAGGAGGGCAAAGAGGCTTGTCCGCCCGCACCATAAAAGCAAGCAGAAGAAGAGGAGGTGCAAAAACTGGAGCCCGACCGCGGGTTATTGATGGAATATCAGTCGATAGTCTACTGAGGGGTATGCCCAAGGTAGTAGATTGATCGATGAAGGTGCGCCTGAGACAAACAAGCGTAATGCAGAACGCGAGAGACACACGATTTATACAGGTTCAGGCCGCTGCGAGGCCTAATACCCTACGTCCTGTGTTCTGGTGGTTTGTATTGCTATGAATTGATATATTTTGAGGGGATCCCCTGCCCTGCCTTATATAGTCCGGGGGACAGGGTTACAAGTCGGTTTTGCCACGTATAACAGATTACAATCCTAGCCGAATAAGAAAACTAATCGGGTAGATATTAGGGAAGCTATTTCCTTAGCCGCCAAGACTTCTAGGCCGGCGGATATACGTGATCTTCTAGAGAACGTGTAGACGACGCGTCCTTGGTAGTCCAGGGCCTAATCGGATGAATTGGCCCATGTAGGACCGTGCGGGTATATGGGTTTATACCCCCACACGGGTACACCAACGTGGACAAGGCGGTCATCAGCATAGTAAAAGAATATCGAAGCTCAACTACGTTTCCAAGGTATGTTTATGGCGTGAAATAATAGCCAAATGATATGTATGAGGAGTTACTAGCAAAGTTTCTCACTCCTGACTATCTCATGCATAGGCCGAAGTCTCCAGCTGGTTGGCCCCGTTCCCATGATTGCCCAGAGGGTTACGAGCATGGCAAGTTCATGTTAACCAACGGCGAGCTCTGGGAGGAGCCGTGGGATGTGAGGTGGTTCCATCTTTGGTACATGGAGGCGGCGAAATCAGGCCTGCGAGATTTCATTGTCCACGTGCCGAAGAAGTACTCCTTGCACTCAGATGATATTGTGGTCGTCGATTTCCACGACATGCATAGGCTCCTACGGCGCAAGGACCTCGACCTTGCTCAAGTCACCTTATTTGCATTGTAAGTTAATAAAAACTTTAATTTCATGCCACTGTATGATCGAACGATAGTAATAATGTCATGACTTGTGTCGTTATAGGATGCAAGCCTATGTATGCGAGAAATTGGGCAAAAAAATTCTTTACCTCTCTCCGTTGCATATTAACGAGAGAGTCATCAAGGGTTATGACATATCGGACGATCACGAGGACCTAGTCAACTTGAATCCAGAAGAGAGAAAGGCAGCCAAGATAAAACTGGTGAACGATTTGAGATATGTCGCGGGGATGTAGTGTACAGAGTCATGAAGAAGCTCAACGGAGATGGTTGTATCCTTGCCGCCCACCAGTTTGGGTAAGTAGAATGGATCCTAGCTTTCAAAGTCCAAATATGATGCTTCACCATACCACTGCTAAGATTTGAAATGTGTTTTATTGTGCAGCGAGGGAATCATGGGCCATTGGATTGCATTTTTAATCTATCCTCAGGATGGTAGGGCCATTGTATTCGACTCTTTGGATACACCGAAAGAAGGGTATCAGGAATTTACAAATGTATTGAGATTGTAAGTGAATGTACTTGTCCTTTTATGCTTTATGAAAGTGTATTATCGTTGATAGTAACTAGTTGTTTTGTTACAGCAGTGTACCGCAAGTATGTGGAGGATCTCACATGCATTGATCGAAGATCCGATAAGAAGAAGCAGAAGTACCCCAAAACACTAAAAGTCAAGCACCAATTCCTAGTATGTTCCATAAGAGCTATGTGTACACTTTATGTCTTCTCTACACATGTTGCAACTAGTGATAACGTGTATTATGTATATTGTGTGGTGTGCCAAATAACCAGCAGGGTCAGTGTTATGTGGATACTACGTTTGCGCGTACCTCAGAGCATACGACAAATTCAACATCCAGGTATAAGCAGCTCAAGAAGTCAATAAAGTCGTAGGACAAATCGAAGGTAGATCATACGACCATAACAGGAACGGTTAGGGACATCTGCTAGTTTGTCATGGATAGTTGGGTGCTTGAAGGAGCGCCGTTCTTCAAACCGACCGGTGACTTAGCAGAGCTAGAAGAGTACGAGAAGTTAAGGAAATGGAGCACCATGCTACACCTTTCGAATTACAAGTTGCCCGATATCTTTCTAGGGAAGGCGTGATATGTAATATTGCGAAAACAACATTAAGTTACTATTTTTATTTATTGGGTGTGTGATGAGATACATTTGTGTTGATGGTGGATAACGTCAACTTTTATTAGAACTTTAGATTACCAAAGGATACATGAATACACACTAGTCTAGGGTTTTAACTAACAGTTTCCACGAGTCTTGCATGTTCTGTATTTTCCAGGGGCTATTCTAGAAAAGCATAAAAGAAGGGTTAAAGAGCATAATTTCCACGTAACTTAACCGCCAAGGAAACATCATCACGAGAACACTAGAAGCATCTGGAACACACCCGAGGCACTGGGACCCGAGACCCCCCAGGGTGGGGCCGGCCGGCGCCCCCGTGCTAGGGTTTCGGCCCAACTTCTGGAGTCTTCTTCCGCCAGCCTTTGCGGAGTCATCTCGGCCCTTGTTTCAAGTCGGTTTGATCCTACGGCGCACCTGCATCCCACCGGGCTATAAATAAAGGGGCAGACCCCCTCTGGAGGAATCAACCCATCATTCATTCAAGGCATCAAGTCCTCAAGCCATCAAGAGCCTCCTAGTTCATCAAGAGCCTCCTAGTTCATAGTTCTAGCCTAGTTAGATTAGAGAGTAGGGGAGTTCTAGTTCTTCGGCGGATCTGGAGCCCCGGCGTCTATCTGGAGCACAGAGTTCGGTATAATTCTAGTTCTTTTTCTATTATTGTATTCTTCATTATGATTAGGGAAACATTATTCTTAATAGTTCATATGTTCTTGATTACAATAGTCTTTGTCTACTTTGATTATATGTCTAGTATAGTTGGTTTGATCTGATTGAATTCAGTGTAATTGCTCGTATAGCGTTTATTCATGCGTACGATGGATAGATGATGAACGATATGTAGACGTGGTGTCTAGGTATTTTGTTTATCTGCGAGTGCACCCTGATGTGCCTGGGTCGTGTGGTAGATCGCGTATGTGACAGCTGCATTGAGTCTTCTGTAGTCCACCCCCCGTATGTAGGCCAGCAGGACACGGTCGCGAAGTTGGGTGATGACTCTGTTTCACACCTTTCCTAGATGATACCTTTGCATGCGATCATGATATAGTATTAGTCTAACAATGATTGCTAGATGTAATTGCACTAATTAGAGTTATTCATTGATGTAGTTATAGAATTACCTTTGATATTAATTTCTTAGTTTATCCATTGGCTAGCTATTACTATGACTAGAGAAGTGCTCTGATGATTATCTTTTATTTATGATGCTTGATCATACTTATCACCTTTATCTTTATTTACCTTGTGACCTCTACCTGTTATGAGTAGAGTAAATGACATCGGTAATGTCACTTATCCATTGTATACCATCACTATCAATATAATAGATTAAAGTTTATCCTAGTTCTTCCCAGTGGTATAAATATAAATCGATAATCAGGTAGAACTCCCTAGGTAAAATGCTACAATGGTATAATTATCTGTTCGCTTGCAGAACTGATCTTAGTTATATTATTTATATTTCTGCCTAGTCACATAGATTAATATATAAAACCTTTATTTATTCTTAGCATTATTAATTAGGGATGACAACCTAGTTCTTGCTTAAGAATGTTGGTAATAGAAAACTGGCTAGTTGCTATTGACAAGTTAATTAATTACCAATCATCTTCTAATCTCGCCTCTCGAATTAAAAGTTATATAGTTATATTTGGCGACGTTAGTAGATGTCAACAATTTGGATATGTATATATCGATTTCTGTTTCGTATTTCTATTTATTGTCTTTTCTCGGTTCAAATTAATTTCAAATCAAATTTAAAAGCAAATCAAAATTTTATTTTTTAATTGAAAAAAGTTAACCGAGGCTGGGCAAATAATAGTAGACTGCCTCCGCTGAACATATTTTGGAGGCGGGCTACTTAAACTGCCCGCCTTAGGTTTTCAGTATTGCTTGACCAGACGGATGTAAGGAGCTCAGAAAAAATTTAAAAAAGCTTCTGCTTGGTAAAGTGTATCCACTTTTGGCACGGTAGAGCCAATACCTTCACCGTTAGGTGAAGTGTATCCACTTAGTCCCCGAGCCTGATAGTAGGTGACGCTGTCACGTGGTGTGAAGGTCAAAAATTCTTGAATCTTTTGATCATGCGAAGTGATGACGAAGTCCCCCAGCACAGCAAGTGCGCAGGATAGTCTTTCAAACAGACGAGGTGACGATGAAGTCCTCGAGCACAGCGAGTGCTCGGAAAACTCTTCCGAACATACGAGGCGACGATGAAGTCCCCGAACACAGCAAGTGCTCGGAAAACTCTTCCGAACAGTCGAGGCGACGAAGTCCCCGAGCACAGCAAGTGCTCGGAAAACTCTTCCGAACAGACGAGGTGACGACGAAGTCCCCGAGCACAGCAAGTGCTCGGAAGACTCTTCCGAACAGACGAGACGGCGATGAAGTCCCCGAGCACAGCAAGTGCTCAGAAACTCTTCCAAACAGACGAGGCGACGATGAAGTCCTCGAGCACAGCAAGTGCTCGTAAACGCTTTCGAACAGACGAGACGACGACGAAGTCCCCGAGCACAGCAAGTGCTCGGAAACTCTTCCGAATAGACGAGGTGACGACGAAGTCCCCGAGAACAGCAAGTGCTCGAAAAACTCTTCCGAACGGACGAGGCGACGACGAAGTCCCCGAGCACAGCAACTGCTCGGAAAGCTCTTCCGAATGGACGAGGCGACGACGAAGTCCCCGAGCACAGCAAGTGCTCAGAAAACTCTTTCGAACAGTCGAGGCGACGAAGTCCCCGAGCACAGCAAGTGCTCAGAAACTCTTTCGAATAGACTAGGCGATGACGAAATCCCCGAGCACAGCAAGTGCTCGGAAACGCTTCCGAACAGACGAGATGGCGATGAAGTCCTTGAGCATAGCAAGTGCCCAGAAACTCTTCCAAACGGACAAGGTGAGGACGATGTCCCCGAGCACAGCAAGTGCTCGGAAAACCCTTCCGAATAGTCGAGGCGACAAATTCCCCGAGCACAGCAAGTGCTCGGAAATTCTTCCGAATAGACAGGGCGACGACGAAATCCCCGAGCACAGCAAGTGCTCGGAAACACTTTTGAACTAGACGAGATGGCGACGAAGTCCCCGAGCACAGCAAGTGCTCGAAAACTCTTCCAAATAGACGAGGTGACGATGAATTCTCCGAGCACAACAAGTGCTCGGAAATTCTTCCGAACAGACGAGACAACGACGAAGTCCCCGAGCATAGCAAGTGCTCGGGTCTTGTAGATCCGATGTGCCCAGTAGGTACCTATACGAGTATTCGAACCATCGCGCTTCCCTTATAAATGACTGGAGGGTGAAGAAATATGGTTCACCTCCACACTTGCGCGATGCTTAATAGCCATTTGAACAAGAAACTGCCACTGCTTGCCCTAGCCGCCGCCTAGGGTTTCCGCATCCAGCCATCCAAAATCCGATTCCGCCCGGATTTCTTTGATTCGTCCTCCATTTTCCCAAATCTAACTATCTTTGCTGGAATAGGTCCACGGAAAAGCACACGCGTGCCCCCGAAGAAACAAAAGGAACCACAGCCTAGAGAGTTGTGTGTTGGTGGTCCTTATGGATAAATTTTATACCACCAACTTAGACTAAAAAGAGGATTAACAATCATATTCTAGCACATATGCCTTTACTACTAACAAGTTCCACTTGTACCCCTAGCATTCATGTTTTACAGGTTTTTGGCATAACAAGTGGAAATACGCATCAAAATGAAGAAAGCGCAAAGTCAAATAACGAATCCAACAAATGCGCAAACAAAGAATACTAAAGAAGCCCACCTTCAAAGCATAACTGAATCCATTCGCAACCATGGGCGAGGACCAGGCCCAGGGAGCAACCGACCACCCGAAGGCGGTGGCCAGATGGTGCTCCCCAGGGACCGACCGCCCCCGGGGGCGGCCGCCCCTAGGTGGAGAATCCCGGGCCCTAGCTTCAGAGGCGGTACTGATGGCGGTTTGGCCATGGCGGTTTCACCTCCTTCCAAGTTTAGATGCGCCAAACCGTCATAGTTTCACTATGAATAGATGGTGCTCCATCCCCTTCAAGTCACACATCATTTGGAGTCATCTACCTCACACCTCTCACTTGTATCTTTAGAGTAGTTGTAGTAGTTTGAGCAAGGCAAGAGCTATCAAGGAGAGCTTGTCTCCTTGGGAGAAGAGGATCATCTTGGTATGAATACAATTCGGTCTTCTTCCATGAGCAAGTTCTTATCATACTTATATGATTATGCATATGAACTAGAGTCTAGTTATGATCTTGTTATGAGCATAGTATATGAGCTAGAATATAGTTTATGTATCATGTTCTTGACTTGTTCATCATCAGTTCTTCATTGTTCATCGAATTAGTATGAATAGAGGAAGAACTAGGAATGAGGTGATGGTTCATTGTGCTTGTCATGGCTGCTCTTAACCTAGGCCTGTCAATTCGAAGGGTTGGGGTCCGCGGGGGTTAGGAGTAGTTTCCAAGTATGCAAGCATGGAGCTTAGGTATGCGGAGATCGTCGAATATGTCGGTATCCCACTGGCAGAGGGGTAGGTGGATAGGTGGTGACAGCCCTGTCCATCCCTAGCATTCCCCCATGTTCGGATATTGAGTAGGAAGTTCGTAAAGTCTCTATCGGCTGGCAGACCAGCTGCGGGGATCTCCCTATCACCCCAGACTTAGTCCTGATACTAGAATTACTAATTAGATGATCTACTAACAGTTCTTGTGTATACTTATATATGACCAATGCCTGCTCAGTTAGATATATTCTTTTATTCTTTATTTTCCTTTTATCCTTGAGGTTGATCCATATGTGTGTCCACTATCTTGAAATCATGTCTTATTCCTGTTTACTCTATGTCTACCATTGCACTTAATAAGTGATCATGTTTACACCACGCTTGATGCATATTGCCCTCCCACGGGAAATTATAAATACAACACCCTACTCACGGGTTGAAATGCTACAATGATAGTTCTGTGTGCTTGCAGAGTTATCTTATTTCTTACTGAGCTATTGATTGGCGTACCTAAGTACCATTACTTAAGGATTGTAATTCTTGTGCACCCCACGGCGCCGTGTCACAGTTTTGCATATCGTAAGTAATGACGGTTAGGAAGGCCAATCCGGCACTTCTAACTGCTATTACCAGACTGCACTACCTAGGCCGGCGCCTTTAAGGGCCAAGGGTTACCTTTCTAAATTAATGGTGGTTGGGGATGCCAACAAGCATTTCTAGCGCCGTTGCCTGGGATGGACTTTTAGTCTATCTTTTGTAACGATGTTAAGAAATGCCAACATTGTGCTTGGATCAAGAATGGCAGCGGTTGTCGGTGACAGAGAAGACGATTCTGTCGCCAGTGGCCAAGGGAATACTTCTGAATCGAGCCACCGCCGGATGGCGGCATTTATCTAGTGAGTTGTATCCAATGCCTAACACCAATGAAATGGTAGTCTTTGCTGATTATTGTCTTCGCGGATTTGGCGTTCCTTGCCACCCGTTTCTTCGCAAATTGCTAGATTATTATGAGATTTCCTTGTGCCATCTGCACCCAAATTCCATCTTCCATGTTTCTATTTTATCCACCTTTGCGAGGCCTACCTTGATATTCTTCCCTACTTCAATCTATTCCGCCACCTGTTCATTCTTGTGAAGTCGAGCGGCGGGGGTTCTTGGATAGCCGGCGGTGTGTATCTAAAGCTCCGGGATGGGATGTCTGCACAATATCTTTCTATCCCTCTCAACACAAGCCTCCGTGATTGGAATAAGATATGGTTCTATCTGCCGAACCAGGAACCACTCGTTCGGTGTGCTGTCGACCAAATTCCAGAGAGAATACCAACCTGGTCGGACAAGCCCGGGCCAGATGAGATGAATCAAGTGCATGAACTGTTGGAGATCTTGAAAATCTTCACTGCTTGATGGAGTTGGAGTTGCTGCCAATTTTATACGGCGCCGAGTTTAACCATGTAAGGAGAGGATACATCCTGCTTTTGAGTGGCGAGGTGTGACTGACCCGACCAGGGAGGTGGTCGAACACATGTCAGCTTCTGAAGCAACAATAAGGTTGAAAGAACTTTTTGAGAAGGGAACATCCATCAACAACCGCGGTCAACAGAAGCCCTTTCATATTGGGAGTCCGCCACCAGAGGTATATTACTTATAAATTTCTTCCTTTGTTTTCTGCCAGCTGTTGATCCTTTGTGTCTTATTTGATTGGTCGAAGATAAATGGTTGGGACCGGAAGTTCTATTTCTCGGAGGTGCCGACCAATGAATGGCCTCAAGGCGTGGATTCATGGCATAGCTACAAGCCTAGGTGATGAAGACAAAGTCTTTGAAGAGCTTGAAGATGAAGAAAGTGAAGAGGACGAAGAAGACCGAGAGACCCTTGCTCGCCGAGCAGCTCCCGGTAAGCAGCCGGTGAGTGAGAAGGTCAGCTCGTCGAAGGGCGGTGGTCGGAAGTCCGAGAAGCCGGTGAAGATATCCGAAGACCACTGTCATCGCCAGGCGATGATCACTTCCTCGAGTGATGAGGAGGAGCCACCACCAAAGCGCCAGAAGGAGGAGATCCCGCCGACCAAGAAGCCCAGGCCCCGATGAGGGGACCACTGGTCGAAAGAAGCAGTTCGCGCGCAAGCGCCGTCGTTCAGAGATGTGAGTAATCCATGTCCTTCTTTCTGTCAAGTATTATTGTCTATTTGTTGGTGACCATAAGTTCTGATGTGGATTAGGGTCTCGAATCTTCCGAAAGGTTCTGGTAACTCTCGATTTGGTGGAAACGCGACACAATTCGATTCGGCTTCCGAACAACATGATCCGAAACCCCACAATCGCAGCACCACGTCTCCTTTGGTTATTAACCGGCGTTGCACGGTTAACCTCACTAAGAAGGCTAATCCTTGCCTGTGAATTGAAGAACACAAGCAAGAACACGGAAGAATGCAACCAAATTGCAGATGAATGATTAATCTCACGAGTTGGGGTCTCACAAACCGACGATGGCGGCGAAACTGTTCTTGATAGAATAATCTAAGCAAAACCCAAACCCTAACAAGTACGATGGCTACCTGAATATAAGGTCTAAGGGTCATCATACCCCCTGGATATGTGCCCCTAATGGGCTCAACGACGATACACGGCCCAACGGACCAAAAACGGTGTCACAGCACCGGGACAGATTCTGGATGCTGACTTGTTTTGATGATTCCTGTGGATTATGAAGGAGTTTTGATGTAGGACCACTTCCATCAGCTTCCTTATCGAATTAGCTTTCCAACCATATGTGGTTCGTCAAAAACAGAGTCCGTTTGCATACATTTTGACCTAATTTTAATGCAGACTGGTCCTGTAGGCCGAGACTGACTCGAACTCGTGTTGGACTGGACCTCCGGCTTGTGTTGCGCGCCCTTGATGGTCTTGCTGGACTCTACCACCTTGCCCAAGCTCTTCATGACCCTCTCCGATGTTCCTAAGCACCTCTAAATTTAATTGTCAGCGCGCGTGCTCTTGTGATTGTACCTTGAATGTCCAGCGGATCCTCATCAAGTTCCATGTCGTTATCCAGGGGCCCTCAACCGAGGATGTCGAAGGAGCGGCGAGTGGCGGAGTGATTGGGGATGAATCAGCGAAGAGTGGAGATGGCGGTGGTATCTCTGCCTCGTGGCCGTCCGACCACGAGTCGCCGAAGAGCCCGACAAAGCCACGGCCAGACCCCGACACGCAAGGAAATTCCGCAAGAGGATTCTGCGGCTGGGCATCAACCACCACCCCCAGAGCAACCACCACAGCCTACTCCGACGCCGCCGACTTCGCCTGTCAGCGCGGGGCGTAGAACAACAGCCGGAGGATGCTGAGAAGGGTCACCAATCGGAGCCTGAGCCGCATTGGTCAGGTGCCACCAGCCGGTTCCGATCGAGGAGCGGATGCATAGGCCAACAACCCTTCGTAAGGAGATATGCCAGGGTCGAGCCAGGGGCACCCTAGATCGGCCATCTTCAAGTACAGCTCCTCCCAAGCAAGACGTTGAGGTGATCACCCGAGAAGCTGCAGGGGAGGATCCGCCGGTGGTGCTTCGCACCTGGCGACGAATCGGCGACACATACTCTGTTGCAGTGGAGGAAAGGGCGGCGGACGACGAGCTGGATGCCTTAAAGGCCGACATTAGCGAGACCCGCACCGACCTTAGGTAGGTGATTCGCCGTCTGGGTTATCTGTCTTCACGTGTGCAGGTAAGAGCTCTTTCTTCCGAAGTTGCTTGTGATGTTTCTGCTCGCTGCTTAATTATTTCGTTGTGGTCAACCAGGTGGTCCACGATACAGTAGAGGACCGCCGACAAACCCTCCATCACCTGGCCGGTGCTGCCATGAAGAATGAAGAGCTGCAGGAAGAAGTGAAGCGCCTTGGTGAAGTGATGGGTGATCTCCGCGAGCAGTGCAACTTGTTGCAGGAGCATGTCGCTGACTTGGAATGACTCCGAGCAGAAACTGCTGCAGGAGAAAAAGGTACGGAGCTGATCGGAATTCCTGTCATTTCATCTTGGTTTGCTCTCCATTCTGAATGTCGGCCTTTTTATGTGTAGAGCTGCAAACTTCCTTTGAAAGCACGGTGAATCAAGGTTTGTGTTCCATCAAACTGCCCTTCCAGCTACTCTTCATTGCTGGGAACTATTGGCTCATCCTTTCCTTGATGCAGTCAAAGAACTGGCGAATGAAGTGTCGGTCCTGCGGGAGGCGGCTCGGAGGAACGAGGAGCTCCGCCAAGGTAAGCTTCTTCCTGTCTTGTAGTTGTTGTGCTAATCTTGTTGCTTATGTCAGCGTGCTTATTGATCCCAGAAACTCAAGCGAGGACGGAGGCACAGCATCGGGACCTGACGCAGCGGCTTGAAGCAACCCAAGAATGGTATGATATCATGGCCGAGGGTATAAAACCCGTTCTTGATATCATCGAGTATGCGCCTGCCAATCCGCCCGTTGGAGCCTTCGGAGATAGAGGACCGGGGCCGTTCGAGATCGTCCACCGTAGCCATCGGGGCTCTACAACACTTCAAGACTTTCTGTACCGACGTGGTAGAAAATGTAGCTGCCCACATGCTCAGCGTTGTGCGCTCCCACTACCCTGGCAGTAAAGAACAACAGGGTAAAGGAACGAGTACGCCCATGGGACCACCGAAGAACAAGAAGATGAACTGGAGGAGGAGGCGAAGCCGGCGGCGGAGCTCTTAGCGGCAGACATGCAACTCTTTCCCACGGAGGGAATTTAGAAAAATCTGCAGAAAATTAGTCAACTGCCTATATGCACTGAAAAAAGCAATGATGTGTGATCGGAGAATATTGTATGTAATGTTATTCTGAATTTAGTTCGTGTGAATTTGTTTGTAATCTTTGTATGATTCACTTTGTTTCTGAGCGTCGTAGAAGTTGTTTGAGTGTGGTCGCGTATGGCGAGAGGTGCCCGAGCATGGTCGGGGCTTTTGGAGAGGTTGGCGAGGAGCCCAAGCGTGATCAGGGCTTTTTTGAAGAGATCGGAAGTAGAGCCCGAGCGTGGGGCTTTTGGATAAATCGGTGACCAGTGCTCGCACTTTTGACGGGGCTTGTGGAGATGCTGCTAAAACTGCCCAAGCGTCCCCGGGGCTTACGTAGTAGCGAAGATTAATGGCCCAGGCGTCCCTGGGGCTTACGTGGTGGCGAAGCTGCCTGCACTCTGTCAGGTCTTATGCTTATCGAGGGCGACGACAACCCGAAGTAATGGGGGCTGGCGGTGAGGCGATGATGTTGGGCGGCCTGAACAAGTGCAGGACTTACGTGACAACGAAGTTATACTGCCCGAACAGGTGCGGGGCTTACGTGTCGACGAAGTTAGACTGCCCGAATAGGTGCGGGGCTTATGTGTCGGCGAAGTTAGACTGCCCGAGCAGATACAGGGCTTACGTGCTATTGGAGATGAGGCGAAGTCATTGGCTGCCTGGACGGTGTAGGACTTATGCATTGGCGACGATTGTTAGTAGTTTGCTGAACTGTACGAATTCAAATATATATATATGGCAATCATGTAACTTTTATTGAAGTGAAAAAGGAAATACACATATCTGCCTTGAAACGCTGTTAAGGATAGAATTGCCGTAGATGTTCGATGTTCCAGGAGTTGGGATGTCGATGCCTTCGAGGTCGCAAAGCCTGTATGAGTCTGGCCGAGTTACGGCCTTGACCATGTATGGCCCTTCCCACATGAGAGGAGAGTTTGTGCATGCCCTCCTTGCTCTGCTTGCGACGAAGGACGAGGTCTTCGACCACGAAGAATCTGCCGCTGACATTGCGTATCATCGCAATCCCTCTAGGTACTTTGCCGTGCGTGTTGACGGTAGTTATACCATATTTTTACCCCATCAAAACCGTCAACAAGACATTCTTTTTGGAAGGAAACCACCAAACACATAGTGACTTAGGTGCAAATAACTTGGTTTCGCATGTACATGTCATTATTTGGTTACAGGCACTCAGAACAGGTACTTTTCAGTGTCCGAAAGCTCCATATGAAGGTTGGGCAACCAACCAAGTATGGCCAAATGACAAACCGACTTCACAATCATTAATATCATAGCTTCTGGAGACAATGTGCAAAAGATGGGCACAATGATGGGGTCGGCCGACCCCACCTTGGGCAAGCCAGCACCACCATTGTGCTTGGAATTGCATGTAGAAGCCACCTGCAGAAGATGGACCTTTGGTTGCACCAAAGGGGGGTTAGCCGACCCCTTATGGGACCTTCCCAGACACTGCCAGACCACCAGGATCCTCCCAACATAGTCCCAAGCAAGTGCCACCCTTGGAATCACAAGTGAGTTTCCTCTCAACGGTAGAAGATGAAGTCACATGGATCCATGGGCCCACAACGAAGGAACCAACGTGACAAGAATATAACCAACACCGGGAATGGACTCTATGACATGTGGGGACACTCACCCATGGTCCCACCTAACATAGAGGGGGTCAGTCGACCCCCACTTGGTGGGCCCCGAAGCTCAACTTCACTCCACCGTCATAGGAAACCTTCTAGAAGACCCTGGCTAGGGCCCACCTGCCATAGGGGGGTTCGGCTGACCCCCTCCTTGGGCCCAGCCAGGTCGGTTAAACCTCCATCGCCTTCCTCATGTTGAACACGTGATGGAAAAGCTCCACCCTTGATCCTAAGGCGGTTATATGGCGGTTTGATCCAACGGTGCATGATGGAGGTCACGCGGATTGATGACATGGCAGTGGAGTAGCCTCTACTCCACCTCCCCCTATAAATACCCCCCATAGGCCTTCACTTTAGAGCATGATTCATAGGAGAAACCACTATGTAGTAGCTTTAGCTCTGCTATAGTGCTGTGCTAGTTGGGAGAGAGAGAGGGAAGTCTTCAGGAGAAAGCCCCGGGCCTGTCGGGAGTCTTCTTCAAGGTGTACCTCAGCGGATGCAAGCTTCTAGCAAGTTTTACATCTGAGTCCTTCTAGTATTTGATATTCTAGGTTCTGGTACTATAAGTATATACTTGCTTGACCTTGTACATTGCTTTACTTAGTGAAGTGCTCTAGTCTCTTGTAAGGATTAGAGTAGTAAGTGTAGTGTAGACGTGGTATCTAGGCTATATCTTGCCAAGTGTAGGCCGCTTGTCGCACGGATTGTTTGTGGGTGCCAGCAAGTGGTGACAGCCTTGTCTGGTCTTACTATCCCACCACTTGTGTAAGACAAGTTATTAAAACTGGCAGGGCATCAATACAACTGCATAGTCGCCTCGGGTAGGAGTTTTATCTCCTACTGTTTCGTCTATCGTCTCTTCTAAAGGGAGGAGGTGGTAAACCTCTTTATACCTAGAACACCAAGACCAGATATCTTTGCTACATAAGAACCTCTCTACCCAGTTATCATAGATCCTTTGTCTCATCACTGAACGGTCTTAGAACCTAGTAGGACACTTCACGTTCCCTGTGGAAAATACGATACCCTGGAATATTCCCGGTGAAGGCTACATTGACTACCGTACGCTTGCGGTATATCCGTTTGCCACTTCTGGTGTCAACAGTGCGCACGTCAGGAGATCAGACGCTCTTCCTCAAGCGTGTCGATGTCTTTTGCTCGGGCGGTGTCTGACCTTTCTTCAGTATAGTTCTCGACTCTAGGAGCTCAGGAAGGCGACATCGGCTGGAAGCACTGCTTTAGATCCTGTAGACCATGAAATATGGATATAAGCCAGTATTGCGGCACGTGTGTCTTGAGCTGCAATTCTCAGCGTGTGTCTGCTTGGCGAAGAACTGGAGTGCTTCGCAATGCCGCACAATCTTCTCAGCGTCTTGGATGGCCATTGGCCAATAAAATCATGCTCGGAAAGCTTTGTCGACCAGGGTGCGTGAGGCCTCATGGTTATCTCACATGCCTCCATGCACTTCTTGGAGTATTTTGATACCTTCATCACAGCGTTACGCACTTCTGGAGGACTTCGCATTTGGCGTTTTTGCGCATGAGCTTGCCATCGACCAGAACGTAGTGCTTGGAACGATGCACGACGCGCTCCATCTCGATCTTATCTTCTAGAATCTTGGCCTCAAGAAAATAAGCGATGAAGGGTGCTCACCAGTCTTCTTCGTGATTGGTGATGCACGCCACGGTCTGATCGGCCAGAGCGGCTTCCGCCTCTTCTTCTGTCTAGATGGAGGGGTTGACAAGGTCCTGGACGAAGACACCAGGGAGGAATATTGGCCCGTGATGAGCCGAGCTTTGACATCTCGTCGGCTGCTTGGTTCTCAGCGCGGATGACGTGATGAAACTCGATGCCCAGAAATTTGCCTTCTATTTTTCTGATAACGGCGACATAGGTAGCCATCTTCTCGCTGGTGCAGTCCCAGTCTTTATTCACTTGATTGATGACTAGGGCGGAGTCCCCATATACCATGAGTCGTCTGATGCCGAGCTCAATGGCGATCTGTAGGCCATGGATGGCGGCTTCATACTCGGCGGCGTTGTTGGAGGACCTTGAAATATATTCTCAGTACGTAGCGGAGGTGTTCGCCTGGAAGGTGATACGAGGAGTACACCAGTGACCGTGCCTCCGATGCTGAGAGATCCATTCGAAGTACATCGTCTAGTGCTCCTCCTGCTCATAGGGTACTGGCTCTTGCATCTCTGTCCACTCGGCAATGAAATCTGCTAGCACTTGCGACTTGATTGTCGTTCGACTGCGGAACTCGAGGGAGTAGGTTTCTAACTCCACAGCCCACTTCATGACTCTTCCATTGGAATCTTTGTTACGTAGGATGTTGCCGAGGAGATGTTGGGTGACCACCGCGATTGGATGTGCTTCAAAATAATAGCGGAGCTTGTGTGATGTGACGAGGATGGCGTAGATCAACTTTTGGATCCGTCGGGTAGCTGAGTCTTAGACTCGTTCAGGACTTCGCTGATGAAATAGACTGGTCGCTGGACCGGATATGCGTGGCGGGCTTCTTCTCGTTCGACCACGATGGCTGTGCTGACGACCCTGCTGGTTGTGGTGATGTAGAACAGTAGCATTTCGTCCTTCACGGGTGGGGTGAGGAGCGGAGGATGCACCAGGAGCTGTTTCAGCTCCTTGAAAGCTTGGTTCGCCTCTCCCGACCAGACGAATTTTTCAGTCGGCCTTAAGTAACTTGAAGAAAGGGAGCCCTTTTTCACCTAATCTGGAGATGAATCGACTCAGGGCCGCCATGCACCCGGTGAGTTTTTGGACGTCCTTTGACGCTGGTCGGAGGCTTCATTCGCATGACAGCTTCTATTTGTTCTGGATTTGGGAGAATACCATGCTTGCCGATGATGTCGCCGAGCAGGTTGCTGGAAGAGGCTTTGAAAATGCACTTGGAGCTGTTCAACTTTCACTGAAAAGCGGATAACTTCTTGAAGACTTCTTCAAGCTTGGAGATGAGGTCCTCAGCCTTCTTGGTTTTTATGACGATGTCATCAACGTAGGCTTCGGCGATATCCGGAATAAGGTTGTCGAGGCACACCTGGATAGCCCGCTGGTACGTGGCGCCTACATTCTTCAGGCCGAAGGACATAATCTTGTATCAGTAGGCCCCGAAGGGGGTGATGAATGAGGCCTTCTCCTGGTCTTCTTCGTTCAAGGCGATCTGGTGATAACCGGAGTAGCAGTCGAGAAAGCTGAGCAGCTCGTAGCCTGCGGTGGAGTCGACGACTTCATCGATGCGGGGGACACCGAAGGGGTCTTTAGAGCAGTGTTTGTTGAGATCAGGTGTAATCAACGCACATTCTCTATTCATTATTCTTTTTTCGTACAAGGACCGGATTGGCTAACCAATCAGGATGGTACACCTCTCTGATAAAGCTGGCAGCTAGGAGCCGGGATAATTCTACCCTAATAGCCTCCTTCTTGTCTGGAGAGATTCGCCGGAGCTTCTGTTTGACGGGATTGGCGGTCTTCGAGACATTCAAGGAGTGCTCGATCAGCTCCCTGGGAACGCCGGGCATGTCCGTAGGTTTTCATGTGAAAACACCAACGTGCTTCCTAAGGAAGTTGACGAGCACGTCTTCCTATTTGGGATCCAGGTCTGTCCCGATGCGAGTAGTTTTACTCGGGTCGCCAGGGACAAGGACCACGTCCTTGGTCTCCTTGTTCTTGACCGTAGCTCTGGGCGGGGTCTTCTCTGAAACCTCCTATTCTTCGGGAGGCAGCTTCTGTGCGTCTACCGCGCACGTGTTCATCAGGATGGAGACGTCGGTGGCTTCAGCCTCCTTTTCAGCAGTCGTATGCGATCTGGAGGTTGGAGCGAACCGTGAGGATGCCGGTCTCCGTCGACATCTTCATGATGAGATAGGTGTAGTTGGGGATGGCCCTAAATTTGGCCAAACCTGGACGGCCGAGGATGGCGTGGTATGCGGCGTCGAAGTCAGCGACCATGAAGTCGATGTGCTCGATACGAAAGCACTGTGGAGTTCCGAACTGGACGGGCAGATTGATCTGTCCCAGAGGTTGGGAAGACTGCCCTAGGGACAATCCCCTAGAATGGAGTTGTGGTCAGCTCTAGGTCTTCTACTCGCAACCCAAGTTCTTTGGCGGCTCCGGAGAAGAGGATGTTGAGGCCACTGCCGCCGTCGATTAACACATTGCGGAAGTGGGTCTTGCGTATGACTGGATCGAGGATCAGTGGGAAACGACCCAAGTATGAGATCTCCGTCCACTGGTCGTCTCTGCTGAAGGTAATGGGCTTGTGCGACCAGGGAGTGTGGGGATATAAACCTCCGGTATCACAAGACAAGACATGGGCCGCACCATTAAAGCTGGCCCGGCCCAGAAGACAAAGACGTGCAGCGTAAGGCACTGTACCGCACGGTTATTGTACCAACCTGAATGGTTTACTTGTAACCTTATCCCTTCAGACTATATAAGGAGGGGCAAGGATGGATCCCACAACTCAGATCCAATCTCAGATCATATGATAGCAATACAATACAGTAACACACAGGACGTAGGGTATTACGCCTCGCGGTGGCCTGAACCTGTATAAACCTTGTGTCCTGCGCTTACTGCGCAATTCTTGTTCGTCTCAGACGCACCTTCATCGATCATCTACTACCTTGGCCATACCCCTCGGTAGACTATCGCCGGCATTCCGTCGACAGTTGGCACGCCAGATAGAGGCCTGTGCTTCCTGATCCTATGGCGAGTAAGACAGTGATTTTTCTTTTCGTCGTCGTCGACCATATCCGACGGCAGCGAACCAGATGGAATTTTTCCTTCATCGACGTCATCTGTGGCAAACTCCGATGACGACGTTCGACGACGTAGCCAAGCTTCTCGGTCGATCCAGATCCATTTCGTCTTACAGCCAGCATGCATCTCATCTGGATCCGTCCGGCTCCACGTTGCAATCTCGATCGAATCCTGGTCAGATGGAAGATGTGGCCCACGATCGTCTCCACTGTTCGCGATCGGATCCTGGTCACGATCGGCTCCACGTTCCAATCATGCAGCAAAGGGACTACTACACGTACGTGATGGATCTCAACTCGTCCAATCAGCAAGGTAGAAGAAGCATGAGCCTGCATATACTGTGCTTGCATGTGGACATGCAAACATGCTACATGCCCGCGCCCAAACGCCACGACAACAAGAGCTGTTCGAGCTATCAAGGAAACCGAACAAGCCAATCAGGGGATATGCATGGCCCTATACGATCTTCAAGGGCAGATACAAAATCAAGGAATACGGCGAACGGATCTACACCCAAGATATTTTTTCTGCTACTTGCCATGCAATCAGGATCTGACGCCATCGATCCAAAAAAGCTAAGTCATCTTTATTATCTTAATTAAGATATTTAATTATGTATGACTTCGTCTTCGGATTTCTCCACAAATCTATATGATATTTGTTTGCAGGAAATTATTTCCTCTCGTCATCAACACCCCGTGACAACCTCGTCATCGTTCGAGCCATTGCACGAGCTATCACGTGAGCCACGTCAAATCCTCGACACGCCGGCCGCTTCGCTCAACGTCAAACAAGCTAAGTCATATTTTTAATATTCTTCTACATATTCTCCGATCTTCATATATCTCCGTAAATTATCTTTATGGTTCTTCACCGCCGACCTCTCCAAAAGCCCCGACAAGGCTCAGGCGCTCGCCGATAATTTCTCCATAAGTCCCGACAACGCTCGGGCACTCAGAAGATTTTCTCCGCCAACGGAGATACTAAGTATCTCTCCGTTTTCTTCTCTCAAGGGTTGCTTAACGTACCTTGGTAGCACACGCCTTAATCCGTGAAACCTGTCTTCGCCCCATAAGCCGTCACAAACATGGTCATGTTAAGAAACCAATGAACCAGACGCCGGGTAAGGTACTTAAACGTAACAGGCCAACTACCAGGGGAAATTACGTGACCTAACAAGAGCAAGAAATGGATAATCTTATCATGCATTCTACAATATTGGGATATGCTCCAAAACCTAAATCATGTACTACCCACTGTACATATTTATTTTGCAGGAACTCGCCGCCGAGCTCTCGTCGCTTCTCGCCGTCATCAGCGCTGCACGGATTCCGTTTCCGACCACGCTGGGGGACTCGTCGTCGGAATCGTCGTCGCTTCTCGCTGTCCCCACGCTGCTCGGACACCGTTTCCGACCACGCTAGGGACTCGTCGCCGGACTCGTCGCCGCTTCTCGCCGTCCTCGCACTGCTCGGACATCGCCTCCGACCACGTTGGGGACTCGTTGCCGCTCCTCGTCGTTCTCGCGCTGCTCGGACACCGCCTCTGACTACGCTGGGGACTCGTCGTCGCCTCTCGTCGTCCTCGCGCTGCTCGGACATCGCCTCCGATCACGTTGGGAACTCGTCGCCGGACTCCTCGTCGTCCTCACACTGTTCGGACACCGTTTCCGACCACGCTGGGGACTCGCCGGACTCGTCGCCGCTTCTCGTCGTCCTCGCGCTTGCTCGGAGAACGCCTCCGACCACGCTGGGGACTCGTCGCCGTCGCTCCTTGCCGTCCTCGCGCTGCTCGGACATCATCTCCGACCACGCTGGGGACTCATCGTCGCTACTTGCCGACCTCCCGCTGCTCGGACATCATCTCCGACCACGCTGGGGACACATCGTCGCTACTCGCCGACCTCCCGTTGGAACCCGTCTCCGACCACGCTGGGGACTCATCGTCGCTACTCGCCATCCTCGTCATCGCTCATCGTCACCACCTACCACGCTGGGGTCTCATCACCGAGCTATCAAGACACTCCATGCTGTTCGGATCAGGGTGCTGATCTTGGGCAGCACAACGGGGGTCTTGATATGCGCCTCGCCTGCTCGGAAGATTGTCCCGAGCACCATGCTGTGCTCGGGGATTTCGTCATTGCCTTACCTGCTCGGAAGACTTTCCCGCGCACTTGCTGTGCTCGGGGACTTCGTCGTCGTCTCGGCTGCTCGGAAAATTTTTCCCAATCACTTGCTGTGCTCGGGGATTTCGTCGTCGTCTCGGCTGCTCGGAAGATTTTTTCCCGATCACTTGCTGTGCTCGGGGACTTCGTCGTCGTCTCGGTTGCTCGGAAGATTTTTTCCCGATCACTTGCTGTGGCTCGGGCACTTCGTCGTCGTCTTGACTGCTCGAAAGATTTTTCCCGATCACTTGATGTGCTCGGGGACTGCATCATCGCCTCGCCTGTTCGGAAGACCTTCCCGATCACTTGATGTGCTCGGGGGCTTCGTCGTCGCCTCGGTTGCTCGGAAGATTTTTTCCGATCACTTGCTGTGCTCGGGGACTGCGTCATCATCTCGTCTACTCGGAAGAACTTCCCGATCACTTATTGTGCTCGGGGACTGCGTCAACACTTCACATATAAAAGCTTTGACCCTGACACCACGTGACTACGTCATCTACTATCAGGCTCGGGGACTATGTGGATACACTTCACCTAACGATGAAGGTATTGTTTCTGAAGAACCAAAAGTGGATACACTTCACCAAAGAGAAGCTCTTTTTCAAATTTTTTCTGAGCTCCTTACATCCGTCTGGTCAAGCAACTCCGAAGATCTACACGTCCCGACGAATGCATGGCGCTCGGGGACTAGCTGTGGGGATATAAACCCCCGGTACCACAAGACGAGACATGGGCCGCACCATCAAAGCTGGCCTAGCCCAAAAGACAAAGACGTGCGGCGCAGGGCACTGCACCGCACGGTTATTGTACCAACCTGGATAGTTTACTTGTAACCTTGTCCCTTCAGACTATATAAGGAGGGACAAGGATAGATCCCACAACTCAGATCCAATCTCAGATCAACTGATAGAAATACAATACAGCAACACACAAGACGTAGGGTATTACGCCTCGCGGCGGCCTGAACCTGTATAAACCTTGTGTCCTGCGCTTACTGCGCAATTCTTGTTCGTCTCAGACACACCTTCACTGATCATCTACTACATTGGGCATACCCCTCGGTAGACTATCGCCGGCATTCCGTCGACTGGGAGGGAACTTCGGATCGGCGATGGAGGCGTCGTAGTTGGCGACGGAGTTGACGCGTCTGGTGACGAGCTTCTGTTCCCTCTTTGATTCCATTGCGATGCGGCCGCCAATAATTGTGGAAACCGTCCTGTGGGCCTCGGTGAAGCCGGGAGGCGGGTTATTATCGCCGTCGTGCTTGTCCTTGTCGGAGTCGTGGCGAGCCTTCTTCTTCTCCTCCTCTCTATATGCCCTAGAGAGGTCGTAGTGGTCTCTCATGGTGTGGTTATGAAACTTATGGATAGGGCAGGGACCGTCGAGGAGCTTTTCATAGGCCTCGTCGTAGTTGCGCTTCGGGGCTGATCAGGCGTTGTAGACCTGGAAGTGGCGACGTCTCTCTCCAGCCCTGGAGCCCTCTGGTTCGTCGTGACGACACCGGTCGAAACGACGGTGGTCACGGCGATCGCGATCATCGTGGTGATAATCCCGTCGTGACCCTCGGTCGTCGGGGCGCCGCTCTACTCGGCGGTCTCTGTCTTCGTGGTGAGCTCGATCGAGGAAGCGTAGACGGCTATGGATGGAGTGATGAGCCACCTTGTTGCCCTCGGCGTACTTGTTGGCGACACGCAGCATTTCGGCGATGGAGCTCGGCCTGCTGCGGAACAACTTCCTCTGAAGTTCTTCGTCTGGTCAGAGGCCATGTATAAAAGCAAAGATGGCCTCAGCGTCTGTGATGCTGGGGATGTTGTTTCTGGTCTCCGAGAATCACCAAATGAAGTCTCGCAGGGTTTCACGTGACGCCTGCTGAAGCTTCTCGAGATCGTACTTCGTGCCCGGCTGCTTGCAGGTGGCACGGTAGTTGCTGATGAACTACTACTTCAGCTGGTGCCAGGTGTCGATGGAATTTGGCTTCAGACTGAGCTACCAATTATTGGTGGATACGTTAAACATGATGGGCAAATAGTTTGCCATGACGTCTGAGTTTCCTCCGGTGGCCTTGACCGCGATTTCGTAGACGGTGAGCCACTTAGTGGGATCAGCAGTGCCGTCATTGGTCTCGACGCCAATGACCTTGAAGTTCGGCGGCCAGCACACCACCTGGAGGTTAGCTGTGAATGGCAGCTCGGGGGAGTTCTTGTTGATCGGAGGGCCGTGAGCTTCATCATACTCCTTGCGGCGCTCAGTTTCTGCTGAGTGCCTGGCTTCTCTTCGATTGTTGATGCGACCACGGAGATCCCTATTCTTCAGGTGCTCGCGGAGATCAGATTGATTGACCTCCTGGTCATCGTCTTCCGATGGCGTCTTCTTCCGCCCCGGGAGTGACCGCCATCGTCTCGAAGGAGCTTGGTAGCTGATGCGGTGGAGTGTGACGGAGGAGGCTGCCGTTCTTCGCCGATTTGGACTTGGGCCGCCTTGAGGTAGGCCATGAGGCGTGCAACCTCCGATGTCTGGTTCATATGCTTCGCTTCTGTTATTGCGCAGGCGACATTCACGCTTGGGTCTTGAAAACCTGGTGGCCGCCGACCATATCGAACTCTTCCTCAAGGTTCCGACCAGCGGTTGGAGCCTTCTTCCTGTCGACGCACTGTGCGCAGCGTCGCCTTCGGTCGGCGTTCCTCTTCTCGCGAGTAGCTCGGACTTGCGTCGTCTTCGTTTGTCCTTGGGGCGCTGTCGTCGCTGATGACGAGGATAGGTCCGCCGATATACCGACCAGTAGGAGGAGGCACATCGGGAAGGTCACCGTCTTCAATGTCATTGTGATCGGCGCTGTCGTTGTCAGAGACAATGAAGGTGGTGCTGGCGCTGGCGTGCTTGGAGATGACGTGGTTGGGGCGGCTCAGCAGACGCGAGAAGCTGGAGGCCGCGTTCCGCAGGCCAAAAGGCATGTAGCCCCTTAGGAGGTCGTGGTCGGAAGCCCTCGGAGCTACGACTGCTCGGGGCTGGAGCTCGACGATGCGTCCCTGCGGGGTGGCGGTGATGACTAGAGTCGTGCCCCATCGAGACGGAGAGGGGCGTCGTGCCGCCAATGGATGTTGGGGGTGACCTGTAGCAAGTCGATCTGCAGCCGACACCAAAATCTAGAGGCTCTCGGACAAGCCTTGGGAGACCCGATCTGTAGATCCGATCAGGTCACTGTTGTCGACGGCCCTCCAGATGTAACGTGGCAACCTTCTTGCCGGAGTGGAGGCCGTCGATGAAACCGGAGTAGATGCGACCTGAGCCGCATCCAGGATCTTCCCTTCGCCGTCGGCGCCGATGACCCAGGTGATGGAGCCCACCGTGAAGATCTGACCCGGCGTCGGGAGCACTATGGAGCTTGAAAAAATCACCATCTTGCTCGCCATGGGATCAGGAAGCACATCCCCTACCTGGCACGCCAACTATCGACGGAATATCGTCGATAGTCTACCGAGGGGTATGCCCAAGGTAGTAGATTGATCGGTGAAGGTGTGCCTGAGACAAACAAGCGTAACGCAGAAAGCGAGAGACACACGATTTATACAGGTTCAGGCCGCCGCGAGGCGTAATACCCTACGTCCTATGTTCTGGTGGTTTGTATTGCTATGAATTGATATATTTTGAGGAGATCCCCTGCCCGCCTTATATAGTCCGGGGGGCAGGGTTACAAGTCGGTTTTGCCACGTATAACAGATTACAATCCTAGCCGAATAAGAAAACTAATCGAGTAGATATTAGGGAAGCTATTTCCTTAGCCGTCAAGACTTCTAAGCCAGTGGATATATGTGATCTTCTGGAGAACGTGTAGACGACGCGTCCTTGGCGGTCCGGGCCTAATCGGATGAATTGGCCCATGTAGGACCATGCGGGTATATGGGTTTATACCAACACACGGGTACACCAACGTGGACAAGGCGGTCATCAGCATAGTAAAAGAATATTGAAGCTCAACTACGTTTCCTAGGTATGTTTATGGCGTGAAATAATAGCCAAATGATATGAATGAGGAGTTACTAGCAAAGTTTCTCACTCCTGAGTATCTCATACACAGGCCGAAGTCTCCAGCTGGTTGGTCCCGTTCCCATGATTGCCCGGAGGGTTACGAGCATGGAAAGTTCATGTTAACCAATGGTTGGGACGTGAGGCGGTTCCATCTTTGGAACATGGAGGCGGCGAAAGTAGGCCTGCGAGATTTCATTGTCCATGTGCCGAAGAAGTACTTCTCCTTGCACTCAGATGATATTGTGGTCGTCGATTTCCACGACATGCATAGGCTCCTGCGGCGCAAGGACCTTGACCTCGCTCAAGTCACCTTATTTGCATTGTAAGTTAATAAAAACTTTAATTTCATGCCACTGTATGATCGAACGATAGTAATAATGTCATGACTTTTGTCCTTATAGGATGCAAGCCTATGCATGCGAGAAATTGGACAAAAAATTCTTTACCTCTCTCCGTTTCATATTAACGAGAGAGTCATCAAGGGTTATGACCGAGAAATTGGACAAAAAAATTCTTTACCTCTCTCCGTTGCATATTAACGTGAGAGTCATCAAGGGTTATGACATACCGGACGATCACGAGGACCTAGTCAATTTGAATCCAGAAGAGAGAAAGGCAGCCAAGATAAAACTGGTGAACGATTTGAGATATGTCGCGGGGATGTAGTGTACAGAGTCATGAAGAAGCTCAACGGAGATGGTTGTATCCTTGCCGCCCACCAGTTCGGGTAAGTAGAATGGATCCTAGCTTTCAAAGTCCAAATATGATGCTTCACCGTACCACTGCTAAGATTTGAAATGTGTTTTATTGTGCAGCGAGGGAATCATGGGCCATTGGATTGCATTTTTAATCTATCCTCAGGATAGTAGGCCGTTGTATTCGACTCTTTGGATACACTGAAAGAAGGGTATCAGGAATTTACAAACGTATTGAAATTGTAAGTGAATGTATTTGTCCTTTTACGCTTTATGAAAGTGTATTGTCGTTGATAGTAACTAGTTGTTTTGTTACAGCGGGTACCACAAGTATGTGGAGGATCCCACATTCCCGGTACGTTCCATACGAGCTATGTGTACACTATATGTCTTCTCTACACATATTGCAACTAGTGATAACGTGTATTATGTATATTGTGTAGTGTGCCAAATAGCCAGCAGGGTCAGTGTTATGTGGATATTACGTTTGCGCGTACCTCAGAGCATACGGCAAATTCAATACCAGCTATAAGCAGCTCAAGAAGTCAATAAAGTCTAGGACAAATCGAAGGTAGATCATACGACCATAACAGGAACCGTTAGGGACATCTGCAAGTTTGTCATGGACAGCTGCGTGTTTGAAGGGGCGCCGTTCTTCAACCCAACCGGTGACTTAGCAGACCTAGAAGAGTACGAGAAGTTAAAAAAATGGAGCACCATGCTACACCTTTCGGATTACAAGTTGCCCGATATCTTTCTAAGGAAGGCGTGATATGTAATATTGTGAAAACAACATTAAATTACTATTTTTATTTATTGGGTGTGTGATGAGATACATTTGGATATGTATATATCGATTTCTGATTCGTATTTCTATTTATTGTCTTTTCTCGGTTCAAATTAATTTCAAATCAAATTTAAAAGCAAATCAGAATTTTATTTTTTAATTGAAAGAAGTTAACCGAGACGGGCAAATAATAGTAGACCGCCTCCGCTGAACATATTTTGGAGGCGGGCTACTTAAACTGCCCGCCTTGGTTCGGCTTACAATGACTGTCTCGGTTAATGTTTATTAACTGTGGCGGTTGTTATAATGCGCCCGTCTGCCACTAGTACACAAAAGGTCAGTACAGGCGGTTCTAAACGTATTTTTACTGGTGTTTTTTCGAACCGCCTGTGCTTAGGGTATGTAGAAATCAGCGTTTTGTGCAGGCGGTTGTTTGTGAACCACCAGTACAAAACTGTCTACACAAATCTTTTTCCAGAAATCGGGTTTTAGAAATAGCAAAACAAAAAAAAAATCTGGGAACGGACCCACCGGCCAGCGCCCGTCCGTCTCCGTCGAAGTCGCAAGTCGCGGCATTTTTCGCGCAAAAATTATGCGCTACATGGCCGCGGGGGTTCGAACCCATGACCTCCCCCTCGTGCGTGAGGTGCTCTAACCACTCCACCTACCACTCACATGTGTCCTAATTGTAATAGGTTCGCCACATATTGTTACGCTACCGATAGAAAATTGATTGTTTGAGGCCCTAAATAAAGTCAAATGAAAAAGTTATCAACTACACAGTTGCATAACTTTTCGAGATCTACAACTTTTATGTAGAGTATTTTTTCATCCGAGGCTTTTTTCAAAAAGTCAAATTTTAAATTTCAAACTTTGACCGTAATTTACGTCAACAAGATGATTTCAAATGAAAAAAATTTAAACTAAAAAGTTTCATAACTTTTTGATATCTACAACTTTTAAGTAGACAGTTTTTCCATTTAAAGTCATTTGAAAAATTGAATTTTTAAATTGACACCAATTTCTACAGACGGTTTCGTAGGAGAACCGCCTGTAGAAATCGATTTCTACAGGCGGTTCTAAATCTATCCCCACCGTTTTATTTCTACTGACGCATGTTAATTAAATCCGTCTGTAAAAATAAATACATGGTGTTAGCATAGAGCTTTTTTTTACTAGTGTGCGTTAATGTATTAACCAAGGCGGACAGTTTACGGTTAATCGATGATTAATGCAGGCGTTTCATTAGAGACGGTTGCATTGTCCGTCTCCCTAAACCTGTTTTGCTCACCACCATTAAGTTTTCTGTAGCAGTAGTTGTTATTCTACAGCCGCTGCTGGCTGAAGCAGAGCCTACTCACGTACCTGCTCACTGCGCGCGGAAGAGGAGGAAGAAAACCGAAGGAGAAAACGACGTGTATTTCATGGGACACAACACGCCGCAGGTGAATTCAGGAAGGACAAAAAGAGCCAAGAATCGTCAAAGCTGCCGGGGACTGGAATTGACCCGGGCATGGGAGAACACGGAATTTGATGATTGATACACATGACACGTACGTTCACCCAGTGCTAGCTTTCGTGAAAGAAAGACGCAAAATTTGGCACCGCAAATCCCGCAGTCCTTGTGCATGCATGTGCAAAGAAGAAACCTAAAGCAAAGCATACAATGCCAGCCGTGGGCTCAAGAAGCACGGACATGTCGGCCTGCCTATAGTTTCGTTTGCCTAGTAGTACAGTCGTTAAATCAACCTATAACTGAGCCGAGCCGAGAGAGGAGGAGCAGGGAAGGAGAGCGCACTCGCCATTCTCCGCTTCCTTCTCCTTGTAGTAGCAGAAGAAGAAGAGGTGAAGCGAAGGGAGCTGCCCCCGCCACCGGCAGGATGCTTTCCACGAACCTCCTGCTCGAGGAGCCCATCCGGATGGCCTCCATCCTCGAGCCCTCCAAACCTGTAAGCACCGGCGGTCGTCATGTTCAGATTCGTTGCTGATTTTGGGCGGGATCGATCGACACGCCCTGCCTCAACTGACGACTAACTATATTTCGGTGTCTGGAGCAGAGCTTTTTCCCGGCGATGACGAAGATCGTCGGCACGCTGGGGCCCAACTCGCGCTCCGTCGACACCATCACCGCCTGCCTCAAGGCCGGCATGTCCGGTAACTGTTCACTCTCCGTCTGCCCGCGTCAATGCTGATTTGTTGTTTGGTTGGTCTGGTCTGATTTCTTCCTCCTCCTGCGCTGCTGCGACTGCAGTCGCGCGGTTCGATTTCTCGTGGGGGGACGCCGCGTACCACCAGGAGACGCTCGAGAACCTCAAGCTCGCCATCAAGTCCGCCAAGAAGCTCTGCGCTGTAAGTCGGCTAATCTTTCTTTTTCTAGCGCCATGCTAGGGGTCTACTAGGCTGGCAATTTGTTGTAGCGCCTCTGGCACTAATCAAACCCTAAAACTCTATTCTCTCTTATTAATCGATGCCGGAAAACCGTAAATTTTTTTTTTAAAAGTCGGTTAGTCGACGCCGTGGCTCCGAATGCGAACGAATTAACCAACAGTGTGGCCAATGTGGTTCCTCTCTCGCGACGGGCAGACGACAATTCGATCTCTCTTTGCTTACCAGGTCATGCTTGACACCGTGGGCCCAGAGCTTCAGGTGGTGAACAAGAGCGAGACCCCAATCTCCCTCGAGGAGAATGACACGGTTGTTCTGACCCCTCACCTTCACCGGGGCCAAGAAGCCTCCTCCAGCTGGCTGCCCATCAACTTCTCTGGACTCGCCAAGGTTAGCACGTACTGATGACGCTGTTCTTCGACGAGCACGAGATCAGCGGCAACTGCTAGCTGACCATGCTCTGACTACCAAGTTCAGATTTTTTTTTAATTTTTTTTTTTTGGTTCCATGCATTATGCCGCTGTGATGTCCTTTGATTATTCTCTTGTTTCCACATCACATAGAGGACAAAATTTTTTTAAAAAAAATTGTTCCTTGCAGGCTGTGACACCAGGAGCAACAATATTCGTGGGGCAATACTTGTTCACTGGCAGTGAGACTACTTCAGTTTGGTTGGAGGTAAAAAGCCTTTGGCAATTGGCATGCTGTACCTTTAATAAGCATCTTATATGTTTCATATGTCTTTCAGTAGGACTTGGTTTGCTCTCGGCATTTTCTGATTAAAAAAAAACCTCTTTTTATCTTCCTGATGTAGGTTTCTGAAGTTAAAGGGGATGATGTCGTTTGTATAATCAAGAACACAGCCACCTTGGCTGGGTCACTGTTCACACTGCACTGCTCCCAGATTCACATTGACTTGCCCACCCTGTCTGATGAGGATAAGGATGTAAGCAACTACTGTCAAAATTGTGATTTCTGTATCCTTGAGTAATTGTTGCTTCGAAACCATCTCCTTCCTTTCAGAATTTCACTTTTAGCAACATGAAAATTTGGGGATGGAACTAGATTTGTTTGTAAAGTTGCAGCCCTGTCCTTGAGCCCATCATAAGACTTACATGGATGAATTGCTTTCAGGTTATCAGAAAATGGGGTACTCCGAACAAGATTGACTTCCTTTCTTTGTCTTACACAAGACATGCAGAGGATGTGCGGCAGGTAAACAACTTGCATTCTGGATGCATTTTGAGTTATTCTGTTTGTCCTCCCTGATTATTGCTGTGCTATTAAGCAGTACCTTTATCCCTACAACGAAAAGGCATCTTTGCTATATTTGAGAGGCTTTTCCCTATGTGCCATTAAAAAAGTTCGTCCTTCCCGTGTACCATTGAAAACTTCAAACTTTCCTCTGTGCCATGACACTTTTTTTTACCCTACACGCCATTCCGTTCAATTTTACCTCTAACGGTGTTAAACGATGAAGGAAAAAGTCTAAAATACCCTCAGGTCTGATTGCGAAGCAAAAGTTCGTTGTCCTCTTAAGCCACTGAGCTGTCAAGACCTTCCTACCTGCCTGCTGCCGTTTGCATTGCAACTGTACGTATGCATGCTCACAGGGACGCCTCATTTGCATGCTGACAGTAATTGAAATAAAAGCCGGAGGAAAACGAGATATCCTAATAATAGTATGCTTTGAGATATGAGATAGTTTTTAATTAGTAAATGTATTTTAAAATTCTAGCACATGTCTTCTATAAATAATGCTATTAGTAGTTACTAGAAAATAAAAAGAGGGAAACGAGTGATCACACAGAGGTATTCGAGAAAAAAAGTGATCACACAGAGGAAAGCATCTGTTTTTTCTAAAAAAAATAATATGAACACGGGAAAATATACATGGATCAGTAGTTAGGCTACTTGGTCACCTTTTAAAAATAATTGGAGTCAGGTGCCAAAAATAGAATTGAAGTAATTTTGAAATCTCCTGACAAAAAAAATTTACCATAAACAATCTCCGAAGCTGCTCACCCATTGCACTGATCTACAACCTTAACCGGACATGGTCCCACCATGTCGCATTTAATTGAACGGAATGACGTGTAGGGCAAAGCCGAAAAGTGTTATGACACAGAGAGAAGTTTGAACTTTTTAGTGGCACACAGGAAGGACGAACTTTTTTAATGGCACACAGGGAAAAGCCTCTATATTTGATGCGCTATCTACTGTTTGTTTGCGTACAATGGTTAAGAAGAATGCTGCCAACAGTGCTATTATTTGTTGCTTGCAACACAGGCACGGGAGTTCCTGTCAAAATTGGGCGATCTAAGCCAAACTCTGATTTTTGCCAAAATTGAGAATGTTGAGGTATTTTCAAGTAAATCTTCTTACATTGTTAGCCAGCTATCATTTGTTTGCCCTTCAAATACACATACACTCCTTATTTCTTTGCAGGGCTTGAACCATTTTGATGAAATACTGGCTGAGGCAGATGGTATCATTTTGTCAAGAGGGAACCTGGGAATTGATCTTCCACCTGAGAAGGTTGGTTACCTATACTAATATTTTAGCAGTTGAGAACACCACAATTTATACATCTGGGCTTAAGCCTCAGTAGCTTTGTGGCCACATAATACACCCCCTCACATCTGGGCTCCATCAGACCTCCTAGCGTAAGATTTGAAGCGGGTCAGGGTCAAAGCTATTTTTTTTTTCTTCAAATTGTGTTAGCATGGTCTTATACTCAAGACCTTTGACTCTATTATCAGATTTGAGTTTCATACCTGCCAGTTTACCGAAAATCCTAAGGTGAACATTAAATTTACTTCTAGTTTAGTATTTTCTCTGTCTCGTTTTAGGGTGCAATAATTGTCCATATTTTACTACTAGTTTATTTAGCCATTGATCTTTATCACACCAACTCTCCATATTGCAGGTCTTTTTGTTTCAAAAATCTGCTCTTCACAAGTGCAACATGGCTGGAAAGCCTGCTGTTGTCACTCGTGTTGTGGACAGTATGACTGACAACCTCAGGCCTACTCGGGCGGAGGCAACTGATGTGGCAAATGCCGTACTTGACGGTAAGTTGTTGACAATAGTTGTTGCTTTTCAAAAATCTTTGGTATACTCGGGCTCTTTTAGCCTGAAATGCAGCTGGTCCTTAATGCACTAAAAAAGGGCAGTTAAATCATGACTCACGATCAATGTTTACAAATCATATAGTACGTGTAGAACCTAGTCGCCATGCATGTGACCAACTAGGTGACTAATTGCGATTAATTGTCGACCAGACCGATTAGTCGAGCCTAGTTGGTCCTAGTCGTCCTATATATTTCAAGACATATACATAGTATATATACCTATAGAGTATATAGAGTACACAACAAAGCAAGCATCAAGACTACATTAGTGGCTAGTCGGTAACTTACTACACAACAGCAGTACAACATCTTATGATGGAGTACCAACAAGCAGACAGAGTAGCAGAGGGGCAGCATAGCAAGCAATCAGACTAGCAGAGGGGCAGCAGCATAGTAAGCAAGCAAGGGGGCGGCGCTAGCGCTGCGGAGTGAGGGATAGGGGAGGAGGGAAGAAGATGGAGGAGGGAAAGGGCACATTCACTATTGGCGGAGTCATCACGAAGAGGGGTGGCTGGCTTCACCACAGGAACAGCGTGCGACAAAGAATAGCGCGCAGGAGACAAAGAATGTCGCGTGGGGGACGAGGAAAGGCGCGCGGGAGATGAAGAATCGCACATGAGGGGAGGAGGACTCACGCGCGGGAGGAATTGTGGCGGTGTGGGAGAAGGAAATCACTGCTGCCTCCGTTCTCTGTGTTTTAAAGGTGGAGTCTAGGCACACTTATGCTAACCTAACAGGCCAAATTGGCAGCCTAATAGGCCACCTCTAAGCCCAGTTGAGTAGGCCCATGAATAGGACATGCAGTCACAGCTCCAGCCCGATCGTCCCACCCCTAGTCGGACGACTAATCGTGATTATGCGACGACTAATCAGACAACTAGGTTTCTAGTTGAGCTAGTCGCCTTGGAGACCCTGATCAACCTCTAGAGACTGACTGGGCCTATTAATCATGATTAATCGGACTACTTGTAAACACTGCTCATGATTGTTTTAATTGCAGGGAGTGATGCCATTCTCCTTGGTGCTGAGACTCTTCGAGGTTTATATCCAGTTGTCGCAATTTCAACAGTGGGCAGAATTTGTGCTGAGGTGAAATTTCTGTTATGTTTTCTAGATAGGGTTGCATTTTCAACAATTATTGCTACTTCATTGCAAATTTGGTGTATTTTTTTCACTCTGCATCTGACTTGCCGTCATGGATTTAGTCATACATGTTTTTTTTTAGAAGGGCGGCAAAAGGTTTGCCGGATTTTTATTAGACGTGGAAAAGAGAGAAACCAAAGTAATTACAAAGTGAAAAAAGGAGACTAAAAAAGGAACATGAACTCCACTACCACTACTACTACCCTCCAGGCTGCTGAAGGAAGAAACCAGCTAAAACTGAAGAACAAGAAGAAAAAACGACCAAAGAAAAAACTGCCGAAAAACTACTATCTCGTATTATGTCCTCCTCTTGACATTTGATATTGACGAATCTCCTCTTTGCAAAGGTTGGCCACTTTGACCTGGCTGCAAGTACGTATTCTGAAAGGTTCTTCTATTGCGCTCTTTCCAGATGTTCCACCAAAAGTAAATAATTATCCCATTGAAATTTCTTCTTTCACTTCTGTTTATCTTCAAGCGGCACTTACGCCAGAAACCATGCAGAGATCCTGAGGGCGTGACCGTATCTAGTACTGTTAGCCCAAACTTGTTCTGTGAAGCTGCAATCTTTGCAAATATGCGTGGGTGTTTCTAGGTCGTGTCTGCATAGTTTGCAAATTGGATCGTTTGGCCAATTTCGTTTAATCAGGTTGTTCGCTGACAGGATTTTTCTATGCAAGAGCATCCAAGCAAAAAATCTACATTTGGGTTCTGTCCTTGCTTTCCAAAATGGGAGTAGTTTGAGCCTGCTGTAACTTCCTTAGAATTGAATACGGTATGCGCTTTTGGTCGTATATTCGGCCATCAGGTGTCCAACGCCAAGTAATACTGTCTTCAACATCCTCCTGCAGCTGTGTCCGGCTAATAGCCTCCCAGAGTGCCACATATTCACTTATTTCTGTCGGAGTAGCTAGTGGCACAATGTGAGTTATCCACCTATCTTCCATGAGGGCTGACTGAACAGACAAGTTTTTCCTTTTGGCTCTCTTGAAAAGTGACGGTGCAATGTTTTTCGGGGATTCTCCATCCACCCAGGAGGAGTGCCAGAAACGCGCCATCTTTCCATTTCCAATTCTCACCACTGTGGAGTCATACATGTTTGCCAATTGTCTTACAGGCTGAGAAGGTATTCAACCAAGATTTATACTTCAAGCGAACTGTGAAATATGTGGGAGAACCCATGACCCATTTGGAGTCCATTGCTTCCTCAGCGGTAAGATCTATGTGCTTCTCAGATTCCAGTCTTTTATATTAATGTTTGCAAAACACAGATTTTGTAGTCTAAGACAGTTCCGTTACTACTTTTTAGGTGCGAGCTGCTATCAAAGTTAGGGCTTCGGTGATAATTTGCTTCACCTCTTCTGGACGGGCTGCAAGGTTGGTATAAATGAATATGCTTATACAGGGCTACAGTTCAGTGGAAATTAATCTCATGTGGAGTATATCTATGTGATCTACAGGCTCATCGCCAAGTACAGGCCCAGCATGCCTGTTCTTTCTGTTGTCATTCCTCGTGTGAAGACAAACCAACTGAAGTGGAGTATCACTGGTGCTTTTGAGGTACGTGAACTTCAATACTCTTTGTGATCTTTCCTGTTAGATGTTTCCTATTTATGCAATGCGGACATTGTCTATTATTAGCATGTTGATCATTTCTTTTGTGAATGGTAACATTGGCCTGTGAAGTTTCTCTTGTAGACATTGAACATGTCATGCATGCTTAAAAGAGACATATTACTTTGTTTAAGAAGAAATAAGAACCTTGAATGCTTGTTCGAGAAGAAAGGCTTGTACTGATATTTGGCACTATGTAACTAATTTTTTGTTGTTGTGTTTTCTTGCAGGCAAGACAATCGCTAATAGTTAGAGGCCTCTTTCCTATGCTTGCTGATCCTCAGCATCCAGTAAGTTAACAAAACTCTTTCAGTTCACTACTTTTAAGTGTATATGTAATTATGTATGCAACACATACTGGCTGGATTTGCCCACTTGTACACATGAGCATCCCATTTCTAGCATCATTGGGGACGAAAAGATTTTGCAAGCACATCCCCATTGCCCTTGTATTCTTGGACTAGCATTTTTTTTTTCAATTCATCTTCATTAACTTGATGCTTTTCAGTTAGATGTCCTATGGAAACTTGATGCTTTTCGGTAAGTAGTATGAGGCTGCTAGGAGTCTACAGATATCCGTCTTTATTAACATAATAATATTATCATATTACAGATTTGTAGTGTACTTGCTTCCATCAGGCTGAGTATGTAAAATTTTGTATGTTATAAAAGGTTTGAAGGCAAGAACACTAGAATGCAATTCACTGCACTTCTAAAACAGAACATGGTCTGGTAGCATGGTTAATCAAAACATATATCCATTTTTTAAAAAAACTCTGCTGGTTTGTTTGTCTATATAACTTTATGGGAGAAGTAGTGACCTAGGGTACACTGAGAAGTGAGAAGGCTTGAAGTGGCAATCCCACTTAGCTTCTTGTTGCAGCTTAGAACCTTATTATGCCCCTGTTTGTTGGAGCTGAAAATAATCAGTGATTTTAGCTGATGCTGATTTGTTATAAGATTAAAATATTGTTCAAAAAGCGCTGATTTTGGTTGATAAGCTGAATCGAACAGGCTGTAAGTCTTCTCAGCAGAGACAAGTTTTTGTTTGCCATGTTTTTGTGTAATTTCTACTGTGCGCTGTAAATTGATTTAGTGTGATTGTCTGGTTACGTGGTATTAATTAATCTTCATTGTGTCTTTCAGGCTGAATCAACCAGCGCTACAAATGAGTCAGTTCTGAAGGTTGTTCTAGACCATGGCAAAGCCTCTGGTGTGATCAAGTCCCATGACCGTGTCGTTATTTGCCAGAAAGTGGGCGATTCGTCAGTTGTGAAGATCATTGAGCTGGATGATGTCGTTGTTTGCCAGAAAGTGGGAGATTCGTCAGTTGTGAAGATCATTGAACTGGATGACTAGACGCTTGTCTACTAGGGTATAGTTTTTCCAATTTTTGACTAGGCCGAAACTTGTTGGCTGTGTATAATCCTATAAGCTTTGCGAAATGAGCAGTTTTTCCTACGGTACCATCATAGGACTTATAGCTTTGCAATTTAAAACTCCTACGAGGCTATGATGCAGTTTGGAAGTTATCAGAGGCGCTGCTGCACGTGGCGCTGGCTTGCGTGGCACCGCAGCCGGAGCATCGGCACTCCATGGGCGACGTGGCAAGGATGATCGAGAGCGTGCCTGTTAGATGCTTATGGAAGTGGGAGATTGATCCAAACCACACGGAAGATCCGGAGGTATCCTGTTGGGAATAAATCTGGGTTTTTTTTTTTTTTTTTTGACATCGGGAGCATTGATGAGGGGAATTTTTATGTCAAATTTAGAACGCGGAATATGGCGGACAGATTCCTGTAGACACTTATGGCGGTTTATGGGGCTGCCCAACCGGAATGTAAGAATCATTCCTTACTAAGTTGGTCCAGTCATGTGCTAAGGAGACGGATCCTATTATGGTAGGCGGTGATTTTAATAGAGCCTGTCAAGAGAATATCCGGTTGTTTGAGTCCTTATAAAAAACCGGTTATTTAAAGGGTATTAAACAACTGGATTTTGTGCACCACCGCGCGGCTTATTTGTTTGTTGGTAGTTGGATCTGCAGAAACAACCAGCCACCATATAGGTTGTTTCAGTTCTTTAAAACAACCGGTTGTTTTTTACCAATGAAACAACCAGTTGTTCAAAGAACAGCAAAAACAATCGGTTATTTTTGACCACCAAAACAACCACTTTTTCGAAACAGTCTGTCTAATGGACATTCTGTTATTCTAGTGTATAACCAACAACCGGTTATTTCAATGAAACGAAACAACCATGTTCTCCCAATCCCACTCTAACTGCACGTACCTGCTGCTGTTTGAAACAACGTTTCCCGGATTTCGCGAGCTTGCATTAGCTCAGAGCCAACTCAGACCATGGTGATGTTGTACATGCTGCTGCGTCTGCGTGCGTTCACAGTTGCAAGCGCGTACAATACTCCTGCTAGTACGTGTTGGTTTACATGAAACAGTGGATAGACGCAGCCATACTGTACACTACTATGCTGGCCGGCCGGCCGACGAGCACGACCTGTCAGTCTCCACGTACTATTAGTACCCTACTGCGCGCCGGCCTTCGAGCTGCTGCCTGCTTAGTGCTAGTGCTAGCTAGGCGGCGACGGTGAGACAAGCATGAACACATATTTTTTCTAAATCGAATCAAAATTGTGACACGAAAATTCAAAACGTCACCAAATTTAGGACGGAGTAGTATAAAACAATCACTCTTTGCAAACAAAATAGTCCATATCGTACCCAACCTGCCTTTGGCAAGGGACTGTCTATAGGACGTTCGGTTGTTTAGTAGTCTTGCCGACAATCGAGCGTTCACACAGTGGATGAAACAAACAACGCCGCACCTACCAAATAATTAAAAGTTTGGATACCTGCCAGCATACGATTTTTACACCATTGGATTTTGATCCGACGTCTTCTAACTTTTTAAAATTTTATAGAAATAATAAAATATAAATAGAAATAATAAAACATAAATGGGAGTGTCTCCATAGCAGTTGCCTGATATTTGACATAAGCATCAGTCATCTTCGACCTCATCTTCCTTGCTGTCAAAAAAAAAAAATCTTAAAAGTGAAGGTGGCAGGCGATGGTGACGGACGGCCAACTACGTTGACGCCGGCGGCGGCACTGGAGGCATTCCCGGGAGGCCGAGGACCTGCAGGACAGGGACTGTCGTGGCGGCATCGTCTCACCTCCACCAGGATGAGGAGCAACGGCAAGGAGGACGCAAACATGAGAACCGCGACAAAGTGCTGCTCGCCGTCGGACCATGGCGACGGCGGCGGCGTTGGCGATGCGGAGCCAGCCGCGGGTACGACGGACGCGGCAAATGATGAGACAAACGGGGGCAGTTACACATACACATACACATACACAGCTACAGACACATACACAGTTGACTGACAGTAAAATAACATATCAGGCGACTATTAACGATTAAATCTCAACATAAATATATACACACGATACACACATACACACACGCTACACACACCCTACACACACGCACACGCGAGACACACACACGGTACACACACGTACACACACACGACACAAACACACACACACAGTACACACACACGGCCACCGGGGTGCATGCAGCCTGGTGCAGAGTAGCGGCCAGAGGGCCACAGGGGACACGGTGCAGGCAGCGGCCAGCGGGCCATAGAGCATGCAGGTAGCGGCGCATGCAGGTAGCGGCAGGCCGGCAGCCGGCAGCGGGTGCATGCAGTGGCGCAGAGCGTGGAAGCGGCGCGTGACGGAGGGAGCGGGCGCACGGTCGCAGATGGCCCGCACCAATGGAATCCAACGCTCAAAAATCCAGTTGTTGGAGGCTCCCAAAACAACCGGGTGTTAGATAGCCTTCCTCTTTTAATATCATTAGAAACTCACAGGAAAAAAATAATGACAAGTATAATAATCGATGTCCCTTTCTTTTTAATGCTATCATAGATAGCTTAGACATTAAGGGAACTAGATCTTTCAAACAGAAAATTCACTTGGGTCAATTCTAGAGAGACACCAACTTTTGAAAGGTTCGATCGAATCTTAGTAAGCACAGAGTGGGAATCTAAATTTCCTCTCGCGACGGTGCAAGCGTTGACGAGGAAAATTTCGGATCATACCCCGTTGCTTTTAGATACGGGCAGTGGTACACATGGAAATAAACAACCAGGTTTCAAGTTTGGGCTTGGTTGGCTGTTAAGGGAGGATTTTTATGAGTTGGTGGCTGAAGTGTGGAAAAAAGAATCAAGATGGCAAATCCCCGTTACAGAAATGGCTAAACAAAATCCAAAGGCTTAGACAGTTCCTTAGAGGCTACGCTAAAAATGTTAATAGTACCGGGACCAGATGGGTTTCTGGGTGTAACACCCCTGGTGTTACTGTAACTAAAACCTACCATGTCATCATGATTGCATGCAAAACATCCCGCATAAACTCATTTTTACCGTGCATTCCCTAAAATAAATTTTATTACTACATATGATTGTGCATAGGTGCCCTAGAGTGAATTTGTGATATAAATGTTTGCTTGTGTGTATTTATCTAGATCCAATTGGAAATTAAAAAGAATATCATTTATAAACCCTAAAACGGACTCCAAAACCCTAATTCAAAAACTAAAAAGATTTTGGTGTTGGTCCCTTAATAGAAGTTGTAGATTTTTAAAATGGAACAACTTTTATTTTGGGCAAATTTAAAGTTGTTACATAGAAATTTGAATTAAACCCTAATTACTATTTTGAAATTCAAATTTGAAACATCATTTTAAAAACTACAAGGAATCTGACCAAACTCTATTAATGAAAGTTGTAGAGCTTAACAAGTAGAACAACTTATATTTTTACAGAATTTAAAGTTATTGAGAAAAATCTGGAGAATTTGGTTAGATTGCAAATGAAATTTAAATTCAAGTTTTACCCCCTTTTCAATAACTTCAAAACTATTTCGAATTTGAACTTGCTGCAAAACCCAAAAATGATCTTCACAAAAATTTGGCACAACTTTCATTTTTGGTACTTCACCTGATTCTGTACAGAATAGGCCATAATTTGCAAAATTAGACTTTGACCTAGGGAGGGAGCTACAATGTTCCAGCCCCCTACAGGGCTGCCGACACCGTGCGCGCGTGTGCGCACCGCGCGCTGCCGCTGTCCGGCCAACCGGGGCCCGGGCTCCGCCGCGCGGGGGTCACATGGGGGTCCCGGAGTCCCGCCCATCCTTATCCCCTCCTCCCCTGTCCTTAAATGGCGACGATCACCTCTTCTCCCCTTCCGTCTTCCTCCCGGTCGCCAACGGCTTCACCCCGTTCTTGGCCGAATTGGCGCCACTCCGAGCCTCGTCATCCAATTCCCTTCACCTTCAAGCTCGCTACTCCATTGCGTCCCTACCCAATCCGTTGGAGCCGGAGGTAGACCGTCGAAGGCGCCGGAACGCCACCTTCTTCTTTGGCTCCGACTGAGCGCCGCCGGGGACCATTCCCCTTGGGAACAGTTCGGTCTAAATGGTGCTGATGCCTTTTTATCATCGTTTAGAGTTCACCTTAATCTCATGAAGCTCTGGGTCTAGGTGCTTTCCTTGTTGGTGCTTGGGAGGCGCTGGAACGGCCACGACGTCACCGGAGCACGCAGCCGCGTCCGCCATCAGCATCGCCAGTGAACTTCCAGCTGCTCTCCACTCCGACCCACGCGCGTACAGGACCTTTGGTGAGCTCCTGTTCCTAGCTGTGCCGTTTCTTTAAATGCTACCGCGTCGGGTTAGTCGGAACACCGCTCGCCGCCGTGCTTCCGGTTAGCCGAACCGCCAATAGACTTTTTGATTTATATTTTACGGAATAGTGATCTGTTTTGTTATTTCCGTAGGAATTATTTTATTGATGCAAAAATTGTGAAAATAGTTGTGGGTACTCTCTGTAGTTTGAAGAATTTAATAAAAATATTAAACATGTGTTTTGAGTACTTTCCATATGAACCAAAAATCAGAGATTTAATCGATAAATGCAACTTTGAATAATTTTAATAAATTTCCTGATAATCCAAAAATCATGAAATTTATTTTGGTACTGTTTTAGAACAAGAGCTATCTGTTGGTAAAGTTTGGACCCAATTGGAAATAATTTAAATAATTGCCTTTGTATTGTTGAATTACTTAAGTGATAAAATAAATAGAAAACCTTAATTGATTGTGATCCTGGGTCAACTCCCCATATGACCTAGGGTATCTTTGGGTAAATTTATCAGGGTTGGGTTGTGAAGGAAAGTCGTACTCAAATCCATATTTGTTTGATTAATGAATATTGTATTGCATGTCATTTTCATCATATGAATCATGCATCATTGCATACGTGTAGTGCCCGTGAACGAAGAAGTGAAAGTTGAGGCTACTGCTGAGGAGATGACTCCTGAGGTGATTCAGGGGTTTGACATTTGCGGGGCTGACTCTGATCCGACACTGTTCGCAATTCAAGGCAAGCCCCGGTGCATTCAGCCCTTTCCTTGTGTTTTGAAAACATTATCACCTTAAGTTAAATTATTGCATTAGGTTGATAGGAGTTGATTGCCACCTAACTTGCTGCATTACCTACCTTGATGTATCACCCTCGAAACCTGATTTAAAATGAAAAGGTTTCAAAAATGCTTAGCCCTGCTTAATTAATTTAGTTTTGCCTAAAATGCTATTTTCTGAACTATGATGATATACTATTGATGAATAATAAAAGAATGAAAATGAATATGGATTTGCAACTGTTTGGATGACTTGCACTTGGGTTAGAGTCCCAATGTATCGTCGCCGACGGATTGGAAGCCGTTCGGATGGCTTTGCACTTTGGGTTAGAGTCCCAATGCATTGCCGCCGACGGAAATGGAAATAAAAATGAGTCCGTTCGGTTGATGTGCACATGGGGCGGCGTCCCCCGTGTCTTGTCGCCGACGGGCACGGATTTGGAACCGTTTGGCTACTTTGTACTTGGGTTAGAGTCCCAATGCATTATAACCAACGGAAAATGAATTAGGGACCGTTCGTTGTCGGCCTGCTGGATCGAGACTTTGCAACTAGCCACATACTACGGGAAGCCCTGGCTCCGGTCCCTCCTCTACTTGAACCGACAACAACGCACTGGGAGTGGAGAGATGGCGAGAGTAGCGTGTACCCTCGTGGCCGTCGTGCCTGGAGACGAGAGGAGTACTGTGCTCTTGGGTGGCGCAGAACCGGTTCAGGTTTTGGAAAAGCCGTGGTAGACGGGATTGGCATATGCAAGCTTAGGTGCTACATATGCAATGTCGATAGGGATCCCCAGCTGGGTATTTAATCGATTCGAATCGTCGTTGCTCCTCGGATAATGGAGACTTGATCCACTACCCTATCCCGAAAAGTGGTTCAGAACTAGTGTCTTGAGAATGGATAATAAATTGAAAAGAATGAGGACATATGTGACTGAATTTGAAACTATGGATTATGATTAAAATAATATTCAGTTAAAATATTGAAAATAGGTTAGTATTGCTTTTCTGCAAAATCCTTCGACTCTTGCTAAAGCCTTACCTTGACTCCCCCCTTAGCTTGCATTCTTGAGTCTTTTTCCCAATTTCTTTAGTCGGGTAAGTTTTGCGGAGTACTCCAGTACTCAGGGTTTGTTAACCCTTGTTGCAGGTGAGTCGAGCTTACAGTCCTACTTGGGACCGTGCCAGTTGAAGGATCGTGCATGGAAGAAGATGTGTATATGATTTAATCCTTGGGCAGGGTGTATAGTTGTATACTGCTACTCCACTACGAAACTCTGGTTTGCGATAATGTAATTTATATTTGTAAACCTATGGTTATGTAATACTTCCGCACTCTTTACTCTAATTCATATTATTTGTGTAAATTATTGTAATATTGCAAGGCTTACAATGAGATCCTCGGGGAAATCAGGGTTTCCGAGGAGACCCGGCAGGCCACCTAGGTTGTGGGGAACTCGTGCACAGTAACCGAAGGTCCTTAGGGACGATGATGGTGCACGTAGGCACGGTGATTTAGGCGGTTCTATCACAGAATGGTATCAGAGCGTTTCATTATAAAGTACTTGCAGTATTACTTTACAAAAACTTCAAAATGATTTGGATCGAATAAAATTAGTTAGGTAGTTTGGTCCGGGTTACTTCTGAACTTTCCTTATTCATTCTATAGAATCTTTCCTCAATTCTTTCTATAGATTTGTAGTTAGGTTTTGAGGTTGGTAGTGGATTAGCACATTAAATGAAACATCCTCGATTTTCTACGAAGGGAAAAATCCACAGAATGAGTTATAATGCGATCAAAACAAAGTTTGATTCCATCACATTATCATATATCAGTTGAAATCACAGTCATACAGCGTATGATTACAAGCTTTAAAAGTTTTATCTCACTTGAGGATACACCTATTACAGGGTTTATCTAGTAGAAGCGTATCTAGTCGTCATCAGAGTTGGCGGAATATGTTGTCGAGTGGAGGCTCCTCCTTCACGGGTATCATCAGAGTCAATCTTGGCGCAGCATAGTCTTCATCTCCTGAACCAAACTTGAGCGTAGGCACGAGACCTTCTAATACTTCTTTATCTCAATATCTCTGTTAGTCAGGTAATCTGCACACCGCCAGATATGTGCAGGCCATGGTCAGCACCGATGAGCTTTAGAGGAAAATAGAAAACAAAGGATCTGGCGATCCTAACATTTGGCTGTGGTTTGCATCCTAAGCACATGCAAAGTAGTATCCAGTAGTAAATTTTATAATAGTTCGTCAAGTTTTAACCCATATCACACCATCCATCGGTCCATCCCAATTCCATTATCCCGCCCATACACCACCTCACACACACACCTCGCGCTCAGTCGACAGGCCCAACTCGCTCTCGGGTCCTGTCTCAACGGCACACTGCCACACCGGGCACACTGCCGGACAATCATCAACCAGGGGAAAAAAGAATACCACTCACTACACCAGTAGAAGACCACATGAAAGGTCCATAGCCGACGAGTCGGCATATGTATCGATCGATCAACCATAACACTCTGCAGAGGTTTTACCACTCACAAGATTAGCCATCATCGATGCTGTACAATCATCTAGGCAGAATTCCGGGTGCTTGCTTGCCTAGGTCGATGCCACCCTACCACTCAGCCCTGGGTAACTTCGGCCCTACGCCGAAACGCTGAGACTGGGAGACGCAGTACCGGGCCCAATCAGTGGTACTGCGCATCTAGGACGGTGCGGGAACTTCCGACATCCACCACCACCCACCCTATCATCTCACAACCTAGCAGTAGTGGCATCGCCCTACCAAGTAGTCCAGTTGTCTCCCGCCCATTCAGAAGCGAGTGAGCAGTAAAGGATTCCTATGAGCCTAAGTACCAGTAGATCCTAGGTTGACCAAGCAGGCATCTTCTCATAGGGGATACTCTCCCCGTGCCATCACGGCGCCTCCATTCACGGGGTTTCAAACCACGCAGGCTATCCATCCCGGAACCTCCTCATAAACCATTTCCCGCCACAGGTATCTCTCGTGGGAATGCCCAGATGCAACTCCCGGCATGACTTGCTTACACAGCTCGTCGTGTATCCCACTTGGTCAACTCGACCCTCACCACACACCCAAGACACACGCAGCACGCTCTCCTAGTGGTTAAGTCTAGTGGATAATTCCATGTTCAGGTAAACCATTCCCAATTTCCCCATCAACATCACATCACAGATATAATGCGGGTGGAGTTAAATAAATAAAGTGGTGTAACATGCAAGCAAGCAGGTAGGAAGATGTTATATATATACAGGAGCGCAAGTGCGAAGCTTGGTAGCATGGTAGAGTGGTTGCAAGCAAGGTAATAACAGCTTAGGTAATAGCATGTATCATATACTAGCAAAAGAATAAATGTAAAGCTCTAGCAATTCTAAACATGTCATGTCTAATAGGATTCTCTAAAAGAGGGTGCTGCCATGACACCTGCGTTGTCGAGGAAGTAGTGGTATGAGCACTCCTCAGTTAGTGTAGTTGTTCTGCTGGGTCATCTCCTCCAGAGTGACTTCACCCCACGGTTCCTGTCGTCGCCCATGTTCTCCCCCTCCAGCGGGTCTCAGTACGATCGTTGCTAATCCGGAAATGGCTACTCCGCGAAGCAATACAAGGCAATAAAACACCCAATACACCAAAAGACGACGGGACACGGAGACCCATTAACAGCAGAGAAATAATAAAAGGTACACGGCTTAGCCCTCTCGGTGTATGTCCAATTTCATCGGGCTAAAGAGAAATAAGAGTGGGGTTTGCTATGTACAAGCTTATGTCACGGCCAAGCCAACATCGTTTAATAATAAATGGTTTGGGCTAGAGCTGATCCATAGCAAACACCACGGCATACGATCTTCCGATCCGGGCGTCACGGATTAGACGGGAATCGGAGGACGGTCGATCAGAAAAGAAGAACGAGGAATTACCGGTAATAAATGTTGCGCATTAACGAGCGGGTGTGTAATCCACTTGTAGGGTACCAAGGCTGTGATTCGAACGGGTACAATCATACAAGTGCTTAAACACCACGAATTTAAGAGAGAGTGAGGGAAGAGAGAGGAGCTAGCTAGACACGTCCATATTATATTCTCGGTCACACCTTCTGTGAAGACGGTTTTTAGCAGTTGATCGAGTTGACATACGCAGGTCCGAGATCTTAATATAGACCATAGCTTCGCTAACAAAAAGGAGTTAGTCCGATCTTTGATCCAATCGCCATGGATAAGACGGGATCGAACAGAGCGGGCTATACGGAAAAATAAAAGAGCGAGAAACATAATGAGGCAGTGGTCTACTTCTTCCAACATGCACGCCACGGATTAGACGAGGTGTCAGAAGAGAGCGACATGTAAAAGACGCAAGTGCGCAAACCACTCGTAGGGTACCACGACCTTGGGTGCACTGGCACTGAGTCATTACTCGGATCCATAGCGATGCGGTTGTCACCGCAAGAATCAGAGGAATGCGACGGTCGCGCAGGGTACGAGCATACGAGGGTCAGGCACGAAAAGTCAGGGAGTGGCAACGCGAGGTCGAGTTACTCTTGGCATTGCGGCCATGGCGAGACGGATCTCGCGATCGCAACGTTCGAGCGGGATACGATCCTCCAGCCGGCTCGAAGGCACGGCACACAGGCAGACATGAACATCCAATCAATAAGATCCAAAGACACGACCACAAGACACAACAACTCGACAAGACAGTGGAGTAGCACAATTCCATAGCACGAAGATAAATGGATCCTGTGTCACAGATACAATGTACAGACTGTGTGTAAGGATAGGGTACAACAGATACATATGAATAGGGTACAACAGATATATGAGAATAGGGTACAATATGGTGGATAGGTGTATAAAGAAGTAAAAGAAGGGGTTCTCCAATGGTTCTGCGTCGTATCACTTTGGCTTTTCAACTGTCCAGCATCTATCAATTGGGCTCTCCAACAGTCCAACATCATCTATCGATTAGTTTTTTCAACAGTCCAGCATCATCTATGGGGCCTCAAGATCTGGCAACAGGGCTACGGCATGAAGGCCGGACAGGGTCGGTGTCAAAGGAGAGTGGCGAGGCTTGCTGCCACATGTTCCAGCTCCTCTCAGCCAGCTGCTAGTATCTTCTGGCTGGCTGCGGCTTGCTGTGGGCTTGCTGCGGCTAGCCGTGGCCTGCTGCTTGCAGGCCACGGCTGGCCGGGTGGGGCTATGGCTGGCCGAACGAGGCTGTGACTGGCCAGAGGCTGGCTGGAGGTGGCGCCAAGTGGCCGGAAGGTGTTGGGATGTGTCCGGGTTCCAACGGTTTGCGTGGGCATGGCAAATCTGTGGGCGGCATCAAGCACGATCTCGCCGACGTTGTGTCCGTTTGGGTCTTTTGACCGGTCCGCGTATATGAGTGTTCATGGTGTCCTGAGAAGTTTGCGGTTGAGTCGAGTTGTTTGCGGCGGCAGGTACTGGCTACGCACACAGGAACGCCATCGAGACAACGACGCCCCGGGTGCACGCGACGGCGATGCCCGTCATGGTTGTTTCAAGCGTTCATGGTTCATCCGGTTGGCTGGGTTTAGTCCGGTGTGCGTGAGTGTGTTGTGTTCTTCCTGAGCCGGTGGTGGCTCTGCCAGTGCGTTCCCTGGGGTGGGACGCGGTGGCGCACATGGCGGGTCCGAGGAGAGTGGCGGTGCTCACTGTGGTGCTGATGAAGATAGGATGGTGGTGCAGCGAGGAGTTGATGCCGTGCAGGCTGATCGCTGTGCCGTGCCGATCCGCGATGGTGTCACCAGCTCCGTCTTGGTCTGGTGGTGCACAACCCTAACGACATCGCTGCGGAGTCCTGGCTTCTCGTGCTGTAATAGCGAGGACGTCGGGGTGCAGCGTTATGGCCGCAGGTGCAGGGCAAGAGGTGGTGGGGCTTCGGTCAAGGCGCTGCACAGTCCATGCCTCCATGTGGCAGTGGAAAAAACGATAGTGCGAAGGCCGGTTTCAGATGCCAGCAGCGGATAAGGGAGGGTAAAGGCGGAATCCAGCGTTCCCGATGGCTCACCGGCGTTTGCAGAGGTGGCGCGGGCGGTGAGACGTGGCCACGGTTAGCTTGGCGCGGCGAATTAGAGGGGCCGGGAAGGAGCCATGGCGGTGGAGCAGGGTGACATCGCGGCGTGACAGGTTCACTTGCAGGAGACGGCTTCGGTGCTCGACGGCGAGGTGCTCGACGTTGGGGCGAGCTCGGCTCTACGCCGCCGGTTGCCAGCAGAGGCGGCCGCGCATGAGGTCCAGGGCACCGGGGCGTGAGGCCGGCTTGGCGCAGTCGGCGGGCTTCGTGTGGCTCTCGTCGGAGCAGCCGGTTGGGACAGTGGTGAGGAGTCCTGTCGGGGAGGCGTCATGGCTGGACCGGCAAGCTGCGTATCCGTGGGGGAGGCCGGTATGGAGGCACGGCTGTGCACGGCTGGCTGTGATGCGGTCAGCACCGGTGAAGGTGGGTAGGTGGCGCGGCGACCGGGGTGAGGCAGCTGGTGGCTGAGGCTCGTAGCGGCACAAGCAGGGCGGAGCAGTGGCGGCGGCTTGTGGGAGAAGATGAATAGTGTGCCGGCTCCGTTCTTTTATAGCTGCGCGGATAGGGCTTCGAGGGATCCCAGTCATCCTCGGCGTCCGTGAGAAGGGCAGGATACGCGGCACGCATCAAACCACGGAGAAGACCGGGTGCGGGCGTTGAGTCGTGCGTGCGTTGCTTCCAGGCGGCGGCGGCGGCTCCCTGGGAGCGCTGGGTGCTCGTCTGCTAGGGTTCAGGGGCGCGGTTGGGCCAAGCGGGCCGTCTGCACGCGCGTGCGGGCCAAAATGAGGGCGCACGGCCGAGCTGTGGAGCGTGTGTGGGCTGTGAGGAGCTAGGCCGGGCGCACGAGGGTGGCTGGGAGGCCAAGTGCTTGCACTTGAAGCTGACTAGATGTTGATACGTATATGTATACGAGCTAGATACGTGTACACCGCTTGTTTGGTTGACTGGTGGTGTACGTGTTTTGTTCAAGCCTCGTCTTCCTCGGTTTCCGTCTGTGCATGCCCTTCTTCTAGAGATTGAAGGCCATAGGAGGCTGCTAGTCGATACGTGCTTGAGTTGTACACGCAGCTAGCTAATAAGCTACAGGACCATGCAAGAGGACACAAGCGGTAACAGCTAGATTAGGTGCATGCTACTTAGTGAAAGGCTGGATACGTGCTGCTGCTTGGTGTAACAGGAAAGGATAAACTGGATTAGATTTGGAGGATAGAAAGGAGGGAAAAGGACTCTTCCTTTTCTAAATCATTGACATGGAAATAAATGGAGCCTTAGGGAAATTTGAAAATGGATTCTTGATTTATAGATTTTGAACAGGGAAGTTGGAACGAGGTTCAAGTAAGGATTTGAAAGGTATTGCTACGGACTTGTGCTTCTCCAAACAATACACGAGACTCGAAACCCAGAACCGACTCACGATTCAGGCACACTTCTACAAACAGTTCTATATGAATGCATCGTTCGTTAGTGGATTAGTCACGGTTTGAGCTAGAAGCTACATGCTTCACACATATTGCAAGGAAAATTTTAAAAAGCTCGTATTTTCGATTATTGAAAAACCCGAGTTGTTACATTAAATATGCCCTATGTTGCAAAACGTTGAGTGCATGTCACTCTAGTAATTAATTTACCCAATATATACGTATATATATCGGAGTATTTTGATTTGCGTTGGAACCCTCATGCATCATGTCATTACAACTCTTAATAATACCCCCATTATGAAGTCTCTATATATATTTTTTTCAAATATATATATTTTTAAAATAAACTCCTAGCCTTCTTCTACGGTGTTGTGGCAATTACTGCAGGGAGTAGATTACTCAGAACCAATAAAGTATTTTTGGTCCCGCATTGTTCTCCTTGGTCAGTCGTGGTATGAAGTGTCCCTACAGATACTAGCCAGAGCATTAACAATGGATCAACTACAAATTTACTTTTGAAAACTTTAAAAGATTTTTTTTAAAAAAATATTTGAATAAAGCCAATTTAAAAATGATTCTTCTAGCTTCCCTTATGCTTGCTGAAAGATCTAGTGATGATTTCTGACAACTCAAGTCGAAGACACACAAGAGTTTCCAGCTCTTCTTTAAAGGACCAGTGAAGAATCGAATTTCTCCAAAATGTTCTGTAGAATGTTTCTCATCCTCTCTCTGCATTAGGGTAAAGATAGCATATAAAGTATTTCCCTATATATAACTAAGTTTCGTTAACATTGAGAAGTCGTATAGGACGAGCATTCATCATAACATCTTTATGGGATTAAAATATTTAAATTTCCCCTTACATTCAAGTACAGCTATTGTCTGGTATATCTGTTTTCAAAATAGATGGCAACTTGATTTATTAAAACAAATACTTCCGAAAAGGGGTATTCTCCACTCTTGTAAAAAGAATTTAGCAAAACTAAAAAGAGTTTTTTTCAAACTTGCTTTCAAAGGAATGGGATCTGGAAAAGAAAGACGGGTTTCGAAAACCAATTTGATTGCAAAAGCCATGTCAGTTTTGTTTAAAGTAAATGAAAGGAAGTGATGCGTTGGTTCGAAAACTGAGCCATTCAAACCAAGTTTTGAAAATTGTTTCAGAAAATAAGACATTCAAAAGATTTTGCTTTCAAAACTCATATTGATTTTAAAATTATTTTCAAATCTTATTCCAATTCTAAAGCCTCACAAAAACGCTCTTCAATTTCCAAACAAGGTTTTAATTCAATCATCTTGAAAGGTTTTTGGTAATTGTACAACGTTTTCTGCAAAATAGTTCTGACTCCGTATACCACCATTTTAAAACACCTTTGACCAAAAGTCCATTGCAAAAATATTATGCAACGGCTTAATTTCTAAATTCTATTCTTTCAAAAGTCACCAATACCTTAGAATTTCAAAAGAACGATCTTCTAAATCATTTAAAAAGGATTTCTCAAAAGGCTCCTTTTCCCCCTCTTGCTTGGAATATCAAACTGATGCTAGTACCTCGATGGGATAAGTCGTTCCCGACCTACGGTACCGCTATGAAACTTGGGGCCCCATGTATGATGCATCCACATGGCTTGCCGCCGAGCATATGTGCGTATCATGGTATGATCTTGACCGCCCTCAAATGGTACTGGGCACAACTGAATTTCCAAGTAGACTCTATTAAAAATCTTCTTGCAAAGGAAAAATCGAGTTCATTGAAAAGTTACACGTTGTATATCAAGTTTTGTCAATCTTTAATAATCTTCGCTCCATGAGTTCTTGGTCCTTGGGGAACTTCTGGATGCACTCATTTACTATGCCAACTCTCTACAAAACTTTAGTCGATCCTTGATTTCTTAAATCCATTCATATGTAAATTTTTATTTCTCCTTTCAAGACACTGCTATTTCCTTCGAAACCTATTGTAATTGTAGTCTATGGGATATCATGATCCATGACCGTGATACAGTGTCGAAATCTGGAGTCTCTTATGGATTGCGACCATAGGAAGTTACTGCTGGACGCTCGCTGCTATCAGGGTTAATGGTCATGATCCTAACCTGCAATTAATGTGCTTTCACTCTGTTTCAATTATCTTCCACAAAATTCATACCTATATTTCTTCCTGAATTTTTTATAAAATTCTTTTGCTAGTTATAACTATATTAAAATCTACTTTGAGAATTCACATCTGATCTCTCTGAATTCTTGAAATTCTTTGTCCTTGCAATCATCTTAATCTCATCTGATAAAATAACGGGAACCGATTTGGAAATGGTACCTAAGATCCAATCACTTGGAAATGGTACCTGTGATCCGCCGAGGATTCCTTGTTGTTTTATGGATTTCTAGTTAATTATAAATGCCTGGATATCTACTTGAAAATTCACTTCTTCATAAACTTTAGGATGCACTTAAATTCACCCACAGAATCAGTACGAAAACCTAGCACTAGACCATGACTTTTTATTTGTTTACATGTCATTTCTTGATCCGACACGTACCACTCACTCAAATTCAACATGTTATTCCAAAGTCGTTATGGTTGTGCCGATAGTGGTGCCATGACCTGTGACCACGGTGTCGCGTCGAAACCTAGGGTCTCTCACATGCCATGGCCACACCGAGATTCTGCTAGGCACGCGCAGGTATCGAGGTTTAGGGTTGTGACATACTATGGCTTCACAACTAGTAAAATTCCTTTGTTTGCACTTTATGTGGAAACGAATCCACCCAGGTATGGTGTGACATGATCTACGATTGCGATACAATATAGCAACTTGGAATCTCTTGTAACTCAACCACATGAGATTCTGAAGGGTATATGCTCATATCGAGGTATGTGGTCATTTTTCGTCATAGCCACAATCAATATACTTTCTCTCTTTTTACTGAGGTTACCTTAATTATGTTCTATGATGGTATCTTGACCCGTGACTATGGTGCCGTGTCAAAACTTGGAATCTTCTGTGGACTGCAGCCACATAAGATCTTACCAGGGTACGCACTGGTATCATAGTCGGTACTCCTGAACCATTAAAGTTCACGATTAATGTAATCTCACCCTCCTTGAAACCACCCTCAAATGATATTTCTCATAAAAGGGTTACTTTGAAGAAGTAAAATTTAAAGCTTTTAGTGTTGAGAGACAACTGATTAGGTCAAACAAGAATCCTCACTATATCTACTGGGAAGTTAAGTGTGGACTAGTAGCTTATCAACTCAAGTGTCTGAACACTTGTCAGCTGCGCAGAATGCATTTCATGTATCACCACCTAAGAAGTGTCTTCAAGTGCCAGGTCGAGTTATTGACTTGGTAGGAGTTGAATTGAACCAGATCTGACACACTCCGACTATCCAGTGTGAGTCCTATACAGAAAAAGGTCGTGTTACTCGATGGACTTCAACAGGGTGGTACAAAGTACAACGGAATCAGCCTTGAGAAGAAGAAGCTACCCTCAAATTAGAGAATTACCCATCTGGAAACATTCCTAAGTTCTTTGCTACTCCTTAAACATAGTTCTCCCCTTTCAAGTCTTATAAAATGTAAACCCCTACCTGCTTTACAGTCAAGTTTAAAAAATGTTTACTTGACACATTTTCTTTTCCATTACTCAATCTAAGGCTTTAGCCATATCTTAAATCTCGAGACAAGATTTATTTAAGGGGGGAAAGATGTAACACCCCTGGTGTTACTGTAACTAAAACCTGCCATGTCATCATGATTGCATGCAAAGCATCCTGCATAAACTCATTTTTACCGTGCATTCCCTAAAATAAATTTTATTACTACATATGATTGTGCATAGGTGCTCTAGAGTGAATTTGTGATATAAATGCTTGCTTGTGTGTATTTATCTAGATCCAAATGGAAATTAAATAGAAAATCATTTATAAACCCTAAAACGGACCCCAAAACCCTAATTCAAAAACCAAAAGGATTTTGGTAATGGTCCATTAATAGAAGTTGTAGATCTTTTAAAATGAAACAACTTTTATCTTGGGAAAATTTGAAGTTGTTACATAGAAATTTGAATTAAACCCTAATTACTATTTTGAAATTCAAATTTGAAACATCATTTTAAAAACTACAAGGAATCTGACCAAACTCTATTAATGAAAGTTGTAGAGCTTAACAAGTAGAACAACTTATATATTTATAGAATTTAAAGTTATTGAGAAAAATCTGGAGAATTTGGTTGGATTGCAAATAAAATTCAAATTCAAGTTTTACACCCTTTTCAATAACTTCAAAACTATTTTGAATTTGAACTTGCTGCAAAAACCAAAAATGATCTTCACAAAATTTGGCACAACTTTCATTCTTGGTACTTCACTTGAATATACACAGAATAGGCCATAATTTGTAAAATTAGACTTTGACCTATGGAGGGAGCTACAGTGTTCCAGGCCCCTATAGGGTTGCCGATGCCGTGCGCGCGTGCGCGCACCGCGCGCTGCCACTGTCCGGCCAACTGGGCCCGGGTGCCGCCGCGTGGGAGTCGCAGGGGGGTCCCGGAGTCCCGCCCATCCTTGTCCCCTCCTCCCCTGTCCTTAAATGGCGACGAGCACCTCTTCTCCCCTTCTCCCTCCCGGTCGCCGACGGCTTCACCCCGTTCTTGGCCGAATTGGCGCCACTCCGAGCCTCGTCATCCAATTCCCTTCACCTTCAAGCTCGCTACTCCCTTGCGTCCCTACCCAATCCGTTGGAGCCGGAGGTAGACCGTCGAAGGCGCCGGAACACCACCTTCTTGTTTGGCTCCGACCGAGCGCCGCCGGGGACCATTCCCCTTGGGAACGGTTCGGTCTAAAAGGTGCTGATGCCTTTTTATCATCGTTTAGCGTTCACCTTAATCTCATGAAGCTCTGGGTCTAGGTGGCTTCCTTGTTGGTGCTTGGGAGGCGCTGGAACGGCCACGACGTCACCGGAGCACGCAGCCGCGTCCGCCATCAGCATCGCCAGTGAACTTCCAGCTACTCTCCACTCCGACCCACACGCGTATAGGACCTTTGGTGAGCTCCTGTTCCTAGCCGTGCCATTTCTTTAAAGGCTACCGCGTCGGGTTAGTCGGAACACAGCTCGCCGCCATGCTTCTCGTTAGCCGAACCGTCACGTCCGTGATAGAGCTCGAGCCAAATCCTAGCATGACCAATAGACTCACTAGATGTGTTCGGGAGGGCGTAGGGGTGTACCGGAGGCTTTGTTCCTCGCCGGAGGCTCATCGGCGGTGCGCCGCCGCAACCTGCGCAGTCGTGTGCGCGGAGGGGGAGGCGAACAGAGAGGGTGAGGGAGAGAGCTGATGGGTGGGACCTGTTGACGGTGGATAACGTCAACTTTTATTAGAACTTTAGACGTCAAAGAATACATGAATACACACTAGTCTAGGGTTTCAACTGACAGTTTCCACGAGTTTTGCATGTTCTGTATTTTCCAGGGGCTATTCCAGAAAAGCATAAAAGAAGGGTTAAAGAGCATGATTACCACGTAACTTAACCGCCAAGGAAACAATCATCACGAGAACACTAGAAGCATCTAGAACACACCCGAGGCACCGGGAGCCGAGACCCCCCAGGGTGGGGCCGGCCAGCGCCAGGGTGGGGCCGGCTGGCGCCCCATGCTAGGGTTTCGGCCCAGCTTCTGGAGTCTTCTTCCGCCGCCTTTGTGGAGTCATCTCATCCCCTGTTTCAAGTCAGTTTGATCCTATGGCGCACGTGCATCCCATCGGGCTGTAAATAAAGGGGCAGACCCCCCTGGAGGCATCAACCCATCATTCATTCAAGGTATCAAGTCCTCAAGCCATCAAGAGCTTCCTAGTTCATCAAGAGCCTCCTGGTTCATAGTTCTAGCCTAGTTAGATTAGAGAGTAGAGGAGTTCTAGTTCTTCGGCGGATCTGGAGCCCCGGCGTCTGTCTGGAGCACGGAGTTCAGTATAATTCTAGTTCTTTCTCTATTATTATATTCTTCATTATGATTAGGGAAACATTGTTCTTAATAGTTTATATGTTCTTGATTACAATAGTCTTTGTCTACTTTGATTATATGTCTAGTATAGTTGGTTTGATCTTATTGAATTCATGTAATTGCTTGTATAGCGTTTATTCATGCGTACGATGGATAGATGATGAACGATATGTAGACGTGGTGTCTAGGTATTTTGTTTATCTGCGAGTGCACCCTGATGTGCCAGGTCGTGTGGTAGATCGCGTAGGTGACAACTGCGTTGAGTCCTCTGTAGTCCACCCCCCGTATGTAGGCCAGCAGGCACGGTCGCGAAGTTTAGTGATGACTCTGTTTCACACCTTTCCTAGATGATGCCCTTTGCATGTGATCATGATATAGGATTATTCTAACAATGATTGCTAGATGTAATTGCACTAATTAGAGTTATTCATTGATGTAGTTATAAAATTACCTTTGATATTAATTCCTTAGTTTATCCATTGGCTAGCTATTACTATGATTAGAAAAGTGCTCTGATGATTATCTTTTATTTATGATGCTTGATCATACTTATCACATTTATCTTTGTTTACCTTGTGACCTCTGCCTGTTTTGAGGAGAGTAAATGACATCGGTAATGTCACTTATCCATTGTATACCACCACTATCAATATAATAGATTGTAGTTTGTTCTTAGTCCTTTCCAGTGGTATAAATATAAATCGACAACCTGGTAGAACTCCCTAGGTAAAATGCTACAATGGTATAATTATCTGTCTGCTTGCAGAACTGATCTTAGTTTATATTATTTATATTTCTTTTTGCCTAGTCACATGGATTAATATATGAAACCTTTATTTATTCTTAGCATTATTAATTAGGGATGACAACCTAGTTTTTGCATAAGAATGTTGGTAATAGAAAAGTGGCTAGTTGCTAATGACAAGTTAATTAATTACCATTCATCTTCTAATCTCGCCTCTCGCATTAAAAGTTATATAGTTATATTTGACGACGTTAGTAGATGTCAACAAGCATTTTTGGCGCCGTTGCCAGAGAAGGCACATTAAACTTAGGAAATATTGATAGCATATGTATACATAATGGATAAGATTGTATTACCGATTGATCTCTAACTCAAACAGGTACACCCTTGTTTTTTATCATTTGCTTATCTTATGCAGGGTGATGAATGAATGGTTTTTCTCTTCCAAATAATTATGTTGACGATCCAGAGAAACTCCTGAGAAGAAAAAAGTTTGTAGAGACGAGGGAAGATCCCGAATCACTATCAAAAACACCCATCGTTTCTAGAGCTAGTTTATCAAAGGAGCCAGCTCCAACATTGGAAGAAGGACACTTAGGAGAAGATTTATCTCCTGTGTTTGAAGACATGGCTGAGAAGACGCTGCGCGAGTTCTCTGCCCCAACAACAGAAAACATCCGGACTGGACTAGCAGTCAATACGGGGGAGAATGGATTCGAGCTCAAGCCTGCTCTTATCACCATGGTTCAAGCCAGCCAGTTTTGTGGAAAAGCTCATGAAGATGTAAGTGCACACTTACAACACTTTCTAGAGATTTGCAGGACCTTCACGATTAGAGGAGTACCAAGAGATGCTATTTTACTCCGTCTTTTGGGGAAAGCCAAGCAGTGGTTCTACACCAACAAAGACAAGAACACTACATGGGACCGATGCTCAACTGCTTTCCTGGCAAAGTTCTTTCCTACAGGCAAGACAAATGCTCTGCGTGGGAAAATCTCAAGTTTTCAACAGCAACATGATGAATCATTCACTGAAGCATAGGAGAGATTCCAAAATTACATTGAAGACTGTCCTCATCATGGGATAGAGGATTGGCTACTATTGCAGACCTTCTACCACAGGCTTATCTCAAGCACACGTGAGTCCATAGATGCTGCAGCTGGAGGAGCTTTCCTGTCACTTAAGCTTCCAGAAGCTCAAGCACTTGTTGAGAAGATGGCCTCAAATTCAAGTTGTAATGAAGAACGTACTCAACCTCACAAGAGAGGAGGAGGCATCCATCATCTGAAAGAGACTGACATGGTCACTGCCAAGATAGACCTCATTATAAAGAAGCTCGACATAGAGAAGAAGGAAGTCATGCATATCAATGATTCTCGCATGACCTGTGAAGAATGTGGAGATTACGGGCATTCAGCTGTCAACTGCCCTACATTGCAAGAGGATGCGAACTTCATCAACAACAACACCTACTATCGTCCTCAGCAAAATCAAGGATGGAACTAGCCAAATCAAGGATGGAATCAGCAACCTCGACAAGGTAATTACCAAGGTAACAATCAAGGTAATAATTACAATAATTATAATCTTCTGCCTTTAAGAGATTTAGTTGCTGGTCAATCTAAATTGTTAGATCAAATGTCTAGAAAGGTAGCCTCGAATGATAAAGCTTTAGAAAATATAAATACTAAAATGGATACCTTTGCTTCTGCTATAAAGAATCAGCACAGCTTTAATAAAATGTTAGAATCGCAATTAGCTCAGCTTGCTGTTGCTGTCCCTCCATTTGAGAAAGGTAAAATTCCGGGCCAGCCGGAGGATTTAGAAACTGCTAACATTGTTGATATTCACAATGCAACATAATACCAAATTGAGCCTGCAGATATACAGTGGATAGATCACTCACTACCTGAGAAGATGGGAGACCCTGGAAGACCTGTGATTCCTATCTCCATAGGATGTCATAACTTTCCAGAGGCTATCTGCGATTTCGGCGCAAGTGTCAACATAATGCCCAAGGTAATCTATGAGAAAATTTTAGGTGATCCTTTGTTGTACACAGATATGCGTTTGCAGCTTGCAGATCAGTCCATTTGCTACCCCGAGGGATTACTAGAAGAAGTTATTATCAGAGTGGGGCAATCATATGTCCCAATTGACTTTGTGATCATGGATACCAGAGGAGATGAGAAGGCACCCATTATCTTGGGACGACCATTCTTATGCACAACCAAAGCCATCATCTATGCGGAACACGCCAAGACTGACCTCTCCATCAAAGACAAGAAGGAGAGATTCTCGTTCAAGAACCGCATCCTCAAGAATCCAGCAGTTCCAAAGCAATTTCATTAACAAGAAGAGCAACAACAACCAGCACCCAAGAAGAAGAACAATAGAAGATGGAGGAAAAACAAGCCCCAGCATGTACCTGAAGGAACCGCTCAGCTAATCAATGCCATAAACACAGAAAATGATCATATGCTCCCGAAATCATTTCCAACAAAGAAAGGTGACCCAGGTGTACCAATCATTGAATGCACAATCAGAGACATCACTTTTCCCGACACCATCTGCGACACTGGATCAGGCGTCAACGTAATGTCCAAAAAGGTATATGATGAATTATTTGATGATTTACCATTATACCCAACATATATTCAGTAGCAGATGGCAGACCAATCACTGAGATTCCATGAAGGCGTAGTCAAGGACGTAATGGTAAGAATCAAAATAAATATATACCCGCAGATTTTCTAGTTCTTGATACGCAGGGAGACGATGAATCGCCTATTCTTTTGGGAAGACCGTTCCTCTACACCGCCAATGCTATCATCTAGATCGGGTCTGGACAAATCCACTTCAACCTACCCACCGGAAAGGTACGCTGTCAATTTAAAACACATCTTAACCATGAGCAGATCAGGAAGCAACGCAACAGAAGAAAACGCCAAGCCCGCCGTCAGGCTGCCCAGCCTCACTGTGGATGGGAGGAATTCCCTGGTAGGATTTTGAAGTATGAAGACTGCTATAAGGAGCAAGAAAAAGCCGTACAAGAACCACGCTAGAGTGAGTGGGAAGCGTAAGCTGAGAGGATGAACCAGATTGCTAAGGCAGAGAAAGAAGAGATCCAGGCACAAGTAGAAGAATGGATGAAGAGAGATGAAGAATCAAGAGAAGCATACAAGGAAGAGCTGGAGCTAGAAAAGAGAGAAGCAGAAGAGACAGAAAAGAGATGGAAGGAGAAGGAAGAAGCACCTGCTACACCACCGCAAAATGGGGAATTAACTGAGATAACCTCAGACAATGAACCTACTAAGTAAGTACTCTCCTCTATCTAAGTCCTGTCGGTAGACTTTAAATTCCGTACCCTAGCCATAAGGTTAGAATGGTAGTTATCTAATTAATTTAGCATTCATTAGTAATTTTGCTTAGTACATTTATTAGTACAATCATTTTGGCATATTAAAAATAATAAAACCCACAAAAACATTTACTGCTTTATTTACTACATCATAAATATTGAAGCCCCATATGAATGAACCTATGGTAACTCTGTAGGCATATTTACTGTGGTGGCATAAAAATAAAAATGATTTATAGATAGTAGTAATATTTATAATTGCTTTGTTGCATTATGAAAATCCTAAGCCCCATGAAAATAAATATTCCCTGTGGTGGCATAAAAATTATTAGTAGCATGCATACGTATTTGATTTCTGCATAAGAAAATTAGAAAATTCTAAAAAGAGAATCCTGTTGGAATCCTGCTAAAATCTATTAATTAAAATCAACTCAACGAATAATCAAAGTGCTCATTGACTGACCGCTAACCCCTTGATAATTTGAGCCTCGAGTTTTGGTTTTCTTGTTGGAGTATAACTATGCAGAAATAATATTATGACTAAGGAGAGAGTCTATTAGTGGCAATCACCAGGACTGCTGCTAAACAACTCACTCTGAAGATCATTCAAGCACCAAGTATTTCAAACATCAAGCTTGGGGGAGGAGCATCCCCTAGTTACCTGGTAACTTTATCTATACGCTTATTAAGTCTATTTTATACAAACACAAAATACCAAAAATATGTGAACACATGAAGGTTCACCATAGTATCATAGGAAAATCTAAAAATACCAAAAATATGTGGGCACATAAAGGCCCACACCTTTCACAAAAATACCAAAAATATGTGGGCACATGAAGGTCCACACTCTTAAAGAAATTTCCTAATTGAGTAAAGAAGCTTAAACTTCTGCTGGAAATATAAAATCAATTACTTACCATGGAGTGGTATTAAACCTAAACCCTCTCCATAAGATATGGTATTTTTATTGGCAATTGAGTTGCACAGGAAAATACAAGATCAAGGAGCTACTCAACCCGACATCCTTACACTGCCGATACACTGCTCAGAAGGATCACTCAATTTGCAACATCAAAGACCCTGTCAAACGTCAAGCTTGTGGGAGGGCACCCTCCAATTGAATTCCAGCTAAGTAAAAGTTTCCTATCTTATTATCATTATTACTATATTGCTTTTTCGCGTGAGTTAGCTAGTAAGATAAAATTTGAAAACCAAATAAATATCTAACTATATATTAGAGTTTGTTTAGAGTCAGTCTAGGCTAGAACTAAATTAAAAATGATGAACATTAAAATTTTGTCTTGGAGATGATGAATAGTTGCTCTGTCGCAATACTTTTCAAATGCCTAGTTGTCAAACTTAAATTCTCCTGAGTTTTGGATATTACTGTTTTAACTTAAGAATTTACTCTGAACCTAAAACTTGTGGAGGCATATGTTTGAGCTAAGCCTAGGTGATTGATCGATATGATTCATGAAAGTTGAGCTACTATTTATCTTATTCCTAGCATTACTAGGTTCTGGAGATTTATTTTGAAAATTTGAAATTTACATGACGAGCTCTTGTATGACAAAATATGAATTCCTACCAAAGCCATATATATGATACATCTAGAGATAGGAAAACCTTTTCATGCTACTTGCTTTACATTGAGTTTAGTCAACCTTTATTGTATACCATATGAGAGTCTTGTCATGCTTTTAAAACCAAGATCACGTACACACTTTAGCACATATGCATTATTCCTACCCTGGGAGTAATCGCAACCATTTCCACTTTCATCAATGTTCATCATGAAAATATTTTCTCCTACACTAGGAGTAAACACCCAAAAATATATAAACCCCGTATGACAGCCTTGTTATAATTGCTCTAAGTTTTTATTATTATCTCTCCAGTTATTCATATTCAAAGGATACATGTGGCTATGCAAAATATAAAAAGGGAGTAAAAGATGGACAAGTGTCCCAACATTAAAACAATGGGTACTAGATGCCCACCTCCCAAAAAAAAAGAGAGAAGAAAGAAATAATAAAGATAGCCCATGTGTTCCTCCAAGTTACAAAGGAGAGTGAATCATTTTCAAAGAGCAAAAGTAGAATTAGGAATAGCCACTAAATACCACATATAAGGTATCCACCATATTTCACGCACATGCACATCTTGGTTTGATTGTATGCCTCGATTCTCTGTGGATCCATTGTTTGACTTTATAACATATGAATTGGAAGTATGCTTAAACCTTGTTATTGCCACTCCTATATGCACCACTATAAATCCTTAGTTATAGGAAGGCATAACATTAATGCCTTAAGTAAGATCCACAAATATCATATATACTGAGAGACTTGAAGGTGTCATACAATTATAGCTCTGAGTTTTATTTTGAAAACTTGCAAAACTCCGGGATATTGGTACTGTGAAGAATTTGCTACATAGTGCAAGACTTGATTGTTCTTTCTTTTGATTACTCAAGACTAAGGCAAGAATTGTAAAACCCCATAGTTAAAGGTAAAATGAGTAAGTTTAAAAGTTAGAGAAGTTTTGTCTAATCCGGAGGAGAATCTATGTTTAAAGCATGTGTACTTGGAAAGTATCAAAGCATTGTAGCAACTCCTGATCCAATTACATTAGTAATTAGGCTTAGTTTGTTTGCCAAGGGACTGCCAAACAGGTAAGCTTAGGGGTGTTGTTGACGGTGGATGACGTCAACTTTTATTAGAACTTTAGACACCAAAGGATACATGAATACACACTAGTCTAGGGTTTCAACTGACAGTTTCCACGAGTTTTGCATGTTCTATATTTTCCTGGGGCTATTCCAGAAAAGCGTAAAAGAAGGGTTAAAGAGCATGATTACCACGTAACTTAACCGCCAAGGAAACAATCATCACGAGAACACTAGAAGCATCTGGAACACACCCGAGGCACCGGGACCCGAGACCCCCCAGGGTGGGGCCGGCCGGCGCCCCCCTGCTAGGGTTTCGGCCCAGCTTCTGGAGTCTTCTTCCGCCGCCTTTGTGGAGTCATCTCAGCCCTTATTTCAAGTCGGTTTGATCCTATGGCGCACGTGCATCCCACCGGGCTATAAATAAAGAGGCAGACACCCCTGGAGGCATCAACCCATCATTCATTCAAGGCATCAAGTCCTCAAGCCATCAAGAGCTTCCTAGTTCATCAAGATTCTCCTAGTTCATAGTTCTAGCCTAGTTAGATTAGAGAGTAGAGGAGTTTTAGTTCTTCGGCGGATCTGGAGCCCCGGCGTCTGTCTGGAGCACGGAGTTCAGTATAATTCTAGTTCTTTCTCTATTATTGTATTCTTTATTATGATTAGTTAAACATTGTTCTTAATAGTTTATATGTGCTTGATTACAATAGTCTTTGTCTACTTTGACTATATGTCTAGTATAGTTGGTTTGATCTTATTGAATTCATGTAATTGCTCGTATAGCGTTTATTCATGCGTATGATGGATAGATGATGAACAATATGTAGACGTGGTGTTTAGGTATTTTATTTATCTGCGAGTGTACCATGATGTGCCGGGTCGTGTGGTAGATCGCGTAGGTGACAGCTGCGTTGAATCCTCTGTAGTCCACCCCCTATATGTAGGCCAGCAGGCACGGTTGCAAAGTTTGGTGATGACTCTGTTTCACACCTTTCCTAGATGATGCCCTTTGCATGTGATCATGATATAGGATTATTCTAACAATGATTGTTAGATGTAATTGCACTAATTAGAGTTATTCATTGATGTAGTTATAAAATTACTTTTGATATTAATTCCTTAGTTTATCCATTGGCTAGCTATTACTATGACTAGAGAAGTGCTCTGATGATTATCTTTTATTTATGATGCTTGATCATACTTATCACATTTATCTTTATTTACCTTGTGACCTCTGCCTGTTTGGAGAAGAGTAAATGACATCGGTAATGTCACTTATCCATTGTATACCATCACTATCAATATAATAGATTGTAGTTTATTCTTAGTCCTTTCCAGTGGTATAAATATAAATCGACAACCTGGTAGAACTCCCTAGGTAAAATGCTATAATGGTACTGCAAAACTGATCTTAGTTTATATTATTTATATTTATTTCTGCCTAGTCACATAGATTAATATATGAAACCTTTATTTATTCTTAGCATTATTAATTAGGGATGACAACCTAATTCTTGCATAGGAATGTTGGTCATATAAAAGTGGCTAGTTGCTAATGACAAGTTAATTAATTACCATTCTTCTTCTAATCTCGCATTTCGCATTAAAAGTTATATAGTTATATTTGACGACGTTAGTAGATGTCAACAGGACCCAACTGTCAGCGGAACATAGAGAGAGAGGTCCGCGCTGGGTCGGCCTGGTCGTGTTGGGCCGGTTCGGGCTGAAATGAGGATTTCCTTTTTAAGTGAATTTCCAATAGACTTTTTGATTTATATTTTAAGGAATAGTGCTCTGTTTTGTTATTACCTTAGGAATTATTTTATTCATGCAAAAATTATGAAAATAATTGAGGGTACTCTCTGTTGTATGAATAATTTAATAAAAATATTAAATATGTGTTTTGAGTACTTTCCGTATGAACCAAAAATCAGAGATTTAATTGATAAATACAAATTTGAACAATTTTAATAAATTCCCTGATAATCTAAAAATCATGAAATTTATTTTGGTACTGTTTAAGGACAAGGGCTATCTGTTGGTAAAGTTTGAACTCAATTGAAAATAATTTAAATAATTGCCTTCGTATTGTTGAATTACTTAAGTGATAAAATAAATAGAAAACCTTAATCACTTAGGCATTGTGTGTCTTTGGATTGATTGTGATCCGGGGTCAACTCCCCATATGACCTAGGGTATCTTAGGGTAAATTTATCAGGGTTGGGTTGTGAAGGAAAGTCGTACTCAAGTCCATATTTGTTTAATTAATGAATATTGTATTGCATGTTATTTTCATCATATGAATCATGCATCATTGCATACGTGTAGTGCCCATGAACGAAGAAGTGAAAGTTGAGGCTACTGCTGAGGAGGTGACTTCCGAGGTGATTCAGGGGTTTGACATTTGCGGGGCTAACCCTGATCCAACACTCTTCGCAATCCAAGGCAAGCCCCGGTGCATTCAACCCTTTCCTTGTGTTTTGAAAACATTATCACCTTGAGTTAAATTATTGCATTAGGTTGATAGGAATTGATTGCCACCTAACTTGCTGCATTACCTACCTTGATATATCACCCTCGAAACCTGATTTAAAATGAAAAGGTTTCAAAAATGCTTAGCCATGCTTAATTAATTTAGTTTTGCATAAAATGCTATTTTCTGAACTATGATGATATACTATTGATGAATAATAAAAGAATGAAAATGAATATGGACTTGCAACTGTTCGGATGACTTGCACTTGGGTTAGAGTCCCAATGTATCGTCGCCGACGGATTGGAAGCCGTTCGGATGGCTTTGCACTTTAGGTTAGAGTCCCAATGCATTGCCGCCGACGGAAATGGAAATAAAAATGAGTCCGTTCGGTTGATGTGCACATAGGGCAGCGTCCCCCATGTCTTGTCACCGACGAGCACAGATTTGGAACCGTTTGGCTACTTTGTACTTGGGTAAGAGTCCCAATGCATTGTTAACCAACGGAAAATGAATTAGGGACCGTTCGTTGTCGGCCTGCTGGATCGAGACTTTGTAACTAGCCACATACTATGGGAAGCCCTGGCTCCAGTCGCTCCTCTACTTGAACCGACAACAACGCACTCGGGCGAGGCAGATAAACCCTCCTAAGGGGCGGAGAAAAGAGCCTCAGACGAGACGGAGATTGTTGCCCAAGGGAGATGCGCGCCCGAGGCGTGAGTTGAGCCTCGGACGAATTGGGAGGTGGTTCGGCGAGGTGAGAGGTTGTCTTTTCCTTCGGGCGTGGCGAAGATGTCGTCCATCGACTGAGGCGGACCTGGAGGTCGACGTCGGGCGAGGCAGAGTGACGTCGGGCGAGCGGGTCGACGTTAGGCGAGGCGGATTGACATCGGGAGAGGTGGACCGATGTTCAGCGAGGTGGACCGACGTCGGGTGGGGCAGACTGACGTCGGGCGAAGCGGAGATCGTCGTCCGACCCTCGAGCGAGTCGAAGAAAGCCTAACCTTAGGGGTTAGGTATGTTTGCGTTTAAATAGGATACCCCTAACTGAGGTACCCGACAATAGCCCCCAAGCTTGTGGTGGAGTGAAGGCACTCCTCCAGAGGCTTAGGACGGCTTTTACTACTGTTAGGTTTGTGTTTTTGTGATTGGTTTTTATCCGGTGGGTGCGCGCAAGCGCACCCGCCGGGTGTAGCCCCAGAGTCTTTAGAGGGATGTGTATCCCTTCAAAGGCTTGAATCGCCTGGTGTGGCTTACTCGGTAGGTTATGTTTGTTTGCTGGTGTATTCCCCTTGTTGAGGCTTTCTCCCCCCCGGAGGGGAGCGGGACGGTCGGAACTCCCAGGCCTCTGAAGCACCAGTCAGAATTGTTTTTTCGATAGGTTGGTAGGTGGGCATAGCCCCCGAGCCTCCGCGCAGGGCAAGAGGACGGTCAGGAGCTTAATCCCACCTTGTCGACGTGCGAGGGCGAGCCTCTGATCAGGGCATGAGGACAATCAGTGACTTCCTCATCTTTTTTGTTCGTCCCTCATGCTCTTCTTCGTCAATAGGATGGGTGGGACATGCCAGGCTACCCTCGATGGGCGAGTCGCGACACTCTCGGTGAGCTGCTAACGGGTCAGTCCAAGCGGAGGCCCGAGCCCCGTTCGTTAGGGGTCGGCTAGTGGCCGTAGCGCACTCCAAAATTCCCGAGGGTCATCCAGGTGGAGCTCGGATCTGTTCGACCGGTTCATAGGGCTCAGTGCCTCCCTTCGGGGGATTCCATTGGTCAACATGCCTCTGGGACTTGGACACGGCTCGGGATGCCCCGAGCGCTGGAGCGCTGGGGTAATGGCCGCTAGTGGGCCCATACCTTTCTGTCCCTAACTCTGCTATCCTAGGGCGGCTGTCGAACCCTCGCTGGGCCAGCCTTTGAACCCTTGGATCATAAACGGGCGTTCGAGCCCGGAGTTCCTTAACGGGGATGGGATAAAAGCGACGGATTTGATTCCTTGTGTGCGGTGATTGTAGTGCACCTTTTCAGGCGTTTTCCCGTCATACGAGACGGTTTGCAGCGGCTACAGCCGATGTGACTCATCATCGTGGCGCCATCATAGACTCAGCAGCAACCATGCACCAGCCCCTAGAGCCATGGTGCCGCTCGTCTGTGACCGAGTCAAAATTCCTGCACCTCGTCGAGCAGGGCCTCCTCCGCCCCTTCTCCGAGGAGGAACTTGCCCTCGCTTCTTTGGACATGTAAATAGCAAGTCTGGGCCGTCGCGCCCATGTAAATGTTTAGTTTTTTGTGAGTCAAAACAAAAGTGCAACCCTTCATGGCCTTTATTAGTATGTGTAATCTTATGCATGTTTGTTTTTTCTCTTCTTGAGTTTCTTAGCTATGCGTGCTTTTCGACGTGCAGTCAAACTCGAGCATTTAGCATTTTTTAGGCGTACCATAGCCTTGGCGGCGTAGGTAGAGCCCGCATTGCATTAGCCCATCCCGAGGGATTCCTGCTTCGCCGCGCCCACACTGCTAGGTAACTCAGAGAGGGTTCGAAAGTAATCGTTTTCTACTGAATTTCCCTGAGCGCCCGTCTCTCATGCCACACTTAAGGAATGTCTCGAGAAATTTCTAAAGCACAAGTCACGCCTTGGGCGGAGGGTGGTGAGTGGAGGTACCTAGCCCGGAGGCATAGGCAATCTCGTAGCTCGGCCGGCCCCGCCTTAAGAGTGTTATTTAGCTTCTTTAGATTTCGCGAGTTGCTAGAATGCGGGAGGGAGTTCGGCGCAGGGATCTTTTCAAAAAAGCGATCGAAAAAAGAAAAGACACAGAGGAAGTGAAATCCTTTTTTACAACATTTCCTAAGTGTCCAACCCTCGTCCTGTACATAGGAAAAATTCTGTGAACTTGCCCCGAAGCGTAAGTCACCCCTCGGGTGAAGGGTGGTGAGTGGAGGTACCATAGCCTGGAGGGGTAGGCGATCTTGCGGCTCGGACAGCCCTGCCTTAAGGGTGTTCTTTTGCTTGTTTGGATTTCATGAATTTTTTCCGGAGTGCGGGAAAGGTTTGGACACAGGATTTTTTGAAAGAACGATCTAAAAAAGTGGCGCTGGGCGTCGAGAGGTTCCCCCCTTCTTAACACACGATGGAGGCCCGACCCTGCCGAGGGCAAGGTCGGGTCTCACTCAATTCGTAATGTAAGAGTATAGTGCGATGTGCAAAGCTTGGAAGCTTAAGGGTAAAAGTGACTTAACTTCTCGATGTTCCAAGCTTTGGTGAAGACCTCGCCCCTCTTGTTGGCTAACTTGCAAGTCCCTGGACGGAGAGATCGGCTCCGGGGAAGGCAATGGTCCCCCGGAGAGTCGTGCCGATATGTTGCCCCGCATCGCCTGTGCCTCGCTGGCGAACAGGCTGATGCTAGGGCACCGTCCCCGCGAGGGAGCTGGAGCTGGCGGCCGGACGAGGTGCTCCGGCGGAAGTTTGACGGGTTACTCCTAGCCCCTGCAAAGGAGCTAGAGCACTCCCGCCTACGCCACACCTACCAAGCATGAAGAGGGTGGCCGGTGGATCCCTTTCCGGCCCCCTGGGGAGCTGAAGGAGTGACACTAGCTGCTAGGGGCACTTGGGGAGACCATGACCATGTCAAAGTCACGTCCCAAGGACATGAACTCCTAGGCTCCCAAACCATATAGTGGCACCGTAGGGAAGCGGCGTGTGGCTAGCCATCCTGGAACTGGCGAGGATATATGATGGTCGAAGCACGCAAAGCCCCTGCCTGGCGCGCCAACTATCGGTGGTAAGACCCGGGGGGTCCTAACACCGGCAAGTAAATTTGTGATTGCGTGCCCTCGTTCCGGATGGTTGTGCAAGATGGACACAAGGATGTATACTGGTTTGGGCACGAATGCCCTATGTCCAGCGAGGGAGATGGATCGTGTTATCTTGCACCGGTGGTACTCGTAGTAGGGGGATACAAGCTTGGCAAGAGAGGGAGGGGCTCCCAAGTCTCTACAAGTGATGAAGTGGTGCATAGAGAGTCTTTTTATTGTTGTATTGTGCGAAAATGAGGTGCGTGAGTGTTGTTCAAATGTATGTCCCCCTCTAGAAGTGGTCCTTGCCCTCCCCTTTTACAGTCACAAGGGGGAACAGGGTTACATGCAGCCTACACGTGATGAGGGCGCCTGGAGGAGAATTCCCGAGGGGTCAGGCGTCCGTCTGGAGGAATCGCCTGACACTGTAGCGGCGTGGGCATCATCCTTCAGGCGCTATGGCGAGATGGGCACTGTCCATCAGGTGCAGTGCGAGGCGAGGTGGCCGTCCTTTAAGTGCGGTGTAGCAACGGGCGTTAGACTTCAGTCGCTGCACCGGTGTGGGCATCACCCCTCGGGCGTACTTGTCCCCTGTTAGCGTCGTCACCCAAAGGGACGGGGCGATGTCCTCCCAACACTGTGTAGGCATGGGCGCTACCCCTTGGGCATTCCTGTTCACGACAAGGCGTCGTCAGAGGGATGGGCGCTCGGGCGAATGACCCGCACAGTGATGGGGGTTGGCGTCACGGTGACTGGTGTCTCCGAGTTGAGGCGATGGGCGTCGCATCCCATCGCGTCGCCACGCACAGTGGGAGGGATTAGGCAGAATACTAGCCGGTAAACCTGCTCCTGTGGCAGCGTGGGTGACAATAGGGTGCCCTAACTCCGGCTGTCAGATCATACGATTTGACTTGTACGGGGATCTGCGCTCGCAGGGAGAACATGTGCACGTGAGCCCCTCCGATGGGACCGTGCTCGTGCTTTGAATCGGGCCTGAGGGAGCAGGAGGAGGCTCCCTCGGGCGCAACGAGTAGTGATGGTGTCAGCGGGGGGCTCGGGTGAGGCGGATAAACCCACCCGAGGGGTCGAGAAAAGAGCCTCAGACGAGACGAAAATTGTTGCCCGAGGGAGATGCGCGCCCGAGGCGTGAGTTGAGCCTCGGGCGAATCGGGGGGTGGTTCGGCGAGGTGAGAGGTTGTCTTTTCCTTCGGGAGAGGCGAAGATGTCGTCCGTCGGTCGAGGCGGACCGGCAAGTCGACGTCGGGCGAGGCGGATTGACATCGGTCGAGCGGGTCGACGTCAGGCGTGGTGGATTGACGTCGGGCGAGCGGGTCGACGTCGGGAGAGGCAGATTGGCGTCGGGCGAGGGGGACCGATGTCGAGCGAGGTGGAGATCGTCTTCCGACACTCACGCGAGTCGGAGAAAGCCTAACCTTAGGGGTTAGGTATATTTGCATTTAAATGGGGTACCCCTAACTGAGGTACCCGACACCTGTAAACTGCGTGTGAAAAAAGGTTTCTTACTGGGATAAAATCACCCCCTCTATATTTATATGAAAGGATCGCAGCCGATTTAGTATCCATCTATCCTAGTCGAAGAAAAGATCTGGTACATCTTTTACTCTCTCTTTTCCCATCTACTACTACTCCTCGTTCCTCATTGCTGCTGCATGGCTGGTGGTTCAACGACGATGAAGCTCTAGAGCGGTCCGGCCGGCTAGGGCAGCCCATCACCGCCACACGCTTCGATGGGGTCCCTCTCAAGCGTGTGAGGTTTCGGATTTCAGGAGAACTCGTCGGCGTGTCTTGTGAATCACGCTCCCAACGAGGCTCCTCCGGCGACATGTCTTAAGTATCTCGTTTATCGCTGGAGGCACCATGTAAAGTGTTCGTTTGCGAACACTTTCAGGCATCAGCCGAATAGAGGGTCGGCTAGGCTGATATTTAGCCGGCTTTTACCGAGTGATCTAGCTCCTTGCTAGCGCAGTGACCTAATTAGCGTCAACACACTTTTTGACGACTCCGCTAGGGAACGATTGTTTCAGTTGTACCCTACAGCCAATCTTTCTGCCCTAACCAATTTTTTTTCGGTTCTATCTGTCTTTTCTATGATTATCGGTGATCCCAGAGAACCTAGGAAGGGGAAGAAAGTCTTGGATTGTGAGGTCGTGCTAGAAAAGTTGATAATGGGGAGAACCTCAACATCACCATCAAGTCTTCTGGGTGGGGGGCGGGGTTGTTCAAAAAGGGTCTACTAAGCTGACTTTGAAAGTTGGCAAAGCTGATTCTAGTGTTAGCGGATAGTAAAAATCAGCGAGGCCGATTTCCTAAATCTGTCAAGTTAGCTGCAAACAAAAATCGTAGCACACTTATAATTCGAAGTACCTGGAGGTTAGGACCTGGGAGGCTGAGAAAACTAAAATCGCCAGTAAAAAGGTGAAAATACAATCAAATTTTGACCAACTCATGAGCAAGTGCGCAGGCGAGGCCAATTCACTGAATCGGCCCATAAAGGAGAGAGCCCGATCGCCTCCAAAACAGATTGTGAAATCACAAATTGAGGCTTTAAATCAGCAACATGTTTCGCGAGTCTAGCCAGCCAGAGCTGTTGGTCTTGAACTTACGTTAGCTTTGTATTACTTCATGTCTTATACTTTACAATCGTTTGATGATTGGTCTAACCTTGTAAACTCAAGATTATTATGACTTTATCATTCTGTTTTCAGTGGATGTATGGATGGTCATGGATGCATTATATATGGTATGGAGTAAGAACCATGGAGGTAAGATGTAATACTATAGTTTATTATTATACCTGTATATATTTTAGCACATATTATTTTTTTTTATTTAAGGCTATTGGATGCGTTAAGGCTGTTTTTGTACCCCGTGTCAGTGACTTATATCACTGTTTATGTTGCAACAGTGGTAACACTGCATGATCCATGAACAGTATCCTGCATGACCCATGAACGGTATCAAAAAAAATGATCCATGTATAGTACAATTACCCATGAACAGGAACTATATCAAACTACTATAGCGCCTCTTCCTTTTTTTTTCCTGCACTGTTTCATTGTAAAAAAAACCTCACCCGCGCGAAGAGCGGGCTACCTGCTAGTTTGTATTATTACCATTCTCAAGCTTTAGATAAATGCAAATATTATAGTTTATGTATTTTTTTATACGTGTCTTGCGAGCTTAACGAGCCAGCTCGAACTCGTTAACGAGCCAAACCGAGCTAGCCTTCTAGCTCACAATGAGCTGAGCCGAACTGGCCGTTATCCAGCCCTACCCAGGCCCAGGGAGTTTTGAGGGGGGGAGGGGGGGGGGACCGGGGAAGGATGCCAGATGCCCATGATTGCCAACCAGGGCGGCTGCACGATCGATCGACATGGTTGCCCACAACAGAGAGGCTCTTGGGACTTGGGAGCAGTTGATCCAGAGGTCGGTTGCCACCGAGGAGTCAAGGACTGATTTCAGTACGGAGAAAAGCATCGTTCTGTTCTCGAAGTCGAAGAGGAAAATGAAGGCGAAAGCAACGTGAAGCAGGACACGAAGAAAAATGGGAACATGGATTTTTTTTTTCATAACACGTATCTGTATTTTTAGATAAGAAAAACATACAGAGACACATACAAATACAGGTACGTATGAGCAGGATACATGGGCAGCTGTCCCAACCACCTTGCACAGAGGCCCCTGGCAAAAACAGAAATTACAAAGAGGACCCTAGGCCCTGTGCTAACCACTGAATTCCGAAAATCGCCAACACTGACCTGCCGCCGTCAATCCATCGACCGCCGTCGCTGGAGAAGACGTGAATTCGACCTCAGGACAGAAGGAACCTCATCGCACAAAGGCTTTGAAAGGAGCCGCAATTGATGAAAACGTTGCTGGAAGACCATCGGCCAGGGACACACACCCAAGCTCCTTTGCTCCCAGACCAGAGCTCGTCATCGACCACCGCCGAAGGGAACTGGAGCTCCTTTCGCTCGCCACCATGCCGAAGAACGCGCAATCACCACAGCATCCTTGAAGAAAAGAGTCGCCAGATCCGCAGCCTCACGGAGTAGACGAAGCTTAGGCGAACTCGGTCTCCTATACAAGATCCGAGAATGGACCTTACCTCCACGCGCTCATCGCCGGCATCGGAGAAGAACGCCGTCGAGACGGGGAAGAGAGCGAGAGGACCTTGTTCCTAGACGGCGCCACCACCGGAAACCCTAACCTAGAACTAGTAGACCAGTATACCCGCATGGCGCTACATGGGCCACATCATCCGATCAGTCCCAAGCTGCCAAGGGCGCACCGACTGCTCGGTGGCCAGGAGATCGTGCCGACTACGCCCTCTTCAGGAGATCGCGCGTATCCCGCGGATCAGAGAAAGCCTTGGCGTCCAAGGAACTAACTTTCCTAATATCTAGCTTGTTAGTTATTTTATCTGGCAGATCATGTAATTGGCTATACAAGGCAATAACCGACTTATAACCCTGCTCTCCGGACTATATAAGGCGAGCAGAGGATCCTCTTAAAACATCTCATCTCATAGTAATACAATCCATAGAACACAGGACGTAGGATATTACGCCTCTAAACGACCTAAACCAGTCTAAATCCTATGTCCTACGCTCTTGTTCGCCCGTCTTCAAGCGCACCTCCACCGAATCTTCTACTACCGTGGGCTTGGTAGACTATCGGTGATATCTCATCGACAGTGGCGCGCCAGGTAGGGAGTGTACACTCTGAAGCCATGGCGGGCAAGATGGAATTTTTCAATCTGCATCCAACATCGGACATCGCGGCGGCAACACATGATGGTATTCCTCAGCCATTTTTTCAATCTGCATCCAACATCGGACATCGCGGCGGCAACACATGATGGTATTCCTCAGCCAAACTCATGTTGGGCAGAGAGGCTCCGTGTCCCGCCGTGATCGGATCAGACGTGGTCTGTCGATTTCATCAAGACGTGATCTACTCGGTGGATTTCATCAAGACATCATCATCACACGTTGAAGCTTGCATCTGCTCGTACACGTGCACAACCAAACAAACCAAGGCAGCGATCATACTGTCAGTCAGCCCCTTGCCGTCCTTCGGAAGTGGTGCAAATCACGTCGCCGAGCATGCATATCTCGTATCGGCAACCTGCATGGCCTAGAGCGGCGGCGGCGCCACGTCAACCTAGCTACGTATTCAAGTCAGATTCACCAGCAGCAGCACATCAAGGTCTTCGAACTCAACGACCAATCAAGAAGCATCGCCGATGTACATTCAATATAGAAGCTATGCAAACCAATCTAGGCTGCATGGAAACTTGCAGGACGACGATTCTGGTCGCATGCGAAGCTAAGCCATGTTTCCTACTCTGAATTAAAATATTCTATATTTCGGATATCTCCATGCATCTACACGAACTTTGTTGCCAGGAGCACGGTTCTACCCGTCATCAGCTTACTACAGCAATCGAACCGCCGAAGCAAGCCATCACGCGAGCCTACGAGCTGCTGGCAGCACACCGGTTACTTCACCTAACGTCAAACAAGTTAAGTCATACTTTAATAGTCTTCGACCTCCATATATATATATCTGGACATTATCTTCATGATTCTTCGTCGATGAAAGCTTATCGTCTCTCCGCTTCCTTCTCTTACGGTTGCTAAAATACCATAATAGCACACGCCTTAATCCTGTGAAACCTCGGCTCTCTTGTGATGCTCCGACGCAACGCGTGCATGCAGCTCCGTGCTCTACGCTATTCCGGACTAGCGGAGACCAGGTGCTTAAACATAACAGGCTAACTACCTATAACGATCCTAATTTTCCCTCGAAGGGAAATTCGCAGGATACATCATGAATGTGAAAGTTCAAGGAGTCCTCGACTGTCACATTATCATTATACAGTTGATATCACAGTTATACAATGCAGAAGTACATATTTACAATACATTACAACACTGGTTAATCACACCTATACAGTTATACTAATTGTCGGTGCTAGTTTTAGTCGGGGCTAACACCGGCTAGTAAATATGTGTTTTGCGGTTGAGGCTACGGATGGTGTGCAAAGGGGAACACAGGGATTATACTGGTTCAGGCCAAGCAAGCCCTACGTCCAGTGGAGAGGAGAGTCGTGTTGCCTTACACCGGGGTGCTTATAGTAGGGGGTTACAAACTAGGCGAGAGAGAGGGAGTGCCCTCAGGTCTCTTGTGAGTGTCTAAGTGTATGTAAGTCGTTTGCTGTTGGTGTGTATGTGTGTGTGAGAACTTAGAACTTCGGGTCCCCTCTAAAGCTGGCCTCTACTCTCCCTTTTATAGTCGCAAGGGAGAGGTAAGGGCAGCGCTTACAATGCTACGTATGTTACAGCGAGGAGTTGCTAGTTCCTTATTCGACTATGGTCAGCTACGGTCTTTTCTCCATGTCTCCGGGGCATGGCCGTGGTGGTTCGCACGATCTTGGTGAGTTCCAAGGTGGGAACAGTCGTCGGATTATGGCATGTCGTCAGCTTCGGTCTTTTCTCCGCGTCTCCGGGGTATGGCCATAGTGGTTCGTACGATCTTGGTGAGTTCCAAGGCGGCAACAGTCGTCGGATTACGGCGTGCCGTAGGGTCACACCTGACGGCTGTCCTTCCGCACGATGTGACAAGAGGGTGAGTCGTCTCGGGGCGTTGTCTCCCGAGGCTCGGGACTCCTGAAAGCCTGATGGGATGGAGCAGGGTGATATCTCCCCATGGTCATATTTTCGGCCTTTGAACAGTACTTCCTGAGGGTTAGGTGGGCCCGGATGGAAGGCGTGCTCGTCCTTTCGAGTGGACGGTGCAGTAGGCGCCTTTCCCGTTCTTGCGTAGCCATCGTCAGGCGCTCGGACTGTCGCAGTCGGAGCTGATAGACTCCGGCGGAAAACGGGGCGGCGCACCGTAGACCATACCGTGGAGAGGACGGCCGTAGTGGGCCTGGCAAATCAGCTGCCAAGGAAATCCTGACAGGTGGTATGGCCGTCAGGGGCGTGCAAAGCACAGTTGCGTCGAGAATCTCGCCTGACGGGACAGTGCCTGTAAAGTGGTCAGGGAGGTCTCTTATGGTCCAAGATTGCTCTGTTGACATCACCGGTGCCTTAGATGCCTTTGTGAGATTGCGCTCGAGGGGGATGGAGAAGCTCGGGCGAATCGGAGAATGGGCGCCGAGGGCGCCGCTCTCCCGAGTTCTCCTGGGGAGGCTCGGGCGAATCGGAGATTTGGGCACCAAGGGTGCCGCTCTCCCGAGCTCTCCCGGGGAGGCTCGGGCAAATCGGAGAATTGGCGCTGAGGGTGCCGCTCTCCCGAGCTCTCCCGGGGTGGCTCGGGCGAATCGGAGAATTGGCTGTCATTGGTGCAATGACGTCGTGGGCCTCCGTAGACGCGGCCTTCCTTGGCTTCGGGCGTGGCCTTCATGGACTTCCACTGGCCTTACTTGGGCCGGGCTGCGTTGGGAATGATCGTTTTTGCGTTGAAGTTGGATACCCCAAACTTTGGTACCCGACACTAATGCATACGCACACCTAACAATTGCTGAGTCAGCGTAGCGCGTCATCGGTGAAGGCTCCTCCTTCACGGGCAATCATCAGAGTCGGCGTAGGACATCTGCGGACGTGAACCTGATCATCTCAACCAAACTTGAGCGCGGCACGAGACCACCTAATCCTTCGGTTCTCCATTGTCGCCATCTTTGCAGCAGTCGTGACCTTATACCATTCCCGATGATCCTGCAGGTCCATTCTGCACGCCTGCCAGATACATGCAGGCCATGGTTAGCACCTATGAGCTTTAAGTGGCCTACTTCTAAGTGATCTGGCGATCCTATTATTTAGGCTGTGGGTTGCATCCTAGCATGCAATATATAATAACAGTAGAAATCAAGTTTTAATCATAGGTCACCAAATTTTATCCCATCTCATCCACACATTCTCCCATCCCAACACATCTCACCACACTCTCACTCTCTAGGCGGCAAGGACGACTCCCTCTCATCACTTGCCTCAGCGGCCAACACCGGAAACCTGTCAAAACCCAGGGGGAGAAGAGAAGGACACCTCTCACTAGTCAAGTGAAGCGTAGAGAGTAGGAATGTCCATGACCGAGGACGCGGCTATATGCATAGATCAATAACTCTGCAGAGCTTCTACACCTGGAACCACAAGATCTCCATCAACGGTGCTGTACAACGCCTAGGTTGATAATGGGCCACCGCCCATCCGAGGCAATGGCACTCTACCACTCAGCCCTGGGTCACCCCGGAGAATTCTGGCACACTGATACTGTGAGACGAAGTACCAGGCCTCCAAGGTTACAACGCTGTCTCGGGAGGGTCTGGACCGCAGCCCGTACCTCCCTACACTATCACCTATCAACCTAAGTGGCATTGCTTCGGGGCGGTTGACCTCCCAAATTCCCGCCCATTCAGGAACGAGTGGTGTGCACAAAGGGTCCTACAACCCGGTTCTCTCGACATATCAGATCCTAGGGGGGACCGAACAGGATATCTCCTCTCTGGGGTCAAACCGCAGCTTACCCCGGTGAAACCTCTATCCCGAGGACTCGTCCCACAGAGAGTCTCCTCCCCGGGATCTATTCTCAGAACCCACCAAGGGCCATATGCACCCGCCACAGGTACCTCACATAGGGAATGCCCAGGTCACACTCCCCCGGCATGACTCGCCCCCAGGGCTTCGTCATAAATCCTGTCCAGTCGACTCAACCCTCACCACACACCCAAGACTCATGCCAAGATCTCCCTAAGTAGTTATCATTTTATCGACACCCAGTGCCTTAGTCCGATTCTGTTCTAGTTATCCACTCAATTTAGTTTTAAGTATGTAATAGCAATAGCAGCAAATAAGCAGTAAGTAGCAGGCGAGCGAGTCTAACCTATCAGCGGTGTGCAGGGGAAAGGTTGCAACAAGGTAATGGCTTTCAAGCAATTCTAAGGCAACCTATCATAGTTCAATTGCATAAAAGTAAAGCACTAGCAATCTACATTATTGCAATGTCTAAATAGGTTTATAAGAGAATGGTGCTGCCATGACACCTGTTTAGTAGTCAATTCCGGTATCCTCAGTGTACTTGGTGTTGTTGTCCTTCGCGACCTGGGCTGGTCCATGCTCTCCTCCGCCAACGGGTCCCAAACCAGTCATCGCTATCCTTGACGCAATTACCTCGCGAGAGCGGAATGCAAACAAGAGAGAAATCAATACACTGAAAAGAACGACAAGATTCAGAAGGAACGACACCGAAAGAACACAAAAGGAGAGGCAACACGACCCTCTCGGCGGATGTCCGATCACTGGGCCAAGAAACAGAAGTGGCTATTCGCTAAGGACGAGTTAAAGTCATAGCCTAGCCGGTACTTCCCGGGTCAAGCGGGTCGACCTGTATGACTTCAAGTAAAATGGCTTAGACCCTATCTCATCCTATATGAACACCACAGCTCGCAGTCTTCCTATCTGGACATCATTGGAATTGACGTGTAACACCCCTGGTATTACTGTAACTAAAACCTGCCATGTCATCATGATTGCATGCAAATCATCTCGCATAAACTCATAATTACTGTGCATCACTAAAAATAATTTTTATTTCCACATGTGGTTGTGCATTGGTAACTTAGAGTGAATTGGTGATATCAGTGCTTGTTTGTGTATATGGGATAAAAACCAATTAGAGATTCAAACCGGAATCAATTAAAAACCCTAATCGGACCCAAAACCCTACTGCAAAAACTAAAAGGAACTAGGGGTTGGCCCTTAAATAAAAGTTGTAAATCTTTAAAAGTTGAGCAACTTGTATTTTGAGCAAATTTGAAGTTATTAAAAGTAATTTCAAATAAAACCTTAACCTATGCTTTAAAGTTTAGAGATGAAACTCAATTTCAAAAACTAAAAGGAATCTGATGAAAGTGATTTAATAAAAATTATAGATCTTTCAAAGTGGTACAACTTTCATTTTTGGAGATTTTGAAGTTTACAAGTGGAAATTTAAATTGAACACCGATTAGTGTTTGTTTATTCAAATTTAAAATGCCCTTTCAAAAACTATCAAGAATTTGGGCAAATACCTTTAATGGAAGTTATAAAGCTTTAAAATTTGAGAAACTTCTATTTTGGGTAATTTTAAATCTATTAAATAAGAATTCAAATAAAACCCTAAATTGTGTTTGATAATTCAAATTTGAAACCTCATTTAGACAAAACTTATTCTATGAAAGTTGTAAGGTTCACTGAATGGAACAACTTTGGTATTTGGAGGTTTTGAAGTTATTATACAAAATTTTGGCTTTTGAGTTTCTGTTCAGACTCTGGTTTAAACCCTGTTTAGTCCCTTTTTCATAATTCAAAATCCACTCAAAATTTGAATATCATTCAACAGGCAAAGTTGTTCAGTAAGAAATTCCCCATAACTTCTATTTTGGTAATTTTTCTAGTTAGTACACAAAGTAAAAAGTAATTTGAGGAAATATCTAGGAACATGGGGGTGTGGTGCTACAGTAACTCATCCCCCCTCCTCTCTGTTCTCGCACAGCACCGGCAGCCTGCGACGCCGCCCGTGCTGGCTGGCTGCATGCTCCCCTGCTGTAGCCGAGCCTGTAGGGGACCCCCGCCGCCTTGGACCGCCACTGCCCCCTCTCAGCTCGCCTATATAAGCCACCGTCGTCGTCATTTTTCCTTCCTCTCTGCCGCCTCCGCCATTGACAGCGAGCTAAAGCTCTGCCTTGTCATCGTTCTCTACCCTCCACTCATCCTCTGGTCGAACCGCCACCACCATCAACTTCCTTGCATCGTGCCGTACCCGGAGGCCTCTTTCCCCAACTCTTTTCTCCACCAGAACTTCACGGCCGGCGAAGCTGCCGCCGGGTCGCCACGGCCGTCGTGGCCGTGTCGCCACGGTCCATCCCGAGACAAGCCAAGACCATCAACGGTTGTGGCTTGCCGCTGCGATGCCGTAGCCCCGTCCTACCGTCTCTGGCCAGCCGTTGGCCGGAGTTGGCCGCCGAGCCGTGCCCAGCCTCTGCTCTGCTCCATGCGATTGTCTAAGGAAGAAGAAGACCCCTGTGTCTATGACGTGTGGGTCCCGTCAGGTTCCAAATATGCATCAATTCCACAGATTTAGTATTTTCTTTGAAAATTTATATCTAGGGTTTGGTAGATCCTAAATTAGTGCAACTTGTTTTGTTAGTTTCCTTGTTAAGTGCTCTGCATGTTAGATTCATAATATGTGCTTTGTTATGTATATTTTTGTGCTGTAGAAATTAGTTTTGAAAAGTGGTTTAAGGATTATATTAATTTGCTTTTGGTCATATTGTGAGAAATAATGGTCCAAAAATAGTGATTCTAATTTTGTTAGTCTTCTCATGAGATGCACTAGCAAGTAAGAATATAAAATGTGCAGGTTGTTTACTGTTTTAATGGTGTTTTATATTAATCTTGTTAAATAGGAAATAAATGCTTCTTTTACTTGTTATTTTTGTATCTGGAGTTATTATGCTCTAAATGACATGAAAATTTATTGGTAGCTTCTCTGTATAGTGTGTGACTCATGGTTAAAATTTTATGATTTATGGTGTATGGATGTCTGAGTTATTGATTTACGTTGCTTAATGCCTATTGAGTAGTTTTAAATGTATCATAAATAATATATAAGTGTAAAAATGGAAAATGGTGCTCCACTATCTTTACATGATGTTGTGTTAGCCTAAGAATCAGTAATATGCCTATGTTGTTTTAGAAAATGTTGAGTTTCATATTTTTCTTGCTTTCCTAATGTATTGTTGCATTATAAATTTGTTTATTTTGTAGTAATTAATTTAAAACACCTGAGCATGTGAAATTTGTATATTGGTCATGATTTATAATCATCTAACCGTCATTAAAATTTGAGGTTCATTTGAGATGTTTACCATATAAATTAAATAATCAAATAATTGATAAAATAAATAGCTGAGCCCTAATGATCTAGGATTTGTGTGACTTTGGCATTGTATGATTAACCATGGATCATTAATCCTAGATGATGCTCGGCACTTGATTAGTTGTTTGAACTCATCATTAGCTAATTAATAGTAATTCATTAATTGAATTATGAGTGGATTTATCTTACTTTCAACAACTGTTAAAATGAAATCTTGAATAATAAAACAACAAGTTAGTTTTGCTGGCTTTGCAACTTTAGCATGAAGGAAAGTTGTACTCAAATTGTTAATCTTGTTATGCATCTATCATACATCATGTTCATGGCATTACATCGCATTAAGCATACATCCTTATTATCATGTGTAGTATACGAGAGTGTGAAGACTTGAAATGATCAAGTTCGGAGGAGATCCATCGTTCAAATGGTGTTGATGTCACGTCTGACCCGGGAATTCTTCTCTGTGGAAACTAACCAACCCTGCAACACAGGCAAGCTCCGGTGCATTACCTATTTGCCCCTCCTTGTATTTTATAAAATTTATCACTTGAGTTAAATTACTGCATCAGGTTGATAGGAGTTGATTGACAGCCTATTTGCTTGCATTACCTACCTTGATATATTACCCTTGAAACCTGTTTAAAATGAAAATATTTGAAAAAATGCTTAGCCCTCTTAATTGATTTAGATTTACGTAAAATGCTATTTTTGACTTATGATGATATGATATTAATGAATCATGAGAAAGGAAAGGGATATGAGTCCGTTCGGGTATTGTGCACTTGGGTAGCGGCCCCAAGTGCATCTTCACCGACGGAAAGGGTTTTTCCGTTCGATGGTTGTGAATTTGGGTTGGAGTCCCAATGCTTGACCACCGGCGGAAAAGGGATTTGAAAACCGTGCAGTTACTTGTACTTGGGTTAGAGTCCCAATGCAATGTCTCTGACGGAAAAAGAATTAGGGACCGTTCGTTGTAGGCCTGCTGTGATCGAGACTTTGCAACTAGCCACATACTACGGGAAGCCCTGACTCCGGTGGCTCTACTACTTGAACCGACAACCACGCACTGGGAGTGGAGAGATGGCGAGAGCAAGCGTGTACCCTCATGGCCGGCGTGCCTGGAGAGGAGAGGAGTACTGTGTTCTCGGGTGGCGTAGGATCGGTTCAAGTTTTGGAAAAGCCGTGGTAGACAGGGGTTGGCATATGCAAGCTTAGGTGCTACATATGCAGTGTGGATAGGGATCCCCAGTTGGGTACTAATCGATTCGAATCGTCGTTGCTCCTCGGATATGGAGACTTGATCCTTTGACCTACAATTAAAAAGTGGTTCGGAACTAGGATGTTTTTGAGAATGAATAAGTAACTGGAATTGAAGGATATATGTGAAAGAATTGAGAACTATTGATATTGATTATAATAATGTTGACTAAAATACTAAAAATAGGATTTGTATTTCTTTTCCACAAAATACTTTGACTCTTGCTAAAGCCTTACCTTGACTCCCCTCTGCCTGTATTCCTGAGTCTCATTCCTTTTTCTTAGTCAGGGTAAGTCTTGCGGAGTACCCCAGTACTCAGGGTTTGCTAACCCCTGTTGTAGGTAAGCCGAGAGTACAGTTCTGCTTGAGACCGTGCCGGTTGGCGGGTCGGGCATGGATGATGATGCGTATGATATAACCCTTGGGCAGGGTGTCTAGTTGTATGATGCTACTCCACTACGAAACTCTGGTTTGGGATAATGTCATTTATAATTGTAAACTTATGTTTATGTAATACTTCTGCACTCTTCACTCTGATTTATATTATTTGTGTAAACTGTTGTAATACTTGTAAGGTCTTTACAATGAGATCCTCAGGTTAATTAGGGTTTCCGTGGAAACCCTGGCAGGCTTCCTAGGTTGTGGGGAACTCGTGCGGACTAATCGAAGGTCCTTAGGACACTGATAATGCATGTGGGCCCTATAATCTAGGCGGTTCTGCCACATAATGGGAATTGGAGGAAGCGGCTAAAGCAGATCCCGGTCTCTCTCGATCCGCCCGCCATTGTGAACATCAGGAACCCAGAGAGGATGGAACAGGGGAGGGAAGAGAGCAGGTTCACTTCTTTCAACTCCCATGCCATGGCAAGGACGGGGTATCGAAAGAGTGACCTACTAAGACGCAAGTGCTCGGTCACTGGTAGGGTACCTCGACCTAGGTGCACTAAATGCACTAGAGCATACCTCGAGGTCTTCGCAGTGCGGTTGTCACTGCAAGGACCCTAAGGATGCTATGGTCTACAATAGGTACAAGCATACAAGGCTCGAGCACGAAGAAGCAAAATAGAGAGGAGAACGATTCACATTCCTTTGATCCACTCACCATAGAACGACGGGAATCGAAGGAGTGGAATCAAGAGGGCGATAACCACCAAAAGAGCGAGGGGCTCAATCCACGTCTTGCTGGATCGATGAGGATTGAGTACAAGAGCAAGGCGAGAGGAAAGGATCCGCACTCTTTCAACCAACGCGCCATGGAACGACGGAGGCTGGGAGGAAGAGACACGGCTCCGCGATCCAAACCAACTCATAGGGCTCCACAACCAGTGTCCCTAAACGAGACAAGGCTATTCCATTGGCTCGTAGCGATGCGGTTGTCACCGCTAGATCCGATGGAACGCTATGGTCTAAGGTGGTGCTAGCATATGAGAAGGATAGGATAAGAAGCAAGCGAGAAAAGGGGGCATAGCCCGATGGTCATAGCGAGGGATCCCACGGCCATGAGCTAAACCCACACACGTCGGCTTACGTCGTTCGATGACTGTTATCCCTGATACGTATCCCACTAGACTAGGCTACATAGGGCCTGAAATGTGTAGATAAGACCCGCGTCGAAGACGACATTGAGCTCACGGTAACCTATCCTAGGGACATGGACAGGGGGCTAGCGATCGAAGATGACGAAGTCAACTAAAACCCTGAGGGACGAGTTACGCTTGGCGTTATGGCCATGATGGGACGAACCCACAACTGAACGTGCAAACGAGGTACGATCCCTCAACCGGCTCGAAGGACACTGGTCCACAGACAGGCAACAAAACAAGCACACGACGGACGATGCCAACGACCTCTAAACGGAGTAGCACATATCCATAGCGACAAGATAGATAATCCGGCACGAAGGCACGGCACAGGCATAGACGATACGAGCATGTATGATCATGAACGAGACGACATAGATATATAGATCACAAGTGTATGTCAAGTATGATGGACAGATCAAGTATGAACAAGATAGACAATGCATTTGTACATGATGACAGGTATGAACATGTATGAATAAGAAGAATGAAAACAGGGGCTTGCCGACGTCGAGAACGACGTTGACTAGGTTCAAAGGTTCGACCTTGGAGAGAGGGATGCAGTGAGGCTGCTGCAGCACGTCTCGGCCGGCTGTAGGCTTGCTGTTGGCCTAGCTTCGGCTCATGTCGGCCAGCTGCAGCTTGCTGTTGGCCTGCTGTAGCCTGCTGCGGCTGGCCGTGGCTGGCCGGTAGCTGGCTACGGCTGGCCTGGGGCTGGCTGACTAGAGGCTGTAGCTGGCCGGGCAGGGCTGCGGCAAGCTAGGGGCTGGCTGGAGGATGGCGTAGGCACGGCCGGTTTCCCTGCAACAGTAAGACACGGCACGAATGCCGGCTTCAGATGGTCGCACAACAGGAAGGGAAAAGGAGAACCTTTGGGGCTGGGTAGCTCACCAGTGATGACAGAGGGCACCGACAGGGTGGCATAGACGTCCAGCCCAAAACAAGGCCCCGTTGGGTGATCTGCTCCCCTACGACAATGTAGAACGCGGCACGAAGGCCGATCTCAGTTGTGATTTGCGATAAGCACGGGAAAAAGGAATTTGCTTGGACACAGGGTCTCACCGGCAATGACACGGAACATGCCCCTATGTGCTATGGCTAGGACCAGCGAGGACGCAGTGGTGGAGCTTCGGTTCCCCACGGACGCGATGGGCTACGTCATGGTGAGAAGGAGTGTTGACACCTGGGGTGGCACACGAAAATAACCGCAAGCGCATGACTGTCAGATGTAGCATTTCCCTAGGAGTAGTCCCAGGTTTCTATCGAATCCACAGGGAACGTGTGTGAAGGGAGACAAGATCTAAGGTTTGGGTAGAAAGAGAAGGTCTGAATGGTAGCCCCAAATAACAATATGATAAACCAAGACTTGTTTACTGTGAGCATGCAAAGTCCTAAACTCGCCCAGGGTAGGACTGATTAGGCACCGTACATCCCGAAGCACTACGATAAAACTAGGCCGAACGTGGTGGAATCCAGAGGATTCTAGGGCTGTCACCACCTAGAACCTACCACTACTATCCGTGGGCCTAGCCGCACTCACGGGTAAGATATAGCCCTAAACACCGCGCTTAATCTATAAACTTACTACTCTAACTCGGATCCAAGAACTAGAGCACTCTAACCAAGCAGTGAGACAAGCAAACAAATACTTAAAGTATAACAACAATTAAATAGAGAAGGGGGACTTTGTTACCATAAAGAAGCGCACAGGTGTACCATAGAAGAATTTGCCGACAAGGCCCGGCTCCTCCTCGGACTCCTCTTCTTCTCTTCAGAGATGAGACTCTCTCACTCTCTAATGTGTAGGAGTACTACACATTCTACTTGAGACTATCTTTTGTATCTAAGTATCTATCTCACTTAAGCTTCATAGTCTACTTACAAATGAACCTTTAACACCTATTTATAGTGTTTAGCGACACCTGGGGTACTTGTAGGGGAGGTTGAAGTCGGTTTGGAGCAGGTGAGGCGGCGGGCGCCCTACGATCCACCGCCTCTTGCATCCAGCGGCCTTCCATCGCTTTCCCAAGTCGGTTGGCACGTCGGTTCTTGCTTGGAAAGGCGGTTTGTGACCCGTAGGGGCTGACATGTGGGCCCATGAATCCTTGGCTCATCACTTGATCTCCCTTGGATGAAAACCGACTTCAAATGGATGGTTGCAAGGGCTTGGGAGCCTTTCCCTCGGATTGTGGTCGTGGCAGGCCATCCTGACAGGGCGGGCGCCCTGCTCCAGAGGGCTACCGGATCCGAGTGCAATGTTTCTCAGCCCTTGATAGTAAATCAACGTGCCATAGCTTGTTTGGAGAGGTAGGCCACGGATCCATGACATGGCAGGGTGCAAATGGCACCAAGAGGGGGGCGGGTGCCCTGTGACTTGGCTCCTTCCTGTCTCCCATCACTTGCATTGCTCAATGTGCCTTGGTTTGCTTTATTTTCACCTGTTTTGTACCTGCACTCACAATTCTCCAAGTACAAGTGGAACCGGGTAAAATTCAAACATAATGTGCATCTTTTCCATGGATTTTGTCATCTTTATATTGTTATGTTGATGGTATTTTGAGGTGTTAGCAGCCATTAACAAACTCCCCCACACTAAACTCTTGCTTGTCCCAAGCAATTTACTTAGTGTAGACTCATGCTTTTCTTCTAAACTTGATCAAGTATAAACATTGTTCTGTGATCTCATACCCAGACTTATGATCTTTCCGGTGGCTAAGATCATACCTTCGGTTGTTGAGAAGTGGAATGGCTATGAACTAGTGAGTTCCATCTTACCTTAGAGCTTTTTAATTTTTCGAAGAAAATATAATTCATTGTCTCCTCATATGAGACTCTCAATCACTCATAGTATATGTTTCTTTCTAGTTTTCATGAGAGTACTCACATCTATCTTAAGGCTTTTTGTGGAGCTCAAGGTATGTGGAATAAAATGAGCATCTTTGATTTACTTATTTCGCTAAGACAAACAAAAGATCCTAGGAGGGTTAAGTCATGCTCTCTAACCAAGATATATGGTGGTAACTGGGATCTGCTTTCACTCTTTGATCCATTCTTCTTTCAATTCTCAAGGGATCATGGCTTACTTTCTCACCTCTTTTCTCTTTTTCTTCTCTTTCTTCTTTTTTTTAATCAGAGCACTTGCTCTTCTTCTTTTTTCATCAGAGCACTTGCTCTCTCTCTCTCTCTCTCTTTTAGCCATGTCCCTGAGATTGAAATTTCATGAGATCTTTTCAGGTTGAGCATAAGGGAATGATGGAATCATGAAGTGGAAGAATACTTCTCATGTGGAAGATCTCTCAAGGGTGCGTGGAATCTTGGTTTTTGAGGCATGACCAAACTCTCTACTTAGATCATTAGGCTTGGCAAAACTCAAAGTATAATCAAAAGAGCTATATAGTTGTTTTCCTATGCTACTCTTTTTGGCCTTGGTAGGTATTTCATCACATATGAGGAGTAATGAATTCATTCATCATTCATTTTTTTAATAAATATTCTCCATGGTAAGAATAGACAACACTAGACATTACTATATCACACTAGTCAACATCTTAGGAAGACCATACTAAAATGAGTAGATCACAAGTTTTAGACATTTGACAAGAACAAAGCTTATACAAGTCATGTCTTGAAGTAATGGCATGTTTTTCAGGATAACTTTTTAATCATGGGTGTGACAAGTTTGTTTTTAATAATTCAGGAGCATTTATGGATTAAATAACATTGAAATAAACGGAACAAAATCAATTGTGAAGGAGTCATACCTGCGCTGTGTGCGAAGCTGGTCGTGCCGGGCATCAGAGGCCGGGCGGCCGCCCTGTAGAGGGGGCACCCGCCCTACAACTCGGGCCAAAAGGCCTCAGGTGGCGTCCTTCTATTCACGTAGCATCTTTTTCAGGCTGTTTTGGTACTTGTTTCGGCAGTTTGATATGGTGTTGGTGTTTTTCCCCACACTTTCTCTTTTGGTATTTCTAATCTTTATTCAAAAAAGGGAAATGTAAAGTGATAAAGGCCCAACTGGTGGGAAAACACCAGCGGACCGACAAACAAGTGGATTGAAACAATCATAGGTGCTTTTTATTTATCTCGAACTAATACAAGAGCTAGCTGAATTTGAATAAAATCGAACTAAGCAAACGAACTAAGAATAACTAATCAAAGCAAAGCAAACACTTATGATACTCTAATCTAGTCCTATGGGGCTTCATAAAGGTCCTCATGCACCGTTTCCTTGTAGAGGCGCTTGATTTTAGAAGTGCACGCCTTGCATAGCATGGTGAACCTATCCTCCAAATCCAAGCGCCACATCTCGTGCTCGGCCAGCTTATCTTCTAAGGCCTTGTTTTCGGCCTTCATCTTCTTCACTTGGGCCACAAGGCTCTCCATGGTGGTGTCATTCCCACACTATGTTCCATCTCTCCCGGCACACCGATTGGTGGCGGGGTGCGACGGTGACGAACTGAAGGAGCGGACAGCGACCCCTCCTGTGTCTTGGAGTCGCTGGATTCGGGAAGGCTGTAACACCCTAGGTGTTAGTCACGAGCTAACCAGCGAGTGTGTACCTAACCAAGTTATTTCAATCAATGATCCTAATCACTATTTCATATTCATATCATCTACCATGATCATTGGAAATGGTTCATAAAGATCCGAATTGAGAATTCACATGGAATGACAAGTTATTCACTTAATTGGATATATGGATTAAGTGAAGATGAGCATGCAAAGTCAACCAAACCTTGCAACCTTGCCCAAGCAACCCTACTTGAACTCTACAACAAAAGTCATGAAGGTTTCATGTTGAGAAAATGTCAAGAAAATACCTCAATTGGCCTAAATATCCACATTGAGCTCTCTAATGATCTTACTTTGACCAAAGTGGAAATACTATTTGTGAGCAAGGTATGAAGTTTGACCTTCAATGAAAGTTGGAGATATTTTGGAGTACAACAATTTTTATTTTTGGACCAACTCATGATTCAATCTCTAAGTGCCTCAAACAGTGGAATCAAGTTTGGCAAAATCCTAAGTTCAGGATTTAAATAATTTCTAAGTCTGAAATCTGCCCCTATTGCAATGACGTGTTGCTTTCTCCAAATTTTGTTGAGCAACTTGAGTTGGACCAAAAATAAAAGTTGTCACAAACTCTTTGGAGCACAACATATCAAAATTTGGCATCAATCCGACCTTGTTTGACAAGGTTTGCCACTCGATCTTTGATCGTAATTAGTATGTCGACAACATCAAGTTGACAGTTAATTATCTCCTAATCTATTTTTCAAATGGCCGAGCTACTTTAATAAAAGTTGTAGAGTGCTCTGAGGTAAGAAAATTTCATAATTGGCCCTTTTCCTAATTCGGCCCAGAAGCAGCCCAAAATAGCGCCCCAACATCGTCCCGACAGCACCCTCCACGTGCTCGTCAAAATGCTGCAAAGGTGGACGCGTGGCTGCAGGCACCAGAGCGCCCCCCACCATTGCTGCCACCTCGCCCTCTCTCTCTACCGCGTCTCTGCCCGAGAAAGGCGACGCCAGGACGCTCCCTCCCGTCCTCTGCTCATTCTCCACTCCTCTCTCGCCTTCCCACCTCTTCATCTCGTCCTCTGCGCGAGAGCCAAGCGCCGCCGCCATTGCCAGCGTGCTGAGCTCCGAGGTGCTGCTGTTCCTCCTCCACCTGCATTCCTCCGGCCAAATCCGCAGCACCACCACTGTCCTCACTCCTTGCCGCACCCCAGCGGCTCGTCGTCTCACCGTTTTCGCCTTGCTGCAGGTCGCCGCCGGAGCTTCGGTGGCGGGAGCCGCCTGCTCGCGGGGCTGGTCAGCCTCGGGTCACCGTGGGACGAGCCAAGACCACCGGAAGGTGCGCCGGGGGTCGGGCTAGCTCTGGCCCCGCGCTGCCGCCGTTGGCCGCCTCCTCGCCGGAGTTGGCCGGCCGACCGGCGAACTCGGCCTCCGCTCTGCTCTGTGCAACGAGAGAGCCAGAGGAAGAAGAAGAGCAGCAAGCCGACTCCCTCACTCTCTCTTTGTGTGTATGACAGGTGGGGTCCAGCGGTCAGCGGGTCCCGCGTGTCAGCGTCGCTGGAGAGTTTGCCGGGTGCATGGACCGTGTGGATCTAGCGGAATCAGGGGTTAAATGTGAATTCGGTTTTCATTTCAGATTTCGTGTTGGATCTTGTAAATTCAATATCTCGAGTTTGGAGCGTGCAAAAATAATGAGGCTTGTTTTGTTGGATTCGTGGTAAAGTTTTCTGCATGCTAGTATAGTTGGTTGTGTCATGCATGCCTGTATTTATGCTGTATAAATTCATTATTGAAATGTGGTTTAGAAGTTCATTTAAATTATCCCGATCCACATTTTGAGAAATATATGTCCAAAAATCATGATTCCAATTTTGTTAGTCTTCTAATGACATGCACTAGCTCATAAAAATATAAAACATATAGGTTGTTTACTATTTTATTGGTGTTTCACATTTATCTTTTTAAATAGGAAATAAATGGTTGAATTGCTTGTTATTTTTGTAACTGGAGTTTTATTGCTCCAAATGGCATGAAAATTTAATTGTAGACTCTCTGTATAATGTGTGATGTATGGTTAAAATTTCATGATTTATGGTGCAAGTATGACTGAGTTATTGATTTATCTTGTTTTATGCCTATTAAGTAGATTTAAATGCTTTATAAATAATATATTGTGGTAAAAATGGAAAATAGTGTTCCACTACCTTTATATGATATTTTAGTAACCTGAGAAACAATAATATGGTCATGTGTTTGAATAAAATGTTGAGTTTCACATTTATCTTACTCTCCAATGAATTGTTGCATTATAAACTTGTTTATTTTGTAATAATTAAATTATGGAACATGAGCATGTAAGATTTGAACCTTGGTCATGATTTGTAATCACCTAGCTCTCATAAAAGTTTGGGACTCATTTGAGATGTTTACCATACAACGTAAATAATTAAATAATGGGTTTATAGATAATAATGAGTGAATAATTATAGACAAATGAATGCATATATGTTTCTTGTGATTCCTTAATATGTTTTGGTCTGAGATGAGTCTTGTATGACCATGTAATCATGTTTGGAGCTATCTAAATAGCTCATCCCTATGTGTGCTTAGGTGATAAATAAGGGAAAAGCATGTTTTGCTTATACGCTGAAAATGGCTGCAGTCATAGTCCCTGTTGTTGTGATCATTTACCTAGGAAAATGATGTTGCATGAGAATGTGTTCTATACAAAAGTTGTAGCTAACTTCATTTTATAGCTTTTCCTAAAGTTTCATGGTCATAGGCCTGATAGTTTAGGAGTTATGGCTTTTGGACGGCTGCTGTCAGGTTTTGCCAATTTTCTGTCTAGATCTGATTGATTGCATTATTTGACTAAGTTATGCTTTGAATCACTTCTTGGTGATAACAGAGAAGTTGTAGTGCTTTTCCTATAGTTTCTAAATTGTCTAGGATCATCCCTTTTGGTGGTCTATATCTCTAGTTTTTATTGTTTGAAGTGGGAGGACAGAATCTGTCCAAGTCTGGACAGAGCTGTCTTCTTTGTGTTGTTTGACCTTTATATGAATTAAATCATCTGAAGAGGATCATACCAAAGTTGTAGACAATTTCAATAGCTTTCCAGAAAGGCTTAGATCACCCTGGTTGGATGTACATAGCTTCAGTTATGGTTAAATCTTGTGCTTACTGTCTGCTGCCCATAAACTGCTTGTGTGGGATTATGATTGCTTTGATTTTGCTTTGCTTGGTGTGATTGTTAGCTTATGGTTCAGTGATGGTAGATTAACCTGCCTTGTATTACTTCCTCTTATTCATACATGTGCATTTTGCATCTCATTTAGGTACGCTAGATGATGAACACGTGGAGTGAAGGACATGATAATGGAACTAACCACAAGACGATGTGGTGGACTAATCACAAAGGTGGAAGGACTAACCGAGTGCTTGGATGGGAAATGCTCGTCGAACAAGTGTCATCTAACAAACACTAACTTAGTGCTGAACCCCAGGCAAGCCCCGGAGCATCCCTAAGCCTCCACCTATCTCTTTTTATAAATGCACCGGTCTTTATTAAATCGTATGTTTGTGCATTTAAGTATAGGAGTTGGTTTGAAACCTTTGCTGCATATCTACCTTGTCTACTATATATGTGAACCTGATACTATTACTAGACAGGTGACCGATCTTATGCTTAGCCCTGCCTAGACCGGTAGAAGTCGGGTGATTTCCTGTCATCCGCGAGAAAGTCGGGTGATTTCCTGTCATCCGCGAATGTAGGTGGTGACTGACGAGATCCACATGGTTGGCTATATGTGTCACCATGCCACAATGAAATAATGAGAGAATCAAGGCTAGGTAGCGGGGAGCTGTATGACATGGGTCATGTTGACTTTGGTGCTGCTTGCGGCCAACTAGGACTGAGGCCACCAGACATCAGTTGAGATTGAAAGACGTCGTCACATAACTGGCTAGATAAGTCGTTCTGACCGTGAAGCCAAGTATTTCTTTCTGAGCCGGGAATTGGTGCGACTAGGCAGACATATTCTGGAGGTAGGAAGGATGTGCAGAGACACCATCTTACCAAGGGCAGGTCAGGGACCTGATGCATCCTGGAAATGGGTTGGTCTCCGAGAATATGGTCCCCGCCAAGCCCGCGACATATTGTGTCTCAGAAGGATTTAACGGTGGGCCAAGAAGCCAGTGGCTCGGCTGACAGGGTTTGTGATTGGCATATTTGCCAGCTGGTACAATCGATTCGAATCGCCATCTCTCCTGGTTAGTGAGAAACTGAACTGATCTTCTGGTGAGGTAGAGGTTAACAACTTGAACATAATGATTATGGTGAGATGAGGTTGATATCTGTGGATATCGGAAATCATATGGTTTTATTGATTGCTATAATATCAAGTGATTGTTTAGTATAGCAGCAAACCTTACCTTAATAGCTTAACTGAAATCGAAGCTGAACAATATCTAAAATTGATAAGTTGAGGAACTATTGTAGTAATGCTTTTTGTGCAAAAATGTTGCTATCCTCTGAGCTCCACCAAATAAGCCTTACATATCCTTGAGAGTCTTTTTATTTACTTCCTGTCGGGTAAGTCTAGCTGAGTACAATTGAGTACTCAGGGTTTTATTCCCAATGTTGCAGGAGGAATGCTTGGTTGACTAAAGAGTTACTTCTATCCTTCGGGAGAGGAAGACTAGACCTTGGGCAAGGTCATGTTATCTGTCTCATCTATGTTGCTGTGACTGGTCGGTACATGGCACTGTATTATGAAATTAAGCTTATGTAAAATGATTTCGTTTCCGCTATTAAACTTTTATGTAAAAGTTTATCTTGTACTCTGATGTATTTGAAATATGTGCGAATCTATGTATCATGTGTACGTGTACTGCTGAGTTTCTGCGATCCTTGGGGTATGTACTGTGTAAAAGTTTGAAATCCTTCGAGATTTCACGGACTACCGGGTTTATATTGGCTCAAGTGTGGCTTGATAGCTAGGAAAACAGCTGTCGCTGTACTTGTGCTTATAAATTGGTCGGTTCTGTTACAAAGGCGATGCAGCACCTTCTCATAATGACCATCCGGCAAGCGACGACCCGAGACAACGTACTTCTGTCGCTTTGGATTGGGAGTTGTGCTGCGGGTTATGCTGTCTGCCAGGGAGTCGGAGTTGGAGATGGACACCATTGCCTTCTCCGGAGGAGTTAGCGTAGGGAGGTCCTTCTCTGCGGGATATGTCAACGCCTCTTTCGGGGTGATCTCTCCAGTGGTAGGACGAGCGTGTAGATCACCACGGGGCCTCTTCCCGGCCATTCCTGACATCGGGGAATGTGCTAGGATCGCGGGAGAGTGCGGTCGATGAATAGGATGGGGCGCCCGCCGCCCCCTGGCTGCTTTCAAACTCTGCCGAGCTGGAGATGCGATCTGGACAGAAGGAGGTGGTGCTATGGCGAGTGGAATGCCATCAACGATGTTGGTGGGAGCATTGTCGTCAACTAGGAAGCGGAGGGTAGTGGGCGACATGCTCTTGTGCTTGAAGGAGGCCATGGTCTGGGTTCTAGATGTGTTTTGGATGCTGGAAGGTCGTGGAGTAAGGAAGGAGATGGAATTGGCTATTTGAAGATGGTCATGGTGGAAGGATAGGCTTCCTTTGCAATATTCCCGGCGAATCTCTTCGAAACTCACGCGACGAATTGTAGCAACAACCATGGATCATCGAGCATGTGCCAAAGGGTCACGTTTTCGCTGAGTAGGGGGTGGGCATCGCCAAAGAGGGGGCGGGCGCTGCCCTGGTGGCGGCGGGCGCCTGCCTCCATAGGGTCTTGCCCGTCCACGTCCCTCCAGGTGCTCATTAGGGCCCTAGAAAGGCTCTCTACACGGTCTTTTTATTGGGCCTTAAAATATTTTAAGGCCAAATAGGTGATGCTTCTAATTAAAGGAGGTTATGTTCAGGATCTATGAACTCTACTACATCTATTTCTCCTTCTCTTCCATCTCGTGATAAACTTTAAGACGTTGACCATTCACCTTAAAAGTTGGCCATCATCACTCTCTAGTGTGACGGCACCATGAGGTGATACTGCAACCACCTTAAATGGTCCTTCCCATTTACTCCGCAACTTCCCATGACCAAAAAGATGGACTCGGGAGTTAAAGAATAAAACCTTATCTCCTGGGTGAAACTTCTTCTTTTCGATCCTTTTATCGTCCCATCTTTTAGTCCTCTCTTTATATATTTTAGCACTATGATAGGCTTTCTCTCTCCATTCTTCTAATTCAGAGATTTGCATCTTCCTATGTCATCCAGCCATCTTAAAATCCATATTCTATTTCTTGATGGCCCAATGTGCCTTGAACTCAAGTTCTACAGGAAGGTGGCAAGTCTTGCCGTAGACTAATTGATAAGGAGACATGCCTATAGGGGTTTTGTATGCGGTTCGGTACGCCCAAAGGGCACCATGCAACTTATGAGGCCAACCCCTTCCCATTTCTTCCACTGTCTTTTGTAGAATGTTCTTTATTTGCTTATTAGAGGTTTCAGCTTGGCCACTAGTTTGAGGATGATATGGTGTGGCTACATGGTATTGGATTCCTTGATTAGTTAGATATTACCTAAAGCCTCTATCTATAAAGTGGGATCCTCCATCGCTAATGACTAATCTAGGAACTCCAAACCTAGTGAAGATGGTCTCTTCAAACATTCTTTTAGCATTTTTGGCATCTCCTGAGGGGCAAGGCATGGCTTCTACCCATTTAGACACATAGTCCACTGCCACTAAGATGTATTCAAAACGACCAAATTTAGGGAATGGTCCCATATAATCTATTCCCCAAATATCAAACAGCTCTACTTGCAGGTTGTTTGTAAGTGGCATGGCATCTCGGGTACTAATGTTGCCATGTTTCTGGCATCGGGCACACCGTCGGATAAAGTCCTTTGTATCTTCATACATTGATGGCAAAAAAATCCACTCTGCCAGATTTTAGCATGTGTTCAGAAGGCTCCATATTGCCCTCCGTATTCAGCGGAGTAACACCTTTCTATTATTTTAGTTGCTTCTTCCAGAGGGACATATTTTCTAAGCAATCCATCAGCACAGACTCGATAGAGATAAGGATTATCCCATAAATGAGTCCGGCTTTGGTAAAGTAATTTCTTCCTATTTTCTCCTAGTGGAACATAGCTAGTGACTATAAAGTTCACGATGTTGGCATACCATGGATTGGTATTAGTCACTCTTAAAAGAGTGTCATCGCGAAGGAAGTCATTTATAGGAAGGTTGTCTTGGTCTTGGCCTTGCAAACGAGACAAGTGGTCTGCTACTGAGTTTTCCACTCCCTTCTTGTCCCTAATTTCTAGATCAAACTCTTGAAGGAGTAAGATCCAGTGGATCAAGTGGGGTTTAGCATCTTTCTTGGTGAGTAGATATTTCAAGGCAGAATGGTCGGTGTAGACAATCACCTTAGCTCCTACCAAGTAATATCTAAAGTTGTCTATTGCAAAGACAACAGCTAGAAGCTCTTTTTCTATGGTTGCATAGTTAAGCTGGGGTCCTGTCAAGGTCTTACTAGCATAGGAGATAGCATAATGCTTTTTCTCCTTAGTTTGACCAAGGACTGGCTCCCATAGCAAAATCACTAGCATCATACATGATTTCGAAAGGCAGGTTCCAATCAGGGGGTTGTATGATTGGGGCCAAAACTAGAGCTTTCTTTAAAATGTGGAAGGATTGAAGACATTTATCATCAAAATTGAAAGGGATGTCTTTAGCTAGAAGGCTAGTCAAAGGTCTAGCAATCTATGAAAAATCCTTAATAAACCTCCTATAAAAGCCTGCATGGCCTAGGAAGCTTCTTACTCCTTTAACATTCGTGGGTGGTGGGAGTTGCTCTATTACATTGATCTTAGCTTTGTCCACTTCTATCCCACGCTCCGATATTCGATGGCCCAAGACAATTCCCTCTCGTACCATGAAGTGACACTTTTCCATTGAGTACTAAGTGTTTTTCTTCACAGCATTGTAGGACTTTGTCTAGATTTTCTAGGCAGTCATTGAATGATTTTCCATAGACGGAGAAATCATCCATGAAAACTTCCATGATTTGTTCGATCATGTCGGAGAATATGGACATCATGCAACGTTGGAATGATGCAGGTGCATTGCAAAGTCCAAAGGACATGCGCCTATAAGCATATGTTCCATATGGGCATGTGAAGGTTGTTTTGCTTTGATCATCAGGATGGATTGGGACTTGATGGTATCCCGAATATCCATCCAAAAAGCAAAAGAATGAGTGTTCGGCCAATCTTTCTAACATCTCATCGATGAAAGGAAGTGGAAAGTGATCTTTCTTAGTGGCCTTATTGAGTTTCCTATAGTCTATGCACATTCTCCATCCCGTAACAGTGCGTTGTGGTATGAGTTTATTCTTATCATTTTTAATGACGGTCATGCCACCCTTCTTAGGAACTACTTGCACAGGGCTTACCCACTCACTATAAGGGACTGTATAAATAATGCCTGCATGCAGAAGTTTCAACATTTCCTTCTTGGCAACCTCACGCATAGCATTATTGAGTCTTCTTTGGGGCTCACGAGATGGAATTGCATCAAATTCTATTGGGATTCGATGAGTACAAAGAGTTGGACTGATGCCTTTTAGATCTTGTAGAGAATAGCCAAAGACTGAGTGATGTTTTTCTAAAACAATAGTAAGCCTCTTAACTTCCTCTGCGGATAATTTATCACTAATTATGACAGGGGTCTCAGGATTATTGTTACGAAAAACATACTTAAGCCCGTCTGGTAGAGGTTTAAGCTCGATGGGTGTCCTAGTTGGCTCTTCAAATTTGTCTAAGTGATAGGTATTATTGTCTGGAGCTTCTTCCTCTATAAATGACTCAGATTCTTCATTATCTAGCTGGGCTAGCTTTTTATGATTAGCTATTACTACTTGTTCCAAAGGATCTGGATCAGGAGGATGCTCGGCAATAGAATTTATTGCACGAGTTATAGGCAAAGCATACCTTTCCCTCCCTAATTTGACATCAACCTTCCCCTTGGTTTTTCCTTCATAAGCTAGGTTGGACTAAGGTTGTCCTATGAAGACTTTAAATCTGGTGGTGTCAAAGATATAGAAGTCCAAGAGTAGGTCTGTATTATTAATATGGCAAGGGAAAATTTTAGCAATACCTTGGCTCTGTATAATGCCACCATCGGAGTCTTTAAGGCATTGAGATGTAGGTTGAAGGATAATATTTGAGAATTTCTCGGATAGAAAAGTGCTGGATATCATGTTTATTCCAAGAATGGGATTATAAAAGGCTGAAATATGATCTCCATTAAATCTACATTCTATCCTATTGGTCACATTGTCTATGCGAGGAACCTTTCCTGATACTTCAGCTTCAGTAGTCCACTCAGTGGCTCATGATAGCAGAAAGATGTTGCATATCTTGCAGATCAAGAACTTCGTCAGGAGAATCAAAAGATGAATTCGAGGGTGGTTTAGGCTGGGTCAAGTAATTTGAGGCTTTCCCAAAGTCTTCGAATATATCTGTTTCGATTTTAGATAAGAATTTTAAGGGTACTTCTTCTTTCTCCTCTAAAGTTTTAGATTTGTTTTCGGGAGGTTCGATTAAAGGTTCAGTTTCTTTGGAAATTGAAGGCTTAGCTTCTTCTTCTCTAGGAAACTCATCATGCATTTCGGTGTTTTGTAGGATTTTCTTAAGAATATCTCTACCACCAGATGCAGAAAGGTGAAGGAATGAACCTCCGGATGCTAAGTCAAGATGATGAGCATCATGTTTTCCTAATCCAACATACAGGTGCTGGAACAATACCTGGTCTGGAATGGCTAGGTTGGGTCCAGAATTGATTAGATCGAGTAATCGAGCCCAGGCAGCACCTAAGGTTTTCCCCTTCCTGTTGACGGAAAGCAAGCACCTCGAGTCAAAGCTTTTTTACTCGGGTCATTGGGAAGAAGGCTAAGGTAAACTGAGTGCGCAATTCTTCCCATTCTCCATTTACACCACCTACGGTCCAAGCGTACCACAGTTTGGCTATTCCCGTCAAAGTGAACGAAAATAACTTCCACTTAAGGGTCTCATGTGACATGCCTGGGATATTCAGACATGCACACAATTGCTCGAATTCTCGCAAACGAGTATATGGGTTTTCTTTCTCATTTCTTGAGAAAGTATTTTCTCGAACCATAGTTATGAAACTAGGCCGCAATTCATACCCATCGGTCAGAATAGGTTGTGATGATGAAGGTGGTTCCAATCGCGTACTCTTGGGAGCAACAAATTGGAAGATAGATAATTCTTCCATAAAGGATAGATAGGGGTAAATATAGATCTTAGTCTCACTAAATCAGCTACCGTTCCCCGGCAACGGCACCAGAAAAGCTTGTTGACACCTGGGGTTGCACACGAAAATAACCGCAAGTGCACGGGTGTCAGATGTAGCTTTTCCCTAGGAGTAGTCCCAGGTTTCTATCGAATCCACAGGGAATGTGTGTGAAGGGAGACAAGATCTAAGGTTTGGGTAGAAAGAGAAGGTCTGAATGGTAGCCCCAAATAACTATATGATAAACCAAGACTTGTTTACTGTGAGCATGCAAAGTCCTAAACTCGCCCAGGGTAGGACTGATTAGGCACCGTACATCCCGAAGCACTACGATAAAACTAGGCCGAACGTGGTGGAATCCAGAGGATTCTAGGGCTGTCACCACCTAGAACCTACCACTACTATCCGTGGGCCTAGCCGCACTCACGGGTAAGATATAGCCTAAGCACCGCGCTTAATCTATAAACTTACTACTCTAACTCGGATCCAAGAACTAGAGCACTCTAACCGAGCAGTGAGACAAGCAAACAAATACTTAAAGTATAACAACAATTAAATAGAGAAGGGGGACTTTGTTACCACAAAGAAGCGCACAGGTGCACCATAGAAGAATTTGCCGACAAGCCCGGCTCCTCCTTGGACTCCTCTTCTTCTCTTCAGAGATGAGACTCTCTCACTCTCTAATGTGTAGGAGTACTACACATTCTAATTGAGACTATCTTTTGTATCTAAGTATCTATCTCACTTAAGCTTCATAGTCTGCTTACAAATGAACCTTTAACACCTATTTATAGTGTTTAGGGACCCCAGGGGTACTTGCAGGGGAGGTTGAAGTCGGTTTGGCGCAGGTGAGGCGGAGGGCGCCCTGGTGGGTAGGGCGGGCGCCCTACGATCCACCGCCTCTTGCATCCAGCGGCCTTCCATCGCTCTCCCAAGTCGGTTGGCACGTCGGTTCTTGCTTGGAAAGGCGGTTTGTGACCCCTAGGGGCCTGACATGTGGGCCCATAAATCCTTGGCTCATCACTTGATCTCCCTTGGATGAAAACCGACTTCAAATGGATGGTTGCAACGGCTTGGGAGCCTTTCCCTCGGATTGTGGTCGTGGCAGGCCATCCTGACAGGGTGAGCGCCCTGCTCCAGAGGGCTACCGGATCCGAGTGCAATATTTCTCAGCTCTTGATAGTAAATCAATGTGCCATAGCTTGTTTGGAGAGGTAGGCCACGGATCCATGACATGGCAGGGTGAAAATGGCACCAAGAGGGGGGCGGGCGCCCTGTCCAACAGGGCGGGTGCCCTGTGACTTGGCTCCTGCCTGTCTCCCATCACTTGCATTGCTCATATGTGCCTTGGTTTGCTTTATTTTCACCTGTTTTGTACCTGCACTCACAATTCTCCAAGTACAAGTGGAACTGGGTAAAATTCAAACATAATATGCATCTTTTCCATGGATTTTGTCACCATTATATTGTTATGTTGACGGTATTTTGAGGTGTTACCAGCCGTCAACAAGGAGCACAGCTCGATGGAACGGGCCTGCTGCGGCTTGCGGGGACGGGAGCGGAGAAGGGTCACCGCGGAGGCTCGTGGAGGCGCCGGCCGAGACAGCGACTCGAGGAACTCGCGGAGGCGACGCGCTCCAGCGGAGTGGCGTCGAGGTCGTCACGGTCACAGGACGTGGATGACATCGCGGTGAGAAGGTGAAGTCGGGGCTTCGGTTTGGCAGGGTACGCCGGCGGTGTCCTGGCCGTGGCCTGTGAATGCAGAGCGAGTGGGACAGGCGGCTAGCAAGGCCGTGCGGCCTCCGAGGGCGGCTGTGCGGGTAGGCATGGCCACGACAGCTTGGTGAGGCGGGGCCTCTGCCGACAGCGGCTCCGGGCGACCATTCTAGTGTGGCCAGTCGACTGGCTATGGCCTAGCCCTGACCGGCAGCGGTGACCAGGGAATAGGATGTGGCGGCTGAATGAGGTCGAAGAAGGGAGAGGAGTGGCGGCTGCTTGGGGAAACGTCACGAGCGGCAGTTGCGAGCCATTTTATACGCGGCAGCTAGGGCTTCATGAGGGAGCTGTAGTGATCCTCGGCAGTCTGTGCTCGTGCAGGGGCACGCGGCACGCATCGGGGAGCCGGGGCATGGGTGCTAGCCTCGCATGCGCGCGCGTTGAGCCTGGCGGCGGCAGCGGCTCTGTCCCTAGGGAGCTCGCGCTCCTGTTAGGGTTAGGAGGCGCGCAGGGCAGGCCTTGGGCTAGACGGGCCGCAGATTGGGCCGTGCGAGAGGAGGCGTGCGCTGGGCTTGCTTGCGCTGGGCTGGCGGGGCGCGGTACTGGGCTGCGGCAGAGGGGGAGAGAAGGCGCGTAGGGGGTTAGCCGGCCAGGCTGGAAGAGGTGGTGGGTAGCTAGCTCAAGGAGGGTGGCGAGTTGGGCTTAATTTGAAGAAAGGGATTGGTGTCCTTTTTTCTATTTGAATTTGAGGAATATTTAGGAAATCTTTGGGAGAGGGTTTTGAGATAAATTCAAAATGGGTTATGACTCATGGAGGGAGAAAAATAAGTAGAAAGGAAATGAGTTTTCCTTTATGAAATTATTTCATGGGAAGTATTGGAGAAAATAAATTGGGAAAGGTTCGGAGAATTGGAAAGGATGAGAAAAGGACTTTTCTGATATTAGGAGAAGGTAGTTCCCTTTCTATTGTCTAGTGGATTTTCGAGATCGACAAATAAGAAGAATTTCGGAGGAATAAGAAAGTTTCTGTTTACGACTAAGAGGAATTCGGAAGGGACTCAAAATGGGGTTGGAGAGGAGATAGGAAAAGAAGAATAACTCTTCCTCTTACGAAAGAAGGAATAATTGAGATGGTGACAAATAAGTGTAATTGTGGGAGAAAGGGAAAAGAATTCCCTCCACTTGCTAAGATGGATTGAGATGTAAAGGGGAGAGTATCCATTCATGAGTTACGGATTTCGAATCAAGGAATCGAAAGAATATTCGAGATGGATCAAGAGGAGTTGCTAAGGATTCGGGCTCTCCGACGAAAAACCCTAAACCAACTAAGGAACTCTGACAACTCCTACAAACAATTCTATATGAATGCCAAGATTTGTTAGTGCGTTAGTCGTGATTGACCTACAAGTTACATGCTGCACAGTTTATTGCAAGAAAAATTTTAAAAAGTTCGCATTTTTTGTTATTGAAAAACCCGGGTTGTTACACTACCAGGGGAAATTACATGACCTAACAAGAGGAAGAAACTCGCCCCCAGACTCGGGCACCCTACATAAGCCCCGACCAGACTCAGGCACCTTGCATAAGCCTCGACTACGCTCGGGCACTCACTAACGATCTTTCTCCATAAGCATAAAGATCCGCCCCCGAATCAACAACATATACTACCCATTGTATATACTTATTTTGTTCAGCCAAGCTCTCGTCGCTCCTCGCTGTCCTCTCGCTGCTCGGACTCCGCCTCCAACCATGTTGGGGACTCGTCGCCGAGCTCTCGTCGCTCCTCGCCGTCCTCTCGCTGCTCGGACTTCGCTTCTGATCACGCTGGAGACTCGCTACCGAGCTCTCGTCGCTCCTCGCCGTCCTCTTGCTGCTAGGACTTCGCTTCCGACCACGCTGGGGACTCGCCGTCGAGCTCTCATCGCTCCTTGCCATCCTCTCGCTACTTGGACTTCGCTTCCGACCACGCTGGGGGACTCGCCGCCGAGCTCTCATCGCTCCTCGCTGTCCTCTCGCTGCTCGAACTTCGCTTCCGACCACGCTGGGGGCTCGTCACCGGGCTATCAAGTCAGTCCATGCTGTTCGGATCAGGGTGCTGATCTTGGGCAGCACATCGGGGGTCTTGATATGTGCCTCGCCGTGCTTGGGGACTTCAGCAGTACGTTGCTGCGCTCGGGGACTGCGTCTACACCTCGCCTACTCAGGAGATTGCTCCTCGCATCATGCTGTGCTCAGGGGACTGCGTCTACACCTCGCCTGCTCGGGGGTCGCTCCTCGCATCAAGCTGTGCTCGGGGACTATGTCTAGACCTCGCCTGCTCGGGGGGTCGCTCCTCGTACCATGTTGTGCTCAGGAGACTCGCCTGCTCGGGGGGTCGCTCCTCGCACCATGCTGTGATCAGGGACTGCGTTTACACCTCGCCTGCTCGGGGTCGCTCCTCGCACCATGCTATGTTTGGGGACTGCGTTTACACATTGCCTGCTCGGGGATCGCTCCTCACACCATTCTGTGCTCGGGGGTCGCTCCTCTCACCATGCTGTGCTCGGGGACTGCGTCTACACCTCGCCTGCTCGGGGATTTGCTCCTCGCACCACGCTCTGCTCGGGGACTACGTTTACACCTCGTCCGTCCCGGGGATCGCTTCTCGCACCATGCTGTGCTCAGGGAACAACTTCTACACCTCGCCTGCTCGGGGATTGCTCTTCGCACCATGCTGTGCTCGGCGACTGCTTCTACACCTCGCCTGCTCAGGGATTGCTTGTCACACCCAATTTTAAGGATAAAATTAAATGAACCAACTTATGTGTGTCCAGGGATCAATCACACACATAAGCGACAAATTACATAGTACCATCACAAGGTTTAATACACAACGAATAATATCATAGAGTCTTTACATAAATAGCAGCGGACTAATAAATATAATCTCTCGCGGAAGCTCCAAATCACAGGGAAGTAGTTGACTGGTGAACCACAATCCTAGTAATCCTCAGAGGAATCATCATAGTCATCTGTTACCGATCTGGGATTTTTATCCAAATATGAAAAATAAAGCAAGCGTAAGTACATGCCGTACTCAACAAGAATAGCACGGGTTTATGAGGCTCAAATAAGGCATGACACTGGTTGACCGCGGTTGCTTTTAGTTGATCATGTTTTAGCAATTTGAGTAACAGCAATAGAATATACCAAGAAACAAGATTTTGCATGATCATATAAACATGATAATTAATATGGAAGAAACATCAATAGAAACTTCAAATAAATCAATATTCAATTAGTTAAATTCCTGTAAGACGTCTAAGGCCGCCCGTGACCGTGAGCACGGCTGATATATCAGTTTTACACTCTGCAGAGGTTGCACACTTTCACCATGAGTCGTGATTCTCATGTGTCAGGGGTTTACAAGGCCCCACACTACACTTCCAAGGTGCATAACAGGGTCTCACTACGAAGACTTTCAAAAGGCTCTCTAACAAATTACTAATCAATCCGAGTGCAATGCCAAGGGGCGGTAGAGCCCTCCTTCCAAGTGGCACACACGCGCAGCAGTACACATAAAGACAGGAGCCGCAAAACAACCAGCTCAGCAAGGAACCTTTCAAGATTAATAGCATGATAGAAAGTAACTTCCTACTTGACTAAAGCCAGAGCCATATAGCCCCCATGGTTGCACTGTAAGTCCCGGTGTCATACTTACAGACAAGTCCTTAGTCCAAGTTGCTAAAAAGCATCTTTTTAATCTTTATTTCATAATCAATTATTCAAGTTCATAAGATCATGACACATCAAAGCACTAGCATTACTACTCAAATGCAATCTCGTAGGTAACAAGGATCAAGTCATCAAAACTAGGAATAAATACTAGGGTTACCAAGGTAGACACATGCATCATGAATTTAATGATTAAGGTGAATAGGCAACAAGGATGGTCCATGCTATACTTGCCTTTATCAAAGTGCTCTTGAGAACTTGGATCCTCAACGCACTCTTGATCACCAACGTATTGCTCACCGTCTGAACTCGATCATAAAATCACCACACAATCATCGAGGCAATCATACACGAAGCAAATAAGATTTAGGTTAGAAACAGTACACCAAAAGTATAAAACTAGATTGAAAAGTTTATAAAACCAATCTATGTGTCGCTACGATTCCAACGATATAAAGATCACGAAAATCGGAGTTCAAATGGGGAAGTTATGAAATAAACAAGTTTTACTTTAATAAAATAATAGATTAAATATAACCTCAAATTTTAATAGTGATAAATATAGGTAATAGTAGCATCATTAGATGGATTACGAAATTACGAATCTAACGAGACTTGGACGAATCAAATTGGAGCTAAAACGAAGATTTTATGGCTAAAACAAAATTAGTGGCAAAACTGTGAATTGATGAAAACGTATTTTTGAATCTGTTTAAGAAAATACGCTTTCTGAAAGCAAAAACGTACTCCAGCTGATACGCTAAGGACTGTGGGATTATACTTCAAAAACAACAGGGGGTTTTCTGCAAAAAAGCAGGGCGAAGGGGTATGGAGGGCTCTGGTTCGCTGGATTGAATATGGATGGCTCAGATTATATCGGGCTGTGTGAGGGGGGACGGTTGGCCAGAGAAGACAGGGGGCACGGCGGCTCCATTGCCGGACCTGGGCAACAGAATGCGAAGCTGAGGCTAGAAAGCTCTATTTGGATCGGGATTTGTCCAGGGAGCGATAGAAGCTCGAGCCGAAATGATCTAGGGCTCCGATTTGGGCGGAGGAGGTTCAGGGAGGGCTCTGCGCGGGCAATGGCGGAAGGACGCGACGACGAGCTTGCTAGCATCTCTGGAGAGCAGAAAACAGAGAACAGATGGGATGGGAGACTTCATTACCTCGCTAAGAAGGTCTGGGAACGATCAATTGCAGCGCTGAAATCTTCCCGATGCGAAATCGATGGTGGCGGCCTACTTCGGTTCCGTCGGCGGCGAAATTGGTGACTACAGCTGTCGATGGGATGCGGCGGCTGCGGCTAGGATTCGTGGGGTTGGCGGCGCACGCTCTTGGCACTTTATATGGAACACGAGGAGGTGTAGGAGAGCCAGACTTGGGAGATATGTTGGTTGGGATACGATCGGAGGTGGTACTCGTGCTCAATTCGGACTCCGTCCAGAGGAAGGTGACAACACTGAGCAGCGGGCCCGACGCGTCAGTCACCGAAGGAGAGGGGAGGACGGCGCTGCACGGCTGGGCTCGCCCAGTTGGGCCCTAGCCCAAGCGGGAGAGAAAGGAAGAGGGGCGCTGAGCTGGGCTGCAGAGAGGAGAGAATAGCAGGCCCTCGGGCCAGAGAGAGGAGGGATGAGCTTTCCTTTTTTTTCTTTTTTTCAAAATCATTTTTCAAACTCAAATTTCCAAAGGATTTTCAAATAGAGCTTGCAATCCAAATATAGATGCAACAACACAAAATAAATATTGGCAGCATGGATGCAACACTCAAGTTTCTAATTCCAAAGGTAAATTTTAATTTACAAAAAGAATATTACTCTATATATAAAATGTTCAATCAATTGCATAAATAAATCAAATTAATTCCTATTTCAAAGATGCAAATTTTTAGGGTGCTACAATTCTAACCCCTTAAAATTAATCTTGTCCTCGAGATTAGATTAGCTTACTCAAATAATTGGGGATATGATTTTCTCAATTCTTCCTCCCTTTCTCATGTTGCCTCATTTTCCGAATACCGATTCCACTGAACCTTGCACATTTTTATAACTCTGCTCCTTGTGACTCGCTCCGCGGTCTCCAAAACTTTAATTGGGTACTCCTCATAGGTATGATCCTCTTTAACCACCAATTCTTCCAATGGTATTTGTTCTTCGGGTACTCGCAAACATTTTCTGAGTTGGGATATATGAAACGCATCATGAACACCAGCGAAACTTTCGGGTAGCTCTAGCTGATAGGCTACTTCTCCGCATCTTGCTAGAATCTTGAACGGGCCAATATACCTTGGTGCTAATTTACCTTTCATATTGAACCTTTTTACGCCTCGCATAGGTGACACTTTTAGGTAGACATAATCTCCCACTTCAAAGGTCAATTCTCTTCTCCTCGTGTCCGCATAACTCTTTTGTCGCGACTGTGCCACTCTCAAGTTTTCTCTAATTTTCGCAACTTGTTCCTCTGCATCTCTCAACACCGCAGGTCCAAACACTTGAGTTTCTCCGGTTTGGTTCCAAAATAAAGGTGTTCTACATTTGCGACCATACAAAGCCTCGAACGGTGCCATCTTGAGACTCTTTTGGTAACTATTATTATAAGAGAATTCTGCATATGGCAAACTTTTATCCCAACTATCACTCTTTTGCAATGCACAGGCTCTCAACATGTCTTCTAATATTTGATTGGTTCTCTCTGTCTGTCCATCTGTCTGAGGGTGATAAACAGTGCTGAAATTCAACTCAGTTCCCAAAGATTCATGTATTTTTTTTCCAAAAGTGAGACATGAATTGGGTACCTCTGTCAGACACAATTTTCTTAGGAACCCCATGCAAACACACAATTCTTGCCATATATAATTCAGCTAACTTTGCTCCGGCATAGGTAGTCTTGACCGGTATAAAGTGAGCAACTTTAGTTAAACGGTCAACAAATACCCAAATAGAATCATACCCTGACTGAGTACGAGGCAAACCAACTATAAAGTCCATACCAACTTCATCCCACTTCCATTCAGGTATCTTCATAGGTTGTAGCAAACCTGCAGGCCTCTGATGTTTAGCTTTAACTCTCTGACAGGTGTCACATATTGCTACATATTCTGCCACATCTCTTTTAAGTCCAACCCACCAATACCTTTCTTTAAGATACAAATACATTTTTGTGCTACCGGGGTGTATGGAATAGGCTGAGTCATGAGCTTCTCGGAGTATTGCGTCGCAAATAGATTTTATCTCGGGCACACACAACCTTTTTCCAAACCATAGAGTACCCTGCTCATCTATTCTAAATCCGGGTGACTTACCAACCACTACATTTTCAGCTATCTCTCTGAGTTTCTCATCTTCCAGCTGCCCTTTGCGTATATCTTGCTCTAGTGTAGGTTCAACCACTATCTCCATAGCATTAGTAACCAAACTTAAATTGAGACGCCTCAAATTCAGCACACAGCTCCTCTGGCATAGGTGTTACCCGCATCTCATTAGCGTAGCTCTTTCTACTAAGGGCATCAGCGACAACATTCGCCTTTCCCGGATGATAATGTACCTCCAAATCATAATCCTTGATCAATTCTAACCGGCGACGTTGTCTCAAATTCAGATCCGACTGAGTAAAAATATATTTCAAACTTTTATGGTCGGTGTAGATATCACACTTCTGCCCAATAATACAGTGTCTCCAAATTTTTAATGAATGCACAACTGTAGCTAACTCAAGGTCATGAGTAGGATAATTTAATTCATGTTTCCTCAGCTTTCTTGATGCATAGGCCACAACTCTTCCTTCTTGCATAAGAACACAACCCAAGCCTTGACGAGATGCATCGCAATATATAGCAAATCTCTTGCCCAAATCTGGCAAAGTCAACACGGGGGCTGTGGTTAATCTTTTCTTCAACTCCACAAAATTCTTTTGACATTTTTTTGACCAAACAAACTTAGCATTCTTTTCTAATAAAGCAGTCATAGGCTTATCAAGCTTTGAAAACCCTTCAATAAATCTTCTGTAGTACCCTGCTAATCCCAGGAAACTACGAATCTCGCTAACATTTGTTGGTGGCTTCCAATTTAGAACATCTTCTACTTTGCTAGGATCAACCGCTATACCACCATTGGAGACAATATGACCAAGAAAAGCAACTTCCTTCAACCAAAACTCACACTTGCTCCGCTTAGTGAAGCATCTAGGCCCTAGTGGTTTTGGTGATTAATGACAACAAGACGGTTATTATGACTAACGTGTGTTTTGCAGGATAACCTAGAGGTTAGGTCATAATAACATGTAGGTTCAAGCCCCTAGCGATGAAATTCATTTTGGTTTTCAAAGGATGGAAGACAAGACGATGATAGGCTAGTGCCAAGTGTCATTTGGAGTTGAGAGACACTTGACGTAGTCTTAGGTTTTGTTTTTTCTCTTTGACTGTACTATTAAGAGGGGTTTGGATGGGTAGCTTGACTCAGAGCAAGATTAGAGAGTGTAGATATGATGCACACTTGTCCAACATAGCTCTACACAGCCCAGGGAGACTCTTGAGAAAGAGAGGATCAAACTTCGGCTTTGGAAAGTTTTCGATTCGGTGAAGTTTTGATCAAAATAGAGGCATCGGACTCTACCTAGTATGGGCATCGGACCAATAGTGAGAGTCCGACGACACGTGGCAGCCCCTGGATGATTCTCAGCGTGCCAGGGAGCGTCGGACCCTAGCTGGATGGTCGTCAGGACCATTGGCCAGAGTCCGACGGTGCCTCAGGGTGTTCAAGCGAGCGTCGGACTGTTGTGAGAGTGAGCGTCGGACTAAGGTTTCTTAGCGTCCGACGCTTCCAGAGATGTTCCAACAGTGAAAAAGAGCGTCGGACTTGGTCCGACGGTGTGCTTCGGACCTATTGCTCCGCGTTATAGCCGTTGAGAGGCACTGTGCCAGCTGATCCAGGCATCGGATGGTGGAGCGTCGGACCATCGAGTTCGGTCCGATGCCCCTCTGATACAAGACTGAGCACAGTGCGAATGTGAGAGTTCGGACCAGTGGCAAATGGTCCGACGGTCGAAGCCTCGGTAGCGTCCGACGGTTCGCAGGAAAGTGAGGAACGGCTGTTTTGGAGAGGGTGAGTATTTATACTCCACCATAGCCTCCATTCTATAGCTCTTACCATTTCTAACAGCTGAATGAACCTTTGTTGATCTTGTGAGAGAACAAGAGCCCTAGGGAGATTAGTGTGAACTCCATTGCTTGTGAGCTTCTTCCCTAGAGAGATCAAGAGTGACTTGTGTGCATCCATCACCCTCTTTGGCCTTGTTCTTGGTCAAGTGAGAGTCTAGGCTTGTTACTCTTGGTGATCGGCATCACCTAGACTGTTTGGTGGTGATCGGTGGCTTGGTGACCGCTTGGAGAGCTTGTGGGTGGCCCAAGTCGAAGTTGTGAGCGGTTGTGGGCGATCCACCGCGCCGGAGAGGCAAAGGATCAGCCCGTAGAGAGCACTTGGTCTTTGCGAAGATCAAGGGGGAGCTACACCCTTGCGTGGGTGCTCCAACGAGGACTAGTGGGGAGTGCCGACTCTCCGATACCTCGGGAAAAACCGGATTTGTCATTCTAACTCTTTACATTCCCGCATTTCCTTTGTGTTCTCTACTATCCTAGAGTAGTATACTTGTGATAGGACTTGGCTCTAGGTTGCATAACTTGTTTTAGGAATAGAATTGACACAAGCACTTGTGGGGTGACATTGGGCAAATTGCGATAGGTTGAATTGTATTTCGAAAAATTTATTAGTTGCCCAATTCACCCCCCCTCTTGGGCATCCTTGATCCTTTCACTTAGCATACAACTTGTGCTCCCGTAATTTTTGTAGCACCAATCTTAAATGCTCAGTATGTTCCTCCTCATTTTTCGAATAAATGAAAATATCATCAATAAATATCACAACAAACTTGTCTAGGTACTCCATAAATACTTTATTCATCAGATACATAAAATAGGCAGGTGCATTGGTCAATCCAAAGGATATCACGATATACTCATATAATCCATACCGTGTAGTAAAAGCTTGTCTTAGGTATATCCGTAGCACGAATTTTTATTTGATGGTAACCAGGAACGAAGATCAATCTTAGGAAAATACACAGGCTCCTCTCAATTGGTCAAACAAATCATCAATTCTAGGCAATGGATATTTATTCTTGATACTAACCTCATTAAGTGACTGATAATCCACACACATCCTCTGACCTCCATCTTTCTTATCAACAAAAATAACTGGTGCTCCCCAAGGTGAAGAACTAAGCCGAATAAAACCTTTGTCTAATAATTCTTTAATTTGTTTCTTAAGTTCTTCTAACTCATTTACTCCCATTCTATATGGACGCTTAGCTATGGGTGCAGTTCCAGGCAATAATTCAATAATAAATTCAATGTCGCGGTCGGGTGGCATACCTGGCAAATCATCAGGGAACACATCCGGAAACTCATCCACAATATGATCTAGCTGGTTGTCATCCTCCTGAAGCAGATTGACTGTTGCTGCAGGTGGTGGTTGCATTACTACATCAACACTGACTTTGTCTCCTTTAGGTGTAGTTAACACAACGACCTTCTCCTCACACTGAATAACTGCCTTATTTTTCTTCATCCAATCCAAACCCAATATGACATTAATCCCAGCTGTTCTTATTACGGTAAGGTTCACTTTAAAGTCTACCCCCTTTAGAGCAATATTAACCGAAGGACAATAATATTGAGCTTGCATAGCCCCACCCAGTGAATTTACTAATATTAGGTTTTGTAGAGCTAAAAGTGGTATACTCCGTACTCTAACAAAACTTTACGATATGAAAGAATGTGAAGCACCAGAATCAAAAAGAACAGTAGCAAGGATGGAGTTGACACTGAACGTACCCATCATAACTTCTAGTGCCTCCTGAGCTGTCTCTATGGACACATGATTCACCCTTCCTTGATTAGATGGTGGCCTGATATCTGCTCTTTGGGTTGCTTCCCTGGGGAGTCTGCTGGTTCTTCTTCTTGGGGCAGTTGTAGGAGAGATGTCAAGTTTCTCCACAGCCAAAACACTTGATGGGGGTGCCCGATGTATTGGTCCTCATAGGAGTTTTACTCGGGGTAGCTTGTTGGGGTGTCTGAGAGGGATTCTTCTGCTGCTGCTGAGGGTAGGGGGAACGAGGTTGGTTCTGATTGCGGTTCCACTGACTAGATCCCCCTTGGTTCCACTGATTTGAAGGCCCCTGGTGCTTCTGCTGGAATTTTTGCTGAGCGGTGTTGGGACGCTGACGGTTGTTCCTTGTAAAGCCCTGTCCTTGCTTCTTCCTCTTGTTATCAGCCATCTCCTGGCGCTTGTTGTCAATCACTATAGCGCGATTCACAAGCTCTTGGAAATTGGGGTAGGTGGTTGTCATGAGTTGGAGCTACAATCTATCCTGAAGTCCCTTGAGGAAGAGAGGTTGCTTGTCCTTGTCATTAGCAACATCATCAGGAGTATACCGTGACAATTGAACAAACTGATCATAGAATTCTGGCACAGACATTCGTCCTTGCTTCAGAGATCTGAATTCTACCTGCTTCAGCTCAATCAGACCTTGAGGGATATGATATGACCTGAAGTTTTCACAAAACTCTTGGCAGGTGATAGCAGGTGCATTGTTAGGACGATCATACTGGAATGATTCCCACCAGTCTTGAGCAGCTCCTTGCAACTGTCCAGATGCATACAACACCTTCTCTTGATCGTTGCACTGTGCAATGTTGAGTTGCCTCTCCACAGCGCGAAGCCAGTCATCAGCATCTAGCAGGTCAGTGGCATGGTTGAACACAGGTGGACGACCCTTCAGAAATTCTCCTCGCTTATCTCTAGCAGGAGGTTGAGCAGGCTGCGGTCCTCCAGCTGGTTGGTTCTGAATGACCTGCATCATAGTCTGCATCAGCTGGTTCTGTGAGGTGATGAGATCTTGAATGCTAGGTTGCGGTGGTGGTGGTGGATTGGCATTCCTCCTGTTACCGACCATCTGTTTTTCAACACATAAATGAGTTTTAGTATTTTTACCATCATGCAATCACTTATAAATAATGAATCTGAATTTTTTGGGCGAGATCCGATAACAGCAGTGCAGAAAAATGATCATATCTGGAGTTTCCGAAATCAAACAGAGACGTTCTTTACACCATTGGAAAGGTCAGAAAATTTCCTACCACTTCCATGTTGACCAATTTTCCTGGATTCGGACGTTAAATTAACCAAAAACAGATATTAACAGAAACTGTCCTAGGCTGCCAGGCTGCGCAGAAACCTCAATTTGTAACAGTTATATCTCCCAAACCATAACAGATATTAACGTGATTCTTACGGCAATAGGAAAGTTATAGAAGTCTACTATTCCCCCATTAAATTTTTGTAATTTTTGGAGGTACAAAATTAATTAAGCAAAATTAACAAGGCATGGAGGTCTGAAAAACAGATTCGGAGAAAACCAGATTTAACCAAAAACAACTATTGATTCAATAATCATTATATCAAGACCTTAACTAAGAGAATTGTAGACATGCCCACAATTCTCAGCACTCATTATAAAGAACCAAATCACAAATAATTCATAAGAACAAAGCAACTAACACATAGAGTTCACACGCACACAAGACTCGACTCGACTCAACTTAGCGCTACTAGCGTCTTTTATTACTAAGGGAATTTCCTAACCCTATGGAGCAGAATCCTTGAATGGTGGAGGTGTGGGAATCTCCTGGAATAGCTTTGGTTGGTTGAGTCTTGCCCGGTATCCCTCAATCTCTTGATCTGCTTATGCGTTGGCGCTCTTGGATCTTGCCAAATCACGTTCCAAACCATGGACTCTTCCCAAAAGTGCCCAAGACAATCTTGCTAGAGCCCTAAGAGCGGGCTAATCCACTTCGGGCATTGCCATGGCGACGTCACCTTCTGCGGTCACCACGCAAGGGTAGAATCTATGGACGTCTCCTTCCATATCCTCGTAGCAGCGACCATGGTAGTAGATGTAGGCATGAGTAGCTGCATCTTCCATGCTCTCTTCCATGGTACCACGTGGAGCGGCGCTTTGTGAACAGATTCCGTCTTGTAGGCTCTATGATGTGCATCCCAAATCTTGACATTCAACTCTGTGGTCCTAGTAGGTGTCTCGTAAAGGATGCGTGTGCTCCATGCTGTAGTAGTTGAGAGTGGGTAGTAGTTGAGAGTGGGTTGTAGGTCGGCGTAGTAAAAGGTCAGCATGTTGATGAGCGCTATGTGGAAAAATGCATCTTCCTCTGGATACTTGGTATATTCCTCCTGGATCTATCCTATCCTCCTGGGCGGTTCACCTCCGGCGGGGGCTTTGGGTGTGGGTGGTGCAACAGGCGGTGGAGGTGATGGAGCAGCAGGTGTCGGCGACGGAAGGATCTATTCATCATCTTCCATATACATAGCTTCCTCTTCACTTTCATTTTCCGGGACGATCACCACGTCGTCCTTAACTGGAATGTCCAAAGCTGGCGGTGGGTAGTAGCCTCCGGTGCTCATGCGGGCGGTTTGACGACCACGAACCATCTTCTTTAACATAAACCAAGACAGAGTTAGAATTGGAGTGGACTTAATATTTTTATAATGGAATAAGGATAAGAAAAGCATAAAAAAAATTAGCAGTTAGCAAGTTATGATGGAAAGCATGAATAAGGTGAGAAAAACATCTCTAGAATTTCTAAGGTTTGCGTCCTGCAGTCAACCTCGCTCCGATACCAATTTGTCACACCCAATTTTAAGGATAAAATTGAATGAACCAACTTATGTGCGCTCAGGGATCAATCACACACATAAGTGACAAATTACATAGTACCATCACAAGGTTTAATACATAACGAATAATATCACAGAGTCTTTACATAAATAGCAGCGGACTAATAAATATAATGTCTCGCGGAAGCTCCAAATCACAGGGAAGTAGTTGACTGGTGAACCACAATCCTAGTAATCCTCAGAGAAATCATCATAGTCATCTGTTACCCATCCAGGATTTTTATCCAAATATAAAAAATAAAGCAAGCGTAAATACATGCCGTACTCAACAAGAATAGCACGGGTTTATGAGGCTCAAATAAGGCATGACATTGGTTGATAGTGGTTGCTTTTAGTTGATCATGTTTTAGCAATTTGAGTAGCAGCAATAGAATATACCAAGGAACAAGATTTTGCATGATCATATAAACATGATAATTAATATGGAATAAATATCAATAGAAACTTCAAATAAATCAAAATTCAATTAGTTAAATTCCTATAAGACGTCCAAGGCCGCTCGTGACCGTGAGCACGGCTGATATATTAGTTTTACACTCTGCACAGGTTGCACACTTTCACCATGAGTCGTGATTCCCATATGTCAGGGGTTTGCAAGGCCTACACTACACTGCCAAGGTGCATAACAGGGTCTCACTATGAAGTCTTTCAAAAGGCTCTCTAACAAGTTACTAATCAATCCGGACGCAATGGCAAGGGGCGGTAGAGCCCTCCTTTCAAGTGGCACACACACGCAGCAGTACACACAAAGACAGGAGCTGCAAAACAACCAGCTCGGCAAGGAACCTTTTAAAATTAATAGCATGATAGAAAGAAACTTCCTACTTGACTAAAGGTAGAGCCATATAGCCCCCATGGTTGTGCTGTAAGTCCCGGTGTCATACTTACAGACAAGTTCTTAGTCCAAGTTGCTAAAAAGCATCTTTTAATCTTTATTTCATAATCAATTATTCAAGTTCAAAAGATCATGACACATCAAAGCAGCATTACTACTCAAATGCAATCTTGTAGGTAACAAGGATCAAGTCATCAAAACTAGGAATAAATACTAAGGTTACCAAGGTAGACACATGCATCATGAATTTAATGATTAAAGTGAGTAGGCAACAAGAATGGTCCATGCTATACTTTTCTTTATCAAAGTGCTCTTGAGAACTTGGATCCTCAACGTACTCTTGATCACCAACGTATTGCTCACCATCTAAACTCGATCATAAAATCACCACACAATCATTGAGGCAATCATACACGAAGCAAACAAGATTTAGATTAGAAACAGTACACCAACAGTAGAAAAACAGATTAAAAAGTTTATAAAACCAATCTACGTGTCGCTACGATTCCAACGATATAAAGATCACGAAAATCGGAGTTCAAAACGGGAAGTTACTGAAATAAACTAGTTTTACTTTAATAAAATAATAGATTAATCTAACCTCGAATTTTAAAAGTGATAAATATAGGTAACAGTAGCATCATTAGATAAATTACGAAATTACGAATCTAACGAGACTTGAACGGATTAAATCGGAGCTAAAACGAAGATTTTATGGCTAAAACAAAATTAGTGGCAAAACTGTGAATTGATGAAAACGTATTTTTGAATCTGTTTAAGAAAATACACTTTATGAAAACAAAAACATACTCCAGCTAATACACTAAGGACTGCGGGATTATACTTCAAAAACAACAGGGGGTTTTCTGCAAAAAGCAAGGCGAAGGGGTATGGAGGGCTCTGGTTCGCTGGATTGAATATGGATGGCTCAGATTAGATCGGGCTGTGTGAGGGGGACGGTTGGCCGGAGAAGACAAGGGGCACGGCGGCTCCATTGCCGGACCTGGGCAACGGAACGCGAAGCTGGGGCTAGAAAGCTCTATTTGGATCCGGATTTGTCCAGGGAGCGATACAAGCTCGAGCCGAAACGATCTAGGGCTCCGATTTGGGCGGAGGAGGTTCAGGGAGGGCTCTGCGTGGGCAATGGCGGAAGGACACGACGACGAGCTTGCTAGCATCTCTGGAGAGTAGAAAACAGAGAACAGATGGGACGGGAGACTTCATTACCTCGCTAAGAAGGTCTGGGAACGATCAATTGCAGCGCTGAAATCTTCCTAATGCGAAATCGATGGCAGCGGCCTGCTTCGGGTCCAGCGGCGGCGAAATTGGTGACTGCAGCTATCGATGGGATGTGGTGGCTGCGGCTAGGATTCGTGGGGTTGGCGGCGCACGCTCGTGGCACTTTATATGGAGCATGAGGAGGTGTAGGAGAGCCGGACTTGGGAGATATGTTGGTTGGGGTACGATCGGAGGTGGTATTCGTGCTCAATTCGGACTCCGTCCAGAGGAAGGTGACGACACTGAGCAGCGGGCCCGACGCGTCAGTCACAGAAGGAGAGGGGAGGACGGCGCTGCGCGACTAGGCTCGCCCAGTTGGGCCCTGGCCCAAGCGGGAGAGAAAGGAAGAGGGGCGCCAAGCTGGGCTGCAGAGAGGAGAGAATAGCATGCCCTCGGGCCAGAGAGAGGAGGGGTGAGCTTTCCTTTTTTTTTCTTTTTTTCAAAGTCATTTTTCAAACTCAAATTTCCAAAGGATTTTCAAATAGAGCTTGCAATCCAAATATAGATGCAACAACACAAAATAAATACTGGCAGCATGGATGCAACACTCAAGTTTCTAATTCCTAAGGTAAATTTTAATTTACAAAAAGAATATTACTCTATATATAAAATGTTCAATCAATTGCATAAATAAATCAAATTAATTTCTATTTCAAAGATGCAAATTTTTAGGGTGCTACATTGCTCCTCGCACCATGCTGTACTCGGCGACTGCGTCTACACCTCGCCTGCTCGGGGATCGCTCCTCACACCATGCTATACTCGGCGATTGCGTCTACACCTCGCCTGCTCGGGGATCACTCCTTATACCATGCTGTGCTTCGGGGACTGCGTCTACACCTCGCCTGTTCGGGGACTACGTGGAGAACGTCATCTCAGCAATGACGACAACACTAGAATTTTTTACTCATCCTGCTACAAGGTACTACGTCACCTTATAGCAGTTTCGGAGACTAAGTGTATACACTTCACCTAGCGGTGAGTGTATTTGCTCTTGCCGAGGCAAAAGTGGATACATTTCATCAAAGAGAACCTCTTTTTTAAAATTTTCTGAGCTCTTTACATCCGTCTGGTCAAGCAACTCCAAAAGATGACACGGCACGGACCTGCACCTCCCGACGAATGCAAGGTGCTCGGGGACTAGCTGTGGGGGTATAGACCCGTATATTCCGTATGGCGCTACGTGGGCCACATCATCCGATCAGGCCTAAGCTGCCAAGGGTGCACCGACTTGCTCGGTGGCCAGGAGATCGCGCCGACTACGCCCTCTTCAGGAGATCGCGTGTATCCCGCCGATCAGAGAAAGCCTTGACGGCCAAGAAACTAGTTTTCCTAATATCTAGCTGATTAGTTATGTTATCTGGCAGATCATGTAATCGGCTATATAAGGCAATAACCGACTTGTAACCCTACTCCCCGGACTATATAAGGCGAGCAGGGGATCCCCTCAAAATATCTCATCTCATAGCAATACAATCCACAGAACACAGGACGCAGAGTATTACGTATCTAGGCGGCCTGAACATGTCTAAATTGTGTGTCCTATGCGCTTGTGTTACGCTCGCCCGTCTTCAAGCACTACTACTTATTTTATTAACCGTGCCGAGCACTTTCGATTAACCGAGGCGGTTTTAGCAACCGCCTCGGAACAAAGGTCGCCGCGCGCCTCGCGCCACCCGGCAGCCTCGCGCCGCCTGGCCGCGCCGCCGCCCCGTCGTGGGCCACGCGCCGCCCAGGCCGCGGGCCACGTGCCACCTGGCCGTGCCGCCCAGCCACGCCATAGGGCAGGAGAGAGGGCCGGAGGGGGCAAGGAGAGAGGGTGAGGGAGGGAGGGAACCGTCCAGGAGAGGGTGAGGGTAGGAGCGGCTGGGAGGGAGGGAGGGAGAGAGGGAGTGAGAATGTTAGTGTTTGTGTTAGGGTTTGTCCTTGTGATTTATATAGTAGGAGCCTGTTATCGGGCCTAAATGGGCTGTATGGGCCTTATATTTACCTAGACGGGCCTCATAAAGTGACCGCCTCGGTTAATATATTAACCGAGGCGGTTATATTAGGTTTGTCCGTCTCGGTTAATAAAAAATAACCGCCTCGGTTAATGCCAGGTATTAACTGAGGCGGTTATCCTTCCTGACCGCCTCGGAAAAGAAAAGCCAAACGCCTCGCAAAAGATTTTATGTAGTAGTGAAGCGCACCTCCACCGATTCTTCTACTACCGTGGGCATACCTCTCGGTAGACTATCGGCGATATCTCGTCGACAACCGGGGAGATGCCCATGGTCTTCACTACCTCGCGCATGCCTGAAGGCCAACGGAGGCGAGGAAGACCGCCGGCTCCCCCGGTGGAGAAACGGAGCGCCCAGATTCGTCTCTCTCAACTGTAGATGGGAAGAGAGCTTTCGAGAGAGACCCGAGAACGAAACACGTGATTGATGATGAAACAAAAATATTGAAAAAAACACACACACACATAATAAATCCACACAACGCTTTATGAAATCCAAATTTTACCGCTACAATTCCAAAAGTATGGACGCTCTATCCATAGGGGAGCCACGTTTTAAACCAAGGCCACGCTTGAGCCACGTTCCAAAAGTATGGCTGCTTGGTTTCGGGGCATGGATCCTTCGCCTTGCCTCGCTTGGTAAGCGTGGAGCACAAGGAGCTTGTCCGGCCAGGATAGCCAATTTGGCTCTCTTAGGTTGGCAAGGCTAGGGATGAAAATTGTACGGATATTTATCCGACCGTCCGTTCGACCGAATCCATTTAGAGGTATTTAGTTCAGTCCGTATCCGAGTCCGGATATTTAACATCAGATACCGTATCCGTATCCGAATACTCAAATTGTATATTTATGATGTCGATATCTAATCGTATCCTATCCGGCATGGCTGACACTATCCGTATTCGAATTCGAATCCGACCAGAAATATAAAAATAAATATGATATCAATGATACCCGTTCGTATCCGATCCGTTTTCATCCCTAGGTAAGGCAAAACTCGCCCGCATAAGCCACGAGGCTATCAAGTAAGCCATCCAAACAAGCAGGTTGACTCATATCCTCGCCAGACAAGATAAAAATAGTACTAGGAGAAGAAACCAAAGAGGCTCTAAATTTCTAGGCTCATTACTAGTAGCGCCGAAACTAGTAGCCGCAAATGCCCTGAAATCACTTTGGCAAGCCGAGGTTTCAAAAAAAAAAAAAAGACGTGATATTCTCATCTTCCTCACAAAAGATGCATTTTTTATCACCGATCCAGTTCCTCTTAATCAAGTTATATCTTTTGTCATGGAGTAAAGTTTTTCAATTTTTAGAGAAGGTCTTCCCTTTTCGAATATGTTTCTATGATAAACCCGAGTCATTAGTATTTAAGCATTGTACACAGATTTCAATTTCACAGAGAAAAAATATAACTTTTTTTCCCATTTCCAGCATGCTCTATTATACTCAACAAATCCACCTTAGGCCTTGTTTAGTTACACCACAAAAACTTTACGCCTCATCGTATCGGATATTTGGACACGTACATGGAGTACTGAACATAACATAGACGAAAAAAAATAACTAATTACACAGACTGCGTGTAAATTGCGAGACGAATTTTTTATCCTAATTAGTCCATGATTTAAACATTTGGTAATGGCGGATTAATTAAGCTTAATAAATTCGTCTCGCGGTTTATAGACGAAAACTGTAATTTGTGTTTTTATTAGAATCCGAACGACCCATGCGATACCCATAAAACATCCCATATGACACCATCAAAAATTTTACACCATACGAAAAGGCCTTAATCGTTGTGCAAAATTTTTGCAAGGGCGACAAAACAATTTGTCCGGCCCGGAGCGTACAATGCTGCTTGTCGGTTGGGCCTGGGCCCGAGCTCCGAACCAGCAAAGGAAAATGTGGACGGAGCCAGCGGAAAACCACCGGCGGCCGCCGGGGAGGGTCAAAGACCCATCGGCGTGTCAGCGTCCCCACTTCCCGCAGCTGGACCCATTGGAGCTGGAAGCCCAAAGCATATGCCGTGGGGCAGGGCGCAGGGGGCTCGAGAAGCACGGCCACGTCGCCCGCCCGGCCTATTCAGCGCACGCAGCGACAGATTCGTTTGCCATTAACCGAGCGAGGGGAGTCGAGCTGCCGAGGAGCGCACTCGCCATTTTTGCCTCCGCCGCCTCCTTTTCCTTGGAGCAGAAGAAGGAGAGAGAGGAGGGGAAGGGAGCCGCCGCCGCCGCCGCTGCCTCCGCCAGGATGCATTCCACGAACCTCCTGCTCGAGGAGCCCATCCGGATGGCCTCCATCCTCGAGCCCTCCAAGCCCGTAAGCACCGCGATCCCGTCCCCCTTCCTTCCTTCCGCCGTCGTGTTCAGTCAGATTCGTTTCGCTGCTGATTCGGGCGGGATCGGTCGACGAACCCCTACCTCGACGGAGAACAGACTAACCTTTTTTTTTTTTTTTCGTTCGGTGGCGCGTGTGGATCCCTTCCTGGACTGGAGCAGAGCTTCTTCCCGGCGATGACCAAGATCGTCGGCACGCTTGGACCCAAGTCCCGCTCCGTCGACACCATCTCCGCCTGCCTCAAGGCCGGCATGTCCGGTAACTGCTCACTCCCGTCTCTCTCAATGCCGTCCCGAGCTGGCATTCGAGCTGATTTGTTTGGTTTGGGTTGGTTTGGTTCCTCCTGCGTCTGCAGTCGCGCGGTTCGATTTCTCGTGGGGGGACGCCGCGTACCACCAGGAGACGCTCGAGAACCTCAAGCTTGCCATCAAGTCCACCAAGAAGCTCTGCGCTGTAAGTTGTGCTCTGAACCAACGAACCAACCAACCAACCAACAGTGTGCTTCCTCTTGCGCTACGGAGCTGACAACTGCATCCCTCTCTTTGGTCACCAGGTCATGCTCGACACCGTGGGCCCGGAGCTGCAGGTGGTGAACAAGAAGGAGACCACAATCTCCCTCGAGGAGAATGGCACTGTTGTTCTGACCCCTCACCGGGGCCAAGAAGCCTCCTCCAGCTTGCTGCCCATCAACTTCTCTGGACTCGCCAAGGTTAGCACGTGCTGATGCTGTTCTACTCATCAGATCCAATATCCTATGCTGTGTTTACTTCTAGTGAGTACGAGATCAGTGGCGACTGCGAGTTGACCATGCCCTGACTACCAAGTTTTTTTTTTTTTTTTTAATTTTTTTTTATGCACTATGCTGCGGTGGTGTCCTTCCATTAGTCTAGTCTTGTCTCCACATCACATAGTGGACAAATTTAAAACTAACTAACAAAAAAACTTTGTTCCTTTCAGGCGGTGACACCAGGGGCAACAATATTCGTGGGGCAATACTTGTTCACTGGCAGTGAAACTACTTCAGTTTGGTTGGAGGTAAAAGGCCTTTGGCATGCTGTACCTTTAAGCATTTTGTATGTCTCATATGTCTTCCAGTAGGATTTGGTTTGCTCTCTGCATTTTTTGATAAAAAAGAAACTCTTTTTTTTTTATCTTACTGATATAGGTTTCTGAAGTGAAAGGAGATGATGTGGTCTGTATAATTAAGAACACAGCCACCTTGGCTGGGTCACTGTTCACACTGCACTGCTCCCAGATTCACATTGACTTGCCCACCCTGTCTGATGAGGATAAGGATGTAAGCAACTACTCTCAAAATTGTGATTTATATATCCTTGTGTAATGTCTCCTTCCTTTCAGAATTTCTGTTTGGGCAACATAAAAAATTTGGGGATGGAATTTGATCTGTTGTAAAGTTGCAGACCTGTCCTTTAGCTCATCCTAAGACTTACATGTATGAGTTTCTTTCAGGTTATCAGAAAATGGGGTACTCCGAATAAGATTGACTTCCTTTCTCTGTCTTACACAAGACATGCAGAGGATGTGCGGCAGGTAAACAACTTGGACTGTGGATGCCTTCTGAGTTATTCTGTTTGTGCTCTCCGATTGCTATGCTTCTAAGCAGTACCTTTATTTCTACAACGAAAAGGCATCATTGCTATGCTTGATGCGCCATCTACTATTTCTTTGGGTACATTGCTTAAGAAGAATGCTGTCAACAGCGCTAATATTTGTTTGTTGCAACACAGGCACGGGAGTTCTTGTCAAAATTGGGTGATCTAAGCCAAACTCTGATTTTTGCCAAAATTGAGAACGTTGAGGTATTTTCAAGTAAATCTTCTTACATTATTAGCCAGCTATCATTTGTTTGCCCTTCAAATGCACATACACTCCTTATTTCTTTGCAGGGCTTGAACCATTTTGATGAAATACTGGCTGAGGCAGATGGTATCATTTTGTCAAGAGGGAACCTTGGAATTGATCTTCCACCTGAGAAGGTTGGTTACCTATACTAATATTTTAGCAGTTGAGTATACCGCAATTTAAATATCTGGGCTAAGCCTCAGTGGCTTTGTGACCACATAATACACCCCCTCAGATCTGGGCTCCATCAGACCTAGCGTGCTATGTGGATTTGAAATGGGTCAGGGTCACAACTATTTTTCTTAATTTTGTTAGCATGGTCTTACACTCAAGACCTTTGACTCTATTATCAGAATTGAATTGAGTTTCACACCTGCCGCTGCCAGTCTACCGAAAATCCTAAGGCGTCTAGGAAAGTTATGACAAACCACAACACACATGAACCTTAAATTTACTTCTAGTTTAGTATTTTCTGTATCATTTTAGGATGCAATAATTGTCCATATTTTACTACTAGTTTATTTAGCCATTGATCTTTATCACTAACTTTCCTTATTGCAGGTCTTTTTGTTTCAAAAATCTGCTCTCCACAAGTGCAACATGGCTGGAAAGCCTGCTGTTGTCACTCGTGTTGTGGACAGTATGACTGACAACCTCAGGCCTACCCGTGCGGAGGCAACTGATGTGGCAAATGCAGTACTTGATGGTAACTTCGTAACAACTTTTGTTGCTTTTAAAAAAACCTTGGGTATACTTGGGCTCTTTTAGCCTAATATGCAGCTGATCCTTAGTGCACTAAAGAACGAGCAGTTCAATCATGACTCATGATTGTTTGAATTGCAGGGAGTGATGCCATTCTCCTTGGTGCTGAGACTCTCCGAGGTTTATATCCAGTCGAGACTATTTCAACAGTGGGCAGAATTTGTGCTGAGGTGAAATTCTGTTATGTTTTCTAGATAGGGTTGCATTTTCAACAATTATTGCTACTTCATTGCAAATTCGACATCTTTTTTTTCGTTCTGCATCTGACTCGTCGTCATCGCTTTAGTTATACATGTTCGCCAATTGTCTTACAGGCTGAGAAGGTATTCAACCAAGATTTATACTTCAAGCGAACTGTGAAATATGTGGGAGAACCCATGACCCACTTGGAGTCCATTGCTTCCTCAGCGGTAAGATCTATGTGCTTCTCTGATTCCAGTCTTTTTCGCTGATGTTTGCAAAACACAGATTTCGTAGTCTAAGATAGTTCCGTTACTACTTTAGGTGCGAGCTGCTATCAAAGTTAAGGCTTCGGTGATCATTTGCTTCACCTCTTCTGGACGGGCTGCAAGGTCGGTAGAAACAAATATGCTTATACAGAGCTGCAGTTAGTGGCAATTAATCTCATGTATATATGATCTGCAGGCTCATCGCCAAGTACAGGCCCAGCATGCCTGTTCTTTCTGTTGTCATTCCTCGTCTGAAGACAAACCAACTGAAATGGAGTTTCACTGGTGCTTTTGAGGTACGTGAACTCCAATATTCTTTGTGATCTTTCCTGTTAGATGTTTACTTTTAATGCAATGCAGACATTGTCTATTATAGCATGCTGATCATTTCTTTTGTGAATGGTCTTGTGAAGTTTCTCTTGTAGACACTGAACATGTGTCATGCTCACGCAATGCTTAAAAGAGACATTACTTTGTTTGAGAAGAATTAAGAACCTTGAATGCTTTTTTGTTTGAGAAGAAAGTCTTGTACTGACATTTGGCACCATATAACTCATTTGTTGTCGTTGTTGTTGTTGTTGTTTTTCTTGCAGGCAAGACAATCACTGATAGTTAGAGGCCTCTTTCCGATGCTTGCTGATCCAAGGCATCCAGTAAGTTAACACAAGTCTTTCAGTTCACTACTTTAAGTGTATATGCAACGCATACTGGCTGAATTTGCCCACTTGTACATATGAGCATCCCGTTTCTAGCATCTTGGCGATGGAAAGATTTTGCTAGCACATCCCCGTTGCCCTTATATTCTTGGACTAGCATTTTTTTTTTTTTTTTTCAATTCATCTGTGTTGATAAGATGTCCTACGGAAACATGATGCTTTTCGGTAAGTAGCATGATGCTGCTAGGAGTCTACAGATATCTGTCTTTATATTGATGTAACAATATTATCATATTACAGATTTATAGTGCACTTGCTTCCATCTGGCTGAGTATGTAAAGTTTTGTATGTTATATGTTTGAAGGCAAGAACACTAGAATGCAACTCGCTGCACTTCTCGTCCCCCTCCCACCCCCACCCCCAACCAAAAAAAAAAAAACTGCACTTCTAAACTTCTAAAAATCACCACACTTCTAAAAAAACCACTGCACTTCTAAAATCTCTGCTGGTTTATTTCTCTATATAACTTATAGAAGGCTAGGGACCTAGGGTACACTGAGAAGGCTTCAAGTGGTGATCCCACTTAGCTTCTTGTTGCAGCCTAGACCCTTATTATGTATTGGTCTCCTGAGCAGAGACAAGTTTTTATTTGCCATGTTTTTGTGTAATTTATATTGTGCGCTGCAAATTGGTTTAGTGTGATTGCCTGGTTACTTGGTATTAATCAATCTTCATTGTGTCTTTCAGGCTGAATCAACCAGTTCTACAAATGAGTCAGTTCTAAAGGTTGCTCTAGACCATGGCAAAGCCTCTGGTGTCATCAAGTCCCATGACCGTGTTGTTGTTTGCCAGAAAGTGGGAGATTCATCAGTTGTGAAGATCATTGAGCTGGATGACTAGCCCCTTGTCTACTAGGGCATGTTTTGCCGATTTTTGACTTGGCCGAAATTTGTTGGCTATGTATAATCCTATAGCTTTACAAATGAGCAGTTTTTTCCTATTGTGCCATCATATGTCTTGCCTAGCAATTTAAAACTCCTGCGATGCAGTTGGGACTTGTCAGATTATATGGCAGATGGAATAATGAAATCATACTGTACCCTTAATCTGTTGCTATTGTTAACCTGAGCCTGTTTTTCGTTTTGTTTCCTATCGCATCCGTTTCTATTGTATGTTTCCTCCTTTCAAGTCCAACTGCCATATTTGATGAAGTTTAATTGGGATTGAGATTATTAACATACTGTTATATCTGTGTTTTCATGGATGGTGGTCAGTGGCCATTGTGAATCACCGCTTTTAAACGGGTGATCGTAGCCATCTAAATATAATTATAAATGTATGGCTTTGCAAAAACAATTGTGTTGAAGCATCCAAAAATGTTTCAAAGCGTATGTTCTAAGGATCTTCATCTTAACATTATTACTTTCAAATATTATAGGTCTTTTGCTCCAAAGCGGCAGAAAGAAAGATGAAATTGATTTGTTTGCTACTATCTTTGCCCATGGTTTAGTTCCAGATGTCGTGACCTACTGTAGGAAATTTCATAAAAGTAGGGTTGCTCGAAGGGTCATGACAATCTGTTTTCGGAAAGGGGAAAGAGTGGATGCACTTCTAAACTCTGTATGCTAAATGCTCTAGCTAGGAGGCTGTATGCACTTTGTATGCTGTATGCTAAACTCTGTATGCACTTCTAAACTCTGTATGCTAAATGCAGAGTTCCAAAATTGATGAGCAGAACTTCTCACTTGAAGTTTCCACCAATTTGTTGATGACACAAGTCTTTTCAAGGGAGGATTATAAGCACCAAGCGAAGTCCCTACCTGAAAAATACATCAAAAGTTGAGCATACATCAATTGAAACAGATTCTCCACTGTGCCAGGGCCTGCTTGCTCTCAACCAAGGAGGCTTTGCTTGGCCTTCATGCGCTCCCAGGCATGGGATTTTGTGTGCCCAGGGTGGAGATTGCTGTCTGGCAGGCCTTGAACCAAACAGGCCCTATGTCTTGTATTATGCTCTAATTTATTAGCCACATTATTTGTCTCCTTTTATTTTATGAAAATTTTTAGTGCAATGTATAGTGTTCTGAGTCCTAATTATACTACGGCCGCAAACAGTATACCAAATCAATGTGTAGCACATAAGTATCTGCATTTTGTTGCAGGTATAATCAATCATCTGAAACTCCTGAATCCTGATCCTTGAGGTGATTACTATACTTTAAGCTACTATGTTTTCCTGTCATTGTTAACAGCATTTATTGTTTGTGATTCCATGCATCAGGTAAATCTATCATATACCATCTTCCATGGATCAAGACAAACAAGGGCATTAGTTTTGTTTGGTATATAATGATGATACTGGAATAACCAAACCTGACGCATCTGTCTTCTATATTGCTTATTCTTTAGATGATACGGGAAATGCACAATCACTCTCCATGGATTGCACACACCCTTTGTATTTACTCCTGTATCAGACCATCCCTATTGGTCAGGAAGCTTCCCTGTTATCTGAACTAGGACAGTTATCTTTGATGAAGGCATCAGGAGCGTGTGTTCAGGCATCCCTTTTGCTTGCACTCAGATGTTTGTGAGGCCATAGCAATGAACTGAGTTTGTGCTCTGCAAGCAACTGCAGTTTCTATCGCAACAACAATCAATCCAACAAGAGAATGAAATCTAGAGCTCCAGTAACAGTATTATTAATTACTAGCATAATCTAAGGCCCTGTTTAGATCCCTTCAAAATTCCAAAACTTCTGTCACATCAATTTTGTGACACATGCATGGAGCACTAAATGTAGATGAAATTTTTACATGTTTGCACAGTTTGCTGTAAATCGCGAGACGAATCTTTTGAGTCAACTTGGTCCATGATTAGAGACTTATTGCAAAAGATTGCTTACTGCTACAGTGTCAAAATTTCAAAACTTTATGGATGTAAACACCCCCTAAATGTGAAAGCTGTAATAGAGTGGCATAAAAGGCCTTCCGAACTTCAGCAGAAAGAATGTATGGACTATGACTCCAAGGTGGCTACAGTGCACAACATCGTAGAGTTCATAACATTGATCCCGACGGGCTGGCCCAAGAAGGTGAGCTAGTCTCCTCAGTTCTACAGAAAATTCAATCTTATTGTACAAGGTTGGCCATTTTGGCCACCAGTTCTACACAATTTTCTGGTAAACTATCCTACTCGTTCTTTCGTTTGAACACCCTAACCAGATAAAGAAAAAATGAAACCAGCCACTGCCAGAAAACAACGAGGTAGTTTGCCTTCTTTGGTTTCACTTCAGGTCTTGGCCCAAAGAGACCTTTGTAGAGCTCCTTCTGCTTCTGGTACAGAGCCTTGTCCTGTTCAGCGAGCAAACGAAGCTCCCGAAGGATCTCCTTGTCTTCTGGGGAGTACTTCTTCGCTTTCAGGAAATCTTCCCTCGCTGATTCTGTCTGGCCAAGTTCAGATTTAGCTTTTCCTCGCCTGAACAGTGCTTTCACATTATTTTCATCTTCTGACAAAACCTGAAGCATATGGTTACAAAAAAAGGATCATCCATCAAATAGTAATTTTTTTCCTTTTTTTTCCAGACAAAGCAGGGTAATTTTGTATTAGGACCATGGGATTGTTCAACTTATCAAACATCATGAGACCAACACCTTTTCGAAAAAGAAGGGCTGAAAATGTGCAAATTAGCAGTTTGACAACTGTAATGCAGAATCTTGCATGTTGATATCTGAATTCATTTTGGCCATATGAGCTTATTGCTACAGGTATTTAACATCATTTTTTTTAAAAAAAAAGACATGCTTTTACTGTCTGAACATACAATAAGCTAGGTATTTTAACATCTGTTTGGCCATATGAGCTTATGGCTACAGGTATTTTAACATCTGTTCGGCTAGCTAGTCCAGCCAGCACCAGCCAGCCACTCAGCAGTGTTTTTCTCTCAGAACATTCAGCCAGCCAGCCGTACCGTACCAGCCCCGAACAGAGTGGTTTTTTCGAAGGTCTATGCAAACTGCAAAAATATAGGAATAATCATGAATGTAAATCGTGAGTTGAATACTGAATGCAATCATGGGCATGGGAGAGTAGCATACAATGCCGCACTGCGCAATAGCTTCATCAAATCTCTTCAGTTTGATCAGGCATGCAGCCATATTGAGATGGCATGGATTTTTCACCGCCAAGGCCATGTCTCTGTACTTTCCAAATAATTGAAACATGAAATCATCTCCCATGTACGCAATCGCCTGTAAAAGAGAACAGGTCAATTGAAATCAGAATATGCTGATAACTTTAATCATGTCCAAAATATAGCATGCCACTAACCATTTCATATTGCTGCATGGCTTCCTCAAGCTTCTTTTCTTTGAAATATTCATTGCCCTCAATCTTTCTCCTGTCTGCAGCTGCAATCCTCTCTTCAACAGTCATGTCACTTCGGGCTTTACCCTGATTCACAGTTTACCAAGATTTGGAAGCTCCCAACTTGAGAAAAGTAAGTAATGCTAACCGATATGAATAATCTCATCCTACTCTTCAAAATTATAATAAAGCGTTATGTGGGGTGGAGGCGGTAGAACTTGGTTTGCCTACCTCTTTGACATCATCGAATCCAATAAGTTCAACTTCATAAACCAGGTCTGCCATTGGAGGGACATTTGGGAATGAAAAGCTTCCTTCTTTGCCATAGCCTAGCTCCCAACTAACATGCAACAATGCACGCTCCCCGCTTTTCATGCTGCCAACACCAATGCCTAAGCCAGACATTTGTTTTTTCTCTGTTGATGGAGGAAAAAGCTTTTAGAAAGTTACCCCATAGGCAATTATCACTTACAAACATTGTTGTACTATGGAGGTTGCCCATATGATTCTACCCAGTACCTGTAGGTTTACTGGCAATGCAACATAAAAAGGGTGCAAACCAGAACTAACTATGCGTATTTCATTCTTTCATCTTACAACATATTAATCCATTAGTACCAGGCATGGCAATTTACTGGCAGGATAACTGGATATACAGAATTCTCAATAAGAACCATCATCATTGTACTAGAAAACTATTATAACAGGCAAAGTAAGCTGCTTGAAATTATGAAATTGATGGATGACATGCCTGAAGCAGAGAAAATTTGAGAAAAAAAAAAGGGTGAAGCGATCATTGTGGCACGCACCTTTTCCAAGCACTAGTTCAATTGGATGCTGTTCTTGCCAAGTATCCTCAAATTTATGTGATGATCCTTGAACCCATGCTCTATAGTGCACTGCAACATATCAATGATATCATTATTAGAGAATAAGAAACAGGGCAGGCACAACATATAAGCTCATCCCAAAATTCAACGTCCGGAGCATGAGCATATATATGAACCAAACCACTTGATGCCATACTCACCAAAGCACGTGGCAAACTTCAAGGGTTTCCTGCCATGGCCTTCTTTGATGACTTGCTTCTTAACCTTGTCATGAAGGACCTCCATGTCAGAGGAAACCGCGGGTGGGGCGCTGCCATCCTGGGGAGGTTCAGAGCGCACGAAAGAAGCCTCTTCCACCGTGATCTCGTTATCACTGGAGCCTGAGGATCAGAAAAAGCAGCAAAAAGTCAGGAACCAGATGGACTTGCTCCGTCTTGACACAGATCCCTCGAGCCACACTGCAAGTGTGCAGCAATTCAGGAAAGCGCAGTGCTGCAGCGGTGGACTCCAAATTGGCAAGCCCCGGGTGCGAATTGGGATCCGGAACTGCCTCGCTGTAAAGTACAGTACTGGCGCCCCAGGGAACTTGCTCTGATCTCCCCAATGGACAGCCAAATCCCAAAAGAAAGTAAGTAAAGAACAGCTCGACAACACCCGATTCGATGAGCACCAGCAGCCACGCGTGGGTGCGAGGGATAGGGGGCGGACGGGCGCTGGTGGTGCCCGCGTGCGAGGAAGGGACTCACAAGTGGCGGGATCGGAACCGGCGGCTGCGGAATCTGCAGACGCCGCCGCGTCTTCTTCGACGACGGCCATCTCTGGAGGTGGATGGTGGGCGGACCGCGGACGGCCGGCGGAAGCTTCTAGACTGCGGCGCGGCGGGTCGCCGGTCGGGTAGTGAAGTGAACTCCCCTCTGGAGCCGCTTCCCGCAGCAACAGCACGGAGCTCGCTGACCTGCGTTTCGTTGATAAGGAGGGGATTCGGTTACCCAGAAAATTCGGGTCGGATAATTTAAGTATTTAAAAATTCAGGTTTTATAAATTATTACCTGATTTTTTTTTAAAAAAGCACAATCTGAAATTTCGGGTATCTGATAATTCGAGTTTAGGTTCGGGTTTTTCTCGATTTACCCGAAACTCATAAAATCAGATATTTTAGGAGAATTTTAATCACATTTTATAAGAAACAATAATAGTCATGCAAATCATATCATGTCTTTATATCAATTAACAACAAATCAACTATCAAGTTAGCATAAAATTATATTGATGCATAAAAAATATTATATTTATGTTATACTAAACCACTACATGTCTTCATATTTGAGACATTTCGAGTAATTTGGGTAGTTCGGGTACCGGGGAGCATTACCCGAATTATCCAAACTAAATTCGGGTTTCTACAATGGCTATCCGAAATTATGATCGGATATTTCGGGTTCAGGTATTTCGGGTCTAGGTTCAGGTAATTCGGGTTCGGAAATTGGGTATCGGGTATTTTGTCCACCCTTAGATAAGCTGCTACCGTTTTGGTTTGCGCTTTAACTGCTTCTGCTTTATTTTAATAATGGGATTTTAAAACCTTTTTTTAATAATGGGATAATGGCAAGGTTATCCCTGGTTGTTGGAGTATTCAAGGATAATAAAAGGTTTGCCATTTGGCAGTTTCATCGTCGCAGGCCACAGCTATACTCCCTCTGTATAGGGTTTAGCCGTCGTTTAAGAAAACGACACGGTTTCTAAAACATAACTTAAATTCATATTTCTATAAAAATATTTATTGAAAAATGATATATACATATACTTAATAAATGTTATTAATAAATGATATATACATATACTTTTAAATTATTAAGTTTGGAAATATAGTTTTCGTATTTCCAAACTTAATAATTTAAAAGTTACTCATAATTTATATTCTTAAATGTTTGACCAAAATTTTGTCCAAAACGATATATTTTTTTTATACGGAGAGAATATATATTTGCATCATTCGTTGTAGCCCCAATGGCCCCCAGCTAGGTTCACCAATCACCACCGCTAACACTAATTACCTCCGCATGAAACATATATACTGTTTTCCTTCCCAGCTAATTCAGCTACTAACCAACCTCAGCCTCTACAGACTACAACACGGCACAACGGCAGGGAGGTGAATTTCCCTGCAAACTAATACCCACTAACCAAAAAATGTGGGTCGGTATTCTGGCATGTCATCAACAGCGCCATCGCCAAGTATTATGAGTTTTCATAAATCCGGATGAATTTTTTGAAGGTCGTTGTATCCTCCCATCTATCCAGAGAAAAATTATTAGTGACTGAAATTTGTGTCTACATGATATTTAATTTCTGTAGGGGCCTCGGCCCCTCCAGTTTCGTCAAAAAAAAAAAAAAAAAAAACAAAGCAACCAAGTTCAATGTGCATGAGCCAAGATTTAAGCATATTACTGACCCGGGTGTTGTGCGCTCCTAGTTGCAATGACTGAACAACATTGTGTGCTGCTAAATTGGAAATTCAGGGGTCTCAACAACAGAGCTAGAAGGAAAGTGGTCAAAGATTTAGTTATAGACACAAAGCCATCGATTGTTTGTATGCAAGAGTCCAAATTGGATAATGTGACTGACCTTATCATTGGTGAGACCTTGGGACAGGACTTTGAAGATCATTTTGCCTTTCTCCCAGCTCAGGGGACTAGGGGAAGGTGCCATCCTTGCTGTGCAGTCTTCCTACTACAAGATTTTACATTCAGAGTTCAGAGAATACATGGTCACTGCTAGGATTCAGTCCACCCAATCAGCATGCGAGTGGTGGCTGACAGTTGTGTATGGGCCCCAAGATGATAATGAAAAATTATTATTCCTGAATGAGCTGAGACAAATTGGCTTAATTACATCTGACCAATGGCTGGTGGTGGAGACTTTAACATGATAATCCAAGCCAGAGACAAAAGCACTGGGAAATGGGAATAACAACCCAAGGCTATTGGGGCTTTTCGGAGGTTGCTGGATGACCTCGAACTGAAGGAGCTAGGCCTCAAAGGAAGATTGCTTGAATGCTTGTACACCTGGTCTAACAGTAGAACACACACTATAATTGACAGAGCTTCCAAACTGCACCCTGCAGGCAATCTCCTCTTTGGTGTCGGACCATTGTCCATTACTGCTCGTTGGAAACACGATTGGCAGGCAATACAAGGGTTTTTATTTGAGGCTTTTTGGCCGAGATTGCCAGGTTTCCAGGAAGTAGTGGCTGATTCTTGGAACAGGGATCTATTCTTGACAAATCCTTTTCTAAGATTACACACAAAACTGCAGAGAACAGCAAAGGCACTAAAAAAATGGGCTCAAAGTAAAATTGGGAACTGCAAACTGCTTCTCATTGCTGCTAAACAGCTCATTTGGATTTTTGACGTAGTCCAGGAATACCGGTTATTAAGCGATCTGGAGTTTTCCACAGACAACTCAAGCAGCGCTTCCTGGGCCTTACAGCGGTGGAGAAATTGAGAGCAAGGCACTAGGCACTGCTCCAGACTCACTATGATAAAAGCGACAAACAGCAGTTCCAAGCTTCTTTTTCCTAGGACGCCTGGAATAGCATTGAGAAATCAGAAATGCTGTTTTTTTTTTTTTTTTTTGAAACTGGGTAAACCTTTATTGCTCACTTGCTAACGCATCGTTAGCAACAAACACAGTTACATCAGGGGGATGACGTTCGTAAACAACGTTTCCCCTTCATTACATTCATAACCCAAAACGGCTAACTCATGAGCAACTCTGTTGCTATGTCTATCCACATGGACACACTCAAAGCATATAAAATTTGCGTCCAGAAGTAACTTAATTTTGCCGATTAGCAGCCCTACTGCCGAAGCATCATACAAGCTTGATCTGATAGCACTGACAACCTCCTGGGCATCTGTCTCCACTATGATACGGCCGACGCCGAGATTTACCGCCATTTGGATTCCTTGGAGACAAGCGATGAGTTCAGCATGGAATGGGCTGAGAAGATTGTTGACTCGGCCCCTTCCAGTTTGAACTAGATCACCTTCACAATCCTGAGGATCGCCCCCCAACTCCCTGTTTTCAATTCTGCAGAGAACGATGCATCACAGTTGAGTTTCAAAAAACCTTCTGGTGGTTTGGCCCATTTGGTTCGCTGCTGCCTGAGCGTCCTCAATGAAGCTTCAGCCTGAGTAGCATTTTCATTCATATACAACTCGATTAGTCTGGCAATAACTTGGGGATTTTACTTTTTCCCTTCTTCTCTGATCAGATTTCTTTCAGACCAAATGAACCACAAGACAACAACCATTAGTACTTTCTTGTGCTCCTTGGCTTGCAAGATAATCTCAATTACTCCCCGGGCTGTTTGCTCAGATTGCAGAGCCTCCCTTTCAGCTTCCAGACCGACTAGAAACCACAATTGTTTTGCCAGCTTACACTTAAAGAAGAGGTGTCCTCCATCTTCACCCAACTGATTACAAACTGGACATCTCATTGAAATCTTCATGCCATGTCGAACAAGGTTGCTCCTTAGTGGATGGCTATTATGGGCAAATCTCCAGAAGAAATGCTTTATTTTGTTTGGGCAATCCATCTTCCATATACCTTTCCACAGCCTGGTTTGACAATTTGAACTCCCCCCTTGTCCACCACTGGTAGGGCTATTATCCATTGCATTCGCTCGGGCAACCTTGTATGCGCTTTTAACACTGAATAAGCCATGCTTGTCATAGTGCCATGCTAGCAAATTGTCACAGCCTTGATGGACAGGGAGCGCTAGGATCAGACTAGCATCTTCTTCCCAAAAGGTCTCCCTGACCAATGCCACATCCCACTGTCCGGTGTAAGGATCAACCAGCTCCGCCACCTCCGACAACAGATTTTGTCCTCTGGGTGTGATTGGTCTTCTAGAAAAATCTCTCGGTATCGATGGGTCTGACCATATGCTTAGTCCAGCTCCATCGCCAATTCTCCAAATTATTCCTTTCTTCACAATTTCAAGGCCGCTTAGGATACTTCTCCATGAGTACGACATCCCGGCCCTTGCTTTCGTATCCAGCACAGAAGAATTCGGGAAATACTTTGCTTTGAGAACCCGAGCACACAGTGAATCAGGATTCTGCCACAAACGCCACCCTTGCTTAGCCAACATAGCCATGTTGAAAAGGTGAATATCTCTGAGACCCACACCTCCTTCTTCCTTTGGTTTAAGCATCTGCTCCTTGCTTAACCAGTGGATTTTGTGTTTACCTTCTTGATGATTCCACCAAAACCGACATATCATGGCTCCGATCTGGTCGCAAAGGGTCTTGGATAGATCAAAGCAACCCATCGCAAAGGTTGGAATAGCCTGAGCTACAGCCTTGATTAAAATCTCCTTCCCCGCACAGGATAAGAATTTTTCATTCCATCCTTGTATTCGCTTCCAAATGCGATCCTTTAAATATGCAAAGGTGTTCATCTTTGACTGCCCAACATGCACGGGTAAGCCCAAGTATCTCTCATTCATAGTTTCTTTCGTGACTTGGAGTAGATCACCAATTTTCTTCCTATGGTCCGGCTTCGTATTCTTACTCAAAAGGATAGCTGACTTTGTTTTATTAATGACTTGCCCAGAACAGTTTTCATACAGTTGGAGTATATTCTGCAGGTGCTCGCAATCCCCCTCATTCGCTCGAATCAAGATCAGAGAATCATCGGCGAACAACAAGTGTGATATGCTAGGCGCACCATGACAGACTTTAACTCCTGAAATCAATCCATCCTCTTCTCCCTTCTTTAATAAAGCTGAGAAAGCTTCTGCGCATAACAAGAATAAATAAGGGGCTTGGCGGCGAGCAGCCTGCACTGGATGTAAGGATGGCAACGTATCGGGTTCGGATCGGGTAGAGTCTCCGTGTACCCGAACCCGAAACCGATTCGGGTGGAATTTCATAACCAAAACCAAACCCGCGGATACCCAAAACCCGAACGGATACCCAAAACCCGAATAAATACCCGAAGCCCACGGAAATATATACACATATTCATATTCATATATATATATATACAATATATATATACAGACACCACACAACATATTCACATGTATGTATACATGTATTCACATATTCACACACACACACACACACACACGTATATATATATATATATATATATATACATATTTCGGATATCCATTGGATATCTACGGGTGAAAAACCGAACCCGATAGGTTTCGGGTACCCGAACCCAAAAACCGTGGATAAAAAACTAGCCCAACAGAAACCCGCTGACCCGAAACCCGCGGATACCCGCGCCGAACCCGACCCGCTGCCATCCTTAACTGGATGCTAGCGCAGGTGCAGTGGAACAACAGGAAGAGGTTGGTTTACTGAGCAGCTACTAGTATGTTTCAAAAGGCTCAGTCACAGTTGTCGGCAGGTCAGGATGATGGGGCTGAAGGGCGTATGCTCAGGGATCTCAACATCTCCGTATTTTGCGTGAGGCTATGCTAGGAGCTGGGATAGCAGCTGATGGCGAGTTAGAAAAGGAGGTGGGGAGTGTTATGAAGATGGCGATCTTGTCAGGCGGGGAGCTGACACCGGAAAGGCAGAGCAAACCGAATGCAGACGTGGCTGATGTGGGCTCTGTAGAGAAGGCAGAAAAAGGATCGCGGTCAAGAACCTCGAGGAACCGCAAGGTAGTTTAAATGTTAAATCGTTTTGCTCATTTCTTAAGGTTTGCATTGAGAAAAACCTGCGACCTGTTCTTTTGGGCTGAATACAAGTGCTGATTTTGGCTGATGCTAATTTGTTCTGAAAGAGAAATACTATTCTGTGGCTGAAAATAAGCGCTTTTGATCAAAAGAATAGGATACTTGGGGGAATGGGCATATGTTTGAGACTTTGGGTGATAACTTTGATTTGATTAACAAATCCATCGATCTCTTAAAAATGTTGAAAGTGATAGATTAAAATCATCTTTTTGTTCTGAGCAAAATTGAAACTGAAATTGAACCCGAGGAGGATGAGATCGATATTGATACCTTTACCATAAGTCGATTTTGTGGTGACTTAACGGAAGAGGTGATGGACGAGAGTAGTGCAAACCTAGATGGAGTACTTGTAGATGTACCCATCAAGGTGGCAAAGGAAAAAAAAAAAGAAAACCGGGTAATAAAAGATTAAGAATAGCTTTCGTTGTACTCTCATATATATATATATATGTAAGTTTTAATGTAAATATGTTTGTTGTTATTAAAAAAAATGTAAATATGTTCCGCTATGTAATAAAGTATTGTTTCTAATATTTATCATATTTGTCACTATATGTGTTGTGTGGACATTCTGAACACGCATATAGTTAACGCTTAGTATTTTTTGGAAAACTGGGTGATTCTCAATGGGATGGCCTCATGGTGATGGATCTCAAGTACGACGTCCTTTAAAATCGCCTTTTCCAGCGCTCTATAATATTGTTATGAGAAAAGGTGCTTTGGTGAGAACGGTTTTGTCTACCACACTGTTAAATGTGGCTTTCAGGAGGTCCCTGTAGGTGTTAATTATAAGCATGGCATGTTGTGGTAGCTCTGGTTGCACATGTATAATTAACAAACCAGAGGGATCACTTTGTGTGTGTGTGGGGGGGGGGGGGAGGGGGGCTACATCAATCAAATCCATGTATAGAAAATGTTTAGGAACCGAAGCCATACTTTACAACACACTAATATGGAAACTAAAACGGCCTCTTAAAATCAAGGTATTCTTGTGGTATTTATAAAAGGGAGTAATCTTGACAAAAGATAATTTAGCAAGTCAACAATGGCAAGGATATAGGAAATGTTGTTTGTTTCCTCAGATGAGTCCATACAACATTTATTCTTTTGGCAATCGATTCAGGTTTCCTTTAATTTATTATGACCGATTAGTATAAATAATATGTTTATAGGCTGGTTACAAGGGTTTAATAGGAAACTGAAAGCTAAGCTTCTTGTGGGTGCGAGTGCGATGTGTTGGGCAATTTGGTTAACCCCAAAATGAAGTGGTCCTTGACAGAATCACAACGCCATCTTATTTACATCTTAGGGGGGATGTACTGGTTCTGGTCCTTCCTATAGAAGGAGGGGGATGGCCAAACGATGAAGATGGGATGCAGGCTGTCGGTGCTTGGATTAGCGGGTGCTAACACCGGCGAGTAAATTTGTGATTTGTGGTTGAGGCTACGGATGGTGTGCAAGGGGGAACACACAGAATTATACTGGTTCAGGTGAAGTAGTGCCCTACGTCCAATGTGCGAGTCGGATCGTGTTGCCTTGCACTGGGGTGCTTGTAGTAGGGGTTACAAGATTAGGCGAGAGAGGAAGGAGCTCCCAAGTCTCTAGTGTGCGTGAGTTGTGCGTTTGTGTGTTCTATATCCGTAGGATGTTTGACCGACCGAAGTCTTTCTAAGGTTGGTCCCTGCCTTCCCTTTTATAGTTACGAGGGAGGAGACAAGGTTACATGTTCTTTGCTGTAGAAACAGTACTCGGAGTAGTTGTGGTCGTGTTGATCGTCACTTACTGTCAGCCACGGCTTCAACTTGGTACGGTGAGGCATGGCCGTCGTCCTTCAGGTAGTCCTCTACTGTTTGATTGGTGAGTTCCAAAGTGGCGCACAGTGTTGGTCATGGCTGCTGCGTGGCACGGCATCATCCGTCGTACCTGGCCGCTGTTCATCCTGCATGGTACGGCGGGTGAGTGAATCACCCCTAGGGCGTTAGCCCTCGGGGCTCGGGAGCCTCGCCCCGTCGAGAAAGGGGACACGGTGGTGTGGTGGCAAAGTGCTCCTCTCCGAACACATTGCCCCTCGTGTGGGTCATCTCCCAAGGGGAAGGTAGGCCCGGACAAAAGATTTGCCCAGTACCCAAGGCAAGTTGCCCAGTCAATGCTGTCCTTGCTCTTGTGGCGAACAGGAGCACGAGGACACGGGCATGGCAGTTACGGTCGCCACGTCACGGCCCCCCTCGCAAGTCTACGGAATGGACGTTTTACTGTACCACGCTCCTGTTGTGGCGTGGGGCAGTAGCGAGGCCGTCAATTGGAGTGTCAGGTGGTTCCTGGCAGTTGGTACGGTGAACGTGTGTGCGTGGGGTGTGGTCTTGTTGAGGGGTTCATTCGATGGGACTATACCTGTAAAGTGGTCATAGGGGCCCCCTGGAGTGCAAGATTGCTCCGCTGACGTTAGCAGGGCTCAGGCGAGTCGGAAGGTCGCGCCTGAGCTTGCTGTGCACAGTGGGGGCTCGGGCGAATCGGAGAATTGCGCCCGAGGGTCCCGTCTTCCCGAGTCCTGCCGCGGAGGCTCGGGCGAATCGGAGAATCCCTCCCGAGGGGTCCGCGCGCCCGAGGGTGCACTGTACTGGCGCAGCGTCGACATGGGCCTCTGCGAATGGTGTAGTCGTGGGCCTCTGCTGGGCTTGTTTGGGCCAGGCTTTATTCAAGGAATATGTTTTTACGCTGAAGTCGGGTACCCCATACTTTGGTACCCTACAGTAGCCCCCGAGCCTGTGGAGGAGTGAAGTTACTCCTCCAGAGGCTCAAGTTAGTCTCTCCTGTCGGGTTGATAGAGTTTTGTTATTTTATCCGGTGGGTGTGCGCGAGCGCACCCACCGGGTGTAGCCCCCGAGGCCTTGTAGGGGTGGTATATCCCTCCAAGGGCTAGAAATCGTGTTTGTAGAGCCTCGGGTGGCTTTTGGCTTGTTTGCTGGTGATTTCGTCTTCTGGTAGAAGATCGTAGGGTGTGAGCCCCCGAGCCCTGGGTCGCAGCCGAGGGCCTCGGGTGCTTTGTGGTGGCGGCGTGGCATAGGCCCCGAGCCTTTGCCCTAGGCATGAGGTCGGTCGGAGGCATTCCCGCGCGGCCAAGGTGCAAGGGGACTCCCGAGTCTCCGTTTCGTGCCGGGGAATCGATCGGGTTCTTCCTTGTCTTTTCGTCAATTTGCCCTTCACGCTCTTTTCGGTAAGAGGAAGGTTTGGCCATGCTCGACTTCCCACGGTGGGCGCAAGTCGGCATTTCCAGTGAGCTGCAAGCGGGTTGGTCCAAGTGGAGGTCCGTGCCCCGTTCGTTGGGGGTCGGCTAGTGGCCTGAGCACACTCCAAATGTTTCCCGAGGGTTGACTTGTGAGTCCCAGGTCCCTTCGATGGGTCCCGAGGGCCTGATGCCTCCCCCGAGGGGATCCCACATCGTCGACTCGCTACTAGGACTAGGACTTGGACACAGCACGGGACGTCCCCTTTTGATGCTCGGGCGTCGGGATATTGACCGTTTTAGTGGTCCGTCCGCTAGCTGTCCCTAACTCTGTATCCCTGGGGCAACTGTTCGAGCCACTGTGGGGCTCGTCTTCGATCTCCTGGGAACATAACGGGTGCCCGAGCCCGGGGTTCCTTCGTCGGGATGGGAAATATTTGCGAAATCGAGACGACAAACGTAATGATTCAACGCACCTTTTGAGGCACGGAGCCTGACGGACGCGACGGTTCAGGGCGGTTGCGTGCGCAACTCCGGCGGCAATACAGGGGATCATGGTAGGCCCCCACGCAGTTAATGCGGCAGATTTACCTCGCCGGTTATGATTCGCAGCTTAAGTATATAAAGAAAATCGCAGCTTTTTTTCTTTTTACCTTCGCCATTTGCTGTTGCCTTTCATCTCTCGCCTCCTCGTCGCGGTCGTCTCGCTCTTTACCAATTTCTCGCCCTCGCAGCTGTCGAGCTTCTTCTCGCGCTTCTGCTCCCCTGCCATGGCTTCCTCCGCCCCTGCTGACGCCGTTCCACTCGAAGTGGAGCCTTGGCTACCATCCTCGGTGACGGAGGAGCAGCTCGAGGATCTTGTGAACTTGGGGCTTCTGCGTCCTCGCACCGACTCGCAGCGCCCGAGTAGATCGTGCCGCCACGTGACCACCATGAGCCGCGTCCCTTCGGGGGATACGTGGTTTGCTTCGTCGCCTTTCACGAGCCCGGACTTGGGTCGCCACCGAGCCGGTTCTGCCAGGCGCTCCTCTTCTGCAAAGGGCTGGAGCTTCACAACCTCACCCCCAACTCCATCTCACAGGCGACGATTTTTGCCGCCCTCTGCGAGGGCTATCTCGGGGTGCCGCCGCACTGGGACCTCTGGCGGTACCTCTTCCACGTCGATATGTACACCAAGTCGTTCGGAGCGAAGAACCCACGGAAGGTTGTAACTTTACACTGCGCTCCGCCGACTATGTTGCCTGCAAGGCCCCTTCCTCTAACAAGGGGTGGCACGACGGCTGGTTTTACCTGCGCAACGATGGGGGCACCTTTCCCGAGTACACGGGGAAGGTAATCTCCGTCCCCCTTCCTCAGTGGAGGTGGGGGTGTCCAGCGGGAGATGCCAAGCACCTAGAGCCCTACCTCGCCGCGCTGCAGACGCTGCGCTACCGAGGCTTGACGGCGGCCATGGTGGCGGCGCACTTCCATGCACGGACGGTGCTGCCCCTGATGGAGCGTCGTCTGGCTTTGCACGAGATGGAGGAAGGGGCGCCGAAGGAGGGTACAGCGATGCTGACCCAGGCGATCAGCATCGACGAGATCATGTGCCGCGTCAAGTACATGGTGGGTGGTCACCCCTCCTAGGATGACCTTAGGAGGGTGGTTATGCGCCCGCGACCGGGCAACATCTCGCTGGTGAGTGTCTTCCCCTCTGCCGATTGCCCGCCTCTCTGCTCTCTCCTAACCCCCTTTCTTCCCCCGGCATAGGGCCTTTCGAGGGAGGGGAAGCCCTCCCAACCTCCTGTCCCAGAGGATGCAGTCTAGCGAACTCAAAACCGCCTCTAGGACGAGGAAAGGAAGGTAAAGAAAGACAAGAAGACCGCCAAGAGGAGGAAGAAGGCTCGGAAGACGACGGAGCTTGTCCAGCTTCGCCCCCGCCAGAGGGAGGCTGGGGAGCCGGAGGAGGAGTCCCCTTCCGAGGAAGATGATGATGATGCTGACGATGAAGACTGGCCCGTGATGGTCACAGAGCCCGCGGTGGGCGCCGATGAGCCAGGGAAGGCTCCTATGTCGGTGCCCGCCGGCGGAAGTGCCGGGGCCCGTAGCCTGAGCCCCCGGGCAAGATTTGTCGAGGCCGCGGTTGAAGCCGTGGCTTCTGGTGGTGAGGGCATCGGGGCTGGGGCCTTGATGGCTGACAGCCGCGAGGGGTCATTGGAGGGGCCGGTAACGGGCTCAGGCCGGCGCCCGAGACGACGAAAGCAATTCCTTCGACCGGCATCGGCAGTGGCGTCCAAGAGCCGCCACCGGAGCAATCCTCTGCCCTCTACGCGCCGGTGGTGACCTAGGCGACAGAAGGCGGGTAGAGTAGGGAAAGGACACTACCCGCGTCGGAGCTGGGTGACGTCGGCACTCCGGACCTAGAGCTAGGGTCCGCCCAGACCAGGGCGCCCTCGCCGAGGGACGGCGATGTGGGGATGGCTGCTGGAAGCCAAGCGGAGCCCCCGTCGTTGGAGGGATCCCGGGGCACAATTGGTCCGGACGTTGGGGTGCTTCCTACCCCGCCGCCTGCAACACGACCTGCGCCGTCCGCCTGGTCCGGAACTCCGGCGAGCGCTGGCACGACGGGGAAGAAAACCTCGCTCCCCAAGACTAGGTGAGTCGCTTTTCTCGACATTTCTGTTGATTTTTCGTTCTTATCGCTGTGGGTGCCCAATCCTCCCCTTTCCTCACTTCAGGAAGCGCCAGGGGCCGGCTCTCCAGGTCTTGCACCAGAAAATTTTAAAGGTGCAGGCCCAGAGCTCCGCCGGAGGGGCCGGCCGAGTGGTGGCCGAAGATGTTCTCACGGTGGAGGTCCGTCCAACCGAGGGTCCGATGGTGGCCGAAGTGGTGGCGGCTACCGTTGCCGGGCCAGCGGCTGCCGCCGCCGCCGAGGAGACGACTTCGGCTCCGGCTTCCGAGGCTTCCGTTGATGTTTCCGGGGACGTCTCGGGAGTGCCGATCGTCGCTCCCTCGTCGGATCCGGTGGACGCCAGTGCCGTGGCCATGTACGTCGATGTCCCTCCTTCGGCGGAGCTCATGCCTCCTCCCCCGGTGGATTCCATGGCGTTGGTCCTTCGGGGGGCGCCTCCCTGGGTGTTGACCAGCTCCCGCATCGAGTGGACCAACCGAGACAACCCCGGGGCCCCACCGGTCTTCGCGCTGCAGGATGATGTCGAGGCCACGCGCTGGGACGGCATCCAGGACCTTGAGTCGAAGTGGTCAGAGAGCCTGCGTCTCCTCGCAGACTCCATTGACTCGGAGTTTCAGGAGCGACTCCAGGTGAGCATGTGTGCTTCGCTTATTTGGTACGTTGTTTTGGTTTAGCGTCTCCGCTTAACCCGCTCACTTCTGATTTTCCCCAGGAACTCATGACGACCTCCCACGAGAAGTCCTGCTTCCTCCGCTAGGGCCTTGGCCTCTGGAAGCAGCTAGAGCTCAAGGGGCATGCCCTCACCCGCTCCCAGGAAGAGCTCGCCAACGCGACCGCCCGGCTGGCCTACCTTAGCCTCGACCATGACTCCTTGAAGAGTGAGGTCGCAGAGGCTAAGGGTCGAGTTGCTCCCCTAGAGGGGCGCGTCCAGTAGCTAGAGGCTACCCTGGCCGAGGCTATTTGTGAGCGGGACGCCGCACGGATGCTTGCCGCCGAGAAGGAGTCCATCATCGATGTCTTGTCGTCAGACTTAGACCGCTCCCAAGCGGCTCTGAACAAGGCGGTGGGCGAGGTCGACACCGCCCAGTAGGAAACGAGGAAGGCGCGGGAGGAAGTCAAAGGTACGTCTTACCTTTTTGCTTTTCGTTCGTTTTGGTTGTCTGTCATTTTCCGTCTTCTTCATTTGATCGACTTGTCGCCGTAGCCCTCAAGGTGGAGGCCGTTAGTGCCCAGGGGACCATTGCCACCCTCAACGCCGCCCACGATGCCGAGGTCACCGATCATTAGGACCTGCAAAAGGTGGCACGCACGTTGTGCAATGCCCTTGGCATCGGCGGAGATCCCTCGGGGAGCTCACTCAGGAGCCGCTTGGAAGACCTCCATGGGCGGGTGGGTGACCAGCTCAAGGAAGCTCTTCTGACGGGCATCCAGAAGACGCTAGCGGTGGTGAAATCCCATTATGGGAACTTCGACGCTGAAGCCATCAGTGAAGGCTTCCTCGAGGCTACCGACGACGAGCTCCTTGCGCTGATCGGCTCGATGGAGGTCACTGGAACGGCACTGGGGGCTCTCCTCAAGGACGATGTAGAGCTCCCCCCTGAACCTGGATTGAAAGAAGGCTTGGCCATCATGCCCATTGGGGAAAACACTAAGTGAGAAACAAACGTGCGGCCCTTCGTGGCCTTAATATTTATGTAAATATTTGCTGCACGTTTGCTTTGGTTTTTAATTCGTTTTTACTGGGCTTTTTTCTAAGTGATCTCTCAGGTAGCGCTGAGCCTAGGCCATCGAGCCTCGGGAACTATTTTGGCGTCGTAGCTTTAGTGGCGTAGACGCGACCATAGTCCGAGGGGCTTCGATGGGGCGAACACTTAGAGAAAGGTCCAGTTGATGTTGCCCAAGTCTCCTGTCTTCACCAACATCAATCTTATTAGTTCTCTTCTGAGCGTGAGTCACCGTTCGGGCGTAGAGTGGTGAGTGGAGATGCCGTATCCCGGGGGCGTAGGCGGTCTTGTGGCTCAGCCGGCTCTGCCCTCTGCGGCTTCTTTTGCTCTTCTGAGTCTTATAAGTTTGGGTTTGGTTTAAGCAAGGAATGTGCTCGGGGAACAAGAATTTTGAAAAGTTTGAAAATTTCGTTTTTGTTTTCGCCGAGACTCGGAGGAGTCCGGGGGTTCCCCACGTCCTTGCCCCCGAGGGAGGGTCGGCACTATCAAAGATAGGGCTGAGCCTCACTTATGTTTTCGTGGTAGCTCACGAGCTCGCCCACTCCCGAGGGTGGGCTCGGAAAAATCTTAAAATCATACGCAAAGGAGAGGACGAGTCTTTTATTGATCTTAAGATTTTACAGAATGTACAATGCTTGGAAACTTATGGGTAGAAGTGACGTAGCTGTTCGATGTTCCAAATGTTGTTGTAGACCTCTCCCATGGAGGTGTTAGCTTGTGGCGTCCCTTGTTGCTCTGCCTCAGCTGCAGCACCAAGTCACCCATGCTAAAGGCTCAGCCTCGGATGCGCCGAGCATGGTACCTGCGTAAGGACTATTGGTATTTTGCGGAGTGCAGCAAAGCGATGTCCCGAGCCTTGTCGACCTGGTCCAGTGCGTCTTCCCGTGAGGTCTGATTGCCTTGCTCGTCGTAGGCTTTGACCTTCGGCGCGCCGTACTCTAAGTCTGTAGGGAGCACAGCCTCGACTCGATAGAGCAGGAAGAAAGGTGTGAACCCCGTGGCTCGGCTTGGAGTAGTTCTTAGGCTCCATATCACTACCGGGAGCTCAGTTAGCCACCTTTTGCCAAACTTATTCAATCTGTTGAAAATTCTTGGCTTGAGGCCTTGTAGAATCAGGCCGTTGGCACGTTCTACTTGACCGTTTGTATCGGGTGAGCTACCGCAGCCCAGTCCACTCGAATGTGGTGGTTATCAGAGAACACTGGGAATTTCTTCCTTGTGAACTGCGTGCCGTTGTCCGTGATGATGGACTTCGGGACACCGAACCGATGGACGATGTCGGTGAAGAACTGCATCGATTGGGTTGAACTGATTTGGGCGATCGGCCGAGCCTCGATCCACTTTGAGAACTTGTTGATGGCGATGAGTAAGTGGGTGAAGCCCCTGGGTGCCTTTTGGAGGGGCCCGACAAGATCCAGCCCCCATACGGCGAAGGGCCAAGTGATGGGGATTGTCTGGAGAGCTTGGGCCGGGAGGTGAGTCTGCCGAGCGTAGTATTGGCACCCTTCACAGGAGCGCACTACCTCAGTGGCATTGGCCACGGCGGTGGGCCAGTAAAAGCCTTGGCGGAAGGCATTGCCGACGAGGGTCCTCGGCGCGGCCTGATGACCGCAAGCCCCAGCGTTTATCTCTTCGACCAAGCACTTGCCCTGGCTGAAGGGGATGCTGCGTTGCAGGATGCCCGAGGGACTACGCCGGCAGAGCTCACCTTCAACCATCGCAAAGGACTTGGCCCTGCGTGCCAACCGTCGCACTCTGGTTTTATCTGAGGGCAGAATCCCTCGGACAAGCCAGCTGATCAGCGGCTCTCGCCAATCCGGCTCATTGTCGTCCATCTCGGCTTCGATCTCCATAGCCTCGGCCTCATCTTCGGCGTCAGCCTCGAGCTCGGATGGCTCTTTTCCGTCATTTCCCGAGGGGTCCTCAGCCCCCGAGGGATTCCTGAGGTCGGAGGACGCTTTGGGTCCTTCCAAGGGCTCAAGGGTCTCGTTCCCCTTGCCCTCTGAGGTTTTGACGTTGACCGAGGGCTTATGCAGATCGTTAGTGAAAACGCCCGTCGGGACCGAGGCCCTTTCGGACATGATTTTTTCTAGTTTGTTGGCCTCATCATTGTATCTGCGTGCAACATGGTTGAGCTCGAGGCCGTTGAAGTTTTCTCAAGTAGCCGCACCAACTTGCACTAGACGGCCATCTTGGGGTTGTGGCATGTTGACTCCTTCATCACCTGATCCATGATGAGCTAGGAGTCTCCTCGAACCTCGAGGCATTTGATTCCCAGCTCAACAGTGATGTGGAGTCCGTTGACGAGGGCCTCGTATTCAACCACATTGTTGGAGGCGGCGAAGTGAAGCCTCAGGAGGTACTTGAGTCGGACCCCGAGGGGTGAGACGAAGACCTATCTTCATCATTGTGGGGGTATAAACCCGTATACTCGCATGGCTATACATGGGCTAAGTTATCCGACCAGGCCCGGACTGCCAAGGACACGTCATCTGCCGGCTTAGAAGTCTTGGCAATCAAGGAAATATCTTTCCTAGTATCTAGCCGATTAGTTTCCTTGTTCGGTTACAATTGTAATCTGATATACATGGTAAACCGACTTGTAACCCTGCCCCCCAGACTATATAAGGCGGGCAGGGGATCCCTTCGAGACGGATTATCTAATAGCAATATAACACAGCAACACACAGGACGTAGGGTATTACGTCTCGCGATGGCCTGAACCTGTATAAATCTTGTGTCTCGCGCTTGCTGCGCTACTCTTGCTCGTCTCAGGCGCACCTTCACCGATCATCTACTACCTTGGGCATACCCCTCGTTAGACTATCGCCGGTATTCCGTCGACAGTTGGCGCGCCAGGTAGGGGGTGTGCTTCCTGATCCATGGCGAACAAGGTGATTTTTTCAAGCTCCATCGAGCTCCCGACGCCGGGCCAGGTCTTCACGGTGGGATCCATCACCTGGATCATCGGCCCCGACGGTGAGGGAAAGATCCTGGATGTGGCCCAGATCGCATCTACCTTGTCAGCAACCTCTGCTCCGATGAAGAAGCTACCATGCTAGGTCTGGAAGGACATCAACAACGACGACCTAATCGGATCTATAGATCGGGTCACCCAAGGGCTGTCCGAGAGCCTCTAGATCCTGGAGTCGGCGGCAGATCGCCTTCAGCACCCAACAGCGGCGCGAAGTCCTTCCTCACCACGGCGGGATACGACTTTGGTCATCTCCGTCACCCGCAGGGACGCGTCGTCGAGCTTCAGCACCGAGCAGTCGCGGTTCTAAGGAACCCCGACCACCGCCTCCCGAGAGGCTACATGCCATTCGGTCTGCGAAATTCGGCCTCTAGCTTCACGCACCTACTACGTCGCGCCGACCATGACGACCCCGACCACGCCGGCACCAGTTTCGCCTTCATCGTCGCCGACAATGACCACTCCGACCACAACGGCGCAGAGGGCGGCGGCCTCGCTGATCTGCCTCCTCCGGATGGTCGATACATCGGTGGGCCCATCCTCGTCATCAGCAAAGATAGTGCTCCGGTTCTGAATGAGAATGAAGAAGCCCGAGTAGCTCGCGAGGGGAGAAACGCTGACCGAAGACGGCGCCGCGAGTAGCGTGCTGAGGCAAGGAAGGGCACTGTGCGGAACCTAAAACCAGAATTTGATATGGTTAACACGAGGTCTACAGGACTCCAAGTGTGAACGTCGCCGTTGTAATAGCAGAGGCCAAAAGATTGGCTCCAACCCCAGAAGTCGAACGCCTCATGACTTACCTTAGGCGGCCCAAGTTCAGATCAATGAAGCTTGCTTGCCGCCACCACCTTCCCTCTTCACTGCCTCGGCCACTGAGATTATTCACGAAGATGGGGGCCACTCCCGCGACGGCAGGAGGCGTCGTCGCCAAGACGGAGACCAGGAGGTGAATCAGTCCGACCTCCATGAAAAGTTGAAGGACAAGGACCTCCGTGGTGGCATCAAGAACCGAAGAGAAGACAGACACTTGGCGGAAAATGAGCGTCATAAGGAGTATGACGAAACACACGGTCCTTCAATCAACGACAATAAGGCTCCCGTGCTGCCGTTCATAGCGGAACTTCAGGCGGTCCGTTGGCCACCAAACTTCAAGGTCGTCGGTGTCGAGACCTATGACGGCACGGCCGATCCCGCCAAGTGGCTCACCGTCTATGAGATCGCGGACAAAGCTGCAGGAGGCAGCAAGGATGTCATGACAAACTATCTGCCCGTCATGCTCAACACATCTGCCAACAATTGGCTGCTCAGCTTGAAGCCAAACTCCATCGACATTTGGGATCAGTTGAGAGAGCAGTTCATCAACAACTACTGCGTCACCTGCAAGCAGCCTGGCACGAAGTTTGATCTCGAGAAACTTCAGCAAGCGTCACGAGAATCTTTGCGAGATTACATTCGGCACTTCTCAAAAACCCGGAACAACATTCCGGATGTCACCGACGCCGAGGCCATCTCCGCTTTCATACGCGACCTTTGTCCTGATGAAGAACTTCAGAGGAAGCTGTATCGCAGTAGACCGAGCTCCATCGCTGAGATGCTGCGCATTGCCAACAAGTACGTCGATGGGAACGAGGCCACTCGTCACTCCATCCACAACCGCCTCCACTTCTCTGACCGTACACGCCACGAATACGGAGATCGCTGAGCTGATCGGCGCCACGACCATCGAGGATCCCGGCGGGACTGTCGTCGCGACGAGCGCGACCACCACGACCAACGCCGCTCTGATCGATGCCGCCACGACGAGCAAGAAGGCTCCAGAGCCGGAGAAAGACGCCCCCATTACCAGGTTTACAACACCCGACCAGTTCTGAAGTGCAATTACGAAGAGGCCTATGATAAGCTCCTCGACAGTCAATGCCCCATCCACAAATTCCACAAGCATACTATGAGAGAATGCTACGGCTTCTCCAGGGCATTCAAAGAAGATAAGAAGAAGGCCCGTATCGACCCCGACAATGACAAGCATGACTACAACGACAAGGCTCCACCCGGCTTCACCGAGCATGACAGAACGATCTCCACGATCATCGGAGGTCGCATTGCAATGGAGTCGAAGAGGGAGCAGAAGCTCGTGGCTCGCCGCGTTAATTCAGTCGCCAACTACGACGCCTCCGTCGCCGATCCGAAGTTCCCTCCCTGGTCGCACAGGCCCATCACCTTCAGCAGAGATGATCAGTGGACAGAGATCCCATATTTGGGTCAGTTCACACTGATCCTCGATCCCGTGATACGCAAGACACGCTTCCGCAAGGTGCCATCGACGGCGGCAGCGGCCTCAACATCCTCTTCTCCGGAGCCGTCAAAGAGCTCGGACTCCGAGTAGAAGATCTAGAGCCGACCACGGCTCTATTCTGGGGGATCGTCCCCGGGCAGTCATCCTACCCCCGGGACAGATCAACCTGCCGGTCCAGTTCGGGACCCCGCAGTGCTTCTGCATTTAGCACATCGACTTCACGGTGGCCAACTTTGACGCCGCGTACCACGCCATCCTCAGCCGTGTAACACCCTAGAAATTTGAATCTTTGAAATATGAATTTAATTTAATTTATTTTATGCAATCTTGTGGGCATTTAATATAAATATAGGGAATAATAATTTTTGTGAATTAATTAAAATAGGGCAACCACATGTATGTTGCATTCATGCTGCTTATATCTATTTTGTAATGATTGCATTTTATTTGGTATTGCAAATATTCCAATCTATAATTGAAAACCTATTTAGAAAGCATTTGGAAAATAAAAAAGGAAACCTCCATCCCCTTCTCTGCCAGGCCGAGCAGGCCCATCTCCCCTCCTCTCTTGGGCCCAAGGGCATGCTGCCCTCCCTGTTCTTTCTCTCCCGCGCGGGCTGAATCCAGCAGCAGCGCCGGCCCAGCTCCCTGCTCAGGCGCGCCCTGCCCTCTCTCCTAGTGACCGACGAGTGGGGCCCGCGTGTCAGGGGTCTCTTCTTCCCTGAGTCTGAGTCGGCCACGACTCATACGCCGCCCGGCCACCGAATCCTCTGAGCCCACCCCTGCTACACCTCCTCGGCCCTATATATGTCGCCCGGGAGTTTGCGCAGCCCCCCACAAGTTCCCGAGCAAGCCGCCGCCACCAATCATGCCCTTGCCACAGCCACAGAGCCGCCGCCGCTAGAGCTCCGCTGCCGCCGTCGAAATTGGTCGCGGGAATCTTCTCGTCTTCGATTGAGGCGCACTGAAGCTTCGAAGGGAGGTAACGAAGCCTCCAGCATCTCCAATTTGGTGTTCTTGACCACCCTGCTATGCCCGCGAGCGCACCATCGACTGGGAGCCGCCATGGTTCGTGCTGCTCCCTCTCCGAACCGCCTCGGCCTCAATCGAAACCCTAAATCGATTCGCGTTCGTCTCCTCTTTCTCCCGAGCCTCTTCCCGCTCCAATTGAGCCACCCTAGCCTCAAACCCGCCATCTCCGGCGAGAGCGCCGCCATCGGCCGCCCAACTCCGGCGACCAGAGCCGCCCCTCTTCCTCCCCGATCTAATCCCGACCGTTAGTTTTAAATCGGAGGGCTTGCAGCGCTCCAAACCCCTTCGGCCGCCTTTCTTTCAAAAGAGCCCCTGTTGTTTTTGAAGTATAAACCTGCAGTCCTTAGCGTATTCAGCCGAGTACGCTTTCCTTTTTAGAAAACGTATTCCATTAAATAGATTCAAAAATACGTTTTCTAGATGTTCACAATTTTGCCACTAATATTGTTTTAGCTATAAAATCTCCGTTTTAGCTCCGATTTGATCCGTTCAAGTCTCGTTAGATTCGTAATTTCGTAATCTACCTAATGATGCTACTGTTACTCATGTTTTCAACTTTTGAAATTCGAGATTAGATTTAATCTATTATTTTATTAAAGTAAAACTTGTTTATTTCATAACTTCTCCGTTTGAACTCCGATTTTCGTGATCTTTATATCGTTGGAATCGTAGCGACGCGTAGATTATTTTTATACACTTTTCAATCTGTTTTTCCACTGTTGGTGTACTGTTTCTAATATAGATCTTGTTTGCTTCGTGTGTGATTGCTACGATGATTGTGTGGTGATTTTATGCTCGAATTCAGACGGTGAGCAATACATTGGTGATCAAGAGTACTCCGTTGAGGATCCAAATTCTCAGGATCACTTTGATCAAGGCAAGTATAGCATGGACCATCCTTGTTGCCTATTCACCTTAATCACCAAATTCATGATGCATGTGTCTACCTTGGCAACCCTAGTATTTATTCCTAGCTTTTGATGACTTGATCCTTGTTACCTATGAGATTGCATTTGAGTAGTGATGCTAGTGCTTGATGATGCCATGATCTTATGAACTTGAATAATTAATTATGAGATAAAGATTAAAAGATGCTTTTTAGCAACATGGACTAAGGACTAATCTGTAAGTATGACACCGGGACTTACAGCGCAACCATGAGAGCTATATGGCTCTGGCTTTAGTCAAGTATGGAGTTACTTTCTATCATGTTGTTAATCTTGAAAGGTTCCTTGCCGAGCTGGTTGTTTTGCGGCTCCTGTCCTTGTGTGTACTGCTGCGTGTGTGTGCCACTTGGAAGGAGGGCTCTACCGCCCCTTGCCATTGCGCCCGGATTGATTAGTAACTTGTTAGAGAGCCTTTTAAAAAACTTCATAGTGAGACCCTGTTATGCACCTTGGCAGTGTAGTGTGGGCCTTGCAAACCCCTGACACATGGGAATCACGACTCATGGTGAAGTGTGCAACCTCTGCAGAGTGTAAAACTGATATATCAGCCGTGCTCACGGTCATGAGCAGCCTTGGACGTCTTACAGGAATTTAACTAATTGAATATTGATTTATTTGAAGTTTCTATTGATATTTATTCCATATTAATTATCATGTTTATATGATCATGCAAATCTTGTTCCTTGGTATATTCTATTGCTGCTACTCAATTGCTAAAATGTGATCAACTAAAAGCAACCGCTGTCAACCAGTGTTATGCCTTATTTGAGCCTCATAAACCCGTGCTATTTTTGTTGAGTACGACATGTACTTACGCTTGCTTTATTTTCCATATTTGGATAAAAATCCCGGATGGGTAACAGATGACTATGAGGATTCTTCTGAAGATTATTAGGATTGTGTTCACCAGTCAACTATTCCCTGTGGAATGGAGATTTCGGGAGAGAGTTATCTATATTATTCCGCTGTTATTAATGTAAAGACTCTGTGATATTATTCGTTATATATTGAACCTTGTGATGGTACTATGTAATTTGTCACTTATGTGTGTGATTGATCTCTGGGCGCACATAAGTTGGTTCATTCAATTTTATCTTTAAAATTGGGTGTGACAGATTGGTATCGGAGCATAGGTTGACTGTAGGACGCAAGCCTAGATAGAGTGGACATTTTAGGATGTGCTTTTCTCATCTTATTCATGCTTTCTACCTTAACCGTGATAATTGCTATTTTATATGCTTCCCGTACCCTTATTCCATTATCAAAATTGACACTTCCCTTCTAGTTCTAAGATCTATCATGCTTTCATGCTTTCTCACCTTGTTCTATTATGAAAATTTTAATTTCATTCTCATTTTACCTCTGTCTTGGTCGAAAACTAAGAAGATGAGATATGATCGCCAAACTACCCCATAAGTGTGTTGGAGAAGCCAAGCCGCAAGCCTGACCGTCAATGTGAGAATGAACTTAGGAATCAAGAAAAGATGCCAAGCTCGATAAGGAGAATCACGATAGGAGTCCAATTAGATAATAGAACGATTTAGATGTGAGTCAAGTTGAGTCGAGTCTTGTGTGCGTGTGAATTTTATGTCCTTGTTGCATTGTGCTTATGAATTATATGTGATTTGGTTCTTTGTAATGAGTGCTTAGGATTATACATATGTCTCTAAACCTCTTAATTAAAAGATTTAATGGGTAAAAAAAATTAGATAAATAATCAGGTTGAATAAATTTGGTTTTCTCAAAATCTGTTTTTCAGACCTCTCTGTCTTGTTAATTACTCTTAATTAATTTCATAAATCCAAAAATTATGAAAATTTTATGGGGAACAGAAGACTTCCATCCCTTTCCATGGCCTCAAGAATCACATTAATAGCTATTATGGTTTTGGAGATACAGTTGTTGCAAATTGAGAATTCTGCATAGTATGGCAGACCGGACAGTTTCTGTTATTGTCTGTTTTTGGTTAATCTAACATCAGAATCTGGAAAAGTGGCCCACATGAAGATCGTAGAGAATTTCTCAGGATTTCCAACGGTATAGAGAACGTCTCTGTTTGATTTCTGAAACTCCAGATATGGTCAGTTTACTATGCTGCTGTTATCGGATCTCGCCCAGAAATGCAGATTCATGCCTTACAAATGTTTGCATAATAGAAAAATTCTAAAACTCAATTATATGTTGGAAAAAAAACAGATGACCGGTAACAGGAGGAATCCTAATCCACCACCACCACCACAACCTAGCATTCAAGATCTCATCGTTTCGCAGACGCAGTTGATGGAGACAATGATGCAGTTCATTGAAAATCAACCAGTTGGAGGACCACAACCTGCTCAACCTCAAGCTAGAGATAAGCGAGGAGAATTTTTGAAAGGTTGTCCACCTGTGTTCAACCACGCCGCCGACCCATTGGATGCTGATGATTGACTTCGCGCCGTGGAGAGACAACTCACCATTGTGCAATGCAATGATGAGGAGAAGGTGTTATATGCATCTGGACAGTTGCAAGGAGCTGCTCAAGACTGGTGGGATGCATTGCAGTATGGTCGCCCCAATAATGCGCCTGCTATCACATGGCAAGAGTTTTGTGAGAACTTCAGGTCATACCATATTCCTGAAGGTTTGATAGAGTTGAAGCAAGCAGAGTTTAGAGCTTTGAAGCAAGAACAAATGTCGGTGCCAGAGTACCGTGATCAGTTTGTTCAATTGTCGCCGTATGCTCCCGATGATGTTGCTAATGACAAGGACAAGTAGCGTCTCTTCCTCAAGGGACTTCACGATAGATTGCAACTCCAACTCATGACAACCACCTACCCTAATTTCCAAGAGCTGGTGAATCGCGCTATAGTGATCGACAACAAGCGCAAGGAGATGGCTGATAACAAGAGGAAGAAGTAAGGACAAACCTTTACAAGAAATAACCGTTCACGCCCGAACCCTCCGCAACGGAATTTCCAGCAGAGACACCAAGGGCCATCAAATCAATGGAACCGCAATCAGAACCAGCCTCGTTCTCAGTCTCCACCGCAACAGCAGAAAACTCCTACCCAGACTCCTCAGCAAGCTACCCCTAGCAAGACCCCCAACAGGACCAATACATTTGGCACTCCCATCAAGTGCTTTGCCTGTGGAGAATCGGGACATCTCTCTTACCACTGTCCCAAGAAGCAGAACCAGCAGACTCCGCAGAGTAGCAACCAGAAGAGAAGACATCAACAATCGTCTAATTAAGGAATTGTGAACCATGTGTCCGCGGAGACAGCTCAGGAAGCACCCGAGGTTATGATGGGTACGTTCAACGTCAACTCCATCCCCGCTACCGTTCTTTTTGATTCCGGTGCTTCGCATTCATTCATATCACAAAGTTTTGTTAGGATACACGGTATACCACTATTAGCGCTACAAAACCCATTATTGGTAAATTCACCCGGTGGGGCTATGCAAGCCCAATATTATTGTCCTTCAGTTAGCATTGCTCTAATGGGGGTAGACTTTAAAGTGAACCCTACGGTAATAAGAACAACCGGAATAGAGGTTATATTGGGTCTGGATTGGATGAAGCAGCACAAGGCAGTTATTCAGTGTGAGGAAAAGGTCGTTGTGTTAACTACGTCCAAAGGAAATAAAATCAGTGTTGATGTAGTAATGCAACCACCACCCGCAGCGACAGTTAATTAGATTCAAAAGGAATACCCAATTAAAATATTAGAAGCCACAGAGCGATTCAGAAGGAGTAAAATTATAAAGTTGTGCAAGGTACAGTGGAACCGGATTTCAGAAAATGAGGCAACATGGGAAAAAGAGGAAGAATTAAGAAAGTCATATCCCCATCTTTTTGAGTAAGCACTAACTAATCTCGAGGACGAGATTAATTTTAAGGGGGGTAGAATTGTAACACCCTAAAATTTTGAATTTGTTAAATAGATATAAATTGAATTTATTTATGCAATTGAATTCCATTTAATATATAGAATAATAATTTTTAGCAATTAAAATAAATCATAGGAAGTAGAAACATGATTTGTTGCATTCATGCTGCCTCTATTTATTTTGTATTGATGTATTGGAAATATATTTTGAAAACTCATTTGAAAAGTGATTTAGAAAAATAAAATGAATAACCTGCCTCACCTCTCATGCCTGGCCTAAGACCCCGGCCTGCTCTCCTTTTTCCCGAGCTGCTAGCTGCCCTCTTCCGTATTCCCACCGCGCGGCCCAACTTCAGGCCGAGCCCAGCGGTTGGAGCCCCGCTCCCTCCCCCTTCGGTGACCGACACGCGGGGCCCACGAGTCATCTTCCTCCTTCTCCCGCTCGTGTTCGAAGCGGACACGGCCGCGCCGTAACCACCCCGGCCTCCTCTCTTGGCGTGGCCGAGTCCATCCCGAGCACGCCTCCACTGGCCCATAAAAGGAAGCCGCGACCCTCGTCCCCCTCCCTCTGCCGCTTACGCGTAGGGCCCGCTGCCCCGCGCCATCCCCTTCCTCCAGTCGGAGTCCGCGCGAGGCACGAGCGCTCCCTCCTCCGGGTCGAGTCCCAACCGAGTCCAGCTCTCCTACACCTCCCTCGCGCCCCTATATAGGTCGACCGAGCCCTGCCGTCCCTCCCCACAAGTTTCCGAGCAAGCCACACCCTCCAATCTTGCCCTAGCCGCAGCCGCAGAGCCGCCGCCGCCCCGAGCTCCGCCGCCGCCGTCGATTTCTCCTCGGGAGGACTTCTCCGTCGAAATTGGTTGTTCTCCAAGCTTCGCAGCAAGGTCAGGGACCTTCCCGACCCCTTCTCCCTCAGTTTTGTGCACTATAGCCATGATGCCGAGCTTCGCCGCCGCCATAGTTCCGCCACCTAGCTCGCCGCATCCTCCCCGAGCTACCTCTGTGGCAACCGAAACCATAGATAGGTTTGGCTTGAGCTCCTCTTGCTTCCCGACCAGATCCCGAGGTGTGCCGAGCTTCCTAGCCCCGAAAACGCCGTCTCCGGCCATCTTCCGGCGAGGAATCGGCCGGGCGCCGCCCGACTCCGGCGACCAGAGCCGCCCCTCTTTCCCCCGAGCTACCTGCGCCGTCCACGGCCGATCCAACGGCTCACAGTGAGAGATACCCTTTCGCCGGCACTTTTGCAAAAGAGCCCCTGAGCTTTTTAATGTTCTAACCCGCGGTCCTTTGGCGTATTTCTCTGATTACGCTTTCCTATTTAGAAAACGTATTTCCTCGGTTTTAATTTAAAAGGCGTTTTCAATATTTACAGATTTGCCACTCAGTTTATTTCGGCCATATTTTATTCGTTTTAGCTCCAATTTGATCCGTTCAAGTCTCGTTAGATTCGTAATTTCGTAATCTACCTAATGATGCTACTGTTACTCATGTTTTCAACTTTTGAAATTCGAGATTAGATTTAATCTATTATTTTATTAAAGTAAAACTTGTTTATTTCATAACTTCTCCGTTTGAACTCCGATTTTCGTGATCTTTATATCGTTGGAATCGTAGCGACGCGTAGATTATTTTTATACACTTTTCAATCTGTTTTTCCACTGTTGGTGTACTGTTTCTAATATAGATCTTGTTTGCTTCGTGTGTGATTGCTACGATGATTGTGTGGTGATTTTATGCTCGAATTCAGACGGTGAGCAATACATTGGTGATCAAGAGTACTCCGTTGAGGATCCAAATTCTCAGGATCACTTTGATCAAGGCAAGTATAGCATGGACCATCCTTGTTGCCTATTCACCTTAATCACCAAATTCATGATGCATGTGTCTACCTTGGCAACCCTAGTATTTATTCCTAGCTTTTGATGACTTGATCCTTGTTACCTATGAGATTGCATTTGAGTAGTGATGCTAGTGCTTGATGATGCCATGATCTTATGAACTTGAATAATTAATTATGAGATAAAGATTAAAAGATGCTTTTTAGCAACATGGACTAAGGACTAATCTGTAAGTATGACACCGGGACTTACAGCGCAACCATGAGAGCAATATGGCTCTGGCTTTAGTCAAGTATGGAGTTACTTTCTATCATGCTGTTAATCTTGAAAGGTTCCTTGCCGAGCTGGTTGTTTTGCGGCTCCTGTCCTTGTGTGTACTGCTGCGTGTGTGTGCCACTTGGAAGGAGGGCTCTACCGCCCCTTGCCATTGCGCTCGGATTGATTAGTAACTTGTTAGAGAGCCTTTTGAAAGACTTCATAGTGAGACCCTGTTATGCACCTTGGCAGTGTAGTGTGGGCCTTGCAAACCCCTGACACATGGGAATCACGACTCATGGTGAAGTGTGCAACCTCTGCAGAGTGTAAAACTGATATATCAGCCGTGCTCACGGTCATGAGCGGCCTTGGACGTCTTACAGGAATTTAACTAATTGAATATTGATTTATTTGAAGTTTCTATTGATATTTATTCCATATTAATTATCATGTTTATATGATCATGCAAATCTTGTTCCTTGGTATATTCTATTGCTGCTACTCAATTGCTAAAATGTGATCAACTAAAAGCAACCGCTGTCAACCAGTGTTATGCCTTATTTGAGCCTCATAAACCCGTGCTATTTTTGTTGAGTACGACATGTACTTACGCTTGCTTTATTTTTCATATTTGGATAAAAATCCCGGATGGGTAACAGATGACTATAAGGATTCTTCTGAGGATTATTAGGATTGTGTTCACCAGTCAACTATTCCCTGTGGAATGGAGATTCCGCGAGAGAGTTATCTATATTATTCCGCTGTTATTAATGTAAAGACTCTGTGATATTATTCGTTATATATTGAACCTTGTGATGGTACTATGTAATTTGTCACTTATGTGTGTGATTGATCGCTGGGCGCACATAAGTTGGTTCATTCAATTTTATCCTTAAAATTGGGTGCGACAGAAGCTGCCCTGCATGGCCTACAAATCGCTTCCAAGCTCGGTATCCGACGGCTCATGGTGCATGGGGACTCGGCTCTGGTCATCAACCAAGTGAATAAAGATTGGTACTGCAACAGTGAGAAGATGGACGCCTACGTCGCCGCAATCAGAAAGTTTGAGGGTAAATTCTTGGGCATAGAGTTTCATCACGTCGTCCAAACTGAAAACCAGGCAGCCGACGAATTGTCCAAACTCGGCTCTTCACGAGCCGGCATCCCTCCTGGTGTTTTTGTCCAAGATTTGATCAACCCGTCCATCCAAACAGAAGAAGAAACCGATGCCTCCCTCCCCGATCAGATCGCATGCATCTCCAACTCCGAAGAAGATTGGCGGGTTCCCTTCATCGCCTACTTGCTCGAAGCCAAGATTCCCGATGAAAAGATCGAAACAGAGCGACTCATATGTCGTTCCAAGCACTATGTCGTGGTCGATGACAAGCTCATGCGCAAAAACGCCAAAAGTGAAGTGCTTCAGAAGTGCGTAACACAAGAAGAAGGCGTGAAGATATTCCAAGAGATACATGGAGGCATGTGTGGCAACCATGCGGCTTCACGAACACTAGTCGGCAAGGCTTTCCGAGCAGGATTCTACTGGCCTACCGCCGTCCAGGATGCCGAGAAGATCGTGCGGCACTGTGAAGCGTGCCAGTTCTTCGCCAAGCAGATACATGTCCCAGCACAAGAGCTACAGACCATCCCCGCATCTTGGCCCTTTGCTACGTGGGGCTCGACATGATAGACCCTTTCAAGGCGGCCAAAGGTGGATACAATTGCGTCTACGTCGCCATCGATAAATTCTCCAAGTGAATTGAGTACAAGCCACTGGTAAAAGCAACGGCATCCAAAGCCGCAGAGTTCTTCAACGACATCTCTCACTGTTTCAGTCTACCGAACAGCATCATCACTGACCTCGGCACCACATTTACCGAAAGCGATTTCTGGGATTTCTGCGATGAGAGGAGCATCATGGTGAAATACGTCTCGGTCGGCCAGGTGGAAAGAGCAAATGGAATGCTGCTCGACGCCCTCAAGAAGCGACTACACGAAGTCATTGAAAGAAGCCCAGGGAACTGGATCCTCGAGCTACCAGCGGTAATTTGGGGTCTGCGAACCCAGCCCAGTCGAAGCACCGGCGTGTCTCCCTATTTCATCGTCTACGGATCTGAAGCAGTACTCCCAGCTGACGTCGCCTTCCGAGCACCGCGAGTAGAAAGCTACAACGAAGAAGTATCAGACAATGCTCGAGCAGAAGGCATTGATAGGCTCGAAGAAGAGCGTCTAGTCTCCTGCGTGCACATGGCGAAGTATCTCGAAGGACTGCGGCGGTACTACAACCGCAACGTCAATGGCAGGTTCTTCGTGGTCGGCGACCTTGTCCTCCGCCGCAAGCAAAGCAAGGAGGGCATGCATAAACTCTCCTCTCCATGGGAAGGGCCATACATGGTCAAAGCCGTAACTCGGCCAGGCTCGTATAGATTATGCGACCTCGACAGCATCGTTATCCTGAACTCCTAGAACATCGAACATCTCTGTCGCTTCTGTCCTTGACCACACGTCAAGGCAGATATGTGTATTTCCATCTTTATTTTAATAAAAGTTATTTTGCACCCATGCACATATGTGTCCATACTTGCAGAATAGCTAACACTCTTCGCCAATGCGTAAGCCCCGCAATTGCTCGGGCAGCATAACTTCGCCAATGCGTAAGCCCCACAATTGCTCGGGCAGCGCGACTTCGTCTATGCATAAGCCCCGCACCTGTTCGGCAGTCCAACTTCATCGACGCGTAAGTCCCGCACCTGCTCGGGCCGTCTAACTTCGCCAAGGCATAATTCTTGCAACTGCTCGGGCTGCATAAACTCGCCAACGCGTAAGCCTCGCACCCGTTCGGGCAGCATTGGCTCGACGACGCGTAAGCCCTGCATTTGTCAGGCCGCCTTACCGCTTCACTGACCACCCCGATAAATTCGGGAAGCCATCGCCCACGATAAGCATAAGCCCTGCCAGGCGCAGGCAGCTTCGCCACCACGTAAGCCCCAGGGACGCCTGGGCCATTAATCTTCGCTATCACATAAGCTCCGGGGACGCTTGGGCAGGATAGCAGCGTCTCCACAAGCCTCGTCAAAAGGCACGGGCATCGATCACTGAGTTTCTTCAAAATTCACACGTCCTGGCTCCTCGTCGACTACTCCGGAGGCCCTGACCTTGTTTGGGCGCCCCGTAAATTACGCGGTTAAGCTAAAATAGCTTCGATTACCATCTAACGATGAACATATCTAACCCAGATTAAAACAAAATCGTACAAACTAAGTTTGTGCAGACCCAAACACAAAGGCCTCGATACCACAATTTAGTGTTTTTTGCATGCAGATCAGTAACAATTTCTTGCAAGGTACAAGTCAAATTCCCTCTGTAGGAAAAAGCTGTACATCACCCGCTAAGAGCGCCGCCACCGGCTTCGCTTCGTCCTCCAGCTGATCTTCCTGCTCTAAGGTGGTCTCGTGGGCGTACCCATCCTTTACCCTGTCATTCTTCACCCCAGGGTAATGTGAGCAGACCACTCCGTGCACATGGGCAGCGACGTTCTCGGCGGCGTCCGAGCAGAAGGCCTTGAAGAATCGCAACGCTTGATGGCTGCGCCGAATAATATCAAAAGGCCCCGATGCTCCAGCAGGCGGATCGGCAGGCGCATACTCGATGATGTCTAGAACCGGCTTGATTCCTACCACCACGGCGTCGTACCGTCCTTCTATAGCCTCAAGACGCTGCGATAAGTTGTTCAGCTGCGCCCGCGTCCTCTGCTCAGTCTCCACAAGGACAAAAGCAGTCAAGAAAGTGCAACAAAGAAGACCGCGAGCACAAGAAGCTCACGCAGGCGGGCCTCGTCATTCCTCTGAGCACCCTCCCGCAGCATCGACACTTCGCTATCTAGCTCCTTAACTACACCATGGAAGATGACGATTCAGCACCCTTTAGCGAGTGAACCAGACAAATTGGGAAATCTGAGGATGGCCTTACCTCGCCTTACGGCAGCTTCAAACAAATCCTTCATATCTGTACATCAAGATTTGAAGTTGAGAAACGAAGATATAATGACCAGCACCATAATGGTTTCCGTACCTCTTTTCTCCTGCAGCAGCTTCTCTTCGGACTCCATCAAGTCGTTGCAGTGCAGTTGCAGGGTGTCACGCTACTCATGGAGATCATCCATTGCTTTTTCAAGACGCACAGTCTCTCTTTGCAACCTTTCATTTTCTGAGGCAAGTCCGGCCGCACGCTGAAGAGATTTTCGGCGATTTTCCGCCGTATCATGCACCGCCTGAGCAACAAAGAAAGAATATGATATAGAGCAAGCAGGAAAGTCCAAGGTAAATACAAGAAGGGTACAGTTATCTCAACCCATGAAGACAACTATCCCAGCCGGCGGAGCACATTTCTCAGGTCGGCACGGGTACCAGTGATGTCTGCTTTCAAAGCTTCCAGTTCGTCGTCCACCGCCTCCTCCTCCACGACAACGGCATACTTCTCGCCGATCTGCCTCAAAGTATGGAGTATCACAGGCGGAGCTTCCCCTGCGGCTTCACAAGATAATCTCCTCTACATCATGTTCGGACGGTCCGGCACTGGTCGACGGTTGCTCGGGGACCCCTTGGCTCGATCCCGGTACTACTCCAAAAGGGGGAGCGCCGGTCCTCTCATGCGCCTCCTGATCACGGTCGATGGGTGGTACCGACTCATGAGCGTCATGCTCTGGCTGGTGGCTCCTCTCGGCGTCTTTCGGAGCTGAGGGCAGAGGCGGCGGTGGCGGGGTCGCGTCACGCGGCTCTTCCGGTGGTGGCGGCTGCTCATGCGAACTGGAGTCCTGCTGCGCCTTCGGTGGGCATTTCGGCGATTCATGATCGGAAGGCCATCCGGCGGTGACACCACCACTTCCACTCTTCAACGGCTCGTCGCTAACAGTTCCTCTGCTCACCATTCCTTCAACATCTTCGGTTAAGGGTTCCCTGAACACGATGGGGATCTCATGACTAAAGATAACTCAAAAGACTGCTCGATGAAGAAATAGCAAAGAGAAGCCATGCATGCTCACAGCTCTGATCGGCGACGTTTCCACGCAAAGTGCTTCTTCCGACTAGCGCACCCCTCGTCGAGGCCAGGACATTTGGTCGGAGGGACCTCCCCCTTCTGATGCTTCGGCGCTGGCTCTTCATTGTCACTCGAACTCGGGATAACCGCCTAGCGGCGGGTCTGCTCCTCGGAAATCTTCACTGGCCCCTTGGGCTTCTGAACTCCTCTACTTGATGATCCGATCTTCTCTGACATTGGTTGCTTCCCACGAGCTGCTCGCTGAGAAAGAGTTTCTTGGTCCTCGTCTTTGTCATCAGCATCATCTTCATCATCAGAAGGCTCTGTGAACTCTTCATCCTCGCTGCCAGGGTTGATAGCGGCGTTCAAGCATTACACCCTGGGGCCACTCAGTGATTGGCACAACAGAAAAGTATACTTTGCGATCCTGCCCATGGATCTTTAACCAATCAAATGAACATCAATAAGAAGCAATCAACGAAGAAGTTACACAAGCAAAGAGACAATGTGCACACCACGTACCCCTGGAGGTGGATTCCCAATGTGCACAGGTTTTTGTTGTCCACGGTTGTCAATATGGGCATCTTTGTCAAAAACTCTCTCAGCCTTATTGTTGCTTCGGTAGCGGACAAGTCATTGGGTACTTCCCTGGTCGGATCAGAGCGACCTACCCATTCGTATGTAGGGTGAATTCTATCTTTACAAGGCTGCACTCGGCATCTCACAAAACTGGTAGCAACTCCAATTCCATTCAGATTCATACCATTTATAATTTCCAACAGCTCGTTCACTTGTTCCATCTCGGCTGAAGAGGGTTTGTCCGTCCAGCTTGGTTTTTTCTCCGGCATCCGATCTACAGCACATCGAACGGGCGGATCTAGGTTTGGGATGTAGAACCATCGCTTGCTCTAATCACGTAGACTAGTATTGAGAGGGATGGAAAGATATTGGGCTGACATTCCATATTGGAGTTTGAGGTACACACCATCGGCGACTCGGGAACCTCCGCCGCTCGACTTCACGAGCATGAACAGATGCCGAAACAGATTGAAATGGAGAAGAATTCCAGCGAAAGCCTCACAAAAGTGGATAAAGACAGAGGCATGGAAGATGGAGTTGGGATGCAAATGACATAGTGAAATCTCATAGTAATGAAGAAGCTTGCGAATGAAGGGATGGCAAGGAACACCAAACCCATGGAGGAAATAATCGGCGAAGACAGTCATCTCACCGGTGTTGGGCATAGGGTACGGCTCGCCTCCCGAAGGCCTCCAGCCAGCAGTGGATCGATTCAACAGCAACCCCTTCGTTACCAGCCCCAGGATGGCCCTCTCTGTCATCGTGGAAGGTTGCCATTCGTTGTCCATGCGGAACTCCCCAGGCTGCAGCTCTTTCGCTTTCTTCAGGGGCACACGTGCGCTCTTCCTAGGGGCCATTTCTTCGAAATTACTTGGAGATTGGGGTTGGCAGAAGGATGAATTGAAGAGTTTTCGGTGGAATTGGATTTTCAATCAATGAATTCCGAAACCCTAGATGGCGGCGGCTAGGGTAAGACAGTAGTGGTTGTTTGCTCTAGTGGGTACTAAGTGTCGCGCAAAGGAAGAAGGTGAACCATTTCCAGAACACTATATAGCAAGGCGCGTTGGTTCGAATGCTTGCATAATGAATTTTGCCGTCGCTTCTTCAAGCATTTCCAGGCACCAAATGTGCTCGGGGACTTCGTCGCTTCGTCAAGCATTTCCGAGCACCAAATGTGCTCGGGGACTTCGTCGCCTTGTCAACCATTTCTGAGCACCAAATGAGCTCGAGGACTTCGTCGTCTCATCAAGCGTTTCCGAGCACCAAATGTGCTCGGGGACTTCATCGCTTCCTCAAGCCTTTCCGAGAACCAAATGTGCTCGGGGACTTCGTTGTCTCGTCAAGCGTTTTCGAACACCAAATGTGCTCGGGGATTTTGTCGCTTCATCAAGCGTTTTCGAGCACCAAATGTGCTCGGTGACTTCATCGTCTCGTCAAGCATTTCCGAGAACCAAATGTGCTCGGGGACTTCATCGCCTCGTCAAGCGTTTCCGAGCACTAAATGTGCTCGGGGACATCGTCGCTTCGTCAAGCGTTTCTGAGCACCAAATGTGCTCGGGGATTTCGTCTCTTCATCAAGCGTTTTCGAGCACAAAATATGCTCGGGGACTTCGTCACTTCGTCAAGCATTTTTGAGCACCAAATGTGCTCAGGGGACTTCATCGCCGCGCCAACCGTTTTCGAGCACCAAATGTGCTCGGGGGTTTTTCGCCGCGTCAAGCGTTTTCGAGCACCAAATGTGCTCGGAAATTTTATCGATAATTCGCAAAATCATCAAGAATAAAGACTTTTGACCCTGACACCATGTGACCACGTCACCTAATATCAGGCTCGGGAACTAAGTGGATACACTTCACCTAATGGTGAAGGTATTCATTCTGAAGAACCAAAAGTGGATACACTAATACGAAAAGAGAAGGCTTTTTCAAATTTTTTCTGAGCTCCTTACATCCGTCCAGTCAAGCAACTCTGAAGATCTACACCTCCCGATGAATGCAAGGAGCTCGGTGACTAGCTATGGGGGTATAAACCCGTATACCCGCATGGCTATACATGGGCCAAGTTATCCGACCAGGCCCGGACTGCCAAGGACGTGTCATCTACACGTTCTCCAGAAGATCACGTATATCTGCCAGCTTAGAAGTCTTGGCAACCAAGAAAATATCTTTCCTATTATCTAGCTGATTAGTTTCCTTGTTCGGTTACGATTGTAATCTGATATACATGGTAAATCGACTTGTAACTCTGCCCCCCAGACTATATAAGGCGGGCAGGGGATCCCTTCGAGATGGATTATCTAATAGCAATACAACACAGCAACACACAGGACATAGGGTATTACGCCTCGCGACAGCCTGAACCTGTATAAATCTTGTGTCTCGCGCTTGCTGTGCTACTCTTGCTCGTCTCAGGTGCACCTTCATCGATCATCTACTACCTTGGGCATACCCCTCGGTAGACTATTACCGGTATTCCGTCGACAATCATGGACCCGTCGAAGTACATGACCCAATATTCCTCCTGAGCGAGCACCGGCAGCAGCTAGTGTTTTGGTCCACTCTGCCACGAAATCTGCCAGCACTTGAGATTTGATCACCATTGCGCGGCGCGTAGGTGATGCCATCGCCCATGAGCTCGATTGCCCATTTGGCGATTCTTCCCGTCGTCTCCCGGTTCTAGGATCACCACCCCAAGGGGGAAGGACGATACCACAGTCACAGGGTGGGACTCGAAATAGTGCCGGAGCTTGCGCCGAGCAAGCATGACTGCGTAAACTAGCTTTTGGATCTGCGGATAGCGCGTCTTGGTTTCGGACAAGACCTCGCTGATGAGGTAGACTGGCCACTGGACCGGCAGCATGTGCCCATCCTCCCACTGCTCCACGACGATTGCCACACTAACCACTTGGTTAGTGGCAGCTACGTACAGCAGGAGGTCCTCCCCTTTGGTGGGTGGCACGAGAACCGGTGCTTCCGAAAGCAGAGCCTTAAGCATGTCGAGGGCTTCCTGGGCCTCGGGAGTCCAGGCGAAATGCTCGGATTTCTTGATCAACCGGCACAAGGGCAGGCCTTTTTCGCCGAGTCGCGAGATGAATCGGCTTAAGGCTACGAGGCACCCCATTAGCTTTTGTACGCCTTTGAGGTTGCGGATCAGGTCCCATTCGTGTAATGGCCGATATCTTTTCTGAGTTGGCTTCGATGCCACTCTCGGAAACCGATAAACCCGAGCAGCATGCCTTGGGGAACCCCAAAAACGCACTTCTCGGGGTTGAGTTTTATATTTCTCTTCTCGAGGCATTCGAAAGCTCCTTCTAGGTCGGCTACCAAGTCGTCCGACTTCCTAGACTTAATGACAATATCGTCTACGTAAGCCTCAATGGTCCGCCCGATGAGGTCCCCAAAAACTTTGAGCATGCAATGTTGGTATATTGCGCCCGCATTCTTGAGGCCAAAAGGCATGGTTACGTAGCAATATGTGCCGAAAGGAGTAATGAAAGAAGTCGCTAGCTCATCGGACTCTTTCATACGAATTTGATGGTAACCGGAGTATGCATCAAGGAAACAAAGTCGCTCACAACCAGCAGTGGAATCAACTATTTGATCAATACGAGGTAATGGAAATGAATACTTAGGACAAGCTTTATTTAAACTAGTGTAGTCTACCCACATTATCAATTTACCATTTTTCCTTCTTAACTAAGACAGGATTAGCTAACCACTCTAGATGGAAGACCTCCTTGATGAATCCAGCCGCCAAAAGCTTCTGCACCTTCCTCCCCGATGGTGCCGCGCTCCTCCTCGTCGAATCGGCGCAGGCGTTGCTTCACCGACTTGGACCCAGGCCTGGATGTCCAAGGGGTGCTCGACGACCTCCCTCGGGATGCCTGGCATGTCCGAGGGACTCCAAGTAAATACGTCGGCTGTGCTTGCGGAGGAAGTCGACGAGCACGGCTTCCTATTTTGAGTCGAGGGTGGCGTTGATCCTCAGCACCTTGCCGTCGGAGGAGCTGGGGTCGAGGGGCACCTCCTTCACCCCTTCGATAGGTTCAAAGGTGCCTGGAACATTCTTGGGGTCGGGGACCTCCTTCGCCAGCTCCTCGAGGTCGGCGATGAGGGCCTCGGACTCCACCAGCGCGTTGGCATACTCGCAACACTCAACGTCACAATGGTAGGCATGCTGGTAGGAGACACCGACGGTGATGACCCCTTTGGGCCCTGGCATCTTGAGCTTAAGGTAGGTGTAGTTCAGGGACCGTCATGAACTCGGCGTAGCACGGGCCTCCCGAGGATGGCGTGGTAGGTACCGCGGAAGCCTACCACCTCGAACGTGGGAGTCTCCTTCCTGAAGTTGTCAGGAGCCCCAAAGTAAACGAGCAGGTCGATCTGCCCGAGCGGCTGCATGCTCTTTCTGGGTACGATCCCGTGGAACGGGGACGTCGTTGCCGGAGGAGAGATCGGCTGATCCCCATCGAGTCTAGGGTCTCAGCATACAGGATGCTGAGGCCGCTGCCTCCGTCTATGAGGACCTTGGTGAGCCGCGTGTTGCCAATGACAAGGTCAACGACGAGCGGGTAACGCCCCGGTGATGGGACGTGGTCCAGGTGATCGTCCCGGCTGAAGGTGATGGCATCGAGGGACCAGTCGAGGAATCACTGTGTCGCTGGCCCGACCGAGTAGACCTCCCAACGCTCGCGCTTTCTTTGGCGTGGAGTGGGAGCGGTTCCAGGCCCGCCGAAGATCATGAGGCACTTGTCGACGGGCGGAAAACTCGTCGTCCATCCCGCCCTTGTCCTCCTTGTCCTCTGCGGGCTTCTTCCCGGCGTCGCCTCTGTACGCCAGCCGCCCGTAGTGCTTCTTCAGCATTACCGGGCCCTTGTGGTAAGGGCACTGCTTAGTGAGCATTTCGTCGAAGCGGCCTCGGGGCGGCTGGGTTCCCTTGGGCTTGGCGGTAGCCACAAGGGAGTCATCATAGAGGAGAGCCTTCCCCTTTCCCTTCTTATTCTTGCTGCTGGGGAGTCGGGAAGAGGTGCCCTCAGGGGCTTCCTCCTTCCGCTTGCCCTTGGGGTTGGAGAAGAGGGCTCCCACCGCCTCGTCGCCCGAGGCGAAGCCGGTAGCAATCTTCATGAGCTCGGAAATGCTGGTGGGGGTCCGGCGTCCCAGCTCATGAACAAGCGCTTTGCAGGTCATCCCTGCAGCGAAAGCTCCAACGACGTTGGAGTCGGCGACCTAGGGGCAGTTCGTTGTGTACTGCTTGGAGAATCGCCGGATGTAGTCCCTGAGGGACTCGCCCGGTTTCTGCTTGCAGTTCCGGAGGTCCCAGGAGTTGCCAGGGCGCACATAGGTGCCCTGGAAGTTCCCCACAAAGATCTTGACCAGACCGCTCCAGTCAATGATCTGCCGAGAGGGGCAGGTGTTCCAGCCAGGCTCTTGCAGAGTCAGGCTAGGAACAGCGGGAGATTGCGGATGATGATGAGATCATCCTACGCGCCGTCGAGTTGGCACGCAAGACGGTAATCCACCAACCAAAGCTCAGGGTTCGTCTCCCCCGAGTACTTGGTGATGTTCACCGGTTGTCGAAACCGGGGTGGGAACTTGGCCCTCCGGATGGCCTCGTTGAAAACGCGGGGACCCGGAGGCTCAGGTGAGGGCGCGGTCCTCGTCGGAGTCGTAGCACCCACCCCGATGGACGTTGTAGCCTCGAGCGGCCCCGTCAGTCTTTCGCCGTCCGTGGGCCTACAGTATGGCGCGGATGTCGACGTCCTTGCCAAGCCGCTGGTGGACCAAGGGAGCCCTCGGGACCTTGGGATGTACCGAGGCCTCCCGCTCTTGGCGTGTTGGTGCGCCATGCAGATACTCTTCGGCGCCGTGATGTCGTGACGCCGAGCTTTCTGCCTGAAGGACAGCGGCGTCCTCCAGGAGGTCCTTGAGCTGGTCCCTGAGCTGCCGAACCTCCGCAGTGGAAGACTCAGGCATGCTTCGGAGAAGCATGGTGGCCTCCGTGAGCTTCCGGCTAGCCCGGGGCGCCTCCCCAGGTGTTCCGGTTCCGTCGTCGGCGATGATGCGGGCCTGAACATCACGGGCTCGGCGTCATGCTGCCCCGCCGTCTCCCCGTTCTTCCCTGTGCTCTAGTGCGGCTCGAAGTTGGGCGAGGCGCAAGCGGTCCTCATCCATCCGTGCTTCAAGCTCCCGAAGCGGCTCCAGCTCCGGGGAGCGGTGATGAGGGCGGGACGTGCCGGCTCCCGGATCTCTCGCGGGAGCGGGTCGCGGGGTTGGTGGAGGCGGCGTGTGCTGCTGCAGCTACTGCTGTTGCCGCTGGTCCACGGGAATGTCCTCCTCCTCCGAGTGGATGTCCTCCAACATACCGTCCTCCGGGTGCACTAAGTGATAGCACTCCCGGGAGGGGTCGATGAAGCCCTCATCGGAGTCGTAGACGCTGAGGGTGTTATCCCACGCGTTGACGAGGTGGAGGCGGGCCTGGGGGTCACGGACGCCGTTGAAGTCCACGTTCTCCCAGAAGTCATCGTCGTCGTTGCTGACAAGGTCCCACCGTGACGGTGAGACACGACCTTAGCGGTCCCATCCCTCTGGGTACTCCGGCAGGATGAAGCTGGAGGCAGAGTTAGTCTCCCTGCTGCTGCACGCCCTGGGAGTACTCCCTGGGGAAGATGGCGGGAAGGTGCAGAGATCATCCAGGCGCTCCAGGTGATGGATGGGTATCATCACCAGGTCGTGCTGCTGGGCATGAATGGCCCGGCCATGGGCATCCAAGGCGTTGTGGAGCCCGAAAGGAAATGGCGATGGCGTCGCCAGTCTCCCCCATTGTGGATGGAGGGAAATGGCAGGCGACGCCGCAGCCCACCCACATCTCTCCGAGGAGCCGTGGGAGGGCGAGGAGCTGCCACTGCCCACAGTGCCAGGTTGGTGGTAGGTGCAGAGGCGGCGCCCCCTGCCAGGGGCACCAGGTGGGTCATGTCTCCTGTGATAGGGCACGGGTTGACCCGGGGGCGCCTGCCCCGCCTGGTTCGGCGAGGGCGACACGTGGTGTTCCCTCCGCCCACCGAGACAGGTGGAGGTGTCGCCGTAGTCCCTTCCCCAGCCTCTTGCTGGGCCGGGGTCGGGATGATGGTGACGCAGGGCTCGGCTGAACGGAGGTTCATCTCGTAGCCGTGGCCAGTGGGCACAAACTCGAGGCTCCCGAACTAGAGCACCAGTGCCAGTAGGAAGTGCTGGGAAACTGATAGCCATCCGTAACCTGGATCAACACACAAAAGGCCCCTACCTGGCTGCGCCAACTGTCGGTGCTTGGATTAGCGGGTGCTAACACCGGCGAGTAAATTTGTGATTTGCGGTTGAGGCTACGGATGGTGTGTAAGGGGGAACACAAAGAGTTATACTAGGTTCAGGCGAAGTAGTGCCCTACGTCCAGTGTGTGAGTCGGATCGTATTGCCTTGCACCGAGGTGCTTGTAGTAGGGGTTACAAGCTTAGGCGAGAGAGGAGAGGAGCTCCCAAGTCTCTAGTGTGCGTGAGTTGTGCGTTTGTGTGTTCTATATCCGTAGTATGTTTGACCGACCGAAGTTTTCTAAGGTTGATCCCTGCCTTCCCTTTATAGTTACAAGGGAGGAGACAAGGTTACATGTTCTTTACTATAGAAAAAGTACTCGGAGTGGTTGTGATCGTGTTGATCGTCACTTGCCATCAGCCATGGCTTCAACTTGGTACGGCGAGGCATGGCCGTCGTCCTTCAGGCAGTCCTCTACTGTTTGATTGGTGAGTTCCATGGTGGCGCACAGTGTTGGTCGTGGCTGCTGCGTGGGGCGGAGTCATCCGTCATACCTGGCCACTGTTCATCCTGCATGGTACAGCGAGTGAGTGAATCACCGCTAGGGGCGTTAGCCCTCGGGGCTCGGGGGCCTCCCCCCGTCGAGAAAGGGGACGTGGTGGTGTGGTGGCAAAGTGCTCCTCTCCGAACACATTCCCCCAAGGGGAAGGTAGGCCCGGACAGAAGATTTGCCCAGTACCCAAGGCAAGTTGCCCGGTCAATGCTGTCCTTTCTCTTGTGGCGAATAGGAGCATGAGGACACAGGGCATGGGCAATTACAGTCGCCATGTCACGGCCCCCCTCCCCCCTGCAAGTCTTCAGGAACGGATGTTTTACTGTACCACACTCCTGTTGTGGCGTGGGGAAGTAGTGGGGCCATCAACTGGAGTGTCAGGTGGTTCCTGGCAGTTGGTACGGTGAACGTGTGTGCATGAGGTGTGGTCATGTTGAGGGGTCCATTCGATGGGACTGTACATGTAAAGTGGTCAGAGGGTTCCCTTGGAGTGCAAGATTGCTCCGCTGACGTCAGCAGGGCTCGGGCGAGTCGGAGGGTCGCGCCCGAGCTTGCTGTGCGCAGTGGGGGCTCGGGCGAATCAGAGAATTGCGCCCAAGGGTCCCGTCTTCCTGAGCCCAACTGTGAAGGCTCAGGTGAATCGGAGAATCCCTCCCAAGGGGTCCGCGTGCCCGCGGGGGCACTGTACTTGGCGCAGCGTCGGCGCGGGCCTCCGCGAATGGCGTCGTCGTGGGCCTCTGCTGGGCTTGTTTGGGTCAGGCTTTATTCAAGGAATATGTTTTTGTGCTGAAGTTGGGTACCCCATATTTTGGTACCTGACACAGGCATATTGAGACCACACGATGGAGGTGTTTGCAAGAAACAGGTGGAGATTCATCAATAGAATTACGTATTAAATGTTGCACTCAGAACTTTTAACATCTTGTGCTTTGTTTCAAAACTTTGTTTTTGAGATTGGTTGGACCTTAGTTCGGTTGATTCTTGGTTGTAATAAAGTTGTAATAAGGAACAACTGTATGTATTAGTCGATGTAGAAGTTTAGATATTAATATATTCTTTTTTCTTAAAAAAAAATCCTCTTTACGGATCTTCATCAATAAGACCACTATAGCGGTGATAAACATTATCCTATTTAGTGGCGCTAAATAGACCTTTAGCAGCCTTAGCGGTAAAAGCGGGGAAATATATAAATTCTTAGTAGCAGCCACTGAAAACGCTGTAGCCGCGGTATAGCGCTGCTATAACGACACTATTTAGAACATTGAAATTAAGCCACAATATGTTTATCTTATTACCATTTTAGTTACATCTTGCATATTTGTAGCTGTGTAGTTATTTCTATCTCATATTTAAGTTTCAGTATGGAGGAGATGGAGTCACCCAAAAATTCTTTTTGGATTATAAAAATAACAAATAAGAGGCGCCCCTTATTTCTAGGAATAATAATACTGAAACAATATGAGAAGAGCATGTGTTCGGCATCCACCCACACCACAAAAGTAAGCTTGTTGCCGATCAGGATGTAGTAGATTGGTGTGGGATTGAGTTGATTATTATTGAATTAGGAGTGCAAGCCATTGAGTTAGTGGAAACAAGAATTTGAATTCTTCCGGTCAGCGACATGGAGATTAAGGGGCCGTTTAGTTGGATAAAAAATTTAGGTTCTGTTACTGTAACACTTTTGTTTATATTTGATAATTTTTATCCAACTATGGTCTAAGTAGACTTTTTGAATTCGTCTTGATATGTACAGACAAACTGTGTAATTAGTTTTTTTTATCTACGTTTAATACTCCATACATGTAACGCAAAATTAATATGACCGAGAATCTTGAAAAAATTTTGGGGCAACTAAACGGGGCCTAAAGATGGGAGGGCGCAAGGCAGGGGAGGAAGACTAGCTTTCTCTTGACCTGGGGGTCAACGAAGACACCATCAGCGTCATCAGTACAGCAGTAGGTGGTTCCATGAACGGCCCTGGTACAGCTAGTTGAAAGACCTCATCAATGGTAGTACTGCAGGAAGACGTAGACCTTCTAGCTGCCATTGCTACTGGCATCATATACTACTGGCTGGCAGACCACTCTCCCCACGAGTCTGGATCCACTCACAAGGGTTCCTTTGAGTCACTCCTCTTAGTGAAAAACGGATGATGAGTCCGATCGAGAAAAAAGGGTTCCTTTGAGTTGTGAGCCTTTCTGTTGTGTTGCGAGATCGATCTGTCTTCGCCTCGTTGACAGATTATGGTCTTGTTGCTGCTACAATTACAAGGTATGTAGCCGTAAGTGTTTTCTTAGAACCGTTGTTTTAGCGCTAGCGATTGATCTTACAAGGACATTGGCACATTGCTCCCTCCTGATTCTTATATTATGTGCACACCATTAATAGTACACGTTAACTTTACATTATGTGTATCCCAGCAGCAAAGGTCATATACTCACTCTCACTAACTGATATTGAAACTTGGGGCGCTTCTCTAGTTAAGCACAGTAAAACCATTTTCTTTGATCCAGCAACTCAAAGAAAGCATACCAAATATGAAGGACCTGTGAAAGAACAACTTCTGGAACAATTGTTGGTTCTTATAGTCACCATAGGTGAATTGTCCCCGCCATGCTAAAGGACACTTCTCCGAGTGCTAGTAAGCGACACCTTAGTATTTTTAAAAAGTAAATTCTATCACAGACATTAACGCTAGACGTGCTCAGGTCTCACATCTTCGGGCATCCTTTTTTTTTTTTTTTTTTGAGATCACGCCGAAGCTTCGGGCATCTTTATTGTGTCCTGCACCTGCATCAACAATATATCAGATCTCACTCCTTGCATTGGTCTCTTTTGCTGCAAGGTGTGCAAGCTTCCATGCCTCAACCATGATCCATACATCTCTTTGCGGCTTTCATTTGCTATTTTTTTTGAGCATCTATAAACTTATGAAGCTCTTCTTCCGTATATGGGGCAGTGGACTTGGGTCTGTGCTGACGGTGAATGTTGTGCGTCACTACATTATTTCAAGGAAAAGGCAAGACGAACAGAAAAAACCAGCGTTGCTTGGGCCAATCAAGGCGGTTCAACTTAAATTGGCCTAGCTTATCAGCACAGGCCGGCTATATTTTTTCAAAAAGGAAAAACCCAAGTATAATCAGTGTTCTAAATCTCCGGCTAAGCCATTTAGCAGCCAATTTTTCAGCAGCGATAAAAGGCTATAGGCAGATCCGCTAAGTAACTTAGCGGTTTTGGCAAAAACTTGGCAGAAATAAGTAATTTATGCAAGAGACTTAGCAGAAATCAAGAAAGATTGCCTAAGCAGACAGGAGATGATGAGTCGGGGCATCTTGGTTGTCTTCCAGGGACCTGCGTGCTCATCTCTTTCTTGTCCCATGGCATGTTAATGGCAGTGGAGTGGATGGCCAGCCAGCTCTCTCGAGACGGTGCGCGTGCCTAGGCCCTGCGTGGCCGCGCGGCTGCTGATTGGAGCCACCACCGCTGTTGAACTGTTGATCGGGAGTCGCCGCCGCCTTGCAGTTTTTCAGCAGCTGCGCCGTCGCTGTTTCGCAGAGCTACCGCCGCCGAGAACAGGATTGGGGAATGACCAAATTGCAAGGGTTATGCGTCCATGACTAGCCGTATAAGGCCATTTTGGGCCCCTACACAAGGTCATTTCGGCCCAGTCCTTGTTCAGCTGTTTAGGAGGGCTGAGTAAGTATTTAGCGGAATTTCTCTGGCTAAGCGCAGCTATTAGCGTCGAAGTTTCACGTAGCAGAGAAACTGAACTATCCTAGCGTTCTTCCTGTTTATCTGGCTATAACGGCAGCTATGGCCAAAGGTTTAGAACCTTGAGCATAATAGAAGTCAATTGAGTTTAACACTTTTCCAAATTGCTTATCCCTCGTGTTCCCTCCATGTCCATTTTTTTTTCCGAACCAAGGGGGTCCCCATTTCCATTAACCAAAGCAACGGAAGTACAAAGTAGTTATTTATCCATTTTATAAAGCAATATCCATAGAGTAATCTATAATTTCTATCTTTGTGGTGAACTAATCATATAACTAGATGCATATTACATATTACACATAAAGTAGCATGTAGAGCAGGAAAAGGATGTCTCCTTTAATTAATATATAACTAGTCCATCAACCCGTGCTCTCGCACGGGTTAGAAATTTTTAAGACATATATTGCGAATGCAATACATCTAATTAATAAAGAATTTTTTTATATTAAATTGAATGTTTTTATCTTTGTTTGTTTTTACACATAATAGATATTTCATATAGCCTAATCCTAATTCACAGCAACTTATGAAGTCATGAATCTCAATTTATTTTTTTAAATTTTATTTTTATTGGCTACTATAGTTTTTTTGCCATCAAACTGAAATTTTTATGATTATTATATTTTTTATTAACTCTACCTTTTGCTTGTTAACAATAAGGGTTTTTGGTCTTACAGTATGTTCTTAAATACTACAATAGTAAAAGCAATCATTTAAAACATGCACCATGTTATTTAAGATAAGTGATAGAGCTTAAAGTGAGATCTTAGAAAGGGTAGTAGTGCTAAGCTAAAGAGAATTTTAATATTATAATGATCGAGTGTAATCTTAAAGGGTTGGGAAAATATGGCCACCAATGGACTCTCATACTTCATGTTTTAATATTTTTAATAATGGTATGTGTAATTTTAGACTTAGGTTTTAGAGGATATTTATTTTTAAGATAAAAAGATAAAGATTATGTTAATAAATTATCTTTCACAATAAAAGTACATAGCTAAATTGATCCAAATTTAGATATACTTCGGAATCGTGTTTCTTAATGGCATACATGGATAGCTTTGAATATAGAGTCATATGATGTCTTATGTTGTTTTACGTAATAGCAGAGGTGCTTAATTATTTCTATAATGGATCTAATAAACATTATTATCAATTGTAATTAGACTATACCAAATTTATAGTCAAATGTTTCCGATTTGTTGTGAATTGCTAGGATCTATCGCTTTTTCTATCATATCCCGTGAGGATTAACATGTCTCATGAGGATTAACATGGATGGTCCATTATTAATATCCTCGCTTGAGCTAGATTCTGCTTATTTTCAGCTACAAAACAGTATTTTTCTTTCGTAATAATTCAGTCGTACAATTTAGCCAGTCGTACAATTCAATCAGTCGTTCAATTTTTTTCATCTTTTTCTATGACTTCAGAAATCATAGTTTAGCTTTCGATCGACATTCAATTAAATTGTGCAATTTTTTCACATGTTAGGTATTCAAAAAAAATATTTTTTGTTAAAAGAATTTAAGTTCTAGTAGGATTGTTCCTCCAAATATTAATTAAGTTACAATTCAGATTGTACCTTAGCACCGAACTTGTTGAATTTGCTATATCACATACCTATATGTGTCTAGTATTGTTTTATATATCATAGAGTGCACAATATTTAATTTTCAATACTCATATGACATAATGTTTTAATTAAAATATTTAAACTTATTTAGAATTGCAACTTATCAATTTCATGGTCGTAGAAGTTTATGATTTAGAATATGTACTTGAACTTTATGAATATCGATTTATTTTTTATAGTAGCACACAATACTATTTATAGGTATATTTAATATTTTTTATTTTTTATAATAACTGAGGCAGATACAAATATAAAGCTAATACTTTATATTCTTTCATAACAACATCTATATGTAGGTTGAATTTAAAAATAGTTGTTATTTATTTTAAATTATCTTTCATTATGATAGACTTGAGTAATCCAGATACAAAATTACTTAGTTATATTCTAAGTTATCTCTTATAATGATATATGTGGGTAACCTAGATACAAATATATTTCAAATTATCTTTTATAATGATAGATGTGAGTAATCTACAAAAATTGATGGTTATATTTTAAGTTATCTCTCATAATGACCGATGTGGGTAATATAGATACAAAGTTAAATGGTTAAGGGTGTTATAATGACAGATGTGGCTAATTTATATATAAACTTAGGGGGTTATTGTGAATTATCTTTCATAATGGTAAAGGTGGGTAATTTATTTGCAAAATCAGGGGGTTACTTTATGTATTTTTCATAATGGCAGAGGTAGGTAATTTTTTATTTAAATAACAATAGATCCAATGGTTGTTATTGATAATGATGATTAGAGTCTACCAAATTAAAGGCTAGATGTTTCTAATTATTGAGAGAATTTTTAGGATTTATCTTTTTTCTTAGCGCGTCTGGTGAGAATTAACGTGATGCCTCCATTGAGGACCTCTAATTAGTAATAGTAAGATATATTCAATTTGTAACTACAAGTTCTTCTCTTTCTGCTCTACATGCTACTTTATGTGTCTTCTTTAATTAATTATATAATATGCATCTAGTTGGAAACAGTCGATAGCGTTTTATTTGTATTTGTATATATTATATAGGTGGTAGACAATACAACTTCGACTAGTTCGTCACAAGGAGCAACCACTAAGTCATCAGGAGCAGCTGCAACTCCAATGGATAGGAGTCTCCTAGCAGCAGCCACAACTGGAGACTTCCCAAAATCAATTCAGCACCTGGCTTCACAGGACCCGGCAGTGCTGCTTGGAACAACCCCACAGGGGAACACTTGTCTCCACATCGCCTGCATCCATGGCCATGAGGGATTCTGCAAGCATGTCCTGACACACAACCAACCTATTCGCCTACTCACCGCCACCAATGCCGACGGCGAGACGCCACTGCTCACTGCCGTAGCTAGGGGCCGTGCCACTTTAGCTTCTGTTTTACTTAGGTTCTGCCTTGAATCCCTTGATCAGCAGCTGAGGGAGACGATCCTGAAGCAAGACAAGCGTGGATTCAACGCACTGCACCATGCCATCTTCAGGGGACATAGGAAGCTCGCGCTGAAGCTGATAGAAGCAGAGCCCGCCTTATCCAAAGGTGTGAACAAACGCGACGAGTCACCCATGTTCATCGCGGTGACCAGGGATTATGGGGATGTCTTGGAGAAGCTGTTGCAGATTCCTGATGCAGCTCATGGGGGAGCCCATGGGTGCAATGCCCTGCATGCTGCCGTGGAATGTGGTAATGCAGGTGAGACCTATGATACAGGTTACAGGCTGTGAAATTTATTACTCATGGGGGAGTACTTTCTTCACATGAACTTGATATCTAATAAGTACTATCCTAAGCCTGTCACTGTTTCTTTTCTTGCCTTCATTTTTGTTTCAGTTATGGCTAAAAGGGTTATGGAGGCACGTCCAGGGCTGATCAGACAAGAAAATAAAGATAAGCATACACCAATGCACCTGGCCGCAAAAGCGAACAAGATTGACGTGCTTACAGTATTGTTGGAACATGATCCGTCTTTGGGTTATTTCATCTCCACAGATGCTGTTGGTGCTCCTCTTCTTTGTATCGCAGCATCTCAGGGAAATGTTCATGTAGCTCGAGAGCTCCTTAGACATTGTCCTGATCCTCCTTACTGCGACGCAACGGGCTCTACATGTCTTCACATAGCTGTATCATTTGGACAGGCAGATTTTGTGAGGTTTGTCGTGAGATCTCCACAACTTCAGCATCTTATTAACCTGCCCGACAACAAAGGAGAAACTGCTCTGGAACTTGCAACCAGAATCATGCTAGCAAGTGACGGAGGAGTAAGACAAGCTATGATGAGCATGGTCGCTGTTTTACAGTTCCACTTTAATAATCTAAGTATCCACACAGAGCCTTTCACGTCGGTATGTATGCTGGTTTATCTTTATATATCATGTCAATTTGATAAAAGGTGTCAGTTTGTATCATATTATCGGCTGTACCTCCTCAGGGGATGGGACGATTCCTGAAAGCAGCTGCATCTGGTCATGTCGCCGAAATGAAGCACCTGTATCTGCATGTTGAGGGCGAGCTGCTTGGAACAACTCCTCAGGGGAACACCTGCCACAAGGTGTTCTGCAAGGAGGCCCTGACTCTGAACCCCTTGATCGTCGCCGCCGTCAACTCGGACGGCGAGACCCCTCTGCTCGCCGCCGTGGCGAGCGGCCATGATTCTGTAGCTTCAGATTTGCTCAGCTGCTGCCGTACGCACAAGCTGAGGGAGACGATCCTGAAGCAAGACAAGCATGGATGCAATGCGCTGCACCACGCCATACGCTGCGGACACAGGAAGCTGGCGTTAGAGCTGATAGAAGCAGAGCCAGCCCTGTCGCATGCTGTCAACCAATACGGCGAGTCACCCATGTTCGTCGCGGTGATGCGGAACTATGAGGAAGTCTTCAACAAACTGTTGGAGATTCCTGATTCAGCTCATGGAGGAGCCCAGGGCCATAATGCTCTGCATGCAGCAGTCAAAAAGGGTAATTCAGGTGCGACCCGCGGAATCTGCCATATTAAACTAAAATTGATACTATCAATTTGATACTCGCCATCACTCCATGGCTGTTGACCGTCTTTACTTCCCTGATTTGCAGAAATCGCTAAAAAGATTATGGAGACACGTCCTGCTTTGGCCAGAGAAGAAGAAAATACGAATATGAATACTCCACTGCGGCTGGCTGTACTTTGGGACAAGATCGAAGTGCTAAGAGTATTGTTGGAACATGATCCGTCTTTGGGGTATGTAGTCTCAAGTGATGATTTCCCTCTTCTTGTTTGTGCCGCATATCGAGGCCATGTTCGTGTTGCTCAAGAGCTTCTTAAACATTGTCCGGATGCGCCCTATACCCGAACAAATGCCTGGACATGCCTGCACACAGCTGTATATTATCAACAGATGGAATTTGTAGAATTTATCTTGGATACGCCACAACTTCGTAGACTCATTAACATGCGAAATGAACACGGAGACACTGCTCTGCATATCGCAGTCGAGGAGTGCAATCCGAAGATGGTGGCTGCTTTACTGCTTCACAAAGACATTGACGTCACAGTGTTTAACAAACAGTCTTGGCCACCAAACTGGAGATTATCTGTTGCCACCGACAATGCCAAGACATTAAACTGGGTAAGCATGTTTTCTCAATAGATTAGTCCACTAAATAAATGCGTACGCTAATAGACTGTATTGTCATATTTTTCTTCTACCAGTGGAATTGGACAACTAACAGAGAGGTCTATAATAGATCGAATGACTTTGACGTAATAGTCATTTCGGTACGTTAACTGTTAACTATCTTTCAGGGCTCAATAGGCATTGACGTCACAATGCTAAACAACAAAGGTGACCCAGCAAACTGGGCATATCACTCATGTTGTTCTCCTACCACCCATATGCAGTTCTGGAATTCGACTAGTCCTTTCCATCAATTAGTATTAGTGTCAAAACAACACCGACACGCAGGTGCAGTTGACTAGATCCACTCTGAAAGAATGAAAAGACAGATTTTTTTAAATATAAAATACTATTTGGCTTTCAGCAACCGGGACTACAAACCATGGAGTTGTAGGTTTTCAATTTTTTACATTATTAGCTATATATATATATATATAAGTAGGAAATAATTTCCCTATATATATATATATATATATATTAATGCAAGCACCATTACCATTTTTGTTTACACTCATGCAAAATGTTTCTTTAACCTTAAGCAGAATGAAGTCTCCATGCGTATGCTGAAAGCTGAGCCTCATGACGCGCCTTCTATTTTTAATCTCCACAAGGAAGCCAAGAATAGAGTGATTGACTCATCAAGGAAGAATATCAAGTCACTAACTCAAAACATACACCGGCAACACTTCCCTAGTGGCGATCCTCATTGCCACAATAACCTTTGCTGCTGCTTTCACATTGCCGGAGGATATGGGTGTGTTTAGATCCCAGTTGCAGTTATAATTCTGCACTGTAGCACGTTCGTTTGTATTTGACAACTTTTATCTAATCATGGCCCAAGTAGGCATAAAAGATTCGTCTCGTAATATACATGCAAAAAGTACAAACATGCAAACATTTCGTCTACATTTAATGTTTATGCATGTACCGCAACGTTAATGTGGCTAGTTGCAATTACAATTTACACTGGATCTAAATAGGGCCATAGCTCTGATCCTGGAAACGAGGGGCTTCCCATCATGTCAAGGAAGTTTGCATTTAAGGCATTCCTGATCTCAGACACCTTGGCAATGTGCTCCTCACTTGCTGTTGCCTTCATATGCGTCATTGCAAAGTGGGAGGATTTTGAATTCTTGTTTTACTACAGGTCTTTTACGAAGAAGCTTATGTGGTTTGCTTACGTGGCAACCACCATAGCATTCGCAACTGGTTTATACACTATTCTGGCTCCTCATCTCCTATGGCTGGCTGTTGCGATCTGCATTCTGACTTCTTTATTGCCAATTCTTACTAAGCTTCTTGGTGAATGGCCCATCTGGAGATTGAGATTTCGGTTGGGTCAGTTTAGGTCGGAGCTCCTTGATATGGTCTAGCTTCATCACCTTCAGCTATTGGTTCTAGCTGCTTCCGTGGGTTTATGTAGGAAACATAAGGAAACAGCATATGTTGCAATGTTTGCCGAACAACACTTTTGTTAGGGTAATTTGGAATCGCTGTAATAAAGCCAGAATTATGTAATTTGAACACATATTTCAAGCTGTGTAGATGAGTGATAGTATTATATTTCCGAGTACGTCTTTGCTACTTTGTTGATGAGAAATATGTTAGGTTCCACAAGGTTTTTGTTATCATAATTCAGATTTTTTCAAAGATAACTGTTTGCAACAAAACATATGGGTTTTTTTTCTCGAACAAGTCTTGTACCCGTTTTTCATTAAAAGGAAAGGCCAAAGAAGATCAAAACACAGATGCAAAGGACTCATAAGTAACCAAGGATTACCATCGGAATCCCAAAAACACAAACACACACAAACGAAAAAGCAGAAAGAAAAGCAGTAAGGAGGCACCCTCCACCATAAACCTAACCGATTGAACCTGCAAGAGAAAATACATCAACACGAGGCTGCCAACAAACGAGATGAGACCGCAGTGCCAAAGCACCCACCATAAAGCGATGAGAGAACGACGGCAAAGCATCCGCTGGAGCAGGAAACCATGGCGGCCAAGCATCCGCCCGAATGACCACGACGGCAAAGTATCCGCGAGAAGGGAGGGGTCCAACACACGCTCAGTAACAACTGCATGAGGGGGAGCCCAGAGTGACATGGGCGGCAAAGTATCTGTCCTAACAACGATAGCGGCAAAGTATTCGATGTGACGACCCAAGTGGTGGTGAAACCATCTAGTAGGCTAGACAGACCAATGCGAAGATGATCTTGAGGCACACACAGGTACAGTACAGGAAGTATCGACTCCGGTGACAGTGAGAGGCGGGTCACAGAACTGCTCCAACGATGCCTTCAGGAAGGGCCTTGACATCCACAGACGCTAACAAAGTTGGGACAAGCACTTGAGAGGATCTTTCGACCCCGGCTTGCGCCCTGATGAACAGGAGCATCGACGACGCCTCCAAGAAAGGTAGACGACGCGGCTACACCACCGCCGCTGGCCTAGAAGAACCGGACAGGGTTTTCACGCAGATATTATACGTCAATGGAAGCAGGCCACCCGCCGGCCTAGGATAGGCTAGTCCCGACCACCACCGCTCACCGTAGACCTGCGCTGGCCAGATCTGCAGGGGAGCCACACGAAGACTGGCTAGGAGAGGCACCAAGAGCTGCTAGCGCTCCTGGGCACCTTCGACCAGCGACCGCTGTTGACGGTGGATATACCCTAAAATTCCACATTTAAACACCGTCAACAGACCTCGGATTCAAGGGAAGATAAACATATCATGAGCATATTTTATCAATAACTAGTTTCACACGTACTCTTAAGCTTGTGAACGCAGGGAACACCAAAACAGTGCAAAAGTGAGCAGCTAGGGGCCAACTACATGGTTTGGCCGAACCATGTCTTGTTGTCCCAAGCCACCACCTTTCAACACAGTGCATACAACATCAAATGTAAGAGATCCAAGCCAAGGGTGAGCCCACCCATGTGTCGGCCAAACTAGCCATGGGGCCCACCTGGCTCTGGTGACATGGCAGGATCCGTGTGACACTCCAACCAAGTCATTTTCTCCATCGGATCAACTTGTGCTTTCATTCAACGGTGGAGATCAAAGGCACATGGATTGAGGCATGAAACGAAGCAATCAAGACAGGACAAGTACCAGGGGAGACCCTATGACTGGTGGGGACCACACCTGGCCTGGCCCCACCCATCATAGGGGTCAGCCAAACCAGGTTGTGTGGCCCCCAGCCACCGATGTTCCCCACGGACTCCAAGCATGCTTCATTCCCATGTGCTCAAATTGTCAAGACCGTCCATTTTGAGGCGGTTACAAGTCGGTGGATCCAAGGGTGGAGAGTTGAGGAGCACACGGATCGCTGACGTGGCATCCCTCCACTCTCCACTATAAATAGAGGCTGCCCACTCCTCTTCAAGACACAACACAACACAAGACACCCAAGAGTCACAAGTTACAAGAGTTTTACTCTTTAGTAGTAATATTAGTCTAGTGTGGGAGTTAGAATCGAGTCGAGCTACGCTCGGAGTCTCTGGAGTTGTCTGCTGGAGAGTCTGGTATAGCTCTTGTACCTTTCCCTTCTGTAAGACTTTACCTTTATCAATATATTATATTTATTTTACTTTACTAAGTCCCTACTTAGTGCATTACTATTCTTTATAGTATTGTTGTGTTTTATCTTAACTTATAGTTGAGTTATATTAGATAATGATCCTGTAACCAGCTCACGTGTGTAGTTCATCGCCTGTCATAGGGTATTTTAGTTGTTGGTACGTAACTGGAGTAGTAAGGCTTAGTGTAAGCGTGGTGCTTAGACTAGATCTTGCCTTTGAATGCTGCTTGTCGCACGGATTGTTTGTGGATGCTAGCAGGTGGTGACAGCCCTGTCTAGTCTTAGTATCCCTCCACGCGTTTTAGGCAAGTTTTTAAAAGGTAGGCTCCCATAAGAGAATAGCCGCTTCGGGTAGAGGTTATATCCCCTACGGTCTCGCCTATCCCCTACACACCGGAAGTAAGGTAGCTGTCTTGATATATCTCATCTATTTGATAGGATAGTTCACAAGAGTAAAGTAAGTGTCATAGGAGTCTTATACTCACTCGTTGTACTCACACCGAGCTATACTCTATTAGTTATCTTTAGTTATCTCAAAACCTTGTCGTGTTATGGTGTCATTACCCTTTCCTCTACATATCGATTTACCCCCCTTTCACTAGTTGATACTAAGTTGCTATAGACTTAAGGATCTCTCTCTTTTTATTAATTATTCCTAGCAACCGCTTTCCCTTGGGATAAAAATAAATAACGATACCTTGGAATACTCCCGGGTGAAGTGCTACAGCGGTATATTCTGTGCGCTTGCGGAATTATCCAATAGACATAAGAAATACCATCAGGACACTTCTGGCGCCAGTTATCAGAGATAGCCTAACACCCTGTCTCTGGTGGTTGTGCTAAGAAGTGTCAACAACCGCCACTGGAGATGAACACGCACCAGGGGTACGACCTGCATGCACTGTCGCCGAACCCGAAGGACAAACACCCACTAGGGGTACGACGTGCACGCACCATCACTGAACCTGAACGTGATGACCAACTACGGGCCGTACCGGCTCCAGAACACCCTGGCCCTGCACACGGCTAGATTCGGCCAGCCGTGGAGGGGGGGATCCGGCCAACCAGGGAAGGGGGACACACCGCCTGGGAGGACGCCGGCAGCCAAGCCGGACGGGGCGCAGAGGGAGGGCTGCCGGGCGCATGTGCCTTTGAGCTTCTGCGGATGGTGCTGGCCACGAACGAGGGTGACGAGGCGCCAAGGCCGGCCAAAGCCGTTCGTCCCTAGGGTGGCAGATCCAGGGAAGGGGGTGGGGGCAAGGCCCGCCAACGGCAGATCCGGCCCCTAGGGCAACCGGATCCGACCGGTCCGCCGCCCGAACTCACAGGAGAAGAGGGTGGATGGGAAGGGGAGGGGAGGGGAGGGGAGGGGAAGGGAGGTATGCCCGGGCCCCTTTTGTGGGGTTGTCGTCCCAGGCCGCCGCCGCCGCATGCCGGATAGGCGGCGACGGGGGCCAAAGGGAAGGAGCGGAGGCCCCTGAGTTGCCTGCGGGCTCGGGGGTGGGGAAATTTAGGTTTTCACTTAATGGGTTTAATATTTGAAGTCATAGACAGGAAACAAAAGTGCCTGACCTTTCGAGGAAAAAGTATACATTATGCAGGGTTAAATATATTCTTCTGTTACGGATGGACATGTATTCCATAATCTTATTTCGATAGCATGGCTCTCTCAGAGTGAAACACAAAATGAAATGAGAGGTCTGCTACTGGCTGCAGCAGTCATCTGGCTGTTGGAAAGTAGCACCTCAAATAAGAAATATGCGCCAATCATGTAATGTAATATATAAGCACCACATCATGCATATAAAAAACACCATGTGAGGTGCCTATCGTCATGTCCCAGACTTTCTCGAACTACAAAATAAAACTCTCACCTCTGAAAACCAGTCCAAACTGCCACTAGTCTAACATTTGAATTAAAAAGGAGTAAGCAAATGATACAGAAATGCTAAACAAAAGCATCACAAATGTTGCAGATGCATGACTGATGGGCCAACATTGTGATGGGCCAATATTGTTTCACATTGCTACCACTATAGCTATATTGGATGATGATACAGCTGATCCATCTTCCAACACAAGGAGAAGACAATCCTGAGGATACACAGCAAGTCAAGGATGTACAAATGTAAACATCACATAAGACCTTACAATAGATGACAAAGCCTAGTGCTTGCCTGATAAAAGATAGGGAAATGATTCTAATCAACCCTGATTATTCCAAGTTAAACCAACCTCTATCATATTTGGTATATGACAAGCACCTACTCTAAAGATAAAACGAATTTGAACCTCCTTTTGAGTCGGTTCCGTAGGCAAGTATATGTGGAGTCCTTTGAATTGAATAACATTCTCTCAACATAATTCCCTGCTCATCATCTTGATAAATCTTATTAGTTCTCCAATTTGGTGGTTATCAAAACCAAAACTCACAATAGGGCTTGATTGCACTTACAACATGACAAATATTGTCACAGTAAGAGATTTGACTACCTTTAAGACATTTTTTTGTGACATACATTTACTTATGTCACTAAGTTTAAATGCCTTTGAAACAAACGTCATAAACTAGTAGATTTAGTGACCTTTTGAACAGATGTCATGCCATATACGTCATAAACGGACACATCTCTTGTAGCGCTGTTCTATACGCCCATAGTGCATCGGGTAGTCTGTCTTGCTATGCAGTTCCCATCTCATTGACCATCTTCTGTAGAATATTCTTGATTTGCTTATTTGATGTTTCTACCTGGACACTTGTCTAAGGGTGATATGGAGTAGTGACGTTGTGACTAATCCCATGCTTTGCCAAATATTGTTGAAAGCGTTTATCAATGAAGTGAGAACCTCCATAGGACACCAATTCTTGGGAATGTTATCTCTTTAAACTTCCTCTTTGAGCTTCTAGAATCAGCAACTTTGCATGGCATGGCTTCAACCCATTTGGAACCATAATCAACTGGCATTAGGATGTGCTCATAGTCCCCTGACTTTAGAAATGGTCCCATGAAATCAATACCCCAGACATCAAAGAGCTCAATATGAGGATTGTTGGTGAGTGGCATGGCATGCCATGATCCACATTGCCGGACAAAGTCCTTCGTGTCTTCATACATAGTTAGCCAGAAAAGTCCACTTTGCCAGATCTTTGCATGAGTGCGGAATGCACCTAATGTCCTCCATATGGTGGTTAGTGACATCTTTCAGTGATTTTGATTCCTTCTTCAGTAGGTATGCATCTCCTGAGCAGTCCGTCTGAGCAGACTTTGAAGAGGTACAGGTTTATCCCATATATTGAGACAACTCTCATAAATGAGCTTCTTCTTGTTCTCCCCTAGTGGTACATATCCTGCAACCACAAAATTCACAATATTTGTGTACCAGGGGTTTGATATGAAGATCTTGCAGAGCATGTCGTCCATCATCGAATCATTGATAAGTAGTTCTCGTGGATTCTTAAACTGTATTCTAGATAAGTGATCGACAACAGAATTTTCTACTTCTTTTTTATCATTTATTTTTAAATAAATTTTTTGAAGTCATGGTTTAGCATCTTTCTTATTAAGCAGGTATTTTAAAGTAGAATGATTAGTGTAAACAATTACCTTGACTCCTACTAAGCAAGATCTAAACTTATCAATGGCAAAAACAACATCCAGGAGTTTTTTGAGTTGTTACGTAATTAAGTTGTGTTCCTGTTAGAGTTTTACTAGCATAAGCAATTGCATGATTCTTCATTGCTTCTTATCTCTAATTTGACCCAAAATTGCCTCATATCACTAGCATCACACATAATTTCAAATGGTAACGAATAATCATAGGGTTGAATGATTGGTGCAGAGATGAGTGCTTTCTTAAGAGTGTCAAAAGATTTCAAACATGCGTCATCAAATTCAAAGGGGACATCCTTGGCCAAAAGATTTGTATGTGGTGTAGCAATATGCGAAAAATCTTCTATGAAACGGCGGTAAAACCAGCATGTCCAAGGAAACTTATAATCCCTCTGATATTAACAAGTGGAGGTAGTTGTTCAATTACTTTAATTTTAGCCCTATCTACCACAATCCCTTTTTCGGACACCAAGTGTCCAAGCAATATGCCTTCTCTAACCATAAAATGACATTTTTTTCAATTAAGCACGAAGTGCTTTTCTTCATATCTTTTCAAAACCTGGTCTAAATTTTTAAGACACTCATCGAAAGTTTTCCCATAAATAGAAAAATCATCCATAAAAACTTTCATATTTTCTTCAATCATTTTAGAAAATATAGAAATCATGCATCTTTGAAAAGAAGCTAGAACATTACATAGTCCAAAAGACATTCTACGATAGGCATAATTTCCATATAGACACGTAAAGGTGGTTTTGTTTTGTTCATCAGGATGGATCGGGATCTGATGATAACCAGAGTACCCATCAAGAAAGTAGAAGAAAGAGTGATTTGCCAATCACTCCAACATTTCATCAATGAAGGGCAACGAGAAATTATCTTTCTTTGTTGTCTTGTTGAGTTTTCTATAATCAATACACATCCGCCATCTAGTGATAATTCTTTAGGGAATCAGTTCATTCTTTTCATTTCTAAGAACAGTCGTGCTTTCATTTTTAGGCACAACTTGAATAGAGCTTACCCACTCACTATGTGGCACAGGATAGATAATCCAGGCGTGCAAGAGTTTCAAAACCTCTTTCTTAACAATCTCTCTCATTGCATTATTAAGCTTACGCAGTGGCAAAAAGGACAATTTAGCGCGTGTTGACGTTTGTTAAACACTAAATATAACCATCAACTATTGAACAAAAAGAGATAAAATAAATTATAGACAATAGTTGTAGGGTTTATACTAATAAGTTTCACGAGTTTTTCTTTCTCCCGATGTTTGCAGGTATATTTAATTTTCCATCAATAAAAGTATCTCAAATAAGGAATTGGACTACACCATTGCGACGGGCTCGTCGAGACGATCGAAACAAACCTATCATTTGCTATATTCGGAGTTCGGACTTAAAATCTGCGACCCAACATACACCATTGGACTGCGGGAGATCGAAGAAGACACATCGGCGAAGCGAAGCTCGTTTGGGCCCAGGGCAGCGCTGGCCGGCCCTAGGGTGGGGCCGGGCGGCCTTCTACTGCGCCGCCTCACCTCCGACTTCTGGAAATTTCCTCCCACGCTTCCTTGGCACTTAAGCAAAGTATCCCGACGTCGATCTAAGGTCGGTTTGATCCGACGGTGCATATAACATGAGATGCGGATCGATGACGTGGCGGTTCCTTACCCCATACTCCAACTCGGCCTATATAAGGACGCCTCAGGCCCCTCCAGAAGGCATTCTACATCCTGGAGCTTCATATTCTCTATATAAATTAGGGCTAGTAGGGTCCCTCTAGTTGATCTAGTTCTAGTTCATCTACTTCTAGTTTTAGATCTAGTTCTTCTAATTGTAAAGAGGAAGAGAGAAGAGGAGAGAGCGGAGGAGGAGCCGGGTCTGTCGGATCTTCCTCAACATTGTACTTTTGCAGTATCTGGTTCGTCTTTCAGCAATCTCCAGGTTCTTCAATTCTTAATTCTTGAGTTCTTTATTTACTTTCAGTATTTACTTTTAAATTATTTATTAATTTTCCGCTTGCATCAAGTGCTCTAGTCTTTGCAACGTTAGAGTAGCAATTAATAGATTAGACGTGGTGTTTAGTCTTGCGATTAACTAGAATTGCACCTAGCCCTACGTATAGTTGTGATAGCCTCAGGTGGTGACAGCCCTGACGGCCGACGTATTCCACCACGTTCGGGTTAGAGTTTGTAGAACCATAGTCAGAACTTTCTAGTCCCCCTCTCATCTCAGTCTGAGGCTAGTGTTTTGATGTCCCGAAATAGATACACTTATCGTAAACTTGATTCATAGATCATCTAGAGAGCTTAGAAAATCTTTCTCTCTTCCCACAAAAACATATATATTTATCCTTGGACGATCTTGAGACCTAATTAGTACACTTCACGTTCACCGTGGAAATCGATCCCCTGGAATACTCTCGGGTGAAAGGTACAGCGGTATCCGTGCGCTTGCGGATTAATCTGTTTGCGTTAGGAAACGTCAACAGCGCGCTTCTCTCCTCGAAGGCTAGAAATTAATATTTTATTGAGCAGAGTGCCCATTAGCAAATTTGCAAAGAAGCAGAGTGTCTTTCAATTTTCCCTTATAAATACACCGTCAAAAATGTTTCTTTTTTTTTTGTTATTATTAGCAAATATGCTAGCCTTGTCAATCAGCAAATGTGATATATGTTCTCTGATGTGAATTATGTGAATGAATGTGTTTAATATTTCGAATAAACATAAGTCAAGTCAGGAGGCCTTATCAAAATGTGGCATTATTATTTAAACCACATTTTTTAAAATAGTTATAGGAGAATGGATGGCCTCGTTAGGAAAGAGTCTTAGAGACGATTCAGAAGTCATAAATATCCTTACTAGGATAATTAAACATGGCACTTCAAAAATAATTCACACTGGAAACGCTTACTTCTGAGCGCACACGATCTGGGCGCTCGGCCTATACACCTGCATCCACCAGCGATTCGCGCGCGTGCTCTCCCTACCCATCCGATTCGTGCTCCCTTGCCCGCGCACACCCTTTTCTGGGTAGGTCCTCCGCCCGGACGTCTGGCGCGGCATGCCCGTCCGGACGCGTGTCAGGCCAACTATCCCCAATCCTGCGTAAAAACCAGACTACAGTACGTTTCATACTTTTCGAAGTTTAAAAAGATATAACTCATAAACTAAACATCATAATTAAAATCCGATTACAACATCGTATTTCTTGTAATAAATTCTTTAAAATAAAATCCCACATGGATATATTTTAATAAAAAAAATTTCAACATATATAATATTTCAATATACTTTTACAATATTTATAGAAAATACCTGCAATATAATTCTAAAACTACTGAAACATTAGATACGTACTTTTGCAACATGCATGTTTCACCCCACTATAAAGCAAAGGAGGTAAAGGAAGATGAACACGCGGGCAAAGAGACGATGACGATTATTGAGAAGATGCGAGGTCACGTGGACTGAGACGGAGAATGGTCGCCGCCGGTGATGGACCTCCCAATCCAACCGATGGGTATGAAACATGCATCTAAAACACTCTAGAACACCATATCTAATTTTGAAACATCCAAACGTAAACACTTGCAACATGTATATGAAACTACTGAAACACTCGAAATAAGTGCATGAAACATTTGAAAAAAACACATGAAAACACTTAAAAATTATTTTACGAACATATGCAGCATTCAGATAAAACAATTGAAACATTATAAACATACCCTTAGAACATGCGTCCAAAAAGATGAAACATTTTTAATAACGCTTGCAATTTTCATGTGAAGCCATGGTAACATATGCAACATCATTGTAACATATGCAATGTCCTTGATCTACTTTTACGACATACATAAACAAAATAAAAAATATATAAATATTTTAAAATAAAAAGATAAGAAAAATAAAAATAAATAAAAAATAATAAAAAGGAAAGAAAAAACGAAAAAGAAAAAAAAAACACGCAGCGCGGGGGCGAGCGGCCTTAGCGCGCAGGGGACGCGCGCGTCGGCACGTGGGAGGTGAAAAAAATTGCGCGGGAGCGCGCGGAGGGATGCCGCCGTGCTCCGTCGTTTCCGGAAAAAAAATCGTGCGGGGGCACGTCCGGCGCGGCCGGACGTCCGCCAGCAATCATTTCCGTTTCTTCCACGGCACCCCCTTCATCCCCAACACTGGCGGGATTAGAGGATAAGGGACTGGGGGAGGCAAGCCGATCAGGCGGTGGAAATGATGGCAAGGTGATTTAGGGGGTCCCTAGCAGCGCCAGATGCCACGGCTGCACGCAAATGCCTGCTACCATTATTCAGAGCATTCTTCTTGTCATATATTCTGCGATCTCCGTCAAAGGATACAGTTATAAAACAATGCTCAGAGCTATCTAAAATTTAATCTAAACTTATATAAAAGTATATTAATGTTTATTGTATAAAAAATATCATTAAAATTTTCATTTAATATATATAATATGTTATTTTTCAATTTTAAATATTAGTATTATTTTTTAAACCCAGTGAGATTAATTTGGTTATATTTCTATCTAAACCTCTTTGGAATTCTCTGTGCCTATGGAAATTGGCAACACTAGAGGTTGCTGAAACGCTGAGACACTGAGCGTTCAGTCCGCTTGTTTTGTCGTTTTCCACCCATAATAAGCATCCAAATGATGCTGAGCCTTCTTTTGCCTGCCATAAGCATGCATGTGCATCAAACCAAACATGTCCTAAAGGCGAAAAGAGGGTTAAAGAAATGCCACAAGGTATCGACATCTAGAAGCATAGAGAAACCTTCTAGGTTTCGTAACCATCGGCGCCGCCTTGCGATAATCGTGGACTTCAGTTTGGGAAATGTCTGGTTGGTATGTGGAATCTTTGGCTGAAAACTATGGGCACACATAGCATTCACAGTCATCGAACCTTGTTAGGATACATAAGTGCCTTTTTTCTTGTCTCAAGCCAATCATTCTGGATCACAATTACAGGTTGCGTTTTTAATTATGTGTTGCTTTCAATATTTGAAGATGGTACAGTTAAATCGATATGCATCACATTATCTAAAAAAATCGATATGCATCAAATGATTCTTTGACTATATTCTCTTAAATGATTCTAAGAATATATATTTTCTTAAACTAATTTAAATTACAGTCACAGTGTCTTAAATGCTTTTAGTTACAGTCATCGTGTCTTTTTAAATGATTCTAAGAATATATTTTCTTGAGATTAATAATTGCCAAAGAGATATGTACAACTTATAAATGTACCCCATCCATCTCAAAATACCTCGACTTCTAAAGTTATACTAAGTTAAAATAAATTTGATCAAATTTATAAGAAAAACACCAACATTTATGTTACCAATTAGTGTTAATGGATACATCATGATTTTTTTATAATATACTAATTATTTGGTGTCATAGATGTTGTTACTCTGTCTTAAAATGTTAGGTAAACTTAAGATAATTTGACTTTAGGATGATTCTAGAATTGATCTATTTTGAGACGGAAGGAGAATGTGGTCCAAGTTGTGTTTTTTATAGCAGCACTGATGTTGTCACTTACTCTTTTGACTATTGGAAATTGGAATGCAGTAGTAACATATTTGATATTTCACCAAATTTGGCAAGGAAATGCAGTACGAGTTATCAAGTCACATCCCAACTGAAAGAAATGAGCCTATCAGGCAACCTGCTTATGCAAGGCTTTCTCTTTTATTTTTCTATCTAAGTTTTTTTTTTCCTGTCTCCTAACCTTTTGCATTTTCCTCAGCGCTGCAACCTGCAATCATCGCCTTGGAGGCCTCGAGGTGATTGGATAGAGTACTCACTTTAGCCATGCGACTTGCCAAGTTGCTCCTCCGATCCCCTAGTTTGCATGAATTTTAGATCACACAAGCGAAAAAAGGGCGGAGTTGCGCCTATCAATAGAAATGGACATTTTCAATGAAGAGTTTCATATTGATGTTTTCAAAATTGACACGTGTGCATAGGGTATTAAAATAGGATGGAATACGCAATCCATTGTTTCATTTTGCTAACGTACAAGCTGCGGACATGGTTTTATTCAGATAAAAACTTACATCAGTTCTCTCTTTATTAACCCCTTATTACCGCTAGCGATGAAATCAGACGGAAACAGATGGGAAAAACTCCGTTTCTATATTTTTTGATGGGATCGGGTTTGGAAATGGAAACGAAATATACAGAAGGAAACGGACAAATAAGGATTGAGGGCCGGAAAATTAGGTTACAATAATAAGATCAAATATTCTCCGGTGTTTATGAACAAAGTCACAAAAATAAATGCATGAAGTCACAAATATACATGTATGAAGTTGTCGATCAAATATTCACTATCATGACATGTGTTAACATGTTAAGATGGATGCATAATTGGCGGTTAGTAGTAGGCTTATAAACATATATATTTTTAGGCATATCTCGTATAGATTGAAAACGGGATGAAAAACGGACATGTCAATTCCGAATAAAAATAGAATCCCGCGAAACCGGACGGGAATAAAAATGGAATCCTGTGGAAACGGACGGAAAAAACTCTCTCCCATTTTCGGAAATACTAAAATGGGATCTACAAATAAAAGACGGGTATGACAAAACTAGAAAACAGAACGGTTGGAACGAGATTTTTTCCGTCCATTTTCAACCTTAATTGCCGCACTATAAAAATGGTTAGCAAGAAATTTCATTTTATGAGAGCATATTATTATAATTTGTTGCATTTCACACGCTACCACGGTATGTTCGACAAGTATATTATATATAAATAAATGGATCGTAAGAAACAAATGAAACCTGTGGTTGCTGCAGAGTCGGAGATACAAACCTTAATCGAATTTGATTTGATTGGATTTGATTACTAACCACCATTGATGGGATGGGAGGCAGCAATTAAAAGTGACGCTGCTTCGTCATGTTTCTGATACTTTGCAGTGTATACCCAAACCACCGAATAAACTTGACGAACACGATCAGCGAAGCTAAACAAGAATCGCACACACATGACACATGTGGCTGCTAGATTCTCTCTGCAGTCGTCCAAGAGTCTGTATACTACCAAAAACTGTGGGCCGTTGTCTTATCACCCCATATGTGCTGTGGGCGCGCCCCTTGGTTTCTGAATAAAAATCTTGCCGTCAGTATGTTCGATGATCAGTACGGCCCGGCTAAGTTAAATTGTCGCTCTTGGTATATGTTTCTTGCAGATATACAATTGAATTGGTGAAAGAGAAAAAAAATAAACAAAAAAAGAGAGACTTCACAAACATTTACAGAAAAAAAAACTTTGGTTGTATAAGGGCAAGTACATTGATGTTGTCTCATCAATGGTCTCATGTAATGTCACGTCATCTTAAGACGACTCATCAGACAATATGTACAATGGTTATTTTTATAATTGTCTCATAGTAACTCAAAATTTTTTAATTTATGCATTGAGTAAATATAGGATTGTGAGTTGCATGGCAACAACAACTCATATAATGGCAGAATAGTTATCTCGTAATCCTAAATCTTAACTCATGAGGTGGTTGCTTTCGCGAGACAACGACCTCATTTTCTCTCACCTCTTTCCTCTACATAAGCAAAAATCCTATATGACATTGTATGAGACTGCTGACGTGTAGCGATATACCTGCCCTAAGGTGAGGAAACTACATTGTGAGGTGGATATCATATGGTAATTAAGCAAAATCTGCTGGTGAAAGTGAATTTGTTTCACTTTTTTAAGAAAAAAGTACATATCGCTTTCGTGGTGACTAGATGAAGTATACACACCACCCAGAATTAACCTAGATAACCACTTTAATGGAACTAATACATTGTTATCGAGGAACTTTTTTTTTTTTGGTTTTGTCTGGGTTATTAAGACAAGAAATAACCGAATAAGCTCAAAGAAAAGTGCAAATATTTAAAGATTTTCTTTTACCTGCTACGTCATCGTGTCATTTTAAGATGTGTTAAGGCACGTCTTGATGAATCCTTGCTAGCTCCTTGGTCACCGCAAGAATATTCTTCAAGATTCTTATAGTAGTCTTTAACAATTAGCAAGCGCGGTGCTGATGCAGCACGCCACTCCATCTCGCACTGTCGCACACTGGGTTTTTCTTTAAGCAGTGAGTACGCAACTATCAGCATATATCATGGCATACATTAGTTCGTTTGTTCTTACTTCTTAGCCTAGTGATCCACTGCCAATCATATTGAATATTTGAGGTCAAAATAATGGAGTAGTTTATTGTGCTTACGAACCATGCATATATAAACTACTATAAAAACTGCTTACGAACCATGCATATAAACTACTATAAAAACGATTTTTAGACGTGTCACTCCTTTTCTTGTAGCATAGTTAGGGAAAAAACCATCTCTATATATGGTTCCGGAGATGCACCACCGTTAGAAATCGATTCCCTCCATTTTATGTAGGTAGGTAGTCAGTTGAAATACTAAACACCTTAGAAATCAATTATTTAGAGATATTTGGTATTGTGACCTTCCTTCGAAAATAGGCACTGTACAAAAAATCACAATTTTTCAAACAAAGTCAATTGGATTAAGCTGAACTTTACATGAAAGTTTTAGAACTTTATGAGATTCAAGACTTACAGTTGAAAGTTTGGTCATTTCAAATTTATTTAGACTCCCAAATACTTGTTTTAGGTCTTGGTATTTTGAAATTCATTTTTTTAGTGTTCGTTGAGATATAAAACTTTCTATTTGAAATTGTTTTGGGGCCTAAACATTACATACAATATTCATACAATGCAAAATGATAGTATGGGGTCCACGTGAAGCAAGAGTAAGCAGGCAACGGGTTTGAATCTTATAACTGCACGCACATGTATTTTGCGTGGAAAACCCAAGACTTGGGTGGTACTTCAAGAGTTCAAGTGGCTTGTCATGTGATTAAAATGTGTTTGCACTCAAAACTGGCCATGCCTACGGAACCGGCCTGGCCGGGTTGGCAACCCGACTTGGCCGGGTTTGGTCCCTGTGCCGGCCCTCCAGCAGCTTGCCACGTGGCGCTCCCGTAGGCTCCGCGAAACCCGGCTTGGCCGGGTTTGGTCGAGTCTGAGCCGATTAATAGATTATATCGGTTTTATCAATATTTTAACGTGAAAAACTTGGCGACCTACCCTAATAGGTGTTTTCTACTGGGATAAGACCACCCCCATCTATATATAAAACTTGTAGATTGGATTCGAACACCTCTCCCTTACTGGTTTGTGCTTGCACTTGCACGTATACATGCATATGCATCTGGTAGATGGCTCTGCTTCGAAGTCGGCCCCGTCGAGTTCCGTTGCAGGTTGTCGAAGACGCCGTGATGAACGATGGTCAAGATGCCACAATACTGATTCGTCTCGTGACACTGAATTGCCGTTGTGATGTTGCTTCGGCGATCGGAGTAGATGATGTCGATGAAAATTTCCCATTTAATGCTGTTAGCTTCTCATGCCGATCTAGTAGATCGAACTTGCCACTGCCGATATCGTAGTAGATGAATGAAGTAGATCGGCTTATGGGGCTGGGCGGTGCCATGCAGCAATGCAATCCCTATAGGCCGCCGTCGGGATGATGGCGAGCGGCGATGTGAGCAGCGACGAGGGCCATGTACATGGATCTTGGACCTTTTGACACGACGTTGGCTGGTAGGGCCATGTAGATCGGATCTCACGCCCGTAGCCAGCTGTGTCATCTTGAATCGCTGGTGGTCTTCAGGCGAATTGCAGACAACGTGGATTCGGAAGCCTCCGAGAGAGACAGAATCGTGACGATGTTGCCGCTGATTATGTTCGCGATCCGCCGAATTGCCGTGAAGGATTTAGATCTGGTTCGCCACGGTCGAATGTCGTTGTTGTGGTCGACGATGACGAAGAAAAAATATCCATCTTGTTCGCCATTGAATCAGGAAGCACACCCCCTACCTGGCGTGCCAACTATCGACGGAATACCGGCGATAGTCTACCGAGGGGTATGACCAAGGTAGTAGATGATCGGTGAAGGTACGTCTAAGACGAGAAAGAGTTGCGCAGTTAGTGCGAGACACGAGATTTACACAGGTTCGGGCCGCCGCGAGGCGTAATACCCTACGTCCTGTGTGTTGTTGTCTTTTATTATTATGAGTTGAGTTGAGGGGATCTATCCCTGTCCCTCCTTATATAGTCCGAAGGGACACGGTTATAAGTAAACTATCCAAGTTGGTACAATAACCGTGCGGTGCAGTCTTGCGCCACACGTCTTTATTTTCTGGGTCGGGCCAGCTTTGATGGTGCGGCCCATGTCTTGTCTTGTGGTACCGGAGGTCTATATCCCCACAGCTAGTCCCCGAGCGCCTTGCATTCGTCGGGAGATGCAGATCTTCAGAGTTGCTTGACCAGACGCATGTAAGGAGCTCAGAAAAAATTTGAAAAGAGCTTCTCTTTGGTGAAGTGTATCCACTTTTGGTTCGCCAGAATCAATACCTTCACCGTTAGGTGAAGTGTATCCACTTAGTCCCCGAGCCTGATAGTAGGTGACGTAGTCACGTGGTGTCAGGGTCAAAATCTTTATTCTTCTGATCATGTGAAGTGTCGACGAAGTCCCCGAGCAGCTTTGGTGCTCGAAAACACTTGATGGAGATGACGAAGTCCCCAAGCAATTTTGCTGCTCGGAAACACTTGATGAAGACGACGAAGTCCCCCGAGCAGCTTTGGTGCTCGGAAACACTTGATGAAGGCGACGAAGTCCCCGAGCAGCTTTGCTGCTCGGAAACACTTGACGAAAGCGACGAAGTCCCTAAGCAGCTTCTGCTGATCGGAAACACTTGACGAACATGACGAAGTCCCCGAGCAGCTTTTGCTAATCGGAAATGCTTGACGAAGACGACGAAATCCCCGAACAGCTTTGCTGTTCGGAAACACTTGACGAGGCGACGAAGTCCCCGAGCAATTTTGCTGCTCGGAAACACTTGACGAAGACGACGAAGTCCCCGAGCAGCTTTGTTGCTCGGAAACACTTGACGAAGGCGACGAAGTCCCCGAGCAGCTTTGCTGCTCGGAAATGCTTGACATAGGCGAAGTCCCCGAGCATAGCAAGTGATCGTGAAAAAAATCTTCCGAGCAGGCGATCGACGACGAAGTCCCCGAGCATGGCGAGGCGCATATCAAGACCCCTGATATGCCGCCCAAGATCAGCACCCTGATCCGAACAGCGTGGAGTGAGTTGATAGCGCGGCGATGAGACCCCAACGTGGTCGGTAGCGACGAGGAGCGACGGCGAGGAGCGGCGACGAGTCCCCAGCGTGGTCGGAGACGTTTTCCGACCAGCGCGAGGACAACAAGGAGCGGTGACGAGTCCCTTGATCGACGTCGGGCGATGTAGCCAGCAAGTTGCCTTGGAGATTTGCCGAGCAGATCGAATGTCTTGTCGGACATGCGCATGAGTACATACGTGTTTCGCTTCCTTGTTATTGCCTTTCTTGCCATCTTGCAGATTGATGCAATGCTTCATACGACGGTTGCCACCAGGTGAGACGAAAAAACAGGGGTCATCGCGTTATGAAGGAAAGTTAGGTTGTTGACACGTGAAATATTTCGAGTGTGGAAATAAATCTGAAAATATATATAGAGAATATTTAATTGGAAGTGCTGCATGACTTAGCTTTTTTGGGCACGGGTGGATATAACCTTCAAGCGTAGATGAATTAGTGCTTAGCTCTTGACGTTGGATTGTACGGAGGTAGCATATGACGACGTCGTGCGTGCAATGCTGTGCAGCCCAGATGACTTCCGCCCATGTGACGCCGATTTGTTGCTGATCACTCAACTGGAGAACATGGTGTAGGCTGGCGTATCTTGGGGAGTGACGACAATTTGGAGATCTTCTGGAGGTCGGTGAGTCATGGAGAGCGGCGAGTCCCTTGTCTGGTCGGAGACGGTGTCCGAACAGCGCGAGGATGGCGAGGAGCGGCGACGAGTCCCCAGCCTAGTTGGAGGCGATGTCCGAACAGTGCGAGGATGGCGATGAAGAGCTGTGACGAGTCCCCAGTCTGGTCGGAAACGTTGTCCGAGCAGTGCGAGGACGGCGACGAAGAGCTGCGACGAATCCTCAGCCTGGTCGGAAACGTTGTCCGAGCAGTGCGAGGACGGCGACGAAGGGCTGCGACGAATCCTCAGCCTGGTTGGAGGCATAGTCCGAGCAGCACGAGGACGGTGACGTGGAGCGACGACGAAGTCCCCAGCATGGTCGGAAGCGTTGTCCGAGCAGCGCGAGGATGACAAGGAGTGGCGACGAATTCTTATCTTGATTGACGTCTGGTGGCGGAGTGGTCGGTGCGTCGCTAGCAGCTTGGAGGAGTTGTTCAACGACTCGGACGATGATCTTGGAGAGCTTGCTTTAGCTCGCTTGGCGTGGTTGGACCAGTTGAGATCCCTCCGTGGCCGAGCTTTGATCATGACGACATATGACTAGGATCCCTATAGCGTGACGGCATGTGGTGCTGTAGATAATAATCGACACAAGGAGATATAATAGAATATGCTCTGACCAGAAAATAGAAGCACGACTTAGCTTGTTCAAGAAAAGGTCATGTCACCCTCGAGTTCGGTATTATTCATAGATGCAATCTGACTTGCATGCATGGTCGATCGACGTGACTTGCATAGTCCCGTGGATGCGCGTGAATCTGCACGCCTTTCTCCTCCAGGTAGATTGATTAAATGATTTACTCCTTTGGACGATGAGTTTGATGGATCTGGCAGTTCGGTTCATGACGCCGCCGTAGAATGTTGATGCGGAACAGATTTATTTTGATCGAGGTAGCAATCATCAGATCATCCAGGCAGCCGAACGATTTGCACGTGTGTGCCGTATGCATGCAAGTCTTTGAGCCTTCATGATCTTTTGTAATCTTGAGCGATGTCGTGATGGTACGTGTTCATCATATGATCGATGAAACGAATCACGGTGTGCAGGGGTCGCTGGTCACTGAACCGACAACGTGGACGACGAGGGCCGCTGCCCGATGGCAAGCTGACTTGCCGCAGTTAACTTGCTTGATGCATCGTCTTGCGTATCTTCATCCATGCCCCAATTGTTTATTTATTCAGTATCAGTTCTCATGGCCTCGTATGTTAACATGCTTGGTCTTGCATTGTGTAGATGTATGTAGTCGTTGTTTGCTAGTTAATCAACTTTCAAATCGGCGTAGATTGATAATGAGAGATAATTCACCCTCACGTGCCTCATCTGGCTCCTTGTCGGCGTTGGCTTGCACGTTTCTCCCAGCGCATTGATCAGCGTGGTCGGCGAGGCGAAGATGATGTCGTAGCCTCCGTGACGAGCGGCGACGAATTCTTGTGGAGAAAAAAAATCTTCTGCCCGAGCATTGTCAGGGCTTACGGAGAAGTCAGCGGCGAAGAACCATGGAGACAATTTCCGAAGATATATGGAGATCGAAGAATATGTAGAAAAATATTAAGAATATCACTTAGCTTATTTGACGCCCGGTAGTGTCATTAGCGTGTCTTTTGACAGCGTGGCTGACGTGCTCCATCGTAGTTTCACAGCTTGCTTCTGCCTCGTACGTTAGAATCCATCTTGTACATGCTCGGGTGCTAAGCATCCGCTGCTTCTTAGCACGTATGCGTGCCGTTCTTTTTTAATTCCTTGTATGATCGTGATCTTCCGAGGTTGCTAAAATCAGATTGTATATCTGATACATGTTGATGCATCGAGTCCAGGTCTTTCCTTCTTGTTTGGTCGTCCGCAGTCCCTACGATTTGTCGTTGGCGTCGGTGAGGATCCACGATAGACAAAGCCGATTTGTCAGGTTGCTGCGGTCATAATCGAATTTGGCGATGCTGGCTATTGGGACTTGATGACGTGCCGACGTCATGATCTTGAATGAATGCGTGGAAGGCAGGACTCAGAGGCGAGGTCCTATCGGGGTACGGGCGCGGAATCCAATCTATCGGTGCTTATCCGCCATAATTGATCTCATCCACCAAGGAAGTACGTGTGCCGCCGAAGTGTGTATTGGCCTTTGCATGGAGCTCAGTATTGTATTAAGCGATCAGCGCTGTGTTGACGGGGTGGTCGGCGCTGCGCCAATGGAGTGCTCGGCAATATGGGGATGAAGAGCTCGGTGTAGAGCTTGACTGGAGAACGCTATGGAGTCTGATGTCTCGACGAAGTCTCTGAGCGTAAAGCTCAACTGGAGAATATGGCGGCGCTGGCATGTCTTGGAGAGTGATGAGGTGCCCGAGCGAGGTCGGGGCTTATTGAGAGGTCGGCGAGGAGTCCTCCACGCCCTGCGTGGTGCCCGTGCTTTTGCCGGGGCTTTTGGAGACGCTGCTAACCTGCCCAAGCTTCCTCGGGGCTTACGTGTTAGCGAATACTTAACGGCCCAGGCATCCCCGGGGCTTGCGTGGTGGCGAAGCTGCCCGCGCCAGGCGGGGGTTACGCTTATTGTGGGCGAAGGCTACCCGATATATCGGGGCAGTTGGTGAAGTGGCGCAGTTGGGCGGCCTATCATGTGTAGGGCTTACGCGGCGTCGAGCCAGATGCTGCCCGGCGGGTGCGGGGGTTACGCATTGGCGAAGTCGTGCTGCCCGAGCAGGTGCGGGGCTTATGCATTGGCGAAGACGAGCTGCCCGAGCAGGTGCGGGGCTTACGCATTGGCGAAGACGTGCTGCCCGAGCAGGTACGGGGCTTACGCATTGGCGAAGACGAGCTGCCCGAGCAGGTGCGGGGCTTACGCATTGGCGAAGACGTGCTGCCCGAGCAGGTGCGGGGCTTACGCATTGACAAAGAATCTTGATTTGTTTATCCGGATTGCATGGTCGCCATTGCTGGATTGGTACGGGAATAGGCTCGCTTGACGGCTCAACGTATGACTTGTAAGATGGCTCGCCATGGCTTGCGAGCAGCTTGAATGGCTCTGGAGCTTGATGCTTGCATCAACTTGTAGATCGGATGAGCACGAGGTGTCGTGATTTTGCTGCATGGTGCTGTAGATTAGATCGTTGGCGTCTCCCTTGGTGGTTCGTTCGCTGGTCTTCATGCATGTTGACCGGTAACACAGCCACGGCGCTTGATGCAAATCTCACGCCGCCAATCGCCGAGGCTTGCTACGGTCTCTCTGCTGAGCTTCACGCATCATGACGTTGGCTTCATCATTAAACGGATCTGGTCGGGCCAGTCGTAAACGACGTGGATTCTTCTTGCTGAGCGCCGATGTGCACGGATGCCGCCGCGAGAAGAGTAATCGGTGTGTCGAAGGGTTGCTTGATGGCTCGCGACGGTTCCAGGCTTGCTATTGCTGAACGACGACAAGGCCATCACAGGGCGTTGATCCGAAGACGAATAATGTATAATAAAATATCTTAATTAAGATAATAAACATGACTTAGCTTGGCTCATATGCATGTGAGCGTGCGTAGCAGCCATGCGCGTGTTGCACGACGCTGCCTTGTGATTGGACATTTTTCTTTATATCTTGTAGATTGGATTCGAACACCTCTCCCTTGCTGGTTTGTGCTTGCACTTGCACGTATACATGCATATGCATCTGGTAGATGGCTCTGCTTCAAAGTCGGCCCCGTCGAGTTCCGTTGCAGGTTGTCGAAGACGCCGTGATGAGCGATGGTCAAGATGCCACAATACTGATTCGTCTCGTGACACTGAATTGCTGTTGTGACGTTGCTTCGGCGATCGGAGTAGATGATGTCGATGAAAATTTCCCATTTAATGCTGTTAGCTTCTCATGCCGATCTAGTAGATCGAACTTGCCACTACCGATATCGTAGTAGATGAATGAAGTAGATCGGCTTATGGGGCTGGGCGGTGCCATGCAGCAATGCAATCCCTGTAGGCCGCCGTCGGGATGATGGCGAGCGGCGATGTGAGCAGCGACGAGAGCCATGTACATGGATCTTGGACCTTTTGACACGACGTTGGCTGGTAGGGCCCTGTAGATCGGATCTCATGCTCGTAGCCAGCTGTGTCATCTTGAATCGCTGGTGGTCTTCAGGCGAATTGCAGACAACGTGGATTCGAAAGCCTCCGAGAGAGACAGAATCGTGACGATGTTGCCGCTGATTATGTTCGCGATCCGCCGAATTGCCGTGAAGGATTTAGATCTGGTTCGCCAAGGTCGAATGTCGTTGTTGTGGTCGACGATGACAAAGAAAAAATATCCATCTTGTTCGCCATTGAATCAGGAAGCACACCCCCTACCTGGCGCGCCAACTGTCGACGGAATACCGGCGATAGTCTACCGAGGGGTATGACCAAGGTAGTAGATGATCGGTGAAGGTGCGCCTGAGACGAGCAAGAGTTGTGCAGTTAGCGCGAGACACGAGATTTATACAGGTTTGGGCCGCTGCGAGGCGTAATACCCTACGTCCTGTGTGTTGCTTTCTTGTATTATTATGAGTTGAGTTGAGGGGATCTATACCTGCTCCTCCTTATATAGTCTGAAGGGACAAGGTTACAAGTAAACTATCCAAGTTGGTACAATAACCGTGCGGTGCAGTCTTGTGCCACACGTCTTTATTTTCTGGGTCGGGCCAGCTTTGATGGTGCGGCCCATGTCTTGTCTTGTGGTATCGGGGGTCTATATCCCCACAAGAACGTTACCGAGGACAACATCATCAACCCCAAGTCTATCGACGAGCTTCGCAAGAAGCTACAAGCCAAGCTTGATGCCGTCACCTAAGCTTTCCTGAAGAGTTGTGATAAGAGTCAGCATAACAAGGTTACTCAGTACCGCGAGCCTGACTTCGGAGATTCGTCTTCTTCATCCGGCGGAGGAGGAGGAAACACCGAAGAGGAAAAGGCTGCTAAGGAGGAGGAAAAGCTCAAGGCAAAGGTAAACAATGATGAAATCCCCTCATCTACTACCCATGATGGTTTAGCATATTTAGTTGAAGACATGGGTAAACAAATTAAAATTTCTATTGATGCATCTGAAGTTAAAATTGGTAAGAGCATATCTAAAATAGAGAGAAAATTAGTTGGTTTTTCATATAATGATAATCAATCTGAATTTGGTATGCCTTTTGATTTTTATGACAATCAACCTGATTATGCTACAGTTAGCCAGCTTCAATCGGGTCATTCGGCACATGAAACCGATAGAAGCGATCGCGGTTTGATTGGCTCATCATCTAGACAGGTGAATCTGAATAGGCAATCGGCGGGTCGTAACACTATTTTACCTAATTTCCCGCCGTCACCTAGTCAGATTCCAGGTGCCAATATTGTTGTCCCTAGATTCCTCTAAAACCGATGTAGACGCTATTGTAAATCGGTTTAAGGCTGAAATGACTAAATCAATCGAGAGGAATTTAGGGATAACTATTAAACCTATCCAGAGTTCATACAAAAAAACCGTATCCCTCCACCTATGATGCTCTGCAAGCACCCCCTGGTTGGAAGATACCAGATTTTCAAAAATTTAATGGTGATGATAGTAAAACCACTATGGAACATATTGGCATGTATTTGGCTCAGTTAGCGGAAGCTAGTGCTCAAGATTATATGAAAATTAGATGTTTTCCTTTATCTTTGTCTGGTACAGTTTTTGCATGGTTTTCATCATTGCCTCCTTATTCGATTAACACCTGGAATGATTTGGAGGAGAAATTTCATAATTATTTCTTTACTGGTGTGCAAGAAACTAAACTAGTTTCATCTCACATCGGTTTGTCAAGGACGTGATCTCGTTCTTGATTATGCTAAGCGTTTCAGAGGTGTTAAGAACCGATGCTTTAATATAAATATTTCTGATAGAGATTTGGCAGATTTATTTCTTGATGGTATGAATTCTAATATTAGAGAAAAATTGAAGTATATGAGTTCTATAGCATTAATCAATTGTTGCAAAAGGCTACTGCTGTAGAATCTCGCTTAGCAAGTGAATCTAAAAAAATCTTATCAGGACTCATGTGGTAGAATGTTGTTCCGATGACGAGGACGATGAGAATTTAGAATGTAACTCTGCTGAATTTATTTGGTCTCCAAACTAAGAAGGGAATTTCTTGCCCCATCTCTTAAGCCAATTTCTAAAAATTCGGCAAGAAAAAATTAAATTTACTTTTGATGTCTCTAAATGTGATCGGATCTTTGATGAATTGCTTAGAACCGGTAACATTAGAATTACTCATACCTTGTCGTCTAATGAAGAGTTCAAGAAACGGGCTTAATTGCAAATTTCATAATTCTTCTAATCATGCTACTAATGATTGTAACTATTTTCGTCGGCAGATACAATCGGCCCTCAATGAAGGATGATTGAACTTGGCTGAGATGATGGTTGACAAGGTGCCTTTTCCGATGAATGTCATCGAGAAAGGGGAGCCCACTATTTTGATTCGTCCAAAACAAGCTGACACTACGCAAGGCAAGAACGTGATTATCGGCGAACCACGGGAGGCACCAAAACAAGTTTCGGGACTGTCAAGTGGTGCTTGAGAAAGACAAAGACGGCAAAATTAAGCTAGAAATTTCTAGTAGGGTCGTCGCAGTACTTATTCCGGCAGCGGCGCTGGGAATCCACGGCGGCACGGCAGAGGCCGGCCTAGGCCGGTTCCAGGAACCGGCCCCGCCGGCTACAGAAGCCGGCCAGGTGAAAGTCCCTAGTTTGGTTTTGGCAATTGATGAAACTTACTAAGTGCTAAGTTAAGTGTAGCGAAAAAGGTTATTGGAGATGAGATGGTGCTCAAGTGAAGATCAAGTGATGGAAGAAAGAAAAGGACTTAAAGAAGGAAAGCAAGAGGCTAAGGTATATCCTATAGGGCTTTTTCTTTAAGTGATCAAAACACCTAGTGGGTGTGATCACATTTAGGATAGATAATCGACTATCAAGAGGAGAATTGAGTTGTAGATTATCTTCAAGTGCTCTAGGTTGCATTTCATGTGCATTGAACTAACCAACCTAGAGATTGACTTAGAGGCCCTTGAAAAATATTTGAAAAATGCTAACACACTGTGCACAAGTGTTGAAATCGTTGGTGTTAGCACATAGAAGCAAGGGGCGAAGAATTAGACTTAGAAAGGCCGAAAAATGAGCGTCGGACTGTGGGGCACCAGGGCGTCGGACTAATGAGTTGCAGCGTCTGACAGTCCTCAGGCTTCTGTTTCACTGTGCAAAGGCGTCAGACTGTGAAACTTAGTCCGACGGTGAGCGTTGGATAGCATCCAACGCAGTCTGGAGCTCTCGGGTGCTCTCGGGGTAAATTTGCTAAGGGTCGAACTCTGGTGGCGTTTAGTCCCACGCACTAACACGAGACAGTCCGATGGTGGCGAGCAGTGCGCTGGTCTGTGAGAGTCGGATAGTCCGACAAGTATAGAAGGGCGAGCATCGGACTATTGGCTGACAGTCCGACGGCGCATCGCGGCGAGTTCACGTTCTAATAGTGCACGCGGCGATGTTTGTTCGCAACATCGGACGTCAACGGTTGGTCCGACGCAGAGCGCCAGACAGCGTCCGACGGGTGTTGGTGCTCTCGGGTAACTCACTGGAAGCGTCGGACTACGCCAGACTTTGGTCCGACGCGGCTCCGTCCGACGGTTGAAGAAAGGGCGCGAACAGTTAGCCGTTGAGATCGTTCGACTAACGTTAAACTGAGCTGACACGTGGCAAGATCCGGAGCGTCGGACGTTGGACATTTGTCCGACGCCTAACGTCCGACGGTAGGGTCCGACGCCCTGAAAAAGGGTTTAACGGCTGTTTTGAGTGGAGTAACGGCTAGGTTTGAACTTAGGGGAATTTATACTCCCTTCCTGATCACTTGGGGACTCTCTTGCACACTTGGATCATTGACATACACTTTGGTTGCATTTTAGCCTCCCACTCTCTCACTTGTTCATACTTTGATCATCCAAGTGAGATTGAGTGAACCTCAAGTGCATCCTTGCTTGTGTTTTGCATTCTAGAGCACTTGAGAGCAAGCCATTGCTGAATTCTTATTCTCTTGGAACATTGCCATGTCCCTGGATGGTTTGGAGGAGGAGAAGTTGTGGAGAAGCTTGGTGATTGTGCTTGCCCACACCGGTGATTGTGAGGGGTTCGTGCCTATCTCGAGCGGAGTGCTCAAAGGTAACTCTAGTGGATTGCACGTGTCATTGAGTTACTTCCTCCATGGTAGGTTATTGTGGCGCCTTGTGTAGGCTCGGTGTGATACCGATTAGCCACCGGACCACCGGTTGAAGTTGACACAACGGGGACGTAGCGTGCCAGCTAGCACGTAAACCCCGGGGATAAATCTTGGTGTTCAATTTGATATCCTCACCTTCGAGTGAGTGATTTGTTGTTTATCCCGGAGATTGGCTTCATCACAAGGCAAAGGTATAACTTCCAAGCATCTCTCTTTTTACTTTGTGCAAAGTAGCTAGTTTGCTTGTCTTGTGTAGTTGTGTAGTTGTTTTGTTTGTGCTAGCTAGCTTGAGTGGCTTAGAGCGTAGAAACTTCTAGTTTTGTGTAGGTGGCTTGCATTGTTTAGTTGTCGCCTTAGCTTTGCAATTATAGCCTTTTGTTGTACTAATCACTTGGTCTAGTACTTTGTAGAGTTTTAATTTAGGACTATTCACCCCCCTCTAGCCAACTCGGATCTTTCAAGTGGTATCAGAGCGAGGTTACCGATTAGTCAAGGCTTAGCATCCTTCGGTGCATTGAAATGGCTCATATCATGTTCAATCATGTTGGGGGCAATCCACCTCACTTTGATGGCATAAGCTCATTTGATTATTGGAAGAGGAAGATGAGGATGTATCTTGGCTCAATTCATGAGAAGGTGTGGGAGGTCACCGAAAAGGACTACATTGTGCTTTGATCCCGTAAAGCCTCACACCAAGAGAGCAAGAGAACCAATGCAATACAATGGCTCTCAACACCATATACAATGACATTGATTCAAAGGTGTTTGAACAAATCAAAGATTTGGATAGAGCAAGTGAAGTGTGGACAAGACTAGAGCAAACCTATGAGTGCACTTCAACGGTAAAGAGTGCCAAGTTGTACGTGCTCAAGGACAAGCTCTCAAACTTCAAGATGGATGATGGAGATTGAGAATTCCGGAGATGTTCTATAGGCCTTCAAGTGATCATCAATGATCTCATGGCCCTGGGTGAGAAAACAAGCTGATGAGGACTTCTCTCATAAGTTTCTCATGTGCTTGCCCAAGAGATTCAAGGACCTTGAGGACTATCATCTTCCGGGGTAGCTTGAAGGGTGTCACTCCAAATGAGGTTCTTGGTGATGTGATGACCGAGGACCAATATAATGAGAAGAGTGATAGTGAAGAAGAGAAGAAGAAGGATGACAAGAGCAAGAAGACCGTGGCTTTCAAATCCTACCACCTCTTCTTCCAAGTGCAAGGGCAAGGGCAAGAAAGTTCAATCAAGTGATGATGATGATGCATCTAGCCTTGATAGTGATGATGAGGCACTAACTCTCTTTGTGCGCAAGTTTGGAAGATTCATGAAGAAGAAGGGCTATGGTGCTAGAAAGAGAAGAGACAACTTCAAGGGCAAGAATCTAGTAAGGAAAGTGCTACAATTGTAAGAGCACGAATCATCCTTGTGGCGGATTGTCCTAATTCTAGTGATGATGAAGATGACTATAAGAAGAAAGGCAAGAAGGACAAGGTGGAAAAGAAGGACAAGAAGAAGCTCAACTTCTCCGAGAAGAAGGGTGGATCCTATGTGGTGACATGGGATAGTGATGCTTCCTCCGATGATGATGACTCTAGTGATGATGATGAGAGGAAGACATCCAAGAAGAAGGCTATGGCTTCAATTGCTATCAACAAGAGGCCTTCATCATTTGATTCATCATGCTTCATGGCAAAGTCCATCAAGGATAAAATACGATGACCCAATTGATGATGAGCAAAATGAAAATGATAGTGATAGTGATGATGAAGAACCTAGTGTAGCTTAACTCATGGATATGTTAGAGCAAGCCAAATACCTTATTAGCTCTAAGGCTAAGGAGTGCAAAGAATTGTCCAAGAAATTAAAAACTCTTGAACAATCCTTTGATGAGCTAAGTGCTTCTAATGAGTGTCTAAAGGAAGACCATGAGGATTTCAAACTAGCTCACACCATGTTTGAGGAACCTCACTCCTCACTCTTAGAGCTAAGCCAGGTTGAGGATGTTGCTATAACATGTGATGTGGATGTAATTTATGATATAATGAATGAACCAACTAATGAACCACTTGTTGCAACCACACCTAACCACATTAGCTCTTCATCATCATCCACCTCTACTTCTACCTTCACTACTAGTGTTGACCCAACACTAAGAGTTGAAAATGAGAAATTGCGCATTAGGCAATGTCTATGGTGGGGATGCCCGCTTGCTACAATGTTTGGGTAGCCAAAGATATAGTAACTCTAAGGATAGACTTGGCTATACTCCCAAAAAGGGTAAGGTGGCCTTTGTAACTCCAAAACCTAGCTTTGTGAGGAGCAATGGTCGGTTTTGCTATAAGTGCAAGCAAGTTGGGCATGTTGAGGTAAATTGCATCACTAACAACAAGAACAAGCAAATAAAATTTGTAAGTGCTAAATCTATTAGAATTGATTCTTGTTACATGCTTACCAAGGGTGAGAAAGGTGTCAAAGCTAAATACATTGGTACACCTAAAGAGAGCCCAACGTTGAAGGCTATTTGGGTACCAAAAGGCTTTGGTTGCTAACCTCCAAGGACCCAAACGAGCATGGGTACGTAAAAAGCATTGATTTGTTTTGTAGGTAAATTATAAAGCCGGGGGGAGGCATTGGGTTCTTGATAGTGGGTGTTCTCAACACATGACCGGTGATTCAAGAATGTTTAACTCAGTCAATTCTAGTGGCAATGAGTATGATAGTATCACATTTGGGGACAATAGTAAAGGCAAGGTCAAAGGGCTTGGCAAGATTGCAATATCCAATGACTTGAGCATTGCCAATGTGCTATTGGTAGAGAGCTTGAACTTCAATCTATTGTCGTTAGCTCAACTTTGTAATCTTGGTTTCAAGTGCATATTTGGTGTTGATGATGTGGAAATCATAAGTGTGGATGGTTCAAAATTGATATTCAAGGGATTTAGATATGAGAATCTCTATCTAATGGACTTTGGTGCTAGAGAGTCACAATCACCAACATGCTTACTCTCTAAGTCAAGTATGGGTTGGTTATGGCATAGAGGGCTTGGTCATGTTGGCATGAAGCAATTAAACAAACTTGTGAAGCATAACTTGGTTAGAGGTCTCAAAGACGTTGAATTTGAAAAAGACAAGTTATGTAGTGCATGTCAATCCGGAAAACTAAGTTGGCAATACTCATCCCAAGAAAAGCATGATGAGCACATGCAAACCATTTGAGCTTTTGCACATGGACCTATTTGGACCAACCATATATACAAGCATTGGAGGAAATAAGTATGGTTTGGTGATTGTGGATGACTTCTCTAGATACTTTAGGGTTTTCTTTATGATTGACAAGAGTGATGTGCATGCTATCTTCAAATCTTTTGTCAAGAGAAGTTGCAATGAGTTTGAAACCACCATCAAAAGAGTGAGAAGTGACAATGGTAGTGAGTTCAAAAACACAAAAGTTGATGAGCTATATGATGAATACGGAATCAAACATCAATTCTCGGCCAAGTACACACCTCAATCCAATGGGCTAGTTGAAAGGAAGAATAGAACTCTCATTGATATGGCAAGATCTATGCTTAGTGAGTATAATGTGAGTTAATCTTTTTGGGCTGAAGCAATCAACACGGCATGCTACTACTCAAATAGACTATATTGTCATCCTATGTTGGAGAATACTCCTTATGAGATCTTGAATGGAAGAAAGCCAAATATTAGCATACTTTTGGGTCTTTGGTTGCAAGTGCTACATATTGAAGAAGGGTGCTAGATTGAGCAAATTTGAGAAGAAATGTGATGAAGGATTCTTGCTTGGATATTCCACCACTAGCAAAGCCTATAGAGTTTGGAATTTGGGAAAGTGGTCAACTTGAGGAACTTCATGATGTTGAATTTGATGAAACCAATGGATCACAAGATCAAGATGAGAATCTAGATGATGTGAGTGGACCTTCAATTGGCAAAGGCCATGCAAGAGATGGACATTGGTGATATTAGGACCGACTCAAGTGGTTGACATTAGAAGATGACAAAGATCAAGTGCAAGATCTATCCAATGCATCAAGCTAGTGGCTTCTCAAGTACAATATCAAGATCAAGCTAGTTCAACTCAAGCAAATCAATCCAATGCTCAGCCAAGCTCAAGCAATCAACCACAAGTGCTCCAACCCGTAAATGTTGCAAGAGATCATCCTATTAGACCTAAATTATTGGTGATATTCAAAAGGGTGTGCAAACAAGATCAAGACTAGCATCATTTTGTGCTCACTATTCATTTGTGTCATTTGAAGAGCCGAAAAACATTGATAAGACATTGCAAGATAGTGATTGGGTGAATGCTATGCATGAAGAGCTAAACAACTTCAAAAGAAATGAAGTTTAGGGAATTGGTAGAGAGACCAAAGAACTACAATGTCATTGGAACCAAATAGGTGTTTAGGAACAAGCAAGATCAAGATGGTGTTGTAGTTAGAAACAAAGATAGATTAGTGACATAAGGGTACTACTCAAGTGGAAGGATTGGACTTTGGAGAGACTTATGCTCCGGTTGCAAGATTGGAGGCAATAAGGATTCTTCTAGCATATGCTTGTGCTCACAACATCAAGCTCTATCAAATGGATGTGAAAAGTGCGTTTCTCAATGGCTTCATCAATGAGCTAGTATATGTTGAACAACCACCCGGTTTTGAAGATGAGAAGAAACCCAACCATATATACAAGCTAAGGAAGGCACTCTATGGATTGAAACAAGCACCAAGAGGCATGGATATGAGAGGCTAAGGGATTATCTCCTCTCTAAAGGGTTTAAGATGGGTAAGGTTGACACCACTCTATTCACTAAGATGGTTGATGGTGAGTTGACTGATCATGCAAATCTATGTGGATGACATTATCTTTGGATCAACAAGTCAAGCTTTGTGTGCGGAGTTTGAGAAGATGATGGCCAAAAAATTTGAAATGTCTATGATGGGTGAACTCACATACTTCCTTGGACTTCAAATCAAGCAATTGAAGAATGGCACATTCATAAGTCAAGGCAAGTACACAAGGGACATGATTAAGAAGTTTGGAATGCAAGATGCAAAATCAATTAGCACTCCCATGGGCACTAGTGGAAACTTGGATGAGGACAAGTGTGGCAATATGGTTGATCAAAAGGCATATCGGTCCTTAATTGGAAGCTTGCTCTAGGTCACTGCATCAAGACCGGATGTTATATTTAGTGTGTGCATGTGTGCTAGATATCAAGCTTCTCGTAGAGAGAGTCATATGAAGGCCGCAAAGAGGATATTGAGATATTTGAAGCACACTCAAAATGTTGGATTGTGGTATCCCAAGGGTGCAAAGCTTTGAATTGATTGGTTATGCCAATGCAGGACTATGCCGGTTGCAAGATCAATAGAAAGAGTACATCGGGCACATGTCAATTCTTGGGAAGATCTCTTGTCTCATAGGTCATCCAAGAAGCAAAATAGCATATCACTCTCCACCGTCGAGGCCGAATACATTAGTGCGGGGAGTTGTTGTGCTCAAATTTTATGGATGAAGGTAACTTTGAGGGATTATGGAATCAACTTCAAGAAAGTGCCATTGCTATGTGACATTGAGAGCGCCGTCAAGCTAACTCAAAATCCGATGCAACATCAAAGAACTAAGCATATTGATGTGAGGCACCACTTTATTTGAGATCATCAACAAAAAGGTGACATTGACATTCAAAGGATTGGAACCAATGATCAATTGGCCGATATACTCACCAAGCCACTAGATGAGAAGAGGTTTTGCAAGTTGAGGAATGAATTGAATATTCTTGATTTCTCCAATATGAGTAGAGATCACCCCACACATATATGACATGCCTCTACTCCGACAAAGTAAGGTAAAATTGTTTGGCATAACATTCATACTTGTTAGGACATGTTTAGAGCATGTAGACATCCTCTCAATTTAGGATCATTCATGGAAATAAAATGTTTTTGATGGATATATGCTACCACTATTGTTTTTCTTGCTTGTATGGACTAGTGGTAACATATAACATGTGTATGTGCTTAATCCCCTAGTGTTCAATCTAGTTCATGAGCTCAAGGTGTATAACTTAACATGGGCAATATAACCCCTGGTGGCGTGAAGAAGCTTGTCCTTGGGTCAAACTTAGTTATATATCCTAAGCAAGTGCACTAAATTGAGCCATAGTGACAAATGAACTCTCTTTCCAAATCAAATGAACTTGACTAACTCTCTCTACTAAAGTTAACCTTTTTGCGAAATTGTTGACAAAGGGGGAGAGAAAGTTACAAAAGAAAGAGAAAGCGCGATGAACCATCATTAGGCCGATGATGGGAGAGCAATAGGCCAAAGGAGAAGGGTAATTAAAATTTTAAAGCACACAAGTAGGGGGAGCAATCAAATATGCAAGTTGTTGCATCTGTATGTTCATTAATCATATGGTTGCTCATTGCATTTGTACTTACTGCTATATACATGCTTGTGTGGTGTATCGCTAGTAGTAGGACTTGAATGATGATTTGAACAACTAGCATGTGTAGGAGATAACTAGAGCTTGTTTATAATGTGATCTCACGGTATGCTCTAGTGTTTGTGACCTTCTAGTTATTAAGGTGCTAAGGATGGTGTACATGGCAACTCCGATGGTATCACGCTTCAAAGGTCCATTCTATACACCTTAGCATCATTTTGGTAGTATTTCTCTCCATTTGAATACATATGTGCTAGCTTTCAATCCAAATTCAATGCACATGTGTAGGGGGAGGTAAGACTACCAAAATAGAACTTGTGATGGTTGTCCAAATCCTTTCATGATCTACTTATGGACAAGCATGATGAGTTCAAAATCTTAATGCATATTTATTTTGTAAAAAGGGTTGTCATCAATTACCAAAAAGGGGAGATTGAAAGTCATCAGTTCGGATTTTGGCAATTGATGAAACTTAGTTGCTAACCTAAGTGCTAAGTGTGTAGCTAAAAAGGTTAGTGGAGATGAGATGGTGCTCAAGTGAAGATCAAGTGATGGAAGAAAGAAAAGGACTTAAAGAAGGAAAGCAAGAGGCTAAGGTATATCCTATAGAGCTTTTTCTTTAAGTGATCAAGACACCTAGTGGGTGTGATCACATTTAGGATAGATAACCGACTATCAAGGGGAGAATTGAGTTGTGGATTACCTTCAAGTGCTCTAGGTTGCATTTCATGTGCATTGAACTAACCAACCTAGAGATTGACTTAGAGACCCTTGAAAAATGTTTAAAAAATGCTAACACGCTGTGCACAAGTGTTGAACTCGTTGGTGTTAGCACATAGAAGCAAGGGGCGAAGAATTAGACTTAGAAACGCTGAAAAATGAGCGTCGGACTTTGGGGCACCAGGGCATCGGACTAAAGAGTTGCAGCGTCCGACGGTCCTCAGGCTTCTGTTTCACTGTGCAAAGACGTCGGACTGTGAAACTTAGTCCGACGGTGAGCGTCGGACGCTCTGGAGCTCTCGGGTGCTCTCAGGGGTAAATTTGCTAAGGGTCGGACTCTGGTGGCGTTTAGTCCGACACACTAACACGAGACAGTCCGACGGTGGCGAGCAGTGCGCTGGTCTGTGAGAGTCGGACAGTCCAACAAGTATGGAAGGGCGAGCGTCGGACTATTGGCTGACAGTCCGACGGCGCATCGCGGCGAGTTCACGTTCTAACAGTGCGCGCGGCGATGTTTGTTCACAGCATCGGACATCAACGGTTGGTCTGACGCAGAGCGTTGGATAGCGTCCGACGGGTGTTGGTGCTCTCGGGTAACTCTTTGAAAGCGTCGGACTGTGCCGGACTTTGGTCCGACGCGGCTCCGTCTGACGGTTGAAGAAAGGGCGCGAACAGTTAGCCATTGAGATCATTCAACTGACGTTAAACTGAGCTGACACGTGGCAAGATCTGGAGCGCGGACATTGGACATTGGTCCGACGCCTACCGTCCGACGGTAGGGTCCGACGCCCTGAAAAGGGTTTAGGGGCTATTTTGAGTGGGGTAACGCCTAGGTTTGCACTTAGGGGTATTTATACTCCCTTCCTGGTCACTTGGTGACTCTCTTGCACACTTGGATCATTGACATACACTTTGGTTGCATTCTAGCCTCCCACCCTCTCACTTGTTCATGCTTTGATCATCCTAGTGAGATTGAGTGAACCTCAAGTGCATCCGTGCTTGTGTTTTGCATTCTAGAGCACTTGAGAGCAAGCCATTGCTGAATTCTTATTCTCTTGGGACATTGCCGTGTCCCTAGATGGTTTGAAGGAGGAGAAGGAGTGGAGAAGCTTGGTGATTTTGCTTGCCCACACCAGTGATTGTGAGGGGTTTGTGCCTACCCCGAGCGGAGTGCTCAAAGGGAACTCTAGTGAATTGCTCGTGTCATTGAGTTACTTCCTCCGTGGTAGGTTCTTGTGGCGCTTTGTGTAGGCTCGGTGTGTGATACCGATTAGCCACCGGACCACCGGTTGAAGTCGACATAACGGGGACGTAGCGTGCTGGCAAGCACGTGAACCCCGAGGATAAATCTTGGTGTTCAATTTGATATCCTCACCTTCGAGTGAGTGATTTGTTGTTTATCCCGGTGATTAGCTTCATCATAAGGCAAAGGTATAACTTCCAAGCATCTCATTCTTTACTTTGTGCAAAGTAGCTAGTTTACTTGTCTTGTGTAGTTGCTTTGCTTGTGCTAGCTAGCTTGAGTGGCTTAGAGCGTAGAAACTACTAGTTTTGTGTAGGTGGCTTGCATAGTTTAGTTGTCGCCTTAGCTTTGCAATTATAGCCTTTTGTTGTACTAATCACTTGGTCTAGTACTTTGTAGAGTTTTAATTTTGGCTATTCACCCCCCTCTAGCCAACTCGGACCTTTCAACAGGCCAGTTCTGGCGCCAACCCTGGCCAGGCCGGGTCTAGGAGCCGGCTTGGCCGGTTCCGTTGAGGACGCTACTTCGGCCTCCTCTGGTACCTCCAAGGTCGTTGGTGCTGATGGCATGCAGGGGATCAAGACATTCATCCCAAAGCGTCCAGAAATTGGCACTTGGAAGACGAACACCAATTCAAACAAGACAAAGATCGTTCCCGAAGAAGCTTTGCACATTTGACCAGCTCATGGAAAAATACCGGCAACAAAAGGCCAATTCTTAGAATCGGCCATTCAAAAAAAGACTCTACACCGCCGAAGCGAGATGAGCAACCGAAGAAGATGACGGTGACTTCGGCGATGACTTCGGCAGAAGAGGTCATTCGTCCTCGTGTTTCTCGTTGGGGTCCTCCTCCTCCACCTCAGCCACATTGGGGGCCCAACGGAGTTTTTGTGTCATATCCTTTGCTTATGCAACATCAACCTAATGAGTGGAGCGTCCTCGTCATCGATATTTAGCCGATTGAGCTATGGCCAATCGAGCTCCGGCAATGGCGGCCAAGGTTCTTCGCTTCCACCGGCGCCGGTGAGGCTTTTGATTGGTGATGGGAGAGAGAAGGCTCCAACATGACAAGTATATGTGCCTAAGAGGGCCAGTGGAGTCTATCAGTTGTTCCCGCTACCCCTGTTGCACTGCAGCCGAAGGAAGTGCCTTCGGCAATGATTCTTATTGGCTCGCAAGAAGTGCCCATTGTCAACATTGATGAGCCAATAATAATTGAGGATCCACCTTCCGCCGCTCCGAAGGTCACCACCAAGGTTGTGGAGAAGAAGCCGGGATTGACCAAGACGCAACGGCAGAAGTTGCAGCGAGCGCGCCAAACTCAACAAAAGCGGGAGAGATTGGAGAAAATGAGGGAAAAAATATTCAACGCTTCACATCTAGTTTTTCCGCAATCACAAAAAGGGAGCGACCCGGCGTGTTTCGCGAGACCTATAGCGGAGGGTGCTGAATAGAAGGGGAAATCGGGAGCAGTTTCCACACAGGACGCAAAAACCAGCCAGGCCGGGTCAGAGCCGGCCAGGCTGGGTCCAACCCGGCTAGGCCGGGTTTCGCGGCTTCGCCTCCTGCTGCCGCCGTCGGTGCTGTTTCGGTGGAAGTTGTCCCTGCTGCTATTTCCTCTGCTGTTTTGGGTTCTGGAGATGCAGAAGAAGATGAGGAGATAGTGGATTACGAGCCGACGCCTGCCGCGTGCCGAACTGAATGTCGTTTACTTGTTTTCCGATTACTATGTAATCGATGAAGATGAGGGTTCAGCGATGGCTCAGTTTTGCTTCGCCGCTGAGGATGCCGTGTTCAAGAAGCCGGAGGATTCGGTTAATCAGCCTTCGGCCGCTGCATATCAAGGGACACATCAACGGCACGCCGGTTTATCATATATTGGTGGATAGCGGTGCGATTGTCAACTTGATGCCGTATTCTCTCTACAAGAAGCTCGGCGGCACAGGACGGGGAGTTAGTGAATACCAACATGACGATCACCGGAGTTGGAGACGGCGAGCCAATTTCAGCTTTGGGCGTAGCGACGATGGAGTTGACCATCGGCAGCAAGACGCTAGGCGACCACGTTCTTCGTCACCGAGGTACAAGGTAGGTATAATCTCATCCTCGGTTGTGATTGGATTCATGCCAATCGTTGCGTTCCATCCAGTTTGCATCAAATCTTAATTCAATGGGTGCGAGATCAAGTTGAGATTATTCATGCTGATTCATCGGCCTCTATTGCCACAGCCGATGCTCCTTCGCTCGGGGGGCACGATGGTATTGCTTGCTTATCTGGTCATGACTTATCTAGTGTTGAATTTATTAGTGTCACTAAGGAAGGATTTGTGCCCGTGTAATTGAAGCCGATTGATAACCGGCTCAATATCATCGTGTAATTAATTTTTTGCAATGGATGCTAATGTTGAATGGTTGAAACATCATGTTGATCAATTTCGGGCTTTCTATGACCGATGTATGTGAGACAATTGATGATTTTGATGAGCTCAATAAGTTGGGCCAAGGTTTCACGGTTGGCCGACCCTTTGGAAGAAGTTGACATTGGGATGGTTTTTCACCGAGACCGACTGTTTATTAATAAAAATTTGAAAGCCGATTATAAAGCTGAATTAATCATGCTTTTAAAAGGATATGTTGATTGTTTTGCATGGAGCTATAATAAGATGCCCAGGATTGAGCCGAGAGCTTCTTGAGCATCGGCTTCCCATTAAGCCTGGATTTTAGCCTCATAAGCAGCGTCCTCGCTTCTTTTATGATACAATTTACTGACCGTATTAAATAAGAAATTAATCGGTTGTTGGAAGCGGGAATTTATTCGTCCATGCAGATATGCGGAGTGGATCTCTAATATTGTACCCGTTAAAAAGAAAGGGTTCAGATAAGATTAGAGTTTGCATTGATTTTAGAGATTTAAATAGAGCCACTCCAAAAGATGTCTATGCCTATAGCCAATATGCTTATTAATGATGCTTCAGACATAAAATTCTTAGCTTTCTTGATGGTAACGCTGGTTATAATTAGATATTTATGGCCGAAGAGGACACGTCCAAAACGGACTTTGTTTGTCCTGGCTTTGTTGGATTATTTGAGTGGATTGTCATGACATTTGGATTAAAGAATAACGGTGCTACTTATCAGCGTGCTATGAATTTAATCTTTCATGATTTAATTGGCGTGATCATGGAAGTCCATATTGATGATATTGTGATCAAATCGGCTGCCAATAATTCTCATTTGGCTGAATTTGCGTCTTCCTTTTCAGAGGATGCGCCGGTATGGTTTAAAGATGAATCCACTTAAATATGCTTTTGGTGTATCGGTGGGCAAGTTATTAGGATTTATTATTCATGAGAAAGGCATAGAAGTTGATCCCAAGATAATAGAAAGTATCAAGAAAGTTCAGGCGCCTGCATGTAAGAAAGACTTGCAAAAGTTTCTTGGAAAGGTGAACTACTTGAGGAGATTTATACCCAACTTCTCTAGGGAAAGTTATTCCTTTCACCCCCATATTGAGATTGAAAGATGAGAGCGAATTTGCTTGGGAGGCAAAGCAACAAGAAGCATTTGAGAAGATCAAGGAATACTTGTCAAAACCACTGGTTCTTCGTGCTCCAAGGAGAGGGATTCCTTTTAAATTATCTATTGTGGCTGAAGAAAAAATAATTGGTGCGGTGTTGACTCAAGAAGATGATGGCAAGGAGTATGTGATTGCTTATATTGGCCATCGTCTTCTTGATCCCGAGACAAGGTATGTCCCAAATTGAAAAATTATGTTTATCATTATACTTTGCCTGCACCAAGATGAGGCATTATTTGCTAGCTAGTACATGTGTTGTTGCTTGCCAGGCCGATTTAATTAAGCATATGTTATATCGGCCAATCCTTAGTGGGAGGCATCGGTAAATAGGCATACGCATTAATAGAATATGACTTGACTTTTTAGCCTTTGAGAGCCATGAAAGGTCAAGTACTTGCTGATTTTATTAGTTGAGCATGCAATTGATTTAGAAAATGAGATCAATTACATAAGCTTTTGCTCCATGAAAACTTTATTTTGATGGATCGGTTTGCAAATAAGGCCAAGATGTTGGTATTGTTATTATTTCACCATATGGTGCTGAGATGGATATATCAAACCGATTAGAAACTTATTGCACTAATAATCATGCCGAATATTTAGCTCTTTATTACGGTTTAGAGATGTTAAAATTCATAGAAGTAAAGCATGTTGAAGCTTATGGTGATTCTTCATTAGTTGCGCAACAAATTTCTGGTGAATGTCAATGCTTAGGAGAATCACTTAATGCTCATCTTGATACTTGTCATGATTTAATTACATCTTTCGCCGAATTTCAAATTCGGTATATACCGAGACATGAAAATTCAAGAGCCAATATGTTAGCTTAACGAGCATCAGGCTTTGACGTCGGTGGGCATAAAAACTCAAAGCCGGTGCAGAGTATTTTTTTCTGGTTTCTGTGCAGGCACGTGGAAACCGGCTCTAGACCAAACCCGGCCAAGCCAGGTATAGGAGTCGGCCAGGCCGGCTCTGGCTAGGAACCTGGCCAGGCCGGGTGCAGGAGCCGGCCAAGCCGGGTTTTGCGGTTTCGCTCCAAATCAGGCTAGAAGTTTGCCAAGTTGATGGTCAGGCTGATTTGGGTGATTGGAGGACTCCCTTGTTGAAATTTTTGCGAGATCCCAGTGCTAAAGCTGATAAAAGGCATTCGGCGGGGTGCATTCAAGTTCACTTTGCATAATGATGAGCTTTATCGAAGAACCTGTCGATGATTTATTGCTCAAGTGCTTGGAACCTGATGAAGCTAGAGTGGCTATGGGAGAAGTCCATGAGGGCATTTATGGTACGCATCAATCGGCTCCTAAGATGAAGTGGCTTTTGAGAAGGGCTGGTTTTTATTGGCCTAGTATGATAGCCGATTATTTTTGTTACTACAAAGGATGCGAGGAGTGTCAACGGTTTGGAAATATTCAGCTGATGCCTGCTGCGATGCTTCATCCTATAATCAAACCGTGGTCTTTTCGTAGTTGGGGACTAGACGTTATTAGCCAAATTCATCCCCCCTTCTTCAAAAGGACATTGCTTCGTGTTGGTGGCCACAGATTATTTCATTAAGTGGACCGAAGCGGTGCCTTTGAGAAATATAACACACAAGGAGGTGATTGAGTTCGTTAGTAAGCATATTATTCATAGATTCGGCATTACTCAAACTTTGTCTACTAACCAAGGAAAGTCTTTCATATCAAAAGAAGTGCGAGATTTTGCCGAATTATATAAGATTAAATTGCTCAATTCATCCCCATACTATGCTCAAGCTAATGGACAGGCTGAGTCTAATAATAAGACCTTGATCAAGCTTATTAAGAAGAAAATTGAGGACAGTCCTAAGAAGGTGGCACGAGGTGTTATCTAAAGCTCTTTGGGCTCATCGTATATCTCGTCATGGTGCTGCAAAAGTGACTCCTTTTGAGCTAGTCTATGGACAAGAAGCTGTGTTACCCGTCGAGGTGAATTTAAATGCATATCAGGTTCGCTAAGCAAGATGACTTGTCTGCCGTTATGTATCATAATTTGATGATGGACAATATTGATGAGGTGACCGATAAGAGATTAATGGCTCTAAAGGAGATAGAGAAGGATAAAGTCCGCGTTGCAAGAGCTTATACTAAGAAAGTGAAGATCAAGTTGTTTCAAGTTGGAGAATTAGTATGGAAAACAATACTACCAATTGGAACGAAGAGCAATAAGTTCGGCAAGTGGTCACCTAGTTGGGAAGGTACTTATAAAGTGGTCAAGGTGATATTCGGAAATTCTTATATGCTAGAGACGTTGTAAGGTGATTCGTCTTCCCAAGAAGCAATCAACGGGAGGTAATTTGAAAAAAAAATACTTTCCAAGTGTTTGGCAAGAAGCCTAGGTGCTCTCCAAATAATGGCCGGTACAGGTATCGCCCTTAGAACAAAAATAGCCTGATGTATACATCGTCCTTTAAGTCACTAAGCAGCCAGTTGGGTTAAGTATCGTTGCTGTTTGGCTTTACTTGTTTTCAGGTTCATGTGCAGTAATTCGCCTGAAAACAGGGGGCATATTTTTGCACTCAAAACTGGCCATGCCGATGGAACCGGCCCGGTCGGGTTGGCAACCCGGCTTGGCCGGGTTTGGTCCCTGTGTCGGCCCTCTAGCAGCTTGCCTACGTGGCGCTCCCGTAGGCCCCGTGAAACCGGGAGTGGCCGGGTTTGGACCCGGCTTGGCCGGGTTTGGTCGAGTCCGAGCCGATTAATAGATTAGATCGGTTTTTGGTAATATTTTGACGTGGGAAACTTAGAGACCTACCCTAATATGTGTTTCCTACTGGGATAAGACCACCCCCCTCTATATATATGAGAGGATCATAGCCGATTGAGATCTTAACCATCCAATCGTCAGAACATATCTACAAAGTAGATTCTCGCGGTGGTTCATCTCTATCCTACTGTTCGGCTCGAATCTCCGCGAGTTTAGTCGGCGTTCTAGGCGGCCTCCGCGGTCCCTAGGGAAATCTCCACGTGCATCTCTTCGATGGATCTTTTCGAGGGGTGTTCGGGAGTTTTCCGGTGAAGGATGGGCGTTACATCGACCACAAAACGTCCTCTGCTGCAGTTACCGGTCGTCCCGACGACCAAGCGACCAAGCCCTAGCCTCCTCGGCATCACCCGAGGAAATCGGCCCAGCCGGTTCCCAGAACCGGCCAGGCCAGGAAAAGGCGGCTAGGCCGGGTCCCTAGAAGCCGGCCAGGCCGGGTTCTGCGGCCGTGCTGTTTCAGTCCCAGTCTCGCTTCGTGCGCGACGTGTGTGCGACCTAGTACTGCTGGTGTGTTGTTCCAGAAAAGACGTCAACAAAATGATTCTGCTATTTTTTATGAAAGAATTACTGATCACCTAAAAAATAATTTCTAGAATGAAAAGAATTTGTAGAGGTGATCCGTAATGTAACCTATCTCTAAAAAAGTAATTTCTATATATGCGCTTGCATTTGAGGCTTTTGAGAAATATTCCGTGTAAATTGTTTGGAATCGTGATATTGGACTTAACTTTATTTGGTCATACTATATCTCTAAGGCCAGGTAGATTGATGAACTTGCGGCCGTGCCTTGCATTTATGAATGACTTAATTTTCAACACACTTTCTTTGATTCGTTCCCCCGCGAAACAGAAGAAAAATATTGTATGAGACCGTTCAGTTTTTTTGGTTTTGTTTCTACTAAATTAGCCTTTTATCTACAAATACCGTTTGCGTTATCCTTGGTACACAAACAGTACCTCATGAGTTCGTATTAATTTTGACTAATCATCATGCATAAACAGATTATAATCGTGTCACATACCATCTAGATTCTAGATGCCCAACTTGAGGGTACGATTCGTGTCTAGATGATCTTCTAGACGCGCTCTTGAACGCGACTCACATATTCATGTCAACATAAAAAATCTTCTTAGCAGCTTTGTCATTTCAGACTTGCTGCTTTCTGAATTTCTTGTGTGTTTTCGCTTCCTGACTTCACGGGTTAAGCTCCGGCGTCACGTTCAAACAACCAGATTAATTCTTGATGACACTAATTAAACTGATCTGGCATTCTTCAGAAATTATTATTTGTCTGCAAAATCATTGAAATAGTGGCCACGTACTAGACGTCTGACGCCGCTAGATGGCAACAAGACACGTCCGTGGATGCATGCGTGTTCACGGGACCTTCGCTGTTCCGCTACGCCTACGCAGCGCAGGATGGCAGCTGGGTCCCACAGCGCCGGGGCCAACGCCACGTCACTAGACGACGATGGAGCCAAAGTGTCGTGGGCCGGGCCGGGCTTAGGGCTAGCGGGCTACCTGCTAGCTGCTTGGGCCCCGCTGGCTCGCTCCGGCTATATAAGGCCACCTCGCCTCGCCTCTCGCCTTCCCCAATCCATTCGTTCATCCATCCATTCATATTCATGCTGTGCTACCTTGGATCGATCAGCTAAAGCAGTATAGGATCAGAGTATTGGATCCGTAGGGTGTCTTGGTAGCTTTACCTAGAGCGATCGAGGATGCTGGCGGTGTTCAGCGGCGAGGTGGTGGAGGTGCCGGCGGAGCTGGTGGCCGCGGGGAGCCGGACGCCGTCGCCCAAGACGAGCGCGTCGGAGCTGGTGGCGCGGTTCCTAGGGAAAGGGACGGCCTGCCCCTCCGCCGTGTCCGTGCGCCTCGCCGGCGACCTCGGTCACCTCGCCTACTCCCACGCAAACCAGGCCCTCCTCCGCCCAAGGTACACACATACACACTGCTTGCTCATGGATGGATCGATGCAGAGCTCCTGCTCCTGCTCGCCATAGCACCCAGCACAAACAAATGAAAGCGGAGCGGAGTCCTTTCTCTTCTCGCCTGCCTGGGTTTCCTTTTCGAAAGCATCTTGCTGGATTCACTTCACTTGATGTCTGCAGATGCAGACGCAGTCCTCTGTCTGTCTGCATGACTGCATCGCTAGCGGTTCGTCGTCGTCCTAGGAGAAACAGAGTCGGTTACTATCTGTTCTTCGTCTTGTTCTCGAGCTAGTCACAAGTCCTGAACGCTAGCGGTGTGTCACTGTCACTGATATGCATGGTCCCACGCTCACGCATCACACTGACGGCACACGCTCTGCAGTGCGGAGACTGAGAGGGGTTTGCTGGTTAAACAATCACTACTTACTGTAATAAATTTGATATACGCAACAGGGGTGAAATCAATCCATCGTTGATTGTTATACACTGTTGATACCAACGAGGTAGCGTCAGTTTTGGCATGTTGCTTTCCTCTCTCTCGAGGAGGAAGCTGAGCAATAGATCGATTTAAAATTACCTGATCCTTTCCGGTGGGTAGGACAAAGGTACAACCTACTCTCCTTCCTTGCCCGACAATCCTGAGAAAACGACAGTCGACTTAATTAGATTTGCGGCTAAAGGTTAAGGCATACACACTGGGACACCATGCATGGGTTATATTTTTTTAAAGGAAGGTTTCCCCTGCTTTATTAACATAAAGCACCCAACATTCAAGCACAGCGTATAGGCGCGGCCCGCCAAAGTTCAGACTAAGCACAGAAAGAGGTTTAAACTCCTCAAGGCAACCCATGATAAGAACAACTAGCCATACTCAGATAGTAAAATCCCGGCGTCTTCAGACCGAGTCGCATCGTCGCAGTTCTGCACCAAAGGCTGAGAAACTCAGGTTCCCAGTCTTGATTGAATTTCCCCATTCCAGCAAAGCTGCAGGGGTTGGTTCGCCTTGTCTTCCAGCATCACGATCACCGAGTCCAACACGTCCCCCAATTCTTGATCGTACGTATAACGGTCCCCACCTTCTTAGCATCTTGGTAATTCCACCTTAAAATCATCCCTTCTCCTGTCCATGTAAGCCCCTGAAAACAAATTTTGTTATGACAATTCTAAAGACGCCAAATAACCGCCGACGTTATGATATTTGTAAGTCTATGCTTCTTATTAGCAATCCAGAAAGTAGCAATATATCATGCATGGGTTATATATGCAGGTCTTCTAGATCCCTTATTAATACCGGGTTTCTTTACCACTCATTAAATACATATTAGCATGGACTAGGTGGTTTCTTTTTAGTTACCATTCGGAATAAAATTTTTTTGCCTCGAGGATAACGATTCTGAGCTCGGTGGTCTATCCTAGTTATAACCCCATGAGAAATCTATCGGATTGGGACGACGAAATCTAATTAGTAAGCGCTGCTCCCGGTGTAGTACAAGTTTGACGTCCACATCATGCATGCCACCTTCTCCACTCCATACTCCATAGACATGTAATGGTGCTGCGTGGCTGTCAACTGGCTTGCCAACAAACGACGACGAACGAGGCCCGGGGACAGCCTCACATTCTCCGATGTGATGTCTGATCAGTCAGCTAATCGTCGTTGAAGGAAAGCGACGGGCCTGTAATAATCTAGCTACAGATGCTGCTTAAACATTCATTTTTTGTCCTTATAATATAAGTATACTCTAGGACTCGATCTTCAGCCGTACGTGACAGTAGCTTTGTAGTAGTGGTATTCTACAACGAGCTGTGAAAGTGTTGAGCAGGCACTTGGTATGGTAGTGGACTAATGGCCTGTTTAGATTCACTCATTTTGCAAAATAAGGTACTGTAGCAACGTGCTAACTTTTACAATAAGTGTCTAATCATGTCTCAAGTAGGCTCAAAAGATTCGTCTCACAACATTTTGCAAAGCTATCAAATTAGTTTCAATTTTTATCAATATTTAATATTTCATGAATGTGTCCAAAAATTGATGTGACGAAACTTTTTGCATTCTATGGTGAATCTAAACAGGGCTAAATGAGTAAATGACTAATAGATCTGGCTTTGCTGCAGCCCAGCCCACAGATCTGAAAAAGGTATAAAGTTTCCTGGACTGCACTAGTACATGGCCCAGGCCCAGGCCCCAGAGACAGCCATGATGTGTGGGGCCCAGGCCCAGAGACAGCCCTGTGCTCTTATCCTCTCGCTACTAGCCCGATTCACTGAAGACAGTAGCATCCAAGGAACTCCAGTTTTGCCTTTCCCCCCTTCCTTTCAGTGTTCTGTACTTCACATCTTCGTTCCGAGCCCTTTTCCTATAATACAAGTCATTTGTAAACTGTGCAGAGCTGCTACTATGCACCAAACTAAGACACCACACCATGCCATTTCCAGAGCCGTTTTGTGGACCTAGCTAATCAGTGTCCACAACTTCACAGTTTGGTAACTCCACTAGCAGTGACAGACAGCATCACTGAGAAACACCGGAACCATATATACTTATCGTTTAGGCTTTGGTACACGCAGGTCGTTCGCGGCGAAAGACTCGGTGTTCTGCCTGTTCGAGGGGGTGCTGGACAACCTGGCTGGGCTGAGCCAGCAGTACGGGCTGTCCACCAAGGGCGCCAACGAGGTGCTCCTCGTCATCGAGGCCTACAAGGCGCTCCGGGACCGGGCGCCGTACCCGGCCAGCCTCATGCTCGCGCAGCTCGCCGGCACCTACGCCTTCGTGCTCTTCGACACCTCCACCAGCTCCCTGCTCGTCGCGTCGGGCCCCGGCGGCAAGGTGCCCCTCTTCTGGGGCGTCACCGCCGACGGCTGCGTCGCCTTCTCCGACGACGTCGACCTGCTCAAAGGATCCTGTGGCAAATCGCTCGCGCCCTTCCCGCAAGGTAGGAGTGCTTTCTTGTTTCTTACTCTGCAACATTCATTGTCAGAGGGATTTGCTGTAGTAGCTGTTTTCAGTACTCATCATCATCGTCATTGATCTCGTGCCGGCCGGCCGCAGGTTGCTTCTACTCTAATGCTCTTGGAGGAGGCTTGAAGTGCTACGAGAACCCCAAGAACAAGGTCACTGCTGTTCCTGCAAACGAAGAGGAAATCTGTGGTGCGACCTTCCAGGTAAAACAAATGTGTTTTTTCGGTTGCTCTCGAAGAAGAAGAAGAAGAAGAAGAATTCAGTTCCATGTAGTTGTTCGTCAGACCTCTGCATCGGCCATGGAAATCTAGTACAGTATACTAGTATCAAGTAAACATTGTCTGCAGAATACTGTATACCTATGCATGGAAGTATTTAGGATTCAGAGAGGTCAAAATGGACACACAATTTAGTTGCCAGTGTGTTGAAAACAAAGCATAACTGAAGAACGGGGGGGAGCTGATCATGACAATGACTGTGCTCAAACGGTTTCCGATCTTCTTTTCTGGAAGGCTCCTATAACATTTCTCTGATGCAACCTGATGGTAACCCACATGAACTTGTACCTGCAGGTGGAAGGGTCTACGGTCCTCACGGCGCTGCATTAGGAGAGCAGATTTCCGTCTTCAGGCATGCACTCGGGACAATGCAGAACTCTGAACATGGCGGTGTAATGTAACATAATGGCAAGGCATGCACACTGATGCTGATCTGCCAGTATCATCATCTCCCACCCGGCCCAGAAAGACAAGTACTGCCGGCATAGTCAGAAAATCTGTGATAGCTGTTGGTTGTGTTGTGTGTGCATCTGTATCCCTAGTTTAGCAGTTTATTTTGTTCAACACTCTTACATGCATGCAACCTGAGAGCTGAACCTGAGACCGGGTGCCAAGTAGCTGCATGCATGGATGAAGTGCTGTAATTTGTAGTGATAACGAAGCTTTGTTTCTCCAGTTTCCTTGGCACTGTGATGCATGGTCCTCCCTCACTCATGGTCTCATGGATGCACTAGCTTGTTGCTGCGGACTTCGCATTAATCCATCTGCAGACTGCAGACCTGCAGACTAGAGACTACCACTACTGAACTAAGATGTCACCCCAACTAGTTGGACATTGTCACTAACCCGGGGAGAGGAATGGAAATGGAAGATAAAGCAGGAACTGAGGAAGAACAGATACAGTTTGGGAGAACTGAACAGGAGTTTTCAGAATTCAGTTTTTTATTTTTGGTTGAATCTTTCAGAATTCAGTTATTCATTCGAGCCCTCTGGATAACGACTTCACCTAACTGGGCCGAGCCCCTACACGCCTACTTGGGCCAAGTCCGCGACACTTCAATCGACTCCCGCGGCCACCAAGCTCGTCATCAGCCCACGCTTCTTCCTTGCATACGCAGCCATCAGCCACCAAGGAGAGAAAAAGATGGCCTTCTACTAAATACCAGATGGTATCAAATATAAGTGGTTACATACTTACATGACACGTACTTGCGTTATATCAGAAGTCACTTTTTTTAGAATCTATAGCAGAACTGCAGAAGTCACTTGAACGTCTATGCAGTATGACGATAGAATTACTTCCTTGACCTAAAAAAAATCCTGCTTCCTTTCTTAGCCCCTTCAGTTCTGAACTTACTTATTTGGCCCGAAATTCAAATTTGGTTGTTATTTAACCCTTCTGTTTGATTTGGCCACTAATGGGAGGACACGGATAGAAGCTTTTACCCCTGGACGAGATAGCAGAGAACAAGGTTCGGTTTTGATCTATTTCATTTTGAGGATTATCTAGAGTATTTTCACATAGTTTGAGGTCATCATAACTGTACAAACCATGCAAAAATAGTCTAAATAATCCTCAAACAAAATATCACTACTACAACAAACTAAATGGAGGCGACCAAAAACGAATTTCCTAGGCGGGCAAGCAAGCTGTCTCAGAGAAAAGGCCACGATTAATCGTGGCCTTAACCAAGGCAGTTGTAGTACCCGCCTCAGTAAATCAGTTAAAAATTAAAATAATAATGAAAGCCCACCGGCGACAACGTTTCGGAGCGCCGCCGCAACCGCGTCCGCCGTCCCCGCGTATCGCCAGCCCCGGATCCCAGATCCACAGGTCCACACTCGCCATCAGGAGGAGCACCGGGAGAGGAGAGGGAGGAGGAGCGCCACCCGCGCCTGTCGCCCTAGGAGCCCGCGCGCATGAGAGGAAGAAATCACCGCGCGAGAGGCGTCGGCTTCCGTGCTCAGAGAGAGAGAGAGAGAGAGAGAGAGAGAGAGAGAGAGAGAGAGACGGTGGGATGGGGTGAGACCGTGCGGTGGTTGGGAGGGAGGGAGGGAGATAGGCTGAAGTGGAAACCCTAAGTGCTAGTTATGTATGGAGACAAGTAGTGGGCTGGTCTGAGCTAACAGGGTGGGCCTGATTTACCGAGGCGGGCACTTTAAGGACGACAGCCTCGATTAATCTATTTTGTGAGGCGGTTGTTCCAACTGATCGCCTCGGTTAAAAGTGACCGCCTTAGTTAATGACATGACAGGCATTAATCGAGGCGGTTATCCTTTCTGACCGCCTCGAAAAAAGGACAAGCGCCTTATAATAGATTTTATGTAGTAGTGTATATCAAAACTAACCTCTGTGCTCTTGTCTATCTTGAATAGGGTGAAAAGTGTCAATTCATGTCCCACTTAACATCGTTAGTGGCTAACCCTAATGGATGGGCCAAATAAGGAATAATCAAGTTAGATTTTGGACTAAATAGATAAGATAAAAAATAAAAGGGCCAAAAAAGGGAAGTGGAAGTGTGGAACTTTTTTTTAGTACCAAGGGTAATTCTCTCTAGTATGACTATATGATTCATCGGTGTAGACTAATTATAACAGTCAATAAGACTAATTACATAGAGCATGGTTTTTTAAAAAATTATGTAATTAGCTTCATTTTATAAGATAAAATAAATTTCCTATGAATTTTCTAAGATTAAACTAGATTTTGGGATTTAAATATCATATTTATGAAAAAAAAATGGTTCTAGTTTTGTTTCTATCTCGTTGGCAATTTGGGCCCATACATCAGAACTAAAAGAAAAGGAAACAAACCGTCACTACCTCTCCGGTGGATGGGCGTGGCGCCTTACTACCAGGAACCAGGTGTGTGGGGCTAGGGGCTCGCAGACAGCGGACACAGGCGGGAGCGCAGCCTCACGGAGGCAGACGCAGGCGGACGCGCGACCTCTCGACGTGGGCGGGCATGATCTCGACAGTTGAGTGGATGTTGGCGTCACCGGAGGTCAGCTAGGGTGGCTAGAATCGCCGATCGGGTGGACGCATGCCTCGTCGGAGGCTGACGCGAGCGCGGCCAGCCACGCACGTGGCCGGCTCTGGCTCGGCCTGCTAGGGCTCGCGTTCGAGCTCCGGTGGATTGGCGGCCGATGAAGAAACGTCAAACACACAGATCGTTATTTTTGTGTAAGCAGTGATAGTGGTGGGTATTTCTTCTAACACCCTAAACATTGGATTTGGTAGAGCGCCTAAGGGGATGGTCTACAAATTTAGTGAATCTGGAGAAGCATCTATGGTTTTAATGGAGCGTTTGGCTAGAGCAGGTCAACTTTTTAGGATTTGAAGCTACGTGAAGCTCTCTAAACCCCCCTTAGTACAAAAAAAAAAATGTCAACAAATAGCAAAAGTCTTTAAATATTTGGCAGGATTTCAGCCGTACTACCGTTACCATGCGGAGTACTACTAGTACGTTGCATCGATGTTCAAAAGTCTTCAAATAATTGGCGGGAAAAGGTTACATACACGTGGCTTTCACCCGTACTACCATTACAATGCGCATGCGGAGTACTGTACTACTAGGCTGCATCGCTGTCGCTGGCTCGCTGCTCACCTCCTTATATAAGCTTGACTCCACTCAACACTCAACTCCATGAGCTCCCATAGTCTCGGGTCTCGCCACGACCAGAACTGGACAGGATCGATCGGACACCACACACCATGCCGTCGGGCAGAGGAGAAAACCGCGACGCCGGCGGCGGCGGCAGCCACCACGCCACACCCATGCACGTGGTGATGCTCCCGTGGCTCGCCTTCGGCCACATCGCCCCGTTCGCGCAGCTGGCGCGGAGGCTACTCGCCTCCTCCGTCCGCGTCACGCTCCTTACGGCCGCCGGGAACGTCCCGCGCGTCGAGGCCATGCTGTCCTCCTTGGCCTCGTCCTCCGCCGGCGGCGGGATGGCCGCCGCCGTCGTGCCGCTGCGCCTGCCCCGCGTGCCCGGCCTTCCCGAGGGCGCGTCCAGCACGGCGGACGTGTCGCCCGAGGGCGCCGAGCTGCTCAAGGTCGCGATGGACGCCGCCCGGCCCCAGGTGGCCGCGCTGCTCGCCGAGCTCCGCCCGGACGCCGTGGTGCTCGACTTCGCCACCCCGTGGGCCGCCGAGGACGCCGCGGCGCTGGGCGTCAAGTCGCTCCACTTCAGCGTCTTCTCCGCCGTCGCGGGCGCCTACCTCGCCGTCCCCGCGCGACCGCTGCAGCTACCGTCGGCGCGCGACCTCATGTCCGCACCCGCCGGCTTTCCCGGCTCCTCCCCGCTCGCCGTCGCCGGCGTCCCGGCGTACCAGGCCGCCGACTTCTCCTACGTGTTCACCAGCTTCGGTGCCGGCCAGCCCTCTGCCTACGACCGCTTCGTGGCCACCATCGAGGCCTGCGACGGCGTCGTGCTCAAGACCTGCGCGGAGATGGAGGGCGCCTACGTGGACTACTTCGCCGCCCAGTTCCGGAAGCCCGTGCTCGTCGCCGGACCGCTGGTGCCGGACCCGCCGCGGGGGGATGACCTCGACGAGCGCTGGGCCACCTGGCTGTCGGCGTTCCCGGACGCCGCCGTCGTCTTCGCCTCGTTCGGCAGCGAGACGTTCCTGTCGCCCGCCGACCGAGCTCCTCCTGGGCCTCGAGGCCACCGGGCGCCCGTTCCTCGCCGTGCTCAACTCTCCAGACGGCGCGGCGGCGGTCGTCCCGGTCCCGCCGCCGGGGTTCGCGGATAGGGTGGCGGGGAGAGGCGTGGTGTGCTCCGGGTGGGTGCAGCAGCAGCACATCCTGCGCCACCGGAGCGTGGGGTGCTACGTCACCCACGCCGGCTTCAGCTCCGTCGTGGAGGGGCTCGTCGCCGGCTGCTGCCTCGTGCTGCTGCCCATGAAGGGCGACCAGTACCTCAACGCGGCGCTGTTCGCGAGGGAGCTCCGCGTGGGCGTCGAGGTGGCGCGCCGCGACGAGGACGGCTGGTTCGGGCGCCAGGACGTGTGCGACGCGATCGCCGCGGCGGTGGCGGACGGAGGGGAAGGGGACGCAGGGAAGTGGGCTGACTTCTTGATGGACGACGCCGTGCAGGGAAGGTTCGCCGACGAGTTCGTCCGGCAGCTCAGGGAGCTTGTGAGCGCGGCCTCCAGCTAAATCAGGAAAAAAATTAGATGAGGCCCATCCCCACTGTGCATGGTGAAAACTATGTAGCTGACCCGTGAGCCATAATCATCATGCAGTGAGAGCTCGACCTAAAAATATTAGTCAGCTTGATCTTTTGGACAATCAGTGCTTATTTTCAGCTACGAAACAGTATTTTTCTCTCACAATAAATCAGCACGAGCTGAAATCAGCGCTTATTTTTCAGCCTAAAAGAACAAGCCGAATGTCATTTTTCGCCTTTTCCATGTTCTCTGACGTTCAAAAGATGTTGTATTTCTGTTATTTAATAATGGAAACAGAGAGATTCTCATTAAAAAATTTGTCTATTGCTTACTTGAGTGTTTTAAGGCCTTATATCACACAAAAAGATTTGTAACACCAAATCTCACATGCACTAGAAATCATGTAAATAGAAGTCTACCCAACACCAAAAATCTAAAGCCACAATATCTATATCTAAGGAACCCGTTAAACAACAAAAAGATACAGTAATTTGGTTCTATGAAAAGCAAATTGGAAAAGAATTGAAATGGCTGTGATGCCTAAGAGGGAGGGTGAATTACCCAACTTAAAACTCTACTTGTAAACTATGACATATTTTTCTTAACCTTATCAAAACCTATACAAGAAGTAAACTAGCCAAAGTGCAGTTAACGTTTTTGCTAAGTGCGTTACTATCTCTACTGTAAAAGAGAGTTATGTAACATAGGTTCCAATCCTATTAATTAGCCTCTCAACTAAGCTAGGAAAGATAAAGTACACAACCAAGGAAGCAATGTTAATGCAGAAGGTAAATGCGAGGTCGAGATACAAACTCCCGTTAACAACTCTGGTATTTTTACTGAGTTATTGAGAAGCGCTTAAGCTTCCCCTAGTTGTCGTTAGAGCCCCTCACAAGGAATCCCTCGAAAGAGCCAAGCTCCCGATCGGGTCACTCCATGGATAGCCTCAAGGCCTTCCCCATGCGAAACCATGTCTCCGGTGTGCCTCACAAGGCGAGCCTCTCGCGGATAGCTCCCTGTCGTCTTCACTATCAAGCTTTCGACCAAACTGCCACGGGCCTTGTTTCCTCCGTACACGGTGGCAGCCACACCACAAGCGCGGTTAGTATGGTCTCGCAAGACTACAAACCCTTCGATTACAAGTACAATGCGCACAAGCACCTTTGATCAAAGAGATCTGCCACTAAACACTAGGTACAAACCTAAAACAATCGTATAAACGGTGGTCTCATTAACGTAACCACTTTGCAAAGCACCTATGTTGTATATCACTAAACACTATGCATGTGGAGAGCTCTAAAATGGTATTGCAGCACCCTTGAAATGATCCCTCACTTCTCCGCTAAGTTCTTGGGTAGTTGGGGTGGTATTTATATCCCCCACGAGAGAGCTAGCCGTAACTAGTCGTTCTGCACGCACCGGACGCGTCCGGTCGGAGCACTGGACGATTGTCCAGCGTTCGGTGCTGCCACATGTCGCACGGTCACCAGCCGACCGTTTGAACTAACCATTGCCGCCAAATCTTCTTAGCGTCCGATGGTCACTGGATAGTCCGGTGGAAGCACCCAACGAAAAGCTCCCAGCATACGACGCGTTCCAGAGAGTTCTCGAGAGCGTTTAGTAGCCGTCGAAAGCGTCCGATGGATGTTCACCGGACGATTGCAACGTCCAGTGCCTTTAGCGCCATAGCACCGGACGCACAACCAATAGTCCGGTGCATTGCAGATGCAGCGTTCGATGCTCCTTTTTGCCGAGCTTCACACCAGATGGATCCGGCACAGTGTCCAGTGCTGCGTTCGGTCGCCTTTAAAGCCCTTTCTTCATTTATTTCTTTGTGCTCTTAGCATCTGATTTAGTTCCAGTTTGTGTGATGGACTTGTGCTTGATCCTTGAGGTCCTCAATATGTCTTCTAAATTCTCGCTTGAGGTGTTGATCACTCGGATCACACTATTGTCTAAGTCCAAGCCACTTTTGCATCCTATTGAACTATAAAACAAACACTTGTAAACCCATTAGTCCAATTTGGTCATGTTGATCATCAAACACCAAAATTTATTTTAAAGGGGACTAAGGTCCATTTTCCTTACAAAATTCAAATAGAAACAAATAAAACAAATAAATTGCAAAAAAAAAAAGTCAAATGGAAAATCAATTTTATGGAAGATAAATTGGGAACAAATTCAAATTGACAACAAATAAGACATACAAATTACAGAATGCAAGTAAACAACAATCAAAGAATCCAAATTTACATCGGTAATACAAGAAATTTATATTGACACAATGAATGTAGATATTACAATCAGCTATTGTAAATATTACAATTCATTGGCGAGCTTTTGGGAGCGGAGGTAGTGCGAGTCCACGTAGCCCGCGGACCCTAGCACACCGCGTCCCCGCAGGCGCTGGCCAGGTCCAAGGCTAGGGCGAGCGACGATGGCCGCCGAGAACATCGCGCACGTCGACCCAAAGTCACAAAGCCTGGTGTCCCTGCCTGCGTACAGCAGCACGTTGGACGCCTTCACATCGCCGTGCACCACCTGTGGCTCGCACCCTACTCCAGCGCGTGGGCCACCTACATCGTCACGGTGAAAGGTCCAAAGAGGCTGGAGGGGAGTGAATAACCTAATTAAAATTTATACAAACAACACTTGATCAAAGGATTAATATAATAAATGGTGTAGTGAGTTAAGCGCTAGCCTACCCATAATGTAAGCCTTCATAATCATTCTAAATTAAGTTTCTAAACTCACACACAAGCTATTCTAGATTGGAACTACTTACTCCTAGGTGTGTACACTAGTTACACCACCACTACACAAGTAAGTGCACAAAGTAAAGAGAGAAGTGTAGCGATGTTATACCTACGAGTTGAGTAGATAACCAATCACCGAAAAAAATACCGATACACAAGAAGGTGATGGTCACAAGGAAATCCAAAGCCAACACACGGAAGACAAAGAATTTATCCCGAGGTTCACGTGCTTGCCGGCACGCTAGTCCCCGTTGTGTCAACCGCTACTCGGTGGTTCGGTGGCTAATTGACAACCAATGTCAAGCTCAACAAATGAGCGCCACAAGAACCTACAACAAGAAAGGTAACTCAATGACACGAGTAATTTACTAAGCTACCTTGCGGTTTTTCACCAGGGAAGGTGCACAAGTCCACCGGGAGTGGTTGGAGACAGTCTCCAACTCTGCCAATTCCTCCGCTGCTCCAAGACCATTTAGGTGATGACAATCACCAAGAGAACAGAAGAAATCCACAACAACAACAATCACCAAGTGCCAATGTGTAACATCCCGAAAATTCATATCTAAAAAAATCACTCGCATAAAATTATTTTCAAAACTTATTTCGAAAACTATAAATCATTTGAGCTCTAATTTTATCTTATTCCAACTTTCTTTCATCTCATTTATTTCTCTCAGTTTTCTCCCAAACATATATTCTCCTCACCATGCCGCCAGCATTTCCCGCCCGTCCCCCACCTCTCTCTCTCTCTCTCCCGCTCTGCTCGCCCTCGCCCGACAGCATCTGCGCACAGCGCGTGCTCACCTCACCACCATCGTCGCCTCGGCGCACTCGCGCCCGAACCCCCTCGGCGACTGCGGCAGCTCGCACGCCATGTGGGCCCCACCTCCCGTCTTTCCACTCTCTCTCCTTTTTCCTTTATGGAACAGCAAGAGACAGCACACAGTAGAGCAGAGAACACCAGTAATTATCAGCCACACAGCAACGCATCTCAACAATTACCAGAGCAACACGTTTCTCTCTCCACATAAATGTGCATGCATGCACATGCACACCCACACGGTGCAATGGTAAAAATGCACAACACATACACACTCACTGAGATATGCATGCAAGGCCTCAGTTGCATGCATGCAAAAGTTAATTAACCACCATCCATTTGCATGCATGCAAGCATCTGTACTAGTTTGCATGTCGACACTTTTCCATCGCTTCACTGCTCCACAAAACGCCGCACCGTCCAATTACATGCATGCAAACGCTCGTACCCATCCACAGAATCACTGTTAATGGAGAATCTTGGCACCGGTGGCACATCGACCTTCCCCTGCCTATAAAAGGCGACGCTGGGCTGCTCTCCTTCACCACACTGAGCTTGTTCTGCTGCTGCTCAATTTCTTCCTCCCCAACACCTCTGTCTCTCTCTACAGTGTTCTCACATAGAGAACGGCCGCACACTTGATGTTCCTTCTCAAGCTGCAGTAGACCAGAGTGAGTAGCTAATAAGCATTTTCCATCTCTCTCTCTTTGAGCCAACTCAGTGCTAAATATAGACAAGCTCACAAGCAGGAACACCATATAGTAGGTTCTCTCTCTCATTTCCATGCATGTATGTATGCATGTGGGCCTTGTTAGCAATTATTGCATGCACACCATGCGCCATGCACTACCAGCAAAACACAACCACGTAAAGGAAAAGCAAAAGCAAAAGAAATTCCCTAATCATGCATTAGTCTTTCCCCACGCGATTAAATTTCGGCCACGTCGCAGAGCCAAATGCCAAATCCGATTCCAGTGATTTTTCTTCCTAAAATCATCTAAAATCAAACTCTACCTCCCATATAAATTTCATAATTTTTAGATCTCATTTGAATACATGTGAATATTTATTTGTGCTTGTTTGTATGTTCTGTTCATTACGTATTTTTAGCTGACGGAGTGAACGAACCGGAGAACGAGGACGTTGGTGGCCAGTACTGTGAGTTCGAGGCCACACCCGAGGACTCGGACTGTCAGTAGGAGTTTCACGAGGACGCCGACGAAGGCAAGTCCAACCTATTCCCCATTGATGCATGTTGCCCCTATTTTTAAACACAACCCGTAGAAGCCGTTTTAAATATTGCATAAAGTATTTTACTGCTTAGTTAAATCCTGCTTGAATAGCCATCCTTGAGTTGATATAACCTGATGATTACCTTGTTCAAACTTAGGAATAAATATTATGATGTGACGAAATATCGTTATTTAGTATGCTTAGCACTGCACTCGTCATGGTTACTCCTCACTATATTTTCTCAAATACAATGATTTCAAAGAAAAACTGTGTGAGTTGTAAGAAAGAATTGTGGGTATTATGAAAGGGATTAATGAACAAATAGAGATGGTGATTACCCATGAGATGGAGCGGATTGTGTCCCTTTGTGGGATGCCTTGGTGTTGTGGCTTGTACCTCTGTGGTTAAGCGTGGAGATATCCGCCTTGTCTATTTAGGACTGAGTTGATTCATCTTGCCTAACTCATTTTTCGTACAACCACTCGACCCTGTATGCGGCGGGGCTTAGTCTAAATCCCTCTAGTTGGTATGGCAATCACCTGGAGGCACGGTGCAACGGGACACTAAGAGGTGTATATGGACATTGGAAAATTATATTGAATATTATGAGCTCTATGAATTATTGCATTATGAGATGGTGGACTTAGTGTTCCTGTGGTGAGCGCCAGTACTCAGCTAGGAGGGTAATGGCTTTGATGGATCTGTGCTTGCACTAAGGTGTTAAGTTACGGTACCCTACTTGTGGGGAAAGTGTACAACCTCTGCAGAGTGTAAAATCTATCATGATAGCCGTGTCCACGGTCATGGACGGGTTATGGTTTGGTTTCAACAATAGATGGGTTGGGATGAGTGGTAAAATGAGCGAGGATGATTTTTGGAAATGAATGGTTGCCGGCCATGTGTTGTGGGAACAAAGGTGTTCAGCAACACTTAAAATTATGACAAACCCCTCTTTCAGAAACAATCTGATATATGAAAAGTATATGTATTTTGCAAAATGATATTTACAAAAAGGAAACCCTGCATGTGTAAAAAAGATAGCTTTCCGCAAATAAAACCAAGCCTTATCCTTGATTTATCCATATGCATATACTGATATCCCATTCCGTAGGGTAAGGTTGGATTTGCTGAGTACTTTGTACTCACCCTTGCTTTGTTGTACAGAGGAAGATCTAGATTTCAACCCCGAAGCTGCGTTCGAGTAAGGTCGTGTCTGCACCCAACTAAGCCTGTGGCTTTGGGGTTCGCCAGATGTGTTGCGATCCGTGTTTGTTCTGGGTCTGCTGGACCATTACTGTATTATGGTTATTGTACTTTATGGCGTGGCTTCATCGCCCGCTTCCGTCTGAACTACTGCTATGAGACCTATCTGAATGTAATAAATGTGTGTGCTAGCCTCCTGTGACTAGTACTTGTATCACATTTGAGTTCCTAGATGACCAGGGGTGCTTCAGGTGGTATCAGAGCCGTAGTTGGCTGTAGGACGCGACCTTAAGCTTTCTAGACCAGTATTTTACTTATAAAAAGTATTTTACAAAAGTTCTTACTCTCTTCCCTCTATTGCAAAAATGTTTACCCTCATCTATTCTCTCTCAGATGGCGGAAGGAGTTTGGACCAGCAGCTACTGGTTGGAGATTGAAGGTTTTCCTAAGCTTTTGTATACCGCCATGCAAAGGTTAGGAATCAAGGATCGCCCAGAGTATGTAGGCAGAGAGTACATGGAGCATGAGACTGAACGGTGTGAAGTCACCGTTTATATCGGAAAAAACGAAGGCTTAGCTGAAGCATGGAGTGTGTCTGCAACTGGATTTCAGTTTGCAGATATCTATCAACCTATTGCCCGCAAAGCCTTGAGGTACCTTTGCCAGATCTATGAGAATCCAATCGCTCGTACACCCATGAGGTTCTTTCCACCCCTAGAAAGGGACCGACCAGTTTGGAAGACCCGCATGGAAATCTTGCAAGTATGTAACTTGCATGAGAATGACCCAACTGTGGTATACATGACCACATACCTGCTTGCCTTGGATGAACAATATGATAAGCAGGCCTTAGAGTTGAGGAAGTGTATTCGTCGAGCCGAAGAAGCTGAGATCATGACTAGGAAGCTCCAAGTTCAGCTTGCAGAAGCTCAGGCCCAAGCAGCTACAGCGAAGAGTCGTGAAGCTGCCATCGCTGAAGCCTTGAAGGAAGCTGAGGACCGCCACACCTCGGAGTTGAAGGATGCCTATCTCGTCGCCAGGGCCAAGAGAAGGATGCTGGCCTTGGAAGATCGAGAGCCTATAATTCTAGAAGGGATCCCAGTTGTACCTCGAGGAACAACAAGAAGGATGAATGATGAAGGACCATTATCTCCTCCACCCTCAGAAGCATCCCAAGAAGTTTTAGATCCAGAGTCTCTCCTCCCTCTCACCCAGCCACCTCCAAAAGAAGATTCCAACCCTCCCCCTCTCAGCCAGGTGGAAGGACCACAAGTGCCAAAAGAATGGCCCCTTCTCTGCACCAAGGGAATGAAGCCGTTCGGTCCGAAGAAGTTGAAGATTAGTTGTACCCAGTTGCTCCTATTGTCTTGGGGAAGTGAAGAGTACTTCACTTTTGTTCACCCCAAAGTAGGTTAATCGTATTGTAGCACGTCTAATTATTTTCGCTATGATGTAACCCCCCCTATTCAAAATATATATTTGTGCTTGTTGGATGTGCTACTTGAGTGCTCTATATGTTCCCTTACGGGATAGCAAGCGTTAAAGCTTGCACCTTTTTTAAAAAAAAAATATAACGCCTTAACAAACAAAAGATCACCCGAAAGATCTAACACTTACCTAATGCTCTCCCTCTTATCCCATCCAACAGATGCCTCGCAAACCAGCAACTCGCTCCCAGCAAAGTTGTGGCCGTGCAGCCAGTCAACAGAGCCAGAACCCAATTGAAAGTCGTGGTCATGCAGCTAGTCGGCAGAGCCAGAATTCAGCTGAAAGACAGCCCAATGCACTTGCTGATGGCAATCGTGAAGATGAAGCAAGTCAAACTGGAAATAACAATGCTTGAGATGACCTTCCCCCTCCTCCCACAATTGACCTTTCACAAGTCATGGCAACACAAACTCGTCTTTTGCAAACTTTGGCCCAAGGCATGAACCATCCCGGGAATAACCGTGGACCAAGAGGCCAAGACAAGATGACTGAGTTCATGAGGCTGAAGCCACCCACTTTTACCGGATCTGACAACCCAATGGAAGTAGATGATTGGCTTAAGGTTATTGAAAGGAAGTTGGGCACAATCCATTGCAACGGAAGGGATAGAGTTCTGTTAGCAACTCACCAGCTGACAGGAATCGCCCTTTCTTGGTGGAAGCTTATAGTGGAGCTATGGAAGATGTTAACACCATCACTTGGGAAGAATTTGTGGAAGAGTTCCATCGGTATCACATTCCAGATGGAATCATGAAGCTGAAGGATAATGAATTTCGCAACCTAAAGCAAGGAAATAAGACTTTGAGTGAATACATCTTCCAATTCACTGAGTTGTCTCGCTATGCCCCAGAATTGATCAACACTGATGCCAAAAAGCAGACAAAATTCATTGAAGGACTGGCAAGTGAATTGAGGACCCTCATGACTCCTCAGATATATCCAGACTTCAACACCTTGATGAATAGGACTATCCTGACTGATGTGGCCAAGACGGAAGAAAGAAAAGAAAACAAGCGCAAGTTCCTAGAGCGCAAGGTTCAACATGGAGCTAGACCATCTCAGAGGATGAAAACTATTAGCCAGCCAAGCCAGCGAACTCAAGCCCCAATGAAGTTTCACTCTCCAGCTAGTGCATATAATCAACCTCAACCATCATATCAACCCAAGACAACTTATCAGAATCAGACTTATAGCAAGATTCAACAGAACAGCAGTGGTCAAGTCACCAATAATGGTCATGCTTGCTTCAACTATGGTAAAATTGGGCACTACATCGCCAATTGCCCCTACAAGAACAACCCAGTTGTGTCCACCCAGCCCAACACTGTTAATGGACCAAGACCTATCGCGTCAGGAGGCAGTCGTGGTTTCCCCGCAACAACACCAACACCAATACCAACAACAACGGCTAGATGGTGAGGCAGAACCAACAATCTTATGGCCGAGCCCGTGTCAATCACACCAATGCTCAAGATGTTCAGACCGCTTTAGGAGTTGTGCTTGGTGAGTTCTTAGTCAATTTAGTACTTGCAACAGTATTGTTTGATTCTAGAGCATCACATTCATTCATATCATCAAGTTTTGTTGAGAAGCATAAAATACCCACAGTACTACTTAAGTCACCCCTAATAACTCGAACACCTGGGTCTGACATCAAGTGTCATCTAGGTTGTTCAAATGTAAGGATCATTTTAAGTGGGGTAGTCTTTCTAGCAGACCTAGTAGTACTTAAGTCTAAGGGAATAGATGTCATTCTTGTAATGGACTGGTTAATCCAGCATGATGGATACATTAGATGTGCTGCTAAGGAATTATCCTTAGTCAACCATGAAGGAATTAAGGTGAATTGTCAAACCCAAGGATCTAGAGTCGATCCCATGGTATTTAACTTGGAGGCAAAGACCGTAGAAGGAGTACCAGTGGCTGAATAATATCCAGATGTGTTCCCAGAGGAACTACCCGGAATGCCACCAGATAGGGATATAGAGTTCATCATTGACCTTATCCCAGGAACTGCTCCCATAGCCAAGAGACCTTACAGAATGGCCCCAGCAGAGTTAGCTAAATTGAAAGAGCAAATAAGAGAATTACAGCAGAAAGGTTATATCAGACCTAGTTCTTCACCATGGGGAGCCCTAGTCTTGTTTGTGAAAAAGAAAGATGGTAGCATGAGGATGTGTGTGGATTATAGGTCCCTAAATGAAGTCACCATCAAGAACAAATATCCTCTGCCGAGGATAGATGACTATTTGATCAGCTTAAAGGAGCCAAGTATTTCTCCAAGATTGATTTGAGATCAGGTTACCACCAGCTCAAGATCAAGGAAAGTGATGTCCCCAAGACAGCATTTGTAACCAGATATGGGCAGTATGAGTTCACAGTGATGTCCTTTGGATTAACCAATGCCCCCGCTTATTTCATGAACCTCATGAATAAGGTGTTCATGGATGAGTTAGATAAGTTTGTCGTTGTCTTCATTGATGACATCCTGATCTACTTCAAGAGTGCTGAAGAACATGCCCAACACTTAAGAGTGGTATTAGAAAGGCTAAGAAAGCACAAGTTGTATGCCAAATTTAGCAAGTGTGAATTTTGGCTTGAGAAAGTTGCATTTTTGGGTCATATCCTAACAGCGGAAGGAGTTGCAGTTGACCCAAAAAAAGTGGAAGCAGTCTCTCATTGGAAACAACCTACCAATGTGAGCGAAATCAGGAGTTTTCTTGGATTAGCTGGATATTATCAGAGGTTTATAGAAGGATTTTCCAAGATAGCCAAACCCATGGCAGAACTTCTCAAGAATGATAAGAAATTCACATGGACAGAATCATGTGAGAAGAGTTTCCAGGAACTAAAGAAGAGATTGACAACAGCACCAGTGTTAACTTTGCCGGATATTCACCAAGATTTTATCATATACTGTGATGCTTCGAGGCAAGGTTTAGGATGTGTTCTCATGCACGGAGGAAAAGTGGTTCCTTATGCATCCCGCCAACTTAAACCTCATGAGAAAAATTACCCTACCCATGATTTGGAGTTAGCAGCGGTAGTGCATGCTCTCAAGATATGGAGGCACTATCTCATTTGGAATAAGTGTGAGATCTACACTGATCATAAGAGTTTGAAGTACATCTTCACTCAGGCAGACTTGAACTTGAGGCAAAGAAGATGGTTGGAGTTAATCAAGGACTACAACCTTGAGATTCATTACCACCCAGGGAAGGCCAATGTGGTAGCAGATGCCTTAAGTAGAAAGTCATATGGTCAACACCTAGTGCCCAAAAATACTCACCTGCAAGAAGAGTTAGCATAGTTGAACATGCATATAGTGCGCCAACCTCAATAGGGTAGTCTGAAAGTGCAACCAACTCTGGAGGAAGAAATAAAGAAGGCACAACATAAAGATAAAGATCTCGTGAAGATTCGTGAGCAGACTGGAGAAAATAAAGCCCCGTATTTCTGAGTGGATGACAGAGGAACCTTGTGGTACAAGAATAGGATTTGTGTACCCAAGGAAGGAAAGTTCCGAGAGTTAATCCTTGATGAAGCTCATAACTCAGCCTACTCCATCCACCCTGGTGCCACCAAGATGTATGTGGACCTAAAAGAAAGATATTGGTGGAATGGCATGAAAGCTGACGTGGCAAGATTTGTTGCACAATGTGATGTTTGCCAGAGAGTTAAAGCAGAGCATCAGAAACCAGCCGGTTTGCTTCAACCTCTATCTATCCCTATTTGGAAATGGGATGAAATTGGCATGGATTTTGTGAATGGATTACCCAAAACTCAGAAAGGGAATGATTCTATATGGGTAATAGTGGACCGTCTTACAAAGGTTGCTCATTTTATACCAGTACACACCAAATATGGTGGAGACAGACTAGCACAGTTATATGTGGATAATATTGTCAGATTGCATGGTGTACCAAGTAGGATTGTATCTGACCGAGGTACCCAATTTACCTCTAAGTTTTGGAAGAGTTTGCATGAGGCTATGGGAACCAAGTTGGATTTCAGCTCAGCTTATCATCCGCAGACAGATGGTCAGACGGAAAGAGTAAATCAAATCATGGAAGATATGCTAAGACCATGTGTGCTCACCTATGGAAAAGATTGGGAGAAAAGCCTGACTTATGCGGAGTTCTCCTACAACAATAGTTACCAAGCCAGTTTGGGTATGTCACCTTTTGAGGCCCTGTATGGAAGGAAATGCAGGACTCCATTAATGTGGTCAGAAGTTGGAGAACGAACCTTGCTTGGACCTGCCTTAATAAAAGAAGCAGAAGACCATGTAGCTGAAATCAGACAAAAATTGAAAGAAGCACAATCACGTCAGAAGAGCTATTCAGATAAAAGAAGAAGAGAGTTAAGCTTTGCAGTTGGAGATTTTGTGTATGTAAAAGTTTCTCCAATACGAGGGACTCGAAGGTTTCAAGTCAGAGGTAAGCTAGCACCTCGATATATTGGACCATATCAGGTGTTGCAGAGGATTGGATCCGTTGCTTACCGTATTCAGCTTCCTGAAGAAATGTCAGATATCCACAATGTATTTCATGTCTCTCAATTAAAGAAGTGTCTCAGAGTACCAGAAGAGCAAATATCACCAGATACTGTTGATTTACAGGATGATCTGAGATATCAGGAAGTCCCAATAAAAATCCTAGACACAGTCACCAAGCAGACAAGAACAATAACAGTTCGGATTTGTCGTGTTCAGTGGAGCAGGCACACTGAAGCAGAGGCAACATGGGAAAGAGAAGATGCCCTGAGAAAGGAGTTTCCCCATCTGTTTAGAAACCAGTCGAATCTCGAGGACGAGATTCCTTTTAAGTGGGTTAGGTTTGTAACATCCCAAAAATTCATATCTAAATCGCTCGCATAAAATTATTTTCAAAATTTATTTCGAAAACTATAAATCATTTGAGCTCTAATTTTATCTTATTCCAATTTTCTTTCATCTCGTTTATTTCTCTCAGTTTTCTCCCAAACATATATCCTCACCATGACGCCAGCATTTCCTGCTCGTCCCCCACCTCTCTCTCTCTCTCCCACTCCATTTGCCCTCGCCCGACAGCATCTGTGCACAGCGCGTGCTCACCCCACCACCATCGTCGCCTCGGCGCACTCGCGCCCGGACCCCCTCGCCGACTGCGGCAGCTCGCACGCCATGTGGGCCCCACCTCCCATCTTTCCACTCTCTCTCCTTTTTCCTTTATGGAACAGCAAGAGACAGCACACAGCAGAGCAAAGAACACCAGTAATTATCAGCCACACAGCAACGCTTCTCAACAATTACCAGAGCAACACGTTTCTCTCTCCACATAAATGTGCATGCATGCACATGCACACCCACACGGTGCAATGGTAAAAATGCACAACGCATACACATTCACTGAGATATGCATGCAAGGCCTCAGTTGCATGCATGCAAAAGTTAATTAACCACCATCCATTTGCATGCATGCAAGCATCTATACTAGTTTGCATGCCGACACTTTTCCATCGCTTCACTGCTCCCCAAAACGCCGCACCGTCCAATTACATGCATGCAAACGCTCGTACCCATCCACAGAGTCACCGTTAATGGAGAATCTTGGCACCGGTGGCACAGCGACCTTCCCCTGCCTATAAAAGGCGACGCTAGGCTGCTCTCCTTCACCACACTGAGCTTGTTCTGCTGCTCAATTTCTTCCTCCCCAACACCTCTGTCTCTCTCTCTCCAGTGTTCTCACACAGAGAATGGCCGCACACTTGATCTTCCTTCTCGAGCTGCAGTAGACCAAAGTGAGTAGCTAATAAGCATTTTCCATCTCTCTCTCTGAGCCAACTCACTGCTAAATTTGGACAAGCTCACAAGCAGGAACACCATATAGTAGCTTCTCTCTCTCCTTTCCATGCATGTGTGTATGCATGTGGGCCTTGTTAGCAATTATTGCATGCACACCATACGCCATGCACTACCAGCCAAACCCAACCACGTAAAGGAAAAGCAAAAGCAAAAGAAATTCCCTAATCATGCATTAGTCTTTCCCCACGCGCTTAAATTTCGACCACGTCGCAGAGCCAAATGCCAAATCCGATTCCAGTGATTTTTCTTTCTAAAATTATCTAAAATCAAACTCTACCTCCCATATAAATTTTAGAATTTTTGGAGCTCATTTGAATATATGTGAATATTTATTTGTGCTTGTTTGTCTGTTCTGTTCATTACGTATTTTTAGCTGACGGAGTGAACGAACCGGAGAACGAGGATATTGGTGGCCAGTACCGTGAGTTCGAGGCCACACCCGAGGACTCGGACTGTCAGCAGGAGTTTCACGAGGACACCGACGAAGGCAAGTCTAACCTATTCTCCCTTGATGCATGTTGCCCCTATTTTTAAACACAACCCGTAGAAGCCGTTTTAAATATTGCATAAAGTATTTTACTGCTTAGTTAAATCCCGCTTGAATAGCCATCCTTGAGTTGATATAACCTGATGATTACCTTGTTCAAACTTAGGAATAAATATTATGACGTGACGAAATATCGTTATTTAGTATGCTTAGCACTGCACTCGTCATGGCTCCTCACTATATTTTCTCAAATACAATGATTTCAAAGAAAAACTGTGTGAGTTGTAAGAAAGAATTGTGGGTATTATGAAAGGGATTAATGAATAAATAGAGATGGTGATTACCCATGAGATGGGGCGGATCGTGTCCCTTTGTGGGATGCCTTGGTGTTGTTGCTTGTACCTCTGTGGTTAAGCGTGGAGATATCCGCCTTGTCTATTTAGGACTGAGTTGATTCATCTTGCCTAACTTATTTTTCGTACAACCACTCGACCCTGTATGCGGTTGGGCTTAGTCTAAATCCCTCTAGTTGGTATGGCAATCACCTGGAGGCAGGGTGCAACGGGACACTAAGAGTGTATATGGACATTGGAAAATTATATTGAATATTATGAGCTCTGTGAATTATTGTATTATGCGATGGTGGACTTAGTGTTCCCGTGGTGAGTGCCAGTACTCAGCTAGGAGAGTAATGGCTTTGATGGATCTGTACTTGCACTAAGGTGTTAAGTTACGGTACCCTACTTGTGGGGAAAGTGTACAACCTCTGCAGAGTGTAAAATCTATCATGATAGCCGTGTCCACGGTCATGGACGGGTTATGGTTTGGTTTCAACAATAGATGGGTTGGGATGAGTGGTAAAATGAGCGAGTATGATTTTTGGAAATGAATGGTTGCCGGCCATGTGTTGTGGGAATAAAGGTGTTCAGCAACACTTAAAATTATGACAAACCCCTCTTTCAGAAACAATCTGATATATGAAAAGTATATGTATTTTGCAAAATGATATTTACAAAAAGGAAACCCTGCATGTGTAAAAAAGATAGCTTTCCGCAAATAAAACCAAGCCTTATCCTTGATTTATCCATATGCATATACTGATATCCCATTCCGTAGGGTAAGGTTGGATTTGCTGAGTACTTTGTACTCACCCTTGCTTTGTTGTACAGAGGAAGATCCAGATTTCAACCCCGAAGCTGCGTTTGAGTAAGGTCGTGTCTGCACCCAACTAAGCCTGTGGCTTTGGGGTTCGCCAAATGTGTTGCGATCCGTGTTTGTTCTGGGTCTGCTGGACCATTACTGTATTATGATTATTGTACTTTATGGCGTGGCTTCATCGCCCGCTTCCGTTTGAACTACTGCTATGAGACCTATCTGAATGTAATAAATGTGTGTGCTAGCCTCCTGGGACTAGTACTTGTATCACATTTGAGTTCCTGGATGACCAAGGGCGCTTCACAATGGATGAACTAGATGAACAAATACACTTGAATCACTCCCAAACTCACTATGTATGAGAATCTAGCACAAGAGTAAGTGGGGGAAGCTTAGGAGGGCTCGAGAGGTGCTTAACAACGAGTGAAATGCGCAAAAGAGCTCCCCAAAATGGTTAGAAATGCTATTTATAAGTGAGGATGAAAAACTAGCCGTTTTACACCAAAATCGTGCGTACCGATGCTCGTTAAGTTCACACCGGACGTGTCGGGTGCTTGTCCGGTGTATCGCCCGTTGACATGTGTACTAGATGTTTGAATTCCCCTCTACGCTGTCACATCGGACACACGAACGCCAGTGTCTGGTTCGGTTCCAGTAAGGTTCCAGAGAGCACTTTTCTACACCAGACGCGTCCGGTTTTACCCCACTGGACAAGCCCAATGTCTAGTGTTCACACGAGTCAGTTCAGCGTAGATTCACACCAGACGCGCGTTTGTCCACACCGGACGGGCTGAAGTTACTGTTCCAGTGTCTGGTGCAACAATAGAAAGGTTCCAGAGAGGCTCCGGACACACCGGACGCGTCCGGTGTAGACCCACCGGACAAAGCCAGCGTCCGGTGCACCTCTTAGAGCTGTTTTTCGCCTCTCGTCAATGCCCTTGCTTCTAAGTGCTAACCACTAAGTGTTCTACTCTCTTAGGGACAGAAGTTAGCAGTTTTTTCAAAGCAAACTACAACGGCTACCTCACCGAATCCCAAACCCTTTCTACCTCTCAAACTTCACTGCGTTTTCAAATGTGCCAACACCACAAAGGGTTTTACCAAGTGTAGGGTGTGTTAGCATTTTGCAAAGCAATTTCATGGGGTTTAAGTTAGTGCTCTAGATCTAAGTGCATATACTCAAAGCTAATTCGACTAGATGCACTTGATGACCGAGATTGCAAACGAATTCTCTCCCCTTAATAGTACGGTCATCTATCCTAAATGTGATCATTCTCTATAGTGTCTTGATCACCAAAATGGAAAGAGCCCCATTGATTATACGTTTGCCTTGAGCTCTTTTCCATAATCCAAGCCGACAAGCTCTTGATCAAACATGTTGATGGACTTACACCAATCACTTGGACACTGTCATGGTTCCTCACTTGGTTCTGCTAACCATCCTTGTAATCACCACTTAGGAACACGGTTAGTCACTAGGTGTCATCAATTACCCAAAACCAAACTAGAGCTTTTACACGGACACCCGTTGTCACCGTGAAACTGCCCGTTTGGCACGAACTCTATCACCAGCACGCCTTTGTCTACATGCGTGCATGTTGACACTTCTTAGCGCAACCACCCGAGACAGGGTGTTAGGCTATCTCTGATAACGGCGCCAGAAGTGCCTGTGGTATTTCTTATGTCTATTGGATAATTCCGCAAGTGCATAGAATATACCGCTGTACCACTTCACCCGGGAGTATTCTAAGGTATTGTTATCTATTTTTATCCCAAGGGAAGCGGATGCTAGGAATAATTAATAAAAAGAGAGAGATCCATAAGTCCATAACAACTTAGTATGAACTAGTGATAGGGGGTAAATCGATATATAGAGGAAAGGGTAATGACACCAAGATACGACAAGGTTTTTGGATAACTAAGGATAACTAGTAGAGTATAGCTAGGTGGGAGGACAACGAGTGAGTATAAGACTCCTATGACACTTACTTTACTCTTGTGAACTATCTTATCAAATAGATGAATTATACCAAGATAGCTACCTTACTTCCGGTGTGTAGGGGATAGGCGAGACAGTAGGGGATATAACCTCTACCCGAAGCGGCTATTCTCTTATGGGAGCCTACCTTTTAAGAACTTGCCTAAGACACGTGGAGGGATACTAAGACTAGACAGGGCTGTCACCACCTGCTAGCACCCACAAACAATCCATGCGACAAGCGGCATTCAAAGGCAAGATCTAGCCTAAGCACCACGCTTACACTAAGCCTTACAACTCTAGTTGCGTACCAACAACTAAAGTACCCAATGACAGGCGATGAACTACACACGTGAGCTGGTTACAGGATCACTATCCAATATAACTCAACTATAAGTTAAGACAAAACACAACAATACTATAAAGAATAGTGATGCACTAAGTAAAGACTTAGTAAAGTAAAGTAAAGATAATATATTGATAAAGGTAAAGTCTTACAGAAGGAAAGGTACAAAAACTATACCAGACTCTTCAGCAGACGACTCCGGAGACTCCGAGCATAGCTCGACTCGACTCTAACTCCCACACTAGACTAATACTACTACTAAAGAGTGGAACTCTTGTGACTTGTGACTCTTGGGTGTCTTGTGTGTTTTGGAGAGGAGTGGGCAGCTTCTATTTATAGGGAAGAGTGAGGGGGTGCCACGTCAGCGATCCGTGTGCTCCATGCCTCTCTACCCTTGGATGAACCGCCTCAATACCGCCTCAAGATAGACGGCAGTGGTAATTCCATCACATGGGAAACATGCTGGAAGGCGATGGAGGCCAACCGACCTGGCCCCCTATGATAGGTGGGCCCAGCCAGGGTCTTCTAGAAGGAGTCCCCACCTGTCAGGGAAGGTGTAGGTGGCCTGGGCCCACAAATAGTGGTTCGGCCAACCCACACCTGGTGGGTTGGGCCCACCACCGTGGTCCCCATTTGTCACAGACTGTCCCCTTGTGTTGGTTCCACTTCGTTTGCATGTTGTCACGTTGAATCTTTGTGCTTTGCTTCTCAACCGTTGAATGGAAACACATGTTGATCTGAGGGCTGAAATGAGCTGAGTGGAAGGTCACACGGATCCTGCCACGTCACCAGAGCCAGGTGGGCCCCATGGGCAGTTCGGCCAACCCATGGGTGGGCCCACCCTTGGCTCTTATCTCTTCCAAGTGATGTTTTGCACCATGTCTTGATGTGTGATGACTTGGTTCCCAAATACATAGTTCGGCCGAACCACATTATTGGGCTCCAAGTGTTCATTTCTGCTCTGTTTCATCTTCCCTGCGTTCACAAGCGTAAGAGTACATGTGAAACTAGTTATTGATAAAATATGCTCATGATATGTTTATTCTCCTTCGAATCCGAGGCCTGTTGAAGGTTTTTGAATGTGGAATTTTATGGTATATCCACTGTTAACAAGATCCCCCAAGCTTAACCTTTGCTCGTCCCGAGCAAATAATTAAACTTAGTCTCGGTGGATCAGGAGTTGCTACAATGTTCATGTTTCAATAATACCATGAGCACAACTAAAAACTTCTCTTTTGAATGGAAAAATTGGCTATAAAAAATTACCCATTTTACCTTAGTCCTTTATGGGACTAATGACTTTTCCTTTGCCTTAGGTGGTTGAGAGACAGAATAGTTTAACTTGAGCACTACTTTTCTCATTCCTTACAAGTTTCATACTAGAGGTTTTAGCAATGTTTTGCAAAAGATAACTTAATGTTTCTCATATGGTTCTCTCATGTCACTCAAATAGTGTATGATTCCTTACCGAGGCACAAAGTAAATGTTGCCATCTCTTTATCATCCTACTTCTAAAAAGGCTTATGTGGAGTTTAAGGTAGGAATGAAAGAGTATAGCATACTTACTTTGCATATGTTGTAAAGTCAAAGCTTGGATCCAAAGAGAGAAGTGTCATGCCCTTAGATCAAGATGTGCAAGTGTGTGGAAAATATGAACTATAATGCTCCTCTATTTGAATTGTATCTCTCTCTACTTTCTTTTTGAGACATGGCTATCATTTTTCTTTCTTTATTCATGAGCCCTAACTTGCTCATATATATTTTTTTTCTTTTCTTTTCTATGGACTCTCTTGTGTCCATCTTTCTTTCTTTTTATTTTCATTTTTGCATAGCCTTTTGTCTCTTCTACCATAATGACTAAGAGAGATTTTCTATGACTTTAACATATGGAGCATTTATTTGGTGGAAATGAAAGGCATGTGGTTGCGTACTTCCAGTGTAGAAGTAGCATATATATGTGGTGTGTACGTGATCTTGATCTTGGGATCATGATAAGTCTCTCAATATGGGTCAACAAGACTTGACAACACTCAATACAAAGCAAATAGCTTAAGTGGAAGGTTTTAGACATGTATAGCATATATGGCTGTGGTAGGAATTTATCACCATTGAGGAACAATAAGGTTTTGATTGATTTAACAAATAAGTCTCCAGTAATCATGCATGCTTAGAACAATATTATAGCAGCTCTTGTTTCACCATATCATATCTCACAACAACTTAGACTTAGTTCTAGCACTTACCATCCATAAAGTTTTTAGGTTCATGATGATTTAAATAAGCCAAGTAATCCATACTCAAAGAAATACTAAGTTGTAAACTAGACATTAAAGAAACATTAACAGAGCAACTATTCATCATTTTCATGAGGAAGATAAATATTCATGAGACATATGGAAATAAGAGAAATATTTTTGGTATTTTTATCTTATGCATTTTTTATGCAATAAATTAAAATAATGTAAAGAGATAGGATAGAATACTTACCTTGGTGGGGGAGAGGATCTCCCCCAAGCTTGTCCTTTTGCTCATTGTGGTGGCGGGTAGTATTGCAACCATCCCGCCTAGCGTTGTGCTTCTTCGTCTTGGATAGCTTGCAATAGTTGAGCATTTTGTTGTGCCATATTCAAAGTTGTATCTTGCTCAACTTGCATTGCGCCCATGTCATTGATGAGTTGGTCAATTTCCGATCCTTGGTTTCGACGACCCCTCGCCCGTGTGGACGGACGGGGAGTGCGCACTCTTGCAGTGTGCTGTTGAGGCCGTTCCGTGGACCTTGAAATGTCCATGGAACTTGCATCGTCTCCTTCTTCTTCATATCTTCCTGCAGCTCGTGATGTGCCGCCTTGCTCAAATTGAGCGGCTTGTGAAATGCTCCTTGTCACCCTTCTTGATCCTGCAATATTTTGGCTTCTTGCCTCTCGGTCCCAATTTATGGTTAGTGTGCGCAGCGCATACAACCGACGCCTCTCACATGGGAGAGAGATTTCGGCTGTATGGCCGGGATAAATCATTTTTATATCACCATTTTCATCTCTTTTTAGGACTTGAGTACTTATGAAGAAATCGTCGGTTACAATATCTCTTGGAGAAGCAATGTATTCAAAGTAATGTTTTCCATCTAGCAAGTCCATTGTTTCAGCAATGCGCGTGATAAAAGAAGTAAAGAATATGGGCTCGCTTCTATGGAAAATACCAAGACAAAAGTGGACTAGCATCTTAGCAGGTGAAACTTTTATTTTCTTTGTCATGGCATAGAGCAGTCTTAATTCATCATTATAAAAAACTTGCACATTAGAGCCAGGAAGAAAAGTTATGGCCATCCAATAACGGATCAAGCGCAAAGTAGGATTATAGATTTCATCAGTTTTAGGATCAGAGCAATCATTAGATCCTGTTATAGCCTTCCAAAATTCAGCTTTATCAAATCTTCTTGTTGCATTAACAAGGTCTAGATGACAGTCATTATTAAAACCAAGTGCCATGCTAAAAACTCCCCATGTTAAATTATACTTTTGGTTGAACATGCGAAAGTAGACATTATTTTTAGTGGCTTGTAAAGAGCATAGAAATTCAATGGTGAGCTTTTTTATTCCAAGTTCTTGCACTTCCCAAAAACTTCCCCACCTGATTATATTGAAAACAGTATTAAATTCCGCTGTCATACCTGTGCTGTCCAAAAGGACAGGGTCGATGATGCCGGTATGTTCATACCCTCAGTGTCGGATGGAGGTGTACGTTTGGTACTCTTCTTGATTTAGCATGAGGCCGCTCTCGGGGTCGAACGTCCTCTCGGAAGGCACTCCAAAGCTTCGTCTTAGTGGAGCTTCTCTTCCTTCATCTTCATCATGGCGGGGTCGTCGTGAGGAACTCCCTATGACACTCTTGGCCTTTTTGAGTGCGGAGGAGAACTTCTTCATCCTGCAACAATGAGCTAACACAAGAACACACTACAACAACAGGGATTAGCGTTAGCGTTAGCGTTGGCTATCCCACTGTTAGTAGTCCTTGTGGGGTATGGTTGCCTCCACAAACAAGATATTGAGAGCAAAGATGAGAGTGAGACAAGCTTCTACTACTACAATATTTTTGGGTTTTTGGTTTGGGTGGCCAAATTTAAACTAAAATTGAGAAAGAACTTGCTCAAATGGAGAGAAGAAGAGAGATTGTGTGCTCGAGATGATTTAGCTAGTTTGTGTGTGGAATTGAGCACACAATGCAAGGGTATTTATAGGGGGAGAAGGGCTGGTGGCCAGGCCACCATGGCCAGTTCGGCCGACCCCCCTAGGATAGGTCTTTGTTATTTTCATCTTTGGACAGGGAATCTATTTGAATTCAAATTCAACTTTGCTGTCAGCTCTTCATTGATGGGTCGGCCGAACCCATTATGACATGATCAGAGTTGCTTTTGCCTTTATACAGGGAATCTATTTGAATTCAAACGCAACTCTGCAAAGAGGACCTCAATTATGGGTCGGCCGAACCACTTATGACAGGTTCAATGTTGCTTTTACCTTTGGACAGGAAATCTATTTGAATTAAAACACCACTTTCTTGAGGGGAGCCAAAACATGGCTCGGCCGAACCACGTCATGTCCCCTTTCAGCTTTAAACAGTGTGTCCAGGAAAGTAGAGACTAGTGGTGGACCAAAAGTTTTGAAATTTTCAGAGATTCCCTTGTCTAGTGTTTGATGAAAGAGAAAAGGTGTATGACAAAAGTGGGGACATGTTTAAAGTGATTCCCGTGGACCATGGGAACACTAATGCATGCCAAAGTGTCCACTTTTCAGAATTGGATGGTAGTGGATGTTGGATTCTCCTTAGAGCAAGTGAAAGTGGTCATAACCAAATGTGGTCGGCCAAATTCAAAAGGAGATGATGCTCAAAATTCAGGAAGTGATTTACTACACCAGGCCAACACCACCAGAGGTGGGTGGGCTCCATGGTGGGGTCGGCCAACCCCACCTAGGTGGTCCCACCACCTCAGGTGTGAGCACTACTGTTCATTCTCAAGTTTTATTCATCTAAGTATTTTATTTTATCGAAATAAATTCTTGCAGAATTTAAATATGAAATGCAATGAAGAAAATGCAAAAATTGAAATGCAGGAATTAAATATGAGATAAATACTGATTTACCTTACCAGTAAGGGCTCTATGTTTTAGGTCCGTAGAGCAGGACCTCTCCATTTCGGGTTCATTCTTCGGGTGCTTCGATCGGTCCCGGAGATGCAGACCGTGATGATCGCACCTCCTTCTTCCGCCATTCCTTCTTGGTTGATGCTTGTGATTCAGCGGAGTCAGCCTTGTTTACCACCTCAGCCTTACTACCAGTTCGATCTTTTTGGCCCTTGGCGGTTGATTCTTTTGGCAGGGTGCATATTGTGGCTTTCTCCACAGGTTCTTTCTTGCCTGTTGCATTGATTTATAACCATTAAAAGGACATTTAATTCTCTTACCTGGGAGTTAGAAGTGGACTTGGCCGGATCCCACGTAGATGATGGCATTCACATTGTTGAGGAACGGCCTTCCCAGGATTACGGGAACATCGTCATCGGCCCCGATGTCAAGAATGATGAAGTCGGCAGGGATGTACTCATCTTGAACTTTGACAAGGATGTCTCTTGCCAATCCCTCGGGGAACCGGATAGATTGATCGGCCATCTGCAATTTGACAAAAGTGGGGTACAAAGGTCCCCCTAGCAAATTTTCATACATTACCTTCGACATGATGTTCACTCCAAATCCAAGGTCGCAGAAGGCATTGTTGAAGGTGTGCAGCCCGATTTCGCAGGTGATGGTAGGATTGCCGGGGTCACTCTTCTTGGCCATAAATGGCGGGTCAAGAAGACAACCTGGGTTTTGCCTAACCGGAGGCATACCAAACCTCGTGGAAATTAACTTAACACCCTCAATTGGTTCCTCAGGTTTCACTGGGATCTTATCTTGTTCGAAGGATGGGACAGCTGCTGCTATTTGAGCTAATTGGGTTTCTAGCATTTTATTAAAGCTCAATTGATTTTTCATAGTAGTGTTAAAGCTATCCATTTTCTCACTAAGATTTTCAAGAATCTTATCGTTAGCCATTATTTTCTTGTTTATACTATCATTGATTTTAGATTGGCCTAAGACAAGATCTTAAAGAGAAGGTTGGTTACCATAAGAATTATTAAAATTATTGCTGTAACCATTACCTTGGTTTCCTTGGTAGAAGGGGCGCAGTTCCATCCTCCTTGTTGCTGGGGTCGATACCCATTGTTGTTGTTGTTGTTGATGAAGCTCACTTCCTCCTTTGTCTCGGGACAGTTGTTGCCCGAGTGATCTTCTCCACCACATACCTCGCACCATGGATCAGCTTCGATTGCTCGTGCGGTGGCAGTGGTTTGAATGGCCTCTTGTTCCTTTTTGAAACCTTCCTCAATCTTTTTCATCAAGAGGTCCATTTTTGCTGAGAGCATGTCCACCTCATGAACAGTGTGCATACCCCTTTTCTTGGGCTGGAGATGCTCCTCATTCCATCCTTGGTTGATAACCATCTTTTCGATGAGGTCTTTGACATCCTTGACATTGTGTTGCAGGAATGCTCCTCCAGCGGCAGCATCAAGGTGACTACGAGCTAATCCAGTCGGCCCACGGTAGAAACCTTGGATTAGGAGCCATTCTTCAATCCCATGATGAGGACAAGCACGAATGTACTCCTGGAGGCGTTCCCATGCTTCGGGAATCATCTCGTCAGCTTGCTGTTGGAAGCTTGAGATTTTTCCACGGAAAGCGCTGGTTTTGCCCATTGGGAAGAATTTCTTGAGAAATGCATTGGCACACTTCTCCCAGATGGTAGCTTCATTCTTGTTGGCATAAAACCATTGCTTCGCCTTCCCAAGCAGTGAGAATGGGAACAGGCGAAGACGGATGGCGTCGGCCGAGACATTCATGATAGTGAAGGTACCACACACCTCCAGGAAGTGCTAGAGATGGACATTGGCGTCTTCATGTGGCTTCCCACAAAATGGATTGGCTTGCACCATGTTGATAAGCGCTGGCTTAAACTGAAAGGTAGCATCCCCCAAGTTGAGCTGCGGACCAGTGGCAATGTTGTCAGCCGACGGTGTAGAGAACTCAGAGATGGTCTTTTGGGCCATAGCTTCCTCGGTTGATAGTGCGGAGCCTCTTTTGTCGAACGGATTCAGGTTTGAGATGAACCTTTGAGGTGGAACTTGACAGCGTCTAGTTCTCCTCAACAATTACTCAGGATCTTCAATGAAATTTGACGGCAATTGAAAACTGTTCATGCACTGTCTAACTTCACGATAGCGAGAAACACAGACATGGGTAAGCCCCTAACACTAATCGATAACTAAATTGATAGTAGACTCCGGATTTAATTTTTATTAATATTCATAGACTGATGCTTTCCCCGGCAACAACGGCAGAAATGCTTGTTGACACTTCTTAGCGCAACCACCAGAGACAGGGTGTTAGGCTATCTCTGATAACGGCGCCAGAAGTGCCTGTGGTATTTCTTATGTCTATTGGATAATTCCGTAAGCGCACAGAATATACCGCTGTAGAACTTCACCCGGGAGTATTCCAAGGTATCGTTATTTATTTTTATCCCAAGGAAAAGCGGTTGCTAGGAATAATTAATAAAAAAAGAGAGATTCTTAAGTCTATAACAACTTAGTATCAACTAGTCATAGGAGGGTAAATCGATATATAGAGGAAAGGGTAATGACACCAAGACACGACAAGGTTTTTGAATAACTAAGGATAACTAGTAGAGTATAGCTAGGTGGAAGGACAATGAGTGAGTATAAAACTCCTATGACACTTATTTTACTCTTGTGAACTATCTTATCAAATAGATGAATTATACCAAGATAGCTACCTTACTTCCGGTGTGTAGAGGATAGGCGAGACAGTAGGGGATATAATCTCTACCCGAAGCAGCTATTCTCTTATGGGAACCTACCTTTTAAGAACTTGCCTAAAACACGTGGATGGATACTAAGACTAGACAGGGCTGTCACCACCTGCTAGCACCCACAAACAATCCGTGTGACAAGCGGCATTCAAAAGCAAGATCTAGCCTAAGCACCACGCTTACATTAAGCCTTACTACTCTAGTTGCGTACCAACAACTAAAGTACCCTATGACAGGCGATGAACTACACACGTGAGCTTGTTACAGGATCACTATCTAATATAACTCAACTATAAGTTAAGACAAAACACAACAATACTATAAAGAATAATAATGCACTAAGTAAAGATTTAGTAAAGTAAAGTAAAGATAATATATTGATAAAGGTAAAGTCTTACAGAAGAAAAGTACAAGAGCTATACCAGACTCTCCAGCAGACGACTCCGGAGACTCCGAGCGTAGCTCGACTCGACTCTAACTCCCACATTAGACTAATACTACTACTAAAGAGTGGAACTCTTGTGACTTGTGACTCTTGGGTGTCTTGTGTGTCTTGGAGAGGAGTGGGCAGCCTCTATTTATAGGGGAGAGTGAGGGGGTGCCACGTCAGTGATCCGTGTGCTCCTTGCCTCTCTCCCCTTGGATGAACCGCCTCAAGATGGACGGCAGAAGTAATTCCATCACATGGGAAACATGCTGGAAGGCGGTGGAGGCCAACCGACCTGGCTGGGCAGCAGGGGGTTCAGCCGACCCCCTTATGATAGGTGGGCCCAGCCAGGGTCTTCTAGAAGGAGTCCCCACCTGTCAGGGAAGGTGTAGGTGGCCTAGGCCCACAAATAGTGGTTCGGCCGACCTACACCTGGTGGGTTAGGCCCACCAACGTGGTTCCCATCTGTCACAGACTGTCCCCTTGTGTTGGTTCCACTTCGTTTGCATGTTGTCACGTTGAATCCTTGTGCTTTGCTTCTTAACCGTTGAATGGAAACACATGTTGATCTAAGGGCTGAAATGAGCTGAGTGGAAGGTCACACGGATCCTGCCACGTCACCAGAGCCATGTGGGCCCCATGGGCAGTTCGGCCGACCCATGGGTGGGCCCACCCTTGGCTCTCCTCTTCCAAGTGATGTTTTGCACCATGTCTTGATGTGTGATGACTTGGTTCCCAAATACATGGTTCGGCCGAATCACATTATTGGGCTCCAAGTGTTCATTTCTGCTCTGTTTCATCTTCCCTGCGTTCACAAGCTTAAGAGTTCATGTGGAACTAGTTATTGATAAAATATGCTCATGATATGTTTATTCTCTTTCGAATCCGAGACCTGTTGACGATGTTTGAATGTGGAATTTTATGGTATATCTACCGTCAACTGTGCACGGATCGATCGGTTTAGAGAGAAGCATGTGCATATTTAGAGATAAGCCTGTGCATGTCGCAAGTCCGCGTCCAAGGCAAATCTGGGTGAAGAAGGCAAATAATTACCCGGGCAACAAATAGGTTTCCTAATAAAAAGGTCCCGGGCTACCGAGCTACTGGCAAGGATATGTGGGAAAAAGTTCCCTCTACCGTGTCTACAAAGTCTAATCAGCTACATACCTAGCCTCAGTGTGTTTGGCGTGAAATCGCACGCTCATGAGGAAGGGATACTCTTCTTGACTTCATAACCTCTTCGGCTCTGCATACTTGGCAGCTGGCTTGGCTCCATCCTAACTAATCTCTGTTACGTGTTTAGAATAGGCTATAATTGGGATGGAGTCATAATCGAGAATCTCATCCAAATACCTTGACTACTTTTAGATTGTATGAGAATTTTTTTTATTCAAGCTAGGGGGAGAGGATCCCCACCTGGAAAGATTGTATGAGAACTTGGCGATCCAAACAATCGGAGTTTCAACTAGCGTTTTTGTACCGCAAGAGATTTTCCGCTTGTTGTTTCATGTCCCCTTCACATTGCTGTGTTCGCCAAAACAACCCACAAATAAATTTATGTGTGGTGTAGAACACGAAGAGGACAAGGAGAGGGAGCAGAATGGAGCCTACCAGCAAGTATCCCGTGCTGGGAGGCGGCCTCGCTTGGGCACCCACTGTCGCTCGCCCACACCTACTGCCGGCGCAGTGCCGAGGTGCGGCCACGCTGGGGTGCGGGCTCACCTGGCGGCTGCGCCAAGTGCGGGCACTCGCCCCGCGCCGCGCGCCTGGGACCATCCAAGTCGTCGCCGCACCCGAGAGAAAGTGGAGGGAGAGGGAGGAGAGGTAGCAATGGATGGAGCTAGGGTTACGGCCCGTTTATATTCATTGCGGAGAAGATACTGGAACCGTTGGATCTTCGATCGAATGGCCCATGAATTTTCCGATGACGTGGCCACCCTCTACTCAGGTCCTCGCCTGATGTTCTAATATTTAGAATTTCGCTTCGTCGTAGTCACCAAGCAAGAGCAGCAACCCCCCCCCCCCCCCCCCCCCCCCCCCGCGCGCTACACTCTGTTAAAGTACATCTAAACTTTAGCTGTATCAATTAGTTACCTAGATTTTAGTTAAAATACATCTAAACAGGTCCTTAATTATGTGCGAACAGCAGACAAAGCAAACGAAGGAAAACAATATACTACCATTGATTTTCCATCAGATACCTCAAATGCGTCACGCCGTCACCTGAATTTCAGCCACCTGATTGAGCCTAAACTGCAGAGCAGTGATCACAGTTCACAACGTAAAGACAGAGAAGTGTACAACAGATCACAGAAGGTTCGAGCGCTTCCATCAGCTCGAGGCCGCGCCGACGAGCTCCCTGAGCTGCCGGATGAACTCGTCGGCAAACCTTCCCTACACGGCGTCGTCCATCAAGAAGTCAGCCCACTTCCCTGCATCCCCTTCCCCTCCGTCCGCCACCGCTGCGGCGACGGCGGCGCACACGTCCTGGCGCCCGAACCAGCCGTCCTCGTCGCGACTTGCGCTGGCCAGTGGGTCCCTTCTCATATATTTTTTTTTGCTATTTTTAAAACCAGGTTTTCGAAAAAAGATTAGTGCAGGCGGTTCCTTATGTGAACCGACAGTACAAATTCTATTTCTACTGGCGGTTTATAAGAAACCGCCTGCAGAAATGGCTAATTTGTACAGGCCCGTAGCGCTGGCGGTTCGAAAAAAAACGCCTGTAGAAATGGCTCTAGAATCGCCTGTATTGAGCTTTTCTATACTAGTGCGTTGAGGCCGTCCTGATGAATGCTTGCTAGCTCCTTGGTCACCGCAAGAAATATTCTTCAGGATTCTTTTAGTCTTGAACAATTAGCAAGCGGTGCTGATGCAGCACGCCACTCCATCTCGCACTGTCGCACACTGGGTTTTTCTTCAAGCAGTGAGTATGCAACTATCAGCATATATCATGGCATTCATTAGTTCCTTTGTTATTACTTAGCCTAGTCATCCACTGCCAATCATATTGAATATTTGAGGTCAAAATAATGGAGTAGTTTATTGAGCTTACGAATCATGCACATAAACTACTATAAAAACGTTTTTTAGACGTGTCACTCTTTTTCTTATAACATTGTTGGGTAAAGAACCATCTCTATATGGTTCCACCGTTAGAAATCGATTCCCTCCATTTTCTATAGGTAGGTAGTTAATTGAAATACTAAACACCTCAGAAACCATTTTTTTTATATATTTGGTATTGTGACCTTGCCTTCAAAAATAGGATTGTACAAAAAAAAAATCACAATTTTTCAAACAAAGTCGATCGGATGAAGCTGACCTTTAATTTATATGAAAATTTTAGAAATTTACGAGATTCAAAACTTAAAGCTGAAATTTTGGCCATTTAAAATTTATTTAGACTCCCAAATACATGTTTTTGATGTTTCAATGTGAAGCAAGAGGAAGCAGGCCACGGGTTTGAATCTCATAACTGCACGCACATGTATTTTGCGTGAAAAACCCAAGACTCAGGGTGGTACCTCAAGGGTTCAAGTGGCTTGTCATGTGATTAAAATGGTTTTGCTATTTTTATGACCGAATTACTGACCGCCTAAAAAATAATTTCTAGAATGAAAATAATTTCTAGAGGCGATCCTGTCACACCCAATTTTAAGGATAAAATTGAATGCATAACCTTATGTGCGCCCCAGGATCAGTCACACACATAAGCCGACAAATATAAGGTAATATCAAAAGACAATGATCAAATACATAACGTAGTAATAATTAAAATAGAACCTTTAAGAAGCAAACAGCGGAAAGACACTCCGATCTTCGCGTGTAGACGCCAACTCCACAGGGACACAACTGACTGGTTGACCACAAGCCTAAATTCTCCTGAGGTGTGGGGGGAATAGCAAGAGTGAGTCCATATCGAACTCAGCAAATATAACATGGGGTTTATGAGGCTCAAACAGGACAGACACGGGTTTACAGCGGTTTGCTTTTAATTAAGCATCTTTTATGCAATTGGATAGCAACAAGTTGAATAAGCCCATAATTCATGATCATAAGTAAACATAATTAATGAATTGCATCAATCAATTAGCAACAAGTCAACATCACCCAAAAAGATAACTACTCCGTGAGTTTTCCGGGCCACTCGTGACCGTGAGCGCGGCTAGTATACCAGTTTTACACTCTGCAGAGGTTGTGCACTTTCACTATGAGCCGTGATTCCCATTTGCTCGGGATAGCTAGCCCCATAACACTACCAAGGTGAGCGAGTAGGGTTTCACTATGAAGTCTTTCAAAGTACTCCGTCTAACAAGTTAGGGCTGCTAGGAACCCGGCAAGCAGATATAGAGCCCCCCTTCGTCGTGGCACAAAGTCACGCAGGTTATACACACTCGGACAGGAGCCGCACTATACCCGAGTCGTCAGGTCCCATCACGCCTTTCGGTAACCTCTAACAAGCTAGAAAAAGTACCCATACTTGACTAAAACCAGAGCCATGTAGCCCTCATAGTTGCACTGTAAGTCCCAGCTTTTGCTGACAGATCATTACCAAGGGGGAAGGATATGGAGCATCACAAAACTATGCTCGAATCCCCTAGTTCCATGTTACTAAAAAGACATCTTTCAATGTTATTGCATATTCAATTAATCAAGTTTACATGATCATGATTCCAATAGCGCGCTAGCATCAACTACCCAATGCATAAATCCCATAGGTGATCAAGGAACAAGATAACAATACTAGGTAGAAGCTATGGTTAACAAGGTAGACACATGCACATGAAATTAATTATTGCGGTGAATAGGATAACAAGGAAGATCACATGCTATACTTGCCTTGATCAAAGTACTCTGGAGAACTTGGATCCTCAACGTACTCTTGATCACCAACGTATTGCTCACCATCTGAACTCGATCATAAAATCACCACACAATCATCGAGGCAATCATACACGAAGCAAACAAGATTTAGATTAGAAACAGTACACCAACAGTAGAAAATCAGATTGAAAAGTTTATAAAAATAATCTACGCGTCGCTACGATTCCAACGATATAAAGATCACGAAAATCGGAGTTCAAACGGAGAAGTTATGAAATAAACAAGTTTTACTTTAATAGATTAAATATAATCTCGAATTTTAAAAGTTGAAAATATATGAAACAGTGGTACCATCAGATAGATTATGAAATTACGAATCTAACGCAATTTGAATCGTTCAAATCGGATCTAAAACGAGTAAATTATAGCTAAAACAAATCTAGTGGCAAATCTGCAATTTCAGAAAACATCTTTTCATTAAACCGAGACAAACTACGTTTTCTAAATCGGAAAGCGTAAACGGAGGAATGCGCCAAGGGACTGCGGGTTAAGTATTAAAAACTGCAGGGGGTTATTCGCAAAAACGCCGGCCGAAAGGGTATCGGCGAATAGGAGCCGTCCGATTCGAATTGGACGTCTCGGATTAGATGGGAGGGGTGTGGGCGGCGCTCCGGCCATGTACAGAGACCGTGCGGCGGCGCCATCGCCGGAGGGTGGCTGGAGACGGCGTTTTCGGGGCTTGGAAGCTCGGTTCACCTCGGGATCTGGTCGGGGAGCAAGAGAAGCTCAAGCTAAACCTATCTATGGTTTCGGTTGCCACAGAGGTAGCTCGGAGAGGATGCGGCGAGCTCGGTGGCGGAACTATGGCGGCAGCGAAGCTCGGCATCATGGTTACAGTGCACAAAACCGAGGGAGAAGGGTTCGGGAAGATCCCTGACCTTGCTGCGAAGCTTGGAGGGCAACCAATTTTGACGGAGAGACTTCTCGTTGGCGAAATCGACGGCGACGGCGGAGCTCGGGGCGGCGGCAGTTCTGTGGCTGCGGCAAGGGCACGATTAGGGGCGACTGGGTGGCCGAAGGGGTACGGGCTTTTCTGATCCGTTGGATTCAACACCGACGATCAAGATTAGAAGAGAGAGAGGGAGGACGGAGCTCCGGCCGGAACAGGGGCGGGGCGCGGTGGCGCCATGGCCGGCACATCGCCGGAGAAGGCGATTCGGCGCTGCAGTGCATGAAATAGGTCGGGAAGGGTACCCATAGATCGGGAAGAGCATCGCAACCTCACCTAGGGTGATGGGAAGGTCGGAAATCGACTCGGGGGTAGCTCTCCACGTGCTCCGGCGGGCGGTGATCTCCTACAACGTCGGCGAGGGTGCATTAGTGCACAATTCAAGCGGAAAAAGGGTCGGCTACCTCGGGGAGATCACGCAAATGCTCAGTAAGGAGCTTACGGCGAGGATTAAATCCCGAGGACGACGAATTGGTTGCGGCGGCGGAAAGCTTCGAGCGGCGGCTCTGTTCGTGCGTGGGCAGAGAGGCGGCAGGTACTAGGGTTGCGTGGTGGTGGCAGTAGGGTTCGCCCGAGCTTATATACACCCGAGGCGCGAGTAGATAGGAGATTGGATACGGCTGATTCGTAGGAGATTGAATCGGAGACGATTCCTCCATCGAATTCGGCCCCGTTCGTTTTCGGGAGCGGGCTCTGCTCGCGGCAGAGGGGATTGGGGAGGGAAGACGCCGACCAGTGGTGGCCATGCGGCAGCGAGTCAAGGCACTGGGTCTCGGCTGTCAGTCTCGCAGGGCGGAGAGAGGGCGCGCGCGCTCGGCCACGGCGGCCCGTCTCGCGGCCGCGCTCTGCTGTGAGCATTTCGGGTGAAGAAGAGGGAAGGGGAAGAGGGCTGACGTGTGGGTCCCGGTTGTCAGCCGCAGAGAGGGAAGAGAGGCACTGCGCTGCTACGGCTGGGCTGGCTTGCTAGCTGGGCCGGCGCGCTGGCTTCGGCCCAACAGAAAGAGGAGGGAGGGAGCAGGCCGAAAGGAAGAGGAGGACTGGGCCCTCGGGCCAAAATCAGAGAGGGGAGGGTTTTTCCTTTTTCCCTTTTCTATTTTCTAATTTTATTTTCCAAAAGGATTTTCAAATTGGGTTTTGAAATATTTGAAAAATTCAAATAAGCTACAACAGTACAAAGAAGAAATGCTCCAGCATGAATGCATCATACATGTGTATGACCTAGGTTTGATTTTATATTTGAGAAAAATTATTATTTCCCTATATTGGAATGATCAACTAATTGCATAATTAAATAAATTCCCACTATTTAAAAGAATGCAATTTTTCGGGTGTTACAATTCTACCCCCCTTAAAAGGAATCTCGTCCGGAGATTCGAGAGAGCAAGATCAAAAGAATGAAGTTTAGATGTTTGAGGAGATTCAGATACTCTACCATTGAATCTTCTTTGTTTTCTCGGGTACCTCCTCTTTCATGGTAATAATTCTGATGCTCATTTCCTGTTGTCACCACCTCTATATAAATACTCCAGATAATATTTCCATACATTGATGGGTACCCAGTATGGTAAGATCCTTTGTCAGTAATAACTCATCCAATCGCATATGTGATACACATCTAATGTTCCATATAATATCTCAAGTGATTCTAATGTTTATGGGTCCATCACGCTTCCGCTGCGCTACTCTGATATTCGATCCAAACACTACACCTGTGTCTAGTAAGCAAATCTCTAATTAACAGAACATTAACATTAACTGGTATTTAATTTCTGACTCCTTATACTTGGTAGACTGACTAACACTTTTTTTTGCTTGACTTAATACTAAGCCATTATTTTTTTTCCGGATAAGAACACATTCCAAATCTTGCAAGGTGCATCATTATAGACATTCAAGCTCTTGTTCAGGTCTAGCAAGGCTTACACTCGGATTCCAGTCAACCTTTCTTTAGTTCCTCCAAACTTATCCAAGATCTCTGGGTGCAAACACACTTAATGCATTTTCCAATATACTTATTATAGAAACTTAGTATGGCATAGAAGTTCCAAGTTATCATAGCTTAACGCTGCTTCTACTTTCTCAGGTTCTCCATAATACTATCCTTAGTAATACTTAACCAAGAAATAACTTAGTCCACTTATCTTGCTAGGTGTAGCATTGATGCTTCTATTTCTCCGAAGAACCCACTATCGATATCCAATATCTCCTTATATCAAGAATGCCTTCTTATCCTGAGTACGGTGAAGGTTGAATTCCCAATTGATGGTATCTCGATATGAATACCTATCTTGATGAAGACCTGACCTTTTCATGAATGATCCAACAAGTTATCCAAATTGAGCGAGGACACCCGCTCTTGATAGTGATTTCTTAACCATATAGATATCTGAGGCTTCCAAGTGAGACACCATAAGACCTTCATCTTGTTACATCTTTAGCCTGGCTACCCCCCTTAAAAGAAATTAACTTTGGGTACTAAGGATAGCTCGCATCTTCTTCCGAATGGATTGATTACTACCATCATGTACTTCTAACCTCCCAACAATACTCATGAGCGTAGGTAAGAATAGGTAATCTGAAGTTATTCGCGAGCAGAAAAACAACATCTCAGTAAATCAGTTGTAACTCCAGATCTGTTACTTCAAATAAGCCGCAGCACATACCGTTGGAAAGCTGCTGAAATTTCCTACAACTTTGATGTAGAACACTTTTTCAGATTCTGTAGTTATAATGGTCGAAAACAGGGCACAACCAAAACATTTTCAGATTCCAGACAGCACAGTTGCATCGTCTTGTGATTTTCATAACTCCCAAACCATAATAGCTATCAGGGTGATTCTTGTGCCCACAGAACTATCTTGAAGTCTACTTATATCAAAAAAAATTTCATGATTTTTGCTTTTCCAAAAACAGAGGTATAAACTGATGAAGACAGGTTGCTCTGAGAAGACAGAATAAAGGAAACAAGAGAGAAAGAAAATCCAACTATGTATTCCATTAATCCTCATACCTTAGTCTCGTATAAACTAAATGAAATTATGGACAACTCCATAAGATCATTACAATCAGTACAAAGATCCAAATCAAGCAATTTCATAATAACAATTCAATAAGGCACAACAATCATTGGTACCGAACTTGCAATGCTATCGCGCGTTCTATCTCTATCAAGGGTTCATCTCTAAGGCTTCAACTTCATGTTATGAAAGAATGAGGTAAGAGATAGTTCTAAAAGAATTTCAAGCCAACGGGTGGATAAAAGATTTATAGAAAAAGGAGGAGATGAATATCAAGGTAAGGGGTATAGCAAAGCAGAAATTATCAATGGTTATGGAACAAGGACTCCATAGGAAGTTATAAAACTTAAGATGACCAATTTCTAACTAGGCTTGCGTCTTGCAGTCAGCATTGCTTTGATACCACTTTGTCACACCCAATTTTAAGGATAAAATTGAATGCATAACCTTATGTGCGCCCCAGGATCAGTCACACACATAAGCCGACAAATACAAGGTAATATCAAAAGACAATGATCAAATACATAACGTAGTAATAATTAAAATAGAACCTTTAAGAAGCAAACAGCGGAAAGACACTCCGATCTTCGCGTGTAGACGCCAACTCCACAGGGACACAACTGATTGGTTGACCACAAGCCTAAATTCTCCTGAGGTGTGGGGGGAATAGCAAGAGTGAGTCCATGTCGAACTCAGCAAATATAACATGGGGTTTATGAGGCTCAAACAGGATAGACACGGGTTTACAGCGGTTTGCTTTTAATTAAGCATCTTTTATGCAATTGGATAGCAACAAGTTGAATAAGCCCATAATTCATGATCATAAGTAAACATAATTAATGAATTGCATCAATCAATTAGCAACAAGTCAACATCACCCAAAAAGATAACTACTCCATGAGTTTTTCGGGCCACTCGTGACCGTGAGCGCGGCTAGTATACCAGTTTTACACTCTGCAGAGGTTGTGCACTTTCACTATGAGCCGTGATTCCCATTTACTCGGGGTAGCTAGCCCCATAACACTACCAAGGTAAGCGAGCAGGGTTTCACTATGAAGTCTTTCAAAGTACTCCGTCTAACAAGTTAGGGCTGCTAGGAACCCGGCAAGCAGATGTAGAGCCCCCCTTCGTCGTGGCACAAGGTCACGCAGGTTATACACACTCGGACAGGAGCCGCACTATACCCGAGTCGTCAGGTCCCATCACGCCTTTCGGTAACCTCTAACAAGCTAGAAAAAGTACCCATACTTGACTAAAACCAGAGCCATGTAGCCCTCATAGTTGCACTGTAAGTCCCAGCTTTTGCTGACAGATCATTACCAAGGGGGAAGGATATGGAGCATCACAAAACTATGCTCGAATCCCCTAGTTCCATGTTGCTAAAAAGACATCTTTCAATGTTATTGCATATTCAATTAATCAAGTTTACATGATCATGATTCCAATAGCGCGCTAGCATCAACTACCCAATGCATAAATCCCATAGGTGATCAAGGAACAAGATAACAATACTAGGTAGAAGCTATGGTTAACAAGGTAGACACATGCACATGAAATTAATTATTGCGGTGAATAGGGTAACAAGGAAGATCACATGCTATACTTGCCTTGATCAAAGTACTCTGGAGAACTTGGATCCTCAACGTACTCTTGATCACCAACGTATTGCTCACCGTCTGAACTCGATCATAAAATCACCACACAATCATCGAGGCAATCATACACGAAGCAAACAAGATTTAGATTAGAAACAGTACACCAACAGTAGAAAAGCAGATTGAAAAGTTTATAAAAATAATCTACGCGTCGCTACGATTCCAACGATATAAAGATCACGAAAATCGGAGTTCAAACGGAGAAGTTATGAAACAAACAAGTTTTACTTTAATAGATTAAATATAATCTCGAATTTTAAAAGTTAAAAATATATGAAACAGTGGTACCATCAGATAGATTATGAAATTACGAATCTAACGCAATTTGAATCGTTCAAATCGGATCTAAAACGAGTAAATTATAGCTAAAACAAATCTAGTGGCAAATCTGCAATTTCAGAAAACATCTTTTCATTAAACCGAGACAAACTACGTTTTCTAAATCGGAAAGCATAAACGGAGGAATGCGCCAAGGGACTGCGGGTTAAGTATTAAAAACTGCAGGGGGTTATTCGCAAAAACGCCGGCCGAAAGGGTATCGGCGAATAGGAGCCGTCCGATTCGAATTGGACGTCTCGGATTAGATGGGAGGGGGTGTGGGCGGCGCTCCGGCCATGTACAGAGACCGTGCGGCGGCGCCATCGCCGGAGGGTGGCCGGAGACGGCGTTTTCGGGGCTTGGAAGCTCGGTTCACCTCGGGATCTGGTCGGGGAGCAAGAGAAGCTCAAGCTAAACCTATCTATGGTTTCGGTTGCCACAGAGGTAGCTCGGAGAGGATGCGGCGAGCTCGGTGGCGGAACTATGGCGGCGGCGAAGGTCGGCATCATGGTTACAGTGCACAAAACCGAGGGAGAAAGGGTCGGGAAGATCCCTGACCTTGCTGCGAAGCTTGGGGGGCAACCAATTTTGACGGAGAGACTTCTCGTTGGCAAAATCGACGGCGACGGCGGAGCTCGGGGCGGCGGCGGTTCTGTGGCTGCGGCAATGGCACGATTGGGGGCGACTGGGTGGCCGAAGGGGTACGGGCTTTTCTGATCCGTTGGATTCAACACCGACGATCGAGATTAGAAGAGAGAGAGGGAGGACGGAGCTCCGGCCGGAACAGGGGCGGGGCGCGGTGGCGCCATGGCCGGCACATTGCCGGAGAAGGCGATTCGGCGCTGCAGTGCATGAAATAGGTCGGGAAGGGTACCCATAGATCGGGAAGAGCATCGCAAGCTCACCTAGGGTGATGGGAAGGTCGGAAATCGACTCGGGGGTAGCTCTCCACGTGCTCCGGCGGGCGGTGATCTCCTACAACGTCGGCGAGGGTGCATTAGTGCACAATTCAAGCGGAAAAAGGGTCGGCTACCTCGGGGAGATCACGCAAATGCTCAGTAAGGAGCTTACGGCGAGGATTAAATCCCGAGGACGACGAATTGGTTGCGGCGGCGGAAAGCTTCGAGCGGCGGCTCTGTTCGTGCGTGGGCAGAGAGGCGGCAGCTACTAGGGTTGCGTGGTGGTGGCAGTAGGGTTCGCCCGAGCTTATATACACCCGAGGCGCGAGTAGATAGGAGATTGGATATGGCTGATTCGTAGGAGATTGAATCGGAGACGATTCCTCCATCGAATTCGGCCCCGTTCGTTTTCGGGAGCGGGCTCTGCTCGCGGCAGAGGGGATTGGGGAGGGTAGATGCCGACCAGTGGGGTCCATGCGGCAGCGAGTCAAGGCACTGGGTCTCGGCTGTCAGTCTCGCAGGGCGGAGAGAGGGCGCGCGCGCTCGGCCGCGGCGGCCCGTCTCGCGGCCGTGCTCTGCTGTGAGCATTTCGGGTGAAGAAGAGGGAAGGGGAAGAGGGCTGACGTGTGGGTCCCGGTTGTCAGCCGCAGAGAGGGAAGAGAGGCACTGCGCTGCTGCGGCTGGGCTGGCTTTGTAGCTGGGCCGGCGCGCTGGCTTCGGCCCAACAGAAAGAGGAGGGAGGGAGCAGGCCGAAAGGAAGAGGAGGACTGGGCCCTCGGGCCAAAATCAGAGAGGGGAGGGTTTTTCCTTTTTCCCTTTTCTATTTTCTAATTTCATTTTCCAAAAGGATTTTCAAATTGGGTTTTGAAATATTTGAAAAATTCAAATAAGCTACAACAGTACAAAGAAGAAATGCTCCAGCATGAATGCATCATACATGTGTATGACCTAGGTTTGATTTTATATTTGAGAAAAATTATTATTTCCCTATATTGGAATGATCAACTAATTGTATAATTAAATAAATTCTCACTATTTAAAAGAATGCAATTTTTCAGGTGTTACAGATCCGTAATGTAACCTAGCTCTAAAAAAATTTCTATATATGCGTTTGCATTTGAGTTTTTTTAGAAATATTCCATGTTAATATTAATTGTTTGGAATCATGATATTGTACTTAACTTTATTTTGTACTATATCTCCAAGGCCAGGTAGATTGATATGAACTTGCTGCCATGCCTTGCATTTATGAATGATTTTGTACACACTTTCTTTGATTCTTTCCCCCGCGAAACACAAAGAAAAATATTGTGTGAGAACATTCAGGGTTATTTGTGTTTCTACTAAATTAGCCTAGCTTTTAGTATCTACAAATGGTATGTACCGTCTGGTGTGTTATCCTTGGTAGACAAACAACAACTCATGAATTAGGATAATTAATTTTGACTGATCATCATGTAAACGAACTATAATCGTGCCACATACCATCTAGATTCTAGACGCCGCCCAACTTGAATGAGGGCTTCGATTCGTGTCTAGAGATGACCTTCTAGACGCTCTTGAACAACGCGACTTGCATATTCTTGTCAACATAAAAATCTTCTTAGCAGCTCTCAGCCATTTAATTTCAGCTGCTTTCTGAATTTATTTATTCTGTGTTTCCGCTTCCTGACTTCACGGGTTAAGCTCCGATGTCACGTCAATCAACAACCAGCACAGATTAATGCTTGATGACACTAATAAACAGATCTGGCATTCAATTCTTCAGAAGTTATTGTCTGCGGAATCATTGAAATAACTGACTCGTTTGGCCAGGCCGTTCGGATGGAGGGTTGGCTAGATAGATCAACGGGCCAGGGTTGCACGGTACTCAAAGCATGAAAAATGCTGTATCCCAGAGATACGTAACAATTGATTGTATCCAGCGAGCCAGGTTCACGCCATGCAGGTTTAGCACAGCTAATGACGTAATTAGCACATAATTAGTGAATATTAAGTGATTTTAAGATAAATTAAGATTGTATAAGGTAAATTAAATCTTATTATGAAAAATATCATAAATAATTGGTTTTTTATATTTATTTTGACACATTCATGTTACATGATCATGCGGGCTATCTGCGTGCAAGGAACCAAACAAGAGAGCCTACATGCACTCAGCCTATCTGGGGTGAGCCAGACCCATGGATACGGACCAGGTTAGACTCATGCGAGCAACCAAACAGGCCCTATACCACCGGTGTTGCTCAAGGTATCGTGACAATAGTTACACACTATGGCTCAAATAGTGGTCACGTACTACACGTCTAGATGGCAACAAGCTAGACACGATCAAGAGTACGTACAAGACATGTCCGTGGATGCATGCGTGCTCACGGGACCTTCGCTGTTTCGCTACGCCCACGCAGCGCAGGATGGCAGCTGGGTCCCACGTGATCAAGACGACGATGGAACCAAAGTTGCGTGGGCCGGGCTGCGCCGGGCTTAGGGCTAGCGGGCTACCTGCTGCTTGGGCCCCGCTGGCTCGCTCGCTCCGGCTATATAATAAGGCCACCTCGTCTCGCCTTCCACAAATCCATTCGTTCATGCTGCTGCATGCCTTCGATTTGGATTGATCAGCTAAACAAATTAAAGCAGTGTAGGATCCGTAGGCCGGGTGTGTTGGTAGCTTACTAGATTTACCGAGAGCGATCGAGGATGCTGGCGGTGTTCAGCGGCGAGGTGGTGGAGGTGCCGGCGGAGCTGGTGGAGGCGGGGAGCCGGACGCCGTCGCCCAAGACGAGCGCGTCGGAGTTGGTGGCGCGGTTCCTGGGGACAGGGACGGCCTGCCCCTCCGCCGTGTCCGTGCGCCTCGCCGCCGACCTCGGACACCTCGCCTACTCCCACGCAAACCAGGCCCTCCTCCGCCCAAGGTACACACATACACACTGCTTGCTCTGCTGCAGATCGATGAGCCAACGCCATGGATGGATCGATCGATGCAGAGCTCCTGCTCCTGCTCCTGCTCGCCATAGCAGAAACAGTCCGTTACTCTTCTCGAGGTAGCTAGCCACAAGTCCTGAATGCCGCTAGCGGTGTGTCACTGACAGGCATGGTCCCACGCTCACGCATCACACTGACGGCACACGCTCTGCAGTACGGAGACTCAAAGGGAAAGAGAGAATTACTTACTACTGTAATAAATTTGATATGCAACAGGGGTAAAATCCATTGTTATACTATGCACAGTTGATACCGACGAGGTAGCGTGCCAATAACTGGGCAGTTTTGGCATGTTGCTTCTCTGTCTCTATCGGAGGTCAGGAAGGTCAGCAGTAAATCGATTTAAAATTACCTGAACCTTTCCTGTACTAGGTAGGATCAAGGTACCACCAACTCAACTCTCCTTCCTTGCCTGATAATCCTGAGAACGACAGTCGACTTAGATCTTCTCTGGATATCCCTTATTAATACCGGGTTTGTTTACCACTCATTAAACACATATATTAGCATGCATGGACTAGGTGGTTTCTTTTTACCATTATTCGGAACAAAAAAAAAAGAGTTTTGCCTCGAGGATAACGATCTATTCTGAGCTCGGTGGTCTATCCTAGGCATAACCCCACGAAATCTAATTATTAAGCTGCTCCCAGGGTGTCTACAAGTTTGACGTCCACATCATGCCTCCATGGCTCCATAGACATGTAATACTATAATGGTGGTGCGTGGCTGTCAACTGACTTGCCGAACGAGGCCCGGGGACAGACAGCCTCATATTCTCCGATGTGATGTCTGATCAGTGAGCTAATCATCGTTCAAGGAAAGCGACACGCCTGTAATAATAATCTAGCTACATCCGCTGCTTAAACATTTTTTGTCCTTAAATATATGCTTACTCTAGGACTCCTCAGCCGTGACAGTAGCTTTGTAGTAGTAGTATTCTACAACGAGCTGTGACAGTGTTGTGTTGAGCGGGCACTTGGTATTGAGCGGGCACTTGGTAGTAGTTCCGGCTTTGCTGCAGCCCAGCCCACAGATCTGAAAAAAGTATAAAGTTTCCTGCACTGCACTAGTAGTACATGGCCCAGGTTCAGAGACAGCCATGATGTTTGGGGTCCCATTGCCCTGTGCTCTTATCCTCTCGGTACTAGCCCGATTCACTGAATAAATTACTACCTCATTCTCAGAATAAATAAATGTAATTATAGTTTGCGTGCCCCAAAAAATAGTTCACATTTACTTAAATTTTTAATAAATATTATTCATATTTATGGCTCTAAATTAATATATTATAAAAATACATTCCATAATATATCTAATGGTGTTTATTTGACATTATAAATATTTATGATTGTTTAATAATTAGTTAAAATTTATACTACTATGTTAAAGTTATATATTTTTAGGACGGGGAAGTAGCATACAAGGATCTCCACAGTTTTGCCTTTGTTTTCCCCTCTTCCGAGTGTTTTCTGTACTTCACATCTTCGTTCCGAGCCCTTTTCCTATACAAGTTATTTGTAAACTGTTCTATGTTTTCCCTTTTGTCAAGGGCAAGCTTATTAAACTCTCGACGATGTTAAGTGCATCATCTCTGCATCAACTCAAATGTCCCATCCAAATGTTCACCAAAAAAAAAAAAATGTTGCATCCAAATAATCTCAAACTCTCAACCAGTCAAGTACCAGTCCTACTCGTGAAGCTGCAACCAGGCACCAAATTAAGACACCACACCATGCCATTTTCAGAGCCGTTTTGTGAACCTAATATATCAGTGTCCATGACTTCATGATCTGGTAACTAAACTAGCAGTGACAGCATCACTGACAAATAGGCACCAAATTAAGACACCACACCATGCCATTTTCAGAGCCTTTTTGTGAACCTAATATATCAGTGTCCATAACTTCATGGTCTGGTAACTAAACTAGCAGTGACAACATCACTGACAAATAGGCACCAAATTAAGACACCACACCATGCCATTTCCAGAGCCGTTTTGTGGACCTAGCTAATCAGTGTCCACAACTTCACAGTTTGGTAACTCCACTAGCAGTGACAGACAGCATCACTGACAAACACCGGAACCATATATACTTATCGTTTGGCTTTGGTACACGCAGGTCGTTCGCGGCGAAAGACTCGGTGTTCTGCCTGTTCGAGGGGGTGCTGGACAACCTGGGTGGGCTGAGCCAGCAGTACGGGCTGTCCACCAAGGGCGCCAACGAGGTGCTCCTCGTCATCGAGGCCGCCGTACCCGGCCAGCCTCATGCTCGCGCAGCTCGCCGGCACCTACGCCTTCGTGCTCTTCGACACCTCCACCAGCTCCCTGCTCGTCGCGTCGGGCCCCGGCGGCAAGGTGCCCCTCTTCTGGGGCGTCACCGCTGACGGCTGCGTCGCCTTCTCCGACGACGTCGACCTGCTCAAAGGATCCTGTGGCAAATCGCTCGCGCCCTTCCCGCAAGGTAGGAGTGCTTTCTTGTTTCTTCCTCTGCAACATTCATTGTCAGAGGGATTTGCTGTAGTAGCTGTTTTCAGTACTCGCCATCATCGTCATTGATCTCGTGCCGGCCGGCCGCAGGTTGCTTCTACTCTAATGCTCTTGGAGGAGGCTTGAAGTGCTACGAGAACCCCAAGAACAAGGTCACTGCTGTTCCTGCAAACGAAGAGGAAATCTGTGGTGCGACCTTCCAGGTAAAACAAATGTGTTTTTTCGGTTGCTCTCGAAGAAGAAGAAGAAGAAGAAGAATTCAGTTCCATGTAGTTGTTCGTCAGACCTCTGCATCGGCCATGGAAATCTAGTACAGTACAAGTATCAAATCGGGGCAATCGCAGTAAGTAAACATAGGCGTCAGAGTTACTCTGTTAGCAGAATACTGCACCTACATATGCATGGATGTATTTAGGAATCAGAGAGGTCAAAATGGACACACAATTTAGTTGCCAGTGAGTTGAAAACAAAGCACAACTGAAGAATGGGGGAGCTGATCATGACAATGACTGTGCTCAAATGGCTGCACTTGCTGTTTTGTTTCCGATCTTCTTTTCTGAAAGGCTCCTATAACATTTCTCTGATGCAACGTGATGGTAACCCACATGAACTTGTACCTGCAGGTGGAAGGGTCTACGGTTCTCACGGCGCTGCACTAGGAGAGCAGATCTCCGTCTTCAGGCGTGGACGCGGAGACAATGCAGAACTCTGTACATGGCGGTGTAATGTAACATGCATAACGGCAAGGCATGCACACTGATGCTGATCTGCCAGTATCATCTCCCACCCATAAACACAAGTACTGCCGGCATAGTCAGAAAATCTGTGATAGCTGTTGGTTGTTTTGTGTGTGCATCTGTATCCCTAGTTTATTTGTTCAACACTCTTACATGGAACCTGAGAGCTAGCTGAAACTGAGACCGGGTGCCGAGTAGCTGCATGCATGGACGAAGTTCTGTAATCTGTAGTGATAACGAAGCTTTGTTTCTCCAGTTTCCTTGGCACTGTGATGCATGGTCCTCCCTCCCTCATGGATGCACTAGATTGTTGCTGCTGACTTCGCATTAATCCACCTGCAGCCTGCAGGCCTGCCGAGTGCAGACTAGAGAGACTACCACTACTGAACTAACATGTCAGCATGGTGTGTTTAGATCCCAGTTGCAGTTGTAATTCTGCACTGTAGCACGTTCGTTTGTATTTGACAATTTTTGTCCAATCATGGTCCAAGTAGGCTTCAAAGATTCGTCTCATGATGTACATAAAAAAGTACAAACATGCAAACATTTCGTCTACATTTAATGCTCCATGCATATGCCGCAACATTGATGTGACTATTTGCAGTGGATCTAAACAGGGCCTATGTCACCCCCAACTAGTTGGAGATTGTCACAAACCTGGGGAGAGGAATGGAAATGGAAGGGTAAAGCAAGAACTGAGGAAGAACAGATAAGAGTTCGGGAGAACTGAATAGGAGTTTTCAGAATTCAGTTATTCATTCGAGCCCGGCCCTCTGATAACCGCCACCGACTTCACCTAACTGGACCGAGCCCCTATGCCTGCTTGGGCCAAGTCCGCGACACTTGAAACGACTCCCGGCCACCGACCGAGCTCACCATCAGCCACGTTTCTTTCTTTCATATGCACTTACGCAGCCATGAGGTACCTGACACACATACTTATTCGTAAACCTTAGCCAGGGTTCGATTTACCGACCGGTAGCCGGTAACCGCCGGCCGGCGGTATCGGTATACCGGACCGGTATTACCGGTTACCGGTAGAAACCGGTCGAATTCAAATTTTGAATTCGAACCCTAGTTCAATCGGTTCCGGACCGGTATACCGGCCGGTTTGACCGGTTACCGGCCGGTTTGGTGGTTTAGGGTTTAGGGTTTACCGGCCGGCATTTTGAAATTTCAGATTTATTTTTTTTAAAAAAAATGCTGAAAAAATTTCTAAAAATAGTTAATGATTTATAGAATCCAATGATGTCAAAGTTTTCCAAATTTGAGTGCGTTTAGTATATTTTTCGACCTTCATGATTTAATGGGCCTTAACGGGCCGGCCAGGGTTTTTTATACCGACCGAAATCCGGTTACCGCCGGGCGGCGGTAACGGTATATCGGCCGGTATAAACAGTAACCGGCCGGAAACCGGCCGAATTCGAAATCGAATTCAAACTCACAGCTCAATCGGTTTTAGACGGGTATACCGGCCGGTATGACCGGTATAAACGGTAATCGGTCAAAACCAGCTGATTTTCTTTTTTTAATGCAGAAAACAAATTTTTTTTTGAATGGCCTTTACACATAATGAAGTATAAACACCATACATTTCAGGGATAAATAGTGCCGTAGCAATACATAGGGCATACACATACTTTTATTGTATCAATACATAAGGCACATCAAAGTCATCAATACATAGTATCATATAAATAGCATATTCGTAGTCTCATACACGAACAAATGTGATAGTCATCGGCATAGGCATAATCAACGTTGTATGAAGTATGGAAAGGCCCCCATGCTGCAAGACATCTGATATTCGGCGGTGGACATCAAAGCGATACCTCGCAGTCTAAGCAACTCGGCCTTAAAATCATTCCAAGATTGGCCCGTCCATGCCGCTGTTGTCTCCCATTCTTGAACTAACATAGCGTAAAAATGGGGGTCTTCCCATTCATACACCCATCTGGTCGCAGGTTGCGTGGTAATGTCGGGAATGTGATAGTTATAGGTTGCCTGGGAGGTATCACTGTACGAGGAAGAAGAATGCTGCGGAGTGTCGTAGTCTGTAGGTGCATAAACAGTCCTCTGCGACTCCGGTTGTCCATGGTCGCGGTCCTGAGTAGCATGCGTGAACTGGGTCTCGCCTGCAAAAAAACATTATTAGTAGTTTAGAAGTCATACACAGAAACAATTGTGCGTACGTAGGTGCAATGGATACCTGTGAAACGAAGATCACCACCTCCACCAGAACCACTACCACCAGCACCAAACCCACTGCCACCACCACCACCACCAGAACCACTACCACCAGCAGCACCACCAGCACCATCACCATCACCATCACCGCCACCGTCACTGTCGTCATCAGAACCGTCATCAGTTGAGCTGCTATCCTGAGACTCCTTATACGGTGGACTACGCTGAGCCTCATCCTCAGTTTCAGTGTCACTGATCACTTGCTTTTTCTTTCCGCGTTGACGCTTGGGGTCACCCTTCTTAGGCGGCATCTGCATCTTCCTCTTCCCGAGGTGACTATCACCCACATGTCTACGGGCCCAATCACTGATGGAATCATCTCCCGTGGCCTGACGTAGATCTTGGGCGTCTATGTGGTCACTACGAGCACAAACAAATAAATCACATAAATAAAATGGACATACATAATATGAAAGCCAGACAGAGACACACATTATACCTGACAATATGTGATGGCATAGGGGCGTCTACTTCGTCATCATCCTCATCAAGAACTGGTGCCTGGTTTGATCTACCATACTCCATCCATTGCCTAACTGGATTGTTCGAGTCATAGAATGAGATTTCGGCGAACTTGTCAATGAAATCTTCGTCATCATGCAGTGGCGGTCCAGAGATATCCGCTAGTCGCAGCCGAAGATTGTAGTTGACATACACAAGCTTGTTTAGTTTTTTGTGGGACAACCGATTGCGAACCTTCGTATGAAGCAAGGCAAAAGTACTCCAATTCCGCTCGCATCCACTGGAGGAGATACATTGTGCAACAAGCCGCAAAGCAAGACGCTGCAAATTTGGAGTTTGACTACCAAATATCATCCACCAGGCCGCTGCAAGTGTAACACATTATGTTAGATATATATTCCACGAGAGCAAAGCATCAAGGGTAGAGAAGTGCTCTTAGGCTCTTACATGGGCTAGTCCTTGGATCCGCTGCCATTTTCATAGCGAGTTCGGAGCCAAACTCACCAAGCTTCTGTCGAAAAATCTCTGCCTCTTGTAAAGCCTGCATGGCGCTCTGCAAATCCGTCATGCGCGAAAATGTATCTTTCAGACCATTAAACATTGTTGGAGTTGGATCCATGTTATATGCGTACTTTGGATTTAGGACAGCACCTGCAACACATGACAAATGCCAAACAAGGGAACGGTAAGTATTCATTTCATGGAGCTTGCTAAGTAAATATAATTCATGATCGTACCTGCACCCACATACGTGTCAATGTACACGTCAGTAATCCTGTTGTCCATAATCTGTCGATACTCATTCCATGTCTGCTTATTTCTTCCAAAGACAGACTCCATCTCCATTTTGCAAGTCTGGTAGGCATACACTACATCACACATGTTAGGCTGCTTGTCTTGATCAGCGAAGCGGAGGAACTTATAAATTGGTTGAACTGTTTTGATGATGTATTCCAGTCCCTCCCACCACTGGATACTTGATAACCTTGAATGAGCAAAGCGACCGTCTTCACATTTTATCCACTTGCTTTGCAGAAATTCAGGAGAAGACATCCACTGCATGAACTTGTCACGTTTCCGGTGAAAGCTCTCTAGGAACATGTAGTTGGTCCCAAATCTAGTAACATTCCACTTGACCAACTCACCACCGATTGCCTTCCTCATCATTGCATTCAACTGAGCATGGTTGTGCAAAAAGGTTGAGATTCGCTTGCATGTTGCGATTGTACCTGAATGTTCGGGCCTTTCACCAATATCCTTCAACATCAAGTTGATGGTGTGTGCAAGGCATGGCGTCCAAACAATATGAGCATAATGGTTCCCCAGTATCTTGCAAGCTTTTTTGTAGTTGGCGCCATTGTCGGTCACCACATGTACGACATGCTCGGCGCCAATCTCTTCAACAACCTTACGAATTTCCTGAAAAATAACCACAACAGTTTTTACAAATGTGACGTAAATCACAATATTATAAATAGTATGAACCTAACAACATGTTCAGAAGCTACCTGGTATAAATATTTGGCATCTTGACTTCGCCCAGTTGCATTAATAGATTTATGAAACCATGTGACCCCATTGCAATAAATCAGGAAGTTGATGACACTCATTCTAGTGGGGCCAGTCCAAGAATCACACATCAACGTCACGCCAAAGTTGGTCCATTCCTTCTGAAACTTTGCGTACCTAGCCTTCAAGTCTTTCTCGTTCTCATCTAGGTACTTGCCATCGATATCCCTTCCAGTAGGTGACACAATGCCTTCACCTGTAGGCAGAAGCCATTCGTGAGAATACATAAAGATACAAACGTCAAAATTGAGAGAGATGACTCTGAAAGTTGTACTAACCCCACTTTTGTGTCTCTCTCACCGCACTTATAAAGTACGGATTGTCGGCCTGTCGTCCTGGGATTCCTGCAACATGGAAAAACTTTCCCCAAGCTTTCCCAATAGCTTCCTTTGCATTCTTCCCCTTCTGCGTCCAAGACCCTGTATCAATCCTTGGTTGGACCATTCCTCTCCTCCTACCGGCTGCCAAATTGTAGTCCTGCAGAACCACAGGAGTCTCCCTCTGTGATCCTGCTCTTCGAAACATCCTTTGCACAGGATTCCCACCCTGTGAACCACTACCCCCCTCCACGGTCGTAATTACCTCCTCTCTGTTGCACCCCCTGCTCGTACTCATATTCTGCTCTCGACTGATTAAGTGCTTGCTGGAGCTGCTCCTCATATTCATCATCACCAAGTGGATGGTTACCCTCCGCTGCAGCCTTCTCTCTTGCCAACTTTTGTCGAGACCGGTCAGAAGTTGCCTTTTTAGTTCTGTCAAGATCACGTTGAAAGTACTCACGCACATCATCTGGCACGCTTCTGCAATGCACCACCTGCGACCCGCGACCGGCTAAATGTTCTTTGAATCTTGTTGCACCACCACCTCCTTTCATCGTATGACAGTAGTTGCACCTCCACCCAGGAGAAAGGTTTTCACCATGCTCCCATACAATGTCTTTTCCTCTGCTTGACATTGTGCACCTGCATGAATGGACAACACAAACTAATCAATCACATAGATTAAATCTACGTAAATAAGTGGCTAAGTCACAACCTTCCATCTAAATAAAATTTACCTAAACAATATAAACCTAAAATATACATCAGTATTTACCTAAAATATACATCAGTATTAGCACACCTACAACCTAAAATATACATCAAACCTAAAATCCTAAACCAAATCCTAAACATAACCCTAACTAATAACCTAAACACACCATAAATCCTACTAAAATCCTAAATCAAATTACCACTGCACCCTAGATCAATAGATAACTACTTCCTATTCCAAATCCTAAAGCTAATCCTACTAAAAATGCTCAAGAAAAGAAGAAACATCCTTACCTGTCGAAACCGGCGATACCGGCCGGTTACCGGTAGAAACCGGCCGAGAAACCGGTGAAACCACCCGGTACCCGGCGGATCCGCGCGCGCGGCGGTATCCCGGTCTTACCGACCGGTATACCGGTGCTACCGGCCGGTACGAACGCGGCGGCGAGCGGACGAGCGGGGAGGCGGCGCTTTCGGGCTGCTGCGGCGCGGAGGGGGGAAATGGGGGGTGGCTCTGCCCCCCCCGTGACCCAGGGTGCTGTTTTGTGCCCGTTCGGGCCTAATGGGCCTAACGGGCCTTAACGGGCCTTTTTTTTTTTACTTCGGGACTTCGAAAAAAATTCTAAATGTAGTCAAATTTGAAAAATTTTGACACCATTGGAATCTATAAATCATGAAGTATTTTTAGGAATTTTTTTACCATTTTTCCCTCCGATTTTAAATTTCAAATTTCGGTTTTTCCAAACCGGCCGGTACCGGTACCGGTCCGGACCGGTATTACCGGTAACCGGCCGGTTACCGCGGTATGCCGTCGGTAAATAGAACCCTGACCTTAGCTACTAGAACAAGAAGAGAGAAAGATGGTAGCCTTATACTAAATACTAGATGATAAGTGGTTACATACTTACATGACACTTGTGTTATAGTAGCAGAAGTCACCATTTTTTTTAGAAGAACGTCTATATATGCAGTGTGACGAGAGAATTACTTCGTTGACCTAAAAAAAAAAGAATCCTGCTTCCTTTCTTGGCCCCTTTAGTTATGAACTTACTTATTTGGCCCGAAATTCAAATTTGGCTATTATTTAACCCTTGGGTTTGATTTGGCCACTTGGGATTGGGACACGGCGATAATCCAAAATTGGACGGTTACACACAGAGCACGGATGGTTTTCTATGCCGGTTGTCTGACTCACTAACTTCCCTAGCAAGCTACTGACTCGTGCAATTGAAGTGCGAGGCTTTGGTTGGCTCGAACTTGAAGAGCGAATTAAGGGGGCTCCAATTTCTGGCCAGGGTGTGCAGTGGACGCGCGCGGACGGCGACGAGCTGGTTGGCTCAGGCAATGCGGGTGCGGCAGCGGGTGTGTCGTCGACGTCGAGTACAGAGACGGCTCCTTTTACTCCGGTGCGGAGGCTCACGTGCTCCCTGGCTCGACTGGTCGGCGACGGCAAGGCGAGGCGGGCACATGCCCCGGAGGCCCGAGTACGCGGTAGGTGTAATGGAGGGCGGAGCAAACGCCACGACGAGCGAGCAGCGACAGCCGCATGCAGTGCAGCCTCGGCTTGGCCCCAGGCCAGTGGCGTGGCGCGCACGCAGCGGTAGTCCTGCGCTTAGCTCGGCGACCCCGCGACTCGTCGATGCCCGCGAGCGCGACTAGGACGGCAGTGTCACAACTACTCCAGGCCAACACCCTGCCAAGGCATCGTCTACTGTAGCTGGTCTGACACGGCAGAGCAGGCGTGCCCGCGTTCCGAGTTCCCACGTGCACGGACCCAACTGGGCCTGACTCCTAGCCAGTAGAGCGGCGCAGCCGCTGGAGCAAGTCCCCGGCCGAGCCGGATGTATAAAGGGCACAGAGAGAGATTGAGAGAGACAAAGATTGTACAACTCTATTAAACCCTTAATCAATCCATCCTCCTCCCTCCTACCTGTGCTGTTCTTTCCCTTCCCCAAGTCTATCCTCCAATTCCTTCCCCAATTCAGCTACCCTAACATATTTGGTATCAGAGACTCGTCGGTTCTGATCAATCGCTTCCCTCACTTCGTGATGAACCCATACCATCGGTCGGCCGTGTTCCTGTCGCCCCGTCCCTGGGTCGCCGGTGAGCCGCTGTAATTCCGTTGGTCGTTCTCCGATCTGAGCTGCGATCCCCGATCTGGCGCTTCAAAATTCCCCACCACCATCACCACCTCCACCACCACATCCCCACTTCACCCGATTTGTGAAGAACAAGCACGGCGTCATGAGCCCCAAGGGACAGCAGTTGATGACTGAGATGCAGCGTCTGTTCCGTGAGCAGACGCAGGTGCTCGATCGTCGCTTCCACGAGGCCGAGCAGTCTACGGAGCGCCAGATCGGCGAATCCGAGACACGCCTCAACGATCGCATCACCGCTTCGGAGTCTCGCATCGACGGCATCGTCTCCGACGCCGCGCGCCACACCGATCTCCGCCTCACGGCCATCGAGAAGACGACGGGCGGCCTCGAGTCCTGGCGTCAGGATGCCGAGGGGACGCTCGACGATATGCGCCTCAACATCATGAAGTTGACCAAGGCCTGGGATCGGTCCGTTCTGGAGCACTCTGTCTCCGCACCCGGCTTGATCGGCTCCTTCCCCAACTCTGAGCAGGCCGACATGCGCCCATCTGCTGTCACTACGGCTGCTCGGCCCAGCGGGCACGGCGTGGATCCACCTCCACGGGAGAATGAGTTCGGGGTGGTCACAACCCTCACTCATTCCCCGGCCAATGGTACGCACTCCACTTCTCATTACCATGGCACTGCATATGATCTCTACTCTGATCGTAACAAGCCACCCGACCCCATTCACAGGCATTCCGGTCGCCTCCCTAAGTTTCCTTTCCCTACTTTCCATGGTGAGAATGTCCGGCTTTGGATTTCCAATGCTGAGGACTACTTTGAGATGTACCAAGTGGAATCTCATATGTGGCTTAAGGTTGCGAAACAGCAGTTCAAGGATTTGGCAGCTCGTTGGATCCAATCTATAGAACCCCAACTGAAATCCTTGTCCTGGCCTACATTCTGTCGTCTCCTTCATGAGCGATTTGGCCGAGACCAGCATCAAATCCTGATCCGCCGTATGTTTCACATCCACCAAGAGTCCACTGCCCTCGAATACGTCGATCGTTTCTCTGATCTGTTTGATCAGCTTAAGGCCTACAACCCAAACATCGACATGTTATTCTGTACCACACGTTTTGTTTATGGCTTACGCGATGACATCCGTTCTTTTGTTGTTATTCAACGCCCAAGCGATCTTGATACTGCATACACTCTGGCCCTTTTGCAGGAAGAGGTCGCTGATCCACCGAGGCGCAAGGATGGGCGCAATTTGGGCGCGGCGGCACTGCGTTTCCAACCGCGTGCCCCTCCACGTCTACCGGCTCCAGCTGAAGCTCCTGCTGACGGCGCTTTCACACCGCCAGCGACTGCCAAGACCTCGGAAGACCGCTTCCGTGCCCTCCATGCATATCGGCGTTCCCGCGGGCTCTGTGACCATTGTGCTGAGAAATGGTCGCGAGATCACAAGTGCTCCACGTCTGTGCGCTTACACGCCATGCAGGAGGTACTGGAACTTTTCAGTATTTCTGATTCTACTGACGAATCCGACATTGCAGAGACCAGTGCAGAACAGCTGAATTTGGCTCTGTCTCAAGCTGCCACTTCGGGCACTAGTTCCCCACGCACGATGCAGTTCAATGGCAGTATTCAGGGCATCCCTATTATCGTGTTGGTGGACTCCGGCAGTACCGCTTCTTTTCTCAGTCAGCGTATTGCAGCCCAGCTTTCCAATCTCAACCTCCAGGCTGCCGATCATAAGGTTCAGATTGCTGACGGTGGTTTCATGCAGTGCACTTCTGTTGCTGTCGCCTGCACGTGGTCCATGGCTTCCCACAGTTTTACTCATTCTCTCAAGTTACTGCCCCTTCAACCGTTCGACTTCATTGTTGGAATGGATTGGCTCGAATGTTACAGCCCCATGAAGGTTGATTGGAAGAACAAGTGGATGCAGTTGTCAGTGAATGGTTCGTCAGTTCTTTTATCTGCTTCCCCGGCTATATCAGCGTCTCACGGTCTCATTCAGCTGGTATCTGTTCAGAATGATGAAGCCATCCCAAATCTGTCGACGTATCTATCTGACATGCAACAGATCCTACACCAGTTTGCTGCTGTCTGCCTGCCTCCGAGTGAACTTCCACCAGTTCGACCGTTTGACCACAGTATTCCTTTGGTGCCAGGTGCCCGTCCGGTCAATATCAGGCCATATCGTTACCCTCCTATCTTGAAGGATGAGATCGAAGCCCAAGTTTCCAAGATGCTGCAGCAAGGCCTTATTCAGCCCAGCACTTCACCATTTTCTTCGCCGGTTCTAATGGTAAAAAAAAGATGGTACATGGCGTTTTTGCATTGATTATCGGTATCACAATGATCTGACCGTCAAGAGTTCCTTCCCTATTCCAGTGTTTAATCAGCTAATGGACGAGTTGTCAGGTGCTAAATGGTTTTCCATTCTTGATCTGTTTGCTAGGTATCATCAAGTTCGGCTCAAGGATGATGAGGAGTATAAAACTGCCTTCTTAACCAACTCTGGTCATTTTGAATTCAAGGTCATGGCATTTGGCCTCACAGGTGCTCCAAACACATTTCAATTGGCAATGAATCTCACTTTGACTTCTGTGCTCAGAAAGTGTGTCATTGTGTTCTTCGACGACATTTTGATCTTCAGCCCAACTTATGAGCAACACCTGGAAGATCTGAAACAGGTGTTTGCTCTGCTGCAATCTGAGCATTGGCATATTAAGCTATCCAAGTGTCGCTTTGCTCAACAACAGATCACCTACCTAGGCCACATTCTTAGCTCCGACGGCATTGCTACTGATCCCGCCAAGGTAGAAGCAACCATTCAATGGCCTATCCCATCCAATGTCAAGGAGTTGCGGAGCTTCTTGGGCCTTGCCGGTTTTTATCAGAAATTCATCTGGCATTTCGCTGTTATTGCCAAGCCACTGACCAACCTGCTGAAAAAGGGTGCCTTCTTTATTTGGACAGAGGATCATCAGTTGGCGTTTGACACATTGAAACAGGCTATGAGCTCGGCCCCTGTCTTGGCCTTACCTGATTATACCAAACCCTTTGCCATTGAAACTAACCCTTCCAACATTGGCATTGGTGCAGTATTACTCCAACAAGGCCACCCCTTAGCCTTCATCAGCAAGACGTTAGGACCATGCACTCAGGGTCTCTCCACCTACGAGAAGGAATACATGGCCATTCTTCTCGCTGTTCAACAATGGCGTTGCTACTTACAGCTTGCTGAGTTAACCATATACACAGATCAGCAGAGTTTGGTCCACTTGAATGAGCAGCGCCTCCATACCATATGGCAGCAAAAAGTGTTCACCAAGCTTCTCGGGTTGCAATACCGCATTGTGTACAAGAAGGGATCGAACAACCGAGTCGCAGACGATCTCTCACGTCATCCTCACCCCGGTGATGCTTCTTGTCTCGCACTAGCTACTGCAATTCCTCAATGGTGCGATGACATCATTTCGAGCTATGCTTCTGACCCTACTGCTCAGGCCTATATAGCTCAGCTAGCAATCTCTCCTACAGCTGTTCCAAATTTCACTCTTACCAATGGCATTCTTCGCTACAAGAACAGAATTTGGCTAGGTAATAACACAGCCTTACAGCACCGCGTGCTTACAACATTTCATGCCTCAGCTGTGGGAGGACATTCTGGTGTGCCCGTGACATATCGCCGAGTGCGACAGTCCTTTGCCTAGCCTGGTCTTAAGCAAGTTGTCCATCAGTTCATCACAAGCTGTCCCACGTGCCAGCAATCAAAGCCTGACCGAGCTCGTTACCCGGGCCTGTTGCAACTATTGCCGGTACCTTCCTCAGCTTGGCAATCCATCTCTATGGATTTTGTGGAAGGATTACCAACATCCAAGGGGTACAATTGCATCATGGTAGTTGTGGATCGCTTCTCCAAGTACAGTCATTTCATACCTCTCAAACACCCCTTTACTGCATTCGATATTGCCACTGCATTTATGCAGCAGATTTACCATCTCCATGGCATGCCATTGTCCTTCGTCTCCGACCGGGACAAAATTTTCCTTAGAAACTTGTGGCAGCATCTTTTCAAACTGGCTGACGTGCAACTCAAGATGAGCTCTTCCTACCATCCCCAGACGGATGGCCAGACCGAACGGGTCAATCAATGCATGAAAACGTTTCTTCGTTGCTTCATCAATGCAGTTCCAGCTCGTTGGTTTGATTGGCTTCATCTCACAGAATTCTGGTACAATTCTAGCTGGCACTCGGCCCTGGACTGTTCTCCTTTTGAAGCTCTCTATGGCTACAAACCTCGTCACTTCGGCATTGATGCTGTCGATGCTTGCCCGTCCATGGAATTATCTACTTGGCTGGAAGACAAACAGGTCATGCATTCCTTCAAACAGCACCTGGCCCGCGCTCAGAAACGCATGAAAGATCAAGCTGACAAGAAGCGCTCTGATTGCACCTTTTCTCCTGGCGATTGGGTGTATCTCAAGATGCAACCTTATGTCCAGACATCTCTGGCTCCGAGAGCTAATCAAAAGCTGGCCTTCAAGTTCTTCGGCCCTTATCAGATTCTGAACAAGGTTGGACAAGTGGCGTATCGTCTGCAGCTTCCAGACAGCTCACGCATCCACCCAGTCTTTCACGTATCCCAACTGAAGCAGGCGGTTCCGGCCAACCACTCTGTTGTCGACCTCCCGCACTCCCTGGATGGTCTTCAGGTTCCACAGCGCCTTCTGCAGCGTCGCGTAGTCACCACCGATTCAGCTGTTGTTTTGCAGGGATTGATTCAGTGGTCGCGTCTTCCTCGTTCCATGGCCACCTGGGAGGACCTCGAGGCTCTCAAGCAGCGGTTCCCTTGCGCACCTGCTTGGGGACAAGCAGGTACCAAAGGGGGAGGGGATGTCACAACTACTCCAGGCCAACACCCTGCCAAGACATCGTCTACTGTAGCCGGTCCAACACGGCAGAGCAGGCGCGCCCATGTTCCGAGTTCCCGCGTGCACGGACCCAACTGGGCTTGACTCCTAGCCAGTAGAGCGGCTGCGCTGCTGGAGCAAGTCCCCGGCCGAGCCGGATGTATAAAGGGCACAGAGAGAGATTGAGAGAGACAAGGATTGTACAACTCTGTTAAACCCTTAATCAATCCATCCTCCTCCCTCCTACCTGTGCTGCTCTTTCCCTTCCTCAAGTCTATCCTCCAATTCCTTCCCCAATTCAGCTACCCTAACAGGCAGCGACACGGGGGCAGGACAGTAACAGTGGCAGCGGCGTCGCGCGTGCACGTGCAAAGATGGCACACAGGGGCCTGCTTGGAGCTCGATCGGCATTGGGGCAGGACGGTAGTGGATGCAGCGCTACGGCAGCAGGTCTGCCGACCAGCGGTGAGCGTCGTGACGGCGAGGGCGCGGTCGGGGTCGTCGGGCGCAGCAGCTCAGCACAGCAGCAGGGCAGCATGCACGGGGCACAGGCACATGGATTTGCATCGACAGGTGGGATTGGAATAGAAAAGAGGAAGAACTGAACAGAGAGCTGTCCAAAGATACGAGACAGGATAATCAGTGCGCGCGTGTGTGGCATGAGTGTGTTTTGTTTTCAATTTTTTTTTCTTGTTCTTATTTTATTTTATTTCCTATTCTTGTTAAGACAACTATACATATTTATATATGTATCTATATTTTTAATAAAACACTAATCCGCTACAAACGCGTACATATGCTATATACGCGCGCCCAAACATTCAACAAACGAACATACAAGGGAGCGATTGGGAAAACCTTTTTTTAAAAGAAAAAGTCAATTCGATTTTCTTTACATTTAGATATATGCAGAGCACTTAAGCAACATACTTCCAAAAGATTAATATTATTAACAAGCATCCACTATTACAGAAAGCTTAAAGGTGACTGGCGTTTTTAATTTCTGTAGGCGTGCAGTGGAACCGCCAATAATAGATCACGGTTAATCCCTACGGAGGCAGCTGCTTTGCCCGTCTTGGCTAATCTATTAACGGAGACGGGCGCAGTAGACCGCCCACCTCGGTTAATCATTTGAAAAAAAAATATCCATGGACCCATCGGCGAGCCCATTCCCGAGCTCATCGGCGAGCCCATTAGAACCCAGATCCACCAAGTGTACTCCTCCACGTTGCCTAGATCCGCCGCCGTTGTCCATCGTCCTTCGTCGCCCAGGTCTTTAAAGGGGAGAGAGAGAACAGTGAGGGAGATGACGATGAGAAGAGAGAGGGAGAAGGGGAGAGCTATACCGAAGGAGACCCACGCCGCCGCCGGGGAGGAGAGCTGCGCCCCTAGCCGAAGGTGCTGTTGCCGGAGAAGAGTTGTGCGCCTGCCACGCCACTACTGGAGGTGCTGCGCACTGAACCGCCTCTGTGACGCCCGCCGAGCCGCCTCCCAAGCCTGGCCCGCGTGTCGTCGCCACTCACGCGCCTGCAACGTCGCCTGGCCTGCGAGCACCGCAGCGGCCCCCGCACTTGCAATGCAGCGCGTGAGGCCGCCGCCGCCATGGCACTTTATGCCGCCCAAATCCGGCCAAGATCCATGTGTCACCGTGAGGAGAGGGAGGAGGAGAGGGTTGGGCACCGGAGAGAGGGGAGGGAGGGGGCACTGGGTTAGAGAGATGGGCGCCGCCGCTGGGTCAGAGAGAGGGAGGGAGAGAATAGAAACCGTAAGAATGATTGGAAACCCTAAGGAAGTGTTGTATTTATACACGAAACCGGCTGTCGGGCTCGCTTGACCTTTTTAGAGGAGGGCTTTATAGTGTGCCCGCCTCCAAATTGATTTACGAAGACGGCCGTCTTAAGACGACCGCCTCCAAAAATCAAATCAATTTTTGGAGGCGGCCTATCCCAACCGCCTCGATTAATCCTCCGGTATTTTCTGAGGAGGTTGGATTTAGTGACCGCCTCAATTAATGTTTTGGCACCTAGTCACAAAATCGTTTTTTAGTAGTGATCTAATCTTTTTGTAACAAAGATAAAATTTTATCTTATTTAAAAGAAATTAAACCCTACTTGCTTATCACACTTTTACTTAAGCAACATTCACAAGTTATATTTTATTTTTTTATATAAATTGTTTATCATTTCATGAGTATTAAAGTTTAAAACCTGAATATTTTTTATGCCTTAATCTTGGTGCAAGTAAAGTAAGCTCGTAACGCCTGTTGTGTTACATTTGACTCCCTAGACATGGAAAGATTAGAATGGGGAAGAGATATAAAGAAAAGGGAAGGATATGGTAAGGGAGTGACAACAAACAAACCAGAAGAGGAGGCGGGACCGCGGGAGTAGGTAAATTGAGGAAGGTTTTTGGAGGATTCGCGTGCGCAATGGATCTGAGTGCGGTAGAAGGCTGGCGATTTGGCGCATAGTCTTGTGTGCGAGATGGTTAGATTGGTTAACTATATACTTCCCGATTATCATAAATTTATAAATAATATAATATAATATAATTGAAGGTTTATCATAAATTTATAAATAATATAATATAATACAAATGAAAGATTGAAGGGTCAAAGTGTAGTTTGGAAGACCATGTCGTGTTCAGTCACGTCTTATAAAAGAGAAGGGAGGTAGTACCTCGACTGTCTTCTCAATATATCTTCAACACTCTGTTTCTTAATGTGCTACCATTTCTCAATGGTCAATGCTCGTTTAGGCTTTGTTTGAACGCAGGAGCTTCACAGAATTTGCATAATTATTTTACATAAATTCAATTCAATTTCGCACAAAAAAAACATAAAAATAGGAGGAAAAGATATCGTGTTTCATACAGACCCATAATCATGCAATTACTCGTTTAGAAATTATAAACTACTAGCATATATATCCGTATGTTGCAACGGGAGAAAAAATATTAATAGGATAGAAGTGTTATATATTTATTTATTTATTTTGTATTGTTATTTTTTGATCTAAATACGTGGTTTTTTAAAAGTTTCAAATTAGGGAGTCTGTGACAGAATCTATTGTTATTTTCGCATTTTTCCTACAAACTAGAGGAGTCTGTGACAGAGTCCATGCATTAATTACAATTCTTTTTTATTCTTATTCTTTTTTCCCATATGCGTCATTACTTTTTTTCTTATTTTTTCCTACATGCTTAAGTGAAACGGTAGGAATCTATCATGGGTTCATAACCATTCCTTTTTTACTGTCGAACAAATTCTTTTTCTATTACTAGGAAAACATGCCAGTACTCGCAACGAGAGAGAAAACACTGATTCTGACAACTCATAATTATATAGATCCCTTCTATCAAAATCAAATCAAATCAAATCATATTAATTATCAAAATTGATGGCACTTAAGGCCTTAGTTCCCACCGTAAAATTTTACACTCGTGGGATGTTTGGAGATGAAAAAAATAATTAATTACACAGATTACGTGTAAATTACGAGATGAATCTTTTAAGCCTAATTAATCTATGATTTGATAATATTATACTATAGTAAATATTTGCTATTTGACGGATTAATTAGGCTCCCATGTCCTTTTGGTAGAGTTGCGCGAAGAGCTCGATTTCAAATTTTCCTAGTTAGGTTGGGGGGTTTAGATTCAATATTTTGTAAAATTTTTTTATTGTACCAACATGTTAACTTTTGTAATACGTGTCAAATCATAATCTAATTAGACTCAAAAGATTTATCTCGCAACTTTTTTTGAAGCTAATAGATTAGTTTCAGTTTTTATTAATATTTAATACTCTATACATGTGTCAAACATTATATAATAGAACTTTTAAAATTTAGAGGTGCATCTAAACAGGGAGTATAGTTGCCACAGTACCTAAGTGTTGAAGGGGGTATAGTTGTAGGACTAGGACACGACGACTGCGATTGGGCAACGCATTCAAATAATTCAAATAATTGGAGGGAACAGGCTACCTACGCGTTGCTTTCACCCGATCTACAATTACTAGGGGCTGGGTAAGGAGCCAGCTCGGCTCGGCTCGTTTACGAGCTCGAGCTGGCTCATTTGGCTCACGAGTTATAGATAAAAAAACACAAAAATATATTTTTTTAAAAAGTTTTGAGAATAGAAATAATAAAAAATAGCCTATCCATAAACCTTAAATTAAAGGAAAAAATTAATATATACTAACACATATTGTTTACTGTATGTAGTTAATATAGTGTTCTATCCGATTAGGTTCCATGTAATGACTACACTATTGATTAAACAAATCCAAGTCTATAAATAAATAAATATCAGATGGTTCGTCTTACATTAGCAAGTTTGGAGTGGAATACATTTTAAGGAGGTGACTTAGAGTTACAAATGACAAATATATTAGGCTAGTGGGTTAATTTTGGTTGGGATTATACTGAATATTCTAGCTCGCTTGGCTCGCGAGCTTAATTTTGGTTGGGATTATTGTAACAGAACCGGCTAAATCACCTGGCCCACCGGCACCTGTCATTGTCACTAACGACTTCTGACAGCCGGGCCCGTGTCCCAAATGATCGAGACAGGTCTGTCGGGCTACATTAGCGCCCTTTTCTCCGACAGGATCACCATTGCAGAATCATCACAGGATTACAACATTTCATAATAAAATACATCAGAGTAACAGTGCGGAAGATTACATAACATTTAGATTACAAACCGGTTGTTCAAATAGGATTCAAATATAGTTATTACAGACCAGAGGACATAACAGTAGCAGTGGAATAGTTACACAATACTAGGTGAGGTAACTCGAACCCTGCCCACGGGTTCCACTTCACTCATCGCCGCTTTCTTCTTCGACCACGGTCACGCAACATGGAGCAAGACAGATCTCCGACTGCGGTCCTCCTGCAACAGGGGTTAACAAACCCTGAGTACTTGGGGTACTCCGTAAGACTTACCCGACTAAGGGTGTAAAATGAGACTCAGGAATGCAAGGCTATGGGTAAGGCTAGCAGAGGATGAGGAGTTTGCAGAAAAGCAATCTATCCTGTTCCATATTTTATTTTATCAATATCATAATCACAACTAAAGTTCCGACGTTCAATCTCAAATATTATCATTCTTCAAATTTCTTTATTCATTCAGATAACCTAGTTGAGAACCACTTTTCGGTGTAGAGTGTGAGGATCAAGTCTTCATAACCAAGGAGCACGTCGATTCGAATCCAGAAAGTACCCAGCTGGGGATTCTAACCACACTGCATATGCAGCACGCCGGCATACATATACCAACCCGTCGTCACGGCTTTGCTATCCCGGAACCGGTCCTGCGCCACCCGAGAGCACAGTACTCCACTCTTATCCAGGCACGCCGGCCACGTGGGTACAAGCTACTCTCGCCATCTCTCCACTCCCAGTGCGTGGTTGTCGGTTCCAACAATAGCGTCACCGAACTCTAGGCTTTCCGCATTGGTATGTGGCTAGGCTGTTCATCATGATCACAGCAGGCCTACAACGAACGGTCCCTACTTCCTTCCTGCCGCCAACCCTGCATTGGGACTCTAACCCAAGTACAAGACTGCCCGACAGTTTTTATTATCGCGCCTGTCGGGTGAGTGAGACATAGGGAACACCGCCCCATGAGCTGGCCACCCAACGAAACACGTTTCCAAAGACACCGACCAGTTCCAAACTATTCCGAAAGCGACCATGCATTGGGACTCCAACCCAAATACACATCGACCAGCGGATAACCAGTTCTTCACCAATCAAAGTATAAGTATAATCATGGCACAGAAAATAGTTTTTCTTTTATGCAAAGCTAAGTTCATTAAGCATGCCTAAGCATTTCTCAAACCATTTTACTTAAATCAGGTTTCAGGGTATTTATTTGAGACAATGCATCTGGATAGGTGACAATCAACTCCTATTAACCTAATGCAGTAGATTAACTCGAATTGTAAATATTTTGTAATAGAGGGGCTGAATGCACCGGGGCTTGCCTTGGATCGTGTACAGCGTCGGGTCGGGATCAGTCCCGCAGATGTCGAATCCTTGGATGACTTCTGGAGTGGCCTCCTCAGTAGTAGTCTCGACCTGGACCCCCTCGGAAACGGGCACTACACGTATGCAATGATGTATGCTTAGCGTGGCATGAGGGCAACAAATGAAATGCTTGAAGGTAAACCATTAATACCTTGAGTACAACTTTCCTTCACGGTAAAGTTGTAAACGATCTACGGAAGGTAAAAGTAATGTTTCCTACTTTTGTTTTATTGACCTTTTTAACGGTCACAGAAAGCCGCTACACAGCTTTATGACACTACCAAGCACTAAGTTCTCAAACTGCCAAGGATCACACAGCGAAAGATCCTTGGTCTCATTCAACCCAAAAATTCACACAACAAACCTAAATTCATTTTTTTCTATTTACTTTATTAATCCCTAATTTCACATATATTTATTAATCGACCGAACTAACTTCAATTGCAACCAAACTTTACCAACAGCTAGGTTTTATCACCAAACAGAGCCACAATAAATTTCATGATTTTTGGATTTACAGATAATTAATTAAAATTACACAAACTTGCATTTATTAATTACTTCACTGATTTATACAGCAGATTAAAGGCACTGGAACACCCTATATTATATTTTTAACAAATACTACATACTTCAGAGAGCATACACAATTATTCTCACATTTTTCCATTCAACAGATTAATTCATATGAAATAAATAAACTTCAGTACTATTCATATGAATATATAAATGAAAAGCATTTTGAAATTCACTAGAAAAAGAAAAGACCAAACCAGCCCACTACGGCCAATGGCCAAGCGAGCCGGCCCACTCGGCCTGCCCGCACCCGGCGCCGGCGTTTTGACAAAAGAGACCTTGGGGAGATCGGAAATCAACCCGCGGTCCGATCTATACTATTCACATGAGTCACGGGATTTGCACTTAACCCCCTGGAAAGACCTATCTTCTAACCCGAGGCCCCTGGCCTCTCCTCTGTTTCTACAGAGGCGAGAGCGCCGGCGGTCCGCCGCCCCTAGCTCGCCGACGGTGAGCCGAGGGACGAAGCCGAGGACACTGACGGACTCTACACTCCAAGGCGAGTCTACCAAGCTAAGACACGACGAGATCCGAGGCGCACAGCACCTGGAGACACGGACGCGGCGGCTCGGTGGCGGCGGCGAGCACGTCGCCGGCGAGCACAAGCCGGTAAAGAGAGGGGGAAAAGGTGCGCGAGCATCTGGGGCTCACCACGAAGCTAGGCGACGGGTCGGTGGAGACGGAGGTGGTTCGGAGAAGACGACTTGGCGACGGCGGCGGATCCCGGCGGCTCGGCACAACGGCGAACACGCGTTCCGGCGAACCCAAACTAGCTCGAGGTGACGGCGGAGCTCGCGGCGGCGCTCTGCCCGCCCGCGAAGAAGACACCGGCGTTCCGGTGGTTACGAAGCTCTACAGCTCCCACCGACGGACGCAGGCGATGCGCAAGGAAGCTAGCTAGCTGGCTGCAAGATGGAGAGGGTGGTGATGGACGGAGCGCGGCGTATTCGGCCGAGAACCGAGAGGACGACAATGGAGACCCGGGAGGGAGAAAATGGAGAGGGGGAGGGCCTCGTCGCCCTTTTGAAGGCCGGGGAAAAGGGGGACAGGGTCAGAACGTCGCGGCGCACGCCGATCCTCCTCCGAACTGGCGCCTGGACAGGATCCCGGCCGGCACGGCTCGCCGCGCGCCCGCGCGCGACACGGCGGCTACCGGCTCTGTTCGCGAACAGGAAGAGGGGGCGGAGTACTGTAGCATAGATCCCTAGGGGCTGTCGGTTTTTGACCAAATTCGACTGATTTTGCATACAAACATGAAAAACTGCAAGAACAAAAGTTGTAGGGTTTGAAATTCTGAACAACTTTGCTTTTGGAACGAAATCCAAATTCGAAATATTTTTGAAACTACAGAAAAAGGGGTAGAATAGGGTTTTAAATTTCAAACTGTATTTTCAAAATTACTTTTAAATTTTCTCAACAACTTGAAAAATTGCCAAAATAAAAGTTGTTCTACTCAATGAGATTTACAACTTCTATTTAGGAAGTTTTGCCAGATTCCAAATAATTTTTGAAATGCCAATCCAAAACTAGATTTTAAATCATTGTTTTGAAATAAATTTGAATTTCCACCACAGAACTTTGAAATCTCCAAAAATAAAAGTTGTTCCATTTTAAAAGATCTAAAACTTTTATTAAGGAACTATCTCAAAATTCCTTTTAGATTTTGAATTAGGTTTTAGTCCTAATAAAAGTAAATTTTTAAACCTTTATTTGGGAATTTAATTTTTACAAACAAATACTAATTAAATTCAAATCACTCTAGGGACCTAATCACAATCATATGCAAATGATTAATTTAAATATGATGACATGGCAGATTAATTAAATCCGTAATACCCGGGGTATTACAGTCTTCCCCCCTAAAAGAAATCTCGTCCCGAGATTAGGTACATAACCAAGACTGAAACAAGGTAATGAAAAAGAATAACAACAACAAGTTCAAGCTTAAACAAGAGACAAGGGGAAAACATACGCATTAAAAGACAGGTTTACATTTTACAAGGTAGCAAAGAACTCAGGAAAGTTTTCTGCCAAGAAATCTTCAGATTCCCAGGTAGCTTCATCTTCAGAATGATCACTCCATTGGATCTTGTACCATCTGGTTGTGGTCCTTCGGGTAACACGGTCCTTTATATCCAAAACTCGTACTGGCTGCTCCGAGTATGTCAATTCAGGTTCAAGTGCTACTCCTTCAACATCGATGACTTGTCCAGGTACTCGGAGACACTTCTTCAGCTGAGAAACATGAAACACATTGTGTACTTCCGAGAGATGTTCTGGCAATTCAAGCTTGTAAGCTACCTTTCCCACGCGTCCTATGATTAAGAACGGTCCAATATAACGCGGGGCTAACTTGCCTTTGACTCCAAAACGGTTAACTCCTTTCATAGGCGAAACTTTCAAATACACATAGTCTCCAACCTGAAATGTCAAAGGTCTGCGCCGCTGATCGGCATAACTTTTCTGTCGTGACTGTGCCACTCTCAAATTTTCCTGTATCAGTCGAACCTTCTCTTCGGCTTCATTGACCAAGTCAACTCCATAGAACCATCTTTCTCCAGGCTCGGACCAATTCAATGGAGTACGACACCTGCGGCCATATACTGCCTCAAACGGAGCCATTTTTATACTTTCTTGGTAGCTGTTGTTGTACGAGAATTCGGCCAATGCCAAACACTCGTCCCATTTCTCAGGGTAATTGAGTGCACAGGCTCTTAACATGTCTTCAAGTATCTGATTTATCCTCTCTGTCTGTCCGTCAGTCTGAGGATGATAGGCTGTGCTATGCAGGAGTTTTGTACCCAATGATTTATGAAAGGATCTCCAAAATTGGGATATGAACTGAGTGCCTCGGTCAGAGACAATGGTCTTGGGCACTCCATGTAGCTTCATCAGATTTTCTATGTATAGCTTGGCGTAGTGCGGAGCCCTGTACATTTTCTTGACAGGTAAGAAATGAGCTTGTTTAGTGAGGCGGTCCACAACAACCCAGATGGAATTGAAACCCCTAGAGGTTGTTGGGAGACCCATAATGAAATTCATGCTGATGTCTTCCCATTTCCATGCAGGAATAGGTAATGGTTGCAGCTCTCCACCAGGCTTCATGTGTACAGCTTTTACTTTCTGACAAGTGTCGCATTTTGCTACATACTGAGCAATCTCGATCTTCATCTTAGTCCACCAAAACTTCTGTTTCAAATCCTGGTACATTTTGTTGCTTCCCGAATGAATAGAGTATCTTGTCAAATGAGCTTCGTCAAGAATCTTGCCACGTAACTCTGGAATTTTTGGAACTACAAGCCGATTCTTGAACCATACAATCCCTTCACCATCAATTCTGAAACAATCTGCTTTCCCTGCTTGGATTTTCTCTTTGATGTGCCTGATACCTTTACTATTTTTCTGAGCAGCCACGATTTCATCACGGATGGAGGGTTTGATGCTGATATTGTTCCAACTGCCTTGAGGGACTATCTCTATGCCCAATTTTTCTAACCCGTAACACAACGACAGATCATATGGCTTCACAGTCAAACAATTACAATGAGCCTTCCGACTGAGTGCGTCGGCAACCACATTAGCTTTACCAGGATGGTAGTGCACTTCAATATCATAATCTTTTATCAACTCAAGCCATCTTCGTTGCCTCATATCTAATTCTTCTTGTGTAAAGATGTATTTCAGGCTTTTGTGATCAGTGTAGACATTGCATGTGCTGCCTAACAAGTAGTGACGCCAGATCTTCAACGCATGAACCACCGCTGCCAATTCAAGATCATGAGTGGGATAATTCTCTTCATGAGGCCGGAGTTGTCGTGAAGCATAAGCAATGACTCGGCCCTCTTGCATCAAAACACAACCAAGGCCAGTACCCGACGCATCGCAGTACACATCAAACGGCTTTTCAATGTCTGGCTGAGCAAGGACTGGTGCAGTGGTCAAACATCTCTTCAAGGTTTGAAACGCTGTCTCGCATTCTGGCGACCAGACAAACTTGACCTGAGTCTTCAATAGGTTGGTTATAGGCTTAGCTATTCTTGAGAAATCCGGAATGAATCGGCGGTAATATCCCGCCATTCCCATGAAACTGCGAACCTGGTGCACAGTGGTTGGTGGTTTCCAGTTCAAGATTTCTTCCACCTTACTTGGATCTACGGACACACCTTCCGCTGTCAGGATATGCCCAAGAAATGGAACTCGGTCCAACCAGAACTCACATTTGCTGAATTTGGCATAGAGTTGATGTTCTCTTAAACGGTTCAAGACGATACGGAGGTGGTTGGCATGTTCTTCGGGTGTTTTAGAATAGATCAGGATGTCATCAATGAATACGACAACAAATTTGTCGAGCTCAGGCATGAAGACGGAATTCATGAGGTACATGAAATAGGCGGGTGCATTGGTTAGGCCAAAAGACATGACGAGGTATTCATATAGGCCATATCTAGTGGTGAAAACTGTTTTTGGGATGTCTTCGGGACGGATCTTTATTTGGTGGTAGCCAGACCTAAGGTCAATCTTGGAAAACACCTTAGCTCCAGCCAGCTGGTCAAAGAGTAGGTCAATACGGGGTAAAGGATATTTGTTTTTGATGGTGACCTCGTTGAGTGGACGGTAATCAATACAGAGTCGGAGGGATTTGTCTTTCTTCTTGACAAAGATGGCAGGACAACCCCAAGGAGATGAGCTGGGTCTGATGAAACCCTTATCTAGCAAATCTTGTAGCTGCACTTTAAGCTCTGCCAATTCCTTGGGAGGCATTCTGTAGGCTCTACGAGATATAGGTGCGGTTCCAGGTTTTAGCTCAATAGCAAATTCCACATCTCGATCAGGTGGCAAACCAGGCAACTCATCAGGGAATACATCTGGAAATTCGCAGACCACTGGAATCTTCAATACTTCTTCAACTGCGGTGGCACACAACCTTTGCACGGTCTTTTCAATCTTTCTTACGGGCAATGGAAGTTGGATAAGAAGTTGAGTTTGGCTATTAGGTATGTTTCCTCTTATGGTTCTATTCAACACATCAATCAAGGCCTTGTGCTGATACATCCAATTCATACCTAATATCACATCTATATCCTGATCCTTAAGTACTATCATTGTGGTTGAGAATTTATGCCCTCCCAGCTCTATAGGTACTCCCTGAACTACCTCTTTAGTAGTTATACGCCCTCCGGGCGAATGTATAAGGAAATCTTCCTTTATTTCCCCAATAGGTATTGCATGTTTAACCACAAATGTACGGTTGATGAACGAATGAGATGCACCAGAATCAAATAGCAGAACGGCAGAATGACTAGCAACGGGAAACTTACCCATCATGACGGGTTCTCCAGCAGGAATATCTTCAATCTGAGTGTAATAAACCCGACCTGCCTTCTTGACAATCTTGCCCTTCTGAGCGTGCTGCTGGTGACCACGGTGCTGAACTTGCTGTTGTGGAACACCAGGACTTCTCTGCACATTCTGGTTGTTCTGCTTCGGAAAAGGGCAATCACGGGCCCAGTGTCCTATCTTTCCACAGTTGTAGCATGGGTGATTGTAGTTGGTCTGTGGAGCGTTGATACGAACGCCAGGGGCATTCGGCTGAGTGGTGTTTTGCTGATTAGAGGTATGAGAGGTAGCGGCAGTGCGCACAACTACCTGCTGATGGGGATATGACGGACGGTTATGGTGGGTAGGATGATAGATAACTTTCTGGCGTTTCTGACTGCCAGAAGAGCTAGACCTTTTGCTCTTTTTCTTCTCCTCTTGGAGCTGACGGTCGCTTTCCTCAAAAGCTATTGCACTATCCACTGCCTCATGAAAAGTGCACTTGAGGTTGTTAGACCGACTGCGTTGAATCTTGAAATTCAGACCTCTGACAAAACAGGCTCTCCTCTTAGAATCAGTGTTGGTATGCTCAGGTGCATACTGTGCCAAGTGGTTGAACTGCCCAAGATACTAAGCGACAGTGGACTCATTCTGCTTCAGGGCCAGAAACTGATCCAGCTTCAATTTCATCACACCCGCAGGGATGTAATGAGCACGAAAAGCATCACGGAACTCCTGCCAGGTAAGTTGGTGTCCAGCATCCTGCGCAGCCAAAAGGTTGGCATACCAAGTAGTCGCTGGGCCCCGAAGCTGCTGAGCTGCAAACAGAGGTTTCTGGACCTCGGTACAGTGAATCAAGCTAAACTTCTGCTCCATGGTACGGAGCCAATCATCGGCTTCTAAGGTTTCATCAGCCTTAGTGAACACCGGTGGGCGGGTGTCAGTGAAGTCAACATAGGTGGTATCCTCATTATCACGGCGGCCACGACGTCCACCACGATCTTGCTGATTCTGAGCTAGCAGTGCTGCGACATTGGTCAATGCAGCGATGGCCTCTGCCAGAGTGGGTGGAAACTGAGGTGGTTGGGGAACACCAGTTGCATTATCAGAGTTGTCTCCCATCTGTTAATAAGCAAACCCAACTTGAGTCTTACATTAGTTGAGCAAACATAGCAGCACACAGCAACAATACAAAGTTCACACAACATGGCTTGCACCCAGGCAAGACCCACAACCCATAACTAAGGTTTTCTAGGCAAGCACCTATTTTACAGACAAAAGAGAGCATCTAGCTGACAACTCTAGGCCACACCGGCCTAGTCCTCCTCGATCCCAGACGCGCCAGAAGCGTCACTGTCCTCGTCGATCTCCTTGAAGTCCTCCTCGGCATCTGTCCCGACGACCTCGACAGGCTCGACCTCCACGTCAACGTCCTCCACGTCCTCATCCTCCTGACCGAGGACAACCCCCAACTCAGGATCCTCCTCCTGCAGTGCAGGAATAGGGTGGAGCTCACCATAGAGCTCATGCACCTCCTCGTGCAAGACGTTGTTGTAGAGCTCAAGCTGACCAACACGCTGCTCCGCCTCGAGCATCCTGTCCATGATCGTCTCCTCACGATCCCAAGCTTCATCCCTCTGCTTGGTCAGGCGATCGATCTCTCGACGCAGATCTCGATTGGTCCTCACGTCACGGTAGTGGTTGAGACGTGCCACTCTGTATTCTTCCTCCCACTGCCTGACTAGATCCTGCAGCCTTCCAACCTCAGCCTCAAGCTCCTCGCTGCTGCGACGAGGTGGGCGACTCCCAGAAGCTCCTTCCTCGCCAGTGCGTGGCGCCAACTGGTGGCGTGGAACGCCACGTGGTCCGGTCATCTTGCGTGCTGTGAGCTTGCAACGGGCCATCTGGAGAAGGTAAGTGGAATTTTAAGATATAATAGGTTAGCAAGAATAGGTTCGGTAAACTATCCCAAGAACCCACTTTAAGGAGGAAGTTAATTAACAGGTGTGATTATCATGATGCATGTACGTACTTACGAATTTAAATCATGCAAGGTACCTACATACATAAATAAACTTTTAACATAGGGCTAATAATAATATTATTCCACCAGCTACCTTAATCCTATAAGGTAAAATATAGAACAAGACAAGAACTACTGAACAAGATAAGGATAGAAGCAATTTGGACCCAAAATAATAGGTTAAACTTTTTATGATCCAAAACATTTTGAAATTTTTGAAAAGTAATCCATAATGATTAGTAATAGAATGCTCTGGTACCAACTGTAACAGAACCGGCTAAATCACCTGGCCCACCGGCACCTGTCATTGTCACTAACGACTTCTGACAGCCGGGCCCGTGTCCCAAATGATCTAGACAGGTCTGTCGGGCTACATTAGCGCCCTTTTCTCCGACAGGATCACCATTGCAGAATCATCACAGGATTACAACATTTCATAATAAAATACATCAGAGTAACAGTGCGGAAGATTACATAACATTTAGATTACAAACCGGTTGTTCAAATAGGATTCAAATATAGTTATTACAGACCAGAGGACATAACAGTAGCAGTGGAATAGTTACACAATACTAGGTGAGGTAACTCGAACCCTGCCCACGGGTTCCACTTCACTCATCGCCGCTTTCTTCTTCGACCACGGTCACGCAACATGGAGCAAGACAGATCTCCGACTGCGGTCCTCCTGCAACAGGGGTTAACAAACCCTGAGTACTTGGGGTACTCCGCAAGACTTACCCGACTAAGGGTGTAAAATGAGACTCAGGAATGCAAGGCTATGGGTAAGGCTAGCAGAGGATGAGGAGTTTGCAGAAAAGCAATCTATCCTGTTCCATATTTTATTTTATCAATATCATAATCACAACTAAAGTTCCGACGTTCAATCTCAAATATTATCATTCTTCAAATTTCTTTATTCATTCAGATAACCTAGTTGAGAACCACTTTTCGGTGTAGAGTGTGAGGATCAAGTCTCCACAACCGAGGAGCACGTCGATTCGAATCCAGAAAGTATCCAGCTGGGGATTCTAACCACACTGCATATGCAGCACGCCGGCATACATATACCAACCCGTCGTCACGGCTTTGCTATCCCGGAACCGGTCCTGCGCCACCCGAGAGCACAGTACTCCACTCTTATCCAGGCACGCCGGCCACGTGGGTACAAGCTACTCTCGCCATCTCTCCACTCCCAGTGCGTGGTTGTCGGTTCCAGCAATAGCGTCACCGAACTCTAGGCTTTCCGCATTGGTATGTGGCTAGGCTGTTCATCATGATCACAGCAGGCCTACAACGAACGGTCCCTACTTCCTTCCTGCCGCCAACCCTGCATTGGGACTCTAACCCAAGTACAAGACTGCCCGACAGTTTTTATTATCGCGCCTGTCAGGTGAGTGAGACATAGGGAACACCGCCCCATGAGCTGGCCACCCAACGAAACACGTTTCCAAAGACACCGACCAGTTCCAAACTATTCCGAAAGCGACCATGCATTGGGACTCCAACCCAAATACACATCGACCAGCGGATAACCAGTTCTTCACCAATCAAAGTATAAGTATAATCATGGCACAGAAAATAGTTTTTCTTTTATGCAAAGCTAAGTTCATTAAGCATGCCTAAGCATTTCTCAAACCATTTTATTTAAATCAGGTTTCAGGGTATTTATTTGAGACAATGCATCTGGATAGGTGACAATCAACTCCTATTAACCTAATGCAGTAGATTAACTCGAATTGTAAATATTTTGTAATAGAGGGGCTGAATGCACCGGGGCTTGCCTTGGATCGTGTACAGCGTCGGGTCGGGATCAGTCCCGCAGATGTCGAATCCTTGGATGACTTCTGGAGTGGCCTCCTCAGTAGTAGTCTCGACCTGGACCCCCTCGGAAACGGGCACTACACGTATGCAATGATGTATGCTTAGCGTGGCATGAGGGCAACAAATGAAATGCTTGAAGGTAAACCATTAATACCTTGAGTACAACTTTCCTTCACGGTAAAGTTGTAAACGATCTACAGAAGGTAAAAGTAATGTTTCCTACTTTTGTTTTATTGACCTTTTTAACGGTCACAGAAAGCCGCTACACAGCTTTATGACACTACCAAGCACTAAGTTCTCAAACTTCCAAGGATCACACAGCGAAAGATCCTTGGTCTTCATTCAACCCAAAAATTCACACAACAAACCTAAATTCATTTTTTTCTATTTACTTTATTAATCCCTAATTTCACATATATTTATTAATCGACCGAACTAACTTCAATTGCAACCAAACTTTACCAACAGCTAGGTTTTATCACCAAACAGAGCCACAATAAATTTCATGATTTTTGGATTTACAGATAATTAATTAAAATTACACAAACTTGCATTTATTAATTACTTCACTGATTTATACAGCAGATTAAAGGCACTGGAACACCCTATATTATATTTTTAACAAATACTACATACTTCAGAGAGCATACACAATTATTCTCACATTTTTCCATTCAACAGATTAATTCATATGAAATAAATAAACTTCAGTACTATTCATATGAATATATAAATGAAAAGCATTTTGAAATTCACTGGAAAAAGAAAAGACCAAACCAGCCCACTACGGCCCATGACCAAGCGAGCCGGCCCACTCGGCCTGCCCGCACCCGGCGCCGGCGTTTTGACAAAAGAGACCTTGGGGAGATCGGAAATCAACCCGCGGTCCGATCTATACTATTCACATGAGTCACGGGATTTGCACTTAACCCCCTAGAAAGACCTATCTTCTAACCCGAGGCCCCTGGCCTCTCCTCTGTTTATACAGAGGCGAGAGCGCCGGCGGTCCGCCGCCCCTAGCTCGCCGACGGTGAGCCGAGGGACGAAGCCGAGGGAACTGACGGACTCTACACTCCAAGGCGAGTCTACCAAGCTAAGACACGACGAGATCCGAGGCGCACAGCACCTGGAGACACGGACGCGGCGGCTCGGTGGCGGCGGCGAGCACGTCGCCGGCGAGCACAAGCCGGTAAAGAGAGGGGGAAAAGGTGCGCGAGCATCTGGGGCTCACCATGAAGCTAGCCGACGGGTCGGTGGAGACGGAGGTGGTTCGGAGAAGGCGACTTGGCGACGGCGGCGGATCCCGGCGGCTCGGCACAACGGCGAACACGCGTTCCGGCGAACCCAAACTAGCTCGAGGTGACGGCAGAGCTCGCGGCGGCGCTCTGCCCGCCCGCGAAGAAGACACCGGCGTTCCGGTGGTTACGAAGCTCTACAGCTCCCACCGACGGACGCAGGCGATGCGCAAGGAAGCTAGCTAGCTGGCTGCAAGATGGAGAGGGTGGTGATGGACGGAGCGCGGCGTATTCGGCCGAGAACCGAGAGGACGACAATGGAGACCCGGGAGGGAGAAAATGGAGAGGGGGAGGGCCTCGTCGCCCTTTTGAAGGCCGGGGAAAAGGGGGACAGGGTCAGAACGTCGCGGCGCACGCCGATCCTCCTCCGAACTGGCGCCCGAACAGATCCCGGCCGGCACGGCTCGCCGCGCGCCCGCGCGCGACACGGCGGCTACCGGCTCTGTTCGCGAACAGGAAGAGGGGGCGGAGTACTGTAGCATAGATCCCTAGGGGCTGTCGGTTTTTTACCAAATTCGACTGATTTTGCATACAAACATGAAAAACTGCAAAAACAAAAGTTGTAGGGTTTGAAATTCTGAAAAACTTTGCTTTTGGAACGAAATCCAAATTCGAAATATTTTTGAAACTACAGAAAAAGGGGTAGAATAGGGTTTTAAATTTCAAACTGTATTTTCAAAATTACTTTTAAATTTTCTCAACAACTTGAAAAATTGCCAAAATAAAAGTTGTTCTACTCAATGAGATTTACAACTTCTATTTAGGAAGTTTTGCCAGATTCCAAATAATTTTTGAAATGCCAATCCAAAACTAGATTTTAAATCATTGTTTTGAAATAAATTTGAATTTCCACCACAGAACTTTGAAATCTCCAAAAATAAAAGTTGTTTCATTTTAAAAGATCTAAAACTTTTATTAAGGAACTATCTCAAAATTCCTTTTAGATTTTGAATTAGGTTTTAGTCCTAATAAAAGTAAATTTTTAAACCTTTATTTGGGAATTTAATTTTTACAAACAAATACTAATTAAATTCAAATCACTCTAGGGACCTAATCACAATCATATGCAAATGATTAATTTAAATATGATGACATGGCAGATTAATTAAATCCGTAATACCCGGGGTATTACAATTATGCTGAATATTCTAGCTCGTTTGGCTCGCGAGCTTAATTTTGGTTGGGATTATGCTGAATGTTCTAGCTCGTTTGGCTCGCGAACGGCTCGCGAGCCAGCTCGAGCTGACTCGTTATAGCAAACGAGCTAAAATCTTGGCTTGGCTGAGCCGAGCCAGCTAATGAGCTTCGAGTTTTTCGTCTAGCCCTAACGATTACCATGCGGAGTACTCTCTCCATAAAAAATAAATACCATTGCCACTGTGCCTCAAGTGTTGAAGGGGTATAGGACCTGTTTAGATCCCTTCCAACTTTAATTTTTAAACACATGCATGGAATATTAAATATAGATAAAAACTTAAATTAATTTAACAGATGGGTAAAATGTTATCTCACTGATCCTTTAAATCTATTTAGATTATGATCGGACACTTATTATAAAAAATAAAATGCTGCTACAGTATTTTCAATTTCTACCTAAGGAGATCTAAACACACCCATAGTTGTAGGACTAGGACACGACGACGACTGCGATTGGGCAACGCATTCAAATAATTGGAGCTACACGTTGCTTTCACCCCTACTACGATTACCATGCGGAGTACTCTCTCCGCAAAAAAAAAAAAATACCGTTACATTGTGTTTGACTATTCGTTTTATTCAAAAATTTTATGTAAATTATAAAATAAATAAATCATTAATGTATCTTTAATAATAAAATAAGCTATAACAAGATTAACAATATTATTAATTTTTTAATAAGATGGATGGTTAAACACTCTTTTTAAGACGGAGGTAGCAGAAATGTATCACTGGATTGGGTTTTTTTTTTGAATCTGGGCTTCTCATTTCATTACTCACTTGCTAACGACTCGTTAGCAACAATGACAAGTACATCGTCAGGGGCAGAGTTGGTGATCACCTCCTCACCCTCATTACATAGATAACCCAGCGCCGCAAGCTCATGGGCGGCCCTATTACAATTTCTACTGACATGAACACATTAGACAGAGATGAAATTCAAAGACAGCAGGCTCCTGATTTCATCGATCAGATGACACACCACCGAGAAGGAAGAGTCGCTCGACTTGATAGCTCTTATGACCTCCGTCGCGTCCGTCTCGATGAGTAGCTGGCCTATGCCAAGATTCACCGCCATCTGGACTCCCTGTAGGCACGCTACCAGCTCTGCATGGAAAGGGCTGAGAATATGATTCATCCTTCCTCTGCTTGACACCACTATGTCACCATCACTATCTCTTATTATAGCACCCCATCTTCCTGTTCTATTGGTTTGAAGGAAGGAGCCATCGCAATTCAATTTCAGTACCCCTGCCGGAGGCTTCGACCATCGGCTGAGCTGTGCCCCTTGTCTGGTGGCAGGTGATTTTTGCTCTTCAGCATTCTCTTTCACATATAATTCCACACATCTACTAGGACCTGAGGGTGTCGCCTTCTCCCTTCCTCCCTTATACGCTTCCAAAATTGCCTCGATTGCATCCAGCGGGTTTTGCATGGCCGCCAGAGCATTTATCTCGTCTTCCAGACCTAACAATCGCCACAGCTTCTTTGCCACAGAGCATTTAAAAAATAAGTGCCCCTCATCCACTCCCAAGTGGTTGCAGGTCGGACATCTAGTGTCGATGTTCATACCTCGACGTACCAAGTTGCAGCGCAGAGGGTGGTTATTGTGAGCAAAACGCCAAAGGAAGTGCTTCACTTTGTTTGGACACTTCACCTGCCAAATTTTCTTCCATATGCTTCCGGGATTATTGTTGCTCCCTCCCTGCTGTCCATTAACACTTCTGGTTCTCATTGCCGCCTCCCTAGCCACTTTGTAGGCGCTTTTTACACTGAAAACGCCGTGCTGATCAAAGTGCCAGGCCAGTGTGTTCTCCCTGCCTTGATGAACGGGCAACGTTAAAATCAAATCTGCGTCCTCTTCCCAGAATAAGTCCTTTATTAGCTGGGCATCCCATTGTCCAGTGTAGGGATCGATCAGTTCAGCAACTTCGGTGAGAATGGACTGTCCTCTAGGGGTGCACGGTCTCCTCGCATCACCCCTTGGAATCCATGGATCCTTCCAGATGTTTAGTCCCAGATGATACCTTGCTTCAGAACAGCCAAGCCGTTTAGGATGCTGCGCCATGTATATGACATCCCGGCCCCCGCCCTTGCCTCTAGAACTGAAGAGCTGGGAAAGTATTTAGCTTTCAAAACTTGGGAACATAGTGAATCAGGTTGCTGCCATAGCCTCCAGGCTTGCTTTGCAAGCATTGCCAAATTAAACAAGTGAATGTCTCTAAACCCCAGGCCCCCCTCCTCTTTGGGTTTCATCATCTGTTCCTTGCTTAACCAATGTATTTTGTGTTTCCCTTCCTGATGGTTCCACCAAAACCGGCAAATCATCGAGCCAATTTGATCGCACAAAGTTTTTGAAAGATCAAAGCATCCCATTGCGAAAGTAGGGATAGCTTGCGCCACTGCCTTTATTAGAATTTGCTTGCCTGCCCAAGATAAGAATTTTTCATTCCACCCTTGAATGCGCTTCCAGATTCTATCCTTCAAATAGGCAAAAGTGTTCAGCTTCGACTGTCCCACATGCACAGGTAGGCCCAGATACCTCTCATTCATCGTCTCCTTCATGATGTTTAGCACGTCACACACCTTTCTTCTCTGATCTATCTTAGTATTTTTACTGAAGAGAATAGCGGACTTTGTTTTGTTTATGACTTGTCCTGAAACTTCTTCAAATTGCTGGAGAATATGCATCAAGTGCCCGCAATCCCCTTCATTCGCTCGAATCAAGATTAATGAGTCATCGGCGAACAATAGGTGAGATATGCTAGGAGCACCTTGGCATGCTTTGACACCAGCAATCAGCCCATCCGCTTCTCCTTTCCTCAGCAAAGCTGAAAAGGCTTCGGCACACAAGAGAAATAAATAGGGCGACAAGGGGTCCCCCTGCCTTAGCCCTCTCTCCAGAATAAAGCTTTCTGAAAGATCACCATTTACTTTCACCTTGTACTGAACAGAAGTAACACATTCCATAATTAGAGCAATCCACTCTTCCTGAAAACCCAGCCGACGCATCATTTTTTCCAAAAAAATCCATTCAACCTTGTCATAAGCCTTGCTCATGTCTAGTTTGATGGCGGCGTAACCCACCGAACCTCCTCTCTTATTCAGCAAAAAATGTGTCAGCTCATACATGATAAGGATGTTGTCAGAAATCAACCTTCCCGGAACAAATGCACTTTGGTTGGGAGTAATAATATCCGGCATTACATTCCTTAGCCGGTTAGCAAGAACTTTTGAGATAATTTTGTAAACCACATTGCATAGGCTAATGGGTCTAAGCTCAGTCACCTTCTGTGGTCTTTCCACCTTGGGAATCAGGGAGATAACCGTGTCATTCCATCCTTCCGGCATATGTCCTCCCCTCAGCACCGCCATAACCTCCTTGGTGACTTGTTCACCCACAACATCCCAATACTGCTTGAAAAAGACAGCCGGCATACCATCTGGTCCTGGCGCCTTCAAATCCCCAATAGCATTCAACGCCCCTTTTATCTCCTCCTCTATGAATTCCGCAGTTAACTGGGAGTTCATGGCTGGTGTGACAGCGGGTTGTACTGCGGCCAAGACATGCTGTAGGTAGCCCCCGCCATCTCCCGTACTTGACCTGAAAAGCTGGGAAAGTAGTTAGTTATAAACACCTTCTTCTCCTCCTCATCATACACCCAACTTCCATCCTCCCTCTGAAGGCCCCCTATTCTATTTCTCCTCCTTCTTGTCGAACACGCATTATGAAAATATGTCGTGTTTCGGTCCCCAAACTGCAGCCAATTAACATGAGCTCTCTGTCACCAGTATAGATCAATTTGTTCCTCCAGCTTATCTACTTTGTAACTCCATACCGCCTCCCTTCTAACCGACTCATCACTAATTTGTTCCCTTCTCCACTTTTCTAACTCCTTAGCTTTTTTAAACGCTTCTCCAGATCTCCCAATACATTCAAACTCTAGTCTTTTAAACTAGCAGCGACAACCCTAAGGCTCTCTCCCAAACAACAGTCCGCCTCATCCCTAAGCCCCCACACTTCTTCTACCACTTGGTGGCAGCCGTCCTCCTTGAGCCAGCTAGCTTCAAATTTAAAGCTATTGTCCCCACCCCTACTCCTTTGAATTATTTCGGTTCACACCACCACCGGTCTATGATCGGAATGGTAGGGATCACCATTTTTCACTCCCATCAGAGGGAACTTCATGCGCCAGCACGCATTAGCAATAGCCCGATCAAGTCTCTCTCTAATATAAGTATCACCCATGGACTGTTTGTTCCTCCAAGTAAATATGTCTCCCGTGAAACCCAAGTCATCCAGCTCACATGCCTCCAACGCCCCCTTAAAGCGATCAAGACAGGATTGTGACCTCGGAATACCTCCTTCTTTTTCATGATGGTAGAGGATCTCATTAAAATCCCCAGCACACAGCCATGGCAAGCCCGTGTCGTCTTGATCCTTTAGCCATTCCATCAACTCCCAAGTTTTATATTTTAACTCCGATTGGGATTCTCTATAAACCCCAGTGAAGCGCCACTTCACACCACCAACCTCCACTACTTCCAAATCAATGTGATTTTTTGATTTACTTCTCAAAACCACGTTGATCCCCCTCCCCCACAAAACTGCAAGACCACCACTCTTCCCCTCGCAGTCCACCACCTCCAAATTCTCCAGCCCGAGCTTCTTCTTGAGAACAATCATTCTCTTCTCGTCTAATTTGGTTTCCGACAAGAAAAGAATATCGGCCCCTTCGGCTTTCTGGCACCGAAGGAGCCCTCGAACTGCCGGGGCGTTTCCCAACCCTCGACAGTTCCAAGCCAAGAGCTTCATTGATTCTTGCAGGACCGGTCCGCCGATACCACCTTCTTTAAAGCATCAACCTCCTCTCCTTTGGACTGCCTACTTGACTTTCAAGACCCTTTCACCTTCATCTACTTCCATACTCTCCTCCTCCTCTCTCTGTGACAGAACCGCCTTAATCATAGGGCCCACGTGCCCCGTCATCGTCCCTAAGGACCTTTGACTAGCCTGCACGAGTTTCCCTTGACTTAGGTGGTCTGCTGGGTCTCCTAAGAAACCCTAATTTTCCCGTGGATCTCATTGTAAAGACCTTGCAAGTATTACAATAGTTTACGCAAATAATTTGAATCAGAGTAAAGAGTGCGAAAGTATTACTTAAACATAGATTACAAATATAAATTACATTATCCCAAACCAGAGTTTCGCAGTGGAGTAGCTATATACAACTAAACACCCTGCCCAAGGGTTTCATTATATACACATCTTCATCCATGCACGATCCGTTGACCGGCACGATCCCTCGTAGAACTGTTCACTCAACTTACCTGTAACAGGGGGTTAACAAACCCTGAGTACATGGGGTACTCCGCAAGACTCCCGACTAAAGGTGTAAAATTAGACTCAGGAATGCAGGCTGAGGGAAGTCAAGGTAAGGCTTGAGCAAGAGTCAAAGTATTTTGCAGAAAAGCATTTCTATCCTATTTCATTATTTGATCTCAATATTATTTTATTCATATACATAATTCCAATATCAATTCTCGTATATTATGTACTTTTAAATTCATCTTCATTCTCAAAAACACTTAGTTCCGAACCACTCTTCGCTGTAAGGGTAAGGATCATGTCTCCATTAACCGAGGAGCAACGTCGATTCGAATCCAGAAATACCCAGCTAGGGATCCCTATCCACACTGTATATGTAGCACTCAAGCTTGCATATGCCAACCCCGCCTACCACGGCTTTTCATACCCCGGAACCGGTCCTGCGCCACCCGAGAGCTCTCCAGGCACGACGGCCACGAGGGTACACGCTACTCTCGCCATCTCTCCACTCCCAGTGCGTGGTTGTCGGTTCCAGCAGTACAGCCACCGGAGTCAGAGGCTTTCCGTAGTATGTGGCTAGTTGCAAAGTCATGATCACAGCAGGCCGACAACGAATGGTCCCTAAATATTTTTCCGTCGGACACCATGCATTGGGACTCTAACCCAAGTACACTGGTGACCACCCGGTTTTCGCATCCCTTTTCCGATGGCGAGGATCGTTGGAACTCTAACCCAAACAGATGGTCAACCAAACGAAAACCCATCCACGTTGATGATAATGGACTGGCCAAGTACACCATCACCAAACGAGGACAATACCAATCCCATAAAATGATTCATTTGTTTCATATCATCACAATTTTTAAAATAGCATTTTTGCAACTCTATCATTAAGAATGACTAAGCATTTTTCAATACTTTAAATAAATCAGGGTCTCAGGTATAATATGTGGTCATGGAAAGGTAATGCATCAATGGGATATCACTCAACTCCTATTAACCTAATGCAGTAGATTAACTCAAGTGATAAATATTTTTAAATAACAAGGAGGAACAAATGCACAGGGGCTTGCCTGTTGCTTGAAGTAGATAAAACTCTGAAGCTGATCGCTGAGGAAGATCCATGCCCACCGAGTGAACACATTACTCGAGACACGCTTCCGACAATAGATACCGCGCGTTCACTACACGAAATAATAATGTAATGCTTAACATGATGATATGTATGTCATGATGCATGGGATGCACTAAATTGCAAATTAAAGAAAAATTAATTTGGAAAGTTGAGTACAACTTTCCTTCACGGTAAAATTACAACAAGATCTTATTAAATAGTGCAATGATTTTATAACTATTTTATTGACCATTTGAATAGTCATTGAAAGTCTAATTAATCCCTCCTACAACATCATTAGGTGTTAGCTAATAAGTTATGAAACCCTAATGACATGTGTATTACCTATTAATCATAACTAATTATTATTAACCACAAGATAACCCTTAAACATCTTAGTCAACAAGATTAGCATGAACTTAAACAAGTTAGCAAGGTACCAAAGGTCAACACATATTAACGACCCAAGGTTAACACACAATACCAAAGTCACACAAAACCTAAGCTATTAGATTTTTCTATTTATTTTATTAATCGCTTAATAGAGCATTAATTAATAAACAATTAAAATACTACCAATGGAGCCCCAACTTTTCCTACAGATAGGTTTTGACCCAAAACAGTATCAAAACAAATTTCATGATTTTTGGGTTAACATAGAATTTATTAAAATTCACCAAAATTATATTTATTAATTAAAAGGCTGATTTTTATAGCATACAGAAGGTCTTCAAATTTCGAGTTTCATATTTTAACAAGTAATACACTATACAAAGAGGCTACACCATTTATTTCATAATTTATGGAACTACACAAAAATTCCTTCAAAATTAACAAAGTGTCGCACTGTTCATTTCACAGGAAATAGGAAAACTAAATCACCCTCTCAGGCCACAGCAACAGACCGGCCCACTGCGGCCCAAACTCCCCTTCCCCCTTTCTTATACGGCAGATGCGCGCGGGTGCGCAACTGAGCCGGCCCAGCAGGCCCAGCCTGGCTGTTCTCCCCCCCTCTGTTCAAGTAGAACAGAGGCATACGCGCGCGGCGACGGCGCCGGACGCGGCGGTTTGCCTGCGGCGGCCCTCCCGCGAAAACAAGCACCCCAACGAGCTCCCCCCGCAATCACACACGCCCCACCTACAGATTCTTCCCAGCACCTAGACCACCGGAACCCGACCATCGGCAGCTATGGCGGCTCACCGGGGCGGTCCGCGCGTTCCGAAGGCCACAGACCCTTCCGAGCCAAACCAGCTACACCAATGCATCCCTTAAGCTCACCTAGCCACAATTCATGTGTGAGTTGGAGATGGGGATGTCCAGAGACGCTTCGGTGATGGTGTCAGTAGCAGCGGCGGCCGTGCCCCGACGTCGAGGCGGCGTTCCGGCACTCCAGAGGTTCCACCGCGAGAACCATCAAATCCTTGAGCATCAGTTGGATTCAGACAACAGAGAACAAGGCTTGGAGGGGGCAGAACCTCACTGGAACGGACAGGACACGAACGACCGGGCACGGTGGCGCCTCCGCCTGCCGCGGGGAAGAAAACGCTGCGCGGGTGTTTTGGGAGATGAACAAAGGCACGGACAGGTTCAATCAAAGCACGACCAAAAGGAGAGGCTATGGCATGGCTGAATTGGATAGAAAGTGAACGGTGACCGCGAATTTTGGTGGAAACCGGAGCTCGGCGGCAACAGGGATGGAGAGACCAGAAACAGACACGGCGGTCCCGACGCTCTATATAGGGAAAAGACGGGAGCACGCCGTGGCCGGGACCCCCTCCCGCCATGACCTCGCCTCGCTGTTGACTGCGCCCGGTCGGCCCCGGGTATCACCGGCGTGCAGCACGCGCACGCGCAGCAGTGTGCAGGGGAGGGGTAGGGGTCCGGGCATTGTAGGCCCCCTAGACCCTAATCCTGTTTTTGAAATTACTTTTTATTTTGTATATGAATTGGAAAAATTTCCTTAATATGAGTTGTAGGAAATTTTATGTTGGACAACTTTTGTTCTTGGGACAGTTTCAAATTTTGAATAGATTTTGAATAATTTAAAAGGGGGTAAAATGGAGATTTGAATTTCATTTCAAATTCAATTAAATTCTCAAAGTTTTCCTCAATAACTTGAAATTTTGCAAAAATAAAAGTTGTTCTACTTAACATGCTCTACAACTTTTATTAAGTAAGTTTTGTTAGATTCTTGATAGATTTGAAATTGGAATTTCAAATTTGAATTTGAAAGCAGTAATTAGGGTTCAATTCAAATTTCATTTTAAGGAGTTCAACTTTTTAAGGAGTTTGGTCAAATTCTTAATAATTTTTGAAATACAATTTCAAATCTGAATTCAAAAACACCAATTTGAGTTTTATTTGAAATTTTATTCAATAACTTGAAAATACCCAAATACAAAAGTTGTTCCTTTTGAAAAACTTTACAACTTTCATTAAAGGTGTTTGGTCAAAGCCTTGATAGTTTTTGAATTTGCATTTCGAGTCTACATCTTCAAACGCAGGGTAGGGTTTTATTTGAGATTTTATTTAGTAACTTCAAAATTACCCAAAATAGAATTTATTCCATTTTAAAAGATCTAAAACTTTTATTAAAGCACTTTCATCAGATTCTCTTTAGGTTTTAAATTTGTATTTCAAGTTTAAACTTCAAAACATTTATTAGGGTTTTATTTGAAATTCTTTATAATAACTTCAAAATTTTCCAAAATAGAAGTTGCTCAACTTTTAAAGATTTACAACTTTTGTTTAAGGCCCAACCCCTAATTATGCTTGGTTTTTTATTTAGGGTTTTTGGTCCGCTTTAGGGTTTATAATTGATTTTCTTTGTATTTCCCAATTTAATTTAGATAATTACATACAAACACAATCACTTACCTAAGAAATCACTCTCAAGCACCTATGCACAATCACATGTTGAAATAAAAATCATTTTTGTTAATGCATAGTAAAAATGAGTTTATGCAGGATGATTTACATGCAATGATGATGACATGGCAGGTTTTAATTAACCGTAATACCAGAGGTGTTACACTCTCGATGTTTTCTTCTCCACCAACCCTCCCCCAAATATTTTTTCACTCGTGCTCCTTGATCTGTTTATTCTCTTAATACCCCTCCCCGAACCAGCACCTTTTTTTGTACGCTCCGAGCTAGGAGTTCCAGTGCCCCCGCCATTCGGCATGATACTGTAGCCCCCTCCATGCACATCGACTTTTACACTCTTCTCCTTGGTAGAGTTCACCCAGCCTTTTTCCTCCATTGCCGAAGCACTAGCAGCCTCGGCAAAAGACAACGCCTTCCTTGACTCTCCCTTCGGAATCAAAACATCAGTTTTCTTCAAAGGGCTTTGAACCTCCTGCTCCTCAGAGCCACCTGCGCCCTTTAAATCATCTGAATTTTCCCCCTTACGCCAACTATCACTTTCGCTTCCCTTTCGTCCGCTACTTCCCCAGCTACCAGCACCTCCGGCACCACTCCCTCTCGAGCTTCTCCATGGTAGTGACGCCCTCGGCTCAACAGTCTTGCTCCTAGTCTCCTCTCCCCCATCTTTTCTTATCTGGTATGAACCATAAAGCTTTGCTATACTGTTGGGTCTCACCCTTTTTAACCTGTATTTCACAAGATCGATCGGTATGACCAATCAATCCACTAGTATAGCAGAAGTCAGGGAGATATTCATACACCAACGGGCACCACTTCATCTTCTCGGTCACACCATCTCCCACATCCAGCGTTACACCTCGCATTAGAGGTTTTTGGATATCGATCTTCACTTTAACTCTCATGAACTCCCCTACCGCCTTCTCATTATCATCGATGACTACCTCCAGGACTTCCCCGATCATGTCTCCGATCAGCTCTCCTGCATTCTTGTTCATCAAGCAAAGTGGCATCTTTGTGATCCGCACCCAGATCAGGATGAAATTGAATTCCACTTCATCTATGGTTTTATCCCCCTCAAAATCAGCCACCACCACCAAATCCTTCCTGAACATCCACGGGCCGCCCTCTAGTTCCCTCCTTTTGCCCGATCCTTGCAGGAAGGTGAAAAGGAATCGATTCTCTCCCAACTCCTTGCACTTGACACCTTTGATTGGGCACCAGACACGCCCCAGTGACATCTCCAGGGCATCTGCCCTAACCGTTTTTTTCGGCTAGGACCTTCGCCACCGCCTGCGGATCCATCCTTGCATTGATCACTGCCTTCGTCCCTCCTACCTTGATCCCCTTCTTCTCATTATCTGACAGCTTCAACTTCTCCATCAAACCGGCCACGCCATCACCCCTGGGATCCATGGGGATCCCGCTGCCGCCGACTCCTTGGACACTCGCACTCATACCCAGTCAACCTAGATCCCACGTCGAGATGACGCGAACGATGGGGGGGTTGACCGTGGCTCGAACAAAGATTTAGGACATGGAACTAGAACTCAGATCATTGGAAAGATCCGAGCCGAGGGTGAAGAACTAGGAAACCCTAGTCGCCACGAGGGAGACGTTTCCCGAGTCGCCACAAGGCGCCGGGACCCGGTTGTTCTTCAATTACGGTTTTTACATACTAGTATCACTGGATTGGGTAGCGGCTGTAGAGTTTATCTGGTGTATGTATGATAGGTAGGGTCTACTATGGCCCTTTTTAGTTGCCAAAAAATGGCAAGATTCTTCGTCACATCAATTATTCTTTACGCATGTATGAAGCATTAAATGAAGTAGCAGCTATTGCATGTTTATACTTTTTAGTTGGCTTTCTCGAGACGAATCTTGGGCCATGATTAAACACTTATTAGAGAAGATTCTCCGACTGCTATAGTGACTTTTTGCCTCACTTTTCTGTAACTAAACATGCCCTATAATAAAGTATTGGATTGCTCGTACTTATTGCATGGAAAGTGAGGACATTGACCAATGGTGGAGGTAGTACTGCTGCATCGCTGTCGCTGCTCACCTCCTTATTTACAAAAAGCATGGCTCCACTTCACTCCATGAGCTCCCTTTTTTCTTTTTCTTTTTTTTTTTCCTTTGAAACGGACTCCATTTGCTCCCATAGTCTCGCCACAACAAGAACCGGACAGGATTGGAGACCACCACACCATGCCGTCGGGCAGAGGAGAAAACCGCGACACCGCCGGCGGCAGCGACCACGCCACGCCCATGCACCTGGTGATGCTCCTGTGGCTCGCCTTCGGCCACATCGCCCCGTTCGCGCAGCTGGCGCGGAGGCTACTCGCCTCCTCCTCCTCCTCCTCCTCCTCCTCCTCCACCGTCCGCGTCACGTTGCTCACGGCCGCCGGGAACGTCCCGCGCGTCGAGGCCATGCTGTCCTCGGCCTCGTCCGCCGGCGGGGTCGCCGCCGTCGTGCCGCTGCGCCTGCCCCGCGTGCCGGGCCTTCCGGACGGCGCGTCCAGCACGGCGGACGTCTCGCCCGAGGGCGCCGAGCTGCTCAAGGCCGCGCTGGACGCCGCCCGGCCCCAGGTGGCCGCGCTGCTGGCCGAGCTCCGCCCGGACGCCGTGGTGCTCGACTTCGCCACCCCGTGGGCCTCCGAGGACGCCGCGGCGCTGGGCGTCAAGTCGCTCCGCTTCAGCGTCTTCTCCGCCGTCGCGGGCGCCTACCTCGCCGTCCCCGCGCGCCGCCCCGACGGGAAGGGGCCGCTGCCGTCGGCGCGCGATCTCATGTCCGCACCCGCCGGCTTTCCCGGCTCCTCCCCGCTCGCCGCCGGCGTTCCGGCGTACCAGGCCGCTGACTTCACCTACATGTTCTCCAGCTTAGGCGCCGGCCAGTCCTGCGTTCACGAACGCGTGGTGGCCGGCATCCAGGCCTGTGACGGCATCGTGCTCAAGACCTGCGCCGAGATGGAGGGCGCCTACGTCGACTACCTCGCCGCCCAGTTCCGGAAGCCCGTGCTCGTCGCCGGACCGCTGGTGCCGGACCCGCCGCAGGAGGAGCTGGACGAGCGCTGGGCCACCTGGTTGTCCGCGTTCCCGGACGGCGCCGTCGTCTTCGCCTCGTTCGGCAGCGAGACGTTCCTGTCGCCCGCCACGGCGACGGAGCTCCTCCTGGGCCTCGAGGCCACCGGCCGCCCGTTCCTCGCCGTGCTCAACTCCCCGGACGGCGGCGCGGACGACGCGGTCGTCGTCCCGCCGCCGGGGTTCGCGGAGAGGGTGGCGGGGAGAGGCGTGGTGTGCTCCGGGTGGGTGCAGCAGCAGCACATCCTGCGCCACCGGAGCGTGGGGTGCTACGTCACCCACGCCGGGTTCAGCTCCGTCGTGGAGGGGGTCGTCGCCGGCTGCCGCCTCGTGCTGCTGCCCATGAAGGGCGACCAGTACCTCAACGCGGCGCTGTTCGCGCGCGAGCTCCGCGTCGGCGTCGAGGTGGCGCGCCGCGACGAGGACGGCTGGTTCGGGCGCCAGGACGTGTGCGCCGCGGTCGCCGCGGCGGTGGCGGACGGAGGGGAAGGGGACGCGAGGATGTGGGCTGACTTCTTGACGGACGACGCCATGCAGGGAAGGTTCGCCGATGAGTTCGTCCGGCAGCTCAGGGAGATCGTCAGCGCGGCCTCGAGCTGATTGAGCGCTCGACCTGAAAATGTTGGTGTCACTTTTCGCCTTTCGCATGTTCTCTGACGTTCTAAAATTGTTGTGTTTTTATTATTTATTTAATAATGGAAACGATGAGATTGTCATTAAAAAAAGACTGTCCACCGGTTGTTTTAGCCCCATACAGATAACCGGTTGTTTTGGGAAAAATAAATAACCGGATCCAGAACAAAGACAAATCATGATGTTTCACAAGGAAAAAAACCGATTGTTTCAGTAGTATAAAATAACCGGTTATTCAAAAAAAAAAAAGAGAAAACAACCGGGTGTTAGAAACTGAAAATATAGTTGTTTTGTTGCTACAAAATAACCAGCAATTAGTGAACACACGAATTTTGCTCCCTCGGATCTGACATGAACAGAAACATGTGTTCTGTTATATGTGCTGTTAAATTAGAAAACGCCCGCTGGATCACCAATTGTTGGACCGGTTGTTTTGTTGTATTTGTCCAAATGGACTGTTTGTTATGATCAACGGACTGTTGACCGTGCCAAATTATAGTCAAGAACAAGCCCAAACCCAATAGATCAATATTAAATTTAAATTAACAAAAAGATTAAGCTGAATATTTTGAAAATAATTTGCGACCAATATCGTTAGCTAGGCGGCGAGGCAAGCATGAGCACGTATCTTTTATAAATCGAATCAAACTTGTGACACGAAAAATTCAAAACGTCACAAAATTTAGGACGGAGTAATACAAAACAATCGTTCTATGCAAACAAAAATACTCCATATCGTACCCGACATGCCCTTGGCAAGAGACTGTCTATAGCACGTTCGGTTATTTAGTAGTCTTGCCGACAATCGGACGTTCACAGTGGATGAAACAAACGACGTCACACCTACCAAATAATTGAAAGTTTGAATAGCTGCCAACACACGATTTTTGCACCATCAGATTTTGATCTGACGTCTTCTAACTTTTTAGAATTTTATAAAAATAATAAAATAGAAATAGAAATAATAAAACACACACGATACACACACATACACACACGACACACACACACGACACGACACACACACACACACACGACACGACACACACATGCCGAGAAAGGACTGGGGGAGAGGGCGAAGGGGTAGCAGTCTAACTGTCTAAGGGCAGAGTTCGTAGCGGGGAGGAAGCGGTGAGCAGGGTTCGATTTACCGACCGGTAGCCGGTAACCGCCGGCCGGCGGTATCGGTATACCGGACCGGTATTACCGGTTACCGGTAGAAACCGGTCGAATTCAAATTTTGAATTCGAACCCTAGTTCAATCGGTTCCGGACCGGTATACCGGCCGGTTTGACCGGTTACCGGCCGGTTTGACCGGTTACCGGCCGGTTTGGTGGTTTAGGGTTTAGGGTTTACCGGCCGGCATTTTGAAATTTCAGATTTATTTTTTTTAAAAAAAATGCTGAAAAAATTTCTAAAAATAGTTAATGATTTATAGAATCCAATGATGTCAAAGTTTTCCAAATTTGAGTGCGTTTAGTATATTTTTCGACCTTCATGATTTAATGGGCCTTAACGGGCCGGCCAGGGTTTTTTATACCGACCGAAATCCGGTTACCGCCGGGCGGCGGTAACGGTATATCGGCCGGTATAAACAGTAACCGGCCGGAAACCGGCCGAATTCGAAATCGAATTCAAACTCACAGCTCAATCGGTTTTAGACGGGTATACCGGCCGGTATGACCGGTATAAACGGTAACCGGTCAAAACCAGCTGATTTTCTTTTTTTTAATGCAGAAAACAAATTTTTTTTTGAATGGCCTTTACACATAATGAAGTATAAACACCATACATTTCAGGGATAAATAGTGCCGTAGCAATACATAGGGCATACACATACTTTTATTGTATCAATACATAAGGCACATCAAAGTCATCAATACATAGTATCATATAAATAGCATATTCGTAGTCTCATACACGAACAAATGTGATAGTCATCGGCATAGGCATAATCAACGTTGTATGAAGTATGGAAAGGCCCCCATGCTGCAAGACATCTGATATTCGGCGGTGGACATCAAAGCGATACCTCGCAGTCTAAGCAACTCGGCCTTAAAATCATTCCAAGATTGGCCCGTCCATGCCGCTGTTGTCTCCCATTCTTGAACTAACATAGCGTAAAAATGGGGGTCTTCCCATTCATACACCCATCTGGTCGCAGGTTGCGTGGTAATGTCGGGAATGTGATAGTTATAGCTTGCCTGGGAGGTATCACTGTACGAGGAAGAAGAATGCTGCGGAGTGTCGTAGTCTGTAGGTGCATAAACAGTCCTCTGCGACTCCGGTTGTCCATGGTCGCGGTCCTGAGTAGCATGCGTGAACTGGGTCTCGCCTGCAAAAAAACATTATTAGTAGTTTAGAAGTCATACACAGAAACAATTGTGCGTACGTAGGTGCAATGGATACCTGTGAAACGAAGATCACCACCTCCACCAGAACCACTACCACCAGCACCAAACCCACTGCCACCACCACCACCACCAGAACCACTACCACCAGCAGCACCACCAGCACCATCACCATCACCATCACCGCCACCGTCACTGTCGTCATCAGAACCGTCATCAGTTGAGCTGCTATCCTGAGACTCCTTATACGGTGGACTACGCTGAGCCTCATCCTCAGTTTCAGTGTCACTGATCACTTGCTTTTTCTTTCCGCGTTGACGCTTGGGGTCACCCTTCTTAGGCGGCATCTGCATCTTCCTCTTCCCGAGGTGACTATCACCCACATGTCTACGGGCCCAATCACTGATGGAATCATCTCCCGTGGCCTGACGTAGATCTTGGGCGTCTATGTGGTCACTACGAGCACAAACAAATAAATCACATAAATAAAATGGACATACATAATATGAAAGCCAGACAGAGACACACATTATACCTGACAATATGTGATGGCATAGGGGCGTCTACTTCGTCATCATCCTCATCAAGAACTGGTGCCTGGTTTGATCTACCATACTCCATCCATTGCCTAACTGGATTGTTCGAGTCATAGAATGAGATTTCGGCGAACTTGTCAATGAAATCTTCGTCATCATGCAGTGGCGGTCCAGAGATATCCGCTAGTCGCAGCCGAAGATTGTAGTTGACATACACAAGCTTGTTTAGTTTTTTGTGGGACAACCGATTGCGAACCTTCGTATGAAGCAAGGCAAAAGTACTCCAATTCCGCTCGTATCCACTGGAGGAGATACATTGTGCAACAAGCCGCAAAGCAAGACGCTGCAAATTTGGAGTTTGACTACCAAATATCATCCACCAGGCCGCTGCAAGTGTAACACATTATGTTAGATATATATTCCACGAGAGCAAAGCATCAAGGGTAGAGAAGTGCTCTTAGGCTCTTACATGGGCTAGTCCTTGGATCCGCTGCCATTTTCATAGCGAGTTCGGAGCCAAACTCACCAAGCTTCTGTCGAAAAATCTCTGCCTCTTGTAAAGCCTGCATGGCGCTCTGCAAATCCGTCATGCGCGAAAATGTATCTTTCAGACCATTAAACATTGTTGGAGTTGGATCCATGTTATATGCGTACTTTGGATTTAGGACAGCACCTGCAACACATGACAAATGCCAAACAAGGGAACGGTAAGTATTCATTTCATGGAGCTTGCTAAGTAAATATAATTCATGATCGTACCTGCACCCACATACGTGTCAATGTACACGTCAGTAATCCTGTTGTCCATAATCTGTCGATACTCATTCCATGTCTGCTTATTTCTTCCAAAGACAGACTCCATCTCCATTTTGCAAGTCTGGTAGGCATACACTACATCACACATGTTAGGCTGCTTGTCTTGATCAGCGAAGCGGAGGAACTTATAAATTGGTTGAACTGTTTTGATGATGTATTCCAGTCCCTCCCACCACTGGATACTTGATAACCTTGAATGAGCAAAGCGACCGTCTTCACATTTTATCCACTTGCTTTGCAGAAATTCAGGAGAAGACATCCACTGCATGAACTTGTCACGTTTCCGGTGAAAGCTCTCTAGGAACATGTAGTTGGTCCCAAATCTAGTAACATTCCACTTGACCAACTCACCACCGATTGCCTTCCTCATCATTGCATTCAACTGAGCATGGTTGTGCAAAAAGGTTGAGATTCGCTTGCATGTTGCGATTGTACCTGAATGTTCGGGCCTTTCACCAATATCCTTCAACATCAAGTTGATGGTGTGTGCAAGGCATGGCGTCCAAACAATATGAGCATAATGGTTCCCCAGTATCTTGCAAGCTTTTTTGTAGTTGGCGCCATTGTCGGTCACCACATGTACGACATGCTCGGCGCCAATCTCTTCAACAACCTTACGAATTTCCTGAAAAATAACCACAACAGTTTTTACAAATGTGACGTAAATCACAATATTATAAATAGTATGAACCTAACAACATGTTCAGAAGCTACCTGGTATAAATATTTGGCATCTTGACTTCGCCCAGTTGCATTAATAGATTTATGAAACCATGTGACCCCATTGCAATAAATCAGGAAGTTGATGACACTCATTCTAGTGGGGCCAGTCCAAGAATCACACATCAACGTCACGCCAAAGTTGGTCCATTCCTTCTGAAACTTTGCGTACCTAGCCTTCAAGTCTTTCTCGGTCTCATCTAGGTACTTGCCATCGATATCCCTTCCAGTAGGTGACACAATGCCTTCACCTGTAGGCAGAAGCCATTCGTGAGAATACATAAAGATACAAACGTCAAAATTGAGAGAGATGACTCTGAAAGTTGTACTAACCCCACTTTTGTGTCTCTCTCACCGCACTTATAAAGTACGGATTGTCGGCCTGTCGTCCTGGGATTCCTGCAACATGGAAAAACTTTCCCCAAGCTTTCCCAATAGCTTCCTTTGCATTCTTCCCCTTCTGCGTCCAAGACCCTGTATCAATCCTTGGTTGGACCATTCCTCTCCTCCTACCGGCTACCAAATTGTAGTCCTGCAGAACCACAGGAGTCTCCCTCTGTGATCCTGCTCTTCGAAACATCCTTTGCAAAGGATTCCCACCCTGTGAACCACTACCCCCTCCACGGTCGTAATTAACTCCTCTCTGTTGCATCCCCTGCTCGTACTCATATTCTGCTCTCGACTGATTAAGTGCTTGCTGGAGCTGCTCCTCATATTCATCATCACCAAGTGGATGGTTACCCTCCGCTGTAGCCTTCTCTCTTGCCAACTTTTGTCGAGACCGGTCAGAAGTTGCCTTTTTAGTTCTGTCAAGATCACGTTGAAAGTACTCACGCACATCATCTGGCACGCTTCTGCAATGCACCACCTGCGACCCGCGACCGGCTAAATGTTCTTTGAATCTTGTTGCACCACCACCTCCTTTCATCGTATGACAGTAGTTGCACCTCCACCCAGGAGAAAGGTTTTCACCATGCTCCCATACAATGTCTTTTCCTCTGCTTGACATTGTGCACCTGCATGAATGGACAACACAAACTAATCAATCACATAGATTAAATCTACGTAAATAAGTGGCTAAGTCACAACCTTCCACCTAAATAAAATTTACCTAAACAATATAAACCTAAAATATACATCAGTATTTACCTAAAATATACATCAGTATTAGCACACCTACAACCTAAAATATACATCAAACCTAAAATCCTAAACCAAATCCTAAACATAACCCTAACTAATAACCTAAACACACCATAAATCCTACTAAAATCCTAAATCAAATTACCACTGCACCCTAGATCAATAGATAACTACTTCCTATTCCAAATCCTAAAGCTAATCCTACTAAAAATGCTCAAGAAAAGAAGAAACATCCTTACCTGTCGAAACCGGCGATACCGGCCGGTTACCGGTAGAAACCGGCCGAGAAACCGGTGAAACCGCCCGGTACCCGGCGGATCCGCGCGCGCGGCGGTATCCCGGTCTTACCGACCGGTATACCGGTGCTACCGGCCGGTACGAACGCGGCGGCGAGCGGACGAGCGGGGAGGCGGCGCTTTCGGGCTGCTGCGGCGCGGAGGGGGGAAATGGGGGGTGGCTCTGCCCCCCCCCCCCCCGTGACCCAGGGTGCTGTTTTGTGCCCGTTCGGGCCTAATGGGCCTAACGGGCCTTAACGGGCCTTTTTTTTTTTACTTCGGGACTTCGAAAAAAATTCTAAATGTAGTCAAATTTGAAAAATTTTGACACCATTGGAATCTATAAATCATGAAGTATTTTTAGGAATTTTTTTACCATTTTTCCCTCCGATTTTAAATTTCAAATTTCGGTTTTTCCAAACCGGCCGGTACCGGTACCGGTCCGGACCGGTATTACCGGTAACCGGCCGGTTACCGCGGTATGCCGGCCGGTAAATAGAACCCTGGCGGTGAGCACATAAGCACACAGCTTTGTGATGGATCGGATGGTGCATCGGCTTTCCTCCGCGGATCGGACGCACCTAAATTCAGTTGAGGGAGGACTGAGAAATGACCGATTGTCATATAGTGTTTCTCTAAAAAAACGGAGAAGCTATATGTTGCTCAAGTATTTATTTTGCTTATGTCACCTGAATGTGTCGGCGAGCTTTAAGGAGCGGAGGTAGTGCGGGTTCATGTAGCCCGGGCGCTGGCCAGGTCCAAGGCCAGGGCGTCAAGATGTCAATGGAACCGTCCTCCGAATCCCCGCGGGGAATTCTCCTATTAGGTTTCGGGTTGGGGGGAATCTCTCCTCATGAGAATTTAAATGGAGAGAAATTCATCCTCGTCGGGTTTCACGGGGGTGGGTCTGATATGCATTCCCCCGTCCCTATTCACCGTGGAGACCCAAACTATCAAGCCCAACCGGCAAGGCCCAGTAACCCACAAAACTAAAGACCCATGGCTAAATACATATATAAAGCCAGCAAACCCTAACTTACTCTTTCTCTCTTCAACTCTCTCTCTCTCTCCTCCCTTGCCGATCCAGCAGCCGCACCGCACACCCCTGATGCGAGCTGCCTCACTCGCAGGAGCAGCAGGAGGACTGGAGGAGTGAAGACCGTTGGACCGTGCCACCAAGGGACGCCGGCCATCGGCTGCTCGCAGCCGCGCGCTCGCGCATGCCGTTCGCTTGCGGCTCGCTGTCGCGCGTCTCGCGCATCGGCGCCGGCCGCTCGCCGCCGCGCGCTCGCACCAGCCGTCCGCTCGCGGTTCGCCGTCGCTGCTCACTGTCGCGCGCCTCGCGCGTCGGCGCCGGCCGCTCGCAGCCGCGCGCTCGCGCCGGCCGTCCGCTCGCGGCTCGCCGTCGCTGCTCGCTGTAGCGTGCCAGCCCCTCACAGTCGCGCGCTCGCGTCGGTCGTCCGCACCGGCCGCTCGTGGCTCGCCGTCGCTACTCCCTGATATGGGGACGGGGATCCCCGTGGGAAAAAATTCCCCATGCGGGGACGAGGATGGGGGAGAAATGCTCCCCACGGGCGTTCACGGGGACGGGGATGGGGATGGGTTTGCCCCCACGGGGTCGGGGATGGGTGAGTAACCCCCGACGGGGAATTCCCCGTTGACATCTTGACCAGGGCGGGCGGCGATGGCCGCCGGCGCCGAGAACCTCGCGCATGTCGACCCAAAGTCACAGAGCCTGGCGTCCATGCCTGCGTGCAGTGGCACGTTGGACGCCTTCACGTCGCCGTCCACCGCCTAAGGCTCACCCCGCTCGTCGAGACGTGGAGGTACTCCGGCGCGTGGGCCACCGGCCACATACAGATACAGTGCCACGGACACCCGCTGCCACCGTGGAGCCTCGGTGTGTTTGCGTGAAATCGCACGCTCATGACTCAGGGATGAAAACAGATCCGATACGAACGGATATCTCTGATATCACATTTGTTTTCATATTTCTGGTCTGATTCGGATTCGAATATGAATAGTGTCAGCCATGCCTTATATGATACGATTGGATGTCGACATCATAAATATATGATTTGAGTATTTAGATACGGATACAGTATCGGATATTGAATATCCGGACTCGGATACAGACAGATCTGAACACCTCTATACGGATTCAGTCGAACGGACGATCGGATAAATATCCATACTATTTTCATCCCTACTCATGAGGAACGGATACTCGTCTTGACTTCATAACCTCTTCGGCTCATACTCAGCAGCTGGCTTGGCTCCATCCTAACTAATCTATGTTCCTTGCTCCATGTCGCATGCTGAGACTTCTTATGCGGCAGATGGACTTTACAGACATGGTGTACGGAAAAATTTTCGGGTGTGAGGAAGAAAATGGAAATTTTGCCCTCGTGTAGATTGGGTTTCGGTGGAATGCCATTAAGTTTGTGAGCTTCGCCAGAATGCCCCTATAATAGGTGTGTTTCACGTCAGTTTGCCATTTCTCGAATTTTGACAACTTCATAAAATTTTCAGGCCATCTTTTGACATATGCTCTGACCTATTTGCCCTGCCCTTATCCTTGGCTTCTCTCCTGTTTCTTCTCTCGTCCGACGGGGAGAAGCCCGACTCGCGATGCGCTGCCCGTCTCTCTCCGCCTCGCCACCGTCCTTGCCCTTTGCCGCGCCCCCTAGCCCGCGGCCAGCGGCTCGCTGCTCAGCCGCACCTCCCAAGGCCCTATGGCGGCACCGGCGCCTTTCCCCAGTGAAAGCTCATGTTTGGTTTTGATAATTGATGAAACCTAGTTTGCTAATATTTACTCTAAGTGTTTCATGAGAATAATTAGCAAACATCAAGATGGAGCAAAGGACCGAGTCGGTGGAGGCCACAAGTGTAGGGCATTGACGGCATCCATGCAAATGGTGTAAGTCCATCAACAAAAGGAGATAGCCCTAATAACGGTATCCATGCAAATGGTGTAAGTCCATCATCATAAGGTGTCCACCTCTTTTGTGTTCAAAAGATGATAGGTCTCTGTTTTGTGTTCACAACATCAGGGGACCACCTGTTTCCAAGTTACTGACAAAATTATGGACGTGACACTACTCTTCACGCTTCGACAGTATTCACACGTCAAGTTATGGCGGCGACATAGTCTTCTCAAGCTCCAGCCATACTGCTATGTTCAGCTGGTATTGGTGTTCTGGTCCTTTTTTGGTTACCACTGCTCTGTTCAGCTGCAATATGAGGATGACGCTGCATCTCAAATTTAGAGACATCCCCACATGTTGCAAACTTATAATGCGCATATATTGTATTGTTTCCAATGTTACTTTGATGCTTTCATTCTCTATGAAAAAAAATAGTTATATCACATAGTTCCTTTTCTTGCCCGCGTGAAGCGCCGGGTTGCCAGCTAGTTAAAATAATAAGGATAAAAAAATATCAAATACAAGAAGCCTTCCATCTTTAAGAATTGACACCACTTGAATCAATACCACTTGAACCCTATAAAATTTGCCTTCCATCATTCATATCAAGCTCAATGTGGAGTCTTTTTTGCTCAACCCGACTATCTTGAGTAGAAGCATCTTTCTTAGCAAAATTTTTTTTTCATTCTACAAAGTAAAACTAATCGATTTCAGATCACTGACTGAATTGATGAAACTAATCATGAAAAGAAAAAAAATTAAAAGAGGAATATCAGTTCTCACTCTAGGGCGCTCGACGCTGAAGCTGGCCGGTGGCTTTATTCTGGTGCTGCAACGGGGCTGGCCATTGGCCGGCGGTAGCTCCGCTAGCACTTGGTTTGGTGTCAACTCAATCAAGGTATTCTTCACCAAAACCGTGATCAATGTGGCAAATCTCTTGGGCAAGCTCTTCAAGAACTTCATGAAGAAGTCACTATCCTTCATTTTTTCATCCACCGCCTTGAGATCATTCACAATGACTTGCAATCTATGGAACATCTCCGGCACACTTTCATCATTTTTCATCTTAAAACTAGCAAATCTATCCTTAAGAATGTAAACTCTTGCGGTCTTCACGCTCTTGGTGTCCTTATATGACTCTTCAAACTTCTTCCAAGCCTCATGTGCACTCTCAATATTCTTGACTTGCTCAAATACCTTCTCATCAAGAGCCTCATGGATAGTACAAACCGCAATGGCATTGAGTTGGAGCAATCTTACTTCGGCGGTTGAGGGATTGGCCACATTGGCAATCTCAATCTTGGTCTCCACAACCTTCCATACCTCTCTATTGATTGACTTGATGTGTGAGGTCATCTTGCTCTTTCAATATGCATAATTTGTGCCATCAAATTGGGGTGGCTTCTTGGTGTTGTTGATGTGAATGTTGAGTTGAGCCATTTTGTCACCGTAGGTTGTTAAGCGTAAAATCAACAGTGCATCGTCTCTGATACTACTTGAAAGGTCCTAAATAGTTAGAGAGAGGTGAATAGCCTATAAAAATTCCTTCAAGCAACACTTAGACAAAGTGGTTAGATAATTAAATGGCGAAGCGAGTTTAGCGCTAGCCTATAAAAAATACAAGCCACCTAACCGTTCTAGGCTATTGTCTCTAATTCACACTCAAGAAGCTAAATCATTACTTTACTTTATTTCTAGGTGAGCAACTACAAAGAGAGCTACACAAGAAAACTACTACAAAAGTAAGTGCTCAAAAGTAAAGGAGTGGGAGATGATCTTTATACCGCCGGTGATGAGAAGAAGTGAATACCAATACAATCAATCACAATAATCAAGAGATCCTCGGCAAGAGATAGACACAACGATTTTTACCGAGGTTCACTTGCTTGCCGGTGAAAGGTCCTAAATGGCTAGAGGAGGGTGAATAGCCTATAAAAATTATACAAATAACACTTAAGACAAGCGGTTAGTAAATTAGATGCCGAAGCGAGTTTTGCGCTAGCCTACACAAAGTGATGCAAGCCACCTAACCGTTCTAAGCTATTGTCTCTAGTTTCCCACACAACAATCTAAGTCACTACTCTACTCTACTCTTAGGTGAGCAACTACAACAAGAACACTAAAACAAAAGGAAGTGCTCAAATGTAAAAGGGTAGAGAGTGATTTTTATATCGCCGGTGTGAAGATGAGATGAATACCAATATGAGCAATCACAATACAAGAAATCCTCGGTAGTGAGATGACATAAGATTTTTACCGAGGTTCACTTGCTTGCCGGCAAGCTAGTCCTTGTTGTAGCGATACACCCACTTGGTGGTTCATGCGCTAATTGGCATCACACGCCAAACCCTTCTCAAGGGTGCCGCACAATCAACACAAGATGGGGATCCACAAGTTACGAGCAATCCACTAGAGTAGCCTTTTGCAATCTCTCACGGGGAAGGCTCAAGAACCCCTCACAACTTCACCGATCGGAGGCGGAGACAATCACCAACTCCCATCAACGATCCCCGCAGCTCCAAGCCGTCTAGGAGTTGGCAAACTCCAAGAGTAACAAGAGAATCCGCTGCGAAATCAATTCACCAAGTGCCTCTAGATGATTACACTCATGCAATGCACTTGATGCTCTCCAATCTCACCAAATGATGATCTCAATTGAGTAGGATGAGTGAGAGAGGAGTGGAGAGGCTCAGTAGCTTTGTTAGGCAATCAAAATGTCCAAGAGAGAGAGAGAGAGAGAGCACAAGCCGGCCACTCCACTACTTATAGCCCCACTCAAAGATTCAACCGTTACTCAGTGTTTTTGGGGGCACCGGACGCTCGATTAGTTCACACCGGACGCGTCCGGTGGTTGTCCGGTGTACCACCCGACGACACGTGTATTAGCCGTTTGAATTCAACCACTGCGTGCCAACACACCGGACGCGTCCGGTGTCCACGCAGAGAGGTTCCAGAGAGCAACTTTGCTCACCAGACGCGTCCGGTGCAGAGTCACCGGACGCTGCTCAACATCCGCTGTTCTAACGGCTATCTGCAGCTCCCCAAGCCAAAGGCACCGGACGCCAGAACAGTGTTCACAGCGCGTCCGGTGAAGATTTTCACGCGTCCTGTGAAAACATCACCGAACTGACCCGAGAGCACAGGGTTCGCACCGGACGCGTCCTGTGATACCCCACCGGACGACCCCAGCGTCCGGTGCACACGTTTTAGCACTTTCGCAAGAAGTTAGCCACCGGAAAACTTCGGCAAGTTTCCAATGCACTTTTCTACTAGGTTAAATCACCGAAAAGCGTTGAATCCTGCACTGTGTCTCTCACTTTAGTGCACGTATGTTAGCATTTTCCAAAGGGATTTTCACGGGTTTTGTTAGTGTCACTAGCATCTACATGCATATGCAATGAATATGAACACCTAGTGGCACTTGATAACCGCATTTCACAATGATTTCGCCCCTCTTAATAGTACGGCTATCTATCCTAAACGTGATCACTCCCTCTATGGAGTCTTGATCACCAAAAGCAAAAGAGCTCATATTGGTTATACCTTTGCCTTGAGCTCCAAGCTTTTCACCACTTTTCTTCTCATCTCTTGATGAAGCTTGTGGACTCCATTTGATGATGGACTTATACCATTTGCATGGATGCCGTCATTAGGGTTTTCTCCTTTGTTGATGGGCTTACACCATTTTCATGGACACCGTCATTGCCCTACACTTGTGGCCTCCACCGACCCAGTCCTTTGCTCTATCTTGCCATTTGCTAATTAATTCTCATGAAACACTTAGAGCAAGTCATTAGCAAATTAGGTTTCATCAATTACCCAAAACTAAACAATGGCTTTCAATCTTCCCCTTTTTGTAATTGATGATAACCTTCACAAAGATATGAAAATGAAATCCAAATTTACACTTTGGTAGTATTAGCTCCCCCTACATATGTGATTTCTTGTGTTTGGTTCAATTTTTCACATATGCATGGATTTAAAAGTTTGGGTGAGCTACCACTACTAAATGATGCTAAGGTATATAGAACGGACCTTTGAAGCGTGATACCATCGGAGTTGCGGAAATATGCCATCCTTAGCACCATTGTTCACTAGTCATGCATCACAAACTCAAAATACCTTGTGAGATCAACAATAAAGCAAGAGAGGTACTTTGTATGAAAAGAAAGTCCTATGCATGCTAGTTTGTCAAACACCATTCAAATTCTATTTCTAAGCAATACACCAAACAAGCAAGTCATAGGAATTTAAGTTTGACAATGCAACAATTCATATGTTAAAGCACACACAAATGCAGCAACTTATTCATGAGCTTGCTCCCCCTACTTGTGTGCTTTCAAATTTTAATTGACCCCTTTCCATTCTTATCTTTGTGACTTTATTCTCCCCCTTTGTCAACAATCACAAAAATGGTGCAAATTATGGGAGAATCAAGTCAATTAATAGGGTTAAATGTAATTTCACTTTGGTTTAATCTAGATCACTTGCCTAGAATATGTAACTAAGTTTGATTCAAGGACAAGCTTTTTCATACCTCACTCGTAAGGTTATCTTGACCATGTTAAGTTACACATCATAAGCTCATGTTCTAGATTCAACACTAGATTTGCAAGCCCATCAATATGTCACATGCTACCACTTGACTATACAAGCATAAAGAACAAAAGTGGTACAATATATACATTAAAAATATTTATTTTTCATGAATGAGCCTATAATATGCATTTTATGTCTATATGCACTAGACAAGTCCTTATCAAAGTATGAATGCCATGTCAACCAATTTTACCTTGCTTTAGTCGAAGAAGAGGCAAGTCATCTAATATGGGATGCTTTCACTTCATGTTGGAGTAGTCTAGTATGTTTAGCTCATTTCTCAACATGCAAAATCTTGACTCATCAAGTGGCTTGGTAAAGATATCCGCTAATTGATCTTCGGTGCCAACACTTTCAATTGCAATGTCCCCTTTGATTTGGTGATCTCTAATGAAATGATGTCTTATGTCAATGTGTTTTGTTCTTGAATGTTGCACGGGGTTGTTGGTTAGCTTGATAGCACTCTCATTGTCATATCGCAAAGTCACTTTCTTGTATTTCAATCCAAAATCATTCAAAGTAGCCTTCATCCAAAGTAATTATGCACAACAACTACCGGCACTAATGTATTCCGCTTCGGCCATTGAGAGGGCAACACTATTTTGCTTCTTTGATGAAGAAGATACAAGTGACCTTCCAAGCAATTGACATGTTCCACTAGTGCTCTTTCTATCAACCTTGCATCCGGCATAGTCGGAGTTCGAATATCCAAAAAGCTCAAAGTTGGACCCCTTAGGATACCACAACCTGACGTGTGCCCTTCAAATACCTCAATATTCGCTTTGCGGCTTTCAAATGGCTTTCTCTTGGTGAGGCTTGAAATCTTGCACACATGCACACACCAAACATGACATCCGGTCGAGATGCGGTCACATAAGGAGACTTCCAATCATTGATCTATATAGCTTTTGATCTTCCATCTTGCCACTATCATCCAAGTCTAAATGATCATTAGTTGCCATAGGTGTATTCATGGCCTTTGCATGTTCCAATCCAAAGTTCTTCACCATGTCCATTATGTACTTGCCTTGACTTACAAATGTACCATTCTTCATTTGCTTCACTTGAAGACCAAGGAAGTAGCTAAGTTCCCTGATCATGGATATTTTAAACTCACTTGGCATCATATTGCTAAATTCTTCACAAAAATCTTGATTTGTTGATCCAAATATGATATCATCCACATATATTTGCAATACAAACAAATAATTGCCAATCTTCTTGGTGAAGAGAGTAGTACCAACCTTTCCCATTTCGAATCCTTTGGAGAGTAAGAAATCTCTCAATCTCTCATACTATGCTCTAGGTGCTTTCTTTAAACCATACAATGCCTTTCTTAGCTTGTATACATGGTTGGGCTTCTTCACATCTTAAATCCGGGAGGTTGTTCCACATATACCAACTCATTGATATAACCATTGAAAAATGCACTCTTGACATCCATTTGAAATAGCTTGATGTTGTGGGCACAAGCATAGGCCAATAAGATTCTAATTGCCTCCAATCTAGCAACCAGTGCATAGGTTTCTCCAAAATCAAGACCTTCCACTTGAGTATAACCTTGTACAACAAATCTAGCCTTATTTCTTATCACAATGCCATCTTGATCTTGCTTGTTTCTAAAGACCCATTTGGTTCCAATCATATTGTGTTTCTTTGGTCTTTCCACTAGCTCCTAAACTTGATTTCTTGTAAAATTGTTGAGCTCTTCATGCATGGCAATAGACAACCAAATAGACAACCAATAGTCATCATATTAACCAATAGACAACCAAATACAGTTAACCAATAGATAACCAAATCTAGTTACTAACAGATAACCAAAACAACAAGTTTCAAAAGAAAGGAGCTTCGGCTTGGCCGTCACCGGCTGGATTTGCCTCGACCTGACCGGAAGTGCCAGAGCTTCCGTCAGCAGCCATCCCAAACCCAGCCAAAGTATGGTTGAAGAGGTCCTCGGTAGCAGTATGGCCTAAGAGCTCCTCGGCATCCCTAGCAACATCGTCCTCGTCATCTCCTCTCATCCCGCAGAGGCGCAGCTCGTCGTTCGTGGTCATGGTGCGACCGATTGTTGACGGTAATTATTGTATGATTTTACCTGTCAACTAAATATGAAATAAGGGTTAAAGGCAAACATCACCATAGAATAGGGCTTTAACTAACAAAATTCCACAGTTTTGGTGAATCAATATTTTGCAGGGGGTTAACAAAAAAAACCAAGGGAGGCCCACATGTCGGATTAAAATAAAAAATTCCGCCATGAAAGGAGATCAAGAATATTCCAGAGAATACCAGAGACACGTATGACAAAGTGGGGCCCAGATGGCAGATCGGCCGATCCACTGCCAGGATCGGCCGATCTGTCAGAGAGGCGGTTTCGCCTCCGCTTCGACGTGGACCCACATCCCGAAATTTCATGCAATCTCAACCGTCCTTCGAAGTCGGTTTGATCCAAGGGCTTCGCTTCATCCCACCGGCCTATATAAGGACCCCCAGACCCCCAGGGTTGAAAATTAATCACAATTAGAGATCAACCAATTCAGTCATCAGCCAGAGACCCTAGAATCATTAGAGCTTCACCATCTAGAGCATAGTTACATAGGTTAGAAGTAGAAGGAGGCGAGTTCTACTCGAGTTCCAGATTTGTCTGGAGCTGGAAGGCTTCCTGGAGACATTGTAAGCTCTCTCTTGTATCTTAAACCTCTTTTAAGTGATTGAGATAAAGTTGATTGACATTGTTCTACTATTGATTATGTTCTCATGCTATTCATTGCTTATCTAGATTATATACTTTGCATAGTTAGGATGCATTCATATTCATACATAGGTTTGTATAGCGCTCATTCATTGATATCATGGGTGAGTGATGAACATCATGTAAGCATGGTGCTTAGATGTGGTTTGTCTGTAAATGCACCCTATAATCTGGGTTCTGTGGTAGATCGCGGATGTGACACTCCCGTTGAGTCCTTTGCAGTCCACACTCCGAATGTAGAGAGAGTAGGAAGTTATTATTACTTTAAAAGGCTGGCTATGATCTTGATCTTCCTTAGTAATATTCCCTTAAGTATGAATATGAAGTGTCTTCACCATGATTGCTACTATAATTGCGCCAATCTAATATGTCTTTGATAGTACAGCTAGAATGACTTAGGATATCCTTATGCTTCAACCTAATCCATGCTAGTGCCTAGATAGGAAGTGCTCTAAGTGATCATTATATACTGATTGGTTGGATTGATCATTATGGTTTGACGATGGATAACGTCAACCTTTATTAGAACTTTAGACATGAAAGGACACATGAATACACACTAGTCTAGGATTTTAACTGACAATTGTCACGAGTTTTGCATATTCTGTATTTTCCAGAAATTATTCCAGAAACGCGTAAAAGAGGGATTAAAGTGCGTAAAAGATACGAAACCTAACCGCGAAGGCAAACATCGTCATCAGGACGTGGAAAGCATCTAGAAGACACCCGAGCAACCGGGGCCCCAGACCTGACTAGGTGGGGCCGGCCGGCCCTAGGGTGGGGCCGGCCGGCGCCCCCCTGCAGGAGTCCGGGTCTCGCCTTCTGGAATGTTCCTCCACTGCCTCCTACGATGCATTTCGGTCCTTGGTTAAGTCGGTTTGATCCTACGGCGCACGTTCATCCTATCAGGGCTATAAATAAAGGGGCAGACCCCCTCCCTGGAGCATCAACTCATTTGAAGATCAAGCCATCCAAGGCCTCTGTAGTTCATCAGAGCCTCTCTAGTTCATAGCTTTAGCCTAGTTAGATTAGAAGTAGAGGAGTTCTAGTTCTTCAAGCGGAATCTGGAGCCCCTGGCGTCTGTCTGGACCGCGGAGTTAGGTATAGTTCTAGTTCTTTTCTCTTATTGCATTCAATATTATGATTTGGGAAACATTGTTCTTAATCTTATATATGTTCTTAATTGCAATAGTCATTGTTCACTTTGATTATATGTCTAGCATAGTTAGTTTGATCCTATTGAATTTATGTAATTGCTCGTATAGCGTTCGTCCAGAGATATCATGGATGAATAATTGGCTGTATGTAGACATGGTGTTTAGATATCTTGCTTATCTGCGAGTGCACCCTGATGTGCCAGGTCGTGTGGTAGTTCGCGTAGGTGACAGCTACGTTGATTCCTCTGTAGTCCAGCCCCCGTATGTAGGTTTAGCAGAGCACGGTCGCGAAGGAGGTGACCCTTGTGTCTTAATATCCTCATTAGATGATGCTCCTTTACATTTAATCATGATGTAGGTAGAGCTAAACAATGATTGCTAGATGTAATTGCACTAATCATAGTATTCATTGATGTAGTTATAGAATTACTTTAGATATTAATTTCTTTATCTATCCATTGGCTAGCTATTATTATGACTAGATGAGCTTTGATATTTACCTATTTATGATGATGACTGATCATATTTATCCTATATATCTTTATCATGTGACTTATCCCTGCTATGAGTAGGATTATAGTTATGGTTTATCTTTTACATTAGCAGTATAAGTTGTAGATTTAAGTCCTACTAGACCTTGCCAGTGGTATAAATATAAATCGATAACCTGGTAATATTCTAGGTAAAATGCTATAATGGTATAATTATCTGTCCTCTTGCAGAATTGTTCTTTAGTTTATATTCTTATATTTATTTCTGCCTAGTCACACGAAATTATAGATTCATTTAATACTTTATTCCTAGCTAATATAATTAGGGATGACAACCTAGTTCAATGCTGTCGGTGCTAGTTTTGGCGGATGCTAACACCGGCTAGTGAATTTATGTTTTGCAGTTGAGGCTACGGATGGTGTGCAAGGGGGAACACATGGGTTATACTGGTTCAGGCAACGAAATGCCCTATGTCCAGTGCGAGTCGAGTCGTGTTGCCTTGCACCGGGGTGCTTGTAGTAGGGGTTACAAGCTTAGGCGAGAGAGGGAGGTACTCCCAAGTCTCTTGTGCGTGAGTATGAGTGTGTAATGTTTTCTATAGTAGTGGTTTGCAGTGAACGGGGTGAAGTGAGACTTGTTCTCTAGCTGGCCCCTGCCCTTCCTTTTATAGTCACAAGGAAGAGGCGAGGGTTACAAGTATGTTGCTATGAAAGCAGTACTTAGAGACGATGGCCAAGCCTGGTGTCATCTATAGTCTTGTCGTGACGTCCTGGAGGCATGGTCGCAGTCATTCGAAGATCTTGGTGAGTTCCAAGGCAGTATTCCGTCCACCTAATTGCGGTCGTCGTGGTTGCTGGCATGGCTCGGTGTCACGCTTGATCGTTGTTTCCCCTGCATGACATGAAAAGAGGGCGGATTTCCTTAGGCCGTTGACTCCCGAGGCTCGGGGCTCCCTATCCCAGCCAGGGCGAGATGGGACGGAGCAAGGGGTCGTCCTCCCTCGGGCGTGTTTTCAAGCTTCCGTATGGTATTTCCCGAGGGATAGGTGGGTCCGGATGGAAGACGTGCTCATCCTTTCGGAGGGACAGTACAGTTGTCGCCTTTCCCATTCTTACGTTGTCCGTTCGTCAGGCACTTGGACTGTCGTAGTCGTAGTTGGTAGATCCCGGCGTAAAATGGGGCGGTGTACCATAGACCATACCGGAGGAGGTATGGCCGTAGTGGGTCTATCACATCTGCCGTCAGAGGAACCCTGACAGGTGGGATGGCCGTCGTGCGCGTGCGAAGCACAGTCATGTCGAGAATTCCGCCTGATAGGACGATGCTTGTAAAGCGATCAGAGAGGTTCGGGTCCAAGATTGCTCTGCTGACGTCAGTCGTGCGTTGGACACTTCAGAAAGGTTGCGCCCGAGGGAGATGGGGGGGCTCGGGTGAATCGAAGAATTGGCACCCGAGGGTGCCGCTTTCCCGAGCCCTCTTGGCGAGGCTCGGGTGAATCGGAGAATTGGCGCCCGAGAGTGTCGCTTTCCCGAGCCCTCTTGGCGAGGCTCGGGTGAATCGGAGAATTGGCGCCCGAGGGTGGATTGGCGTCGGTACAGTGTCATCGCGGGCCTTTGTAAGCGCAACCCTCTTGGGCTTCTGCTGGCCCTGCCTGGGCTAGGCCGCATTGGGGATGTGTGTTTTTGCGTTGAAGTTGGATACCCCATACTTTAGTACCCGACAAGTAGCCGCCGAGCCTATGGTGGAGTGAAGGCACTCCTCCATAGGTTCAAGCCGTCGTACCTGTCGAGATGATGAAGCATAGGTTATTTCTTCGGTGGGTGCGCGCGAGCGCACCCGCCGGGTGTAGCCCCCGAGGCTTTGGAGGGATGATATACCCCTTCAAAGGCTTAAAATCGTGATTACGAGTCCTCGGCTATTTTTTGATCTATTGGGGGAGGTTTTTCGGAGATGGACCCCCCGAGCCTCCCATCGCAAGAGGGAAGTCGATCGGAGGCGCTCTCTATCTTTCCGAGGCGCAAGGTAAGTTCCCGAGTCTCCACCTTCATATGGGAGATCGATCAGGTCCTTCCTTGTCCTTTTCATTAGTTCGACCTTCACGCTCTTTTTTTGAAAAGAGGAAGGTTTGGTCCTGCACGACTTCCCTGTCGGGGCGCGAGTTGGCATTTCCGGTGAGTTACAAGCGGGTCGGTCCAAGTGGAGGTCCGTGCCCCGTTTGTTGGGGTCGGCTAGTGGCCTGAGCACACTCCAAAAGTTTCCCGAGGGTCGATTAGTGGGATGTCAGGTCCCTTCGACGGGTCCCGAGGGCCTGATGCCTCCCACGGAGGGATTCCACTTGATCGACTCGTACTGGGGCTTGGACACAGCACGGGTTGTCGCTGTGACGCTCGGGCGTCGGGATACTGACCGTTTTCGTGGTCCATCAGCTAGCTGTCCCTAACTCGGTTTTCCTGGGACGACTGTTCGAGCCATTGTGGGCCAGTCTTCGATCCCCTGGGAACGTAACGGGCGCCCGAGCCCGGGGTTTCTTTGTCGAGAAGGGGAAGTGTATCGGCAGAATCGAGGTAAAACGAGCGTAATGATTTGGCTCACCTTTTGAGGCACAAAGCCTGACGGACGCGATGGTTTGGGGCAGTCGAGGCTGTTGCATGCGCGAGGCCAGGCGGCATAATGGGGATCGTGGCGGGCCCTACGCAGTTAATGCTGGCGGATTCCCCGCATCCGACTCGAATCGAGACCTGGGTATACAAGGAAAAATCGAGCTTTTTCTTTTTACCTAAGCCAGTAGCTCACTGCCCTTAGCCGTTCGCCTTCTTGCTCCCGTCGCTCGCCTCGTTGCTTTGGTTCTCTGTTTGAGTGAGAACCGCCGCCGCGGCCGCCACCGTCGTCTTCCCGCAGCCCTCTGCCTTTCGCTTGCCATGGCTTCTTCCTCTGCCGCCACTGATCCCGCCGCCGCTGCCGCCGGCGTACTCAGGCTGGTGCCGTGGCCACGAAGCACCGTGACGGAGGCGGATCTAGAGCGACTCATGGGGAAGGGACTCATATGCCCTTGTACTGACGCGCAGCGACCGGAGTGGGTCGTGCCGCCGCGCGACCACGACGATCCGCACCCCGACGAGGGGTATGTGGTGAGCTTCATCGCTTACCACGAGCGCCGGGCTCGGGTCGCCGCCGAGCCACTTCTGCCGAGCACTCCTCTTCAGCAACGGGCTGGAGCTCCACAAACTCACCCCCAACTCCTTCACGCAGGCATCGATCTTCATCGCCCTTTGCGAGGGCTATTTCGGGGTGCTCACGCACTGGGATCTATGGCGTCGTATCTCCCGCGTCGATCTGTACACCAAGGCAGCTGGTCCGAAGCAGCCGCGGGAGATTCCGTGCGCAGGGGGCTGCGGCTTCGTGATTTGCTCCGCCGCGTACATCCCCTGCAAGACCCACTCCTTCAACAAGGATTGGCACAACGGCTGGTTCTACCTCCGCAATGACGGGGACGCCTTTCCCAAGTTCACGGGAAGGATGCTCACTGCCCCCCTTCCGCAGTGGGAGTGGCAGCAGTGATCACAGTTCACAACGTAAAGACAGAGAAGTGTACAGCAGATGAACAGAAGGTTCGAGCGGCTTCAATCAGCTGGAGGCCGCGCAGACGAGCTCCCTGAGCTGCCGGACTGAACTCGTCGGCGAACCTTCCCTGCACGGCGTCGTCCGTCAAGAAGTCAGCCCACTTCCTCGCGTCCCCTTCCCCTCCGTCCGCCACCGCTGCGGCGACCGCGTCGCACACGTCCTGGCGCTCCGAACCAGCCGTCCTCGTCGCGGCGCGCCACCTCGACGCCCACGCGGAGCTCGCGCGCGAACAGCGCCGCGTTGAGGTACTGGTCGCCCTTCATGGGCAGCAGCACGAGGCGGCAGCCGGCGACGAGCCCCCTCCACGACGGAGCTGAACCCGGCGTGGGTGACGTAGCACCCCACGCTCCGGTGGCGCAGGATGTGCTGCTGCTGCACCCACCCGGTGTGCACCAGCCCTCTCCCCGCCACCCTCTCCGCGAACCCCGGCGGCGCGACGACCGCCGCCGCGCCGTCTGGAGAGTTGAGCACGGCGAGGAACGGGCGGCCGGTGGCCTCGAGGCCAAGGAGGAGCTCGGTCGCCGCGGCGGGCGGCAGGAACGTCTCGCTGCCGAACGAGGCGAAGACGACGGCACCGTCCGGGAACGCGGACAGCCAGGTGGCCCAGCGCTCGTCGAGCTCCCCCGCGGGCGGGTCCGGCACCAGCGGTCCGGCGACGAGCACGGGCTTCTGGAACTGGGCGGCAAAGTAGTCCACGTAGGCGCCCTCCATCTCGGCGCAGGTCTTGAGCACGACGCCGTCGCAGGCCTCGGTGGTGGCCACGAAGCGCTCGTAGGCGCAGGGCTGGCCGTCGCCGAAGCTGGTGAACACGTAGGAGAAGCTGGCGGCCTGGTACGCCGGGACGCCGGTGGCGGCGAGCGGGGAGGAGCTGGGAAAGCTGGCGGGTGCGGACATGAGGTCGCGCACCGACGGCAGCGCCGCCGCCTCGTCGTGGCGGCGGCGGTGCGCGGGGACGGCGAGGTAGGCGCTCGTGACGGCGGAGTAGACGACGAAGTGAAGCGACTTGACGCCCAGCGCCGCGGCGTCCTCGGCGGCCCACGGGGTGACGAAGTCGAGCACCACGGCGTCCGGGCGGAGCTCGGCCAGCAGCGCGGCCACCTGGGGCCGGGCGGCGTCGAACGCGGCCTTGAGCAGCTCGGCGCCCTCGGGCGACACGTCCGCCGTGCTGGACGCGCCCTCGGGAAGGCCCGGCACGCGGGGCAGGCGCAGCGGCACGACGGTGGCCACGCCACCGCCGGCGGACGAGGCAGAGGACAGCATGGCCTCGACGCGCGGGACGTTCCCGGCAGCCGTGACGAACCGTGACGCGGACGGAGGAGGAGGAGGAGGAGGAGGCGAGTAGCCTCCGCGCCAGCTGCGCGAACGGGGCGATGTGGCCGAAGGCGAGCCACGGGAGCATCACCAGGTGCATGGCCGCGGCGTCGCGGTTGCGGTTGCCTGATCCTCCTCCGGCCGGCATGGTGGTGCGCGCGTATCCGATCGTGGCCGGCGGCGTGGGTGAAGCCGATCAGCGTATATAAATTGGTGAGGAGCAAGGCGGTGTGAACACGCCAAAATATTTATTTGAATTCGAAAGAGAGTGGGAGACGCGTGGAAGCACGTGGATAGCGATGCCTCCTATACGGTGCGAGCGGCCGCGGGTGGGCAGTCCTCTTGCGGACCTGGCGTACTGACACGGGCGATTATACATGTATTACCGTGTGACTTTACATATGTATGTATATATTTGGAATATATTAGATCACGTGATCTTAATTTATTTTTCTGAGTCTCCATTTGTATTTGTACGTTTTTGTATGTCTGCATATCTCGATTCCGTTTTCGATCCTTGCTTTTCTAACAGGTCCCACACTTCCAAGAAAAAAAATGAAAACAAGAACGGAAGAGCAGTTTTTTCATCCGTTTTCATCCCTAGGTGCAAAGGTACTGGAAGTCTAGAACCCAAGTGAAAGGTCTAGCGGTAGTTAGGCAGAACACATAGAAATCAGCGTTTTTTTTCAGAGAAGCGAAGAGCACCAAGTTTCTTTTTAACAAAACTTGTATGCTAGAATCAAGTTTTTTTAAAAAAAAAACTTATAATCAAGTATATATGGCATGCTGTACTGTATGTACGACGAATGCAACAACATTGTATGGAGCAGATTCCAGGGCATTGCTGTAGGGAGGTAAATCAGGTGGCTCACGATCTAGCAAGAAGAGGTATGCATTATAAGCACACTTTTAGCTGGGCCGATGGAACCCTATCTTTATTCTAGAAAACTCTTGTCCAACGATGTAACAATCCTAGCTTGATACACTGCGTCACGACAAGGGACGGCGGCCCAACCCCAACAAGCTTGATTCTGCTGCGTCTGGCAGCCCAACGCCTGCCCAGCCCGATAAGCGATTGCATCTAAGGCCCGCACGCGTACAAGAAGACGCGAAGGACGAACGCCGAAGACGGCCATTCTGAATCCAACCGGGTGTAATGGCATGAACCATCGGAACCTCGGCGGCGATTCAAAACACCTCGCGGAGCCGCATGCAATGCAACCTCCTCCTGTCGTCGCAATGAAATGAAACTGAAGTCGTCGAGGCTGCCGTCGCTGATCGCAGGGCCAGACGTCGAGGGCCATGCGGGAACTCGTAGCTGGTGTAGTAGTAGGCTAGTAGAGGAAGATGCCGCGCAGCGTGACTTGCAGACGCATGCAGCGGGACGACGCCGTCCGCTAGGATGGCATCAGTTTCAGACTTTCGAGTTTCGACACAGCTGGGGCCCACACGCAAGAACCATGTACAGTATCCGTTGCGGCCCTCATTTCTGATGTCACGTCACGTGTGCTTTGTTTTGTTACTCCGTACTCCGAAAAACACGGGCCTGATCGCAGGCCGGGCTGGCTGGCCCAGGCATGCAGGAGCGCTACTAGACCCGTCGCCAACTCGCCATCGCTAGGTGTACTACAGCCGTGCCGACGCTTCAGATTCTTGGACATGTTACGGCTTTTCGGGTTGTCCAGGGAGATTCATGCGGTCCATGCAGATGCAGGCACGAAGCAGCAGCAGCAGCCGGCATGGACGTGACGCCTCCACTCACTCTCTGCAGTTTCTGATTGTCATACTTCCTTCAGTACTATATGCTTGTTAATGTGCTTGCTACATTATATTTTTTTGTTTCTCTTTTTTCAATAAACACATCATTCTTGCTATGAATATGTGGTCACTTTATTCGTTGTTCTTTTGCCTCAGGAGTGAGTCAGGAGGTCTGTAAAATCACAAGTGCATTGGAGAAGCATATATAGGTGTGAAACCGGTGGCTGAGACCTTGCATTGGTGCCACAATATGCATACACTTGTGCATCGTAAAACAACTCAACGCAAGAAAGAAATGCCACGGATCATTCCATACGAGTCCCTTCTTCAAAAAAAAAAAAAACAAACAAACAAAACAATTCCATCAACATTCGTGGCTAATATCGTCATTACATTTTCTTTCAGGATTCTACAGTACATTATTTTCTACATATTAGGAACCGATTCCCACCTGGAACCATTAGCTTTCGTACTAGATTTTAGTAGAGCTCCCTCTGTTGCAACAGCAACATATAAACACATGCAAGCAGGCAACCGCAACCAAGCTGAGGAAGTTCACTGCTACGTCAAACTGTTCAGGTTTCAGCCGATTAGCACCGCTGGAAATTTTGAGAACATCTGTGTATGTGTATCCTGAAGCTTTTAATGTCCCTGCATCTTAATCGACAATCATCAACGTACTGATATATTGATTGGTGCACGTACGGTATCGTATCCTTTTGCCTGCCGGCAGCACTACCAGCGGTCTGACGAGAAAGAACTAACGAGGATGGATCATCAATCAACAAACTCGATCGGCCAGGGGTCAAACGAATGAACGGTCAAAAGGAGGGGCCAGCTGGCATTATTCATCATTCTTTGGTGGTGGTGGTGGTGGTGGGGGGTGTCACAGTGTCACTGCTCCCTGCTAGCTAGCTTCCTGTTCGTGTTTGTCTCCCTCTCCTTGGTATGGCCCGTGTCCTGTCCTTGCTGCTATGGCTGGCCATCATTCCGATGCATGCGGCCTCTCCCCGCCGGCCGTACGTGGCCAAGCTCGAGACGGCGGGCAAAAGGGAACCGACCAACGCTGGTGGCGGACTCGTACCTCCCTCCGTCGCGGCGTCGCGTCACCTGCTTCCTACAACCTGCAGTGAGCACTAGTGTACCCGCCCGTAGTATCTTATCTTACTGTACCGTTTAGCATGCGTGCATGTCCAAGCAGGCTTGCAAACAGGCAAACACACAGTGGAGTGGAGTGGAGTGGACTAGTCCAAACATGCACTTTTCTTAGACACTTACGAGTGCTAGTATATGTTAGTAATGTTACACGTAGGAGTAGTATACATACCCCTACTACTAGTCCTTTTATCGGAGTTGGAAGCCATGAAAAACGGGCACGTGGGTTTGTAACATGTGCTACGAGAATTTTCTCGTAGTTGGATCGTGTAATTCACTTTTTTTTAATGAAAAATATGATATATTCCGAGAAAAAATAATGTCCTTTTTCTCTCCCCACTGTTCCTGCATCTGTCTGCAGGTCGTCAAGTCAACACACAGGTCCATCGCACGTCGGCACGTGGGACGGGCGTGTGGCGCTGCGCTGCCGGCGGCGGCCGGTCGGGTGAACCGATTGTGGCCGCCTGACCGGCGTCGCCACATCGCAGCGACTGAGGCCAGGCTCGCGCAGTCACAGGCTGACAGCTAGAATGCGTTAACGATGGGTCGGCGTGTGCATGCCTACTGAGTACTGACCCACCCAGTTCGTTCTCGTGATTCTGCATGGCCTCTGTGGGTGCCAAATTGGGGCGGCCAAATCTGACGCTTTTGACATGCGGATCCATCCATGTTGTGTGCTTCATCGCTTCATCTGTAGTATTGCACCTAGCAAACACCCTCCATTCTAAAAATATTATTTTTTATTCTAGGATTTCTTGTTCGACCCTTCATCTTATTTAATTTTTTATTTAAAAAATAAAATAAAATAAATAATTATTAAAGTATCTCAAATGAAAATAATAAGCTTGCACAAAATTAATAATATTTATAACTTTTTTTTATAAAACAAACAGTCAAATAAGGAAGCTTATAAAAAAATGTCATTATTTTTTTAGATAGATGGAGTATAGTTACATAAATGTTGGAGTACCTTTTTGCTTGCGCGCTTCCCGTGACGCCACGTTCAAACGCCCACACAATCATTCACCTTGTTGTACTAGGGTTGGAGCCCATATATATATTCGTTTTGGAGAAGACGGTAGCACCCTTTAAAATGTTTTAAATGGCTAGAGAGGGATAAATAGCCTATAAAAAATTCTACAAACAACACTTAAAGCAAAGAAGTTAGACAATTAAGTGGCGAAGCGAATTATACGCTAGCCTCCTAAAAGATGCAAGCCACCTAACCGTTCTAGACTGTTGTCTCTAGTTTTCACACTAACAAACTAAGTCACTACTTTACTCTACTCTTAGATAAGCAACTACAAAAGAGAGCTAAACAAAAGTAAGTATAAGAAGGTAAACAGTAGAGGGGTGATTTTTATACCGCCGGATGAAGAGAAGATGGATACCAATACGATCAATCACAATATACAAGAAATCCTCGGCAAAGAGATGAACACAACTGATTTTTACCTGAGGTTCACTTACTTGCCGGCAAGTTACGTCCTCGTTGTAGCGATATACCCACTTGGAGGTTCACGCGCTAATTGGCATTACACGCCAAACCCTTCTCAAGGGTGCCGCACAACCAACACAAGATGGGGATCCTACAAGCTACGCACAATCCACTAGAGTAGCCAATTGCGATCTCCCAGCGGGGAAGGCTCAAGAACCCCTCACAACTTCACCGATTGAAGGCGGAGACAATCACCAACTCCTCTCAACGATCCTCGCAGCTCCAAACCGTTTAGGAGTCGGCAAACTCCAAGAGTAACAGGAGAATCCACTGCGAAAAACAATCACCAAGTGCCTCTAGATGAACACACTCATGCAATGCACTTGATGCCCTCCAATCTCATCAAATGATGATCTCAATCAGGAAGGATGTGAGAGAGGAGTGGAGAGGCTCACTAACTTGCTATGTCAATGAAAATGGCCAAGAGAGAGAGCACAAGCCAGCCCCTCCACCTTAAATAGCCCCACTCCAAAAACAAACCGTTAAACACAGTTTACGGGGGCACCGGACGCTCAAACAGTAGCACCAGACGCGGAACGCTTAGCGTCCGGTGTATCGCCCGATGATACGTGTACTAGCCGTTTGAATTCGTTCGCTGCGCGCGCTCACACCGGACGCGTCCGCCGTCACACCGGACGCTCGGACACCAGTGTCCGGTGCGGTTCCAGAGAGGTTCTAAAGAGCACATTTGCTCACCGGTATAGATGGCCAACGGGCCAGCACGGTCCGGGCCCGGGCTAGGCACGGCCCCAAGGGGGTCGGTGAAAGATCCTAAATGGCTAGAGGGGGGGTGAATAGCCTATAAAAATCTACAAACAACACTTAACAAGCCGATTAATAACAATAGCAAGCTTTGCAAAGCACTAGCTTTAAACTACACTATGCAAGCCACCTAGACAATTATACTATACTATAATCACTAGTTCACACTCAAAGGCTATGTCACTACTATACACTACTTCTAAGTGAGCAACTAACTAACAAACTACACAAGAGAGTAAGTACACAAATGTAAAGAGTAAAGGTGATTTCAATACCCCCGGTGTAGAGAAGATATGAAGTCTAATATAACCAATCAATCAAATACAAGAGAAATCCTCGGTAGAGAGATAACACAAGATTTTTTACCGAGGTTCACTTACTTGCCGACAAGCTAGTCCTCGTTGTAGCGATACACCCACTTGTAGATTCACGCGCTAATTGGCATCACACGCCAAACCCTTGTCAAGGGTGCCGCACAACCAACACAAGACGGGGATCCACCAAGCTACGAGCAATCCACTAAAGATGCCTTTCGCGATCTCCCGCGGGGATAGGCTCAAAAACCCCTCACAATACCTTGATCGGAGGCGGAGACAATCACCAACTCTCCTCAACGATCCTCGCAGCTCTAAGCCATCTAGGAGTCGGCAAACTCCAAGAGTAATGAGAGAAACCGCTGCGAATCACCGCTACCAAGTGCCTCTAGATGATCTCTATCAATGCAATGCACTTGATGCTCTCCAAACTCACCAAATGATGATCACAATCAAGTAGGATGAGTGAGAGTGGAGTGGGAAGGCTCACAAGTATGCTATGATGTTCAGGAGTGCCAAGAGCTACTCCCCAAACCGGCCAAGTGACTATTTATAAGCCACACACAAAGAACTAGCCGTTTTAGTCTTCACTGCGTACCGTCGAACTAATCAGCACGGTCCGACGCCCCGGATGAACGCCACGTGTCACTAGCCGTTTGAAGTCGAACGTTGGATCACAACGGCTAACTTCCCGCGCTAAACGAACCGTCGGACGGACGAGCGTCGGACTAAACCAAACGGTCCGACGCCCTCAACTGACCACCGTCGGACTCAGCCAGACGGAGCCGTCGGACTAACGAACGCGGGCGTCCGACGCTTCCAGAGAGCTCCCCGAGCGCTAAAAACCGTCGGACGTTAGTCTGACGCTCACCGTCGGACTAATGCCGAGAGTCCGACGCTCCTCTGCTCTCCACATGTCACCTCTCGCACGATCTGCACCGTCGGACGCTTCGGCTAATGGTCCGACGCTCAGAAACTGAGCGTCCGACACTCTCAGCAGTGTTAGCCGTCGGACCGAAAACATTGGTCCGACGCTCTGTGACTCTACGGTCCGACGCTCTGTTTTCTCAGGATTTTCACTCAAACTTTTCACCCTTTGTTCCCATGTGCTAACACCAAGTGTTCTACACCTTGTGCACGTGTGTTAGCCTTTTCAAAAGAGTTATCCAAGGGTTTGTTAGTGTCAATGCAATGCAATGATCATGAACACCTAGTGGCACTTGATAACCGTATTTCATCAACGATTTCGCCCCTCTTGATAGTACGGCTATCTATCATAAATGTGATCACTCCCTCTATGAAGTCTTGATCACTAAAAGCAAAAGAGCTCCTATGGATTATACCTTTGCCTTGAGCTCCCGGTTTATTATCAACTTCCTTCTCATCTCTTGATGGACTTTGTGGACACCTTTGATGATGGATTTATACCATTTGCATGGATGCCGTCAATAGGGCTTTCTCCTTTATTGATGGGCTTACACCATTTTCATGGACGCCGTCATTACCCTTTGCTTGTGGCCTCCACCGACCCGATCCTTGCTCCATCTTGCCATTTGCTAATCAATTCTTATGAAACACTTAGAGCAATCGTTAGCAAACTAGGTTTCATCAATTACCCAAAACCAAACATGGGCTTTCAGTCGGGCCGGCACGGCCCGCCGTGCCTCCCGGGCCGTGCCTCTCTGGCCCACGGGCTTGGCCTTCGGCCCAGGCACGGCCTGTGGGCCGTTTTTCGTGCCGGGCCGGCCCGCTAAGCCCGAGGCCCAGGGAGAGGAAGAGGAGAGCAGGAGGCCAGACGCTGTCGTCGCGGCGCCGCGCACCGCGCAGGGAGTCGGCAGCCGCCACCATGCTTGGCCTGGAGGTAGAGCCGCACGGGGAGCCGGCAGCCGCCGTGCCTGCCCTGCCGATGCCGTGGAGGAGGCGGTGCCGGCCGCCGCAGAGATCCGCCGCTGCCGCCGTGCTCGTCCTGGAGGCCGCCGCAGAGATCCGCCGCCGCTGTCGTGCTCGTCCTGGAGGCCACCGCATAACCGCACAGGGAGGAGGCCATCGCCGTCAGTGCCGTGGGGGCCGGCAGGGAGCGCGACGAGCTGGGATGGGTGCGGCGGCGTGCGTGGGGCGTGGCCACGTGGGGACTGGGGAGGGTCGGAGGGAACTAGGGAGAAGGAGAATGGCCAGATGGGGTTAGGGATAGGGTGGGATGGTGGGCTGTGGCCTGTGGGCTTTGTCTTAGCAAGCTGCCATCAGGCTCTTTTTTTTGTAAAATTCGTGCCGGGCCGTGCCAGCCCGCGGGCTCAGGTGTCGGCCCAAGCATGGTCTGCAGCATCGGGCCGTGCTGGCCCGGGCCTGTGAGTTACCGGGCCGTGCCATGCTCAGACCGGGCCAAAATGTCGTGCCGTGGGCCGGGCCGCCGTGCCTCGGGCTGCATGGCCATCTATACTCACCGGACGCGTCCGGTGCAGGGTCACCGGACGCTCCTCAGCGTCCATCGTTTCAACGGTCAACTGCTGCTCGCTCAGTCAGTAGCACCGGACGCGTGAACAGTGTTCACAGCGCGTCCGGTGAAGAAATTCGCGCGTCCGGTTAAAAACTTCACCGAACCGACCCGAGAGCACGGGTTCACACCGGACACGTCCAGTGCTACCCCACCGGACGCACCCAGCGTCCGGTGCACACGTTTTAGCACTTTCACTAAGAGTTAGCCACCGAAAAACTTCGGCAATTGTCCGATGCACTTTTCTACAAAGAGATATCACCGAAAAGCGCTAAATCCTGCCTCGCAAGCTCGGTAGGAGGGAGAGAGGACCCAAACCCCTCTCTAACTCTCAAACTTTACCCCGTTTCTAAATGCGCTAACACTTTAAAGTGTCTCTCATTTTAGTGCACGTGTGTTAGCATTTTCCAAAGTGTTTTTCACGGGTTTTGTTAGTGTCACTAGCATCACATGCACATGTGAAAGCCCATGTGTTTGGTTTTGGGTAATTGATGAAACCTAGTTTGCTAACAATTTCTCTAAGTGTTTCATGAGAATTGATTAGCAAAAGGCAAGATGGAGCAAAGGACCGGTTCGGTGGAGGCTACAAGTGAAGGGCAATGACGGCATCCATACAAATGGTATAAGTCCATCATCAAAAGGAGTCCACAAGCTTCATCAAAAGATGGTGAAAAAGCTAGGAGCTCAAGGCAAAGGTATAATCCATAGGAGCTCTTTTGCTTTTGGTGATCAAGACTCCATAGAGGGAGTGATCACATTTAGGATAGATAGCCGTACTATCAAGAGGGGCGAAATCGTTGATGAAATACGGTTATCAAGTGCCACTAGGTGTTCATGATCATTGCATTGCATATAGATGCTAGTGACACTAACAAACCCTTGGAAAACTCTTTTGAAAAGGCTAACACACGTGCACTTAAGTGTGAGATTCTTTGGAGTGTTAGTGCTTTAAGAAACGGGGTGAAGTTTGAGGGTTAGAGAGGGTTTAGTCCTCTCTTCCTCCTGCCGAGCTTGCGAGGCAGGATTCGGCGAATTTCGGAAACGTTTCAATAAGAAAATAGAGCGTCGGACCGTAGAGTCACAGAGCGTCGGACCATTAGTCTCGGTCCGACGGCTAACACTGCTGAGAGCGTCGGACGCTCAGTTTCGGAGCGTCGGACTATTGTCCGAAGCGTCCGACGGTGCAGAGCGACGAAGAGGTGACACGTGGAGAGCAGAGGAGCGTCGGACTCTCGGCGTTAGTCCGACGGTGAGCGTCGGACCAACGTCCGACGGTTCTCAGGGCTCGGGGAGCTCTCTGGAAACGTCGGACCGTGGTTTCGTTTCGTCCGACGCACCGTGTATTTTCAGTCCGACGGTGCAACGACGGTGGGCGTCGGACCGTAAGGATTGGTCCAACGGCCTACCATCCGACGGTTCGTTTAGCGTGGGAAGTTAGCCGTTGTGATCCAACGTTCGACTTCAAACGGCTAGTGACACGCGGCGTTCATCCGGGGCGTCGGACCGTGCTGATTAGTCCGACGGTCTGGCCGTCGGACAGTCCGACGTTACGCAGAAAAGTGTAAACGGCTAGTTTTTTGTGTGTGGCTTATAAATAGTCACTTGGCCGGTTTGGGGAGTATCTCTTGGCACTCCTAAACATCATAACATACTTGTGAGCCTTCCCACTCCACTCTCACTCATCCTACTTGATTGTGTTCATCTTTTGGTGAGTTTGGAGAGCATCAAGTACATTGCATTGATTGAGATCATCTAGAGGCACTTGGTAGTGGTATTTCGCAGCGGTTTCTCTTGTTACTCTTGGAGTTTGCCGACTCCTAGACGGCTTGGAGCTGCAAGGATCGTTGAGGGGAGTTGGTGATTGTCTCCGCCTCCGATTAAGGTATTGTGAGGGGTTCTTGAGCCTATCCCGCGGGAGATCGCGAAAGGCATCTTTAGTGGATTGCTCGTAGCTTGGTGGATCCCCATCTTGTGTTGGTTGTGCGGCACCCTTGAGAAGGGTTTGGCGTGTGATGCCAGTTAGCGCGTGAACCTCCAAGTGGGTGTATCGCTACAACGAGGACTAGCTTGCCGGCAAGCAAGTGAACCTCAGTAAAAAATTTTGTGTCATCTCTCTACCGAGGATTTCCCTTATATGTGATTGATTGGTTATATTGGACTTCATATCTTCTCTACACCGGGGGTATTGAAATCACCTTCTCTCTTTCCTTTTGTGTACTTACTCTCGTGTGTAGTTTGTTAGTTAGTTGCTCACTTAGGAGTAGTGTATAGTAGTGACATAGCCTTTGAGTGTGAACTAGTGATCATAGTGTAGTATACTTGTCTAGGTGGCTTGCACAGCATAGTTTAGAGCTAGTGTTTTGCAAAACTTGCTATTGTTACTAATCGTCTTGTAAAGCGTTGTTTGTAGATTTTTATAGGCTATTCACCCCCCTCTAGCCATTTAGGACCTTTCAACATGCACCAAATGTGAACATCTAGTGGCACTGTGATAATCGCATTTTACGAACGAGTTCTCCCCTCTTGATAGTACGGCTATCTATTCTAAATGTGATCATTCTCTCTATAGAGTCTTGATCAGCAAAAGCAAAAGAGCTCCTATTGATTATACCTTTGCCTTGAGCTCCTAACTTTTCTCCATCTTCCTTCTCTTCTCATGATGAAGCTTGTGGACACGTTTTGATGATGAACTTATACCATTTGCATGGATGCCGTCATTGGGGCTTTCTCCTTTGTTGATGGACTTACACCATTTGTATGGACGCCGTCAATGCCCTTCACTTGTGGCCTTCACCGACCCGATCCTTTGCTCTATCTTGATGTTTGCTAAATATTTTCATGAAACACTTAGAGCAAATATTAGCAAATTATGTTTTATCAATTATCAAAACCAAACATGGGCTTTCACCATTGATCTCCAATGGAACGCGTCCAGACAAAACATCATTTGACTATTTATTTTATTTATTTTTTATTTAAAAAATAAAATAAATAAATAAATAAATAATTATAAAAGTCACAAAATTAATTATATAGACACTATGTATAGTTTCTATCTATGTAGACACTATGCATAGAAATTATGTTTCCAATGGATAGTTTCTACAAAGTAATCTTTTGTCCAATCACACCTCTTTTTTCTCACTCATCTACCTATCATATTTCTTCATGTCTTGGTTCTCGTGTAGATCTGGTTTCTAACTTAGACCTGGTTTCTATCTCTCTCCTCGTTAAATCGCTTCCCACATTAGTAAAATACTTACATGGGAAGACAATTAATAGAGATAGAAATCAGGGTAGAGTCTGAGAGTGGCCTGAGAGTGACGGTCTGTAACTAGTCAAATTCAACAGCAAAAAAATATCTGACTTGAGGCACCCATGCAAGTCGTCCGCTTGGACCATGCATGTGACGGCCTACCGTAGCCTACAGAAGGGCTATCCTCTGCCTCCTCCTCTCACGGTTCAAGAAATTCCTTCCTTGGACCTTCTGCTGACGAGACTGTTTGGCTCTTTTCTGTGCCTGTGTGGCCTATCCTATCCTGGCTATGGAGTTGTAGCACTAGTAGTAGTAACATGCACTGCGTATTGGGGCGTTATTTTAAAACCCACGTGACGTCACCATCAAGGCGTGGCGGGGATGATTGATTGTGCCAGTGCGTGTGTGTGTTGCATGCGCCGACGCAGCGATCCATCGGAGGCCTACCAGGCCCATTCAGTTCCTATTTGGAACGCGTGGAAATCAGTTCAATCCCGTATAATTGAGAGGAAAATCCTCCATTTCAAAATAGAACCTTAGATTTTAGTTTAACAGCCATAAGTACCCCAGTTTAGATGCAACTTTTAAATTCCGAAATCCCGTCACATCGAATATTTGACACATACATATAACATTAAATGTAGATGAATTTTTTGCATGTTTGCACAGTTCATGCAAAACTCATGAGATAAATCTTTTGAGCCTATTTAGGTCATGATTAGACATTTATTGCGAAAGATTTCACGCGTGCTACATTATCATTTTAGCAAAAAAATTTGACTTCTAATGGCGTCCCCAATAATGCTAAGCTACGTAGCTAGCTGAGTTAGAGGTGAGAGACAAAAGTAAAGACTATTTTGTATATCTTCTGTATAGAGGACCTACATGTTTGCCTCTCAAATTTTTAAACCACGTGAAATAGATACTCTCCCCGTCCTAAAATAAATGTCGTTTTTTACTTTTAGAAATCTGCGTTTGATCGTTCGTCTTATTCAAAAAATTTATGAAAATATAAAATAAACACATCAAGATTAAAGTACTTCTAATAATAAATCATTTCATAATAAAATAATTAATTTTTTCACAAAATTTTTTATTAAGACCAATGATCAAAAGGAGATAGTCAAAATTCTAAAGCGATACTTATTTTAGGACGGAGGGGGTAGGTTATTTGTTCATCGTTAGTGACTACTTTTTCTACTATTTTTTATATTCACGTTATAATAGTTAGCTAAATAGCTAACCGTTGAGGAAGGATCTAAAGGCGGACCCACGCGGCCAATGATCCAGTGCACCCTGAAAACATGGACTTGGACCGCGATCTATTAATTCCCAAATGCCCCCAAATCCCACGTCTATCCTCTCCCTTTTGACCTACGCTATGCTATGCTTTTGGGAGCTGCGGTGCCATACTCCACCACTGTCACTCTGCATAAGCGCATAGCAGCCGTAGCGTGAACTGAACTTGTATCGCCCTGATTTTTGCACATCCTGCGGCTTCTGAACGGAGAAGTCCATGCGACTTCAGAGTGACACAAGCCCACAAGAGTCAACAAGCACAAGCGCGCACACACATCCCGAGCTCAACCAAGCACGCCGCAAAGCACAGGGCTCCTCGGCCGGAAATCTCTCCACTAGTAGTTTATTCAACACCATCTCGAGGCGTGGAGGCGTTGGTTAGGCTGGCCTTCCGCCCACGGGGCTGGAATCGATCCTTGTGTAGTTCCTGTGCGATGCCCACGAAATCTGTGTGTTTTAAACAGGCTTTTTTTAGTACTAGTGACGCTAATCCATGGCACGGCATGTCGAGTGATCACGATTTACGAGAGCGCGAGAAAATGTGATCATAGCCGGTGTCGCTGATGGTGCCCAGACACAGAGCGGCGGCCCCAGCGAGGGAGTGATTGGGCGCCCTGATACGGGAGCAGCGCGTGAGGACTGATGAATCCACCACATCCACAGCGGCGTGGCGGAACGGATCCGCCATGCGCGACAACCAGCACCGAATCTCAAGCAAAGCAACCAAGCTCCGCCTGCCTGCCGGATCACGATCATATCATACACTACAATAGTAGTACAAAAGAAAATCGCAGCCTGCACTGGGCACCGGCCATTCAGAGTTTCAGATCCTAAAACTAATGGCGTCCTGCAGACTGCAGTACCTGCCTCCACCTGATCAAGCCAAACGAGTCAAATACTAGTCAATCAAGCCTCAAAAGTCCAGAGTCCTTTTGTTTTGTGTGCATTGCCCTGGAGATCCTGCAAAGGTCTTCTTTTCATGAGTAATCTACTACTGTAAAGGCATTTTGGACCATTGCTGTACTCCATACCAGACTAGAGGTTGGAGGGGTTTACTGTATATTCTAGGATCATACTACCTGTTCTTTACCCCCCACCCCCCCATCAGTAATGCGAGTGCAGAGCGCAGGAGAAAGCAGTGCATGCCTTGGCCGAATTAAAAACCGCGGCGAGGGGCAGCAGCAGCAGCAGCTGCCTGCACTGCACTCTGCGTGGACCACTGCCGTCGCCATCACCACTCACCCGCCATCATCATGGTCGCCTCGGCCACCATTATCACCATTATCACCACCACCACCACCATGCATGGTGGCACCATGTCCATTGTCCATCCCCTCAGTGTGTCTCTCTTTGTGGAGATACAGTACTATTATTATCAGTAACCTCACACACCAAGGCAGGCAGGCAGACCAGGTGCAGAGATAAAGGCCGCAGCGCGCCGCGCCGCTATAGTTGACAACGTTGCATTCCACTACCATGCCAAGGGTGTGGAGAAGAAGCTCTACTCCATCCATGCATGATGCAATTCCATTCCACTCCATTTGCCATTGATTCTACATGCCCACAGCAGCACAAGAAAGGCACACACACACACACACACACACACACACACACACACACACACACACACACACTAGCATGGCTATGGCATTAACCTTGCAGTATTAATTGCACATTCTTCATTCATGGCTACTACCATTCATTCATCACAATATATGGAGCAAGAAAGAAGGGAAGCCATGAGCTAGCAAGCATCACCTCCTCTCCTGCATTCAGCTATAGAAGCACCATCATGTCTGTTATCACCACCACTATTAACCACTATACCTACCTTTCAATCCAAGGAAGCTGCTTCCTTTTTTTTTTTTTGTTCAGAGAAAGAAAAAAGTAAAGGTGAAAATAAATAAACTAGAAAAGAAAAGGTGGAAAAAGGGGGAAATTTGGAAAAGGGAAATTGGGGGACTGCTGGTACTAGCTACTACTCTTTCATGTATACCGAACTCTCCTCTGACTGACGAGTGACGACCTGAGCTCTCTCTCCCTCCCGGTTGGCTGCTTCAGTGTGTCCAGAGCTTCATCAGGCCGCCGGCCGCCGCCGCCGTCGCCTCACATCACGGAGCACCCGTTAGGGTTCTCGTCACTAAAGAAATTATCATGAGGATGACGCTGCGGCGGGTAGTAGTACGCCGGCAGTGGGTACTGCGGCATCATCGCCGGGCGGCCGTACCCGTACCCGTAGCCGTTCGCCGGCGGTGGATACCCGGCGTGGTGGTGGTGGCCATGGTGGGTGTGGTGGTGGTGGCCGTGCCCGTTCATCATCATCTGCTGCTGTTGTTGCTGCATGATGGCGGCAATGTGCTGCTGTTGCTGCTGCATCACTGCCGCCATCTGCTGTTGCTGCTGCTGCGGCAGATGGGACATGGGTAGCATCTCTGGCCCGACCGGCATCACGCCGCCGCCGCCGCCCGGGAAGTACCCAGCAGCAGCAGCAGGCATGCCGCCGCCAGCCGGCATTCCGTGCGCCGCGGCGCCACCGCCGCCTCCCGGCTGCATGCCGGCAACACCCATGTTGGGATAGCCCATCGGCATGCTGCCAGCCGGCGGCTTGCCGTGCGCGGCGGCGGCGCCGCCGCCCGGCTGCATGCCGGCGCCGCCCATGTGGGGCATGCCGCCAGCCGGCTTGCCGTGCGCCGCGGCGCCGGCGCCGCCCGGCTGCATGCCGGCGCCACCCATGTGGGGCATGCCGCCCGCAGGCTTGCCGTGCGCCGCGGCGCCGCCACCCTGGTGCATGCCGGCGTTACCCATGTGGGGGTGGCCCATCGACATGCCGCCCATGGGCCCTCCGCCGCCCATCTGGCCCATGCCGGGAAACCCTCCGGCGCCGCCCGCGCCCATCATATTGGGCGGCCTCATCATCATGCCCGCCGGATGCGACGGCGGCGCGCCGCCGATCATGGGCCCGCCGAGACCGGGGCCGCCGACCTTCTTGCCCTGCCCGGGCTGGTTCCCGCCGCCCTTGCCGTTCTGCGGCGCGCCGCCACCGTTCTTGCCCCCGCCGTTGCCGCCACCGCCACCGGCACCCTTCTTGCCGCCATTGCCGTTGCCGGCGGCCGGTGGCATGCCCATGGGCCTCGCCATCAGCCTGGGGTCATCATTCATGTCGTCGTCGTCGTCGAGCCCGTCGTCCTCGAAGTCGACGTCGTCCAGCTCGTCGAACTCGTCGCCGAACCCGCTGCTGTCGTCGTCGTCCCCGAACTCGTCGCCCCCGGCGCCGGCCCCGGCCCCGGGGAGGTCGAACCTGACGGTCCGGGGGTCCTTGGCCGCCGCGGCCTGCGCCTGCGCCTGCGATGCCGCCGCCGGGAACGGCATCGGCATCTTGCCGGCGCCCATGGCCATGAGCTCCGGCGGAGGGAACTTCATCCCTTGGAGCTGCATCAGCTGCAGCGGCGTCGGCTGCGGGTGCTGCGTCGGCGCCACCATGTTCGCGTCCTTGGCGCAGCCGGCCCCGGCCCCGGCGCCACCACCGCCAGCTCCACCCTTGGCCTGCTGGCCCTTGCCGCCGGCGCCCTTGGGCGGCTGCTGACCCTTGCCGCCGGCGTCCTTGGGCCTCTGCTGCTTCTGGCCCTTGCCCCCGGCGTCCTTGGCCTGCTGCTCCTGGCCCTTCCCTCCACCACCGCCGCCGCCGCCGCCGCCGAGCTGCAGGTTCTGGAGCTGGACCTCCACGCCAGGCTTCTGGCCCCACAGGCGCACCGGCTTCCCGGCCTTCTGGAGCTTCTTGATGACCATGTCGGGATCCATTAGCCCCGTCACGGTGACCTTCCCCAGCGCCGCATCGATGCTGGTCTGGTACACCCCTGCACGTCAAAACCAGTGCACCGCATTTCTCTTAGAACAAGAAGTAAAGAGCTAGTTTTGGAATGGAATGCAGAAACAGCCATCGTTTCAGTTACAGAGAAGAACAGAGAAGCGTCTCCAGCTGAACACTGAACTGAACACACCCCTCTGATCTCACTCTACACTGAACTGAACACACCCCTCTGATCTCTGAACTGAACAGCAGCAGCAGGGAAGGAAGAACACGAACACTGAAAAACGGAACAAAAACAAAAACAACAACAAGCAATTACTCCAGCAACTTACCATCAACCTTCTGAACCACCTTCTTAACTTTCTTGAGGCATCCCTCACAGTGCATATTCACTTTCAGTTCGAGGGTCTGTGGACAGACAAACAAACAGAGAGGGTTAAAGAAAAAAAAAAGAAACGTCAGGGAAACTGATTAGAAGACGACAGATGCCATACGAAAACGAAAACGAAATCAGGCTGCCTGCGTGCGTGACGACGAAATTCGCAGCAGGCAGCACAGAGAAAAGCGAGACGAAATCAGCCATGCATGGAATGCGTGTGAAGTGAAGTGATTGAGTTGGGAAGAAGCAAACAAGAAACTCACCTGAACGTTGAGGACATCGTTGCGGCTCATCCTGGCAGGCGGACTCTTCACGCTCCTCCTCCGGCGAGGGCTCAGATCTGGCAGTACGAGAGAGGAGCACTGAAATCAGGGAGGGAGGAGAAGAACAAGAACAGGGACGGCTTGGGAGGGAGGCATTCCTCTTCTTCCTCGTCTGCCTCTCGTCCTCGGCTCCACTCTCAGCGGAGAGGGGGGAGAGAGAGAAAGAGAACGAACAGAGAGAGAGGATCGGCTCAAATATAGGACACTTTGGCAATAAAATACTGTCACTTCACACTCCCACACAAGGAATGAATTGAATAAAAAAAATCTAATAGTCTACACAGAGAAGACACGCACGAGCACGAGACGGGACTTAACAGCAGGCCAGGGCCTCGCTTATTACTACTCCGTACCTGTTTACTTCCAAATTTTTTTTCTTTCTCCATAATATTAATTGTACTTTACGTCTACATAAAATATTAAATAAAGTAACATCGATTACATGTTTGTACTTTTTGCTTGGCTAACTCGAAGTGAATCTTTTAAATCTATTTAAGTCATAATTAAACAAAAATTATCAAATAAAAACAAAAGTGCTACATTGCACTTTTCACGTTCTTCTCACCGACTAAACAGCCCCAGTCGAAGAGCTTGAGCAACGCCGTAAAGGTAAAGCCAGTCAGTCAGTAGACGGCGTGGTCCAGGACCAAGAGAGACCAAACCCCCAAAAAAAAAAAAAGGGGTAGGAGGAAGAGGATCTTCCCTGGCTACCCCCCAACCCAACAATCTCTCTCTCTCACTACGAGTGAGTGACTGTATACAAGAAAGCTAAGCACATCGAGGAAAGGGAGTGGTGGAGTCCATGCGTACCTTCTTTTATCCGTCGCCTTGGAAGCCGAAGGAAGGAAGGCCTTTGGCTTTCTTCTTCTTCAGATCAGAAAGAGAAAGCTCTACTGTTCCGAGACTGAGATGGTGTTGTGTGAAAGATCAGTGCCCAAACCCCGGTTTAAATAGGCTCTGACACGCCGGTTTTCCTGTGTTTTCTTTAAAGAATTCTAATTTTAGATACAGGTCCCTATGTTAATTCCACCCTGTTGGTAATTACTGTTGTATTAGATAGACTTTGTAGAACCTCCAAAATGACAATTGTTTCACAGGGATATTTTGTTAACCATATGACTATATAGAGAAATAGTGGATGGGAATAGACAGTGAGTGTGAGAAATGGAAAAAATGTAGCGGTTATAGCGTCGTATACAAACCAAGTAGAGGAACGGAGGCTTCACCTCCGCAGTTTAAAAATGACTCCCGCGCTCACAAGAGCTTCGTTGGATGAGCCGGTACAGATCCACCTAGAGCCGTAGTGGAACAAGCTGAGCCAGAGTTGTTCAAAAACTCCCGCCAAAGAGGATCTATGTCGTATCGACACGTGTTCCGTGCGGAACGTTATAGTTTGCATGGGAAACCATGCAACGTACCGATGACACGATAGACAAATTTAATGGGACTAACGTAGTAACGTATTTCGTTTGCTACATTAATAATCTGACGTGATAAGAGCATATGGAGGTGATCCGTTAGTTGTCGTTATGATGTACTTATAGCATCAGTTTTGAAGGATGGGAGCAATACGCCGTTCGTAATAAGTATGTCTGGCGTGTTAGATCTATTTCACGTGAAGTTTTAGAAATTGGCTGAGCATATTTTAGATGCTGCTTTTATGGAATGTCGTATACGACAAAGACCCTTCATGAATTCGAAGATGACATAGGCATTTGCCTCGTGGTTACATACTCGTGTCGGTAATATGCTAGTCATGTAAGCTCTATGTTACGTATTTCGTTCGCTACATTAATGATCTGACGTGATGAGAGCATATGGATGTGATCCGTTAGTTGTCGTTATGATGTGCTTATAGCATCAGTTTTGAAGGATGGGAGCAATACGCCGTTCGTAATAAGTATGTCTGGCGTGTTAGCTCTATTTCACGCGAAGTTTTAGAAATTGGCTGAGCATATTTTAGATGCTGCTTTTATGGAATGTCGTATACGACAAAGACCCTTCATGAATTCGAAGATGACATAGGCATTTGCCTCGTGGTTACATACTCATGTCGGTAATATGCTAGTCATGTAAGCTCTATATTCCACAAAGTTTTAAAACTAACAGACCATACGTTAGATGCCTTCATTATTATAGAGTGTGTATACGACAAGACCGGTCATGGACTCAACGACATAGACATTTGCCCCGTGGCAACATAAACGTTACTCTCAATCATGGAGAAGACAATAAGCGGTCAATGTTGTCAGACATATCATTTCTTTAATCCGGAAGACATAAAAATGGTGTACAAGACATATATGAACTTAATTTCTTTCACTTCGGTTAATTTTCAGAACACTAAAAAAGAATTTATAATAGAAGTGCGCTAGCAAGCAGGATATTATTTTCCAATTGTTTACCCTGATGGTGATAATGGGCAGGTTAAAAGTTCTTAATTTGCAATAGCTCCATAATATGAGGGCTTGGATGCAAAAATACATGGAGGACAAATCCGCCCACAGGCCGTAGCCCGTAGCACACAATAACACACGATGACTCAGCCAACACCGAACCTGGCAATTGCTACAATCCAGTGTATCCCTAACCATCTTCACCGTCCTCTTGTGGTGTACTGGCTGGAACGAGGTGGCATTACTCCCCTACCCTGCATGGCTGCATGCGCACCGTACTAGTGATGCGGTGTTTATGACATGACTCACATCTCTGTCTCAATCTATCTCTAGCTGTATCTATATCTGTATCTGTATCCGTATCTGTATCTGTATCTGTATCTTCCTGACTCGCCATGTAGACAACACAGCAATCGCCCAGCCACAGTCCGCTCGAGCCCTTGCAGACCTCACGCCATGTTGCTACTGGATGCGACGCACCGTCCGCTGCCCTGTCGGTTTCTAGAAGAGGACGATGCTCATCACACTAACTCTTAGTGATCATTTGATCGTCGCGTCCACGTCATCTGCTCAATGAGTAATTTTTCCCTTTCTGTTAGTTTGTTACTGTCCTCTAGTGTTAGCAATAGTAACTCTTCTTTATATACTTTCAGAACTTTCTGTTCTTCTGTTAGTGCGTTAGTGTCTTCTAGCAGTAACTTTTAAATTTATTCTATGGTTAGACTCGGTATCACTATACATTTTGTCCTTAGTAGCCTCACACAAAGAAAGCAGGTTAAATACATGAAAAAGCCAGACCATGGTTGAACTAATGGCTATTGACATGGTTTCGCCATGGTTGCTGTCAGACTACTCATCAAGCGCAGGCACATGTACAGGGAGCACAAACGAGTCAACACTTAGTAAATATCGAAAGAAGTAATAGACATACAATTGTGTTGATATCATTGGTTGTATTACAAGAAAAATTCCATAGGAAGTACACCAATTAGTAATTTCCATCTATAAAAGGTAGAGGTTTTATTAGTAGTGTTGCCTGTATAAGATATGACCTGCCTGTAGGCAGGGTATTCTAGTCATACAAGTGAATCTTAGAGAAAATATTTATAAACCAGTCTACTACATTTATTGTTTTAGCTACTGTATTTTCTTTCTACTAGAGATATATAGTCATTTGCTGGCAGGGTATTCTAGTCATACAAGCGTATTTTAGAGAAAATATTTATAAATCAATCTACTACATTTATTGTTGTAGCTACTGTATGTTCTTGCTACTAGAGATATATAGTCATCTGCTGCCAGGATATTCTAGTCATACAAGCGCATTTTAGAGAAAAGATTTATAAATCAATCTACTACATTTATTGTTTGGCTATTGTATGTCATTGCTATTAGAGATATATAGTCATATGTTGGCAGGGTATTCAAGTCATACCAAACATATATTTGAGAAAATATTCATAAACCAATATAATATAATCTATAACATTTAGTTTTATTGCTGCTACCTATATCACTGCCAATAGAGATAGAAATACATGGTCTGCGCGGCTATAGCTAGATACAGTGATGTCATAATGTCTCCAAGTTTTATTTTAAAAAAATGGTTAGACATAGTGATGTCATACCGTCTCCAGGTCATATCCATATAAAAATGGCAGTGAAAAAAAATAGTTCTTTAAATAAGTAGGACTCCTAATATATTTGTAGACTTAGTATTATTCAATTCATGCAAACTTACTCATACCAATGGAGACTTGACAAGCCAAGCCACCTTCGTTGCCATCGCAAGCGATACGTCTGCATATATAATGGTGTATCTCAGACATGTGTATAGTTCCAATAATAATGTTATAGTTTCTTAAATAATAATGACGTGCTTTAAAAATAAAGAATTATAATGACACAGACCCAATCAACTTTTTTATATATAGAGTGGTCACTTAGAATTGTTTGAACTAAAAAAAGAATGAACTTATGAGGGGAGTAAAATCAAAACAACCCACCAAATCAAATCAAGGCTCTCTAGCAGCAGCAGCAGTAGTAGAGAGAGAGAGACGGAACCACCTGGTGGTGGGCGATGACGACGTTATGTCTGCTGACGCCGCGCAAGGTGACACGGTAGCGCTAGTGTTGTAGCGGCAGAGGACAGAGACATGCATACGGTGTGTGTAACTTAGATTTTGTACATATATACGTACGAGTAGTAAATTGCCTTGGAATACAAGTACTAGTATCAAATCAGAGAGGCTCTAGTTCGCAATAAACTGGTCCGACGTATCACGTAAGCGTACACGTATGCTAGTAAAGTAGTAGTTGTACGGTGGCGAATGCTTGGACTATGTGCGTACATATACATCTTCCAAACCGTGAGTTCCGGGTCCTGACTGTATGGAGATTGATCTTTCCTTTTTCTAAAAGGAAAGTTTCTAAATAGCAGCGCAGTGTTTTTAAGTCCTGCCAACATTCTTCATTCCTTTTTCTAGACTACACGGTACAATATAGACATCCACAACACGTACGTACACTCACCCATGTGAATACATATACGTAAACCCTATCCCTATGAGGACTTCCGAAGGACTAGGCCAATATATTTTGAAATTCACAAAGTCACCACGGGTGCCTCACTGTCGACGGAGACGTCGCCTATCACTTGAAGCATAGCGCCAGTAAATTCTCCTAGGAAAAGGTGTGAAAATCCGAATTTAAACCCATGTCGTTGGATAAAATGCAACACATATTCTCTTCCCTTCTATTTCTAATTCAGGTGTCTTCTTTTTCTCGATGCCGCACTGCAACTCGTCACCCAAAGCCCTACCGAAGCCATAAAAGCTCTAGCGAGACACCACGTGTCGGGTACCAAAGTTAAGGGTGCCCAACTTCAATAAAAAACGATCATTCCCAACACGGCCTGGCCCAGGTAAGGTCAGTGAAAGCCCACGAAGGCCGCGCCCGAAGCCCGCGAAGGCCGCGTCTACGGAGGCCCACGACGTCATTGCACCAATGACAGCTAACCCTCGGGAGAGCGGTACCCTCGGCGCCAATTCTCCGATTCGCCCGAGCCTCCCCGGAAGACCTCGGGAGAGCGGCACCCTCGGCGCCAATTCTCCGATTCGCCCGAGCCTCCCCGGGAGAGCTCGGGAGAGCAGCGCCCTCGGCACCCATTCTCCGATTCGCCCGAGCTTCCCCATCCCCCTCGAGCGCAATCTCATAAAGGCATCCAACGCACCGGTGATGTCAGCAGAGCAATCTTGGACCACAAGAGACCTCCCTGACCACTTTAGAGGCACTGTCCCATCAGGCGAGATTCTCGACGCGACTGTGCTTCGCACACCCCTGACGGCCATACCACCTGTCAGGATTTCCCTGGCAGCGGATTTGATAGGCCCACTACGGCCGTCCTCTCCACGGTATGGTCTACGGTGCGCCGCCTCGTTTTCCGCCGAGATTTATCAACTCCGACTGCGACAGTCCGAGTGCCTGACGACGGGCTACGCAAGAATGGGAAAGGTGCCTACTGCACTGTCTACTCGAAAGGACGAGCACACCTTCCATCCGAGCCCACCTAACCCTCGGGAAGTACTGTTCAAAGGCCGAAAATACGACCAAGGGGAGATATCACCCTGCTCCATCCCATCGTGCCTTCAGGAGTCCCGAGCCTCGGGATACAACACCCCAAGACGACTCACCCTCTTGTCTCATCATGCGGAAGGACAGCCATCAGGTGTGACCCTACGGCACGCCGTATTCCGACGACTGTTGCCGCCTTGGAACTCACCAAGATCGTGCGAACCACTATGGCCATACCCCGGAGACGCGGAGAAAAGACCGTAGCTGACGACATGCCGTAATCTGACGACTGTTGCTGCCTCGGAACTCACCAAGATCGTGCGAACCACTACGGCCGTACCCCGGAGACGCGGAGAAAAGACCGTAGCTGACCATAGTCAAACGAGGAACAACAACTTCTCACTGTAACATACGTAGCATTGTAAACGCTGCCCTTGCCTCTCCCTTGCGACTATAAAAGGGAGAGCAGAGGCCAGCTTTAGAAAGACCCCGGAAGTCTTAAGTTCTCACCCACACATACACACCAACAGCAAATAACTTGCATACACTTAGACACTCACAAGAGACCTGGGAGCACTTCCCTCTCTCGCCTAGCTTGTAACCCCCTACTACAAGCACTCCGGTGCAAGGCAACACGACTCTCCTCTCCACTGGACGTAGGGCTTGCTTGGCCTGAACCAGTATAATCCCTGTGTTCCCCTTTGCACACCATTCGTAGCCTCAACCGCAAAACACATATTTACTAGCCGGTGTTAGTCCCGCTAAAACTAGCACCGACAGTTGGCGCGCCAGGTAGGGGCCTTTTGCGCGTTGACGTAGGTTTCGGATGGCAGCCAGCTCCACCACGCTTCCCGCTGGTGCGGTACTCTGGTTCGGGACTCTCGAGTTCGTGGCCACCGGCCAAGGGCTCGAGATGAACCTGCACCCGATCGGGCCCCGCGTCGTTGTCGTCCCAACTCCGGCCCAGCAGGCGGCCGGAAAAGGGACCCCCGCAACGCTTCCACCCGCCTCAGAGGACAGGGGAAACGTTGCACGCCGCTCTCGGCGGATCAGGAGGAGGAGGCGCTGCAGCGCCAACCAGCCTCTCGCCGCGGGAGATGCGGCCAACCAGGCACCCCCAACGGGGGAAGCCAATACTGCACCAGCCATTGTCCCAGGATCTCCGGCACCAGCGGTCACGTATCCGTTTATTGCCCGAAGGACGGGCGAGAGCGGAAACGCGACGCCGGCCGATCTTTCTCTCCGCCCTCACCGGGGGAGGGGAACGGCGCCGTCGTCCCTCTTTGGGCTCCAGACCGCCATGGACGCCCACGTTCGTGTAGTTCATGCTTTATTGCATGAGCTGTCGGACACTCCAGTCCAGCGCCTCGAGCGCTAGGACAGCCTCGTGGGAGACCACTGTAATACCCCGGGTATTACGGCTAATTAATTATGCCATGTCATCATATTTATTATTAAGCATCTACATATGAGTGTGATTAGGGTCTTTAGAGTGGCTTATTCATGAATGTTATGGATGTTACAATTAAATCCCTAATTTGGTAATTAAAAACAAATCAAAAGAAAGATTTGAATTTAAGCCCTAATCGGACCCAAAACCCTAAATCAAAATATACTTAGAATCTGGTGATGGTGTCTTAATAAAAGTTGTAGATATTTTAAAATGGAACAACTCTTATTTTGGCTGTTTTTGAAGTCCCTTAATAGAAATTTAAATTAAACCCTAATTACTACCTTGAAATTCAAAATTTAAATGCTAATTTGAAAATATCAAGAATCTGACCAAACTTCTTTAATGAAAGTTGTGAAGCTCCACAAATAGAACAACTTTTATTTTTGAAGATTTTGATGTTATTGAGAAAAATCCAGAGAATTTGACAGGATTAGAAATAGATTTCTAATAGTGAATTTACCCCCTTTTAATATTTTCAAAATTATTCAAAATCTGAACATGGTCCCAAAATCAAAGTTGTTCAGAATTTAGAACACTACAACTTTTGTGTTTGCACCTTTCCTTGTTGGTACACAAAATCTAGTGGAATTGATCAAAAACCGAATGGGGGCGTTTGATTGAGCTACAGTAACCTGCTCCTCTCTCCTGTTCGCGCACAGACGCCGCCCGCCGGGCCGCACGCGCGCGCGCGGCGCCGCCCGTACCGGCCGGGATCTTGCCCCCGGCATGGCCGCGTGTGAGGAGGACCCCGCGCCACCCTGAGCCGCTTCTGCCCCCCCTCTGACCGGCATAAAGTGGCACCGGCACCCTTCTCTGCCCCCCTCTCTACTCCGACCACCGCCGCACCCGCCTCGGTCTCGAGCCGAAATTGGCCGCCCTCAGACCTCCTTCTCCAAATTCCTCTCGTCTTTAGCCTCTCTGGATCCCTTAACACCGCTTGAGTCACCGTGGTCCCGCTTTCGTGCTTCGAGGGTCCCGGAACGCGCGTCGTCGTCTTCGGGTCCGGCAGAGCACCGCCGCAGCCATCCCCCACGCGTCTAGCTTGCTGCGGTGAGCCTCTCCTTCCTCGGCCTAGTGTTGCGAACTCTCTGGATCATGTTGATGCTTTTGCCCGCGGCGGTTTTCCGTTTGGTCCCTCAGGGTCGTCGGAACGGGAAGCGAGCCGCCTGTGAACTTCGCTGCAGCCACTGTCGTCGTCACGCCCGCGCCTCGGTACCGCCTCGAGCTCGACCACCTAGCCTAACTAACCCCCGGTGAGCTCCTGAGTCGATTACGCCCCCAACCCTGAACGCTACTGCCTTGACCTCGCCGGAGTTCGGCGTGCCGCCGTGCTTGCGGCTGGGGCGAACCCTAGGTCCCAGTGGCCTCAAAACCTAGCTCGATGTACGCGCATGGGTCATGGGAGTGTGTTGGGCCGATCGGTTTCATCAGAGACCTCGCCAGCGGCGAGTTATCGCCGGTCAAAGTCGGCGGGCATCGGGTCGGCGGGCATCGGGTCAGCACGTGTGAGAGAGCGAGAGGGACCTCGGGTTAGAAGAAACCAAAGCTCGGGGGGTTATTTGCATAATGGATGACTCATATGAATAGTTATCGTCAGATCGCGGGTTGATTCCCTTGTAACCCGAGGGCTTTTCTGCAAAAGCGCCTGCGCGCGCGAGCGGGCAGGCCGAGTGGGCCGGCCTGTTTCGCTCGTGGGCCGCCCCGGGTGAAAATCCTTTTCTATTTTCCTGGGCGTTTAATAGGGCTTTTCTATTTTAATTTTTGATGAATAGTACTGTTACTTGTTATTTTCATAGGAATATTTCTGTTGAGTTAAAAATCATGAAAATAATTGTGTATGCTCTTTGAAGTGTGTAGTATTTTATAAAAATACTAAATCTAAGATTTGGACAATTTCTGTGGGAACTAAAAATCAGCATATTAATTAACAAATGCAACTTTGGGCAATTTTAATAAATTCCAGATTTATCCAAAAATCATGAAAATTTATGTGGCACTGTTTTAGGATAGAACCTATCTGTTGGGTAAGTTTGGGCTCAATTGGAAACTGTTAGGACACTTGTTAATTAAATATGGGATTTATGGGATAATAGAATTAATTTAAACAAATAATCCCTGTTGTTTGGTGTGATTTTGGATTGGTTGAGTTTCTGGATCTTTCATCATAGTGATCCTTGACAAAGGTAATGAAGTCACTTGTTGGTTATACTAAAGCTGTGCAGCGGCTTTCTATGACCGTTAAAATGATCAATAAAACAAAAGTATGAAAGCACTGTTTTACTTTCCGTAAAACGTTTACAACTTTACCGTGAAGGAAAGTTGTACTCAAGGTCTAAATGGTTTACTTTTAAGCATTTCATTCATTGTCCTCTTACCATGCTAAGCATACATCATTGCATGCGTGTAGTGCCCGTCCCCGAGGAGGTCCAAGTCGAGGCCACTGCCGAGGAGGTCACTCCGGAAATCGTCCAGGGATTCGACATCTGCGGGACCGAGCCTGACCCGACGCTGTGCGCAATCCAAGGCAAGCCCCGGTGCATTCAACCCCGCCTTGTGTTTTATTAAATATTTATAACTTGAGTCTATTATTGCATTAGGTTGTTAGGAGTTGTTTGTCACATATATTGATTCATTACCTGCCTTGATACATAATATCCTGGAAACCTGTTTAAAAATAAAAATATTCGAAAATGCTTAGTCCTGCTTAATTAATTTAGATTTGCATAAAAAGGCTATTTTTGACCTATGTGAATGTGATAACTATGAATCATGAGAAAGGAAAAAGGGACAGGAGTCCGTTCGGGGATTGTGTACTTGGGTAGCAGCCCCAATGCACCGTAACCAACGGAAAGGGATTTTTACATTCGTTGGTTGTGAATTTGGGTTAGAGTCCCAATGCTTGACCATCGGCGGAAAAGGGATTTGAAAACCGTTGGGACAATTGTATTTGGGTTAGAGTCCCAATGCAATCTCGCCGGCGGAAAAGAATTAGGGACCGTTCATTGTAGGCCTGCTGTGATCGAGACTTTGCAACTAGCCACATACTACGGAAAGCTCTGACTCCGGTGGCTCTACTACTTGAACCGACAACCACGCACTGGGAGTGGAGAGATGGCGAGAGCAGCGTGTACCCTCGTGGCCGGTGTGCCTGGAGAGGAGAGGAGTACTGTGTTCTCGGGTGGCGCAGGACCGGTTCAGGGGTAGAAAAGCCGTGGTAGCCGGAGTTGGCATATGCAAGCTTGAGTGCTAAATATGCAGTGTGGATAGGGATCCCCAACTGGGTATTAATCGATTCGAATCGTCGTTGCTCCTCGGATATGGAGACTTGATCCTTTGACCTACAACAGAAAAGTGGTTCGAAACTAGGTGTTTTGAGAATGATTAAAGAATTTGAAAGTATGATTTTATATGACAATGAATTTGGAATTATGGATTATGATTAGAATAAAGTTGAGTAAAATATTGAAATAGGATAGTAATGCTTTTCTGCAAAATCTTTGACTCTTGCTCAAGCCTTACCTTGACTCCCTCCAGCCTGCATTCCTTAGTCTCATTCTTTTTCTTAGTCAGGTAAGTCTTGCGGAGTACCCCTAGTACTCAGGGTTTGTTAACCCCATGTTGCAAGGATACAGCAGTCGGAGGTTTGTCTCGCCCCCTGCTGTGTGACCGTGGTCCAGGAGGGAAGTGAGGAGGAGTACGGTTGAACCCATGGGCAGGGTTCTTATCATTAAATACTTAATTATGTTGTATCGTCATTCCACTGCTACCTATTTTATTTATGGTTTGTAATATTTGCACTTTAATCATATTTGGACAAATGGTTTGTAATTTAAGTACCTTATAATCCTTCCGCGCTTTTACTCTGATGTAATTTGTTATGAAAATGTTGTAATTCTGTAATGGCTTCGCAATGGGATCCTGTCAGAGGAAATCGGGCGCTAATGTAGCCCGGCAGGGCCTTCTAGATCATTTGGGACATGGGCCCGGCTGTTAGAGGTCATTAGTGACAGTGACAGGTGCCTGTGGGCCATGTGATTTAGGCGGTTCTGTCACAACCACGTGGCATCCTCACCGTCGACCCCTGGGGAAAGTGCCAGGACACATGGCGGTGGGGAAACAGATACCACCATCAACCTCACCCCTCGAGAACACTCAGAGGGGAGGGACCGTTATGGCCATACCTCGTCATCTCGTCGCAGCTACAGCGACGATGATGACGAGTTCTGGGCAAATGTGGACTTCGCCGCCCACACCGACGACTCGGGGGAGAATGCACCGAGCGTCATCTTACTCTTGGACCAGTCCTACATCGACCCCGCACGGGAGTGCTACAACTTGATGCACCCTGATGAGGGGCGGGTGGAGGATGTCCACTCGGGGGGCAACGACGACACACCCCCTCCATCGCAACCCCAGCACGAACAAGCTACGCCCCCTCCAACGGCCCCGCAGCCCGCACGGTCAGCCCCGCCGCTGGATCAGGGGGCAGGAGCATCTCGCCCCGCACCTCAAACCCCGGAGCTAGAGCAGCTCCAGGAGCTTGAGGCGCGGATGGACGAGGATCGCTTGCGCCTCACCCAGCTGCGAGCTACGCTGGAGCGCGACGAACGGCGGAGCGATGGAGGAGCAGCTCGGCGTCGAGCCCGAGATGTTTAGGCCCGAATCATTGCTGACGACGGGGCCGAGACACCGGGGGCCGCCTCCCGCGCAAGCCGAAAGCTCGCGGCGGCAGCGATGCTGCTCCGGAGCATACCTGAGCCCTCCACCGAGGAGGCATGACAGCTCAGGAATCAACTCAAGGACCTCCTGGAGGATGCAGCCGTCCTCCTGGCGGAAAGCTCAGCGTCACGGCACCGTGGCGCTGAAAGTCACCAGTGTGGCAGCATAGCACGCCACGAGCGCGAAGCCTCGGTTCGACCCGAGGCTCCAAGGGCCCCGCCAGTCCACCAACGGCTTGGCAAGGACGTCGACATTCGAGCCATTCTGCAAGCCCGCGGTCGGCGAAAGACTGACGGAGCCGCGCGCGGCTACAGCATCCATCGGGGCGGGCGCTACGACTCGGATGAGGATCATGAACCCTCACCCGAGCCCTCAGGACCTCGCATCTTCAGCGAGGCCATCCAAAGGGCCAAGTTCCCGCCCCGGTTCTGACAACCGGCCAACATAGCCAAGTACTCGGGGGAAACTAACCCCGAACTCTGGTTAGCGGATTACCGTCTTGCGTGCCAGCTTGGCAGCGCGCAAGATGACCTCATCATCATCCGCAACCTCCCCCTGTTCCTCGACGACTCTGCAAGAGCTTGGCTGGAACAGCTACCCGCATGAATGATCTTTGACTGGAGTGATCTGGTCAAGATCTTCGTAGGAAACTTCCAGGGCACGTACGTGCGCCCTGGTAACTCCTGGGACCTCAGGAGCTGCAAGCAGAAGCCGGGCGAGTCCCTCAGGGAATACATCCGGTGCTTCTCTAAGCAGTACAACGAGCTGCCCTAGGTCGCCGACTCCGACGTCGTCGAAGCGTTTGCTGCAGGACCTTCCTGCAAAGAGCTTGTTCATGAGCTCGGGCGCCAGACACCCACCAGTGTCTCCGAGCTCATGAAGATCGCTACCAGCTTCGCCTCGGGGAACGAGGCGGTAGGAGCCCTCTTCTCTTACCCCAAGGGCAAACGGAAGGAGGAGGCCCCCGAGGGCACCTCTTCCCGAGGCCCGAACAACAAGAAGAAGAAGGGGAAGGGAAAGGCCCCACTTCGCGACGACTCCCTCATGGCGGCCACCGTGCCCAAGAGGGGACGACCCCCTCGAGGCCGCTTCGACGACATGCTCAGCAAGCCGTGCCCTTATCACCAGGGTCCAGTGCATCACACACTCGGACAGTGTGTGATGCTCAAGAAGCACTACTGCCGGCAGCCGTTCAAGGACGATGCCGGTAAGAAGCCCGTCAGGGATCAGGAGGACAAGGGCGGGAAGGACGATGAGTTCCCGCCCATCGACAAATGCCTCATGATCTTCGGCGGGCCCGGGACCGCCCCTACGCCACGGCAGCGAAAGCGCGAGCGCAGGGAGGTCTACTCCGTCGGACCAGCGACACCACGCTTCCTCGACTGGTCCCACGACGCTATCACCTTCAGCCGGGACGACCACCCGGACTACGTCCCATCACCGGGACGCTACCCGCTTGTTGTCGACCCCGTCGTCGGCAACACGAGGCTCTCCAAAGTCCTCATGGACGGAGGCAGCGGCCTCAACATTCTTTACGCTGAGACCCTCGACTTGATGGGGATCAGTCGCTCGCTCCTCCGGGCCACGACATCCCCGTTCCACGGGATAGTGCCCGGAAAGAGCGTGCAACCCCTCGGGCAGATCGATCTGCCCGTTTACTTCGGGACTCCTGACAACTTCAGGAAGGAGCCCCTGACATTTAAAGTGGTAGGCTTCCACGGCTTCTACCACGCCATCCTCGGGAGGCCATGCTACGCCAAGTTCATGGCAGTCCCAAACTACACCTACCTCAAGCTCAAGATGCCAGGGCCAAAGGGGGTGATTACCATTAGCGCCTCCTACCAGCACGCGTACCAAGTGCGACGTCGAGTGCTGCGAGTACGCCGGCGCGCTGGTGGAGTCAGAGGCCCTCATGACCGACCTCGAAAGGTTGGAAAAGGAGGTCCCCGACCCCAAGAAGGCCACAGGCACCTTTGAGCCTGCTGAGGGGGTGACGGAGGTGCTTATCGACCCGAGCTCCCCCAACGGCAGGGCGCTGAAGATCAGTGCCACCCTCGACCCGAAATAGGAGGCTGTGCTCGTCGACTTCCTCCGCAAGCATGCCGACGTGTTTGCATGGAGTCCCTCAGATATGCCAGGCATCCCGAGGGAGGTCGCCGAGCACTCCTTGGACAGCTGGGCTGGTTCCAAGCCGGTGAAGCAGCGCCTGCGCCGATTCGACGAGGAAAAGCGCCGGGCCATCGGGGAGGAGGTGCAGAAGCTTTTGGCGGCCGGATTCATCAGAATGGATAGCAAATCCTATTTTGGTTAAAAAGAAAAATGGAAAATGTTGAATGTGTGTCGATTACACTAGTTTAAATAAAGCTTGTCCTAAGTATCCATTTTCATTACCTCGCATTGACCAAATAGTTGATTCTACTGCTGGCTGTGAACGACTTTGCTTTCTTGATACTTATTCCGGTTACCATCAGATCCGCATGAAAGAGTCCGACGAATTAGCGACCTCTTTCATTACTCCTTTCGGCACATATGTTACGTAACCATGCCATTTGGCCTCAAAAACACGGGCGCAACTTACCAGCGTTGCATGCTCAAAGTTTTTGGGGACCTCATCGGGCGAACCATTGAGGCTTACGTAGACGATATAGTGATAAAATCTAGGAAGGCGAGTGATTTAGTAGCCGACCTAGAAAAGGCATTTGACTACCTTAAAAAGAAAAACATAAACCTAAACCCCGAGAAGTGTGTTTTCGGGGTCCCACGGGGCATGCTCCTCGGGTTCATCATTTCCGAGCGTGGCATCGAAGCCAACCCGGAAAAGATATCGGCCATCACGCAAATGGGTCCGATCCGGAACCTCAAGGGTGTGCAGAAGCTCATCCATCTCAAGGCTCGGTGAAAAGGGACTTCCTTGTATCGGTTGCTAAAGAAAAACGAGCACTTTACCTGGACCACTGAGGCCCAGGAAGCCCTCGAAAGGCTTAAGGCTCTACTTTCAAAAGCATCGGTTCTTGTGCCTCCTACGAAGGAGGAGAGTTTCTTGCTGTATGTCGCTGCTACTAACCAGGTTGTGAGTGCAGCGATCGTCGTAGAGCGGCAAGAAGAAGGACACGCCTTACCGGTACAGCGGCCGGTCTACTTCATCAGTGAAGTCTTGTCTGAGACCAAAGCACGCTACCCTCAGATCCAGAAGCTAGTGTACGCGATCGTTCTTGCTCGACACAAGTTGTGGTACTACTTCGAATCCCATCCCGTGACTGTGGTGTCACCCTTCCCCCTCGGGGAGGTGATCAAAAATCGGGAAACGACTGGGAGGATCGCCAAGTGGGCCATCGAGCTCATGGGTGACGGCATCACCTACGCGCCACGCAAAGCCATCAAGTCCCAGGTGCTTGCGGACTTCGTGGCAGAGTGGACCGAGACACAGCTACCGTCACTCCCGACCCAAGAAGAATATTGGGTCATGTACTTCGACGGGTCGATGATGAAGACTGGTGCTGGCGCAGGCATCGTCTTCATCTTGCCCCTCGGGGTCCGGCTCAAGTACCTACTGCGGCTACACTTTACGGCTTCCAACAACGTGGCTGAATATGAGGCTCTGGTCAACGGTCTCCACATCGCCATCGAGCTCTGGATCCGACGCCTCGAGGTCCGAGGCGACTCCCAGCTCGTGTGGATCAGGTCATGAAGGAGTCGACGTGCCAGAACCCCAGAATGGCCGCCTACTGCAAGCTGGTGTGGTTGTGTTGGCGCAAAAAGTGGTTCCCTAAGCCCAACACACCAGCGAAGCCAGAAACGTTCCTTGAAAGCAGTAGAGCTCTCGCAGATCCAGCTAGCTTCGGACCCGGTCTGAGAGTGTCGGTAACACCCAAGCGTGCCAGTCAATTTGACCTGCAATTGACAAGGAAAAAATAGTAATCAGTAATCATAGGGCGGAACTAACCGGTATGTCCAGGTAGTTCCAATTATGTGGCTCTGAAAGCCGATTCAATCGGAAATCGACTAAAGAGTCGATTCCGGCATGCACATGTGTTTGGCCACGGAAGTAGATACTGAATTGATGCACAATCGATTGATATATATGATCAGATAGAACAATCTACATTAAACAAATTTATGCAGATAGTTATAACAGATTAAAGCACAATCGATTAATGTTAACATGTCAAATCATTCAGTTCAGGCTGTCTGAACGTCAAACAGACAGAAATCGGCTATTTAACCGATTTAGCAGGGAACGATCGGTTAACTGGTTTTTCTCGTGAAGCACAACTGCATCGGCTAATTAGCCGATCCAGGGTCCATGAAGCAGAAAACTTAGCGGTGACTAGTCCCAAGTATAAATCTGAAACTGATACGAAGCTGGTCTAGAAGGCCTGCGGCTTTATATCAATTTAGATTTATTCTCGAAAGTAACCACAAGTAGATCTAAAGGAATACAAAACTGGTCTAGAAGGCCGGTGGCTCTATATTCATTCAGATCGACTCTAGCTAAGCTCTCTCATCACGTACGAACAAGATTACGATAATACTGGCCGAATCGAACGAATATCATAACAAAGCGTAAACATGGACGGAAAATAATGAACATTCTCTCATGAAGATCTGAGGCCAATACTATGCAATCTTGATCGGGCAAAGAGATGTTATACTGATAAATAAACATTAAACAACAAATAACATCTTGATAACTTAATGAATCTAACTAAATTGCCATATTTAGCTAGAGCCGATAACTAATCCATGCATGCAAACTATTTTAATCTATAGCCTGTCTACCGGATGACATTAACTAATTGATTAATCAAGCAAACAAATACGAATCGATAACTGATCCACGCGTGAAAACCGTCCTAATCTGCATCCCGTCCACCGGATGACGGTTAACACAGATTAATCGAGTAAACCAGCGTGAATCATCCTTGACTCACTATACTTCCCGCGTCCACCGGATGACGCCAAAGAAACAGAGCTTAGCAAGGACCTTGGTCTGCCATGCTTCCACGTCCACCGGATGACACTAAAAAGACATAGTTTAACAGGGGGTTGACGATACTTACAAGCAAACCTGCGTCCACCAGATGACACCCAGCCTGGATGAAGTAACTCGCCAGACTCGACTGACTCTAGGGTTTGTTGGCCGGAGCCGAAAGTTGTGTTGCATTGATGTTGTTGTGTTTTGTTCAATAGCTGAGGGCTTATATTTATACCCTGAGGGTAGATAGAGTCCTAGTCGAATTACAACTCATCAACAGAGAAGGAAACTAACAAACTATCCTATATCTAAGGCAACTTGGAGTCCAACCTTCCCTTTCTATAATGGACTTCGATCGTGATCGCACCCTGGCGGCGCGGACTCTGGATGACGTCATCAATACTGACGCTGCGCGCCTCCTGTCACCTTGGCCGGATAACCGATTCACCGTGCAATCGGCTGTTTCCTTCCTTCCGCTGGATGGAATCTGCCTCCGAGATCGGCTATCTTCCTCTGGTATCGGCTATCGGCTCCCAGCCCAAAATTTGGTGTTAACACATGCCCCCAATTTTGGAATAAACTATTTTATTCCGAAATTAGCGCTTGAGCCTTCAGATAGTCAAACTGCAGCTTCCCTCTCGGCGCTTCAAACTTTCGCACCAAAATGAAACCCTAAACCATCGCAATTTCCGCCATGGGCTTCAATCCGCCGCCGTCAGCTTCTATTCACCGCCGTCAAACCATCCCAACTTCAAAGGGCAACATGCTGGAAACATTATACAAGGGCTTAGGACCAAAGGTTACTTCCTGGTTCCCCTATGAGGATGAAGATGAATTTCCAGCGCCCCCCAGCTTCAAGTTCAACAACGGGTGCTCTGATGATGAGGCTATCAGAATCTTGAATGCAATCATAAAACCTTGTGCCTTGCCAGTAGACTTCAAACACCTTTGGAGCGCCAGCGGCAAGCCAACTAGCTATCCCTCTTATGAATTTTATCACCCAAACATAGCGGCAAGACAGCTAGGCTTTGGCCAATTGCCCCCTCGGCTCCCTTTCTTGAATACCTTGAAACCCAGGGAGAACGTTACAGAGCTCCTTCAGGCTGGCAAAATTTTTCAACTCGGAGCAACCTGCCCACATTCTCGCCGAAGCCGTGGAATCAAGTCTGCATCACCCATCAGAGTTTTGATGACTGGTGGCAGTGATGGCACGCTCACCTGTTCTGCCACACTGTCCATGACAAATGCAGAGCCCTGGACTCGAACTTCCAATCTTCCCAAGCAGTAAGTGTTCTCAGCCGATTCCAGTAAAAATGGCTTTAGTCAAATATGTTACCTGACAGATGTTTCTCGCAGGACCCATCATCTAATCCACAAGAGCGAGTGGAATACTATCCCCCTTGTCCGACAGCGAGGCTAGGCTCTCGAGCACCGACGCTGCGACAACTGATGTTAGGCCCTGTTGTACTGACGCCCCCTTCTGCTTCAAAACGACCAGCTGCATCTCAGCTTCAAAAGCAAGCACCCAGGAAACGCCGTTCGATAAGAAAAGTGCAGGTATCCAAAACTGGCATCGACCTTCCTTTACTGCAGTATGCTCCGATCCCTAAATCAGCTTTTACCAGGTGAAACCCCAGCCGATTCAAGATACCTTAGGAGAGAAACCGGCCGAAGAATCACCAGAATCCACCGGCCAGGAAGTGTCAGCTGCTCAAGAAGAAGGGATCCAGGAAGAAGGAGCCAAAACTCAGGTACTACTCGTTGGGCTTTTCTCCCCATGACACAGATGCCCTGATTAACCAAATCTTCTTTTTTTTTAAAAAAAATACAGCCGAACAGCCCTTCCGACGAAGTCTGGGTGAACCTTGATGAAGAGGAGTCTCCCCTGAGAAGAATCCAGGTAACTCCTATTCGGCTGTTAGCAATTATCCTTGCTTCCATACTACTCTTACTCCTGGTTTGCAGAAACCCATCTGCCCGAGACAATGATAGCTGAAGATCCGCATACCGCAAGAGACAAAACTGTCTTAGTCGAACAAGCAACATCGGCATCAACCCTACAGACCTCAGGCCTCATTCAGGTATCCTGTCTCTACCAGAAAACAATTAATCTACATTGTACCCTTTGTGATGAGAGAATGTATGTATTGCAGGTACCGAAGCCTTCGTCTCCGGGCTATTCATTTGACATAGAAGAATTCTGTGATAGAGACGAACTTGCCTCTTCTTCCGAGAAGCTTTCAGAGCCAGATTTTAGCAATCGGCTGAGTGCACTTCTACCCTACCTAGAGGGTGATCTAGTTGCTCTGGCCTCCAATCCCAGACTGGTTGATAAAATAATCGAACTTGTCCAGCAGCAACCCAATCTGACAGCCTTAAAATCCCTGCAGAGACTCGGTGATCTTAAAGTTACAGCATCAGGGATTATCATTGCTCATGGGAACCTGGCAGAGCTTGAACAGCTGAGGAGCAATAAATCGGCCAACAGACAAGAGGCCACCGGATTAGCTGATCGAGTCAGGCTGCTCAAATCTTCAATCAGCACAGCTAAAACAGAACCGAAAACATTGAAAACGAGACGAGACCAGCTGAGAAAAGAACTAGAAGCAGTTGAGTCGGCTATCAGCGAGCATGAAATCACCATTTCCACCAGCACGATCGAGCTCTCCCAGAAAAAGAAGAAAATCAGCAGCTTGGTCATTGCAGGCAGGAAGACATGCCAACGCTTGGATCTGTTGCAGTCTACTGAAAACCGAGATCAACAATTGTTGCAGGCTGGCCATGCGCTCCGTGCTGAATTAGTGGAACTGATCCAATCTTTATTGACTTTGTAACATGATGGGTGTACTACTTGGCATGTTCTTTTCTATTTGCAACTTTGTCCTCGTGCTATTTCATCCTGAGTTTGAACATTTAGCCTGATCTGTCTTTGGATTCATACCTTAATATCGGCTTCGTCCTGTTTCGAAGGGACTTGCTCGGTCTGATACATTTCTGCACGCGAATCGGCTCTCAGGCCTGCATTGTACCTTAGAATCAATTACTCAGCCTGATCCGTTCTACGTACAAATCGGCTTACGGGCCTGCGTCTCAGCATTGGCTTTGTTCTGCTTTCCCTTAGAGTTAACCTCTCAGCCTGATTCACTACGAATCGGCTTGTGGGCACTCACAATTGGATCGGCTAGGCAGCCTGATCCAAAAAGCCGATCGGTGTGCGACCACTGATGGCGGCGCTTCGTCTCCCTGATCTGGCAACTGTTCCGGATTCAAGGATTAACCGCAACCAAATATCCACCGCGTTGTCTCGCCTTCCGAGAAGGAACCGTCTCGATGCCCTCATCTTTATAAGTACACGCTCGGTCTGGATGAGCAACCGCAACATCAAAGCCTTCGCTCACCCGGCCTTCTCTCCTCAGATCAGAGAAAACAAATCCCCAAAACCAAATCCATGGCTAGCGACGGAAACCACGGCAAGCGGCCGGCCTCGAGTTCCGCCGAAGGTGACAACTTCAGCTGGAGCCTGCAAGCCGTGGGCGAACAGAGGCATCACCTAAGAGCCTGGTTAGGGTAAGGCTGCTGCTCACTTCTTGATGCATTGATCTAATCTAATCTGACCATCACCGTCTTGTGCAGTGATGCGGGAACTGCCGACGTCGGAGGTTCGGGAACCGGTGCCAGGCCGTCTCAGGCCGTCCCTGCAGCCGCTGGAGCTACCCCTAGCGCGGATGCCGCTGCTGACCCGCATCACGGCCATCGTCGCTGGGTGACGCCCTGGCAGTTAGCCATCTACAACAGGTAAATTAGTCTGTACCCAAGACATTGGTTTTCTTTCGATTCTGACACATCTGTTTCTTTGTCGACCTTCAGTCAGGCCCGCGTGATTCCTTTCCCATCGGGAGCACCGATTGGCATGGACACCCAGCCTCTCCAAACTGCGCCTCCTCAGGAACCCCCTCAAGATCCGGCCCCGAGCACTGGGTCAGAATCGGGGTCTTCTGACGGGTCCTACACCGCCGCCGACGGTCACCGATTCCATCACCAGATGGTGGAGTACTGTAACCTCTACTCAGAGGCTACGAAGGAGAATGGCCGGCTGCAGGGCATCACCGAAGCTCAAGCCGCTGCCCTTAAGGCCACCGAAACCGAGGTGGCCAGGGTGCAAGCCTAACTCGCCGAATCGGACGTTGCAGTGGCCGGTAACATCTTGAATTGTGACGTGCTGACAATCACCTTCATGCTGACACTTCTTTCTTTTGCAGCCCTGACCGCGCAGCTTGAAGAGTTGCGTGTGGCCGCTGAGGCCGCCGCCAATGCCGTCAATGCCCGAGGCAACACGCAGGCGGAGCGGCTCCTGAATGTTCACCACCGCGTCTCCCAGGTGGCCATAGCCGGCGTTCGTCATGGCGCCACTGGGGCTCTCACAGCCGCGCGACTCCGCTCCGGCATTGCTCTGGAGGCCGTCGAGCCCGGGTTCCCGGAGGGCCAGAATATGGAGGAGGCCAGCGCCCAACTGGCGAACTTCTTCCCTCACGCCGACGAGGTCGTGGCTGTCACCAACGCCCAGGACATCATAGGCAAAGCCACGCATGGTTAGAATGTAATAGGGCTCCTGTAAGCACAATTAGAAATAAAACTTTCTTCAAAAAGCATCAATCTGATTTCCATATGTGTCCGGATACATATATATTTTCCTTTATTATTTTTCTTTTTTTGGACTAAAGGCGATGCTTATCGCATCGGCTGTTACACCCCATCGAGTGTATTTCATTTTTGTGCTAAGGGCGACTCGTTACTACGATGTCGGCCATTTTTGTCCTAAAGGCGACCCGCTTGCACGGCATCGGCTGTTAGAGCCAGATTCACATGAATCGGCTATCCCCCCCAACTGGAATGCTAGGGTAGTATTTCTTCAGATGCTTCCCGTTGATGGCCCTGGCGAGTCTCTGTCCTTCTAAATCCTCAAGGATGTAAGCATTACCCGGGGCGCATTCAACCACACGATACGGGCCTTCCCAGTTTGGCGACCATTTACCGAATCGGCTATCTTTCGTACCAATAGGCAGAATGACTTTCCATACTAGCTCTGATTCGGTGAAGCTCTTGCTTATCACCTTAGTGTTGTAATACTTGGCCACCCGTACCTTGTAACTTTCAATGAATTCCAAAGCCTTAAGCCGATGACAGTGCAAATCTTCTAGACTGTCCATCATAATGTCTTTGTACTCACCGGCTGTAAGCTTGTTTTGCAACGTGACGCGCCGTGTCTCAGACTGAATCTCCCATGGCAGGACAGCAGCGTGTCCATAGACTAGCTCATAAGGTGAAGCTTTGATCGATCCATACTGTGCCATGCGATATGCCCATAGCGCCTCGCTCAGATGCAAATACCATTTTCTGGGGTTCTGCTCAATCTTTTTCTTGATGACCTTGATCAAAATTTTATTGGAGGCTTCTGCTTGTCCGTTGGCCTGGGCATAATACGGCGATGAATTATAAATCTTGATGCCCATGTCGTCGGCAAAGTTCATAAACTCCTCTGAAGTGAACATTGTCCCCTGATCGGTTGTGATCATCTGAGGTATGCCAAACCTGTAAATAATGTGCTCCTTTACAAATTCGATCACGTCAGCTGAAGTGGCGTTCCTCAAAGGAATGGCTTCTACCTACTTAGTGAAGTAATCAGTCGCCACCAGGATCCATTTGTGACCCTTGCTCCATGGTGGGTGGATTTGGCCGATTAGATCAATACCCCATCCTCTAAACGGCCATGGCTTGATTATAGGATTCATAGCAGAGGCTGGAGACTTCTGTATATTTCCAAACTTCTGGCATTCTTGACACCCTTTATAATATTTGAAACAATCTTCCAGCATCGTAGGCCAATAGTAACCAGTCCTCCTGATGATCCACTTCATCTTGTGAGCCGATTGATGTGCACCGCAGACTCCATCGTGTACTTTGCTCATCAGCTTCACGGATTCCTCTGTCCCCAGGCATTTGAGCAGCACTTCTTCAACAGTCTTGTAATACAACTGACCATCCAGCAACACATACTTGGTGGCTTTGTACCTTAGCTTTCTGTTGACCCGTTGTGAAGGATTTGCCAGGTAACCTGCTATCTCGCCCCTCCTGTCATCAGCTGATTGCTCGCTGTTACAAATCTCCTGCATCGGCCGATAACCCGACGCGTTCTGCGCCAGCCGATTAGCTTCCTGGTTCTGGGCCCTGGGGATGTGACAGAGAGATACCGTCATGAACTTCTTGATGAGAGCCTGGCACTGATCATAATAGCCTCTGAGTATCTCATCTTTACACTCATACAGGCCAAGCAATTGGTTGATGACTAGTTGTGAATCACCAAATACCTCAACTACATCGGCCTTTGCTTCATGCAGAAGCTGAAAACCTTTCCACGCGGCTTCATATTCAGTCTGATTGTTTGTGACAATCGGCCCGATCTGGAAAGCATACTCAAAGCGCACACCCCGTGGTGAAATGAGCACTACTCCGGCGCCACCACCTTGTTTGCATGAAGAGCCATCAAATAACATAGTCCATGGCGCTATATCTGCTACATTAGCCGATCCTCCGTGATGCTGTGTGATGAAATCGGCTATCTCCTGGCCTTTGACTGCCTTAGCTGATTCGAACCTCAAGTCAAACTCTGAGAGCGCCAGGATCCATTTGCCGATCCGACCATTTAAAATTGGCATCGAAAGCATGTGCTTGATGACATCCGCCTTGGACACCACCACACACTCCGAGGCAAGCAGGTAGTGCCTCAACTTGGTGCTTGAATAGAATAGGCACAAGCACAACTTCTCGGTCGGTGTATATCTTGTCTCAGGGTCAAGGAGCCGCCTGCTCAGGTAGAAAACTGCTCTCTCCTTCCCTTCAAACTCTTGAAAAAGGGCCGATCCAATAGTATGGCTTTCGGCCGTCACGTACAACTTAAAAGGCTTTCCTGTCCGTGGCGGTACTAAGACAGGTGGAGTTTTTATGTAGGGAAAATTGGTTGTGTAGCATCGAAAGATCACGATCTCCATAAAATACCATTAAAAGTTTGCACCCCCGTAAAATACCACAGAAAGATTGCACCGTGAACTGAAAATAGCATTCTGTGACGGAAGCGACGGAACTCACCGTGAACCACCCTGAGAGGGAGAGAGGGGCTGGGCTGTCGTCACCCGTACAGGGGCTGGACGCGGCGGTGCGCCATGCCTGGCGACGAGGAGTTCGCCGGAGCTCCCTGTTTCCGCGATTTACGCCATGGTTCACCTAGCCAATGGCACTGGAAGGAAGAGGAAGGTCAGGGGATCGCTTCAAGGCCCATATCGCGGCCGGGAAAGAAGCCCAGTGTGGCGGCGCCATGGCCAGCGTGAGCAAACTCACCAGAGTTCGCGGATTGAAGGCTATGATCGTCTATTTCGTGAACCGACAGCACAGGGAGAAAGTGAGAAACGTGGCGGGCTCGGCTAGGGCAAAAATCGAGGCTGGGCATGGAGTTCAGGGCGGCGGCCACCATGGCCGGCGGCTCTAGGTCATTAGCGTTCGCGCCCCCCTCCGCCGCCGCCGTCTCCGCACCCAGGCAAGCAGGCTGTCACCGCGGTCGTCGAGGCTTTCACGGCCCCCTCCGGCTCTGCTTCTGGAAGGGGCAAATCACCGTGGCGGCGCGGAGGAGCATCGCCTGCGGGGCCGCGGCGAGCTCTGTCGCCCTGCACCTGCCCCGCCCGGCCCAGCGCCCCCAAGCCTGCGCCGCACCCGCTCCGTCGGACTGGACGCCCCTGCCGAGACATCGCCGCTCCGTCGACACAGCCGACCCGTCCCTGCTTCCGCTCGACGCCGCGGACGCTGCCCGCAGGAAGGCGGAGCGGCGGTTCACGACCGCGAGTGGGATGGCTGCAAGTGCCCGCCGTCCTCGTCGTTCGTGGCGCGGGGCTCATAGGCGGGTGCGCGCGGGGCTCACGGGCCGCGCTGGACGCGAGCACGAGCCACGCGTGGCGCGAGCGTGCGGGGAAGCGGCGGCGTCGGAGCAGAAATGGCCGCGCCGGCGAGCGGGGGCAGCGTGCCAAAAAGTGTGTTGGCGCAAAAAGTGGTTGCCTAAGCCCAACACACCAGCGAAGCCGGAAACGACCCTTGAGGCAGTAAAGCTCTCGCAGATCCAGCTAACTTCGAACCCGGTCTGAGAGTGTCAGTAACACCCAAGCGTGCCAGTCAATTTGACCTGCAATTGACAAGGAAAAAGATAGTAATCAGCTCCTGCCTGAACTCCGGGTCTAGGTTGGTGGCAATAAACGTTGGCCTTGGCCTGTCGCCGGGTCCAACATCTACTTCTTCGAGCTTGTCGGCCGACGTGAATCCTTGACCCAACTTACCCTCTGTGCCGTCGATCGGATTCTCCATTTAATAAAAAGACTCAGAGCCGATTGCCCTGATCGGCTGTTGACTCTCATCGCTGACCTTGACGGAGCCTCCTCCCCAAACCTTCCCAGTACGCGGCATCCGCCGTCGCCACGCTGACCGAGTCGTCGGCCGGGACCACTTCGACTTCTGTTGGCACAAAAAGTGGTTCCCTAAGCCCAACACACCAGTGAAGCCGGAAACGACCCTTGAGGCAGTAAAGCTCTCGCAGATCCAGCTAACTTCGAACCCGGTCTGAGAGTGTCAGTAACACCCAAGCGTGCCAGTCAATTTGACCTGCAATTGACAAGGAAAAAGATAGGAATCAGTAATCACAGGGCGGAACTAACCGGTGTATCCAGGTAGTTCCAACTGTATGGCTCGAAGAGCCGATGTAATGGGAGATCGACTAGAAAGCCGATTCCGTTATGTTATGAACCGATTGTAGCGAAACATGCATTATAACTCAAGTTAACCGATTCAGACATGAATTCAATGACATATACTTGCATTAGACGGAAATATGCTATAAAAGATGTAGTCACAGCAAGCTGACATGATCATAAGATGTCTCAATGTAAAACAAGATGAAATCGGCTACTTCAGCCGATTTAGTGTATACGGGCAACATACAAGCCTATAAAGTAGACAATGTTTCAACTCTCCGGCTAATAGATCTAAATCACAATCTTGCAACAGTGGAGATCGAGCGGATCGAGGCAGTCATGATGAAGTTGCAACTTAAATCCGTTAACCTTTGAATCTAGACAATGTTTATTTTATTACTTGAGTGCGACCCGTATCTAATCTAGATCCAAAACACAACCGGCCGGTGCAAAGCATTCTATCTTATCAATATAAAACAGATGGCAAGCATAATTCGTTGAACATATAGATCTATTAGATATAAACCGACGCATATGGATCAAGACGGGCAAATTGATGATTGCTTTAAATAATAAACAATAAACATAAGCAACATCGGTAACTTAATGAATCCAGCTAAACTGCCAAATTTAACTAGAGCCGATAACTAATCTATGCATGCAAACTGTCTCAATCTATAGCCTGTCTACCGGATGGCATTAACTAGTAGATTAATCAAGCAAACAAACACGAATCGATAACTAATCCGCGCGTGAAAACCGTCCTAATCTGTATCTCGTTCACCGGATGACGGTTAACACAGATTGATCGGGTAAACCAGCGTGAATCATCCTTGACTCACTGTGCTTCCCGCGTCCACCGGATGACGCCAAAGAAACAGAGCTTAGCAAGGACCCTGGTCCGCCATGCTTCCACGTCCACCGGATGACGCTAAAAAGACATAGTTTAACAGGGGGTTGACGATACTTACAAGCAAGCCTGCGTCCACCGGATGACACCCAACCTGGATGAAGTAACTCGCCGGACTCGACTGACTCTAGGGTTTGTTGGCCGGAGCCGAAAATTGTGTTGTACTGATGTTGTTGTTGTATTTTACAATGGCTGAGGGCTTATATTTATACCCTGAGCGTAGCTAGAGTCCTAATCGAATTACAACTCATTAATAGATAAGGAAACCAACAAACTATCATATATCTAAGGTAACTTGGAGTCCCAACTTCCCTTTCATAACGGACTCCGATCGTGATCGCATCTTGGCAGTGCGGACTCTGGATGACGTCACCAATACCGACGCTGCACGCCTCCTGTCACCTTCGCCCGATAACCGATTCACCGTTCAATCGGCTATTTTCCTTCCTTCCGCTGGACGGAATCTGCTTCCGAGATCAGTTATCCTCCTCCGGTATCGGCTATCGGCTCACAGCCCAAAATTTAGTGTTAACACATGCCCCCCAATTTTGGAAAATAAACTGGTTTATTCCGAAATTAGCGCTTGAGCCTTCAAATAGCCAAAACGCAGCTTCCCTCTCGGCACTTCAAACTTTCGCACCAAAACGAAACCCTAAACCGTCGCAACTTCCGCCACGGGCTCCAATCCGCCGCTGTTAGTTTTGATTCGCCACCGCCAGCTTCGATTCGTCGCCGTCAAATCACTCCCGAGCTAATGGCGACTCCTTCTGAGGTCCCTGAGGTATCAATTTCATCGATCCGCCCCCCTGATTTGTGAATCCCTCTTCAACCTCACTGAGTACGAGTTTCAAATCCAGGTGCTGAGGAATGATATTTTGATTCCACTGAAGGACATCCCCAATACCTACTATCTGGGCCCGATGGGCGATCCGATCCCCAAAGACTTCATCATTCAAGAAACCAACCAGCTCCCATTCTGAAGCTCCATGATGGGCGCCTCCTCTTGGGCCAAATCTTTCAGAAACTGGCGAAGCGCACCTGCTGGGTGGAGGAACTGGTTCCGTCGTGTCGCGGCGAAGAAGCGCGCTGACTGAGAGATGCACCACCTGAGCCAATGTCCTGACCTATCATTATCAGAGATGACAAGGAACGAGCTGCTCCTGATCGTTGCCAGTCGTTTTTGGTCCAACTCCTTGAATGCTTTCGTGTTCGGAGACGGTCCAAAAACCATTACCCTGGGTGATATCCATATGCTCACCGGGCTTCAGATTACTGGATCATATGATTTCTAGGATCTTTGCTCCAGTGGCAAGAAGGACCCGTATTTCCTGAAGCTGGACACATACAAAAGATGGAGTGGTTATATTCAACACCACCAGAAAAGCTCCTCTTCTGTCAGCGAGAAAGAACATGTCGCATTCTTGACCATGTGGCTTGAGAGGTTCGTGTTCTGTGGTGCCACTGCCGGGCCAGCATATCCTTATCGGGTCTTAGCAGAGAAACTGGCTCAAGGGCACTCTATCCCCCTGGGCAAACTCTTGTTGGGTGCAGCATACAGGCTTATGAGCCGGGTATTCAGTTCCTTGATCATAGGTGAAGAAGTGCAATGCATAACAGGCCCTTGGTGGCTAGTGCAGCTATGGATCAACCTGTACCTGCATAAGCTGGTAAGGATACAACTCCAAGGCCTCAACTTTCCATCCACCGAGTATTCAGAGGAGGAAGACCCAAAAACCAGAGGTTGTCAAAGTTTTGGTGAAGCTGCCTCTGCCATAACCATCTCAACCTCAAAGGGCAATATGCTGGAAACATTATACAGGGGCTTGGGACCAAATGTTACTACCTGGTTCCCCTGTGAAGATGAAGAAGAATTTCCAGCGCCCTCTAGCTTCAAATTCAACAATGGGTGCTCTGATGACGAGGCTATCAGTATCTTGAACGCAATCATCAAACCCTGTGCCTTGCCAGCAAACTTCAAGCACCTTCGGAGCGCAAGCGGCAAGGCAACTAGCTATCCTTCTTATGAATTCTATCATCCAAACATAGCAGCAAGACAGCTAGGTTTCGGCCAATTGCCCCCTCGGCTCCCTTTTTTGAATACATTGAAACTCAGGGAGAACATTACAGAGCACCTTCAGGCTATTAGAATTTTTCAACTCGGGACAAACCTGCCCACATTCTCGCCGAAGCCGTGGAATCAAATCTGCATCACTCATCAGAGTTTTGACGATTGGTGGCAACAATGGCACGCTCACTTGTTCTGCCAAACCGTCCACGACAAATGCAGAGCCCTGGATTCAAACTTCCAATCTCCCCGAGCAGTAAGTGTTCTCAGCCGATTCCAATAAAAACGGCTTTATTCAAACATGTTACTTAACAGATATTTCTCACAGGACCCATCATCCAATCCACCAGAGCGAGTGGAATACTATCCACCTTGTCCAACAGCAAGACTAGGCTCCCGAGCGGCAACGCTGAGACAATTAATGGCAGGCCCTGCTGTACTGACCTCCCCTTCTGCTTCAAAACGACCAGCTGCATCTTAGCTCCAAAAGCAAACTCCCAAGAAACGCCGATCGATAAGAAAAATTCAGGTACCCAGTAGCATTTTTCCTTTACTTCAGTGTGCCCCGACTCTTAAATCGGCTTTCTACCAGGTGAATCCCCAACCAACTCAAGGTACCTTGGGAGAGAAACAGGCCGAAGAACCACCAGAATCTACCGGTCATGAGGAATCAGCTGCTCAAGAAGAAGGGCTCCAGGAAGAAGGAGCAAAAACTCAGGTACTACTCACTGGGTTCTTCTTTCTTAAATGTCCTAATTGACCAAATTTTCTTTTCAAAAATACAGCCAAACAGCCCTTCCGAAGAAATCTGGGCGAACCTTGAAGAAGAGGAGTTGCCCCCTGAAAGGAATCCAGGTAACTCCTAATCGGCTGTTAGCAATTATCCTTGCTTCCATACTGTTCTTACTTCTGGTTTGCAGAAACCCAACTACCTAAGGCAGTGACAACCGAGGATCCGCATGCCGCAAAAGATACAACCGCTTTAGTCGAACAAACAGCATCGGCATCAACTCTAGAACCTTCAGGCCCCATTCAGGTATCCCATCTCTGCCAGAAAACAATTAATCTATATTGTACCTTTTTTGATGAGAGAATGTATGCACTGTAGGCACCGAAGCCTTTGTCTTCTAGCTTTCCATTCGACATAGAAGAGTTCTGTGATAAAGATGAACTGGTCTCCTCCTCCGAGAGACTTTCAGAACCAGATTTCAACAATCGGCTAAGTGCACTGTTACCCCATCTAGAGGGTGATCTAGTCACTCTGGCCTCGAATCCCGATCTGATTGATCAAATAATGGACCTCGTCCAGCAGCAACCCAATCTGTCAGCCTTGAAGTTCCTGCAAAGACTTGATGATCTTAAAGTCACAGCATCAGGGATTATCACTGCTCACAAGAACCTGGCAGAGCTTGAACAGCTAAGGAGCAACAAATCGACCAACAGATAAGAAGCCACCGGATTAGCCGATCGAGCCAGGTTGCTCAAGTCCTCCATCAGTACGGCCGAAACAAAACTGGAGACATTGAAAACAAGGCGAGACCAGCTGAGAAAAGAATTGGAAGCAGTTGAATCGGCTATCAGTGAGCGCGAAATCACCATCTCCACCAGCACGATCGAGCTCTCCCAGAAAAAGAAGGAAATCAGCAGTTTGATCGTTGCAGACAGAATGTCATGCCAACGCCTAAACTTGTTGCAGTTCACTGAAAACCGAGATCAACAACTGCTGCAGGCTGGCCACGCGCTTCGTGCTGAATTAGTAGAACTGATTCGATCCTTATTATCTTTGTAATATGATGGGTATACTGCTTGGCATGTGCTGTTCACCCTGAATTTGACAACTGAGCCTGATCTGCATTTAGATTTTACACCTTAATACCGGCTTTGTCTTGTTTCGCACTGACTCTGTTCAGCCTGATATACTTCTGTATGCGAATCGGCTTTCGGGCCACTTCTTAGTATCGGCTTTGTTCGGCTTTCCTTTGGAACTAACCCCTCAGCCAGATCCATCACGAATCGGCTTGTGGGTACTCACAATAGGATCGGCTAAAATAGCCTGACCCAAAAAACCGATCGGCGTGCGACCATTGATGGCGGCGTTTTGTCTCCCTGATTTGGTAACTGTTCCGGATTCAAGAAACGCGGATTAACCGCAACCTAAAATCCGCCGCGTCGTCTCGCCTTCCAAGGAGGAACCGTCTCAATACCCTCATCTTTATAAATACACACTCGGCCTGGACAAGCAACCGCAACATCGAAGCCTTCGCTCTCCCGGCCTTCTCTCCTCAGACCAGAGAAAACAAAATCCCCCAAATCTATGGCTAGCGACGGAAACCACGGCAAGCGGCCGGCCTCAAGTTCCGCCGAAGGTGACAACTTCACCCGGAGCTTACGAGCCGTGGGTGAACGGAGGCATCGCCTGCAAGCCTGGTTAGGGTAAGGCTGCTGCTCACTTCTTGATAGATCGACCTGATCTAATTTGACCAACACCGTCCTGCGCAGCGATGCGGGCACTGCCGGCGTCGGAGGTTCGGGAACCGGTGACGGGCCGTCTCAAGCCGTCCCTGTAGCCGCTGGAGCCACCCCTGGCTCGGATGCCGCTGCTGACCCGCATCATGGCCGTCGTCGCTGGGTGACGCCCCGGCAGTTAGCCATCTACAGCAGGTAAATCAGTTTGTACCCAAGACATTGGTTTTCTTTCGATTCTGACACATCTGCTTCTTTGTCAACCTTCAGTCAGGCCCGCGTGATTCCTTTCCCACCGGGAGCACCGATTGGCGTGGACACCCGGCCTCTCAGAACTGCGCCTCCTCAGGAACCCCCTCAAAATCCGGCCCCGATCGCTGGATCAGAATCAGGGTCTTCTGAGGGTCCTACACCGCCGCCAACGGTCGCCGATTCCATCACCAGATGGTGGAGTACCGTAACCTCTACTCAGAGGCTACGAAGGAGAATGGCTGGCTGCAGGGCGTCACCGAAGCCCAAGCCGCTGCCCTTACGGCCGCCGAAACCGAGGTGGCCAGGGTGCAAGCCCAACTCGCCGAATCGGACGCTGCAGTGGCCGGTAACAACTTGAATTGTGACGTGCTAACAATCACCATCATGTTGACACTTCTTTCTTTTGTAGTCCTGACTGCGCAGCTTGAAGAATTACGTGTGGCCGCCGAGGCCGCCGCCAATGCCGTTAATGCGCATGGCAACACGCAGGCGGAACGGCTCCTGGATGTTCACCACCGCGTCTCCCAGGTGGCCATGGCCGGCGTTCGTCATGGCGCTACTAGGGCTCTCACAGCCGCGCGACTCCGCTCCGGCATTACTCTGGAATCCGTCGAGCCTGGGTTCCCGGAGGGCCAGAACATGGAGGAGGCCAGCGCCCAACTGGCAAACTTCTTCCCTCATGCCGACGAGGTCGTGGCTGTCACCGACGCCCAGGACATTATAGATAAAGCCATGCATGATTAGAATGTAATAGGACTCCTGTAAGCACAATCAGAAATAAAATTTCCTTCAAAAGCATCAATCTGATTTCCATATGTGTTCGGATACATATATGTATTTTCCTTTATTATTTTCTTCTCTTTTTTTGTGCTAAGGGCGACTCGTTAATACGATGTCGGCCATGTCCTAAGGGCGACTCGTTAATACGATGTCGGAAATTTTGTCCTGAAGACGATCCGCTTGCACGGCATCGGCTGTTAGAGCCAGATTCACATGAATCGGCTATTATCCCCCTACTGGGATGCTAGGGTAGTATTTCTTCAGATGCTTCCCGTTGATGGCTCTGGCGAGTCTCTGCCCTTCCAAGTCTTCAAGGATATAAGCATTACCCAGAGCGCATTCCACCACACGATACGGGCCTTCCCAGTTTGGCGACCATTTACCGAATCGGCTATCTTTGGTACCAATAGGTAGAATGACTTTCCATACTAGCTCTGATTCGGTGAAGCTCTTGCTTTTTACCTTGGTGTTGTAATACTTGGCCACCCGTACCTTATTCTTTTCAATGTATTCCAAAGCCCTAAGCCGATGACAGTGCAAATCTTCCAAACTGTCCATCATAATGTCTTTGTATTCACTGGCTGTAAGCTTGTTTTGTAACGTGACACGCCGTGTCTCAGACTGAATCTCCCATGGCAAGACAACAGCGTGTCCATAGACTAGCTCATAAGGTGAAGCCTTGATCGACCCATGCTGTGCCATGCGATATGCCCACAGTGCCTCGCTCAAATGCAAATACCATTTTCTGGGGTTCTGCTCAATCTTTTTCTTGATGACCTTGATCAAAATTTTATTGGAGGCTTCTGCTTGTCCGTTGGCTTGGGCGTAATACGGCGATGAATTATAAATCTTGATGCCCATGTCGTCAGCAAAGGTCATAAATTCCTCTGAAGTGAACATTGTCCCCTGATCGGTTGTGATCGTCTGAAGTATGCCGAACCTGTAAATAATATGCTCCTTCACAAATTCGATCACGTCAGCTGAAGTGGCGTTCCTCAAAGGAATGGCTTCTACCCACTTGGTGAAGTAATCAGTCACCACCAAAATCCATTTGTGACCCTTGCTCGATGGTGGGTAGATTTGGTCGATTAGATCAATACCCCACCCCTAAACGGCCATGGTTTAATTATAGGATTCATAGCAGAGGCTGGAGACTTTTGTATATTTCCTAAACTTCTGGCATTCTTGACACCCTTTGTAATATTTGAAACAATCTTCCAGCATCGTAGGCCAATAGTAACCAGTCCTCCTGATGATCCACTTCATCTTGTGAGCTGATTGATGTGCACCGCAGACTCCATCATGTACTTCGCTCATCAGCTTTACTGATTCCTCTGCCCCCAGGCATTTGAGCAGCACTCCTTCAACAGTCTTGTAATACAACTGACCATCCAACAACACGTACTTGGTGGCTTTGTACCTTAGCTTTCTGCTGACCTGTTGTGAAGGATTTGCCAGGTAACCTGCTATCTCGCCCCTCCAGTCATCAGCTGATTGCTCGCTGTTACAAATCTCCTGCATCGGCCGATAACCCGACGCGTTCTGCACCAGTCGATTAGCTTCCTGGTTCTGGGCCCTGGGGATGTGACAGAGAGATACCGTCATGAACTTCTTGATGAGAGCCTAGCACTGATCATAGTAGCCTCTGAGTATCTCGTCTTTACATTCATACAAGCCGAGCAATTGGTTGATGACTAGTTGTGAATCGCCAAAAGCTTCGACTGCATCGGCTTTTGCTTCATGCAGAAGCTGAAAACCTTTCCACGCGGCTTCATATTCAGCCTGATTGTTTGTGACAATCGGCCCTATCTGAAAATCATACTCAAAACGCACACACCGCGGTGAGATGAGCACTATTCCGGCGCCACCACCTTGCTTGCACGAAGAACCGTCGAAAAACATAGTCCATGGCGCTATATCCGCTACATTAACCGATCCTCCGTGATGCTGTGTAATGAAATCGGCTATCGCCTGACCTTTGACCGCCTTAGCCGATTCGAACCTCAAGTCAAACTCTGAAAGCGCCAGGATCCATTTGCCGATCCGACCATTTAAAATGGGCATCGAAAGCATGTGCTTGATGACATCCTCCTTGGACACCACCACACACTCTGAGGCAAGCAGGTAGTGCCTCAACTTGGTGCATGAATAGAACAGGCACAAGCACAACTTCTCGGTCGGTGTGTATCTTGTCTCAGGGTCAAGGAGTCGCCTGCTCAGGTAGAAAACTGCTCTCTCCTTCCCTTCAAACTCTTGAAAAAGGGCCGATCCAATGGTATGGCTTTCGGCCGTCACGTACAACTTAAAAGGCTTCCCTGTCCGTGGCGGTACTAAGACAGGGGGAGTCTTCATGTATTCTCTGATTTCGTCAAAAGCCTTCTGTTGCACGTCACCCCATTTGAACTCTTGATCATTCTTGAGCTTCAACAATGGTGAGAACGGCAGCACCTTCTCTGATAAGTTGGCAATGAACCTTCTGATAAAGTTAACCTTACCGAGTAAAGACTGCAATTCCTTCTTGTTGGTTGGAGGTACGAGTTCATCGATCGCCTTCCTACTCTTGCTGCCGATCTCTATCCCTTTGCGGTGGACCATGAATCCCAGAAATTCGCCAGCTGACACGCCAAACGCACACTTGTTAGGATTCATCTTCAGACCATGTCGCCTTGTGCACTCCAAAGTGGTCCTCAAATCGGCCAGGTGATCTTTATTGCTCTTGGATTTCACCACCACATCATCTATATAAATTTCAACGACTTTGCCGATCAACTTGTGAAATATATAATTCATAGCTCTCTGATAGGTTGCACCGGCATTCTTCAAACCAAACGTCATGACCACCCATTCAAACAAACCAAGCGCACCAGGGCACCTGAAGGCGGTCTTCGGGATGTCTTCATCAGCCATAAAAATTTGATTATAACCAGCATTGCCATCCATGAAGCTAATAACTTGGTGCCCAGCAGCCGAGTCTACCAACCATAGGGTAGCCATCCATCGGTGTAGCTCTATTTAAATCCCTGAAGTCAATACAGACTTGCAATTTACCATTTTTCTTATACACGGGGACGATGTTCGATATCCACTCGGCATATCGGCAAGCTCGAATGAACTTGGCTTCTAACAGCCTCGTGATTTCGGCCTTAATGTCAGGTAGAGCATCCTCTCTAAAATGACGTGGTGGCTGCTTGTGTGGCCGAAACCCTGGCTTGATAGGTAGCCTGTGCTCAACAATAGATTTGTCCAATCCAGGCATCTCATAATATTCTCAGGCGAAGCAATCTTTGTACTCCTTCAACAGTTGAATCAGCTCCTGCCTGAACTCCGGGTCTGAATTGGCGGCAATAAACGTCGGTCTTGGTCTGTCGCCGGGTCCAACATCCACTTCTTCGAGCTTGTCGGCCGACGTGAATCCTTGCCCCAACTTACCCTCTGTGCCGTCGATCGGATTCTCCATTTAATAAAAAGATTCAGAGCCGATTGCCCTGATCGGCTGTTGACTCTCATCGCTGACCTTGATGGAGCCTCCTTCCCAAGCCTGGCCAGAGAAACAGTCATGATCCCCAGCTTCCCAGTATGTGGCATCCGCCGTCGCCACGCTGACCGAGTCATCGGCCGGGACCACTTCGACCTCATCGCCATGCCACTGAATGAGGCACTGATGCATGGTCGATGGTACGCAGCAGTTGGCATGAATCCAGTCACGTCCGAGTAGCAAGCTGTAGGCACCTTTACTGTCGATCACGAAAAAGGTGGTAAGCAATGTCTTCTTCCCCACAGTTAGCTCAACGTTGATTGCCCCCCGAGTGTTAGAAGAATTGCCCCCGAAATTCTTGAACATCAGATCAGTTTCTATCAGATCATCGGGACCCTTGCCTAGCTTGCGGAATGTAGTGTAGGGCATGAGATTGACAGTGGCACCTTGTCGACCAACATCTTCGTCGTGGGCATGCCGTCGACATAACCTTTGAGATAGAGGGCCTTCAGATGTCGATTCTTGACTGGCTTACCAAAAGTAGCTTGCTGTGCGAGCACTAACTTTGCCACTCCGTCTTCTGATCCCGAATCGTCTGAGTCGGACTTGGTATCATACTTCTTGGCTCTGAACTCTGCAGGCAGCACGAACACCATCTGTGCATCGGCTACAGCCTTTCCATTATTTTGTGGAGGCTTCTCACGCCACACCTGTTTGGCACGCCCCTCAGCTTGGAGCTCTCTGTTTCTGAGCCGCTGCACCCGGCGCCTTTGGCTCCTAGTTAGATCCTCTGGGCACCACTGATTCTCTTGCCAAACCGGCCGTCGGCGTTCAACTACCGCTTCATCAAGCCGATCGCGCGAGTCCCTTTTTTCACGCCGATCCCGCGGGCTATGGGGGCACTCCAGCCTCTGATGCACAGACCGGCGATCGACCTGGGACTGCCTGTACTCTCAGTACTGATCGCTGCATTCTGGGCAGTTGCGCAGCGTTGGCAGTTTCAAGCCTTCATTCCAGCAGTGTCGGAAGAATGGGCAATGCCAATGATCCTCCTCACCTCCCCGGTGGCGGGCCATTTCTTCATGATAGCGCGCCTCTTCGTCTTCGCGGAGCCACCTGCGGTACTCCTCTTCTTCGCGCTGCAGCCGCCTCTGATGATCTTTCTCTTTCTGTCACCGCCACTTGTTCAGAAGGTGCTGGTGCGTGGGCCTCCTGCTCTTGGTGTCGCTGGATTCTCCTTGCTCCGGCTGCCTCTGATTCTGCTCCCTCCTTCCTTTGATCAGCGCCAGCTCCTCAGCTGTGATTTGTGCATCGGTATCAACTGAGGAGTTCTTCTTGGCCCGTTCGGAGCTTAATACCTTTACTTTAGTCAGAGGATTCGCGATCCGGACCATGTTCTGCCCTTTCGGGAATGGGAATTTGTCGATCTACATCTTCCCCTTGGGAGGAGCCTCAAATTTCAACAAACCACGCCTAATAGCATTCTGGATTGCTGCTTTGAAATTGCGGCAGTTGTTTGTAGAATGTGAGGTGAGGCCGTGGTAGTGGCAGAACGGTTTTCCCTGCAAATCTTTAGGAGATGGCTTGACGTAATCAGCTGGGAAGGTGATGTGGCCTGCACTGACTAATAGGTCGAAGAGCTTGTCCAGCTTGCGCGTGTCAAAGTCGTATTGATCTTCCGCGCTCCAACCCTTTGGTACGGCCATGGGCTTTGTCCCCCATTTGAGCTCAACAGCAGCCACTTCTTCATTCTCTCCATCCTCTGAGTCGGAATTGCAGACGTAGGCCTGCTTGTATTTTGATTCCTTCTTGAAACTCTGGGCCTGCTGTTCTAATGCGGCCACCCTCTACATCACTTCGCTGATGTTGTTGAAGTTGGTGCCCACAAGCTTCTCTTGGACGTGTGGGAGCAACCCACTGACCACTATCTTGGTGAGCTGCTTGTCGTTCAGGTTCAAAGAGTAACACATGTTCCTGGTCTCCCTGAACCGCTTGATGAAAGCCGATCCAAGTTCATTCGGCTTTTGGCGCATGTTGGTGAGATCTGTGATGTCTTTCTCCCCAGTGCCAGAGAAGAAGTAATTATGGAATTTAGTCTCCAGATCTTCCTAGCCTTGAATCGAGCCAAGCTCCATAGATGCAAACCAGCTAAACGCCGGCCCTGTCAGTGATAGCGGAAAGAGCCGGACCCTGTGAGCTACCTCATACGAAGCTTCGCCGAGCTGGGTCAGGTAACGGCTGATGTGTTCCATGGTGGTGATGTCCTCCTGCCCACTGAACTTGGAGAAGTCGGGTAAGCAATACCTGGGCGGCAATGTCACTCGGTCGTACCGCACGGAGTAAGGGCGCCTGTACTTGATTCCAGTCCCGGTCTTCGGCTGTAAACCGAACGTATCACGGAGCATGGCACTCATCTGCTCCAACAGCTGATTGTTGGGTGTCTGGGCGTACCCCGGATGCGGCGCTGCCTGAAGGTCTTGATATGTGATCCCCTCATGGTATCCAGGAGATGGGTTGGCCACGTCTGCCGCCAGCGTATTTCCAGCTGTCAGGTTCACCGCTGATGAGTTCATCGAGTTCACCGACTGTCTAGTGGCCTGCATAAAAGCGGCGAGCTCCTCCGGAGTATGATCTTTGTATAATCTGGGAGAAGCTGCTATTTTTTGAGCCGAACCAGCCGCAGTGGCACCCTGCACTGGCTTTTTCGGCTGGCTCAGCTGTTGCGGTGAGGAATTGGAGGTCCTCGCCACTGCTCTTGGATCCGCATCCTCTGCGGGTATGTTGAAGTAAACCGGACCCAGAGACTCCCAATCCTGCCGTTTGAGAACCGTCTTCATGATGTTATAAAATGTCTGCAGGAAGGATTTATAATGATGGCCGACTGCTGAATAGGCGGCCTCCCAGGTCGCTTCTTCCAGCATCTGCTTGAGGTCGGCCTTGCACTCCTCTTCAGATTTATCAGAATGGCCGTCCATGATGCATCTCGGGAATGCATTCTTCTTCACTATAGAGCCATCACGCTGCTTGCTGAATGAAAGCAGGCAGGCATCAGCGAATTCCTCAACAATCTTGTTCAGCACTGCCGCGTCCTCCTTACTGAGATCTTCGACCCTGACCCTGAGGACACCGTCATCCCTGGAGGGGCCGTCCGCCGCAGCCTTCCCTTTTGCCATGGTCTTCAGTGAATGGTCCCACCGAGCGTGCCAAAAAGTGTGTTGGCGCAAAAAGTGGTTGCCTAAGCCCAACACACCAGCGAAGCCGGAAACGACCCTTGAGGCAGTAAAGCTCTCGCAGATCCAGCTAACTTCGAACCCGGTCTGAGAGTGTCAGTAACACCCAAGCGTGCCAGTCAATTTGACCTGCAATTGACAAGGAAAAAGATAGTAATCAGCTCCTGCCTGAACTCCGGGTCTAGGTTGGTGGCAATAAACGTTGGCCTTGGCCTGTCGCCGGGTCCAACATCTACTTCTTCGAGCTTGTCGGCCGACGTGAATCCTTGCCCCAAGTTACCCTCTGTGCCGTCGATCGGATTCTCCATTTAATAAAAAGACTCAGAGCCGATTGCCCTGATCGGCTGTTGACTCTCATCGCTGACCTTGACGGAGCCTCCTCCCCAAACCTTCCCAGTACGCGGCATCCGCCGTCGCCACGCTGACCGAGTCGTCGGCCGGGACCACTTCGACTTCTGTTGGCACAAAAAGTGGTTCCCTAAGCCCAACACACCAGTGAAGCCGGAAACGACCCTTGAGGCAGTAAAGCTCTCGCAGATCCAGCTAACTTCGAACCCGGTCTGAGAGTGTCAGTAACACCCAAGCGTGCCAGTCAATTTGACCTGCAATTGACAAGGAAAAAGATAGGAATCAGTAATCACAGGGCGGAACTAACTGGTGTATCCAGGTAGTTCCAACTGTATGGCTCGAAGAGCCGATGTAATGGGAGATCGACTAGAAAGCCGATTCCGTTATGTTATGAACCGATTGTAGCGAAACATGCATTATAACTCAAATTAACCGATTCAGACATGAATTCAATGACATATACTTGTATTAGACGGAAATATGCTATAAAAGATGTAGTCACAGCAAGCTGACATGATCATAAGATGTCTCAATGTAAAACAAGATGAAATCGGCTACTTCAGCCGATTTAGTGTATACGGGCAACATACAAGCCTATAAAGTAGACAATGTTTCAACTCTCCGGCTAATAGATCTAAATCACAATCTTGCAACAGTGGAGATCGAGCGGATCGAGGCAGTCATGATGAAGTTGCAACTTAAATCCGTTAACCTTTGAATCTAGACAATGTTTATTTTATTACTTGAGTGCGACCCGTATCTAATCTAGATCCAAAACACAACCGGCCGGTGCAAAGCATTCTATCTTATCAATATAAAACAGATGGCAAGCATAATTCGTTGAACATATAGATCTATTAGATATAAACCGACGCATATGGATCAAGACGGGCAAATTGATGATTGCTTTAAATAATAAACAATAAACATAAGCAACATCGGTAACTTAATGAATCCAGCTAAACTGCCAAATTTAACTAGAGCCGATAACTAATCCTTGCATGCAAACCGTCTCAATCTATAGCCTGTCTACCGGATGACATTAACTAATAGATTAATCAAGCAAACAAACACGAATCGACAACTAATCCGCGCGTGAAAACCGTCCTAATCTGTATCTCGTCCACCGGATGACGGTTAACACAGATTGATCGGGTAAACCAGCGTGAATCATCCTTGACTCACTGTGCTTCCCGCGTCCACCGGATGACGCCAAAGAAACAGAGCTTAGTAAGGACCCTGGTCCGCCATGCTTCCACGTCCACCGGATGACGCTAAAAGACATAGTTTAACAGGGGGTTGACGATACTTACAAGCAAGCCTGCGTCCACCGGATGACACCCAGCCTGGATGAAGTAGCTCGCCGGACTTGACTGACTCTAGGGTTTGTTGGCTGGAGCCGAAAATTGTGTTGTATTGATGTTGTTGTTGTATTTTACAATAGCTGAGGGCTTATATTTATACCCTGAGCGTAGCTAGAGTCCTAATCGAATTACAACTCATTAATAGATAAGGAAACCAACAAACTATCCTATATCTAAGGTAACTTGGAGTCCCAACTTCCCTTTCATAACGGACTCCGATCATGATCGCATCTTGGCAGTGCGGACTCTTGATGACGTCACCAATACCGACGCTGCACGCCTCCTGTCACCTTCGCCCGATAACCGATTCACCGTTCAATCGGCTATTTTCCTTCCTTCCGCTGGACGGAATCTGCTTCCGAGATCAGTTATCCTCCTCCGGTATCGGCTATCGGCTCCTAGCCCAAAATTTGGTGTTAACAACTTCATTGCCGTGCCACTGAATGAGGCACTGATGCATGGTGGATGGCACGCAGCAGTTGGCACGAATCCAATCGCGTCCGAGCAACAAGCTGTAGGCACCCTTACTGTCGATCACGAAAAAGGTGGTGAGCAGTGTCTTCTTCCCCACTGTCAGCTCGACGTTGATTGCCCCCCGAGTGTTGGAAGAATTGCCCCCGAAATCCTTGAGCATCAGATCGGTTTCTATCAGATCATCGGGACCCTTGCCTAGCTTGCGGAATGTGGTGTAGGGCATGAGATTGACAGTGGCGTCGCCGTCCACCAGCATCTTCGTCATGGGCATGCCGTCGACATAACCTTTGAGGTAGAGGGCCTTCCGATGTCGATTCTTGGCCGGCTTGTCAAAAGTAGCTTGCTGTGCGAGCACTAACTTGGCCACTCCTTCTTCTGATCCCGAGTCGTCTGAGTCGGAATCGGTATCGTACTTCTTGGCTCTGAACTCTGCAGGTAGCACAAACACCATCTGTGCGTCGGCTACAGCTTTCCCATTGCTTTGTGAAGGCTTTTCGTGCCACCCCTGCTTGGCACGCCCCTCAGCCTGGAGCTCCCTGTTCCTGAGCCGCTGCACCCGGTGCCTTTGGCTTCTAGTTAGATCTCCCGGGCACCACTGGTTCTCCTGCCAAACCGGCTGTTGGCGTTCAACCACCGCCTCATCAAGCCGATCGCGCAGGTCCCTTTTTTCACGTCGATCCCGCGGGCTACGGGGGCTCCCTAGCCTCTGGTGCACGGACCGGCGGTTGACCTGGGACTGCCTGTACTCTCGGTACTGATCGCTGCACTCCGGACAATTGCGCAGCGTTGGCAGTCTCAAGCCTTCGTTCCAGCAGTGTCGGAAGAACAGGCAATGCCAATGATCTTCCTCACCTTCCCGGCGGCGAGCCATTTCTTCGTGATAGCGCGCCTCTTCTTCCTCATGGAGCCACCTGCGGTATTCCTGCTCTTTGCGCTGCAGCTGCCTCTGATGGTCCTTCTCTTTCTGACGCCGCCACTTATTCAGGAGATGTTGGTGTGTGGGCCTCCTGCTCTTGGTGCCGCTGGACTGTCCCTTCTCCGGCTACTTCTGGTTCTGCTCTCTCCTTTCTTTGATCAGCGCCAGCTCCTCAGCTGTGATCTGCGCATCGGTATCAACCGAGGAGTTCTTCTTAGCCCGTTCGGAGGTCAACACCTTTACCTTGGCTGGGGGGTTTGCGATCTGGACCATGTTCTACCCCTTCGGGAATGTGAATTTGTCGATCTTCATCTTCCCCTTGGGAGGGGCCTCAAATTTCAACAAGCCGCGCCTAATGGCATTCTGGATTGCTACTTTGAAATTGCGGCAGTTGTTTGTGGACTGTGAGGTGAGGCCGTGGTACTGGCAGAATGGTTTCCCCTGCAAATCTTCAGGAGATGGCTTGACGTAGTCAGCCGGGAAGGTGATGTGGCCCGCGCTGACTAACAGGTCGAAGAGCTTGTCCAGCTTGCGCGTGTCAAAGTCGTATTGATCCTTCGCGCTCCAACCTTTTGGCACGGCCATGGGCTTTGTACCCCATTTGAGCTCAACAGCGGCCACTTCTTCGTTCTCCCCATCCTCTGAGTTGGAATTACAGACGTAAGCCGACTGCTTGTATTTCGATTGCTTCTTGAAGCTCTGGGCCTGCTGCTCTAATGCGGCCACCCTCTGCATCACCTCGCTGATGCTGTTGAAGTTGGTGCCCACCAGCTTTTCTTGGACGTGTGGGAGCAGCCCACTGACCACTATCTTGGCGAGCTGCTTATCGTTCAGGTTCAAGGAGTAGCACATGTTCCTGCTTTCCCTAAATCGCCAGATGAAAGCCGATCCTGCTTCATTCGGCTTTTGGCGCATGTTGGTGAGATCTGTGATATCCTTCTCCCCGGTGCCAGAGAAGAAGTAATTATGGAACTTGGTCTCCAGATCTTCCCAACCTTGAATCGAGACAGGCTCCATGGACGCGAACCAGCTAAACGCCGGCCCTGTCAGTGATAGCGGAAAGAGCCGAACCCTATGAGCTACCTCATATGAGGCCTCGCCGAGCTGGGTCAGGTAGCGGCTGATGTGCTCCATGGTGGTGATGTCGTCCTGCCCACTGAACTTGGAGAAGTCGGGCAAGCGATACCTGGGCAGCAACGTCACTCGGTCGTACCACTCGGGGTAAGGACGCATGTACTTGATTCCAGTCCCGGTCTTCGGCTGCAAACCGAACGTATCACGGAGCATGGCACTCATCTGCTCCAACAGCTGATTGTTAGGCATCTAGGCGTACCCCGGATGCGGCGCTGCCTGAAGGTCTTGATATGTAATCCCCTCGTGGTATCCAGGGGTAGGGTTGGCCGTGTCTGCCGCCAGTGTATTTCTAGCCGCCGGGTTCACCACTGGTGAGTTCATCGAGTTCACCGTCTGCCCAGTGGCCTGCATGAAAGCGGCGATCTTCTCTGGAGTATGATCTTTATATAATCTGGGAGAAGCTGCTATTTTTTGAGCCGAACCGGCCGCCGTGGCACCTTGCACTGGCGCTTTCGGCTGGCTCGGCTGTTGCGGTGGGGAATTGGAGGTCCCTGCCACTGCTTTTGGATCCGCGTCTTCTGCGGGTATGTTGAAGTAAACTGGACCCAAAGACTCCCAATTCTGCCACTTGAGGATGGTCTTCATGATGTTATAGAACGTCTGCAGGAAGGATTTGTGGTGGTGGCCGACTGCTGAATAGGCGGCCTCCCAGGTCCCTTCTTTCAGCATCTGTTTCAGGTCGGCCTTGCACTCCTCTTCAGATTTATCAGAATGGCCGTCCATGATCCACCTTGGGAATGCATTCTTCTTCACTATGGAGCCTTCGCACTGCTTGCTGAATGAAAGCAGGCAGGCATCAGCGAATTCTTCGACGATCTTATTCAGCACTGCCGCGTCCTCCTCGCGTCCTCCTCGTTGAGGTCTTCGATCCTGACCCTGAGGACACTATCATCCCTGAGGCCTCCGGCCTCCTTGGAGGAGCCGTCTGCCGCGGTCTTCCCTTTTGCCATGGTCTTCAGTGATCTGTCCCACTGGGCGTGCCAAAAAGTGTGTTGGCGCAAAAAGTGGTTCCCTAAGCCCAACACACCAGCAAAGCCGGAAATGACCCTTGAAAGCAGTAGAGCTCTCGCAGATCCAGCTAGCTTCAGACCCGATCTGAGAGTGTTGGTAACACCCAAGCGTGCCAGTCAATTTGACCTGCAATTGACAAGGAAAAAATAGTAATCGGTAATCACAGGACAGAACTAACCGGTATGTCCGGGTAGTTCCAATTATATGGCTCTGAAAGCCGATTCAATCGGAAATCGACTAAAGAGTCGATTCCGGCATGCATATGTGTTTGGCCACGGAAGTAGATACTGAATTGATGCACAATCGATCGATATATATGATCAGATAGAACAATCTATATTAAACAAGTTTCTGCAGATAGTTATAACTGATTAAAGCACAATCGATTAATGTTAACATGTCAAATCATTCAGTTTAGGCTGTCTGAACGTCAAACAGACAGAAATCAGCTATTTAACTGATTTAGCAGGGAACGATTGGTTAACTGGTTTTTCTCGTGAAGCACAACTGCATCGGCTAATTAGCCGATCCAGGGTCCGTGAAGCAGAAAACTTAGCGGTGACTAGTCCCAAGTATAAATCTGAAACTGATACGAAGCTGGTCTAGAAGGCCTGCGGCTTTATATCAATTTAGATTTATTCTCGAAAGTAACCACAAGTAGATCTAAAGGAATACAAAGCTGATCTAGAAGGCCGGCGGCTCTATATTCATTCAGATCGACTCTTGCTAAGCTCACTCATCACGTACGAACAAGATTACGATAATACTGGCCGAATCGAACAAATATCATAACAAAGCATAAACATGGACGGAAAATAATGAACATTCTCTCATGAAGATCTGAGGCCAATACTATGCAATCTTGATCGGGCAAAGAGATGTTATACTGATAAATAAACATTAAACAACAAATAACATCTTGATAACTTAACGAATCTAACTAAATTGCCATATTTAGCTAGTGCCGATAACTAATCCATGCATGCAAACTATTTCAATCTATAGCCTGTCTACCGGATGACATTAACTAATAGATTAATCAAGTAAACAAACACGAATCGATAACTGATCCACGCGTGAAAACCATCCTAATCTGCATCCCGTCCACCGGATGACGGTTAACACAGATTAATCGAGTAAACCAGCGTGAATCATCCTTGACTCACTATACTTCCCGCGTCCACCGGATGACGCCGAAGAAACGTAGCTTAGCAAGGACGCTGGTCTGCCATGCTTCCACGTCCACCGGATGACGCTAAAAAGACATAGTCTAACAGGGGGTTGACGATACTTACAAGCAAACCTGCGTCCACCGGATGACACCCAGCCTGGATGAAGTAACTCGCCGGACTCGATTGACTCCAGGGTTTGTTGACCGGAGCCGAAAGTTGTGTTGTATTGATGTTGTTGTGTTTTGTTCAATGGCTAAGGGCTTATATTTATACCTTGAACGTAGATAGAGTCCTAGTCGAATTACAACTCATCAACAGATAAGGAAACTAACAAACTATCCTATATCTAAGGTAACTTGGAGTCCAACCTTCCCTTTCCATAATGGACTTCGATCGTGATCGCACCCTGGCGGCGCGGACTCTGGATGACGTCATCAATACTGACGCTGCGCGCCTCCTGTCACCTCGGCCCGATAACCGATTCACTGTGCAATCGGCTGTTTCCTTCCTTCTGCAGGATGGAATCTGCCTCCGAGATCGGCTATCTTCCTCTGGTATCGGCTATCGGCTCCCAGCCCAAAATTTGGTGTTAACAGGTTGATCGAGGAAAAATTCGACAGCCTCGAGCTCAACCACATCGCGCGTCGGTACAACGAGGAGGCCGATGAGTTGGCGAAAATAGCATCCGAAAGGGCCACGGTCCCGACGGGCGTATTCGCCAATGACCTCCACAAGCCCTCGGTCAATGCCGATCCCTCAGGGTCTGAGGGAAAGAAGAAGACCCCCAAGCCCCCGGGAGAACCCAAACCGTCTACAAGCCATGCAAGCCCCTCGGGGGCTGCCGACCCTTCAAACAAAGGGGAGTCACCCAAGACCCTGGCTGAGGACGGCGATGAAGCCGAGGCAATGGAGATCGAAGCCGAGATGGACGACGACGAATCGTACTGGCGCGAGCCGCTGGTCAGCTGGCTCGTTCGAGGCGTTTTGCCCTCGGACAAGACCAGAGCGCGACGATTGGCACGCAAAGCCAAGTCTTTCACGATGATCGACGGCAGTCTCTACCGACGGAGTCCCTCGGGCGTGATTCAGCGCTGTATTCGTTTCAGTCAGGGCAAACGCCTGCTTGAAGAGATACACGCCGGAGCCTGCGGTCACCACGCAACATCGAGAACCCTGGTCGGTAACGCCTTTCGACAAGGCTTCTACTGGCCAACCACCATGGCCGATGCTACTGAGGTGGTACGCTCCTACGAAGGGTGCCAGTACTATGCTCGGCAGACTCACTTGCTGGCTCAAGCCCTCCAGACGATCCCACTCACTTTGCCGTTCGCTGTATGGGGACTGGACCTTGTCGGGCCCCTCCAGAAGGCGCCCGGGGGCTTCACCCACTTGCTTGTTGCCATCGACAAGTTCTCGAAGTGGATCGAGGCTCGGCCGATCGCCCAAATCAGCTCGGCTCAAGCGGTGTGTTAACACCGAATTTTGGGCTGGGAGCTAATAGCCGATGCCAGAAGCCGATAGCCGATACCGAAGGAAGATAGCCGATCTCGGAAGCAGATTCCGTCCAGCGGAAGGAAGGAGAATAGCCGATTGAACGGTGAATCGGTTATCGAGCGAAGGTGACAGAAGGCGTGCAGCGTCGGCATATGGTTACGTCATCCAGAGTCCGCGCCGCCAAGATGCAATCACGATCGGAGTCCGTTATGAAAGGGAAGATGTGACTCCAAGTTACCTTAGATATAGGTTAGTTTGTTGATTTCCTGATCTATTAATAAGTTGTAATTCGACTAGGACTCTAGCTACGCTCAGGGTATAAATATAAGCCCTCAGCCAATGTAAAAAACACAACAACATCAATACAACACAACTTTCAGCTCCGGCCAAACAAACCCTAGAGTCAGTCGAGTCCGGCGAGTTACTTCATCCAGGCTGGGTGTCTTCCGGTGGACGCAGGTTTGCTTGTAAGTATCGTCAACCCCCTGTTAAACTATGTCTTTTTAGCGTCATCCGGTGGACGTGGAAGCATGGCGGACCAGGGTCCTTGCTAACCTCTGTTTCTTTGGCGTCATCCGGTGGACGCGGGAAGCATAGTGAGTCAAGGATGATTCACGCTGGTTTACCTGATCAATCTGTGTTAACCGTCATCCGGTGGACGAGATGCAGATTAGGACGGTTTTCACGCGCGGATTAGTTATCGATTCGTGTTTGTTTGCTTGATTAATCTATTAGTTAACGTCATCCGGTGGACAGGCTATAGATTAAGACAGTTTGCATGCATGGATTAGTTATCGGCTCTAGTTAAATTTGGCAGTTTAGCTGGATTCATTAAGTTACCGATGTTGCTTATGTTTATTGTTTATTATTTAAAGCAATCATCAATTTGCCCGTCTTGATCCATATGCATCGGCTTATATCTAATAGATCTATATGTTCAATGAATTATGTTTACCATTCGTTTTATATTGATAAGATAGAATGTTTTGCACCAGCCGGTTGTATTTTGGATCTAGATTAGATACGGGTCGCACTCAAGTAATAAAATAAACATTGTCTAGATTCAAAGGTTAACAGATTTAAGTTGCAACTTCATCATGACTGCCTCGATCCGCTCGATCTCCACTGTTGCAAGATTGTGATTTGGATCTATTAGCTGGAGAGTTGAAACATTGTTTACTTTATAGGCTTGTATGTTGCCCGTATACACTGAATCGGCTGAAATAGCCGATTTCATCTCGTTTTACATTGAGATATCTTAGGATCATGTTAGCTTGCTCTGACTACATCTTTTATAGCATATTTCTGTCTAATGCAAGTATATGTCATTGAATTCATGTCTGAATCGGTTAACTTGAGTTATAATGCATGTTTCGCAACAATCGGTTCATAACATGACGGAATCGGCTTTCTAGTCAATCTCCCATTACATCGGCTCTTCGAGCCATACAGTTGGAACTGCCTGGACATACCGGTTAGTTCCGCCTCGTGATTACTGATTACTATCTTTTTCCTTGTCAATTGCAGGTCAAATTGACTGGCACGCTTGGGTGTTACTGACACTCTCAGACCGGGTCCGAAGCTAGCTGGATCTGGGAGAGCTTCACTGCCTCAAGGGTCGTTTCCGGCTTCGCTGGTGTGTTGGGCTTAGGGAACCACTTTTTGCGCCAACACGGTGTTATTCTTTCACCAACATCGTCCACCGGTGTGGTGTCCCAAACTCCATTATCACTGACAACGGCACGCAGTTCACCGGAAAGAAATTTCTAGCCTTCTACGACGAGTACCACATACGAGTGGACTGGGCAGCCGTCGCCCACCCAAGAATGAACGGCCAGGTAGAACGTGCCAACGGCATGATTCTCCAAGGCCTTAAGCTGAGGATATTCAACTGATTGAATAAATTCGGCAAGAGGTGGCTGACGGAGCTCCCGGCAGTGATATGGAGTCTAAGGACTACGCCAAGCTGAGCCACGGGCTTCACGCCCTTCTTCATGGTGTACGGTGCAGAGGCCGTCCTCCCTACGGATCTGGAGTACGGCGCGCCGAGAGTCCGAGCCTACAATGAACAGGGCAATCAAACGTCCCGCGAAGACGCGCTGGACCAAGCCGACGAAGCTCAGGACATGTCCCTGTTGCACTCGGCCAAGTACCAGCAATCCCTACGCAAGTACCATGCTCGGCGCGTCCGAGGCCGAGCCTTCAGCGTAGATGATTTGGTGCTACAGCTCAGGCAGGACAACAAAGGGCGCCACAAGCTCACTCCGCCGTGGGAAGGACCGTTCATCGTCGCCGAGGTGCTACGCCCCGGCACATACAAGCTCGCGAACGAGAAGGGCGAGGTCTACAGCAACGCTTGGAACATCGAACAGCTACGTCGCTTCTATCCTTAAGATTCTGAGCATTGTACTATTTTGAAAATCTTGAAATCAATGAAAAGACCCGGCTTCTACTCTTTTTACATGATTTTTAGATTTTCAATCCGAGCCTACACACGGGAGTGAAATGACCCTTTATTTCACCGCACAGTAAAAGCGAGGCTCGGCCTAACCTACGGAAAGGCCGACCCTCCCTCGGGGGCTAGGATGGGGGGAACCCCCAGACTTTCCCGAGATTCAACAATTTTGGAAACGCAAAAATTTCAAAACTTCTCGAATTTATTTCTCCCTAAAACACGCTTCCTTCCAGAAATCAAGCATGAACTTATAGAATTCGGAAGAATGAGGGAAGCCACAAAGAACAGAGCCGACCGAGTCAGAGATCGCTTACGCTCCAGGGCCACAGCATCTCCCCTCGCCACTCCGCGTTCGAAGGCTAACCCGCACTCAGAAGAAAACATATAAGATCTACGCTCGGCCAAGGGAGGAAGCTCGGGAGGAGAGGCCTAAGCCTTTTTTCTAAGGATTCTTTCTGCCAAAGTTCCTAGGACATTGGCCGCGTCTATGCCACTAAAGCTACGACACCCGAAAAGTGTCCCCCGAGGCTCGATGGCCCGGGCACAGGATCGGCAAGAAAAAATGCCTAAGGAAACAAGCACGAAACAAAACGAAACAAACATTCAGCAAATATTTACATAAATATTGAGGCCACGAAGGGCCATATTATTTGTTTCCTCTCAAGCCACTCACGAAAGGTTATTTTTTACAAGGGCACTATGGCCCGCTTCTTCTTCACGGCAGGTTCAGGGGAGGGAGCTCGACCTTGGCTTGGAAGAGGCCCGCCAACACTTCTCCTGGCTCATTCATCGAATCCTCCAGCGCCCAGAGCTCAGCGTCGTCGGCTTCAAGGAAGCCCTCGCTGACAGGGCCGGCGTCAAAATTCCCGTAGTGGGACTTCACGACCGCCAGTGTCTTTTGGACACCCGTCAGAAGGGCCTCCTTGATGCGGCCGCTCATGCTGCCGTGGAGTGCCTCCAGTCGGCTCCGGAGTGACATCCCCGAAGGTTCTCCACCTGTGCCGACGGAGTCACACAGCGCCCGCGCGACCTTCTGTAGGTCCATGTGTTCGGCCACCTCGCCGTCATAAGACCCCTGCAGAACTGTGGGAACAAAGCACGGAGATGAGTAAAAATACAGCGAGCAGCCGAGACAAGCAGAATGGAAAAAATACAACGCTGCGCTTACGGTTAGCCTCTTCCCGAGCCTTCCATGCCTCCTTCCCGGCCAAGTCCGCCGCGACGAGCGCCAGGAGCAATGTCTCCCGAGTCTCATCCAGGTCGAGAGCCAAGGCCTCGGTGGTTGAAATCTTCTCGGCGGTGAGCTCTCGGGCGGCGTCGCGCTCCCTCGTCATCGCGGCCAGAGCGCTCTCCAACTCCTGCACTCACGTCGCCGAGGCAGCGGCTCGGCCCTGCGCCTCCGCGACCTCCCCCTTCAGGATCGTGTTGTCGACACTAACTTCGGCAAGCTTGGAGGTCGCGGTGGCGAGCTCGCCCTGGGCGCGGGCAAGGGATTTCCCCTTGAGGTCGAGCTGCTTCCAGAGCCCGAGCCCACCACGAAGGAAGCGGGACTTGTCCCGAGAGGTGTGCATGAGGTCCTGGGAAAAAGGAAGAAGCGGAAACGGTAAGAACGATGCTCATATGCAGGAAAAATTTACAAGACACAGGGATTTACCTGAAGCTAGGCCGGGAGGTCCTTCTCGAGGACGTCGGCGATCGCGCGGAGCCCCGCCGCCGAGCTAAACCCAAGCTCCTGAACGGCGTCCCATTTGGGGGCCTCGAGGTGGTCCCAGAGAGAGAGGACGGGCGGCGCCTAAGGGTCCGCGCTGTCCGCCCACTCGATCCGGGAGGCGGTCAGCTCCCGAGGTTGAGGTCCCCTTAAGGCCAGCGCCCAGGGGCCTTCGTCACGGGTGGGGGGAGCTCCGGCGCTGACGTCCATGGCCGATGACCCCGTGGCAGCAGGCTCCGTGGAGGCGGTAACGGCTGGCGCTCCCGAGGCGTCCCCGGAACCGACGGTCGAGGCCTCGGAAGTCCGCGCTGGCTCCTCCTCTAGGTCGATCACGGGCATGACGACGGCGGCCGCCGCCAAGATAGCCTCCCCGAGGGATGGAGCCTCAGATGCCACGGGCGGACCCGTGGGGGGACAAACTTCCTCGCCCGCCGACCGGGCACTCCCCTCGACCGTGTCATGGCCCCCCACCTTCAGGACCTTCAGGTGCGACACCTGGAGGTCCGTCCCCGAGCGTTTCCTGAAGCAGAGAAGGAAGAAAGGAACGCTCAGGAAAGGATTCCCAATAGAAGGAATTACAGGTAAAGATACTTACCTCGTCTTCGGAATCACCCTCTTCTTCGTCGTAGCGCCCACGCTTGGCGAGACGACGGGTGGAGCGGGCGGCGCCGGCTGCGGGGGAATGGGCGCCAACCCAGCGTCCGGGCCAGCGCCGCCCAGTGACGAGGGCTCCGCCTGTGTGCCGGGGGTCGTCCCGACTTCACCGCCCCACGGCGGGGAAGCTTGAGCCTAGGAGAGCCCCAGCTCAAGCGCCGGCGTCTTAGCGCCGGTGGGCTCCGGCTCCGGCGGCGTCTTCCCAGCACTCCCCCCGCCTTCGGTCGCTGCGCCGACCAACAACGCGTCGGCGGGGAGGGTCCGCCGAAACAAGGGACTCTCGGTCCCCCTACTGGAACCTCAGGGCATCTCGGGCGCCGGGCCTGAGCCCGTCCCCAGCCCCTCCGGCCGAGCCACGCCGCTGATGGCGGGCGGAGCCCCGCCTCCCGATGTTGCCCAGCCAGGAGCCGCATCCTTGGACGCGGTCTCCGGCAGGTTTGCCCGAGGGTTCGGATCACAAACCCCGGCACTTCCGCCGGCGGACACTGACAGCGGAGCCTTTCCAGGCTCGTCAGCGCCCACCGCGGGCTGTGTGGCCGCAAGCGGCCGGTCAGACTCCATCAGATCAAAGATGGAAAAAGCATTTTCTTCTTCATCATCGTCGTTGCCGTCATCGTCGGTGGGGGTATCCACCTCAGGCTCCCCGGCCTCCCTCAGGCGGCGGCAGTGCTAGGAGGACTCTTCCACCTTCCGCGCCCTTTTCTGCTTCCGGACGGTCACCTTGTCCTTCCTCGCCTTCTCCTCCGTGGCCCGGAGGCGGTTCTGGGTTCGCCGCTCTTTATCCTCCAGGACGGGCAGAAGGGAAGCCTTTCCGGTCCTCGAGAGGCCCTACGAAGAACGAAGAAAGGTCAGGAGAAAGATGATGAAACCAGCGGCCCGATCGAACGAACAACACTTACCAACGCCGGGAAGCCCGCACAGGGACGCATAGGCACCCGGTTCACCTTCTCCCAGGTGGGATAACCCCCCACCATGTAGCCGACGCGGCGCATGACCTCCGCCTCGCCAAGGTCACGGGGCAGCATCGCCGTGCCCTCCCGCTGTGACCCGGTCACCATCTGATGAAGCGCCAGGCGGAGATCCATCAAAGGTAGCACCGTCCGCATGTGGAAGTTCCCCACCACGCCGGCCCCTGTAAGGCCCCTCCTGTTCAACTCCTTGAGTGCGTCGAGGTACACGTCCAGGTGCTTTGACTCCTTCGACTGGCACCCCCACTCCCATTGGGGAAGGGGAGCTATGAGCGCCCTTCCCGTGAACTTGGGGAAGAGACCCCCGTCGTTGCAGAGGTAGAACCAGCCGCTGTGCCACCCCTTGTTGGAAGAGGGGGCCTTACAGGGGATGTACAACGAAGAGAGGATCACGAGGCTGCATCCCCCCGCGCGCTGGATCTCCCGTGGCTTCTTCGCGCCGACCCACTTGGTGTACCAGTCGACGCGGGAAATGCGGCGCCACAGGTTTCAGTGCGGGGGCACCCCGAAGTATCCTTCACACAGGGCGGCGAAAATCGACGCCTGCGTGATGGAATTCGGGGTGAGGTTGTGGAGCTCCAGCTCGTTCTCGAGGAGGATAGCCCGGCAGGAGTGGCTCGGCGGCGAGCTGAGTCCACGCTCGTGGTAAGCAACGAAGCTCACCACGTACCCCTCGCCGGGGTTCAGCTCCTCGTGGTCGCGCGGCGGCACGACCCACTCAAGGTGCTGCGCGTCGGTACGAGGACGCAGCAGCCCCAGGGAGACGAGGCGCTCCAGCTGCGCCTCCGTCACGGTGCTCCTCGGCCACGGCTCTAGCCTGAGGACGCCTGCGGCGGCCGCGGCAGCATCGGTGGCGACGGCGTCGGTCGCGGCGGCGTCGGTGGCAGCGACATCGGCGGCGGCGTCGACAGCAGCGGAGGAGGAATCCATCGCAAGAGAAGGGGGAAAGGGCTGCGGGGAGAACGACGGCCACGGCAACAATCTCTCTCGAGCAGGCAACGAAGGCGAAAGAGCAGGCGACGAAGGTAAGAAAGCGAACGGTCGAGCGAGCGAATGGATAGGGTAGAAAGAAAAAACCGTAAGTTTTTATAAACTCCGCCGGCGGATCGAGGGTGGATGCGGAGGATCCGCCGCATTAACTGCGCGGGGCCCGCCACAATCCCCACGCCGTCGCCGCGCACGCAAACCGCCTCGACTGAGCCAAACCATCGCGTCCGTCAGGCGTCGCGCCTAAAAAGGCGAGCCGAATCATTACAACCGCGCACCTCGATTTCGCCTGCATTTTCTCCTTCCCAACGAAGGAACCCTGGGCTCGGGCGCCCGTTACGTTCTCAGAGGATCGAAGACTGGCCCTCCGTGGCTCGAACAGTCGCCCCAGGAAAACCGAGTTAGGGACAGCTAGAGGATGGGTCACGGAAAATGGCCAGTATCCCGATGCTCGAAACGTCACAAGGGACATCCCATGCTGTGTCCAAGTCCCAGTAGCGAGTCGGTTACGTGGAATCCCTCCGTGGGAGGCATCATGCCCTCGGGATCCATCGAAGGGACCCGACATCCACTAACTGACCCTCGGGAAATAATTGGAGTGTGCTCAGGCCACTAGCCGACCCTTAACGAACGGGGCACGGACCTCCACTTGGACCAACCCGTTTGTAGCTCACCAGAAATGCAGACTCGTGCCCCAGCGGGGAAGTCGAGCAGGACCAAACATTCCTCTTCCCAAAAAAAGAGCGTGAAGGTTGAATTAAAAAAGACAGGGAAGGACCCGACCGATCTCTGATACGAAACGGAGGCTCAGGAACTTGCCCAGCACCTTGGAAAGACCACCGAACGGCCTCCCAACACGATGGGAGGCTCGGGGGCTCCGCTTCCAAGGAAACAACCCTCCTAAATAAATCAAAAAACACCCGAGGACGAACAAACACGATGCTAAGCCTTTGAAGGGATATACCATCCCTCCAAAGCCTCTGGAAAAACAACCCACACTTTATCTTTTTTGACAGGAAGAACCAGCGTGAACCTGTGGAGGAGTGCCTTCACTCCGCCACAGGCTCGGGGGCTACTGTCGGGTACCAAAGTTAGGGGTACCCAACTTCAATGCAAAAATGATCATTCCCAACATGGCCTGGCTCAAGTAAGGCCAGTGGAAGCCCACGAAGGCCGCGTCTACGGAGGCCCATGACGTCATTGCACCAATGACAGCCAACCCTCGGCAGAGCGGCACCCTCGGCGCCAATTCTCCGATTCGCCCGAGCCTCCCCAGGAGACCTCGGGAGAGCGGCACCCTCGGTGCCAATTCTCCGATTCGCCCGAGCCTCCCCAGGAGAGCTCGGGAGAGCAGTGCCCTCGGCGCCCATTCTTCGATTCGCCCGAGCTTCCCCATCCCCCTCGAGCGCAATCTCACAAAGGCATCCAAGGCACCGGTGATGTCAGCAGAGCAATCTTGGACCACAAGAGACCTCCCTGGCCACTTTACAGGCACTGTCCCGTCAGGCGAGATTTTCGACGCAATTGTGCTTCGCACGCCCCTGACGGCCATACCACCTGTCAGGATTTCCCTGGCAGCGGATTTGATGGCCCACTACGGCCGTCCTCTCCACGGTATGGTCTACGATGCGCCGCCCCGTTTTCCGCCGAGGTCTATCAACTCCGACTGCGACAGTCCGAGCGCCTGACGACGGGCTACGCAAGAACGGGAAAGGCGCCTACTGCACTGTCCACTCTAAAGGACGAGCACGCTTTCCATCCAGGCCCACCTAACCCTCGGGAAGTACTGTTCAAAGGCTGGAAATACGTCCAAGGGGAGATATCACCCTGCTCCATCCCATCACGCTTTCAGGAGTCCCGAGCCTCGGGAGACAACGCCCCAAGACGACTAACCCTCTTGTCACATCGTGCGGAAGGACAGCCATCAGGTGTGACCCTACGGCACACCGTAATCTGACGACTGTTGCCGTCTTGGAACTCACCAACATCGTGCGAACCACTACGGCCATACCCCGGAGACGCGGAGAAAAGACCGTAGCTGACGACATACCGTAATCCGACGACTGTTGCTGCCTTGAAACTCACCAAGATCGTGCGAACCACTACGGCCGTACCCCGAAGACGCGGAGAAAAGACCGTAGCTGACCATAGTCAAACGAGGAACAGCAACTTCTCACTGTAACATACTGTTGGCGCAAAAAGTGGTTCCCTAAGCCCAACACACCAGCGAAGCCAGAAACGACTCTTGAGACAGTAAAGCTCTCGCAGATCCAGCTAGCTTCGGACCCGGTCTGAGAGTGTCAGTAACACCCAAGCGTGCCAGTCAATTTGACCTGCAATTGACAAGGAAACAAGACGTAATCAGTAATCACAGGGCGGAACTAACCGGTATGTCCAGGTAGTTCCAATTGTATGGCTCGAAGAGCCGATGTAATGGGGGATCGACTAGAAAGCCGATTCCGTCATGTTATGAACCGATTGTAGCGAAACATGCATTATAACCGATTCAGACATGAATTCAATGACATATACTTGCATTAGACGGAAATATATTATAAAAGATGTAGTCACAGCAAGCTAACATGATCATAAGATGTCTCAATGTAAACAAGAAGAAATCGGCTATTTCAGCCGATTTAGTGTATACGAGCAACATACAAGCCTATAAAGCAAACAATGTTTCAACTCTCCGGCTAATAGATCTAAATCACAATCTTGCAACAGTGGAGATCGAGCGGATCGAGGCAGTCATGATGAAGTTGCAACTTAGATCCGTTAACCCTTGAATCTAGACAATGTTTATTTTATTACTTGAGTGCGACCCGTATCTAATTTAGATCCAAAATACAACCGGCTGGTGCAAAACATTATATCTTATCAATATAAAACGAATGGCAAACATAATTCGTTGAGCATATAGATCTATTAGATATAAGCCGACGCATATGGATCAAGACGGGCAAATTGATGATTGCTTTAAATAATAAACAATAAACATAAGCAACATCGGTAACTTAATGAATCCAGCTAAACTGCCAAATTTAACTAGAGCCGATAACTAATCCATGCATGCAAACTGTCTTAATCTATAGCCTGTCCACCGGATGACGTTAACTAATAGATTAATCAAGCAAACAAACACGAATCGATAACTAATCCGCGCGTGAAAACCGTCCCAATCTGTATCTCGTCCACCGGATGACGGTTAACACAGATTGATCGGGTAAACCAGCGTGAATCATCCTTGACTCACTGTTCTTCCCACGTCCACCGGATGACACCAAAGAAACAGAGCTTAGCAAGGACCCTGGTCCGCCATGCTTCCACGTCCACCGGATGACGCTAAAAAGACATAGTTTAACTGGGGGTTGACAATACTTACAAGCAAGCCTGCGTCCACCGGATGACACCCAGCCTGGATGAAGTAACTCGCCGGACTCGACTGACTCTAGGGATTGTTTGGTCGGAGCCGAAAGTTGTGTTGTATTGATGTTGTTGTTGTTTTACAATGGCTGAGGGCTTATATTTATACCCTGAGCGTAGATAGAGTCCTAGTCAAATTACAACTCATCAATAGATAAGGAAACTAACAAACTATCCTATATCTAAGGTAACTTGGAGTCACATCTTCCCTTTCATAGCGGACTCCGATCGTGATCGCATCTTGACGGCGCGGACTTTGGATGACGTCACCAATACCGACGCTGCACGCCTTCTGCCACCTTCGCCCGATAACCGATTCTCCGTGCAATCGGCTATTCTCCTTCCTTCTGCTGGACGGAATCTGCTTCCGAGATCGGCTATCTTCCTTCTGTATCGGCTATCGGCTCCCAGCCCAAAATCTGGTGTTAACACATGCCCCCCTAGTTCGGAGTATGATTTCTTCATGCTTCGAACTATGATCCGATGGTCTTCCTTGTGCCAAGAAACTCACTAGCAGCCATAGTGCGTCTAGGTATTCTTCCTTTAACCCTTGAAATATAAGCATGTTCTCACCATATTTTCACACCTCTGTATGCATGTCCTGTAAAACAATAATCCTCCAATACATGTGGAAATAGATTAGTAGTAAATGCATATATGTATAAATATTATAGTTTTATCCATTCTTAGATATTGTTGATCAGAAGATGCTACAATGTCGATTACATCTCAAGAGTATCATATTTATAACCAAGATTTCTTTTAAATTTGAATAAAATGGTACTTTACTCATCCATCTATCTTTTCAACCATGGGGCTTTTACTTTTCACTAAATCCTCAAGCAACTGCAAAACAGAACAGCTACAGAACTGCTTATCTGTTATCCCTTGAACACTTTTCTTTCGGAGTTTTATTATTATCTTTTTATAAATTGTATCACATAATATTGCAAAGTCAAAAAAAACCGAACCTTAAGGAGATAAAAGTCATATAATTAGATCAAGAAGTGCAAGTGAATATTTTTTGTATTTTTATTTTCCCTGTGCATATGCCACTCTCTTTGATCATTCTAAACTATAAGGCTATTGGGCCTTTGGCCATCTTTCATTTTTATTTGGCGATCACGCGATCGTCATTTTTTATTTTTCTCTTCTCAGTTCTGGCGGACACGTGTCCGTCGTTTTTATTTCTGAGTTTATAGAATAGCCTCACATCTTATCTTAATCAAAGAGAGAATGTCCATGGCTCATCAAGGAATTTTATTAATTTATAACGTGTACGTGAATCTTGATCTTAGAAGCATGACTATCATCTAACTAGTGGTCACAATAATTTGACAAGGCTCAATATGAAATCAATTAATCTTTATTAATCATTTTATAAAACTCTCCGGATTTCAAGTATCTCTCAGAATAATGTCATAGCAAATTCCATTTCCATTCACATTGTACAGCCACTTTTAGACAAAGTTCAAACTTTACGCAACCCATAGGTTTTCAAGACTTCAAGACAAGTATCAGACCAAGAAACTTAAACCTTAAAGAAATCAAAATTATAAAATAGACACGGGTGAGACATGAAACAGAGCATCTATTAATCATTTCAACAATGGACAAACTAAAACATTTATATCACATATTTGCAGAGTGGAATTACCCTTAAGATTTCAAAGTTTTGCCTTTAAACATTTCTAACTATAAACTTTAAAACTGTGAGAGTAGAGTTGTGCATACCATTGTGGAAGATGTAGGAGCCAATGAAAGTCACTCGTCTTGTCCGTCTTCGCGATGGATCGCTTGATGTCGTGCAACGTGTGCATGCGGCGAGTCCAAGCCCCCAAGGCACAGCTGATGCAGGATCTTGAGACACCGTGTGTGTCCTTCTCAAAGGTCTTATTCGCCATTATTTCTTTGCATCTGAATGTACGTCCCTTCATTCTAGGCCGATAAAGATGTTGACGACTTTTTACTGCATGCGAATCGGCTCTCAGGCTTGCATTGTACCTTAGAATCTATTACTCAGCCTGATCCGTTCTACATACGAATCGACTTTCGGGCCTGCTTCTTAGCATCGGCTTCGTTCTGCTTTCCCTTAGAATTAACCCCTCAGCTAGATTCACTACGAATCGGCTTGTGGGTACTCACAATAGGATCGGCTAAACAGCCTGACCCAAAAAGCCGATCGGTGTGCGACCATTGATGGCTGCGCTTCGTCTCCCTCCGGGATGGCGTCAATAATCCAAACTAGACTGTATTAAGCATTTTGATGTATATGATACTTCTGAACTCGTTATGCCCGAAACAATCCAATCTGCAAGGCTGTATATTTTGTTTTTATTTTTTACTCTAAAGGCGACGCTTATCGCATCGGCTGTTACATCCCATCGAGGGTATTTTATTTTTGTGCTAAGGGCGACTCGTTACTACGATGTCGGCCATTTTTGTCCTGAAGGCGACCCGCTTGCACGGCATCGGCTGTTAGAGCCAGATTCACATGAATCGGCTATTATCCCCCAACTGGGATGCTAGGATAGTATTTCCTCAGATGCTTCCCGTTGATGGCTCTGGCGAGTCTCTGCCCTTCCAAGTCTTCAAGGATATAAGCATTACCTGGAGAGCATTCCACCAGGCGAAACAATCTTTGTGCTCTTTCAATAGTTGAACCAGCTCCTGCCTGAACTCTGGGTCTAAATTGGCGGCAATAAACGTCGGCCTTGGTCTGTCGCCGGGTCCAACATCCACTTCATCGAGCTTGTCGGCCGACGTGAATCCTTGCCCCAACTTACCCTCTGTGCCGTCAATCGGATTCTCCATTTAATAAAAAGACTCAGAGCCGATTGCCCTGATCAGCTGTTGACTCTCATCATTGACCTTGATGGAGCCTCCTTCCCAAGTCTTGCCAGAGAAACAGTCATGATCTCCAGCTTCCCAGTATGTGGCATCTGCCGTCGCCACGCTGATCGAGTCGTCGGCCGGGATCACTTCGACCTCATCGCCATGCCACTGAATGAGGCACTGATGCATGGTCGATGGCACGCAGCAGTTGGCATGAATCCAATCGCGTCCGAGTAGCAAGCTGTAGGCACCTTTACTGTCGATCACGAAAAAGGTGGTAAGCAGTGTCTTCTTCCCCACTGTTAGCTTGACATTGATTGCCCCCCGAGTGTTGGAAGAATTGCCCCCGAAATCCTTGAGCATCAGATCAGTTTCTATTAGATCATTGGGACCCTTGCCTAGCTTGCGGAATGTAGTATAGGGCATGAGATTGACAGTGGCACCACCATCCACCAACATCTTTGTCATGCGCATGCCGTCGACATAACCTTTGAGATAGAGGGCCTTCAAATGTCGATTCTTGGCTGGCTTATCAAAAGTAGCTTGCTGTGCGAGCTCCTTGGCCACTCCGTCTTCTGATCCCGGATCGTCTGAGTCAGACTCGGTATCATACTTCTTGGCTCTGAACTCTATAGGCAGCACGAACACCATCTGTGCATCGGCTACAGCCTTTCCATTATTTTGTGGAGGCTTCCCGCGCCATACCTGTTTGGCACGTCCCTCAGCTTGGAGCTCTCTGTTTCTGAGCCGTTGCACCCGGCGCCTTTGGCTCCTAGTTAGATCCCCTGGGCACCACTGATTCTCGTGCCAAACCGGCTGTCGGCGTTCAACTACCGCTTCATCAAGCCGATCGTGCGAGTCCCTTTTTTCACGCCGATCCCGCGGGCTGTGGGGGCTCCCCAGCCTCTGATGCACAGACCGGCGGTTGACCTGGGACTGCCTGTACTCTCGGTACTGATCGCTGCATTCTGGGCAGTTGCGCAGCGTTGGCAGTCTCAGGCCTTCATTCCAACAATGTCGGAAGAATGGGCAATGCCAATGATCCTCCTCACCTCCCCGGTGGCGGGTCATTTCTTCATGATAGCGCGCCTCTTCTTCTTCGCGGAGCCACCTGCGGTACTCCTCTTCTTCGCGCTGCAGCCGCCTCTGATGATCTTTCTCTTTCTGTCGCCGCCACTTGTTCAGAAGGTGCTGGTGTGTGGGCCTCCTGCTCTTGGTGCCACTGGATTCTCCCTGCTCCGGCTGCCTCTGATTCTGTCCCCTCCTTCCTTTGATCAGCGCCAGCTCCTCAGCTGTGATTTGTGCATCGGTATCAACTGAGGAGTTCTTCCTGGCCCGTTCGGAGGTTAATACCTTTACTTTAGTCAGAGGATTCGCGATCTGGACCATGTTCTGCCCTTTCGGGAATGGGAATTTGTCGATCTTCATCTTCCCCTTGGGAGGAGCCTCAAATTTCAACAAACCGCGCCTAATAGCATTCTGGATTGCTGCTTTGAAATTGCGGTAATTGTTTGTGGAGTGTGAGGTGAGGCCGTGGTACTGGCAGAACGGTTTTCCCTACAAATCTTCAGGAGATGGCTTGACGTAATCAGCTGGGAAGGTGATGTGGCCTGCACTGACTAATAGGTCGAAGAGTTTGTCCAGCTTGCGCGTGTCAAAGTCATATTGATCTTCCGCGCTCCAACCCTTCGGTACGGCTATGGGCTTTGTTCCCCATTTAAGCTCAACAGCAGCCACTTCTTCATTCTCTCCATCTTCTGAGTCGGAATCACAGACGTAGGCCTGTTTGTATTTTGATTCTTTCTTGAAACTCTGGGCCTGCTGTTCTAATGCGGCCACCCTCTGCATCACCTCGCTGATGCTGTTGAAGTTGGTGCCCACAAGCTTCTCTTGGACGTGTGGGAGCAACCCACTGACCACTATCTTGGTGAGCTGCTTGTCGTTCAGGTTCAAAGAGTAACACATGTTTCTGGTCTCCCTAAACCGCTTGATGAAAGCCGATCCAAGTTCATTCGGCTTTTGGCGCATGTTGGTGAGATCTGTGATGTCTTTCTCCCCAGTGCCGGAGAAGAAGTAATTATGGAATTTAGTCTCCAGATCTTCCCAGCCTTGAATCGAGCCAGGCTCCATAGATGCAAACCAGGTAAACGCCGACCCTGTCAATGATAGCAGAAAGAGCCGGACCCTGTGAGCTACCTCATACGAAGCTTCGCCGAGCTGGGTCAGGTAACGGCTGATGTGCTCCATGGTGGTGATGTCGTCCTGCCCACTGAACTTGGAGAAGTCGGGTAAGCGATACCTGGGCGGCAATGTCACTCGGTCGTACCACTCGGGGTAAGGGCGCCTGTATTTGATTCCAGTCCCGGTCTTCGGCTGTAAACCGAACGTATCACGGAGCATGGCGCTCATCTGCTCCAGCAGCTGATTGTTGGGTGTCTGGGCGTACCCCGGATGCGGCGCTGCCTGAAGGTCTTGATATGTGATCCCCTCATGGTATCCAGGAGTTGGGTTGGCCACGCCTGCCGCCGGCGTATTTCCAGCTGTCGGGTTCACTGCTGATGAGTTCATCGAGTTCACCAACTGTCCAGTGGCCTGCATGAAAGCGGCGAGCTCCTCCGGAGTATGATCTTTGTATAATCTTGGAGAAGCTGCTATTTTTTGAGCTGAACCGGCCGCAGTGGCACCCTGCCCTGGCGTTTTCAGCTAGCTCGGCTGTTGCGGTGAGGAATTGGGGGTCCCTGCCGCTGCTTTTGGATCTGCATCCTCTGCGGGTATGTTGAAGTAAACCGGACCCAGAGACTCCCAATCCTGCCGTTTGAGAACAGTCTTCATGATGTTATGGAATGTCTGTAGGAAGGATTTATGGTGATGGCCGACTGCTGAATAGGCGGCCTCCCAGGTCGCTTCTTCCAGCATCTGCTTGAGATCGGCCTTGCACTCCTCTTCAGATTTATCAGAATGGCCGTCCATGATCCATCTCGGGAATGCATTCTTCCTCACTACAGAGCCATCACGCTGCTTGCTGAATGAAAGCAGGCAGGCTTCAGCGAATTCTTCAACAATCTTGTTCAGCACTGCCGCGTCCTCCTCACTGAGATCTTCGACCCTGACCCTGAGGACACCGTCATCCCTGGAGGGGCCGTCCGCCGCAGCCTTTCCTTTTGCCATGGTCTTCAATGAAATGTCCCACCAGGCATGCCAAAAAGTGTGTTGGCGCAAAAAGTGGTTCCCTAAGCCCAACACACCAGCGAAGCCGGAAACGACCCTTGAGCCAGTAAAGCTCTCGCAGATCCAGCTAGCTTCGGACCCGGTCTGAGAGTGTCAGTAACACCCAAGCGTGCCAGTCAATTTGACCTGCAATTGACAAGGAAACAAGACGTAATCAGTAATCATAGGGCGAAACTAACCGGTATGTCCAGGTAGTTCCAATTGTATGGCTCGAAGAGCCGATGTAATGGGGGATCGACTAGAAAGCCGATTCCGTCATGTTATGAACCGATTGTAGCGAAACATGCATTATAACCGATTCAGACATGAATTCAATGATATATACTTGCATTAGACGGAAGTATATTATAAAAGATGTAGTCACAGCAAGCTAACATGATCATAAGATGTTTCAATGTAAACAAGAATAAATCGGCTATTTCAGCCGATTTAGTGTATACGAGCAACATACAAGCCTATAAAGCAAACAATGTTTCAACTCTCCGGCTAATAGATCTAAATCACAATCTTGCAACAGTGGAGATCGAGCGGATCGAGGCAGTCATGATGAAGTTGCAACTTAGATCCGTTAACCCTTGAATCTAGACAATGTTTATTTTATTACTTGAGTGCGACCCGTATCTAATTTAGATCCAAAATACAACCGGCTGGTGCAAAACATTATATCTTATCAATATAAAACGAATGGCAAACATAATTCGTTGAGCATATAGATCTATTAGATATAAGCCGACGCATATGGATCAAGACGGGCAAATTGATGATTGCTTTAAATAATAAACAATAAACATAAGCAACATCGGTAACTTAATGAATCCAGCTAAACTGCCAAATTTAACTAGAGCCGATAACTAATCCATGCATGCAAACTGTCTTAATCTATAGCCTGTCCACCGGATGACGTTAACTAATAGATTAATCAAGCAAACAAACACGAATCGATAACTAATCCGCGCGTGAAAACCGTCCCAATCTGTATCTCGTCCACCGGATGACGGTTAACACAGATTGATCGGGTAAACCAGCGTGAATCATCCTTGACTCACTGTTCTTCCCACGTCCACCGGATGACACCAAAGAAACAGAGCTTAGCAAGGACCCTGGTCCGCCATGCTTCCACGTCCACCGGATGACGCTAAAAAGACATAGTTTAACTGGGGGTTGACAATACTTACAAGCAAGCCTGCGTCCACCGGATGACACCCAGCCTGGATGAAGTAACTCGCCGGACTCGACTGACTCTAGGGATTGTTTGGTCGGAGCCGAAAGTTGTGTTGTATTGATGTTGTTGTTGTTTTACAATGGCTGAGGGCTTATATTTATACCCTGAGCGTAGATAGAGTCCTAGTCAAATTACAACTCATCAATAGATAAGGAAACTAACAAACTATCCTATATCTAAGGTAACTTGGAGTCACATCTTCCCTTTCATAGCGGACTCCGATCGTGATCGCATCTTGACGGCGCGGACTTTGGATGACGTCACCAATACCGACGCTGCACGCCTTCTGCCACCTTCGCCCGATAACCGATTCTCCGTGCAATCGGCTATTCTCCTTCCTTCTGCTGGACGGAATCTGCTTCCGAGATCGGCTATCTTCCTTCTGTATCGGCTATCGGCTCCCAGCCCAAAATCTGGTGTTAACACATACGTAGCATTGTAAACGCTGCCCTTGCCCCTCCCTTGCAACTATAAAAGGGAGAGCAGAGGCCAGCTTTAGAAAGACCCCGGAAGTCTTAAGTTCTCACCCACACATGCACACCAACAGCAAACGACTTGCATATACTTAGACACTCACAAGAGACCTGGGAGCACTTCCCTCTCTCGCCTAGCTTGTAACCCCCTACTACAAGCACCCCGGTGCAAAGCAACACGACTCTCCTCTCCACTGGACGTAGGGCTTGTTTGGCCTGAACTAGTATAATCCCTGTGTTCCCTTTTGCACACCATCCGTAGCCTCAACCGCAAAACACATATTTACTAGCCGGTGTTAGCCCCGCTAAAACTAGCACCGACACCACGAGACCCATGGTGGTCTCTCTCTCCCCTCCTCGCCCTCCTGCAGCCCTAGAGCTCTGATGAGACCTAATCAGACCTGTGATGGTCTCCTTTCTTTTCCTCCCCTGCTGTGGCCATTTTCTTGTCCAACTCAACTCCAGCGAGAACAGCCTCAACGCCCCACATCCATCGCCGCCACGACCTGAAGCCGCCCACCCTATCTCCACCGGTATGTAGGGCTAGTCCACCGGCCCCATCCCACCCAGCCCTGGGCATTCGGTTCTTCGATTCGGTTTGGTTCGGTTTTTCGGTTATTGACACAAATTCGGTTCTCTACGAATGGGAACCGATTGGTTCTTTGCAAATCTGGGAACGAAGCAAATTCGGTTTCAGTTAGTTCGGTTCGGTTTCGGTTCCGACCGAACTAACCGAAGATTTACACAAGCAGCAAAAAAAAGAGAAAAAAATAGGAAAAATAATTTTTTAAAAAGCATGATGCTGAAATTTTAAAATATGACGTCGTGAAGCTGTAAGGGGATGTCATCCACCTTTTATATTTATGATTAAGGTAGTATTAGACTTAGGTTATAAGGTTTATTAGGCTTATTTGCGAATTTCGGTTAACCGAGCCAAGGAACCGAAATTAGATCGGTTAGTTCGGTTCCTGAGAATTGGGAACCGAAATGGGAACCGAAATTTTCAGTTTTGGTTATTTCGGTTTCGATTCCGGTTATTTTGGTTCGGTTCTCGGTTCCATGTTATTTTTGCCCAGGTTTAATCCCACCAGTACGATAACGCTAGTGTTGTTTTTTTTTAAAGATAAAGATAGCGCTGGTGTTGTAGGGGCAGAGTACAGAAACATGCATACGGTGTGTTTACCTGGATTTTGTACGGAGTACGTGTACAGTAGTAAATTGCCATGGACTGTACCAGTCACTCAGTCAGTACCAGTACTAGTATCAATCAATCAGAGAGGATCTACCAGTTCGCAATAAATTGGTCCGACGTACGCGTACACGTATGCTTGTACGGTCGCGAGTAATTGGCCTCTGTGTCATGTGTGTACATGACCTTCCAAGCGGTGCTGTCCAGGTCCGGGCTGTATGAAGATTATTTTTTTTTTTTTTTTTTTGCGTCAACAGGATGATGATGTATTATGCATGGTAAGTTAGTAACTAAGGCCTCTTTTGTATTAGGGAGGATTCTTCGGATTCAACATCCCATATTATCTATGTTTCATTACATCACAGGGTTATCACGGAATTCCCTTAAAATCTAGTTCCCCTTCTAAGCTATAAGTCGTTTTTGATACTTTTAGATTGCTATATATATATATGTACACATACTCCCTTCGTATTGGTAAAAGATGATGTTTAGAACAGAGACACGGTCTTCAATATATGACTTTGACTTTATATTTCTATAAAAATATTTATTGAAAAGTGATATATGTATACTTTTATGAAAATATATTTAAAGACAAATCTGTTTATATAGTTTTCTTATTTTCAAACTTAATAATTTAAAAGTCATTCATGATTTATATTCTCAATATTTGACTAATACCTTTTCCAAAACGTCATCTTTTACCAATACGGAGTGAGTATAAGGCATGTCTAGAAGCATAGGAGAAATATAGGTATAAAAAAGCCAAAAACATCTTGTAACTTGAAATCGATGGAGTAGCATGTTTGACGATATGATTTTAGCCTTTTTAGGATTCTATATGAATATACTCCCTCCGTCCCAGAAAGACTGTCGTTTTAGACTTTTCAGACATCACGTTTGACCATTCGTCTTATTTAAAAATTTTGTATAAATATCATTTATCTTTTTATAATTTATTATATCATTAGAGACACTTTAATAATTATTTATTGATTTTGTATTTTGTACAAAATTTTTTGAATAAGACGGATGGTCAAACACAGTTTCTGAAAAGTCTAAAACGATTATCTTTATGGGACGGAGGAGAAGTATGATCTTTTTACTATTAAATTAGATTCTTAAAATCGATTGAGATCCAAACGGGACCTATTATATGCTGACAGTCAGCAAGAGGTGCAGTGAAAGAGATGGACTGTTGGTCAGTGGGGGCCCGGCGTGTGGGGTGGTGTGTGTGGATATGGAGCATCCTGGTCTGGGGCCTCTGGGCCACATTGTACTCGATCATCGCATCAGCCTAGAAGTTGTTTCGATCAACTCTTGGCCTGCCTAGGTTGCTGTAGGAAAAAGGTTCTGACAATCATGCATTTTGGTTCAAATTCTGCTGTCGATCTACCTGCTCATCATCAATTCTTTGGTCAATGGCATTGCCTTTTCAGGGAGGAACCTACTATCACAGGCTCGCTGATCCGTCCTCCTCCACCAGTGTTCCGTAGCAAAATTAATATGATTTTTTTTAGAAACATTTTGGAAATGTCAAAGTGATTATATATCTCTACTACGTACGCCCGCTTTAGGAAGGATCTGTCCACCCATTTTTTTATTATGGAACCAACCGACAAGTGTGATAGTACCTGTTTTTGTTGATAAAAGTGTCTGTTTTTACAGCGAGTCTTTCAAACTTTTTTTTACATTTTAAACTCATGTTTACTACCAAAATAGTGGGTTTCTCATAGCATTTCTTTTTTTTTGAATACGCACGAGTGTGCTTATCTTTGTATTAAGAAGGAGAAAAGTTATGTACAAGAAAAATGGCACGTGGCCAGGCAAAAAAAAGGATTACATCGTGGCAAAAACAACGGGAAACACAACGGGAAACTAAGGCTGAGCCAAAACTCGAAGCCCTTTCGCTCCCGCTTCCATCCACCGCTCAGCTTCCGCATAGATGACTCGCAGGAGTTCAGAAGTCGTTGTCGCAGGCCCTCTGAAACATCGTGCGTTGCGCTCCTTCCAAATCTCCCAAGAAACCAATGCGAATATCGAGTCCATGCCTGCCCGCTTGTCACCGGAGAACAGACCACGAAGACGTCTCCACCAGCGCAAAGTGGAAGTTGCAGGCACTGGACAATTGGTTTGGATTGCCGAAAGGATCAGGAACCAAACCTCCTTTGTCACCGAGCACTCGCACAGTAGGTGATCAATTGTTTCCTGGGCTTGATCGCAAAGAAAACAAACCAAACGAGCTTCAAGGCCATGGCGTCTCCTGCGATCTCCGGTCCAATGTCGTCGCCTGAAAGCTAGCCACAAAAAGATCTGGATCTTGAGCAGTGCCCAAGTCTTCCATATGAGCTTGTGCCCTTGGAACGTTGCTGCCCCAGCATGGAGCATGCGGTAAGCTGACTTGGCTGTATAGTTGCCATCTGGAGTCCATCTCCATATTGTCTTATCTGGCTGATCAGAGAGATGGAAGTCCCTCAGCGTGTTCCAAAGGGACAGATACTCAGCGACTGAGTCAGCTGACATACCACCCGATATGCGCCTTATCCAAGCTCTGTCAGTCAGTCCCTCGCGGACAGTCAAGCTGCAACGTGTTCGCTTTGACACCAGCTGCGCAAGGCATGGCGCGATGTCGGCTGCCGATTCGCCGTCGATCCACCGATCTTCCCAAAAGAGGGCCTGGCACCCATCACCAACCATTGTGAAGGTCGAGGCCCTGAAGAAGGCTTGTACCTCCGGCACGGTAGCGATAGGTAGCTGGCTCCAAGCTCGATCGCGGTCAATTTTTTGTAGCCACAGCCACTTTGTCTGGAGGGCGAAACCCGTGAGCTTCAAGTCGCTGATACCTAGTCCTCCAAGGTCAGTGGGTCTACATACTGTCGGCTAGGAGACCATGCACTTCCCCTGAACGGATGTGTCGGAACCAGCCCAAAAGAACTTCCTACAAATGCTGTCGATCTCCTTCCGGGCCCATGGCGGCAAATTTTCCGCGATCATTGCATAGATTGGGACCGATCGGAGGACGGATTTAAGCCAAACCAAGCGACCGCTCCGTGCCATCAGTGCCCCATGACATGGTGGCAATCTCTGGGCGACAACTTCGATGACTGACTGATAGTGTGCTTTGGGGATTTTCTTGGTGCTTAGAGGCAACCCAAGATACTTGACAGGGAACGGCTGCACTTGACAGCACAGAATAGCCACAATTTGTTCTAATGCGTCCTCCCCGCCAAATATAGGTGTGATAGAACACTTGGCCAGATTGGTTCGTAGGCCGGACGCATCCCTAAATATTTGCAGAATTTCCTTGACTGCTATCGCCTCCTCGACAGACGGCCGGATGAAGAGAATTACATCATCAGCATAGAGACTGCACTGGAATTTAACTTCTGCCGGCCTCATCTTGCGCAGGACACCATCTCTTGTTGCCTTGGAGAAAAGACGATGAAGTACATCCATGGCAATTATAAAGAGCATAGGAGATAATGAGTCTCCTTTCCGAACTCCACGCATATGCCTTATGGGGTGCCCTGATGCCCGTTCAGCATGATTTTAGATGACGCCGTGCTGAGGAGCGCCTCAATCCAGCTGCACCATAAATCTCCAAAACCACGTGCCTTCAAAATTTCCAAGAGGAAAGGCCACGAGAGAGTATCAAATGCCTTGGATATGTCCAGCTTTAACAACAGCATGGGTACCTTTTTCTTTCGAATTAGTACTGCCGACCGCTGAACGTATTTGTAGTTGTCATGAATGCAACGAGTCCTGATGAAGGCATTTTGATTTTTGTCCACTATTGCATCCATGCGAGGCGCTAGACGGAGGGCGAGGATTTTTGAAATAAGCTTGGCGAAGCTGTGGATCATGGTGATCGGTCGGAAATCAGCCGGAGTAGTAGCACCGAGCTTCTTTGGTAGCAGGGCGACAAGGGCGCTATTGAGGCGACCCAAGGATCGGCGATCACCATTTGCAAACGCTTGAATTGCCTCCATCAGCTCCAGCTTGATTATGGCCCAGGCCGACTTATAAAAACTCCCGTGAATCCGTCAGGGCCAGGTGCCCTATCGCTCGGCAGGGCCTTGATCGCTGCCCACACTTCGTCCATCTCAATCGGTGCCTCCAAGTCCGTGAGGTCTAGAGGCTGAATCCCAAGCTCCTGAAAGTCAAGGCTCATGCCAGGTGTGCCGAAAACAGCTGTGAAGTGGTCCTGCAGGGCCTCTGCCATGTCTGTATGATCTGCCACGGCGTGGCCATTGACATTGAGGCTCGGTATGAAATTTCGCCGTTTTCGACCCCTCGCGATGAGGTGGAAATAAGCGGTGTTGGCGTCCCCTTCTCTGAGTTGACGAACCCTGGAACGTTGCCGCGCCATGGTGCGTTCCAATGAAGATAGCCCGAGGCAGCGCATTTTAGTGCGCTTGCGAAGTTCAATCTCCTGTGGAGAGAGCTGGCGATGCTCCTGTGCAGTGTCAAGTCGTAAAACCAGCTCACGTGCCATGAGAAGTTGCGCCTTGATGTCACCAATCTTGGAAGAGGACCAACTCTGCAGCTCACGGACAAGATTACGTAGCATCATATCGAACCTGGCCAGAGGGTTCTGAACGCCAACCGGGCGTCATAGCATTTCAAGTTAGCAGTAAAACACTACCACTAATTATAATATATGAGAATCCTTTGTAGGAGACATTTATTAGGAAAAATGTATACTAAATTTTGAACCGCAAAACACTAAGAGAAGTTCAAAATTTGGTTGTGGTTCATGGTCTGTTTTATTTCCACTTGTTGCCCACGTGAACCATACAAGCAATAATAATAGTATTTCCTTGTTCCAAATTATGAGTCCTCTCCTTACTCTAATGAGAGAGAGAGAGAGAGGTTACTACGTAGAAGTACCTAGATATAATGTATATATTAGTGCGTAGTAAAATCTATTTCCATAGAAAAGTTATAACAACTTACCATTTACAACTCAAGGAGTATTGTCTTTTTAGAGGTATATATGCATGATATTTCGGTTATATAGTATATGATCATTTGGCGTGGGAAGGTGAAGAAAAGAGTCTTTTCTTTTAGTTGGGACTTTGAACCTGCGTGCTCACAGGGCTGTTTGCTTGGCTGTCATAGGCTATCACGCCATAGTTAGAGCAAGCTCAATAATAGTCAAGTTGTTTAGCTAAAAGTCAAGTTATAAAAGTTAAATTATACAATTGATGTCTCCTATTTATCTTGAATTTTCTTCTCTTTTCTATCTCTTCTTACAATACTTGCTACTTGAACCCACTTATGTATATGCTTCTGTGCCTATTTTGTGCTTGTATGGGAGTTGAACTCTTCTCTTTCTCTTTTTTTTTTTCCTCTCATATTAGCATTTGCTCAGCTAAGATTGTTATTGTACATGTTTTTATGGCTCGCGGCGATAATTAAACAAGGCAGACAACTTTTTACACAGCAGCCAAGAAACCACGGCACCACCACAACTCGCCCTATTTTTGGCGTGGCCTTCTGTGGCAGAGATCCGAACATCCTATTCTCCACCATCTGGCGTGAAGAGGGTTCAGGACTTTGAACTAGTATCATCATGATTCTCTCGGGACCGTGTGACGAGACCACCAGCTGCTGAATTCGGAGGCACAAACATGACACACCCTGCCACATACTAGTCTACACTATACACACGTCCAAAGTTCCAAACTCCCGGGTGGAGCACCGTACTGTTCTCACCACGTACTCCACTGCAGCAAAGTGGTCATTTATCTCATTTTGTTTGCCAATTGCGCTGGTGGGAGCGTATGTTTGTTATACTTCCGGCTCCCTGATTCATTGAAGGCAGCAGGTAGAGGTAGGGAACATGTCGGATGTGATTCTAGTGGACATTGAACATGATCTTTTTTTTTTTTAGCTCTCAACTCCCTAATATAAATGGGGATGTAGTTTTTGTCCCATCGCCACTAGAATGTACGTGAATTTTTTTTATTTTTGGACGTGTTTCATTCGCAGCTTCATCTCTGAAGCTGGTCGAATTGAAAATGGTAGCTTCATCTGCTTCACTCTTTACTATAGTTGCAAATAGTGTCGCTACCGCATTGGTTAGGAGCTGAAGCAGAAAGAATCTATACCAAACGCGCTCTTAGGCAAGAAGAAGCGTGATTCTTGGGGATTGAGAAATTATTTTAAGAAACACAGTCAAACAGCCCAATATATATCATGTATAACCTTCATTATCCAAAAAAAATACGATCTTGAATCTGGACAGGCGGAAAGAGGAATCATAAGGGCATCCCCAACAGTGGGCAAATCGTCGGCTCTCCTCGAATCCTATTGGCTGCAGAGGAATGAGAGAAACGAGCTAGCGCTTCTCTTCTCAGCAGTCTCGTATGTCCTCTAAGAAAACTCTCTCTCTCTCTCTCTCGTCTCTATTGTTTTCGCATCTGTCATCATCTCTCTTCTTCTTTTTTTTATTGCTTCCTATGTTCAACTCTACTGGACATTTAAAAGGGTGGAAAATTCACTAACGGTCCTTCAAGTTAGCACAATGTGTCATTTAGGTCCCCGAACTTTCAAAGTGATATCTGTGAGTCCCTAAACTTGACAAAGTGTGTCATCTAGGTCCCAAACTTTCAAGGTGATCATCACATGTCCCTAAACTTGACAGAATGTGTCATTCAGGTCCTAAATATTGTAGCAAATTTCGGAAAAAAATTTTAAAAATAAAAATCTAATTTTGGGTACTGTAACTATAATTGTAGAATATTGAAAAAACTGTATCTTTTCCATACGATCTCAGATGAAGATAATTTTTATATAAAAATTATAGCTCTCGACGTGATCTACAGCTTTTTAGTTTTGAGTTTTTTAATTTGAGGTCGTTAAAATGCTAAAAAAATTAAATAAATTTTTCGCAGTATAATAATTGCGTACAAGCGCTTGTCACCTTAAAAAAATCATATCTTTATTATATGCTATCATATGGAGATACTTTCTATATGAAAGTTATAGCCCTTGAGGAGTTCTACAACTTTCTAGTTGAAGTTTTTTAATTTAAGGTGGTTAAGATACTCAAAAAATTAAATAAATTTTTAGCATATAGTAATCGCGTACACGCGTTTGTCGTTTTCGAAAAATCATATATTTCTTATATGCTATCAAATGAAGATACTTTCTATGTGAAAGTTGTAGCGTTCGAGGAGATATACAACTTTCTAGTTTTGAGTTTTTTAGTTTGAGATCGTTAATATGCTAAAAAAATTAAAAAATATAAAACCACTATGCATAAATAGAAATCGACGGTTTAATTTTTTTAGCATCTTAACGACCTCAAATTTAAAAACTTAAAACTAGAAAGTTGTAGACCTTATTGATCACTACAACTTTCATATAGTAAGTATCTTCATTTGATAGCATATAAAAAAGATATAATTTTTCTAAGACGACAAGCGCTTGTACGCGATTAATATACTTCTGAAAATTTATTTAATTTTTTTGAATATTTTAACCACCTCAAATTAAAAAACTCAAAACTATAAAGTTGTAGACCTCCTCGAGCGCTACAACTTTCATATAGAAAGTATCTCCATATGATAGCATATAATAAAGATATGATTTTTTCAAGGCGACAAGCGCTTGTACGTGATTATTATACTGCGAAAAATTTATTTAATTTTTTGAGCATTTTAATGACCTTAAATTAAAAAACTCAAAACTAAAAAGCTGTAGATCTCGTCGAGAGCTACAATTTTTATATAAAAATTATCTTCATCCGAGATCGTATGGAAAAGATACAATTTTTTAAATATTCTACAATTATAATTACAGTACCTAAAATTAGATTTTTCTTTTTTAAATTTTTTTTCCCGAAATTTGCTACAGTATTTGAGACCTGGATGACACTTTCTGTCAAGTTTAGGGACATGTGGTGATTACCTTGAAAGTTTGGGGCCTAGATGATACACTTTGCCAAATTTAAAGACTTACAGATATCACTTTAAAAGTTTGGAGATCTAAGTGACACCTCGTGTCAATTTGAAGGGCCGCTGGTGAACTTTCCTCCTTAAAAAGCCCGTTGGAGACGCCATAATATTCCCTGTATATTCAGAAGATCACCAGAAGAGACATATTTGTCGGCACTTTTTTAGGTTCAGGGTGTTTGCTACTTTGCTACAGCAGCTTCCATGCAAAGATGGCAGGCATGCTTCGGCTTCATGATTGGGTAGAGGGCCGGACATGGTGTGAGGAACTATCTCCTGCAGGGAAGACAGCACCTGCATGTGTGCTCAACTGAACTCATAGGACCCCCTGCTCAAACATGTCACGGTTTAATTAAGGATCACATCTGAACGATGCAACTTTGACACGTGAAGAAACCTCGTAATACACGTAATGTGCGTCATGAAGGTGACAAGTCTCATTTTGTTGCTAGATGATGTTTTTATACATTAGTTTTACATCGAGGCGGTGGCAGTACCTTGCAAGCATTCCTTAAACTTAAAACAAGGCTACAAAAACGCATCGGTCTCTTTTAACTTGTCTATACATGGGCATGTGATATTTCATTTTGGCAGAAGGGAGCACGCACAGCTATCTGGCTACATAGTACAGTATATGAGAATATTATACATGTTGGATTTTTAATTGTTTGTACCTCAAATTAAGGCTCTGTTCACTGAAGCCGAAAACCGCTGAAAATAAACGCTGATGCTGATTTCTTGTGAGAGAAAAATACTATAGAAGGACTGAAAAACAAGCAGTTTTAAGGTTTAGCGAACAGAGCCTAAAGGCTCAGGGCCTCCCCAACGCTCCACCATGGCTGGGAGTTTCAACCTCCACGTAAGAATAGAGTGTCCAGGTCAGGTGGATTGATGGTCTCATATCTTATCAGAGTAGCTTGCAAGGTAACGAGCGCCTCATCTAATAAAAGCAACAAGCTACTATTGTTTCGTGCGTTGGGAGAGAAATGCAACTCACCTAGTCTGACAAAGTCTGATAAAAGCTGAGTTCCTCTGAGAAGGACGAGCAAAAGAATAGACAAAAAGCCAAATGGACTTTTCTTACATCACTAGTAGTCTGTTTTGGGAGATTATTAGCCTCGTTTCTCTCTAGTCTACATGGACAACGGTTCTGGGTTGAAACCAACAACCTTGTTAGCTTGTGATGGGGCTGGCCTCAAACAAAAACTGGACGAAACTTAAGGTGCTGATCATGTAATTTTAAGCTAGTGGTAGAGAGTGTCATGCAACAATATCTAAGCGCACACAATGTTAGAGCTCGGGCTTGCGCCCATGGTCGCGGACTCTGGGTCCACCACTGTTTCGAACCGTCAACATTCATGCATGATGAAATATATATACATGTAGAAGTATACATAATAACAACTACTTAAACATTTGTGTTACAACACAAAAGAAAGCTGCAAATTTAAAAAAGACAATATTATAGAGAAAAAAGAACAAAATTAATTAGCCCTAGATCTCTAACATTAATCCAATCAATCCAATTCTTAGAACAGAGAAATAAGATAAAGTAAGATAACAGGAGGTGGAGACCATTTTAGAGGGAGCAAAAAGTGAATGACTAACTATAAATAACTAGCTAATTAAAGGTGTCCTATGGAACAATTTGGATATTTGGCAGGCAATAATAAAAAACAAAAGTGATGGAAAAAATAATAGAAAGACCTAGTGCTTAATTATATAAGATGCAAGTAGAGATTAGAGGAAATAGTGAAATACATTAAAGCACAAATAGCATCATTAATGAGGTAATTGGGCTATCATGTAGCTAATCGAAGAGGTATAACATAGAGGACATAGGAAGGTTGGAGGTGCCGAGCCCCCCCCCCCCCCCTTCATCCCCATTTCCACCGCCACTTCTAGTACAGTAAATGATTAATCTAAACGATTAATCTTGTCTAGAAAAGTGACATGACTTATTTATTAGTCATTTTTAATAAGGTCTTGGTCAAACATTGAAAATATAAATTATGAATAACTTTTGAATTGTTGAGTTTAGAATTATGAAAACTATATAAATAGATTTGTCTTTAAATATATTTTTTCATAAAAGTATGCATATATCACTTTCAATAAATATTTTTATACAAATATAAAGTCAAAGTCATGCTTTGAAGATCATGTCGTTGTTCTAAATGACTTTTAAATCATATACGGAGAGAGTACACCTATATTATGTGTTTATAATAAAGGTGGAAAGCAAGAAATACACTCAGCGCCATGACACAAACGGGCTTGGATGGCCAGTAAATGACATGAATGGTGTGACATCGTCGTAGCTCCAAACTCAAAGCGAGAAGGGTCAGAGTAATAGACGATGGATCAAGGGACAAAAGAGGAGTGAGTGTCGGATGAATGGCGAAGAGGGTGGGAGGCGAAAGAAAGAATTTTACCACTTTTAATATCAGGCATATATAGATTAGATTAAAGGAAAGTTTCTATTGATATATAAGTACTTCTTTAGTATGTCATCGATCTGTGCCATAAGTATGTATTTTTTATTACTTCAGTGAAGGGGATATTCTCGTAAGGGTGAATGTGCGTGTGAACTATTATCACTGGTACACAGAGTCTCAATACAGACGGTTGATAACCCATTTCTACGAGCATTTTCCAGCGCCGACTGCACGGGAGGCCTATAAAAATGGGAGCCCAGCACAGGCGGTTCCCCGCCTGTGAAAATGCATTTCTACAGGCGGTTCACTCTGCGTAATTGAGACAACCGCCTGTAAAAATGCATATACATATATAAAAAGAAATAATAATTAATAAAATTGGCCTCATATATAACAAAAATCCATATACATACATATATATATATATATATGTATAGACATATATACATATATAAATATATAAAAAGAGATAATATACAAGTCCATTTATTTTTTTTCTAAAATTATTGGCATTGTTGGGCTGACTGGTGGGGCCCACACCAGTCAGCCCCCTCCCCTAGCCCTAGCCGGGCAGTGCCGCACCGCCGCCGCAGCCGCCGCTGCCCCAGCCGCCGCCACAGCCGCCGCCACCGCCGCATGCCGCCATGAGCCGCCGGCCGCGCCGCCGCACTCGCATGTGCCGCCAGGCCATGAGCCGCAGCCGCAAGCCGCCGGTGGAGAAGAAACGAGAAGAGGACGAGAGGTGAGAAGAGACAGGAGGAGGAAGGAGAAGAGACCTTACCGGCGGTGGACGCAACGGCAGCTGGGACGGCGGACGCGGCGGCGGACCGGCCGTAGTGTATAGGGGCCGTGCCAAGGATGGTGCTGCGGCTCGTTGACTACGACGGCGAGCGCAGCACGGACGACACCGACGAGGACACCGGCGAGCGCAGCGGCGGTGGCGTGGAGAAATTGGGCAGCCTGACGGCGTCGATTCGAATGAACAGGGCGCCAAGACTTAGAAAAATTTGGGGGCGGTCGCTAGGGCAACTTATAGCCACGCCTTTCTACAGGCGGTTGGTATTGACCGCCGCCTGTAGAAAGCGTTTGTACAGGCGGTTGTCATTGACCGCCGCCTGCACAAATGTGTTTGTACAGGCGGTTGGCATTGACAATTGACAACCGCCTGTACAAACACTTTATACAGGCGGTAGTCAATACCAACCGCCTGTAGAAATATTTTTCCAATTTTATTTATGTTTTATTTAGATATATTTTCTATAGTGTTTAATTTAAAAGCTTCAAAAATTCATATCTCAAGAAATATTGATCTAAAATTAGTGAAAAAACTTTTGTAGTGTTTCTCATGAGTAGATCTATATGTTAAAAATATGAAATGCCATATTTGAGATACTTTTATATGTAGCTTCATTTAAAATGATTGAAATTGAATATATGTCTCATATCTTGTTTAATACATAAATAATTTTAGAAATATCAGAAAAATGTGAATCCAATTTATCTAGCTTTATTGTACTGTTTACATGGTGTGAAAAATATATTGCTTGATGCAATTCGTAGTAACCACACAAAACTGAAAAACCCATGTGTTTGGTCATGATTCGGTAGTAGGACTCTTCTACGTTTGTGAAGCATGCACACTATGCCTATCTCCAAATGACTTTAAATTGTTTTGGCAAGTACCTACACCAAAATGATGGCTCCACAAAAGATCTCAGGATTTTTTGGCCATGCAACCTATTATTACTTTTTTCTCCGTGCTAAATGAGGGAAAGTATATAGACTTAGTACCATCCACCTCTATGCATACAAAGCATAATAATTTAACAGCATTTATATTACATTGTAGAAACAGATAGAAGAGTACTTAACATAGAAGGATTACAAGGCAAATGTCAAATATAATCTAGGCAGCTACTATTCTTCCTTGGCCATCTTGGCGCACCCAGGGCAATGAACTCGGTGGGATCCTTCGCTCAACATTTCTTATCTTTGATGGATTGTCGTCTACAAAGAGAGACATGTCACTGAACTCGTTAAATTCATCCAGGTCAGATACACCATCAACTCCTATTGCTTGTTGCTTTCCAGAGAAAACTACATATTTTGGCTTATCGGTACTTTTCTTCTTATCATTAGGAGATAGCATCTGTTCAGCATAGAAGACCTGTGCAGCACGGTTAGCCATTATCCACGGATCATCTTTATAGCCTACCTTACTTAGATCAAGAACTCTGAACCCGTAGTTGTCCACTGTGACATGTTTGTCTTCAACCCATTGACATCGAAAAACAGGGATCTGAAATGTACCATAGTCTAGTTCCCATATGTCATCAACAAAGCCAAAGTATGTAGTTTTCTCACCAGTTTTAGAGTCTAAGGCGTCGCATCGAACACCGCTGTTTTGTGCCATGCTCTTTTGGTCCTTGGACTTGGTACAGAACGTGAAGCCACTAATATCATAGGTTTGCCATGTCGTGACTTGGCGTGATGGTCCAGATGCCAACACCTTGATGGTGCGTTCCTCAAGTGTTTCCCCATCTAGAATGTCATGCTCCCTTAGCCATGAGGTGAACCGAATCTTGTGTTCCTTCATTAACCATTCGTCCGTGCACCCATGATTATGTTTGCGAAGCTCATCAATGTGTTGCTCGATCAAAGGCTCCATTATTGAGAGCTGATGTAGGACGCTGTGATGTGCCTCGAGGACTGTATTGTAATCTTGAGGGACGCATGATTTCTTTCCCATCCTCCCTCTTCCCTTTAGCCTACCCTCGTGTCGTGATGGAGGCAAACCTATTGCAACCTGGTCTTTTAGGACCATGTTACAGAATGGACCACCGGATTCAATGGCCTCTTCTGTTAAGTACCCCTCTACCATGGACGCCTCAGGACGAGCACGAGTTGATACATAGCCATTCAATATTGACATGAAACGCTCATACGTCCATATCTCATGCAAGTACATGGGACCCAGTGCCTCTGTTTGTGGAACGAAGTGCACCACAAGGTGAACCATCATATCAAAGAATGCTGGTGGGAAACACATCTCAAATTGTGACAATATCTCCGCTGTGAATTCCTGGAGAGATGTCAACTCATCACGATCAATCACCTTCTGTGAGATCCTGTTGAAGAAGTAACACAACCGTGTGACTGCAACCTTTATCCACACCGGGTTTATAGACCTGATGGCAATAGGGAGGAAAGTAGTCAACATGACATAACAATCATGTGAGTTATAGTTGGTGAGTGTGCAGGTGAAAGGTCCTAAATGGCTAGAGGGGGGTGAATAGCCTATAAAAATCTACAAACAACACTTGACAACCCGATTAGTAACAATAGCAAACTTTGCAAAGCACTAGCTCTAAACTACACTATACAAGCCACCTAGACAAGAATACTACACTATGATCACTAGTTCACACTCAAAGGCTATGTCACTACTAAACACTACTCCTAAGTGAGCAACTAACTAACAAGCTACACACGAGAGTAAGTACACAGAAGTAAAGAGAGAAGGTGATTTCAATACCCTCGGTGTAGAGAAGATATGAAGTCCAATATAACCAATCAATCAAATACAAGGGAAATCCTCGGTAGAGAGATAACACAAGATTTTTTACCGAGGTTCACTTGCTTGCCGGCAAGCTAGTCCTCGTTGTAGCGATACACCCACTTGGAGGTTCACGCGCTAATTGGCATCACACGCCAAACCCTTCTCAAGGGTGCCGCACAACCAACACAAGATGGGGATCCACCAAGCTACGAGCAATCCACTAAAGATGCCTTTCGCGATCTCCCGTGGGGATAGGCTCAAGAACCCCTCACAATACCTTGATCGGAGGCGGAGACAATCACCAACTCCCCTCAACGATCCTCGCAGCTCCAAGCCATCTAGGAGTCGGCAAACTCCAAGAGTAACAAGAGAAACCGCTGCGAAATACCACTACCAAGTGCCTCTAGATGATCTCTATCAATGCAATGCACTTGATGCTCTCCAAACTCACCAAATGATGAACACAATCAAGTAGGATGAGTGAGAGTGGAGTGGGAAGGCTCACAAGTATGCTATGATGTTCAGGAGTGCCAAGAGATACTCCCCAAACCGGCCAAGTGACTATTTATAAACCACACACAAAGAACTAGCCGTTTAGACTTCACTGCGTACCGTCGGACTGTCCGACGGCCAGAGCGTCGGACTAATCCGCACGGTCCGACGCCTCGGATGAACGCCACGTGTCACTAGCCGTTTGAAGTCGAACGTTGGATCACAACGGCTATTTCCTCGCGCCAAAACGACCGTCGAACGGACGAACGTCGGACTAAATCAACCGGTCCGACGCCCTCAGCTGACCACCGTCGGACTCAGTGAGACGGAGCCGTCGGACTAACGAACGCGGCCGTCCGACGCTTCCAGAGAGCTCCCCGAGCCCTGAAAACCGTCGGACGATAGTCCGACGCTTACCGTCGGACTAACGCCGAGAGTCCGACGCTCACCTGCTCTCCACGTGTCACCTCTTCGTCGCTCTGCACCGTCGGACGCTTCGGACAATAGTCCGACGCTCCGAAACTGAGCGTCCGACGCTCTCAGCAGTGTTAGCCGTCGGACTGAGGCTAATGGTCCGACGCTCTGTGACAATACGGTCCGACGCTAGTTTTTCTATTGTAATGTCTCCGAAATTCGCCGAATCCTGCCTCGCAAGCTCGGCAGGAGGAAGAGAGGACCAAACCCTCTCTAACCCTCGAACTTCACCCCGTTTCTTAAGGTACTAACACTCCAAAGTATGTCTCACTTAGGTGCACGTGTGTTAGTCTTTTCAAAGAGTTTTTCACGGGTCAAGTCAGTGTCACTAGCATCTATATGCATATGCAATGATCATGAACACCTAGTGGCACTTGATAACCGTATTTCATCAACGATTTCGCCCCTCTTGATAGTACAGCTATCTATCCTAAATCTGATCACTCCCTCTATGGAGTCTTGATCACCAAAAGCAAAAGAACTCCTATGAATTATACCTTTGCCTTGAGCTCCTAACTTTTTCACCATCTCTTGATGAAGCTTGTGGACTCCTTTTGATGATGGACTTATACCATTTGTATGGATGCCGTCATTGCCCTTCACTTGTGGCCTCCACCGACCCGGTCCTTTGCTCCATCTTATTGTTTGCTAATCAGTTCTCATAAAACACTTAGAGCAATCGTTAGCAAACTAGGTTTCATCAATTATCCAAAACCAAACATGGGCTTTCAGCAGACGGTTGTCTTAACCGAACCGCCTGTATAAATGTTACCTTTATACAGGCGGTTCGGTTAAGACAACCGCCAGCACAAATGAGTTTCTGCAGGCGGTTCTTTGTCTGACACCACTCTTTTTGTACCACAGGCGCGTGATAACTAAAACCGCATGTGGTATAAAAAGGGGGCGCCTGCAATGACCTCTTTTCTAGTAGTGTATGTAATGTCAATAAGACCAACTCGTTTAGATAATTCCTTATAAATTATGTAGAAATTAGTATCTAGCAAACTTTGTGCAGCTAAGTAGCAAGCTGATTAGGCTTTTTCCACTAAATTCTATCCACTCAGTTTTAAGTGCTACATTTGGCTTAGGTGTTGGTACTTTTCTAAATTATTTTAAGAAGGAACATCATTATTCTTTTAATTGTAGTGATGTACTATCAGTCTCCTGAATCAAATGGATCATTTCCTTGGCCGGACGAAAGTGACCAGCAACATACAGATACACTATACATGTCTTTCAAGTTTCTTAGAATCAATAATAGTCATGTTGGAAACAAAAGTCCAATTAAACCCGGGGTGTTTTCGTACCGCGCTGTCATTTTCCAATTGTTTTGGTGATGTGTGCATGCATGCTGGGCCAGGCCCTGTCATTTTCCAATCATTTTGGGCCATTTTGTCCGTATACTCGTTCTCCTCTCGGCATCGTGGGCCTCTGCGTGTGTACGTACGCGCGTCGTATCAAATCATGTCTCCCAACTGCAATAAGTGGGCCTTGTAATGCACGGGGGGATTAGTATGTAGCGATAAGAGATTAGGCCCCGTTTGGTAGAGCTCCAGCTCCAGCTTCTCCGAGAAGAATCACTCCCAACCAGCCAAACGCTAAAAACGCCAACTGATTCAGGTGGGGATCAGTAGAGAATCACTTCTCCATTTACACTAGGAGGTGGGAACCGAAAAAACCTGCTTCCCCGGATTCTTTCCCGCTCCCTGTTATATTTTGGTGGGGATCAGCTGAGAATCAATTCTCTGCTGATCCCCATCCTGCTCCCTCCCAAGAATCTAATGGAATCACTCCACCGGAGAATCGAGGAGCAGAGCTGAAGAATCTGGGAGCGGAGCTCTACCAAACGGGCCCTAAGAGGCTACGCCGATGCAATCGTTTTGCAGACACAACACAAGACATTAACGTGGAAATCCTATGTCGGCCAGAGACAAAACAAAATCATAGTCATATCGTCGTGTATGTATTACTAAGCCAGCTAGGCTACTAACGGGGCAGGGTGGAATGGGTTTTGCGGGACGGGTTCTAATACCGAGTGTGTGTTATATAGGGGAAACGGATTTTCGTACCGTACGGGTCAGGTTCACAGACAAATGGGTTGAGACGGGTTATGTTATGAATGGTGGCTGTGCTTCGAATTGTGTGGGTTGGGCTGGTTGAGCCGTGGAATTGGACGAGTTTGTGAGCTATAATTTCGGGTCAGGTTGGGTTAGTAAATTGTTGAATAAGCAACGAGGCATAATGGGTTTGCGGCAATTTTACTGTCCGACCAGGTCAGACAACAACCCTCCTCCGACCACCCCCCGCTCGTGACGTCCGCGCTCGCGCCTCCGCTCCAGCTGCAGCTCCAGCGCCCGCGACCCCGCTCCAGCGTCCGCGCCCTCGCTGTCGTGCCCGCGCCTGAGCTCGCCACCGCCGTCGTCGTCACCATCTCCGGCAGCCTTCTTCGGCGGGTATAGAAGGAAGGGGGCCTGGGGAGAAAGGTAGGCCAGGCGGTGGGATGGAGGCGGGCGGTTTGGGGGCCCTGCCGGCGGTGGAGGCGGCCGAGAAGGTCGGGGCGGGGGCGTCGTCGGTGACGGTGGCCATGCTGGCAGCGGTGGCAGCAGTGCAGGTGGGGAAGGGGAAGAAGGGAGGCGCCGCGGCGCGCTAGGGCTTGCCGGAGCTCCAGCGAGCCTTAGCGCACCGCGACGTGGGCGGTGGAGGCAGCGGGCGCAAGGGCGACGTGAGGAAGAAGAGAAACAGTGCCGCGCGTAGGGGTGGTCGGCGGGGCGCTCGTTTTTGACCAGGTTGGACCCTAACATGACCCGTGGGTTTGGGGCGGGTTTAGCCCCGTTTGCAGACTTATGTATCACTCCACACTTTTCAAGATTTTTGGAATGACTTACAATTTAGGATAGAGGAAGTAACAAATAAACCCATGTGTTGCTATAAACAACAAACTCATTCATAATAAAGTTGTGCTACTAAACACTATCTATGGCTATAAATAAATTCAAATTCAAGAGATTGGAAAACTATGAAACTTGTATAGCTAGACTGGCCTCAACTTAAAATGAACCAAAGTTTGTATGGCTGTGATGTATGGTTTTTCTAAGGTTGGCTTTTAGTTTACATTTTCTAAAAAGAGTGAAAATACAAATTTTAATTTATGAGCCATGGATTTGAGCTGCAAGAGATGGGTGTAGGTTCGTGTTGGACTTTGGATTGTTGGCATTTTGGCCCATAGAGAAATAACACAGAGATTGGAGATGATGAGTCCACGCGTCCTTGTGATCGCGCGGTAAACTTACTGTAACTTTATCAACACCGGCTTAAAGTACACTGGTTTTTTTATCCCAAGGCTTCCAATAAACCGTCCCTGACAAGTGCTTCACTTGCTGCGAAGAGGGAAGCTAAAATTGTATGTTATGCCATATAATAACAACACAAGAATATATTTTAGTCACCAAACAGTTAGGCCCTGTTTCGTAAAGCTCCTACCGACTCCAGCTTCTATTGTTCAATCCATGGGAGGAGGAGGAGCCTTTTTTTTTTGCTTCACCTACTCCCACTTGCTTTGTGAGAGGAGATATAAAAATGGCTTCTATGAATAACGTATGAACAGTAAATTTGTCTGAGAAGTTGGAGCCCTACAAAGGGGCCTTAGTTGATACAAATAGTCATTCATATACCCAAACAACACAAGAGTCAATTTATTTTTCTCACCTAATTAACAATTAGTTCTAGCAACTAGTGAACTAATAACTAGTATTAGTTGATACAAATAGGCCCTAAATAGTTGGAGCATGACAACCAAAAAAAAAAAAACTAGTCCATCCATTAGTCATATGTTTGGATGGCAGTCTATTCGAAAGCTAACCGGGCTAGTACAATAGAGAAAGCAAAAGCAGTTGCATTGCATTGTACGCATGTGTTCACGTCAAAGCGCGCAGCAGATCGATCTGATGGAACTTTTGAAGGGTGGGCTGTATACATATAACACATGGCACAATCTAACCTGCTGGACCACAAATAAAGCTCGACAGCCGATCGATTGCGGATGGAACGCGCTGTGCAAGGAAAGATGCAGACATACACGACGGCGACCGTCGTTTCCTTCTCCAGCGGCGGCCGTGCAATGCATGCATATGTGCATGTGCATGCAAACGCAGACACCAGAGCTGACATCACAGCCACTCAGTCACTCTTGGTCTTCGATTCTCGCTGGATCGGTCCTCGGCCTCCGCCGGTCAACCGAAGATTTTAGGTATGTTTGGTTTGCTAAATGAGGTGCTCCATCATCTTCTTAATTATTCCTCACTTTTTCTATTTTTGGCTTGTGAAATAAAATATATTGATCTAACACTATCTCATTCTCATAGGCTAATAATTAACTAGTATAGTGCCCGTGCTAACGTCACGGCTTTATATGAGAATGCACATACGAAATAATCAAAATATGTTTTTTTTAAGGATGTATGTACGGACAATTTTGGGTTCATGACCCTCACGCCAATAGTCATCTCCATCTGTAAATCGCCTATTACGATACCTAGAGAGAAGCAAGAGAACAGGATAACCAGACATTAGAGACAAATATTGCCTTCACCAATCCCACTCTGTGGCTCACCTTGCACCTCAAGCTGAGAGCAGAGGTTAGCGACCTCGAATTTTTATTATAATTTTTTTAACAATAAAGAGCAGAGATTAATGAACTGTATCAGCTATGCAGTTAACCCAAAGATTATGGTGGGGGGGTCTCTAGGCACCAGCCATCCAATGAAACTCCGTAGATCTACCCTTTTTTACCTTTTAGGCCTGTGCTCCAAGGACAAGAAATTTTTTAATAAATATGCAAACAAAATTACAAATTAGTAACTATCATCTGCTTCAGATTCATCCCCACCCCCCCCCCCCCCCCCCCCTGCCCCACGGCTTTGTCTCCTCCCCATCCATCAGCATCCACCAATTGAACATAGTTGTCCCTGGGATTTGTCATGAATCCAAAGAAAGGAAAAGGAAGGTCATCCGGAAACTGTGAAACATCAGTAGCTCATATGGAGGACACTAACTGCATATCTGACAAGCCAAAAAAAACTGCACGAGTGGGTTTCAGGGCAATTTGTCATGAATCCAAAGAGAGGAAACAATATTAGGAGTAAGCCCAACCAACTATGATAACTCATTCTTCTGTTCACCAACCTCGAGTAAGCACACATAAATGAGAGAGAGAAGTTCATTTCATCTTGATAACAATAACATGATTATTCATAAAAATGCTCCAAATATTGAAATGCGCAGCCTATATATGTACCTGGCAACCATTATGATCCAGCGAGCATGCAAAGTTCCAATAAATTTAGTAGCAAAATTGCAGAACCTATTGACGTCAGAACAAAAACAGAACTGTACAAGCAATGTACAAGTACATCATCAGTGTTTCCACTTCACAAACATGAGTAACACATGATAATAATGAATATTTCATCGCAAACTCCTACCAAACAGAGATCCATAGAGCAATATCACCACTTAAAGCATGCATCTAATCATAGGTAATTAAATCTCGATGTCTGATCAACAGGTACCAGAAATGTTACTAAATTATTTAATCTACACTCTGTAAGTCATTTCTTTATGCTGGAAATAGTACTTGCATATCCAGTTCAAAAAGACATGTACAACTAAAAATAATTAACAATTACAAGATATTAAAGATAAGATAATGCAGGACATGAATTGTACTCATCAGAAATTAAGGATAAGATACATGCGGTGCTTGGTTTAATGTGAACTATGGACGTGATATAGTAAAATAATGATAACACCATGTTCAAGTAAAATCAGTACAATTGTGCTAGTAGCTTCAATGGCAATGCTGCACTAACACTGAAATATATAAGACTTAAAATATATCCTAAGAATATAGTGATCATAGTATATTTAGGTACTAAAGGAGCAAACTAACTGCAGCTGCTAATACAGGAAGACACTGAATGCCCTAATTATATCTCGGTAAAAAAAATGCAATCAGTGACTTACTATAATTTGAGATAATTATACAATGTAGCCATGAAGAAGGAAACAAGTTTACAGGTTCAAAATTGAAAGAACGGAGATATATTTTATAGTTGAGACCTGATCATATAACTTCTGAAAAAAAAACTCAATAATCAAATGTCAAAAGATAACATTGGGGATCATACCTGCACTAATTGAAATAGGAAGCCTCAAACCAGCAGCCCTCATCTAAACCATGCCAACCGATCCTGCTGCTGGGGGAGACGGAAGATGCAGGCATGCAATCGACCCCTAGTGGCGCTCACTGATGCAACGGCGGCGGAATAAGAAAGGCATCATGCACGGTTCAAATTGCATGCCTGGTGGCGGCATCGCGCATGCCAGTTTGATCTGGACATGCAGAATCAGAGGCGGCTTGGATTCAAATTGCGTGGATTCTGCCAGATCTCCAACACATGCAGAATTGGAGGCGGCTTGGTGGCGCCCGCAGCCAATGGCTCATGTGTTGGACGGCCTATAGGCGGTGGTATCTGCGGCGTCGACGGCGAGGCAGTTTCTACGGCGTCGCATAGGGCCGGCAGCGCGAGGATAGATCGCGCGTGCGGGTGGGGGGCCGGGCGTTCGCGCTGGTCGCGGAGGGCGTTGGAGGAAACAGGATATGAGGGGTGAGTTTGAGGGGTGAGTCTGTGACAGACTTTCATCGAGAGCTCTTGGATCGTGGTTACATGCTCTCGTGGCCTTTGATTTTTGATAGAGACAAAACTCTGTGTACACTTTTCTGGGTGCACAAAGGTGAGAGCCCTCAGCGGGGGACATTTGTTTGGGTGGGCGTATATTTGTTTATGAATCCAATTATAGGAGAGATGTATGTATGAGGAATGAGTTGATTTCATCAAAATTCATAGGTTGAACTCATAATGCATCACCTCATAAAGCATGAGGTGGCTTCATAAACCAAACCGCGCGTGCCAAAACATTATGTCGTTGTTGGGGGAAGGCGACCCTCGCTCCACCCCAGTTGCTCCCCGACCCTCGCTACTCGCTACCTTTCTCTCCGATCAACCTTCCGTGTGAAGTTTTACCCTCTATCTTCCTTTGCTGCTGGTTAAGGGAGCCTTCGACGACTTTCAGGTCCCGTCGGGTAGGTGCGAGGCCCCCGGTGAACAACCAGGGAGACGACTTTGCAAGAAGACAGTCGAGAAAGTGTCGCACCATTGTTACGGTTAGGAGTGGTTGGGCCAAAGAAGAGGGAATTACCTCTTCATCACGCCTATAAAGCGCGGCAGGTCCATGGGCCTCGTGGTGCCTGAATGTAATTTTGCCATGCCCTGGGTATATGGACTATAAATATCTCAGGGGGCATGCATACACTATAGCAGGATTTTTTCGGGGAATGAAAAAAAACAACATCTTGTTTGGCGATTACTCCACCTTTCACCTCACCACATCCTTCTTTTCCATTTGTTGTTCGGATCATGGGAAACCCTCGTCCTCCACCCGCGCAGCATCCTGCGAGGGTAGGAGGTTAAGAGTGACCCAACAATCGTGTTTAAAGAATTTGATTACACTACTTGAAAAAATAATTTGGTTCTAGCAAACTGAGTAGCGGGGGCTAGTGTTTGATTTCAATCACTAGTCTGCAAGAGTTTAAAGTTTGGGAAAAAATGTTTCAAATGGATCTTTCAATAATATATGTAGGAATGTGGCATTGCATTGAACTCCACTCTGTCAAGGATACTTGTCATCTTTGACTTTGTAGGGTCCTAGAATAGCGTATCTTTGACTACAATAGCATAGATTTTCTAAAGTCAAAGCTCTACCAAACAAAGTAGTAGTAGATACCAAGATGATATGACTAGAAACCCTGGCACTTTATCGATGATCAGAAGGGAAATTATACAAACTAACCTAATTGGAATAGCAATGGCAGAGGAGATCTCCCTCCATGGGGAGGCACTGATAGTGTAAGTCAGCTTTTGCTCATCCCCCTGATGCCCAAGTGCACTAGTGGTTATATCTCTCCCACATGGGCGGCTGATGCACTAACTACCTCCTTTCATTTCTCTATGTCCTATTCTTTAGCTAGGTAATTCAAATAACTGAGCCTAATCCAACCAACTGAGTCGGCTCTAGCCACTAGAGGCAGCCACTCCCTTCTTTCTCTTCTTCTTTTTTCCTAGCGTATGGCTGGGCTCGTCTGCCTCGGCTCCGCTATAATAAAAACTCTCCCAAGAGAGTACCATTGAGACGAATCATTAATTCGTTTCTAACCAAAGCAAACATTCTTATAACCCCTAGGCTTTGGATATGAATACAAGAGACAGGCCAAGAAACCGTGTGTGGCATGAACCCAAGACCTAGTATAGCTTTAAAATCACGAATTTCAGTTAAACGTGCAAAAGCGTCATAGTATGGCAAATATACGGATATAGCTTAGGTTTATTTCCATAGGACTCTAACTTATATACTATATATCCCAAGACAATCTGTCTACCGCCTACTAGACTCGGAGATGTATACTCTATTCTATATACCGATTCTTCTAATCTATAAAAAGCAACCTCTAAAATGTCTTCTTGAGGTTTAGCGCGAACACAGGACTAAAAGTGTTCAACGAAGGCCCTAACTCTGCTCCGTCAACGAAGAAAAACGGAATCTATGTAAGCAAACCTTGATTAAAATTGATTCGGCTTAAGTTTTGTTCTTCGCTCTTTTTTTTTCTTCTCTTCCTCCACCCCTAAAACGTACAATGCGCGCGGCGGCTTAAGTGTTCTCGTGGGCTGAACAGTTGGGCTGTTATTTTTTGTGGATAGTTTCGAACAGCCCATAAAATTGGGCCCGCTTCAGTTGGGCTTAGTTTTGCTCCCGTTACCGACTTCTTTTTTCCCGTTCACCGACTAAACGAAGAAGAAGAAGGCAAAAAAAAAAAAAACCCTCCCGTGGGCCGTGCCCTTCTTCTCCCTCGTGCCCTTCTTCTTCTTTCCTGGCGGCGACGGCGGCTCTGCGAGCGGCGCGACCCGTTCGGCCGTTCCCGCTTCCAGCTCTTCGCCGGCGACGAGCATCCACCAGGTACGCCCCTTCCCTTCCCCTTTCCTCGCCGTTCCTTACTTTCCCTTTCCGCTTTCCGAAACCCGAGCACCCCCCAAACCCTAGTAAGCTATTCCTATCCGAATTCGAATCTGACCCAGATACACGCACATATATGTACCCAAGTGCTGTTGTGGTTCCGCCCCAGCTCCCGTGTCATCATATCGCGATTTGTGTAATTTGCAGGTTGATTGACAAGAGCGCAGGGGTGGGGGAATCAGTGAGCAACTGCAGCCATGTCCGTGTCGGCCGGCGTGAGCGACGCGGCCATCGCGGTGCGCGACAAGCTCCGCGGCAAGATTGGCCAGACCAAGGTCAAGCGGTACTGGCCGGGAAAGGCGCCTGAGTGGGCTGACGACGCCGATGAGGACACCGATCTCAGGACGGCGGCGCGGGCCTCCCTCGACAAGGCGTTCCCCAAGGACGACGACGGCGATGTCCCTGCCAAAGATGACCGCCGGCTCCGCCGCCTCGCGGAGACTCGCGCGGAGAACAAGGAGGAGCTGAGGGCGGATCACCGGCGCATACGGCAGGCGGAGATCGTGTCGACCGCGGAGGAGGAGAACGAGAGGCAGGAGGCTGACGCCGACGAGGAGGATGAGGAGGCCCAGGAGGAGAGGAGGAGGAGGATAAGGGAGAGGCAGCTGCAGAGGGAGCAGGAAGAGCTGCTTCCTCAGGAAGAGGAGGAACTGGTGGAGGAGGAGGAGTCTGAGGAGGAGTCTGAGTATGAGACGGACTCTGAGGACGAGCAGATGGGCATGGCCATGGTGAAGCCTGTGTTCATACCAAAGTCACAGAGGGACACCATTGCGGAGCGTGAACGGCTGGAGGAGGAGGAGCGGCAGCTTGAGGAGCTGGTCAAGAAGAGGCTTGAGGCTAGGAGGGTGGAGACTAGACAGATTGTGGTTGAGGAGATTAGAAAGGAGGAGCACATTGAAAAGGCACTGAATGAAGAGGCCAACATTGAAGATGTTGATACCGATGACGAGTTGAATGAAGCAGAGGAGTATGAGTCATGGAAAACAAGAGAAATTGCAAGAATTAAGAGGGACAGGGAGGAAAGAGACGCGAGGCTGAAGGAGAAGGAGGAGATTGAGAAGGTCAGGAATATGACTGAGGAGGAGCGTCGGGAATGGGAGCGGAAGAATCCGAAGCCACTTCGTCAGACAAAACAGAAGTGGAAATTCATGCAGAAGTACTACCACAAAGGTGCCTTCTTCCAGGAAGGTGCTGATGATGTTATCCAATCAGCTGGTAATGACGATATCTACGCCCGTGATTTCTCTGAACCCACTGGAGAAGATAAGATGGACAAGAGCATCCTGCCCAAGGTCATGCAAGTTAAACATTTTGGGCGCAGCGGCAGAACGAAGTGGACACATCTTGTTAATGAGGACACTACAGATTGGAATGCACCGTAAGTACATATGTCTGTCGCGTCATTATTTACTCTCGTGATATTGTGGAGTTGGCTTGTTTAGTTTTCTTTCAAGTGCTTTCGTTTCTAATTTCCTAGTTATATTTTGATGGTCGCAAGGCAAATTATTTGGATGCTTTTTAATTAGGAAGTCCAATAGAGGCCCTGACATAATTGTTGTAGCTTTTGAGACCGAATTTGACTACAGTTCTTTGATTACCTGCTAATTCGTCAAAACCTCAAAGCTTAGTACATATTTACCAATTGATTTGCTTTGAACATTTCTGGTGTGCTGTATCTTTGTCTTTTAACTGGAAAACATTTGTACTGAGTCTGGACTAATAATTTCTTACTGAAATTTTCAGATGGTCAACAAATGGGCCTCTGCGAGCAAAGTATAATGCAAAAATGGCTGGCATGAATGCACCTATTGCTAAACCAAAGGGAAGTAAGAAGCTGAAGGACTGGGATGCAAAATGAGATGCCAGGTGAGCTGGCATTGTCTAAGCCTTATTGTCATACAAACACTACCTAGCCAACAAGTGCAAACAACGTTTATGCAGATGATTTGTTTTCATTTTGACTGCATAAACCATGTGACCTTTATGTGCTATAATCTGTTGAAGTGTACCACACTCCCACTAGTATGATGTAATGATCCATGAATAATCATTAATATTGCTTTCTTGTGATGTTTTTAACTTTTATCAGAAGCGTATGCCATGTATATTTTTCCATTGAACAGCGCTGAAGAGGTGCCCGTCATTTTCGTTAAGAAGAAAGACTACCTTATCTGAGCATTGTTAAAAATGCGATCGTTACGGTGTTTCCAGATTTCCCAAGCGAACGAAAATGATCAAAGTGTTGCTGCCTCTCCAGTGCTCCTTGTCCGAACCTTTCATTTCACCATCCTGATAAGGAATTAACATCTTGTTGTGGTGAGAGAGTATGCAAATCAAATTTCTAAAAAAACAGTGAACCACACTTCCCTTGCGAGTTGTTACCACACATGTTTCTGGTGCTTATCACAAAGTGGACATGCTGCTGGGTGTGGTAGTCCCAGCTTTGATAGCCTATCCGCAGTCCCAACAGTAATTAAAGACCTCAAACCGAATGAAAATCTTGCACCTTAACGGGGCCCAAGACTGCTAACATCTTCCATGGAGTGAACCTAATGGTCTAAAAAAAGAACTCATTATAGGGAGATTTTGCTAGAGTAGGTGCCAGCAGGGGAGGCGATACTGGGCTCCGGCCCTTGCTTGCCTGCGACCAAACTCTGAAGGGCTAGCTATGCCTGTGACCAAACTCTAAAGGGCTATCTATAGCTCCCAGCTATCAGCTAGATAAGGCCGTCTCCGATGGTTAGCTCTTGGTTAGCTCATAGAAATTTTCCTCATATTTTAATAGGAGAGAGATGAGAGCTATCTCTTGTTCAAGAGATAGTCTCATACACACACTTCGTGGCTACGTGAGATTGATATGTGGGGTCATTTATATTATGAGTTATGTGCTAAGAGATAGATTATTGGTAGGATTATCTCTTAGAGTACTTAACTACTTAGAGCTATACACTGGCTCTTACCGCTGAGGATGCCCTCAGAGTAGATACCAAAAGCCTGTCACAGTAGTAGTAGCATACCAGTACATGTTGGAGTCAATGAATCAATGTGTTCTATTTTGTCACCATGCCTACCTAGCCTTTTCTACTCAGTAGTTGAGTTCTCAAGTGCAAACCCTTATAGAAATACATCAAGTGTGGACAATTATGGCAGCTGCTCACTGCTGCGCAAAACACAGGGGCACCAAGCCGCGATGTCTCACCATATGTCGGGTGCCAACAATGAGGATGAGACCTTTACTCGTGCTAGGAAATATATAGTGCTTCCTGTAGAAAATTAGCAATGGATTAGCCTGCCCCTTGATTTACAGTCACGCTCCGCCACCAGGTGCGGAGCCAGGGGGTTTTATTGGGGTCAGCTGACCCCTATAAAATTTGACAAATCCTATATAAATTTACAATTAGCTAGTGTATTTGGCTGATGATTAGGAGAACTGATCCCAATGGTTTTACAGTCTGGCTTCGCCTCTGTCCGCCACTGGGTGCCAGAGCTATTAAGCTTCCAGATAGGCTGATCCTGCACATCTAGTTGAAGGTGAATATTTGCAATTTTCCATAAGTGGAGATGTTCCGCCAGGACAGTAAGCGAGGTCCTTTTTATTCGTCAGGTCCTGCTCCCAACACCAGATGTCCAAGGTTTCCTGCTCCGTTCTCTTGTTGATAATTCTTTGAGGGATTATTGCAAAAAGATTAGGTGCAATCACATGCTCACAGCCATGATCTTTCCTTGTATCCATCGATCAGCCAGAATTTGGTATTGGAACCATTACCCACAGTTGGTTGTCATGGCCATGGTGAATAAAAGCTCTAGCATTTTGGTAAAAAAAAAAAAAAAAAAAAAAAAAAAAAAAAAAAAAAAAAAACCCTTGGCCGGCGGGGGAAGATCTCGCCCACAACATTTCGTTAAGTGCAAGGAACTCAGCCTCAACCTCATTGAGAAACCCCCCGAATCCCTGACAGTGCACACCCAAATGTGGGTTGCCAGCAAGGGTGTTTTTTTTTTTTGGCAGCCCAGCCCCAAAATTCATCCCGGTGTGCGTGTGTTGGGGGGGTGGGGGGGGGGGGGGGGGGGGGGGGGACAACCTCACAGGAGCGCCAATCAACTGAGTTTGAGTTTCTTTTGCAAAGCTTGTCTTGGTGAACCTGAATCTGAAAACCTGTGGATGGTTTGGTTGGGTCTGTTTTTTTTTCTTGCCAGTCATACGATACACAGCACATGAGAGACAGATCATGGATGCGCAACCTGCCATACTGGATAGTCTTTGAACCCTTTGCCATGAAACCAAACAAGTGCCACCATTATCCTGTTCTTGACCCTTCCTGTAACACCCTGGTGTTACTGTAACTAAAACCTGCCATGTCATCATGATTGTATGCAAATCATCCCGCATAAACTCATATTACTGTGCATTCACTAAAATAAATTTTATTACTGCATGTGATTGTGCATAGGTGCCTTAGAGAGGTTTTATGATATAAATGCTGGTTTGTGTGTGTTTATCTAAATTCAATTGGAAATTTAAAAAGAAAATTCATTTATAAACCCTAATCGGACCTAAAAACCGTAATTCAAAAACTAATTTAAAAAGAATCTGACAAAACTCTTTTAATGAAAGTTGTAGGACTTGTCAAGTAGAACAACTTTTGTTTTTGCAGATTTTCAAGTTATTTAGAAAAATCTGGAGTATTGAACTGAATTTGAAATGGGATTTAAATAGTGAATTTACCCCCTTTCACATAGTTTCAAAAATATTCAAAATTCGAATGAGGTTCAAAAACCAAAAGTGTTCAGCACAAAATTTGCTACAACTTTTGTATTGATGAAATTTTGACTTTATATACAAAATAAAAACTAATTTGGAGAAACCAGTAGAAAAGGGAATTGAATGCTACAGTGATCGAGCCCCCTTCCTCTGTTCACGAACAGAGCCGCGCGTGCGGCAGCGCGGCGTCGCCGCCCGGGCCGGCCGGGTGATTGTCGCCGGCGCGGTCGGAGTCGTGGGGGCCCCTGGACCCTGTCTTCCCATTGTTCCCCTCCTCTCCCGTAGTATAAGTCGACGGCCGCCCGTTTTCTTCTCCTCCCTCTCACTCTCGGGTCGCCGACGAGCTTCACTGCTCGAGCCCATAAATTTGCCGTGTGTGCTGCATCTTCATCCTCTCCATCTTCTAGGATTATAGAACACTCCTTTGCGCGTTGACTAGATCCTTTGGTACGTTCTATCGCTACCGGAATCGATCGGGAGACGGTTTTCTTCCTCGCGGCCGGTAGGGGCACCGCCGCGAGCTCCATTATCGTGGCTAGCTCGTTCGGGTGAGCTTGGACATCTCTCTATCCCCGTTTCTGCTTCTACATAATCTAGGACGGTTCATGGGTTAGGTGATTTTCCTCTTTGGAGTGCAGGAGACGCCGGAACGCTGTTGCGGATCTCGGTGCGTGCCACCGCGTTCGCCATCAACGACGAGCTCGCCTCTCCAGTCCGTTCCCGACTCAATCAAGTGTTGTTTCGAAGTCTTGGTGAGCTCCTGTTACTACCCGTGCCGTTTATTTAAACCCTACCGTGTCGGGACGACCGGAACGCCGCTTGCCGCTGTGCTGCTCACTGGCCGAGCCGCCATGGCCGCGGTGGAGCTCGGGCCTAGTTCTAATATGCCCAACCGACTAGCTAGGTGTGTGCGGGGGGTGTAGGGTCGCATCCTGGTGCTCTCGGTATCGCCGGGAGGTCGCCGGCGGCGAGCCACCGCGGCTGGGGCCGCCGTGCGCGCGCACGGTGAAGAGAGGAGAGGAAGAAGAGAGAAGGCCGCGTGTGGGTGTAGGGTCGAGATGGCGGACTAGAGGGGGGTGAATAGTCCTTTATAACAACTAATCGCAGCGGAATAAAACCTAATCGGTTCTAGCGACAATTCACCCCTCTAACTAAGAGTCTAAACACCTTGCCAAAGATCCTAGCGAGAACCAAAGGTGCAAGTCTAGCTTGACCTTCCCTAAACCGTTCTAGCACAAGATCACATAAACCTAAGCGCTAGTACTTTAAGCACCGGAGAAACTCCTATTAACTAGCAAGCAAAAACGCACTAAGCACCTAAGCTCACTACTTGCTCAATGACAAGGATACACAATCCAAATCAAAGAGCGCAACTCACTTTAGCTACACAAACTAAGTGAGAACTACTTCTAAGCTACACAAGCTAAGAAGGTGAGTGGCAAGCTACCCAAGCTAACCGGTCTCACAAGAGCAACTACAACTACACAAATAAAGTAATGCACAATATAAATAACTTGTGTAGAAGGGAGCAAACCACCGCGAAGGATGGGAAGATGTTGACGCGGTGATTTATTTCCCGGAGGTTCACTTGTCGCCACAAGCTACGTCCTCCGTTGAGACAAGCTCCAAGGTTGCCGCCGGTCCTCTTGCTAGTGGTGACCCGCAAGTCACACTCTCCCACGTGGAGTGCTTACCACAAGCTCTAGCACTTGACTCGGCCGGACCACTTGTCGCTCTTCACGTCTCGCTCTACTAGCGATGCTCTTTGCGATCTCCCGCGGGGTGAGCTCCAACCCCTCACAAAGCTTCTCCGGAGCTAAGCACAATCTTCTTGCTTGCTTCATGGAGCCACAAGCCACCAAGCCGTCTAGGAGGTGGCAACCTCCAAGAGTAACAAGCACCACCGGCTTGCAACACGATCACCTAGTGCCACTCGATGCAATCTCACAATGCAACGCACTAGAATCACTCACTATCAATCAATCGGATGTGCACTAAGCAAGTGAGTGAGTGGGAGGGCTTCCAAGCACACCTACACAAGCCACACAGGCCCAAGGGTGCTCAGCTAGTCGGCCAAGGCCGCCAAGTGCTTGGATTTATAGCCCTCAAGCGAATAGAGACGTTGCCCTCTCAAACCGGCCGTTGGACTGAGCGTCGGACGCTCAGCCGCGCCACCGTCGGACCAATGTCCACGGTCCGACGCTCCCGATAGCCGCCATGTGTCACTAGCCGTTTGAAGCCGAACGTTGGATCACAACGGCTAACTTTTCGTGCTTCAGCTCACCGTCGGACGGAACACCGTCGGACCAACGAACTCCACGGTCCGACGCTTCCAGAGAGCTCCCCGAGGGCTGAAAACCGTCGGACGGTCGTCCGACGCTCGTCGTCGGACTAAACCCAAGAGTCCGACGCTCTCAGAGCTCGCCACGTGTCAGCTCTCGCACGATTTGCACCGTCGGACGCTCGGACAAAAGTCCGACGCCCACAAACTTCAGTGTCCGACGCTCACAGGCCAAACACCATCGGACGCACGAGGATGGTCCGACGCTGTCACTGCAGACAGCGTCCGACGCTCGCACCACAGCACAGAAGACAAGGGCAGGCCGTCGGACCAAACCCATGGTCCGACGCCCCCTGGCCTTAGCGTCCGACGCTCTTGCAACTTTGCCTTGCGCTTTCCATTTTGATCACCGTCTTCATCACGGTCTCCGACACCATCGATGCCGGTGCAACACATGCACCAACATCTCATGAATGATATGATCCACTTCATATCATCACGTGGCTTTTAGTTCATCGATCCTTGACTTGCTTGCTCTTCACCGTTGCGTTGGTCCATCGGCGCCAAGCCATCACCCGACTTGCCCTTCACACTTGCAACCGGTCCATCGACGCGAAGCCTTGTCTTGATCTTCTTCACCTAGCCACATGACTCCATGTCATGTCTCATGCGTTTAGCTCCTTCATACCATATGTGTGAGCTAAGCATCATCTCCAAGCCATTTTCACCTCCATGGCATAGATGCTCACACACATGTACCTGTGGACTAATCACCTGTGTAATCAACACTTAAACACATATTAGTCCACTTAAGTTGTCACTCAATTACCAAAACCAAACAAGGACCTTTCAATCTCCCCCTTTTTGGTAATTGATGACAACTCTACAAAGATATGGAAATTAAGCGCATTAACCAAGTTAGCTCTTCACACAAGTGTAAATTACTAACTTGGGTTGGATTTTATGTTACTTATCCATCTTTAAGCTCAAATTTTTAGACTTGGATAATGTCGCACCCAATTTTAAGGAAAAAATTGAATGAACCAACTTATGTGCGCCCAGAGATCAATCACACACATAAGCGACAAATTACATAGTACCATCACAAGGTCTAATATATAATGAATAATATTACAGAGTCTTTACATTAATAACAGCGGAATATATATTTCTCTCGCGCGGAAACTCCAATCCACAGGGAATAGTTGACTGGTGAACACAATCCTAATAATCCTCAGAAGAATCCTCATAGTCATCTGTTACCCATCCGGGATTTTTATCCAAATATGAAAAATAAAGCAAGCGTAAGTACATGTCGTACTCAACAAGAATAACATGGGTTTATGAGGCTCAAATAAGGCTTGACACTGGTTGACAGCAGTTGCTTTTAGTTGATCATGTTTTAGCAATTTGAGTAGCAGCAATAGAATATACCAAGAAACAAGATTTGCATGATCATATAAACATGATAATTAATAAGGAATAAACATCAACAGAAAACTTCAAATAAATCAATATTAAATTAGTTAAGTTCCTGTAAGAAGTCCAAGGCCGCACGTGACCGTGAGCACGGCTGATATATCAATTTTATACTCTGCAGAGGTTGCACACTTTCACCATGAGTCGTGATTCCCATGTGTCGGGGTTTGCAAGGCCCACACTACACTGCCAAGGTGCATAACAGGGTCTCACTATGAACCCTTTCAAAAGGCACTCTAACAAGTTACCAATCAATCCGGGCGCAATGGCAAGGGGCGGTAGAGCCCTCCTTTCAAGTGGCACATACACGCAGCAGTACACACAAGGACAGGAGCCGCAAAACAACCAGCTTGGCAAGGAACCTTTCAAGATTAACAACATGATAGAAAGTAACTCCATACTTGACTAAAGCCAGAGCCATATAGCCCCCATGGTTGCGCTGTAAGTCCCGGTGTCATACTTACAGATAAGTCCTTAGTCCATGTTGCTAAAAAGCATCTTTTAATCTTTATTTCATAATCAATTATTCAAGTTCATAAGATCATGACCCATCAAAGCACTAGCATCACTACTCAAATGCAATCTCATAGGTAACAAGGATCAAGTGATCAAAAGCTAGGAATAAATACTAGGGTTGCCAAGGTAGACACATGCATCATGAATTTGGTGATTAAGGTGAATAGGCAACAAGGATGGTCCATGCTATACTTGCCTTGATCAAAGTGCTCTGGAGAACTTGGATCCTCCGTGTACTCTTGATCACCTACGTATTGCTCACCGTCTGAACTCGATCATAAAATCACCACACAATCATCGTAGCAATCATACACGAAGCAAACAAAATCTATATTAGAAACAGTACACCAATAGTGGAAAAACAGATTGAAAAGTGTATAAAAATAATCTACGCGTCGCTACGATTCCAACGATATAAAGATCACGAAAATCGGAGTTCAAACGGGAAAGTTATGAAATAAACAAGTTTTACTTTAATAAAATAATAGATTAAATCTAATCTCGAATTTTAAAAGTTGAAAACATGAGTAACAGAAGTATTATTAGATAGATTACGAAATTACGAATCTAACGAGACTTGAACGGATCAAATCGGAGCTAAAACGAATAAAATATGGCCGAAATAAACTGAGTGGCAAATCTGTAAATATTGAAAACGTATTTTGAATTAAAGCCGAGGAAATACGTCTTTTAAATAGGAAAGCGTAATCTGAGAAATACGCCAAAGGACCGCGGGTTAGAACATTAAAAAGCTCAGGGGCTCTTTTGCAAAAGTGCCGGCAAAAGGGTATCTCTCACTATGAGCCGTTGGATCGGCCGTAGACGGCGCAGGTAGTTCGGGAAAAGAGGGACGGCTCTGGTCGCCGGAGTCGGGTGGCGCCCGGCCGATTCCTCGCCGGCAAGATGGCCGAAGACGGCGTTTTCGGGGCTAGGAAGCTCGGCACACCTCGGGACCTGGTCGGGAAGCAAGAGGAGTTCAAGCCGAACCTATCTATGTTTTCGGTTGCCACAGAGGTAGCTCGGGGAGGATGCGGCGAGTTAGGTGGCGGAACTATGGAGGCTGCGAAGCTCGGCATCATGGCTATAGTGCACAAAACCGAGGGAGAAGGGGTCGGGAAGGTTCCTGACCTTGCTGCGAAGCTTGGAGAACAACTAATTTCGACGGAGAAGTCTTCCCGAGGAGAAATCGATGGCGGCGGCGGAGCTCGGGGCGACGGCGGAGCTCGGGGCGGCGGCTAGGGCAAGATTGGAGGGCGTGGCTTGCTCGGGAACTTGTGGGGAGGGACGGCAGGGCTCGGCCGACCTATATAGGGGCGCGAGGGAGGCGTACTTGGGACGGACTCGGCCAAAAAATCCGGCGGTTGCCTTCTGTCGGAGGCGGCGCTCGTGCTCCGCTCGGACTCCGACTGGAGGAAGGGGATGGCGCGGGGCAGCAGGCCCTACGCGTCAGCGGCGGGGGAAGAGGGTCGCGGTTTCCTTTTACGGGCCAGTGGAGGCATGCACGGGATGGACTCGGCCACGCCAAGAGAGGAGGCCGGGGTGGTTACGGCGCGGCCGTGTCCGCTTCGAACACGAGCAGGAGGAGGAAGATGACTTGTGGGCCCCGCGTGTCAGTCACAGACGGAGAGGGACGGGGCTCCAGCATGCACACGGGCCGGTGGTGCTGCTGGGCTTCGGCCTGGCCGGCTCGGCCCATGCGAAGAAGGCGGAGAGGGGATGGGCTGGCTCGGCCTGCAGAGAAGGGGAGGGAGTTTTCCCTTTTCTAATTTTCTCAATTCATTTTCAAATTTGTTTTCCAAATGGCTTTTCAAACTAAGTTTTGAACCCTTGCAAAATCTAATCAAATCTCAGGAAATAAATATGTGCAGCGGCATGTATGCAACATAACATGTTTCTATGCCCTAGGGTTTATTTTAATTCACAAAAAATATTATTCTATATATTAAATGCTCAATCAATTGCATAAATAAATCAAATTAAATTCCTATTTCAAAAATTGAAAATTTCCGGGTGTTACAATTCTACCCCCTTAAAAATAATCTCGTCCTCGAGATTAGTTAGTGCTTACTCAAAAAGATGGGGATATAACTTCCTTAATTCTTCCTCACTTTCCCATGTTCCCTCGTTTTCTGAAGACCGATTCCACTGTACCTTGCATAACTTTATAATTTCACTCCTTCTGAATCGCTCTGTGGTTTCTAATATTTTAATTGGGTATTCCCCTCGAATCTGGTTAACTGTCGCTGCTGGTGGTGGTTGTATAACTACGTCAACACTGATTTTATCTCCTTTGGACGTAGTTAACACAACGACCTTTTCCTCACACTGAATAACTGTCTTGTGCTGCTTCATTCAATCCAGACCCAATATAACATCTCTTCCGGTTGTTCTTATTACCGTAGGGTTCACTTTAAAGTCTACCCCCATTAGAGCAATGCTAACCGAAGGACAATAATATTGAGCTTGCATAGCCCCACTGGGTGAATTTACCAATAATGGGTTTTGTAGGGCTAATAGTAGTATACCGTGTATCCTAACAAAACTTTGTGATATGAATGAATGCGAAGCACCGGAATCAAAAAGAACGGTAGCGGGGATGGAGTTGACGTTGAACGTACCCATCATAACCTCTGGTGCTTCCTGAGCTGTCTCCGTGGACACATGGTTCACACTTCCTTGATTAGACGATTGTTGATGTCTTCCCTTCTGGTTGCTACTCTGCGGAGTCTGCTGGTTCTGCTTCTTGGGACAGTGGTAAGAGAGATGTCCCGATTCTCCACAGGCAAAGCACTTGATGGGAGTGCTAAATGTATTGGTCCTGTTGGGGGTCTTGCTAGGGGTAGCTTGCTGAGGAGTCTGGGTAGGAGTTTTCTGCTGTTGCGGTGGAGACTGAGAACGAGGCTGGTTCTAATTGCGGTTCCATTGATTTGATGGCCCTTGGTGTCTCTGCTGGAAATTTCGTTGCTAGGCGTTGGGACGCGAACGGTTATTTCTTGTAAAGGTTTGTCCTTGCTTCTTCCTCTTGTTATCAGCCATCTCCTTGCGCTTGTTGTCGATCACTATAGCGCGATTCACCAGCTCTTGAAAATTGGGGTAGGTGGTTGTCATGAGTTGGAGTTGCAATCTATCGTGAAGTCCCTTGAGGAAGAGACGCTGCTTGTCCTTGTCATTAGCAACATCATCGGGAGCATACCGCGACAATTGAATGAACTGATCACGGTACTCTGGCACCGGCATTTGTTCTTGCTTCAAAGCTCTAAACTCTGCCTGCTTCAACTCTATCAAACCTTCAGGAATATGGTATGACCTGAAGTTCTTACAAAACTCTTGCCATGTAATAGCAGGCGCATTATTGGGGCGACCATACTGGAATGCATCCCACCAGTCTTGAGCAGCTCCTTGCAACTGTCCAGATGCATACAACACCTTCTCCTCATCATTGCATTGCACAATGGTGAGTTGTCTCTCCATGGCGCGAAGCCAATCATCAGCATCCAATGGATCGGCGGCGTGGTTGAACACAGGTGGACGACCTTTCAAAAATTCTTCTCGCTTATCTCTAGCTTGAGGTTGAGCAGGTTGTGGTCCTCCAGCTGGTTGATTTTGAATGAACTGCATCATTGTCTCCATCAACTGCGTCTGCGAAGCGATGAGATCTTGAATGCTAGGTTGTGGTGGTGGTGGTGGATTAGGATTCCTCCTGTTACCGGTCATCAGTTTTTCCAACATATAATTGAGTTTTAGAATTTTTTCCATTATTCAAATACTTGTAAACAATGAATCTGAATTTCTGGGCGAGATCCGATAACAGCAGCATAGTAAACTGATCATATCTGGAGGTTTAGAAATCAAACAGAGGCGTTCTCTATACCGTTGGAAAGCCTGAGAAATTCTCAACAAACATCATGTGGACCACTTTTCCAGATTCTGATGTTAGATTAACCAAAAACAGACAATAACAAAAACTGTCCAGGCTGCCAAACTGTGCAGAAACTTCAACTTGCAACCACTGTATCTCCAAAACCATAATAGCTATTATTATGATTCTTGAGGCCATGGAAAGGGATGGAAGTCTACTGTTCCCCTTAAAATTTTCATAATTTTATGGATTTATGAAATTAATTAAGCAAAATTAAGAAGGCAGAGAGGTCTGAAAATCAGATTTTGAGAAAACCAAATTTATTCAACCTAATTATTTATTAAATTTTTTTTACCCTTTAAATCTTTTAATTAAGAGATTTAGAGACATATGTATAATCCTAAGCACTCATTACAAAGAACCAAATCACACATAATTCATAAGCACAAAGCAACGAGCACATAAAATTCACACGCACACAAGACTCGACTCAACTTGATTCAAATCTAAATCGTTCTATTGTCTAATTGGACTTCTATCGTGATTCTCCTTATCGAGCTTGGCATATTTTCTTGATTCCTAAGTTCATCCTCACATTGACAGTCAGGATTGCGGCTTGGCTTCTCCAACATGCTTGTGGGTAGTTAGACGATCATGTGCCATCTTCTTAATCACCAACCAAGATAGAGCTAGAACGAGAATAGAATAAATTTTTTTATAATAGAACAAGATGAGAAAGCATGAAAGTATGATAGATCTTAGAACTAGAAGAGAAAATGTCAATTTTCATAATGGAATAAGGGTACGGGAAGCATATATAAAATAGCAATTATCAAGGTTAAGGTAGAAAACATGAATAAGATGAGAAAAGCACATCCTAAAATGTCCACTCTATCTAGGCTTGCGTCCTACAGTCAACCTGTGCTTTGATACCAAATCTGTCGCACCCAATTTTAAGGAAAAAATTGAATGAACCAACTTATGTGCGCCCAGAGATCAATCACACACATAAGCGACAAATTACATAGTATCATCACAAGGTCTAATATATAATGAATAATATTACAGAGTCTTTACATTAATAACAGCGGAATATATATCTCTCTCTCGCGGAAACTCCAATCCACAGGGAATAGTTGACTGGTGAACACAATCCTAATAATCCTCAGAAAAATCCTCATAGTCATCTGTTACCCATCCGGGATTTTTATCCAAATATGAAAAATAAAGCAAGCGTAAGTACATGTCGTACTCAACAAGAATAGCATGGGTTTATGAGGCTCAAATAAGGCTTGACACTGGTTGACAGCGGTTGCTTTTAGTTGATCATGTTTTAGCAATTTGAGTAGCAGCAATAGAATATACCAACGAACAAGATTTGCATGATCATATAAACATGATAATTAATATGGAATAAACATCAACAGAAAACTTCAAATAAATCAATATTAAATTAGTTAAGTTCCTGTAAGACGTCGAAGGCCGCTCGTGACCGTGAGCACGGCTGATATATCAGTTTTACACTCTGCAGAGGTTGCACACTTTCACCATGAGTCGTGATTCCCATGTGTCGGGGTTTACAAGGCCCACACTACACTGCCAAGGTGCATAACAGGGTCTCACTATGAAGTCTTTCAAAAGGCACTCTAACAAGTTACCAATCAATCCGGACGCAATGGCAAGGGGCGGTAGAGCCCTCCTTCCAAGTGGCACACACACGCAGCAGTACACACAAGGACAGGAGCCGCAAAACAACCAGCTCGGCAAGGAACCTTTCAAGATTAACAACATGATAGAAAGTAACTCCATACTTGACTAAAGCCAGAGCCATATAGCCCCCATGGTTGCGCTGTAAGTCCCGGTGTCATACTTACAGATAAGTCCTTAGTCCATGTTGCTAAAAAGCATCTTTTAATCTTTATTTCATAATCAATTATTCAAGTTCATAAGATCATGACCCATCAAAGCACTAGCATCACTACTCAAATGCAATCTCATAGGAAACAAGGATCAAGTGATCAAAAGCTAGAAATAAATACTAGGGTTGCCAAGGTAGACACATGCATCATGAATTTGGTGATTAAGGTGAATAGGCAACAAGGATTGTCCATGCTATACTTGCCTTGATCAAAGTGCTCTGGAGAACTTGGATCCTCCGTGTACTCTTGATCACCTACGTATTGCTCACCGTCTGAACTCGATCATAAAATCACCACACAATCATCGTAGCAATCATACACGAAGCAAACAAAATCTATATTAGAAACAGTACATCAATAGTGGAAAACAGATTGAAAAGTATATAAAAATAATCTACGCGTCGCTACGATTCCAACGATATAAAGATCACGAAAATCGGAGTTCAAACGGGAAAGTTATGAAATAAACAAGTTTTACTTTAATAAAATAATAGATTAAATCTAATCTCAAATTTTAAAAGTTGAAAACATGAGTAACAGAAGTATTATTAGATAGATTACGAAATTACGAATCTAACGAGACTTGAACGGATCAAATCGGAGCTAAAACGAATAAAATATGGCCGAAATAAACTGAGTGGCAAATCTGTAAATATTGAAAACGTATTTTGAATTAAAGCCGAGGAAATACGTCTTTTAAATAGGAAAGCGTAATCTGAGAAATACGCCAAAGGACCGCGGGTTAGAACATTAAAAAGCTCAGGGGCTCTTTTGCAAAAGTGCCGGCAAAAGGGTATCTCTCACTATGAGCCGTTGGATCGGCCGTAGACGGCGCAGGTAGCTTGGGAAAAGAGGGACGGCTCTGGTCGCCGGAGTCGGGCGGCGCCCGGCCGATTCCTCGCCGGCAAGATGGCTGAAGACGGCGTTTTCGGGGCTAGGAAGCTCGGCACACCTCGGGACCTGGTCGGGAAGCAAGAGGAGTTCAAGCCGAACCTATCTATGTTTTCGGTTGCCACAGAGGTAGCTCGGGGAGGATGCGGCGAGTTAGGTGGCGGAACTATGGAGGCTGCGAAGCTCGGCATCATGGCTATAGTGCACAAAACCGAGGGAGAAGGGGTCGGGAAGGTTCCTGACCTTGCTGCGAAGCTTGGAGAACAACTAATTTCGACGGAGAAGTCTTCCCGAGGAGAAATCGACGGCGGCGGCGGAGCTCGGGGCGACGGCGGAGCTCGGGGCGGCGGCTAGGGCAAGATTGGAGGGCGTGGCTTGCTCGGGAACTTGTGGGGAGGGACGGCAGGGCTCGGCCGACCTATATAGGGGCGCGAGGGAGGCGTACTTGGGACGGACTCGGCCGAAAAATCCGGCGGTTGCCTTCTGTCGGAGGCGGCGCTCGTGCTCCGCTCGGACTCCGACTGGAGGAAGGGGATGGCGCGGGGCAGCGGGCCCTACACGTCAGCGGCGGGGGAAGAGGGTCGCGGCTTCCTTTTACGGGCCAGTGGAGGCATGCACGGGATGGACTCGGCCACGCCAAGAGAGGAGGCCGGGGTGGTTACGGCGCGGCCGTGTCCGCTTCGAACACGAGCAGGAGGAGGAAGATGACTTGTGGGCCCCGCGTGTCAGTCACAGACGGAGAGGGACGGGGCTCCAGCATGCACACGGGCCGGTGGTGCTGCTGGGCTTCGGCCTGGCCGGCTCGGCCCATGCGAAGAGGAGGAGAGGGGATGGGCTGGCTCGGCCTGCAGAGAAGGGGAGGGAGTTTTCCCTTTTCTAATTTTCTCAATTCATTTTCAAATTTGTTTTCCAAATGGCTTTTCAAACTAAGTTTTGAACCCTTGCAAAATCCAATCAAATCTCAGGAAATAAATATGTGCAGCGGCATGTATGCAACATAACATGTTTCTATGCCCTAGGGTTTATTTTAATTCACAAAAAATATTATTCTATATATTAAATGCTCAATCAATTGCATAAATAAATCAAATTAAATTCCTATTTCAAAAATTGAAAATTTCCGGGTGTTACAGATAAGCTCCATAAAACCCGACTTGGTAGTGTTAACTCCCCCTACATGTGTGCTCAAATGGTTTGGTTTCAAATTTTCACACATGCATAAATATGAAACTTGTGGGAGTGCCAACACTACTAAGTGATGCTAAGGTGCATAGAATAAACCTTTGTAGCGTGATATCACTTGCTCGATACCAATTACTTGAAGCCAATTGAAGTTGCACCATTAAGTCCACCCTTAGCATCAAGATTAGCTAGACAAGTAAGAATACTAGATACCCCGTAAGATCAACATTAAAGGGCAAGGTTCTAGTAAATACTTGATAAACACAAGTCTAGCTAACAACCTATGCATGCTAGTTATCAAATCATCATTCAAACCTATACTAGCATACACCACACAAGTAACATACCATGTGTAGAAAACTAAGTGCAAATACAAGCAAGCATATGAATATGCACATTTCAAATGCAATCAACTATGTCCATGAGCTTGCTCCCCCTACTTGTGTGCTTCTCTTGTCCAAGAATTTTGATCCCCTTATAATCTTCAATCTTGTGGATCATCCTTCTTGTTGGCCTATTGCTCTCCCATCATCGGCCTCCATGATGGTTCATTGCGTACTTCCATCCATCTTGATTATCTCTCCCCCATGATCATGTAATCCAATATCTCTTCCTTATCACACAATTTCATATCTTTGTCCAAATCTCTCCCCCTTTGTCATCAATTTCCATAAAAGTCAATGGTCTATTGTGACAAAGGTGTGTGGTAGGGATGTTGAGGGTAGATTCTTACACATTTGATGGACACCACCATTTTGAGTTGGAATGACACCACTTGAAAACCATCCAAAGAATGAGATACCACATGTTGGACCTTACATCTCTTGATACCAAATGAATAAGTATCTCTCCTATGTCATATGATTGGTCATCCACTTGAACTTGAGCTCTTTTGGTGTAGGAAGTCTTCATCTTGATGATCACTAGAAGTTGAGGATCAATTGCACATCTTGTCGGATACCACTTGAAAATACCACGTGTAGATGAATATCACGGGAAGAAATAACTTGATATCCATTTTTATTGTTGTCTTGTGCTTCTTGAACTTAGATTGTTTCCAAGAGCTTCTTTCTTGATTAGTTCAAACTAGCAAACTTGCACAAGTAATCTAACTCGGTTTGAACCAAAGGCAAGCTTCTTCACTCCACTAGGGGTTATCTTGCCTATGTTGAATTAGATCCTTTTTGCTTATTTAACTAGATCAAACACTAGGTTCACATACTCATGAACAAGTCATATTTAGCCACTAGATCCAACAAAACATAGAAGCAATAGTGGCATAATATGAACTCAAAAACATTTGTTTTTTTTATTTTATTTTATGAATGCACATCTATGTATGACTATATGCTCTAATCAAGTCCTTATCAAAATATGGATGCATATGCCATACAATGATACCTTTGCTATCTTGAAGTAGAGGATAGTCATTTTCAATCAATCTCAAAAATAGCAACGGTGAAGTTCATTTGAATAGCTTGGTGAAGACCAATCATCATCATGAATTCCATTCTTCATCCATATGGTCAAGTGCTAGCTTCAATGTTGTGGTTGTCTTGCTTCCTTTCTTGATCAAGCTTGCATGAGAAAATACCACTTGGATTTGCATGAGTACCACTTGTGAATATTTGACTTCTTATTCAGTTTGTTGCTTGCTCTTTAGATCAATCCTTTTAATTTCTTCAACTAAGCATCTTCAATGATTCATCGGATCACCACTTCCATATTAGCCATCCAAGCATCACCCACTTGGTTTACCTACATAAGGCAGCACGCCCCGACGATCGGGAGAAGTGATCTCTCTCCAAAGAAACATCTTCAATACCCATTTGAATTGCCTTTGCTTGATTGATCTAAGGACTTAACATAATGATCAACTTGAATTCCTTCTTTAAGTCCTTTTCTTTCTACTTCTTTAAGTCCTTTTCTTTCTATCCAATTGTTTTCCAATCATTACTAGGACTTAAGCTTCATCTTTTCTTTGCTTGGTCTTGACCTTCCCTTAAGTACCAATATCCATGATACAAAACCAAACAAATGACTCTCAACCACTTGTAATTATATTTCCAACTTGAGAGCCTTTCAATGCAAGAGATACCAAAGATTTGCAATAATTCTCTCTTGTGGGCAGATTCTGTACACTTCAAAGAATAGATCATAACTGCCAATGTACTTGTCCAATGACCATAAAATTTTGTGGAGACGACCTTCCATAATTCTACTAGCAGCCACAAAAATTTGAGCTTTATTTGACCAAGTATGGACTGCCAACCAATATTTTTCTCTACACTGCTACATGCTCAAAAACTGTTGCACTATAGTTGTCAAGAACTACTCCAAAACCAAAGTAATCCTTATCCAACTCTTATGAGATCTTCACAGCAACTTGTACCATAAGTCTAGAGCATGTATATCAATTTTCAAGCCAATCCAAATAGTTTTGATTACTCAAACATGGCTTTGTTCTTAGCTAGCTCAGTTTCACAATTTTGGACAGATTTTGATCAATTGAGCTAAACTTCTTCAAATTGAATCAAACTTGAGGTAAACAAACTTGAATACTCTCACAAGACATATATCCATTCAATCCACTTACTAAAAGTCATCCTATGATCATATCCAACCAAATCTACTCAAATTTGATCACTAAGCAATTATTCCATTCAAACTTCTTATTGCTAGCAACATATGCATATTTATCCAATTCAATCAACTCATATGCATCCAAATAAGTTTGATCAACAAATGATATACCTTGATAGTTCATGATCATCCATTAGCAAGCTTCAACTCAATTGTTTGCAGGTCATCAAATAATTATCCAAAGAACCACCCACAACTTGAACTTTTGCACTTGTATGTTATAGCACTTGGACTTCACTTTATTTGACTTGGCATTGGTTTGGATTTACACTAGTAATCATGACTTGACTCATTATATGATGATCAATATGAATGCCAATTAAATCAAGCCTCCAATGCCATGGTACCTACACGCAATCATCCACTTTTTGATGGTACCCAAACTAGTTTGGGTCCTCTCAAGTTAGGAGCAACATACTTAGGCATTGCCTTAGTATGGATAGCGGGATGTTTTGCAATAGCAACCGATGAGGTACCATTGTCATCCTTCCTAAGCAAATTATTTGCATGAATTGAAATGGGCTTAGGAGTGTTACCTAGGGGACATGAATTAGCCATGTGTCCCATTTCCCGGCATGAGTAGCACTTTTGCTTTGCTTGAGCCTTCTCTTTCTTGCTCACGTTGTGCTTCTCATTGCCTCGCCTCTCTTGAGTTGTTTGAGCCTTCTTCTCAAGCTTGTTAGGACACTTCGAGGCAAAGTGACCCATGTCTTCACATTTGAAACACTTGATGTGCGCCATCTTGTTCTTCTCTTGAGTCTTGCTCATCATCAACTTGGCATCATGAATATGAATTTGACGCCTTCCTCTTCCATTTCCCCTTCTTGTTTTCTTCTTCTTCAAGTCACCATAGCATACTTCATGGTTGGTATTGACTTGATCTTGGAGTGTCTTGTCTTGTGGCTTTTGTTGAGGCCTCACAAATCTCTTGTATAAGCACGTAGAAGGGATATCACTTCTAGTGCTACACTTGGGACATTGTGGATGTGTGAGCCTCACTTCTTCTTTCTTCTTGGGCTTCTCTTTGGTAGGGCATGACAAAGCTAGATGACCCATTTCATGGCATATAAAGCACATGAAATGAGCAAGTCTTTCTCGCTCTTGCTTCTTCTCTTTTCGAGCTCTCTTTCTTTCACCTTTGGTCATATCCCATTTCTTTTTGATGTACCCAAGGCCACTCTTGTCACCGACAATTTTTGTATTCTTTAACATGTTATTGAGGGTGACACTTGAGTTGTTCCACCTTTCTGTTTTGTCACTCATGTTCTTCACTTGACTTTTGAGCTCATTGTTCTCCTTCAAAAGGTTAGTCTCACAAGACATAGAAGTAGAACAAGTATGTAAAAATGAAGAACAAGGCATATCATCACATGAGGCGGATACATTCTTCATGCCTACATCACGAGGGTTAGTTGCAATATGTGATTGATCATTTGACCCAAGTGATGAGCTCTCACAAGTTTTAGATTTTTCATTGGAAAGCTCCTTAGTGAGAAAAGTATGGTCTTTTACCAAATTCTCATGAGCAACACTAAGCTCCTCATGAGTCAATTTTAGCTCCTCATGTGAACAATTCATGACATAAAGTAGATGCTTTTGTTGTTCACATGTGTCCTTTAGAAAAGAGTTTTCATTAGTCAAATTCTTTGTTTTATTCATCTCATTTTCTAAAGCATTAAAGAGTTTGCGCACAAGCTCAAAATTTGGATCATCACAATCAATAACCACATTGCCAATTGATACCTTGCCATCACCAAGTGATGTGTAGCAATGCGATGAGGATGAAGAGCTTGTGGATGTATCACTCTCATAGCCATCATCAAGTGAGCTTGAGGTAGAATCATCATGTGCATCACTTGTGGCTTTATCAACTCCCTTGTCAAGTGCTCTTGTGGTAGTATCAACATCATCACTTGACGAAGAGGAGGAACAACTCTTCACAATCATGGAGTTGTGAAGGTGCTCTTGATCACCAAGCTTCATGTCTTTGGCACCATCTTCATCTTCGGGGAGCGCGCCATAGTTTTCATTGAGATACACCCAAATTTCATGAGCGGTCTCAAAGTGCATGATCCTTCCGAAGATGCTATCATCCAAAGCTCTATAAAACATGTTAATAGCTTGGTAACCGAGTTGTAAGCATTTCCCTTGCGCTTCGGTAGGATTGTCCTCATCAATCGCATGGGAAAAGCCTACATCTACGATCCACCACATTTGGGGAGAAATAAATTTAATATTACATTCCATCCAATTTCTCCAACGTGCAAAGTGTGTGCCATCAAATGTGTATGGACAATCAACATCTAGCCCATAAGTCGCCATCCTCTCGGGTCGGTTAAGACCGCAATTGAGAGACCAAGCTCCGATACCACGTGTAGGGTCGAGATGGCGGACTAGAGGGGGTGAATAGTCCTTTATAACAACTAATCGCAGTGGAATAAAACCTAATCGGTTCTAGCGACAATTCACCCCTCTAACTAAGACTCTAAACACCTTGCCAAAGATCCTAGCGAGAAGCAAAGGTGCAAGTCTAGCTTGAGCTTCCCTAAACCGTTCTAGTGCAAGATCACACAAACCTAAGCGCTAGTACTTTAAGCACCGGGGAAACTCCTATTAACTAGCAAGCAAAAACGCACTAAGCACCTAAGCTCACTACTTGCTCAATGACAAGGATACACAATCCAAATCAAAGAGCGCAACTCACTTTAGCTACACAAACTAAGTGAGAACTACTTCTAAGCTACACAAGCTAAGAAGGTGAGTGGCAAGCTACACAAGCTAACCGGTCTCACAAGAGCAACTACAACTACACAAATAAAGTAATGCACAATATAAATAACTTGTGTAGAAGGGAGCAAACCACCGCGAAGGATGGGAAGATGTTGACGCGGTGATTTATTTCCCGGAGGTTCACTTGTCGCCACAAGCTACGTCCTCCGTTGAGACAAGCTCCAAGGTTGCCGCCGGTCCTCTTGCTAGTGGTGACCCGCAAGTCACACTCTTCCACGTGGAGTGCTTACCACAAGCTCTAGCACTTGACTCGGCCGGACCACTTGTCGCTCTTCACGTCTCGCTCTACTAGCGATGCTCTTTGCGATCTCCCGCGGGGTGAGCTCCAACCCCTCACAAAGCTTCTCCGGAGCTAAGCACAATCTTCTTGCTTGCTTTATGGAGCCACAAGCCACCAAGCCGTCTAGGAGGTGGCAACCTCCAAGAGTAACAAGCACCACCGGCTTGCAACACGATCACCTAGTGCCACTCGATGCAATCTCACAATGCAACGCACTAGAATCACTCACTATCAATCAATCGGATGTGCACTAAGCAAGTGAGTGAGTGGGAGGGCTTCCAAGCACACCTACACAAGCCACACAGGCCCAAGGGTGCTCAGCTAGTCGGCCAAGGCCGCCAAGTGCTTGGATTTATAGCCCTCAAGCGAATAGAGCCGTTGCCCTCTCAAACCGGCCGTCGGACTGAGCGTCGGACGCTCAGCCGCACCACCGTCGGACCAATGTCCACGGTCCGACGCTCCCGATAGCCGCCATGTGTCACTAGCCGTTTGAAGCCGAACGTTGGATCACAACGGCTAACTTTCCGTGCTTCAGCTCACCGTCGGACGGAACACCGTCGGACCAACGAACTCCACGGTCCGACGCTTCCAGAGAGCTCCCCGAGGACTGAAAACCGTCGGACGGTCGTCCGACGCTCGCCGTCGGACTAAACCCAAGAGTCCGACGCTCTCAGAGCTCGCCACGTGTCAGCTCTCGCACGATTTGCACCGTCGGACGCTCGGACAAAAGTCCGACGCCCACAAACTTTAGCGTCCGACGCTCACAGGCCAAACACCGTCGGACGCACGAGGATGGTCCGACGCTGTCACTGCAGACAGCGTCCGACGCTCGCACCACAGCACAGAAGATAAGGGCAGGCCGTCGGACCGAACCCATGGTCCGACGCCCCCTGGCCTTAGCGTCCGACGCTCTTGCAACTTCGCCTTGCGCTTTCCATTTTGATCACCGTCTTCATCACGGTCTCCGACACCATCGATGCCGGTGCAACACATGCACCAACATCTCATGAATGATATGATCCACTTCATATCATCACGTGGCTTTTAGTTCATCGATCCTTGACTTGCTTGCTCTTCACCGTTGCGTTGGTCCATCGGCGCCAAGCCATCACCCGACTTGCCCTTCACACTTGCAACCGGTCCATCGACGCGAAGCCTTGTCTTGATCTTCTTCACCTAGCCACATGACTCCATGTCATGTCTCATGCGTTTAGCTCCTTCATACCATATGTGTGAGCTAAGCATCATCTCCAAGCCATTTTCACCTCCATAGCATAGATGCTCACACACATGTACCTGTGGACTAATCACCTGTGTAATCAACACTTAAACACATATTAGTCCACTTAAGTTATCACTCAATTACCAAAACCAAACAAGGACCTTTCAGTGGGCCGGCCCAGTAGTCGCGTGGGCGCGCCTGAGTGAGGGAGCAGGCCGCCGGGAAGGCTGGGCCACGCGTGGGCCGGGCAGGCCGGCCCAGTAACTTGGGCGAGTGGTTTGAGGAACTTTTCTATTTTCTGGGCAATTGAATAGTAGTGCATTTTATCCTTTTTATAGGAATATTTATGGAGCTCCAAAAATTATGAAATTAATTGTATAGCTTCTCTATGATGTGTAGAATGCAGGAAAAATATAAAATATACATTTTGAACACTTGCTTTAGGAACTAAAAATCAGTATATTAATTAATAAATGCAACTTTGAGCAATTTTAATTAATTCCATGATAATCCAAAAATCATGAAAATTGTTGTGGGGCTGTTTTAGGGTAAGAACTATCTTTTGGTGAAGTTAGAGCTCAAAGGGAAATAGTTTAATTATTTATTAAATAAATTTGTGGTTAATCGAATAATAAAATTGGTATAAACCCTAATCCCTGTAGATTTGTGTGACTTTTGGATTGATTGTCGGCCATAGATCTTTCACCATGAAGATCCTTGGCAAAAGTAAACTTGTTACTAGGTGATTGTGGTAAAGCTGTACAGCAGCTTTCTACGATTGTTAAAATGGTCAATAAAATAATTATGAAAGCGCTACATTGTTTAATGAAGTTTATTTTACAACTTTATCGTGAAGGAAAGTTGTACTCAACTTTCTAAATTAAGTTTACTTTCTAAGTAATTGACAATTTAGTGCATCTCATGCATCATGGCATACATATCATCATGTTAAGCATTGCATTATTATTTCGTGTAGTGAACGCACGGTGATTATTATCGAAGGCAAGTCTCGAGTAAGGTCTTCATTCAGTGGGCGTGGATCTTCTCGGTGATTGACTTCAAGGTTCTATCTACTCCAAGCAACAGGCAAACCCCGGTGCATTCAACCCCTTCATTGTGTTTTACAAAATTTTTATAACATGAGTTAAAATATTGCATTAGGTTTCTAGGAGTTGATTGTCACCTATTTGCTGCATTGACTACCTTGATATATTACCCCTGAAACCTGTTTAAAAATGAAAATGTTGGAAAATGCTTAGCCCTGCTTAAATAATGTAGATTTGCAAAGATGCTATTTTTGGACTATTGGGATACATTATTTAAACATGAAAAAGAAAATTGGCATTGTTCTCGTTCGATGGCTGTGCACCTGATCAGTCCATTGTCACTGACGAGAAGGGGTTTTCCGTTTGGTTGGCCATTTGTTTGGGTTAGAGTCCCAACTATCGTCGCCATCGGAAAAGGATGCGAAAACCGGGTGGTCACCAGTGTACTTGAGTTAGAGTCCCAATGCATGGTTTCCAACGAAAAAATTTGTAGGGATCATTCGTTGTCGGGCTGCTGTGATCATGACTTTGCAACTAGCCACATACTACGGAAAACCTCTGACTCCAGTGGCTCTACTGCTAGAACCGACAACCACGCACTGGGAGTGGAGAGATGGCGAGAGTAGCGTGTACCTTCGTGGCCGTCGTGCCTGGAGACAAGAGAAGTACTGTGCTCTCGGGTGGCGCAGGACCGGTTCCGGGGTATGAAAAGCCGTGGTAGGTGGGGTTGGCATATGCAAGCTTAAGGGCTACATATGCAGTGTGGATAGGGATCCCCAGCTGGGTACTTTCTGGATTTGAATCGACGTTGCTCCTCGGTTAATGGAGACTTGATCCTCACGTTTACAGCAAAGAGTGGTTCGGAACTGGGATGTTTTTGAGAATGCTTAAGAAATTGAAAGTATGTGATATATGAGAATGAATATTGGAATTATGGATATGTATAAAATAATACTGAGATGAAATAATGAAATAGGATAGTAATGTTTTTCTGCAAAATCCTTTGACTCTTGCTCAAGCCTTACCTTGATTCCCCTCAGCCTTGCATTCCTGAGTCTCATTCACTTTTCTTCTGTCAGGTAAGTCTTGCGGAGTACCCCATGTACTCAAGGTTTGTTAACCCCTGTTGCAGGTAAGTCGAGTGAACAGTTCTGCATGGGACCGTGCCGGTTGACGGATCGGGCATGAACAAGATGGATATATGATATAACCCTTGGGTAAGGGTATAGTTGTATTCTGCTACTCCACTACGAAACTCTGGTTTGGGATTTGTAACTTATATTTGTAAAACTATGATTATGTTATACTTCCGCACTCTGTACTCTGATTCAAACTATTTGTGTAAACTGTTGTAATACTTGCAAGGTCTTTACAATGAGATCCTCGAGAAAATCAGGGTTTTCATGAAAACCCGGCAGGCCACCTAGATTGCGGGGAACTCGTGCACAGTAACCGGATGTCCTTAGGGGCGATGATGATGCACATGGGCCCGGTGATCAAGGCGGTTCTGTCACACTTTCAAAGAAACCTTCTTCTCTTGCCCATTAGAAAAAAAAAAAGATCATTGGAGAGAGTGGGTTGCCCTGACGGAGGCCACGCTGGTGAATAATCTCCTCTCCTGGTTCCCCATTTATAGGCATGTGCAAAGGAAGTTGCACCAGTGTTGCCCAAAACCCAATTTGATCAAGACTTTGAGCTTAAATGCCCAGGACACTGAATCAAACACCTTGGTTCCCTTTGAGGAAGACATGAGGTTCCATTTGTCAATGACTCAATGTATACATTTCACAGCTGTGCTGGAATGCTGGATGCCTTTTCAAAGAAGCGCTGATTTGGGATAAGATACCAGGGGTTAGTTAATTCTGGGAGATAAAACTTATGTCCTCACTCTTGTTATTTTTTTATTTTATCTTATCCTTGGGGGATCTGGACGACAAGAAAGAAAATGTACATTGACAAGTGTTACCAAGGATTCAACTGACATTTATCCAAAAATTCTCTTTATGCAGAGACGGGGGACTTCGCCAAATGCTTCTGACAAGTCTTCTCCTTGAAGAGTTATCATTAAAAAAATCCGGAGACGGCTGGAAGTCTTTAGAGTAATGATAACAATGACTTTATAAGACCTGGAGTGTCTTTTGTAACTCTTTTTTGTGTTACGCTGAAGTGATTTGCGTAGTGCGCTCTGCTCTGTGAGTAACCTGTCTGTGACTGTAATGTGTGCTGGCCGCTGGCAACCCATCGCTCTTGTAATTCACTCTTACTGGGTTTACCCTTTTCTCTAAAAAAGGCTGAGGAGATATTATCATGAATACACCTTCCCCGAACAGTCTTTGGTTTACTGGGACCAAGGCGGACAAGTTTGGAACCAGCTGATTTGACCCACTGATTTGGCAAAGCTGTGAATTAGGCTAGCTTATAGTTCCAATTCCTTTGACCTGAAGAGCATCTTCTAGTAGAAAAAAAAAAGGATAAGTTACTAAAAAAATAAAAAGTTCAATAAAAATAAAATGGAAAAACTATTATTGTTCTAGCTATGTGGATAACTCGTGCAAATTTTATTTTCACCAGCATTCTCGTTTCCAATCCAGCGAACTATTCAACCGAAGGAACACTCCACTTTACGTCTTTCTGTTACACGGAGCAACACTCCACTTTGCGTCTTTCTGTTACATGGAGCAGAGGCTGCTGAACCGTTTGAGCAGGATGCGCGCTAGTGCTTGCATACTAACCGTAGATGCTTACATTTTTTTAAAAAAAAAATTCTACTTATTTTCCTTACCTTTTCATTTTTTATACATTAATCTACCTATTTTACATGATCATCATATATGTATCCAGTTGTAGCCATTTACAAAATAGTGCACCATGTTTTTTTTTTTCTTTTCTTTTTCACCATTTTTCTCTCATAATGAGAGGATCAGAGAGTTCAGTCTCAGAATCACTTGTTGGAAGTATTTATAATTTTGCTTCTGACTCTTCATTATCACTTACTACTTTCACATGATTGAACATCTAACATAATAATAGTAACTAGTCAGTTGCCCCGCGCAACGCGCGGGCAGTAATGAGAATAGTAATTGGTCAGAGTAATTCCTGTAGTTGTTGATTAAGATGCGAAAAGATGATTAAAACTTTAGGTATATTTTTGTCTCAAGTCTCAAGTATATATATGAAAGAAAGAACAGAAATTGGACAGCTTAAAAAACGATGCCTTGCACGTACACAGATTTGCCTTGATACAGTATCCTGTAGAGATGATTTGAGGCTAGCACCTTATTCTCACTCATTTGATGAAGTAGTAAGGAAAACATAACAAAATAAAATTTAGCTCATGGAGCATGCTATTGTTCGGCTTTGATGGCAATGATTTTGCAATCAAAAGAGAAACAATCTTGGTGTATATGAATCAAAAGAATTGGTGTACATGAACCAAAAGAACATAACAGACATGAGTAAATGTTGGAGGCGTGGTCTCCCGTGATCGCAGGAAGGCCTGTTTTGTGGAAAAAGAAGAGCAGGTATAAGTTTGCAGAACAACAACATTTTATTGGACCTCCAAATGAGGGAAAAGTAATTAAATAGTTTTAGGTTGCTGCATATTATGGCAAGATGTGAGGTGTAAGATGCATTATAAGGGCTTGAAAAACATTTGTTAATGACAAATGGTTCCTGTTTCAACACTAAATTGGCTGATGATATGAGCACGGTAAATGAAGATTATATTTAGTAAAACTAACAGAACTAAACATGATGAGGGATTACATTGCCCAAAGCATTTTCATGATCTGTAGAACCAGCCAAATGGCATGCAAGGGGCATCGCAGGAATGCTTTGAGGACAACTGAGCAAGAAATAAGGAATGCACATGGCAAAGATGCCGCTCATTGTAGAGTGGCTAAATTTTGACATTGTTGCTCACTTTGTCATTTGTCGATTACCTATCGCTTTGATTCATGTAAAAAATTGATGAGGTAATATGTACCAATCATTTTTTTTTTTAGTGGAATATGTACCAATCGAATTCGCAGTAGGTGGAAGCAACAATGAAATAAGGCACCATATCACATTTTAATGTACAGTCGGCAAGTAATTACAAACTGAGACTCCTGACAGGACAACCATAAATTCAATTGAGAAATGTAAAGCATAGATAAAGAAGACGTCACTTTAACAAACAAAAGGGAAACAGAAGGCACCATTTTTGGAAGCGGCGTCTCTTTGCAGACCATGAACACCATGCGTTTTGCTATGCAGTAGAGCAGAGGATTTTTTTTCCTGTAAATCTCGAAAAGGAGCTGTAGAACCTACGGCAAAACTGAAAGCGGTTACGAACAGATTTGTACTGAGAAAGTAGTTATAGATACTGTCGTCAATAAACTGATAAGGAGAAATTCATCACCTTATAATAGGCTGGGATTATTCCTGGCCAAAACAATTAGTTTGTGTTTGCAAAAAAAAGTTCGACAATAGACAAAGAATACGGCAACTTCACAAACAAAAGGAAAACAGAGGCCAGTTTTTTGTGGAGCAGTACGGATTTGCACAATATAATACAGGAGACAATAAAAAGTGCCTCCGGTTCCCAGTCCAACATAGCACAAAAATTGGCACACAACCTCGATCAAATAATGTGGTCGAGAAGATAAATTTAATCATTAACTGTATTGGGAACTCGAAATTTCTGTTAACTAATTTATGCAAGAATTTGCATGTCAGAAAAAAGGAGAGGTCAATATAGAAGCACAAATGCAAAGTTCTGCATTCCAATAAACAATGGCTTCATATTTAAAGTACATATGAGTACCGAAAGGAGAAGGTTTATTAGTCTCAAGTCCACGTTTGTGGTTACAAAAAGTTAAGGCTAAACACAATTAATGACTTTGTATAACACTCGTAAACCTGACTAACCTGACGGGAAAAACAGAGCACTGGTTTGTACTGGAGATACCCCAATTTTCACTGCACCAAAAAGGAAATGCACAGTCTAGTTCATGTCTGACAGTTTTACATTCAACCATTGATAATTATACGTTTTAATGTTGAAGGCAGTACACAATACTTCATTTGAGCATTGGTTCTTCCTATGAGATAAAATATCAGCAAGGATTTAGTTCAGTCTCACCTTTACCTATTCAGCATCTGGGTGTAGGCTAGAACGAATAAATTTTAGAATTCAGCAGCTGTGCAAGCACAACAGACTCAATAGTAGGGAATGGCTCAATGAACGTTGTCCCTCACATATCTGAAAAGTCACAGAAAATGGAATCAAAATCCTGGAGATGTGTGAGTTTAATAATATGGATAAGGAATCAACAGTAGTGTAGAAGACTACGGATGGAAACGTTGGCCTACAGTACCTTTTTTCAGACCGCAGTACTCCCAGTTACTGCATCGATGAATTTCAGTGCTTCAACCTTACAGGAACACAAAGTGCAGAAATTTTTAGGTAACAGAAGGCAAGTCTATATACTATTCCTATTTGCATGTAACTGAACATATATAATGAGTATTTTGATCGTATTTATCATCTAGAGGGAGCAAAAGACAGAGACAGGAGGAGCTCACATGGTCGTTCCCGCTGCTAAGATGCACGCGACGCCACAGGTGGTGAAGTGCCGACGCAGAAGCGGCGCGGCGGCGGCGTGTAGCTGGGAGACGCGGAGGGGCGCACACGCGCGGGAAGCGCGGTGGCACCGCAGCCTCGCGCGGCACGGGAGGCCGAGGCGGGGCGTACACGGGCGGGAGGCGCGACGACCGCTTCCGACGGCAGCCCGCGCGGCGCCGGGGGCCGAGGCGGGGCACACACGCTGGGGAGGCGCGGCGGTGACGCCCCGTGCACAGAAGGCGTGGCGTCGGCTTCCGACGACGGCCCGGGTGGCGGCGAGGACCGAGGCGGGGCACACACGTGGGGTAGGCGCGGCTGCGTCGTCCGCCGCGGACGTGGGCCGGCCCGCACGGTGCCGTAGGTAGGAGCGACGCGTGCGGAGGTCGCTGTCGGCGGGCGCAGGGGAAGGAGTGGCAGGCGGCGGCGGTACGAAGGCGACGATGGCGAGGCTGGGCGACGGTTTTTTTTCTATTTCCTTTTTTTCCCCAAGCGGCGACGATGGCGAGGCTGGGCGTTCTTTTTTTCCCCATTCGGAGGAGACCTGGTGGGTTGATGCGTTGATGGGGCTGGCTGTTTGGTGGGCCTGGACACGTGGGACGGAGAAGGAGGAACTGTTGTGGGCACTGTAATCTGTGAGGGGCTACTGTTGATATACAGTGATATTAGAGAGGATACAGCTATAAGGTACTGTAAGGTAAAATTTGGTGGGCCTGGACACGCGTGGGACGGAGAAGGAGGAACTGTTGTGGGCACAGTGCACAGAGGCTACTGTTCATATATGATATTAGAGAGGGCATGTGGTATACAGCTATAAGGTACGCACGGGTGTTTTGTTTTTTTTAATTATTTTTGCTATGGTTAAAAGGGTTAATGGACCCGTACTGTTGAAAACGGGGATACTGTTTCACTGGACCCGGTACTGTTTGAGTTAACGGGTACGAACTGTTCCATAACGGGGTTACTGTTCAAATACTGTTTATGGAATCCGTACTGCTCATCACGGATCTACTGTTCACCGGCCCGGTACTGTGCTGGGAACAGTGTTTTGTGAGGTGGTGCTCTGTGAGGGAGGGGTTGGTATACAGCTATAAGGCAATAGTTAGATAATAGTTAGATAAGATCCCTCAACCAGGGATTAATGTCGGGCTTCTCCCTTCTCCAAGCACTGTAGCCATCAGTGTTCGGTCTATTCGATCCTTAAACAATACTAATATCTCTATGTTTAAACTAGCACTGTTTGGCCTAACTTTAAATACTCCCTCCGTCCCAAAATAGATGTCATTCTCGTTTCCAAAAAGTCAGTTTTTTTAACTTTGACTAATTTTATATTAAAAAGTATTCATATCGAACATACACAACTAGTATCATTGGAAAGATCTTTAGATCTAGTTTTTTAACAAATTTATTTAGAAATAAAAATGTTGCACATATTTTCCATAAATCTAGTTAAAGTTAAGAAAGTTTGACTGACATGCTTCCCATAGCGTCATCTGGGACGGAGGGAGTACGTCTGTTGGCGCAAAAAGTGGTTCCCTAAGCCCAACACACCAGCGAAGCCGGAAACGACCCTTGAGGCAGTAAAGCTCTCGCAGATCCAGCTAGCTTCGAACCCGGTCTGAGAGTGTCAGTAACACCCAAGCGTGCCAGTCAATTTGACCTGCAATTGACAAGGAAAAAGATAGTAATCAGTAATCACAGGGCGAAACTAACCGGTGTGTCCAGGTAGTTCCAACTGTATGGCTCGAAGAGCCGATGTAATGGGAGATCGACTAGAAAGCCGATTCCGTTATGTTATGAACCGATTGTAGCGAAACATGCATTATAACTCAAGTTAACCGATTCAGACATGAATTCAATGACATATACTTGCATTAGACGGAAATATGCTATAAAAGATGTAGTCACAGCAAGCTAACATGATCATAAGATGTCTCAATGTAAAACAAGATGAAATCGGCTACTTCAACCGATTTAGTGTATACGGGCAACATAAAGTCTATAAAGTAGACAATGTTTCAACTCTCCGGCTAATAGATCTAAATCACAATCTTGCAACAGTGGAGATCGAGCGGATCGAGGCAGTCATGATGAAGTTGCAACTTAAATCCGTTAACCTTTGAATCTAGACAATGTTTATTTTATTACTTGAGTGCGACCCGTATCTAATCTAGATCCAAAATACAACCGGCCGGTGCAAAGCATTCTATCTTATCAATATAAAACAGATGGCAAGCATAATTCGTTGAACATATAGATCTATTAGATATAAACCGACGCATATGGTTCAATACGGGCAAATTGATGATTGCTTTAAATAATAAACAATAAACATAAACAACATCGGTAACTTAATGAATCCAGCTAAACTGCCAAATTTAACTAGAGCCGATAACTAATCCATGCATGCAAACCGTCTCAATTTATAGCCTGTCTACCGGATGACATTAACTAATAGATTAATCAAGCAAACAAACACGAATCGATAACTAATCCGCGCGTGAAAACCGTCCTAATCTGTATCTCGTCCACCGGATGACGGTTAACACAGATTGATCGGGTAAATCAGCGTGAATCATCCTTGACTCACTGTGCTTCCCGCGTCCACCGGATGACGCCAAAGAAACAGAGCTTAGCAAGGACCCTGGTCCGCCATGCTTCCACGTCCACCGGATGACGGTAAAAAGACATAGTTTAACAGGGGGTTGACGATACTTACAAGCAAGCCTGCGTCCACCGGATGACACCCAGCCTGGATGAAGTAACTCGTCGGACTCGACTGACTCTAGGGTTTGTTGGCCGGAGCCGAAAGTTGTGTTGTATTGATGTTGTTGTATTTTATAATGGCTGAGGGCTTATATTTATACCCTGAGCGTAGTTAGAGTCCTAATCGAATTACAACTCATTAATAGATAATGAAACCAACAAACTATCCTATATCTAAGGTAACTTGGAGTCCCAACTTCCCTTTCATAACGGACTCCGATCGTGATCGCATCTTGGCAGTGCGGACTCTGGATGACGTCACCAATACCGACGCTACACGCCTCCTGTCACCTTCGCCCGATAACCGATTCACCGTTCAATCGGCTATTTTGCTTCCTTCCGCTGGACGGAGTCTGCTTTCGAAATCGGCTATCTTCCTCTGGTATCGGCTATCTCCCTTTAGTATCGGCTATCGGCTCCCAGTCTAAAATTTTGTGTATTTTTTTGCTTCTATACCATCGGCCAACTCTTTCCTTTATGGGGCAAATTTACCAAATTTTAGTGTAAACAACGTCTTACTCCCTCCGTTCCGAAATGTTTGTCGTTTTCGGTTTTCGTGCCACGAGTTTAACTCGATTTATAGAAAATACGTGCAACATTTGGATCTCTAAATAAATTTGTTAAAAAAACTAGATTCAAATATCTTTCCAATGATACTAATTATGTATTATAAATATTAATATTTTTTAATATATAATTGCCGGTAATTGTTTCTCAGGAAACGCAAGTGACAAATATTTTGGAACGGATGGAGTAGTTACTATTCGCCGCTTTTGCCATTGTTCGTCTGTGATTTTACTGTTTACTTCCGCTTTTGCTCGTTGCGCCCCGTTTTAAACAAATAGAATTTGGACACTGTAGCGAAGAATTTTTTGCAATAAGTGTCTAATCATGACTTAAATCGGTTTAAAAGATTTGTCTCGTGGGTTATGTACAAACTGTGCAAATATGTTAAAGATTTAGCCACATTTAATACTCCACATATATATTTAAAAATTGATATGACTAAAAAAATTAAAAGGGATCAGGCCTACAAAAATCAGCGCGGCAAACCTACCGAGCTAGTATCCTTAAAAGATGCAAACCTTAGTCATGTCCAAGACCACAATCCCTGAGTGTAGGGTGCTGTATATTTTAAAGACCTACCTTTTTTATTTTTTATTTCGAATAAAATAGCTCCTTGACTAAACATTAAGTGGTTGACAGAGACAGAAATCTACTATTAAGGTCTGATGAGGACTTAAATTATAGCAGTAGCACTTAGTTTCCACTTGTAAAACATCTTTTGCATAAAGTTTCCACTTGTAAAACATCTTTTGCATAATAACATATGAAACAACCATGAACTTGAGTGTGACTACGACGAGTAAACACCACAAGTGCTAATTCAACAACATTGCGCTGGTTGCTAAGTTGTGTTAATTTGTATACCCCTTTGTATAACCACAATATATGTGCAAAAAGAAATAATTTAATGGGCCGCATAAGACTAACTCCAACAATAGAATGCAAAATATGAGACCCATTCTAATGTTTGGGTCATGCACAGGTGTAACACCCGGAAATTTTCAATTTTTGAAATAGGAATTTAATTTGATTTATTTATGCAATTGATTGAGCATTTAATATATAGAATAATATTTTTTTGTGAATTAAAATAAACCCTAGGGCATAGAAACATGTTATGTTGCATACATGCCGCTGCGCATATTTATTTCCTGAGATTTGATTGGATTTTGCAAGGGTTCAAAACTTAGTTTGAAAAGCCATTTGGAAAACAAATTTGAAAATGAATTGAGAAAATTAGAAAAGGGAAAACTCCCTCCCCTTCTTCGCATGGGCCGAGCCGGCCAGGCCGAAGCCCAGCAGCACCACCGGCCCGTGTGCATGCTGGAGCCCCGTCCCTCTCCGTCTGTGATTGACACACGGGGCCCACAAGTCATCTTCCTCCTCCTGCTCGTGTTCGAAGCGGACACGGCCGCGCCGTAACCATCCCGGCCTCCTCTCTTGGCGTGGGCGAGTCCATCCCGTGCATGCCTCCACTGGCCCGTAAAAGGAAATCGCGACCCTCTTCCCCCGCCGCTGACGCGTAGGGCCCGCTGCCCCGCGCCATCCCCTTCCCCCAGTCGGAGTCCGAGCGGAGCACGAGCGCCGCCTCCGACAGAAGGCAACCGCCGGATTTTTCGGCCGAGTCCGTCCCAAGTACGCCTCCCTCGCGCCCCTATATAGGTCGGCCGAGCCCTGCCGTCCCTCCCCACAAGTTCCCGAGCAAGCCACGCCCTCCAATCTTGCCCTAGCCGCCGCCCGAGCTCCGCCGTCGCCCCGAGCTCCGCCGCCGCCGTCGATTTCTCCTCGGGAAGACTTCTCCGTCGAAATTGGTTGTTCTCCAAGCTTCGCAGCAAGGTCAGGAATCTTTCCGACCCCTTCTCCCTCGGTTTTGTGCACTACAGCCATGATGCCGAGCTTCGCCGCCACCATAGTTCCGCCACCTAGCTCGCCGCATCCTCCCCGAGCTACCTCTGTGGCAACCGAAACCATAGATAGGTTCGGCTTGAACTCCTCTTGCTTCCCGACCAGGTCCCGAGGTGTGCCGAGCTTCCTAGCCCCGAAAACGCCGTCTCCGGCCATCTTGCCGGCGAGGAATCGGCCGGGCGCCGCCCGACTCCGGCGACCAGAGCCGCCCCTCTTTTCCCCGAGCTACCTGCGCCGTCCACGGCCGATCCAACGGCTCACAGGGAGAGATACCCCTTCGCTGGCAATTTTGCAGAAAACCCCCTGAGCTTTTTAATGTTCTAACCCGCGGTCCTTTGGCGTATTTCTCAGATTACGCTTTCCTATTTAAAAGACGTATTTCCTCGGTTTTAATTCAAAAGGCGTTTTCAATATTTACAGATTTGCCACTCAGTCTATTTCGGCCATATTTTATTTGTTTTAGCTCCGATTTGATCCGTTCAAGTCTCATTAGATTCGTAATTCCGTAATCTATCTAATAATACTACTGTTATTCATGTTTTGAACTTTTAAAATTTGAGATTAGATTTAATCTATTATTTTATTAAAGTAAAACTTGTTTATTTCCTAACTTTCCCGTTTGAACTCCGATTTGCATGAACTATATATCGTTGGAATCGTAGCGACGCGTAGATTATTTTTATACACTTTTCAATCTGTTTTTCCACTGTTGGTGTACTGTTTCTAATATAGATCTTGTTTGCTTCGTGTATGATTGCTACGATGATTGTGTGGTGATTTTATGATCGAGTTCAGACGGTGAGCAATACGTAGGTGATCAAGAGTACACGGAGGATCCAAGTTCTTCAGAGCACTTTGATCAAGGCAAGTATAGCATGGACCATCCTTGTTGCCTATTCACCTTAATCACTAAATTCATGATGCATGTGTCTACCTTGGCAACCATAGTGTTTATTCCTAGTTTTGATGACTTGATCCTTGTTACCTATGAGATTGCATTTGAGTAGTGATGCTAGTGCTTGATGATGCCATGATCTTATGAACTTGATTAATTAATTATGAGATAAAGATTAAAAGATGCTTTTTAGCAACATGGACTAAGGACTTATCTGTAAGTATGACACCGAGACTTACAGCGCAACCATGGGGGCTATATGGCTCTGGCTTTAGTCAAGTATGGAGTTACTTTCTACCATGCTATTAATCTTGAAAGGTTCCTTGCCGAGCTGATTGTTTTGCGGCTCCTGTCCTTGTGTGTACTGCTGCGTGTGTGTGCCACTTGGAAGGAGGGCTCTACCGCCCCTTGCCATTGCGCCCGGATTGATTAGTGACATGTTAGCGAGGCTTTTGAAAGACTTTATAGTGAACCCCGCCGATCTACCTTGGTAGTGGATCGAGAGGCTGATCACCTCGAGAGAAAGGGTAAATCACGACTCATGGTGAAAGTGTGCAACCTCTGCAGAGTGTAAAACTGATATATCAGCCGTGCTCACGGTCACGAGCGGCCTTGGACGTCTTACAGGAATTTAACTAATTGAATATTGATTTATTTGAAGTTTCTATTGATGTTTATTCCATATTAATTATCATGTTTATATGATCATGCAAATCTTGTTCCTTAGTATATTCTATTGCTACTATTCAATTGCTAAAATATGATCAACTAAAAGCAACCGCTGTCAACCTGTGTCTTGCCTTATTTGAGCCTCATAAACCCATGTTATTCTTATTGAGTACGACATGTACTTACGCTTGCTTTATTTTTCATATTTGGATAAAAATCCCGGATGGGTAACAGATGACTATGAGGATTCTTCTGAGGATTATTAGGATTGTGTTCACCAGTCAACTATTCCCTGTGGAATGGAGATTCTACGAGAGAGTTATCTATATTATTCCGCTGTTATTAATGTAAAGACTCTGTGATATTATTCATTATATATTAAACCTTGTGATGGTACTATGTAATTTGTCGCTTATGTGTGTGATTGATCTCTGGGCGCACATAAGTTGGTTCATTTAATTTTATCCTTAAAATTAGGTGTGACAACAGGGAAGAGATGAGCACCAAAAAATTACCGACCTCCAACAGGTGAGGCAAATGTCATCCTCTACCTCCGTCCTCCTGTGCGCCGACCTCCACCTCGCCGTTGTCCTCGGCGAGACTCCGCCACCTGCGACGCCACCACGTCCACCCGCCCCCACGCCGCCTGCACCCTTCGCTGCTCCGCCGTCCACCGTGCCACATGTGGGCGTCGGTGGGCCGTGATGCCGCGGCCGTGACGGACGGTGGAGGTCCGCTCGCGGACCGTCCTCCTCCGCCGCGCGATAGTGGATCCGCCTCGCTGTCGAGCTGCAGGCAGCGCCACCCCTCCCCTCCGCACGCGCTGCCGGCGGGCCGTCTTTGCCCCATGGTGGCCGCGCTCGCTGCCCAGCGGTCTTGTCCTTTGCGCGAGGTGCTCCCGCATGGCACAGCTCGCCGGAGCCGGGGCCCAACCCTCTGCACGAGCCTCGAGGTGCTCCGGCGACACGGCGGCGCGCGATGAGGCCGGCAGCGGGGTTGGAGCGATGGAGCCCACGCGCGGAGACACAAAGAGAGCGAGAGAGGAGGCATATTTGCCTTCCGCGTCGAAGGCGAGGCAAAATTTATATCGCGATTGGATGCTCCCCGTTGGAGAGTAATTTGGTGCCCCAAATACACTATATAGTACCTATTTTGAGTATAGGTCACCATTTGGGTATGCCGCTGGAGATAATCTAAGTTATTTTGCATTGATGAGACTAGGCTCTAGCGGCGTCGCAAAAAAAAAAGACTAGGCTCTAGCGGTGTGGTCAAATCGGCCTTCGCGGTGGATTTCTATGGTCTTGCGTATCAGTCTCTCAGATTTATCAAACCATATAGGTACTCTTTTATACAATCTTACTAAAACTTTCTGCATTCTAAATTATAAGTCGATTTGACTGTTTTTTTACATCCACTTTGCTATGTATCTATATATAATAATATATTTAGATGCATAGAAAAATGGATGTACCAAGAAAATCAAAACGAATTATTGTTTAGGATGGAGGGAGTATATTCTTTTACGAAAGACGACGATTCACTCAATTCATTCATATATATATAGACAAATATTCTTTGCAAAAGAAAATATATATACCAATATATTACTGTACAATCTAATCTAACATCTAACCGGCACCAAATGCAACTGCACGGGAGGATTCAGAATTTGGGGCAGGACCGCAGGCGGTCGGGTCGGTTTCTCTATCGAAGTGAGCCCGTGCATATTTTAGGCGCTAAAATTGACGGACACATCAAAATAAAAAGAGGGGGGATGGATTGGCGGCGCCTGCTCCGACTCCGACTCCAATCGTTTCCGGCCGCACACCCCAGCCGCAGCCAGTGAGCCAGATCCAAATCGTTCCGAAGCCGACTCCGATTTGGAGCGGGAACAGACTGATCGACAATGTCCCTTCCATCCATCCCTGTCCCTTCCATCCATCCCGCGCCGCCGCCGCCGCCGCCTCCGCCTCCGCCATGTCCTCTCCGGCCGCTACCGTCAGTGGCCACCGCAGGAGGAGCCGGGACTGGGTGCATATGGATGACACAGTCGCTGCTCCCGATGATGCTCCAGCTGGCTTCCGTCGGGTGGCTATGGCGATGCTTGTCGATGGCGAGATCCGCTTCGTCCCCTACGACATGCCAGTGCACAACTACGACATCGACAGTGTGCTCGCCAGGTTAGGATAGCGGCATCCTATGGATCCGGCTTCACACGGCCGCCGCAAGCGTGCTCGAGCACCCGCATGCAGCGATGATGCCATCCACGGTCTTCTGCGGGAAGCCAGGGCCGGCAAATTAAAGTCATATAGCGACGATATGAACTCAGATGTAAGAGACCCGGAAAACTACCACTGCTTCCCAGACTGGCAACAACAGCTAGAAAGACTAATGACTCATAACCCAGTAGAAGTACGGAGACTAAGATAAGATTAGTGTTTTGGCCTATGCGGAATGTCTTCTTTCCAAAGCTGGTTAGGTTCAATTTAGATCTGTCGAATTGAATTCATTTTATTTTAAGAATTATAGTTAAACACATATTAATTAACTCAATATAGTTATATATAGATTATATTTGTATGTTATTATTGGCTATATGAGAGCGATACTTATATGTTATATTTGTACCATATGAAACCGAGTTAAAAAGCGTGTTATAAATTGCAAAGTATAGATATAGTATAATGATCTACAGAGTTAAATTCTCTCTCATATGAATTTGACGTAGGTTAATATGTGAACTTTACAAAATGGTGAAATGTCACATTTAGCCTGAAAAGGGTGGCATATCTTTTGTAAGAGAAGTTGCGAAGGGTGAAATAATATATGCAAAGGTTCTTGAATCTTAGGATCATATCCTTTCGCTTTTCCTAATTTTGAATTCTGAACGGCACCTACCCCCAGTTTTATATAAATTTTGGACCGCAAATGTCTCCGCAAAAATCTGTCGAGAGAAAAATCTTGGTGCGAAGATACTTCTTTGGCCCTGTCTGGATTTATTAACATTAAAAATTAGCAGTTAAAATTAGTAATAACGGATCAAACAGACCGCCAAGTAACTGCTAATTATTAGCTAGAGGGTTGCTAACTATTAGTTCCATTAGTTTGGTTTATAGTTGATAATAGTTTATATGCACTATCTAACTACCTATTAGCAAGCTATTAGCTACCTAATTCTTTTTAGTGTTAAGAAAACTCTCTAAATCTTTCTTGATTGCTAAGGTCTCTCGAACATACTTTTTAACTGGTTATCCAAATATAGTCGTTATCTATTTTGAATTTCTCGTTAGTAAAAAATATATAGCGAGAATGTCTCTTTGGAGTACGCAGAATATATAGAAAAACTATTTAAGAGTGATAAGATATAGAAAACAATCTATGCAAATGGCTCTCTAAATGATGATTTGGAGAGTGAATTTTAAAGAGATTTTTGGAGATACTCTAAGGATCCAAACATGCCAAATCCAAAGATAATAAAAAGTGGGAAAGTTATGTACTACGGATGGGAACTCAGACATGAGAGTTGAACTACCACCACTAGAATAAGACTGAAAAGAATAGAAAGACTAATGACTTGGCATACATGGAGACTAAGCTAACATTAGCGTTTTAGACAATATAAAGCTTTTAAGAAAGCAGTGTACAATACAAGATACCAGCGACTCAGCAAAGCAAAGGAACAAAAGACAGTCTAAAAACAAGAACTAAATTTCAACAATGTCAGTAGACAAAGAAGCGCTAGGCTCGAAGTTCTTCAACCAGCACAGAATCTCCTCCTTCACCTGCAAAATCTGCTTCCGATCTCCTTCCTTAAGCATCACACTCCATCTCTGTAGGAAAGATAATGCGGTGTAGATGATGTCAATCGGGGCTTTTGGAAATTCCCGAGCAATAGCCACTTTATTTCGGTTACTCCATAACGCCCAAGCAAAACAAGCAAAGATAAAAATGATCAATCTAGTTGACATGGGCCCCTTGCCCAACAGCCACATTTCCGATAGATCCTTTACCGAATGAGGACAACGATTCCACCAGAAAATTTCACTCAGCATACCCCAAATCATCTTAGCTATTACACCATCAAAAAGAATATAGTTTACCGACTCAATTACTCCACACAAACAACATTTATCACTACCCTTCCAACCTCTTTTGCAAAGACTTTGAGCACATTGAAGTTTATTGTTCAAGACTTGCCAAAGAAAAAAATTTATTTTTAAAGAAATATTGCACTTCCAAAGGTAACCTACTACCCTACAGGTCACCCCCCATCAGAAATAAATATGTACAAAGATTTTGCAAAAAAAATGGCCTTTAACCTCTAATGCCCATTTGATAATATTCGGCCTTTCATCATCTATGTGACTATGTTGGCATTCCTAAGCTCTTCCTTGAGCTGACTCCAACGCTCAAATTCTCTCATAGATAAAGACCTTTTGAACTCAACAATCAATTTCCCCTCCTTATAGCAGTCCGCTACCACACAGTCAGGATCTCTGATAAGAGATAAGCAAAACAAGCAAGCAGAGCTATTTCCCCCGAAGCTTGTTTTGTATTTTGATTATTATATGTCGTTCTAAATTTGTTATTTGTGTCATAAAAGTTTCCCTATCCTATCTACTCCCTCCGTTCCAAAATAAGTGTCGTTTTTCACTTTTTGAAATCAACGTTTGACCGTTCGTCTTATTCGATTTGTGAAAATATAAAAATAAACAAATGAAGATTATAGTACTATTAATAATGAATCATTTCATAATAAAATAATTAATTTTTTCACAAATTTTTTGATGAGACGAATGATCAAAAGGAGATAGTCAGAATCTTAAAATGACACTTATTTTGGGCCGGAGGGAGTATGAAAAGATCTGGTCGTCTATATTTTTCAGTGGGGTGGTGGGATGGCGCCTTGGGCGCTGGGCGGATTGCGGCGTGGCTACAATGCCACTATTGCGCGCGGCGTTGGTCACGCTCGAGTCAATCCAAGGTAAGTCTGGGTAAATTACCCGATACCCATTACCCAAACCCAAATTATCTGAACCCGGACCCGAATTACCCGAACCTGAGGTACCCGATCCTAAATTCAGATAGCGATTTTGATTACTCGAAATTAATTTGGGTAATATCTCCTAGTATCCGAACTACCCGAATATGTGTTTGTGTCTTTATGTTTATGATGTGCTATCGGTTAAACACTTAAACTTATTATTTTATTAATATATGATTCCCTATGTGACTATAATACATTGTTCTCTGCAAATTTCTATCGAAATTCTACATAAATTCTTGTTGAAATTATATATAAATCGCTACTAAAATTTTGTATAATTTGTTGTTTTCTGTAAATTTGGGTATATCGGGTAACACCCGAACCTGAATCTAAATTATCAGGTATCCGAATTTGCGGGTAGTGTTTTTTCAGGACAAATATGTGATAGTAATTTCTGTTACCTGAATTTTAAATTACTCGAATTACCAGACTAAAAAAATCAGGTAACTCGAACGCCCAGGCTTAATCCAAGGTGAGAGATGGCAAAGCAGGAGTTTATTTTTTTTTGTTTGGCAATGGGCCTAAAATATCTTTCAGGGACAAAAAGTGACTGTAATAGTATTAAAGATTCCCTTTATTAAACATATTGTTACATTTTTCTATGAAAGTTTCTCTATGGAAGTGAGCGTGAGCCCGTGCATATTTTAGGCGCTAAAATTGGATGGATTGGCGGCGTCTGCTCCGACTCCGACTCGACTCCCATCCTTTCCTGCCGCACACCCCAGCCCCAGCCTCCGCCAGATCCAAATCGTGATTAGCCTTCCGAAGCCGACTCCGATTTGGAGCGGGAACAGACTGATCGATCGACAATATAAGCACAAGAGGTAGAGGAGATCTCCTCCCTGTTGTTTCCTCTCTGTCCCTTCGATCCATCCCGCCTCTCCGCCGCCGCCGCCATGTCCTCTCCGGCCGCCACCGCCAGTGGACACCGCAGGAGGAGCCGGGACTGGGTGCATATGGATGACGCAGTCGTTGCAACCGATGATGCTCCAGCCGGCTTCTGTCGGGTGGCTATGGCGATGCTTGTCGATGGCGAGATCCGCTTCGTCCCCTACGACATGCCAGTGCACAACTACGACCTCGACAGTGTGCTCGCCAGGTTTGGACTGCGGTATCATCTGGATCCTGCTTCACACGGCCGCCGCAAGCGTGCTCGAGCACCCGCATCCAGCGATGATGCCATCCGCGGTCTTCTGGGGGAAGCGAGGGCCGGCGATGCCGGGATGCCGGAGGAGTGCGCCGTGTGCCTGCAGGATTTCGACGCCAACGCCAAGGAGACGCTCCGGGTGATGCCATCCTGCTCCCACGCCTTCCATCCGGACTGCATCTTCACCTGGCTCCGGGTTAAACTTCTCTGCCCGATGTGTCGTCAAGCACTGCCCACGCAGCAGCAGCAGCAAGATCACGACTTTGAGGATGCAGACGACTTTGAGGATGAAGATGACACCGATGAAGACTCCGACGACACTGACGAAGACTCCGACGAAGACGACACCGAGCAGGAGAGCGCACCGGCGGTGCCAGATCCAGAGGAGCCCTAAACCCAAGACCTGCCTGCGACAAACATTGGTGGAGCCGTGTGTGCAATCGTTGCCAAATGTACCCAAGCAATACTGTATTATCTATCAGCAGTTCCTTGATCGCTGTAAAAAAAAAAAACAGTTCCTTGATCTACTACTATTGTTTTACTCTACTACTTGTAGCCGATGTGTAATAATAATTAACTTAATTTAGTACTAGAAAAGCAGTGCCAGTTCATGGTACAATACATATGTTCTAGTCCAGTGGATGAACTTGCTTCGTTGTGCTATTGTATACTTGTATGACATATGGTAATGAAGCATTAACTACCTGCTAATTCATTAGTACAAATAAGACTAGAAGGCTTAGATACAGAGCAGAGCCTTTTCTTTTAAATAAGACCAGAGTTCCGCATGAGCTGGCACCAGCGAGATCCGCATGCGGCATAAGCTCAGGAAGACGCCCGAGCAGGTCGCTGCCATTGCTAAGGAGATGGTGGCATATGCGCGCAGCCTTGGGTGCCCCGATGTCGAATTCAGCCCTGAGGATGCTGGCAGGTATGGCTCCTTAAAGTTTTATTACAGTTGGGGAACACTAGTACTTGATTTTTTTTTCTTATTGTTCAATGTTCATAGCTGCTGTTTCAATAGTGGGCATAATAAGGAGTAAAGGTCCAAGTATTCGGTACATGATATTGTAATCTGGTCTGAACTTGCATCCCATGTAACTCAAGTTCTCAAATTCATCCACTAATCCATTGTGCAGTTTGCACCAAAGGCTCAATTTTAGTGGAACAGAGTTGGTTGTGATTTACACTTATTATGATGAATACTGATCTGTCAGCTTCTAGTAATTTTAAAATAGCACCACTTGATGGGGGGGTGGGGGGAATACTGTAGTAATATCTACAATATGGAAGCAACCTTATTAGCAAATCAAAACGGAGCAATAGTTACTGAGATTTTACTGCTATGTTTGGTCTTAAGTAAGCTGGCAAGCTTATTAGTCCATCCAAATTATTTTGGTTGGTCTTGACCGATTTACTTGTGTAAATGAAATGCAAAAGTTTGGATTACCCTGCGACACCCTTGAATTTGTTGTCCAATTTCACAAACAAAGGGTTCATTTCCCCCCGATGTGCTTAAGGCTATGGCCTGAAAAATTTCAATCTGCCAATTACCATGCAGGTCAAATCGAGAATTCCTGTATCATATACTTGAGAAAGTCATAAAAGCTGGGGCAACAACTCTTAATATCCCAGACACTGTCGGATACACTCTTATGAATTTGGGATGTTAATTGCTGACATAAAGGCAAACACTCCTGGAATTGAAAATGCTATCATTCCACTCATTGCCAGAATGACCTTGGTCTTGCGACTGCCAACACATTAGCGGTACTACCTTCTCCTTATTTGTTTCTATTTTATATATAGTTTATTATCATTGGTTTAATCTTTAACCAGGTTACTAATTTGACTTACTATTTTGTATGATGATATACTTTACAAAATAGTGTATGTGGATTGGATTGATAGAATGTTTTTACATGCCTAATATTTCTCTGATCCCCTGTTCAAGTTGTCATGGCAATTAAATGCCGTGGGGAGCTCTTAGATGGTCTATATATGGAAATCAATTCGCAACATATCACTTTGACAAGCAACGGTACAATAATTGTCTTTTTTGTTTGTTTTCTATTCTATCTCTTGAATTTTTTCAAATGACTGAAATTTCTGGCGCAAATGCTCTAATTATTCTAGGTACAAGGGCATAGTGGCATTCATGAACAACCACATAAAGCTATTGTTGGTGCCAATGCCTTTGCTCATGAAAGTGGAGGTACAGCTTGAATATTTCTCTGTTTTTTCTTGCTACAAGCCCACAGCTAGTGGTCTTTCATTTCAGTTTTACTGTTACTGAGTGCCCTCCTTTTTTCCCCCCCCAACTCAGCTTGGATATGAAATCAGTGACAAGGAATTTGAAGAATTCTTTGAACGCTACAAAGTGGTCGCGGAGAAGAATAAAGGTAACTCTTTGCTTAAGTTTACTTGGTCTATTGTTTGTGTGGCATTTTCTATGCTTCAGTTATTGTCTTTCTAAAAATGACATGCATTTGATTAGTAATTTTCACCCTTTTCTTTGCCATTAACTTCTCTCTCCATTTTTATTGGATCGTTGCATTTGCATTGAGGACTGCTTGCTCCCATGCTCAACTTAATTCATCAAATCTTTATTATAATTTGTAGCCGTAATTTCTGATGTGCACTACGCGTTGAAACTCGCCAGTTGGTTCACCATTTGCAGCGTGTAACTGATGAAGACAAAGAAGTGTTATTATCAGATGAGATATTCTAGCCTTAGTTTATTTGGTCCCTTGCTGATGTACAGGTATAACTGAGACGCATTTACTAAACTTTGGTCAATAGAAACATGATATTGTAGGCATTAAAATGCAATGCATCCCTTGCAGGCAACATGTGGAACACTTGGCTTATCTACTGCAAGTGTGAAACTGATAGCACCAGATGCAGAGAAGAAAATAGCATGTTCAGTTGGAACAGATCCAGTTGATGCAGCTTACAAGGCTGTTGACCAAATAATCCAGGTCAGTTGCTTTCTGGATCTTGATCTTTCTTGCATTGGTACACGATTTCTAACAAGATGGAATATTGATCCATTTTGTTTTTTTTTTGTTATGAAACTACCTGTATCTGGTGAACCTGTAGTTTAGTATCATTATTATAAACCAAGTATTACTCTAAACAGATTTGCATGAAATTTATCACCAGCAGATGAATTTCATGAGAATGGGGATACATTGGTTTGCTGTTAAAACGAAATTGCATATATATTAGCAGAGTATTGAGCCTGGTTATATTTTAGCAGCTTGAGAAAGAAATGAAGTGTCAGTTGAGCTACTTGGAAAGGTTCCAATGGCCATTGAATGCTGTGGTATCATGCAATGTGGCATGAGATAGGTATTCTATGGACAGATGGACTAAGTAACTAACTGCAGCCAACATGGTTTGGCCCTAATGCATCAACTCAGTTATTTTGTTTCATTGATTATCGTTGGATCAAAACCAATAGAAGTCTAATAGGACTAGCTACCTGCAGATTCCAAGTGTTCTCCGAGAATATGGTATGACTTCAGTCACAGAAGGCATTGATGCCATCGAGACAACTCGGATGGTTGTCACTGGGGATGTGACCAACAACTCCAAACATGCCTTGACTGGTCACTCTTTCAACAGCTCCTTCAGGTTATAGTCCATCCAAATCCGTATTCCCATGCTTCTGTCATTCCTTCTCTTAACAAATATCTATATCTTCTGACTTCAGCCGGAGCGGAGGCGCGGGGCAGCACTGGCATCGTTGTGTCCAGCGTCAGAGCTTACCTGAGTGCCCTCAACAAGGTGCGGCTTTGCTGTTGCTGTGAAAGCCAGCAGCAAGGTACCTAAGAGCGTAAGCGTTCAACGCACAGAGTGAGTTTGGCGTTCCTGTTGGCTCATATGGGCTGTGCAATGTAAGAGCTTGAGCAACTGTTACATAGTGACATTTCGTTTCAATAACAGGCTATTCAATATTGGGGGTTTTCCCTTATCAGTGTGGTGATTATGCTGTTCAATATTGGGTGTCCCCTTCAGCTTAGAACATGCAGGAAATTTTAGCCCACGCAGCAGCAGCAAGACCAAGACTTTGAGGAGTCCTAAACCCAAGACCTGCCTGCGACAAACATTGGTGGAGCCGTGTGTGCAATTGTTGCCAAATGTACCCAAGCAATACTGTATTATTGTTACTCTCCTACTTGTAGCAGACTTGTAATAATAATATTATTATTGAAAATTAAGACTGATGTGTTTATCTTCCTGATGTGTAAAAAAATTGAACTAAACAAGAATCACTGGGTCATCTCTCTCTTCAACTTCTGGCAGTTTTGTAATGTCTGGCGTACACAGATCCTTCATGTTTGGTCAATATCTGATCAAACGTTTAAGGTATGTCCAGCCTTATTTCCAAAAATAGTTTCACAACAATTCCCTCCACATTATAATAGCTCAAAACTTATTTCACAAAATCCACAAGGTCCAAAGTTATATCACACTCCATGCCTTAAGTTCAAACTTTGAACTTAGATCACATTCCATGCCCTAACTTGAGTTCAAACTTTGAAATCCAAGAAACTGGTCTCGATCAAATACCGAAAGAACGTCGATGCAGCAAGATGCCCACATAATGAAAAGACAAGAGGCTCGGTTGAACCAGAAGTTCTCTATCATGGTTTCAAACCGTACAGATTGGCAGCAGGTTGACACGATATAAGAGCATAATTGCCAGTAACCCATCACTTGCCTTGCAATGTGTTTCAAAAGCAAAGACTGATAATTTACATTTGCCAGCAGCCTAAACAGAATCTAAAGCAACAAATTTGTTGGCTTCTTGAGCCACATATACTTCAGTACACACTCAGGCAAGATCTGAGCGCCCAAACCTCAACCTTAGGTCCTCACGCAATGATATGTTACTGGGACCCATTCTTCTTCATCCTCAGAAAGTCAACTAACGTGATTCTAGAGGGAACACCCGTTCCCTGCCTCTTCTTGATGGTGGTTGTCTTCCAAGGCCTCCCATCTCTTACACTGCTCGTGGTTGTCGAGGTCACGTTGTAGAACTGCATATAGACAAGCCATGATCAACACTGCAGCTGTTAATGGGAGAAACTATGTTCTTCTAGACGAAGCTGTTGGATTTTCTTTGACTTGGGAACATACTCACCTCACAAACACCATGCAGAAGCAGCCTCTGAAATGGGTCTTGGACATTCAGCATAAGCACATCCTTGTCACCAGTATCTTCAATGAAAGCCCTAACTCGTTCCTGGAAATATGAAAAAACAGAAGCAAGGTGATGTGAGCAACTGACAAGATGAATCAAATCAGCTGGATGAGAAGTTGATAGAAGTGGAGTAAATGAAGTTAGGAAAACTGTAATTCTAATAAGAGGAAAAGAAAACTCCGCTTCAGTTTCTAGTGAGCAAAAGAATTAGCACAGCCTATGAATCATATAGTTTGGCATGAATTTTAGCACAGCCTATTGATACCAAATTTTGAAACTCCAAACGAATTTTAGCACAATGTGGAAAAAACAAGTTCCAGGGCTTTGGAGAATAAACATCCAAAATATTTTTTTAGCACAGCCTATGCACCATAGAGATGATCGTAAGAAAGACATATCTGCTTTATTAGAACAGTGTCAAACTGGTATATTTTCTTATGCTGGAAATGGAACAGTTATTAAACAGCTGTTAAATAAACCTCACTAAATTTTTTGATCCTGGAAACTATTGTGGGTATTGATGAATTATCTACACATGCTTAGATAGCAGATACTATGTACAAATACATAATCAAGAACTCAAGTCTTCTTTACAAGGAAAACTAACTAGCCATGATCCATTATAACCGTTTCAATAACTAGAGGTCCAAATTTGAGGAAAGAAGGCGGTACTTCATATATTTCAAGCAGATCAGGAAGGAAATTTCTCTTTATTGCTTCTCTAGTTTGGCGGTCTATACGATGCCAAGCATTCAGTGCAATCAATTCGCCTTCGTCCACATGATTCCTGGGTTTTTCCGATGACCTTTTCATATGTTGCATCAGTCTTGCCTACAAATAAGAAAAAACTTACTAAGTGGTAAGTACAACTGATCCACTAAATTATATTTTGGACAATGATGAACAGAATGTGGCTAACAAAGGCATTAACATCTGCATACTTCAGCATCCATGTCAATGCTCCTGAAGGCATCCCATTCACCAACACTTGTCCTGCAGAACGCTGACAAGGGCACTTCCTCACCTGCATAATCATTATAATATAGAAGAGATGAGCTTTTCCAAAGCATGCATAGGATGATAGGAAAATATCATGCATGTGATGCCCATGATTAATGGAAGAGTAATTCCACACAAGAACATGAATGAAAACATGTAATTCATGATAGAAGAGCAACAGGCATAACATTCGGCTAAATAAATTTTTAGGATTGTAGTCCTTGTGATGGTGAAAGCTTACAGTGGGCATGCTTAAGAGAAGATATTCTTTATGTTTCTACCAGATATCAACATAATTTAGAGCTTTTCTGGTACACCATTAGATGAAACAATGTAACAGTTTTGCAATAAAGTACAATGAGCATATCCTGACTGCAAAAAATTTCTGTGCTAGTCGTTGTGAAATTTTAAAATGGGCATGCTTATAAGAGCATACATCTCTACATTTCTGTAACACACTGCAGGAGCTTTTCTAGCACACATACATGAAGCAATCTATAACATTTACAACCAGCCATGTAAGTACGACAGCAAAGATTACTGCCAGGTTAGTAAAATTGCATTATTAGAAAGACTAAAGCAGCATCTGGAGTTTACCCCATGGTGGAGGAGCGAATAGGCCTTTGATTTCTTCAACATGAAGACGCGGGACAAGTTCAATCAGCAAGCGGTCATTCATCCATTTGCGTGATCTCCGGTTACTGACCTGTGTATAATAACATTGTGATGTGAAAACCAACAACCGACCCGAACCCTAATATACATGTACACAGCAAAAAATGATTCTTTTACATCAGACATATTTCATCATTACATTAAAGCCTGCAAAAATAGGCGATGTGATTTTTTGCACAATGTCATTTTTTTAAAAAAAAAAAAATCATTACAGGGGACGCACAGAAAAAAAAAATTGGTGAAAAGAGGTACAGAAGGTAAACACCAGTCAGGATGAGCATCCTCACCTTGGTGGCCATGTCCTCAAGGAGTTCGATCTTCCTCTCGATCAGCTGTGAGCGCGACTTGGCGCCATCGCCTGCGTCCACACGCCACAATTTCAGCAAAAATCGGTCCAATTTGGGGGGCGAAATCCGCATCGCCATCCGTCCAAATTCCGGGGCGAAATCAGCATCGCCATCCGAGAGTGGCAGTAAAGGCGTTACCTTTGGCGGAATCAAACAGGGAGGAGTAGAACTCCTCCTCCCTCCGTAGCAGATCCGCGCTCGCCATGGCTGGGAACCTCTTCTCTCCCGCACGTCACAGTCTCGGTTCCTGTAACTGCTGCGCCTGTCGATGCGGAGCGCGCGCAGCGGCCGAGCGGCGGTTGGGACGGAGGGGGGAACGTCGGGCTGGGCGTCGGAGGGAGGACGCGAGGTCGGTCGACGGCAATGATCCGGCGGCGGGCGCGCGTTGCTTGTGGAAGCGGAGGCGGACTGGATTGGGGATTGGAATTTGGGAGGTGCCGTGGCCCGTGGCTATTGATTCCCCGTCACGAGGGGCCGGAACGAGCCAACTTGGGTTGGGCGAGGAACTTACTCGCGGGTGTACGCTTTGCCAATGACAGTGGGACCGTCAACCTGTGGGGCCAGCGTGTAAGGCAGACGGGTGTCTGTTTTTTCTTTCTTCCCGTATTTTTTTAGGGACTTTCTTCCCGTATTTTGGACGAGGTCAAGCAAGTTTTCCCGGAGTCGGTCTCTGGAAAAAAATTGGCGGCCACGAAACGAAACGGACAAGGATATACCGTATGCGGATGCCAAAACGTTGTTTGTGGCCCGGACTCAGAAAAAAAAACGTTTGTGGGTCTGGATCCCATGCGGATCTTGTTCTCAAAATAAAACAAAACAAAAAAAAACGTTCCGCGGATCTCGCAAACGAATCAAAGCTGAAGCTCGAGGTGATATTAGACCTTTGTGTAACCTTTCTTTCATTCTACTTAATCTGTCATAATAAGTCGTTTGACTTTTTCAACCCTAGTTTTAATCCTAGTCTTATTTAAAAAAATATCTAAAAATAGTTAAATTTAAGTCATTTTTAAATAACTTTTATTAATAAAACAAGTTATAATAAAAAAATATTTTATACAAATTTTTGAAGATGAGTGGTCAAACTTGAGAGAAAAATCAAACGACTTATAAATTGAAACAGAGAAAGTAATTGGTTACAAGAATAGTCCTCTTCCTACACACCGATGGAATGAAGATGACCTTTAGTTTCATATGAAATTGAAGGGAGCAGCGTGTACTTGTACCTAGAGCCTCGAAAACGAAAACCACATTATTATCTCCTGGCTATTTTTCACTGTATTCTTGGCCATTATTTGGACCCTAGCCATACCTTGCCTCATCTTGCGAGGACAGTGTTTGGATCTGTGGCAAGCTTCCTTAGGGTGCGTTTAGATCCCAGTTGCAGTTGTAATTCTGCACTGTAGCACGTTCGTTTGTATTTGATAAATTTTGTCCAATCATGGCTCAACTAGGCTTAAAAGATTCGTCTCGTGATGTAAATGTAAAAAGTACAATTATGCAAACATTTCGTCTATATTTAATGCTTCATGCATATATCCCAATATTGATGTGACTAGTTGCAATTGCGATTTGCAGTGAATTTAAAGAGGGCCTTAGTCTAAGGACATGGCATCGCCTTGGGTAATTGCATAAACCTATACAATGTACTTTTGCTTAACTATGTGTTGTCATTGATCGTACTCGTACATGTCTCTTTATTGCAATATCGTTGTTGGCCTCAATATAGAACGCTTTAAGATGTGAGACAATAATGCTGGTTCAATTTCGTTGCGCCGAGATGTATTCATTTATTTCTACTACTATACGAGATATTGCTCCTTGAAAGGTGTGAATGGATGGCATTTCTCTCTATCTCTACCAAACGGAGGCAGAATCGTTAGAATTCGAAGGAGTAACTCATTGATAGGCTCTATTCGCTGGAGCTGAAAAGTTCAGCTGATTTCGGCTGAAACTGATTTGTTAGGAGAGAAAATACTGTTGTAGAGCTGAAAAATAAGGACTGATTGAAGCGAACACAGCCAGAATCTATTAGACTGATGAGCTAATGATGGCAAGTACATTCCATTTGGCTGAGATAAAATTTGATTAAACTGAATTGTTATGAAAAAAAAACTATTCCGTAACTAAACAGTACAAACATCATTCTCATCTGCCATTATTTATTTATTTATTTATTTATTATACCGCATTACTAGTATGCTACACGTTGTGTTTTTACATCTCGTTTGCTAGTCGCAACTCACAACAAAAAAAATCATCTAAATTTAAAAAAATCACACATGTAAATAATATTTATAAAATATTTTATACAAACTTTATAAAATTATGTATAATCATATTATCTACAACTATAATTTTGTTTATGAATTTAGATGATTTTTTTTGCCACAATATTTTGTCTGACACCCATCGACGACGGCCCCACTCCGCCGGCGTGCCCGTCCGTCGCTGTCGAGTTCTTTCCACACCGCCACTCTCTGTCGCGGGGCCGTGCCGTGCCATGCTGCGGCGCACGACGAGACGAAACGCAAGCGAACACGACAACAATTATTTATTTATTTATTTATTATTATCCCTGCCTGTTTCCCTAGACGGCTCCAAAAACAAAAAGGCTGTCGAGAACACCGAGGCTTGCTCGCATCGCATCCATCCATCTAGAAACCGTTTCGAGTAGTTTTATCCGTCCATCCAAAATCCTGTCCAAACAGTTTCAAAAAAAAAAAATACTGTCCAAACCCCAAACCCCGGCGCAGCGATTGGCGACCACGAGGAGCCGTCTCCGTCTCCTTCGCCGTTTTCCGTCCCGACCCAGCCGGCTTCCTTGGACGGCGACGCATCGCCTCGCTATCTCTCGCCTCTCGGTTCCCACGCCAGGAACGCGCATACTACAACTGTCTCCTCCTCATCCGCCACCTCGGCCAGCAGCAGCAGCAGCTCTCGTCCTCCCCCTCCTCGCCTTGGCCTTCCCACGTCCCCACGCAACGCAACGCCAGGGACAGGACAGGACAGGGGACCGGAGGGGACTCACTCCAGCCGAGCCGAGCACGAACGGAAGCAATGGCGGCGCGGGAGGAGCAGTCCACAATGGGCGCCACCCAGCGCCGGCTCCGAACGGTCTCCGCCCACGTCCACCAACACCAGCCGCCGCCGCCGGACGGGGGATGCGGCGGCCTCGCCGCCAACCCCGCCTCCGCCGAGTACGCCCACGGTACGTACGCCGCGATTCCGCCTCCCCCCACCTCACCTCTCCTCCGGAGTCCGGGCGGCGTGGCGTGGCGCGGGGTGGGGTGGGATGTCAGGCTCAGAGCTACCCGCCCTGTAATTACTGTTGCGACAAACAATACCGACGCACCCGGAGTTGTCGGTGAGGCCTCCGGCTCCGGGTCCGGGGTTCCCGGCCGCCGCCGCCGCCGCCGCCGTCGAATTAATTCCTCTCACAACAAATCAACATTAGCCAAAATCAGCGCTTATTTTTATCTTCAACGAACAATGCTTATTTGCTATTTCAAAAACAGCTTATCCAAAGCAAAGGTTTCATTAGCAGTTGACTTTTCATACCTTTTTTTTTTAACAGAACAGGGCTACAGTGTTGTTCTCCCGGAGAAGCTGCAAACTGGAAAGTGGAATGTGTACAGGTACGTTACTTGCACGTTAAGCTGCATTTTGCTCCTTGTGGTGGCTTATATCACCTCTTTCTGTCTTGCAGATCTGCACACTCGCCTCTAAGATTAATAAATAAATTCCCTGATAATCCGGAGATTGGAACGCTGCATGATAATTTTGTGTAAGATTCTCAACATCTCTCATGCAACTTCAATTTCTTTACTAGTTGAATGCCCATGCCTTACAACGGATCAAATAAATGATGGTGCTATTTGAGTAATCACGGATCATCAGAAAAACTAATTTATCTCCCGAATAACCTCTGACATTGGAAAGGTTGCTAGTAGAGCTGGGAGTCTCAGAGTTTGTTACCCTGGCACAAATTCCTATGAGAAACAAAAAAACAAAATCAGCATGAGAATGGTGTGGTCAATGTTACCCTGAAACATGTCTTAATTTTTTGTGGTCAATTTAGACACCCCACACCTGTCTCGGATTTAAGAGACTTGTATACAATTATAGGTGATATTTGGCATGTCCCCGAAAAATCTGCCGAATCAGATACTTGCGCTCGAGTCAGACAATGACACCCTCACCAGTATCCATGTAACACTGGGACTGAGTGTGTTTTGCAGACCACAGTTGCAACCTAAACCAATTGTCCAATTCATATGATGATGTTTCTTTTTTGTTTCTCCTTCTGCATTTTTTTTGGTTCAACATCAAATTTTTCATCGACAATAGTCACATAGATGATTGTTTATCCATATCCTTTTATTGAATTAACATGCCTTTTTATATTCGTAACTGTGAGCATCAAACATGGTGGGAGCACTGGATATGTTCTTGCTTGGTTACGAACCTTTGTTTTCAACTCTCTCTCTCTCTCTCTCTCTCTCTCTGCAAATTCAAGAGTGTAAACCATTGATGTGATAGTTTTACACTGCTTTCCTAGAAAGAACGATGAACAAATGCTTGTTATGTTGTGGAAGACCTGGATCTAAAAAAGTTATCGTCATTTTTTTGGGGTCAGCTTAATTTGGCAAAGTGGACCTGTAACTTTTTATGCAATAGTAAAATAAGAGCTAAAAAAGTTGAATGACAGTTGTTTATCTGCTGGTTTTATGCAACCTGCTAAAATATGCTTATTTTTTGCTGACTATATGATTCATAAGAAAATTCTTTAGTGCTTTAGTCATCTTCCAGGCACAATGACCTATGTATGCCATATTCCACAGATATGCAGTTGAAACTTTCCGAGATTGTAGATATTTGGGTACAAGGATCTGCCCAGATGGAACAGTTGGAGAGTAAGGATCGTTTACCTTATGCATGCCTAATAATTGTCTTTCTGCTACTTTTTTTTTATCTAGCATTGTTTACTCTTTTAAGTCAATATAAATATTGCAGCTACAAGTGGATGACTTATGGAGAAGCTAGCACCAGCAGAACTGCAATAGGTTCTGGTCTTATTTATCACGGAATACCTGAAGTGAGTCATCATGATGTCAACAGAAATTTATCTTCTTTTTTTATTTTTAATACGCATATGTTTTGTCAGACATTGATATATTTCTGAAGAAATTCTAGCATTTGCAGCGGCAACAGCAACTAAGCCTTTTAGTCCAAAGCAAGTTGGGGTAGGCTAGAGGTAAAACACAGCAAATGCCTCAGGAAAGAGCATAGAAAAAGAGGCAGTAGCAATAGTATAACAGTAGAAGGGGGTCCGATAGCCTAGGTCATAGGCTCATAGCACTTCTAGTATCCAATGGTGAATTCATTTGAACTTACTTTTAATATCCATTTTTCTCAATCAGGGTGCACGAATTGGTCTATATTTTATAAACAGACCAGAGTGGATCATAGTTGACCATGCTTGTGCGGCATACTCATATGTATCTGTGCCACTTTATGATACTCTCGGTATGTTCACATCAAAGAATGACCATTGATACCTTCTTCATTCATTTAATAACTTCTTTTCGTACACTTTCTTCAGGTCCAGATGCAGTTCAGTTTATAGTGAACCATGCAACAGTAGAAGTTATATTCTGTGTGCCACAAACTCTAAACTCTGTGAGATTTCAATATTTTACCTCAAAATTAAACAATACTAGTTTCTGACTAACAAAGAGTAAACTGATTATTCAACCTGTTTCTTTACTTGGGTTTATTTATTGGTTGCAGATTTTAAGCTTTATAAGTCAAATGCCTTGTGTTCGTCTTATTGTGGTAAGTTGGACAGTTTACAGTTTTAATGCTTCGTTATATTCAATAACCTGTTTCTTCATAGGTCGTTGGTGGAGACGATTCAAATATGCCATCTGCACCAGCAACTACTGAATGCAAAATTATAACGTACAACATGCTGCACAATGAGGTGGGTTTGCTAAATGATCCTTGATGTTTCTCATAAAAGATTTGTCCATGGAGACCTCCCGTAAACTGCACTATTGTTTGTATGTGCGACTTGGAGTTTTGAGATATATCAAGTACATGATAGCCATTGTTACTGTCATTAATCTGAAATAGGCTAAATCAACTTCTCTTGAAGCACCTCGAAAGTAAAATTGTCATTCCCTTTTGGTCACTTGCTCTATTGTTGTTATTTTCTTGTCCATTGTCTACAAATGATCTGCTGATATACTTGAAAAGGTCCCCACCCTCTTTATGTGCCAACTACAAGTTCCCGTGTTGTCCTCATTGACCATGAGAGCACAAAAAGAATCTTACATAGAACAAGTTTTAGTCTACTGGATGGACATGTTCTTTTTGTTGAACTCATGGTTCAATGCTTATTGTAATAGTATGGAACTATGGACACTTGTTAAATGCTGATTTCCATACATAGTATGTGTATCCTGAGCTTACAACAACAAAACCGACTTAGCCCCAAGCACGCGGATGCGGGCATACAAGAAAAGCCTTTGGTTCCAGGATGCACTTGCTGAGCATTTGTTGGGTTTTTTTTTGTTTTTTTTTTGTATAGGAGTTTCCTGTATCAATAAACTGTCGCTCATGTTCTAGTTTTGGTTAGAATGTTCTACCACCGTCTAGTTGTTACCATGTTCACTTGTGTTTTGAACTCTTCTGTTCTTCAACTCAGGGAAGGATGAGTCCTCAAACTTTTCGTCCGCCGAGACCTGAAGATATAGCCACTATCTGCTATACAAGTGGTACTACTGGCACACCAAAGGTCAATCATCAATATTTTATTATTTTTTGCTCCACTAGCAAAGTCTTCTGCATTTACCTTTCAAACCAGTGAAGTTGGATTGCCAATCTTTGATTCTTTGCCCAGGGAGCTGTACTTTCTCATGAGAACTTAATTGCAAATGTAGCAGGGTCAAGTTTAGGCATTAAGTTTTACCCCTCTGACGTGTGAGTATTTTACATCCAATCGTTGGCTGCTTCTTTCTTCTGTAGCATGTTCTGCTTATGTCAGCATTCAATACTGAAAGTAGCTATATGTATCACTCCTCAGGTACATCTCATATCTACCTTTGGCTCACATCTATGAGAGAGCTAACCAGATTGCATTGCTTCACTATGGTGTTGCCATTGGATTCTACCAAGGGGTACGTAGATCTGAGACTATCTAGGACTGAATAGTGCATCTAATGCAATGTTTCATGCTTGCGTTGTTTCTAGTTTGAATGACTTATGAAACCTTTGGGCCATTCGATCTCTGAGATTAATTGAAGACCTCACAGATGGATCTTACTAAGGATCTTTGATGTTCAAGATAATATTCTATAATTTTTTATATTGGCACACATTGCAGTTTCTGCTGCATGTTATGTTCCTCTCTTATCAAGTAGCTAATGTGGTGTATTTACTTACTACTCCCTCCGTCCCCGAATGGAAGGCGCAACTGGTTTTTTTTTCCTCATCTCCCTTAATTTAGAGCAGTCAAATCTTTCCACGCATGCAACATTTAATTTGCTGCCTAATTGACTCCTCGGTACCTATGCATGCATAGTCGCATGGCCTGTGAGGCCGGGAAAATGAAGTAAGTGGTGTCTCGGACAACAGGATAATTGATTTGATGTGGAAGCTAATTGGGCAGCCGGTTTTTGCATGCACGCATGCAGTGTCACAGTAATTTAAATTTAAAGGTCCGGTATTTAAGTTGCCCTCTTGGTCTTTGTGCCGAAGGGAGTTGCGTCTTTTATCCGTGTACGGAGGGAGTATTTGTCATAATTATTGCTTTACCTTTAGTTTTGTTCTCTTTCGTCATCTTTTTGGTGATTGTATTACATTAACATCCAGGATAACTTGAAGCTGATGGATGATTTGGCTGTCCTGAGACCAACGATATTTGCAAGTGTTCCACGGTTATATAACAGAATTTATGCTGCGTAAGATAAAATATCTTAATCCAGATTTTCTTTTCATGTTTGGTGTAGCTAATGCTGGTCCTTTCTTTGAAGTTTTTTTTGTTTATTCCTTCTTGGTGCTGATAACTTGCTGGTTGCAAAATCATTTTGTAGAATTACAAATGCTGTGAAAGAGTCTGGGGGGTTGAGAGAAAGGTTGTATCATACTGCATACAATGCCAAGCGACATGCTATGATAAATGGTAACAGACTAACAACTTTGTGGAGTCCATTTACATTTGCTAAGTTTGAACTTGTCATTTCTACTATTTTACTTCGAAAACCAGTTAACAGGATTTCTTTTTTGAGCATGGAATCATTATGGGAATTCTTGTGTAGCCTGTTAGGTCATGGTAAATCACAAAGATATGAATTGGTAGCCCTACTCCTGTCCTTGTTATGAACTACCTAATTAGTTTGTTATACACAGTCCATCTTATATATTTGCATGATATTGCTTTGACCATAACAACTGAATCAGCTTGAGGTTCAGTTCTTCTTTAATGATATGATACGCCTCTCTCCCGAGGAAAAATAATAATTTGCAGTTCATGTGGACTGAAAGATGCAAAATTTCATTCATGCTATACCCTACATGATCATGAAATGTTACTTCTGCGCTTTCTGTTGTTAGGTAGAAACCCATCACCTATGTGGGACAAGTTGGTATTTAACAAAATTAAAGCTAGACTGGGTGGACGAATAAGACTTATGACTTCAGGCGCTTCACCATTGTCACCAGATGTCATGGAATTTCTAAGAATGTAAGCTGCATTCCTCTGCACTAACTTGGTGGCATGATGTTTATATGGAACAAGTTTGGTTCTGTTAATGATAAGGGACCCTAATAATAAACACTGTTAACTCTTTTTTTTTTTTTTCTAGATGCTTCGGTGAAGTTCTTGAAGGGTATGGAATGACCGAGACATCTTGTGTCATCAGTACAATGAATATTGGTGACAGATCAATTGGACATGTTGGATCTCCAAATCCTTCTTGTGGTAAGCTCTGGGTTTGATTTTCTAAGATCAAATTAATTTTGGGTAAAGCTTGTTCTTATGTCAACAGTAATTTCTCATAAATAAAGCTTGTTAATATTGTGCTTGTTTCTTTCTTGTCCAGTCTCGTACTCCGCTGCGCCGGTAGTCCAGACTGCGGGGGGGGGGGGGGGGGGGGGGGGGGGGGGGGGGGGTGTTAGAGTGTGTGTATTAGGCCCATGAGGCTAAGCCCATGAGGCCCATGTATGTACTACTATATTGCTAAGCAGAGACTGGCTCGAGGCGGTGAGAACAATGTCATCCACATAGAGGAGCAGGTAGGCAGTCTCACCCGCACGGTGGTAGATGAACAGCGAGGTGTCGGACTTGGCCTCCGTGAAGCCAAGGGTCAGCAGGAAGGTAGCAAACCGAGAGTACCAAGCCCGAGGTGCCTGCTTGAGCCCATAGAGAGACTTGTTGAGCCGCCAGCGGCAGTTCACTTGTGACATTCTCGAGCGAGCAGGGATGACTGACTGCAAGCCCTGTTCTAGCCCCGTCGACACTCAGGGCAAGCTGTCAGAGGCCGCGGGTCCGTTGCTTGGGCCCGAGGACTCCACCTCCTACCGGAGCCTTGCTGGCGCACTCCAGTACCTCACCTTCACCCGGCCCGACATCGCCTACGCCGTGCAGCAGTTGTGCCTCTACATGCATGCTCCGCGGGAGCCCCACCTTGCTGCTATGAAGCGGCTCCTCCGGTACCTCCGTGGCACCCTCGGCTATGGGCTGCTTCTCGGCCGGTCCTCCTCTGCCGAGCTCGTTGTCTACACCGACGCTGACTGAGCGGGCTGCCCGGACACCCGCAGTTCCACCTCCGGCTACGGTGTCTTCTTGGGCGGAAACCTTGTCTCCTGGTCGTCCAAGCGTCAGCCGGTGGTCTCACGCTCCAGTGCCGAGGCGGAGTACCGCGGCGTGGCTGAGGCCGCTTGGCTCCGCCAGCTCCTGGTTGAGCTTCACCGCCCTCTCGTTAGGAGCACGCTCGTCTACTGCGACAACGTCAGTGCGATTTATCTCTCCACCAACCCTGTGCAGCACCAGCGGACCAAGCATGTGGAGATCGACCTACACTTCGTCCGCGACCGTGTGGCCATCGGCGACGTCCGGGTCCTCCACGTCCCGACCACCTCCTAGTTTGAGGACATCTTCACCAAGGGCCTCCCTTCCTCGATCTTCTCTGAGTTTCGCTCCAGCCTCAACATCACTAGTGGCTAGTTGTGGCTGCGGGGGGTGTATTGTGCTTGTTTCTTTTTTGTCCAGTCTCGTACTCTGTTGCGCCGTTAGTCCAGACTGCAGGAGGGAGGGGGGGTGTTAGAGTGTGTGTATTAGGCCCATGAGGCTATAAGCTCATGAGGCCCATGTATGTACTAATATATTGCTACCCTTCTAGGGTTAGCCCAATAATCTAATTTCTCATTCTAGCATGGTATCAAGCTAGGTCCTCTTCTCCCCTTCCTCTTGCCCTTCCTCCCTCCCAGCCGCTGCCGCCGCCCACCTCCGGCCACCATGGCCGGCGGCCGGCTGCCCTTTCCCCCTTCCTTCTCCTACTTCTCCTCCTTCCCCCCTCTACCCTACTCTTCCTGTTGGCCGGAGGACGCCACCGCCGCCACTGCCGCCGCGGTAGGGGCCGGCGTGCCACCCCCCGGCGGACCGCGGCACCTGGCCACGCCCCCCCGCTCGGGCCATGGGCCACGTGCGCCGCCCAGGGCGCCGCCGCCGCCACTGCAGCCGCGGTGGGGGCCGGCGCGCCACCCTGCCACCTGGCCCACCTGGCCGCGCCCGCGCACGAGCCGTGGGCCCCGCGCGCCACCGGTTGGCAGCCTGCCGCGGCGCTCTTCGCCGCCGCCGATGCCACTGCTCCAGCCGCTGATGGACCTGGTGCGGAGGACGCCGTGCAGCCCCGGCCATCGCCGCCCCCGCCCGTCTCGGGCCCCACCGCGCCCGCCCTGGCCGCCACCGAGCCCGCCCTGGCCGCCACGGACGCCATGGATGCGCTCCTATCTGCCCCGACTACCACCCTTCCGGCCACGTCTGCCACTGCGCTAGCCCGGTTCCCACCGTTCCAGCTGACCACCACCGGGCCGACCCCGTCCCAGGTGCTGGCCGCCACCGCGCCGGCCACGATCACCCCTGCTCTGGTCGCGTTTGGGGCTAGGGGGCAGCCTCCTCTCATCACTGGTCTGGGCCCTCACCTCGCTGCTCTTGCGGCCGCCCGCGCTGCCGCCGCGGAGAGCGCTGCCCGTGTGAGTGCGGCGGCCCTCGTCATGGAGCGGGAGCGCTATGCGGCTGATGCCCTGGCGCGTCAGGTCGCCAAGGCAGAGCAGCTCCTCGGCTACACGGCGCCCTACGACACCTCGACCACCTCCTCCACTCGCGTGCCGCCTCTTCAGATCCCCGACCCGGCGGATCCTCTCGTGGCACAGCTCCACTACCAGGCCGGCGGTGTCTAGAACATCCGGAACCGTGTCACGGTCGTCCTTGACCCGGAGTCATCCTCCTACGCCCGCTGGCGGGACATGGTCGTCCTCACCCTCCGCCGCTACGCCCTTAACGACCACGTCCTCCTCGACGCCCCGCTCGCAACTCAGACCCCTGGGTGGCTTCATCTCGACAGCATTGTCCTCTCCTGGATCATCGGGACCATCTCCACCGACCTTCACGACCTCGTCCGCAACACACCTGACGCTCGTCGTGCCTGGCTGGCGCTTGAGGGCCAGTTCCTAGGCAATGCCGAAGCTCGGGCTCTCCGTCTCGACGCCAGCTACCGCATCTTTGTCCAGGGCGACCTCTCCGTCGGCGAGTACTGCCGCCGGATGAAGGACATGGCGGACTCCCTTGGTGACCTTGGCTGGCCCGTGGAGGACCGGATCTTGGTCCTCAACGTCCTCCGCGGCCTCAGCGGCCGCTACACGCACCTCCGGACATGAATCACCCGGCAGCGGCCCTTCCCCTCCTTCCTGCAGGTCCGCGATGTCCTCGTCATGGAGAAGCTCACCCAGGGCATCCAGCCTCCTTCCCTCTCCGCGCCGGGCTCCTCGTCCTCTTCGACTGCCCTTGCCGCTACTCCCCCGCCGCGTACGTCCACACCGGCGCCGTCGTCTCTTCTTGGTCCTTCTCCCCCCGGGCCGAGCGGGGGTGGGGGGGGGCCGTGGTGGCCGTCGTCGACGCGGAGGGGGGTGTGGTGCTGGCTCCGGTCGTGGGGCTCCGCCCGCGCCACCACGGGGGAGGGGGGTGCACCCTGGCCATCCTTCAGCAACCCATGGTCAGGGCGCATCTCCATGTGGCCGTTCCAGGGTGCCGGTGGTGATCCTCGCACCCCCGCGGCCATGCTCGCCGGTGCCGTCCCGGCCACTTCGTGGGCTCCACCTTGGGGCACTCCGCCTCTCACGTCGCCGTGGGCCCTGCCTTCCCAGTCGCCGCCCGGGCCTGCCGGTTGGGATGCGACGGCTCTGGCCTGCTCCTTCAGCACCATGGGCCTGTCACCTCCCACCGGACTTGACTGGGTCGCAGACTCGGGTGCCACCTACCACACTACATCCAACCTCGGTATACTCACGGCTGTCCACCCTCCTTCTTCCTCTCTTCCTTCCTCCATCATGGTCGCCAATGGTTCCTGTATTCCTGTCACATCCGTGGGTTCCGCTACCACTCCTGGCTCTTTTCGTCTTCCTGATGTTTTGGTTGCTCCTTCTATGGTTCACAACCTTCTCTCCATTCGTCGTTTTACTGCTGACAATTCTTGTTCTGTTTTGACTCCTGAAGGATTTGGCTTCCCGGCGTCCACTCCTCCGATGTGACAGCACGGGGCCCCCTTTACACGCTTCGGCTTCCTCCTTCTGCTCCTACCACTTCGGCTTCGACTTCCACTTCGTCCGCTGTTTTCGCCGCATCCACTTCTACTATTTGGCACCGCCGTCTCGGACATCCTGGCCATGATGTTTTGATGCAGCTTAGTCGTAGTTCCGACATACCATGTACTCGGGCTAACGATGGGCACTTGTGTCATGCGTGCCAATTGGGTCGTCATGTTCGTCTTCCATTTCCCACCTCTTCTTCACATGCGACCCGCATTTTTGATCTTGTACACCGTGATCTATGGACATCCCCTGTGATGAGCATTTCTGGTTATAAATATTATCTTGTCATGGTTGATGATTTCTCTCATTATTCCTGGACTTTTCCCTTGCGTGTTAAGTCTGAGGCGTTTCCCACTCTTCGTCACTTCTTCGCCTGGGTATCTACTCAGTTTGGCCTTACCGTCAAGGCCGTTCAGTGTGACAACGGGCGTGAGTTCGATAACTCCACCTCACGGGACTTCTTCCTCTCTCACGATGTCCAGTTGCGCATGTCTTGCCCCTACACTTCCTCCCAAAATGGCAAGGCTGAGCGCATGATTCGCACCACGAATGACACCGTGCGCACTCTTCTCCTCCAGGCCTCCCTTCCTGCCCGCTTCTGGGCCGAGAGCCTGCATACCTCCACCTACCTCCTTAACCGCCTACCTTCCACTGCCTGTCCCGCTCCCACACCACACCACGCTCTCTTCGGTACCCCTCCTCGCTACGACCACCTCCGTGTCTTCGGGTGTGCGTGTTACCCTAACACCACTGCCACTGCTCCTCACAAGCTGGCTCCTCGTTCGACCCTGTGTATCTTCCTCGGGTACTCCCTGGATCACAAGGGGTACCGCTGCTATGACCTCACCTCTCGCCGGTGAAAGCCCTAGTTTGGTTTTAATAATTGATGACATTCTAAGGACTAACCTAAGTTGTTAAGTGATGACAAGGTTTAGGTTGGTCAAGCCATGGAGTGTGGAGCCTAGATGATGGTTGATCAAGGAGGCTCATCCATGGAGCAAAGGAGTGAGGTAGATCAAGTGAAGTGATCAAGTGCAAAGGGAAAGCTTGAAGGCAAAGGTATAACCCTAGTAGGGCTTTTCTTTTGGTGATCAAGACACCAAGTGGGTGTGATCACACTTAGGATAGATAGCCGACTATTAAGGGAAGAACAAGTGGTGGATTACCTTCAAGTGCTCTAGGTTGCATTTCATGTGCATTGAATCTAACTCAACCTAGAACTTGACTTAAAACCCTTGGAAAATGTTTTCAAAAGCTAACACACCGTGCACAATCGATGGATTCTTTGGTGTTAGCACTCAGGAACAAGGGTTGAAGTGTTTGAGAGGTGTTTGGGGTCTCTCTCCCTCTTGCCGAGCTTGCGAGGCAGGATTCGGCGATTTTCGGTGAAGTCGCAATAGAAAAACACCTCAGTTCAGAGCGTCGGACGCTGGTTTTTAGGGCGTCGGACCATTGTTTTGGGTCCGACGGTTCCTGTGTTTTAACTGCGTGCGTCGGACGGTCCGACGGTGGGCGTCGGACTAATCTCGACGTGTACTAAACCTCTCTGGAAGTGTCGGATTGTTGGTTTCGTTGGTCCGACGAGTAGTCATCGGACGGTCCGACGATGGTTCACGAGTGAACGTCGGACTCTGTTTTTCAGGGCGTCGGACTATCGGTTGACAGTCCGACGCGTGGCGTGCGCGAGTTCACGTCGTGGCGAGGCTCTCGGCATGGACTGTTCGCGTCGTGGCGCGGCGTGGCGCAGCGTCGGACGTTGGACTTTGGTCCGACGCTGGGCGTCGGACTATTGATCGCGTCAGTCCGACGGTGGGCATGAACAGTAGCGTCGGACGGTAAGTTTAGTCCGACGCAGACGGTCCGACGATCTGTTTGCGCGCGAGATTGACTTAGCCGTTGAGATCGAACGGCTACGGTTGAATCTGAGCTGACACGTGGCTAACATCCGAGCGTCGGACGATTGCTTTGGTCCGACGGTGTTGGTCCGGCGGTCGGTCCGACGGTAGAAAAAGGTGTCTAACGTGTGTTTCTGTGGGAGTAACGGCTAGGGGAGTGCTTAGGGGTATTTATACTCCTTCTCAGGTCACTTGGTGATTCTCTTGCACAGTTGATTCATTGCCTAACTCTTGTGAGCACTCTCTAAGCCTCCCACTCACTCATTGTTCATCATTTGATCATCCAAGTGAGTAGAGTGATTCTCAAGTGCATCATTGCTAGTGATTTGCATTCTAGAGCACTTGAGAGCAAGCCAAGGCGTGTTCTTATTCTCTTGGAGCTTTGCCGGGCTCCTAGCGGCTTGGAGGAGGTGATTCCGGTGTGAGGTTGATTGGTGCTTGTTCAAGCCCACACCGAGGTGTTTGATTGTGAGAGGTTTGTGGTTATCCTCGGCGGAGTGCCAAAACCAACTCTAGTGGATTGCTCGTGGTTGATAGCCACTTCTTTTGTGTTGGTGAGCGGCTCCCGGTGAGGGATTGGCGTGTGAAGCCTAGCTCGCAATCCACCAAGGAAGACCGGTGCCACAACGAGGAGTAGCGTGACGGCGATCACGTGAACCTCGGTAAAAAATCGTGTGTTCACTCTCTTCACCACCTTCGAGTGGTTGATTGGTTTTCGTGTGGATTCCGGCTTTCTATTGAGTTGATCACTTGGTATTCTCATTGGACTTCTCTTGGTGATTGGCTTGACACGGCATGCGGACTTCACTTCATCAAGCCCACAGTGAAATCCTTCTCGGTTCCTCATCTTGCGCTTACTTTGTGTTTAGGTGCCATTTCCTTAGGTTCAGAGGATTTGGTTTCTAGCGCTTAGTTGGTGCTTACTCCCGTGTCTCGGTGGAGTAGGTTTTATCGTTTGGGTGCATATTACTTGTGTAGTATATTGTGCTAGGTGGCTTGCATAGGGTAGTATAGAGCTAGCGCTTTGATTCGCTTGCTTGTTAATCTAACTTGTGATCTAGCTTGTGTGTAGAAATTTTAATAGGCTATTCACCCCCTCCCTCTAGCCTATACGGTCCTTTCAGCCGGGTCCTCATCTCTCGTCATGTGGTGTTTGACGAGTCCGTCTTCCCTTTCTCCACCACCCCCACACCTCCTTCCACCCCCGACCTTGACCTTTCCTTCTTGTCTCCCACGGACGCGGTGGTTCAGCCACCATTTCCGTTTTCTCCTGCAGGTCCTGCAACACCACTCGCGTCGACGTCGCCGGCCCCCTACGCCAGCCCGGCGTCCTCCGGTGCGTCGCCTGACCCTGCGTCCTCCGTGGGTCTGGCCACGCCTGACCCTGGTCCGGGGGCACCGCCCTCTGGTACCCCGCCTGGCTCTGCGCCCTGTGCGGGGCCGGAGGCGCCGACTTCGGAGACTCCGGCACATTTCGCCCACCCGGCGCGCGTCTACCAGCGCCGCGTGCGACCGGCCCCGCTGGACACGGTGCCGGTGCCACCGCCGCCCTCGCCGCCACGGTCCCATACGGTGGCTATTCCTTCGTCGACGCCCACACCGCCGTCTCCGCCACTACCAGCTGCCCGTGCCGAGCCGCCGGTGTACCACCCGCCGATTCTTCACCGACACCCGCGTCATGTTCACCCCATGGTGACGGGGCACGCGGCCGGTGTCCTGCGGCCCCGGGCTGCGACGACGCCCGGAGAACCGCAGGTCTCTCCTGTGCCCTCTTCTGTCCGCGACGCCTTGGCGGATCCTCACTGGCGTCGTGCGATGGAAGAGGAGTACACGGCTCTTCTGGCCAACCAGACGTGGGACCTGGTGCCACGCCTGCCTGGTGCCAATGTGGTCACTGGCAAATGGATCTGGACGCACAAGCGCCGAGCCGATGGCTCCCTGGAGTGGTACAAGGCTCGTTGGGTTCTCCGGGGCTTCACTCAGCGGCCCGGTGTTGACTATGATGAGACCTTCAGTCTAGTGGTGAAGCCCGCTACCGTCCGGACAGTTCTCTCACTGGCTCTCGAGCGCTCCTGGCCTGTGCATCTGCTGGATGTCAAGAATGCCTTCCTCCATGGCACTCTGACCGAGACCGTCTACTGCAGCCAGCCAGTAGGTTTCGTGGATTCCACTCGCCCTAACTTGATCTGCCAGCTCAACAAGTCTCTCTATGGGCTCAAGCAGGCACCTCGGGCTTGGTACTCTCGGTTTGCTACCTTCCTGCTGACCCTTGGCTTCACGGAGGCCAAGTCCGACACCTCGTTGTTCATCTACCACCGTGCGGGTGAGACTGCCTACCTGCTCCTCTATGTGGATGACATTGTTCTCACCGCCTCGAGCCAGTCTCTGCTCCAGCGCATCATTGCCTCTCTCCAGGCGGAATTTGCCATGAATGATCTTGGTGTGCTCCATCACTTCCTCGGTGTCACAGTTGAGCCCCGACCTTCAGGCTTGTTTCTCCACCAGCGGCAGTTCACTTGTGACATTCTCGAGCGAGCAGGGATGACTGACTGCAAGCCCTGTTCTACCCCCGTCGACACTCAGGGCAAGCTGCCAGAGGCCGCGGAACCGTTGCTTGGGCCCGAGGACTCCACCTCCTACCGGAGCCTTGCTGGCGCACTCCAGTACCTCACCTTCACCCAGTCCGACATCGCCTACGCCGTGCAGCAGTTGTGCCTCTACATGCATGCTCCGCGGGAGCCCCACCTTGCTGCTATGAAGCGGCTCCTCCGGTACCTCCGTGGCACCCTCGGCTATGGGCTGCTTCTCGGCCGGTCCTCCTCTGCCGAGCTCGTTGTCTACACCGACGCTGACTGGGCGGGCTGCTCGGACACCCGCAGGTCCACCTCCGGCTAAGCTGTCTTCTTGGGCGGCAACCTTGTCTCCTGATCGTCCAAGCGCCAGCCGGTGGTCTCACGCTCCAGTGCCGAGGCGGAGTACCGCGGCGTAGCCAAGGCCGCTTGGCTCCGCCAGCTCCTAGCTGAGCTTCACCGCCCTCTCGCCAGGAGCACGCTCGTCTACTGCGATAACGTCAGTGCGGTCTACCTCTCCACCAACCCTGTGCAGCACCAGCGGACCAAGCATGTGGAGATCGACCTGCACTTCATCCGCGACCGTGTGGCCATCGGCTATGTCCGGGTCCTCCACGTCCCGACCACCTCCCAGTTTGCGGACATCTTCACCAAGGGCCTCCCTTCCTCGACCTTCTCCGAGTTTCGCTCCAGCCTCAACATCACTAGTGGCTAGTTGTGGCTGCGGGGGGTGTATTGTGCTTGTTTCTTTCTTGTCCAGTCTCGTACTCCGCTGCGCCGGTAGTCCAGACTGCGGGGGGGTGTTAGAGTGTGTGTATTAGGCCCATGAGGCTAAGCCCATGAGGTTCATGTATGTACTACTATATTGCTACCCATCTAGGGTTAGCCCAATAATCTAATATCTCATTCTAGCAGTTAATACATAAATTGCACAGCGAATCCATCTTCAAATAGTTGTGTGTTTATGCTATTATACATGGCTTTTGATTTACATTTGTGTTACTCACCTCCATATTGGTGGTACTTGAGAAGTATGGAAGAAACCTGTTCTGGGTTAGTCTTACATTTATTTCATGTTATCCTGAGTTACATCTTACATAAATTCAAGGGTTATTTTTATGTTCAATTTGTTTGAGGTTGTCCAGTTAACAAGGTTAAATAATCCATGAGTGAAATTATGGCGTTTCATGAAAAAGATGTCAGCATTCTTTCTTTTTTCAAAATTAAACTAGGTTCAACACTTCAACCTGAAAGCGCTGCATGATGCTAAGCTATGTGCATTGTTCTCAGTCTCTAATATGCACATTCTATTTTCTTCTTCAGAGGTTAAACTTGTGGACGTCCCAGAAATGAATTATACTTCGGAGGATCAACCATATCCTCGTGGAGAAATTTGTGTTAGGGGACCTATAATATTCTGTGGTTACTATAAAGATGAAGTCCAAACGTAACTTGTTATCATCACACATCTATTTACATCCTTTAAATAAATACATCCATTATTAAACTTTGATAAATGTATTTTAAAATCTGCAGAAGAGAGGTCATTGATGAGGATGGTTGGTTACATACTGGAGACATAGGTTTGTGGCTGCCTGGAGGGCGTCTAAAAATTATAGATAGGTAAAGCTGAACTGTGTCTTTCCGTATCCAGTTTTTCCATTGGGCCTGTGACTACAGTACCTATGTCTTGTGCTTTCATTTAGATTGATATGACCCTTGAAAGCAGAAATTTTAGTTGACACAATGAGCAAAAGTTTCAACAATCTATTTGGGTGGCCATCTTTCACCTCTTTTTTTTTCTTTCTTTTTGTATGTCTGTCTTGGGAGGGGAGGGGGTTCTTAATTATGGTTATCTGTCTCCAAACATTCCATATCCAAAGTTCCAAACGTAGTAAGCTTATTACTATATCCTGTGAAGCCTGAATCATGTTCTAGCAATCTTGTTGAGTTGATACTGAAAGAAAATATACATCCAATTCTGCATTGATGTATGGATATCTAGTATATATAGCCTGTTTGTATCAAGGGGCTTCTGCAATTTTATCACATGTGTATCTATGTGTTCAGGCCTAGAGCCCTCTTGATGAATAAAGGCGCTATATTCATTACTCACACTTTGCTTCACTTGTAGTGAAGGAAATTTCATTGGAATTGTTCTTTCATTTTCTATCTATATATAAACATGTCTCTGTGCTTACATCATGCTGGCCATAAGATCCACCTCTCTTGTGGTTAGCTCTGACTGGGCCAGATTGATAGGTTGATGCAGAATGCAGCACATAGCTCTGATGTTAAGTGGCTTACTTAGAGCTGTTGTGTTACAGTGGGGGTCTCCCCTTCTGTATTTTACATCCAAAAAAAAAAAAGATCTGTTGCATTGTGCAGCTCATGTGAACTCTGGCAGTGTAATGCAGCATACTCATTTTATAATAGAAGTATATGACTACAGTATTAACAGCCTGTTTTGCATATTTAAAGTAAATCAGATTGTTAACTTACCCATAATGTTCAAAGAGTAATCCTGAATGGAAATAACAGCATTACAAATTCTGCTGCATGTTCTGGCATTTATAAATTATTAAAGATATTTAATACCACAACCGTCAATCCTAAAATTATGTCATTTTATAATTATCTATTCGCTTTCTGCACATGTTTTATGGGCTATTTTACTAAATATGTTTCCACTAGACTCTGTTGGTTTGACTAGTTTCATTTTTGTGTCATTAATTGTTTTATACTTTTCTGGGTTCAAGGAAAAAGAACATATTCAAGTTAGCTCAAGGAGAATACATAGCTCCAGAGAAGATTGAGAATGTCTATGCTAAGTGCAAGTTCATTGCTCAATGCTTTATATATGGTAATATTCATGAGTCCATCTGAGCTGAAAGCACCATCTTGTACGTCTTAAGGTTGTTGATATGGATGCAGGTGATAGTTTCAACTCTTCCCTAGTTGCAATTGTAGCAGTAGAACCGGAGGTGTTGAAAGCTTGGGCTGCATCAGAAGGAATTCAGGTAAAAGTATTGGACTACCGCAGTTGTCCCCTGTTTATTTGGGCTCATGAAAGCAGTTTTCACACTACTCCAGTTTAGAATGTAAACCGAGCAAAAGTAGTTGGGATTTTTTACCACTGCCTTATCACATCAAAGCTTTCAAACAGCTTAGAGCCACAAATAAAATGCCTGGATTTGTAGTTCATGTTTATTTTCTAAATTGCCCTTTGTAACATGTAGTACGAGGACTTGAGACAGCTCTGTGTTGATCCTAGAGCAAGAGCTGCTGTCCTGACTGATATGGATTCCATTGCGAAAGAAGCGCAGGTATAATCACATGTGATCCTTCTTCGTGAATATTCTCTTCACAAGCTTGTTGATTGATGCCTTTGTCCATATATTGTACCAGCTAAGAGGTTTCGAATTTGCTAAAGCGGTTTCTCTTGTTGCTGAACCATTCACATTGGATAATGGTCTCCTCACCCCTACATTCAAGGTAAAGCTCATTTGCTCTGTTAGAACCTTAGAGGAGATTCAAATACCGAATTACTGACCTGCTACACTCCATCACAACGCTTCTATAGGTAAAGAGGCCGCAAGCTAAAGCATACTTTGCAAAAGAAATCTCAGATATGTATGCACGGTTGCTAGAGACAGAGTTAGCTAGGTCGAAGTTGTAATTTACTTGTGCGATATCAGGAGAAGGTCATCAATACAGTCATACAGGAGATTGGATTCTGCAATTGTTCATTCCAGCTCACGAAATAAGTAAAATGTTTTTTACTGACACGGGAAATAATGGATCATGCCATGCTCTGGAATCGATAAGGTTTTTACCAGACGTTGGCAGTGCTTGGAGCATGCTGAATCTACCATGGTTCCGGTTATTATAAAGAAATGTTTTACTAAGTACATATTGGTTCTGAACAGGTGTCCTAGAAGGTGTTAGTTCACAGAAAAATATTGTGTATATGTATATATGTGGTACAAATGCAATACTTAAAATACTAAAAAGGAACTGTGCCTTTCGATTATAACATTCTTTTATCAATATTCAGACAGTATAAAATCAAGATGCAATGCCATAGCAAGTTGATTGGGGTGGGCTGATAATTAATAAGACAAAAAGGAAGCCCTTATTTTAATCTTATTGTTTTTTAAAAAAAAATTGTATTCTAAAATCTTAGAAGGCCTCCCAGTTTTATTATCGATCTGCCAACAAACGAGCTTCAGCTCCATCTCCTTTCTTCGCGCACAATACATAGACCGGAATTTGTATTGGATATCCTACCATAGTGTGCTGAATATGAATCATTTGACCTGCCATGGATCATATCGTATGTCTGGCACAGGTGATACACATAAAAAGTACATAATACAGTTGACATTTCCTAGAAAAGCTCCATCTGCATTTGCATTGATAACTCACTCAGCTCAACCCTGTACATGGACAACCTCATAGGTCAACCGACACAAACCATTGCTGCAACAGATCTCAGCAATAATTGCAGGTCCAATACATATAAACCACCACCACCAAGTATACAACACTGCAATATTTGTTCCAGCTCTGTAATTTTTATCATAGCAAGGTAAATTACACGCGCACTGATTAACCAATGCATTTGGTGTCAAAGTGCGACGCATCGCTATTGTCGACACGAACACCGCAACAGACCCACCTAGAATCATCGTGGCCGTTCCTTGCGCTTCCACCACCACCATATCCATTACTGCAAAATGCGGCACACCCGACCATAGACCCACAAGGCAATCATCAACAGACAGGTCCGCAGACACATTATTTTTACCCACTTCATATGCTTCACAGTACAACATACTAAATCCGTTCCAATTTATGACTCATTTAACTTTTTTATTCTTAAGTTTAACCACTAGTCTTATTCAAAAATTTATGCAAAAAACCAATTCTTTTGTATGGTCCAAATTATAACTCGTTTGGCTTGCTTTATATAATACAGGTTTTTCAAGAATGATACAAATTTAACTCTTTTTGCGTAAATATTTTGAATAAGACGACTGGTTATAGTTGGAATTAAAAAAGTCAAATGACCTAAAAAATAGGACGGAAGGAGTATTATTTATAGCCGTTTATATGCTAATAAGATCCCCCTAGACTATTATACAACACATATTCCCCCACTAAAACTGATACAACCTATTTCATGTCCTCTACTATCTTCACTCAGCGGACGCATATAGATTTTGGTGCGCAGCTCAGATATGAGTTAACACCACAGACAGGTGAACAACTGATTGGAGTTGGCAACACCATATGCAATTTGTATCAACAAGTCATCAGTCGAGCCATAAACCTCAGAAGATCACATACTAGTGTTTCTACAAAGTACACATAGGATCAAACCGCAGACTGTCACATCCTGTCAAGAACATACTACTACTATTCCATGGCAGGAGTACATTAGTCACATCTTGTAACTAGAGTCACCTCACAGCAGTGGGAAGCACGACAGTACCTACTTATTTTCTTCAAAGCCTTACGCAGCGCTCTCTTCTCTACAGATTTAGAGGGAGTGACCGAAAGTTGCGAGAGGTGAGGCGAAGTCTTGAGCAAAAATTGGATCAGGTGCATCTCGGATGGTCCGCCCTGAAAATCCTGAAGAGAAAATTCCATTAAAGAATGGCGGACACAATGCACGGTGTCCAAATCTTGGAAAGGCTGGTAGATGATCACGTCTAGTCCCTCGTCACTTGTAACTGGATCCACTCTCTGAAAAATGATAATAAACACAAAAAATATTATGAAATGATAAATATTGAACAAAAAATAATTGGTTAAAACAATACATACCACAACAGACAAGCTCTCTAGGCTAGGGAAAGATTCTAACATCTGCCGCAGATCTTGCAATTGCATAGCACTGGACATCTCGAGAGAAAGATTCAACCCTACTAGTGAGGGCAAGGACCCAACAACCTACATGCAATTGAAAAACATTGACTAATAAATTTAATATACACAGCAATGAAGCATACGATCTGTTAGCTCAAATCTGTTTCGCTGGACAATAAGCTGGAGGACAGGAACAATACCTTGGCATTAACAGTGATGTTGTGAAATGAAAGGCTCAAACTCGTCATGAACTTCAATGAAGATACGTTGTTCAGTGTAACTGAAGCCTTTATCCTTTGGTTGATAATTTTTGACTTCTGCTTAGGCATCAACCCAGAAACAACTAGCAGCAGTTTGGGGGCAGACTCAACAACCATTCGATTCCCTGTGTTCCCAAAGCACTCTAGATACTTCAAAGAATCTGAATTGATGTGCAAATCCACACAGCAGTAATGAATTTTTAGTTGTTCCAATAACAAACAGTCAGTGATTACCCAGGACAACTTCAGGCTCTGAAGATCACAACAGAACAAGTCAAGTACATGCAGTGAATTATACTTGAAGCAAAACAAATCCAAGTCCAGTCTCATAAATCCAATCCTCAAAATCCGAAGCTTATTGCTCAGCAGGCTCTCAAGAGGAAATAGGCTTGTCACTCTATGACCAAGGTTAAGGATATCTAGCTCTTCAACTGATTTCTCTGAAAGTAAATCCATCCAATCCTCTAAACAACTGCTATCCCTCCATTTTGATGAACTGATGCAAAACTTTCTAACTGGTACATCAGACTGGATAAGGAGGGTGCTAATCATTTGTGAAACATCGATATCAGTACTCCAAGGTTCATCCATGGCAAGGTCATCAACATCCAAATCAGTCATCTCGACGAAACTCGCATCATGAATAACCTTCTTGGAGGCAGATGGAGATGACGGAGCGTCCCTGGCCTTGGATCGCTCCGCTTGGTCGCCCCTTGGCTCATCTTGCGAAACCTGATGGTGGTGGTAGTAGCTCTCGCCGCCCAGACTTGCGCTGCCACATCCGGCGGCGCCGCTCGATCGCCCTGCCGCGTGTGCGCCTTCAGCGCTGCTCGGTCTCATGATGCCCGTGGCGACCTCGCGGCCAGAGCTGCGGCAAGATCGTGGTACGTCGTGGGCGAGGACGCGCCCACATCCGACGCCAGGTGCTCCGACGCCGCCGCCCAGTCCTCCTGCGGCCTGGGCGCCCTCACCGGTGCTCGGTCTCATCATGGCCGCGGCGACCTCGCGGGCAGAGTCGCGGCCCGATCGTGGCACGTGGTGGGCGAGGTCGCGCCCACAGCCGGCGGCGCCAGGTGCTCCCACGACGCCGCCAGGTCCTCCTGCGGCCCGGGCGCCCTCACCGGTGCTCGGTCTCATCATGGCCGCGGCGACATCGCGGCCAGAGCCGCGGTCGGATCGTGGTACGTCGTGGGAGAGGTCGCGCCCAGACCCGGCGCCAGGTGCTCCGACGACACCGCTCGGTGCTCCTGCGGCCTGGGCGTCCTCGCTGCTGCTCCATCTCGTCACGGCCTGGGCGACGTCGGCCGCAACTCGAGCCCAGGCATCCGGTGGCGCAGACCGACCTCCCAGAGCGATGCGCACGAGGCGCGCGGTTCGTTCCATGCCGCCGGTCGACGCGGTCGTTTCCGGCACCGGAGAGGGGAGGGGAGGGGAGGGGAACGGACGGGAGATTTGATTGGGGGATTGGGAGGGAAGGAAGGGGATTTCGGGGGGTTTTGACCAGGGAGGGGATGGAGTAACAGAGGCTGGACGGTGGGGTCCGGTGTGGCGGTGTCCGGTGCGGTTCGACCGTTATCTCGCCCGAGACCAACCGACCTTTTTTTTAGGTGAGATTTGAGACCAACCGACCTTGAGTACATCCAGCAACATCGTCTTATAGCAATGCAACGCAGACTAGCTGCCTATAATTTGCTCAAAGTATGCTGGTGACAATTTTAAAGCAGGGTATGCTGCTGACTGCTGTTAATCCTGAAAAAAAAAATAGTATGCTCTTGTTTCATTGTTTCATAAATAGGATATATCCTTCGTATTAACAATCAGTTAAAAGAAACGATGTCTTCCAACCATATGTTTGCCGGGACTAAAAGCAATTCCCCCTTTTGTTATGATTCGGGATACTAAACAGCGCATGTAGTCCCAAATAAATGTCTCTCTTTTTTATTCATCTTTGATCCATACTATAACCATCCGTGTAAGGATCACAAATTTGGGATTTACCGTCAAATGTCAAAAGTTCCATCACATCAATGTTTGAACACATGTATAGAGTATTAAATGTTGATTAAAACAGAAACTAATTTGACAGATTCGTAAAATGGTGCGAGACGAATCTTTTGAGTCTAATTAGATCATGATTAGACACTTATTGAAAAAATAGCATGTTACTGTAGTAAAAAACAGGCATATCAGCGCTTATTTCCAAGCATGATACAATATTTTCTTTCATAACAAATCAATACTAACGACAATCAGCGTTTATTTTCAGCCACAAACAGTATTTTTCTCTAAAAAAATCAGCACGAGCCGAAATCAACGGCTTATTTTCAGCCAAAAGAACAAGCTATGCTAGATAGCACGTGCCACATCTTATGAGGTCCTTCGTCCCTAAAAAGGGTCTTTCTCGCTTCTTAAGAAATAACTTTGATAAAATATATATTAAAAACTATTAAGATTTATGATACATAACTATTATCTCTGAAAAGATTTTTAATCTAGTTTTGAATAATTTTATTTAGTGATACAAATGTTATACATATTTTCTATAATTCGAGTTAAATTTGTGGTACGCATATTAGCGATGATACTTTTAAAGAGATATTTTTAAAGGGGCCGAGGGAGTAGAGTATAATTTTCCTTGCACAATTGTTTTATGCCATGATCCATATATCTATTTTGTCGGTACAATGCTATTAAAGCCTGACATGGTTTGTTCCATGTTTTCCCGACATGACTTTACTCCAATACCCTGTCACATCAAATGTTTTTTTTAATAAAGGATGGTTTATGTTGCACATGGAATATTAAGTATAGATTAAAAAAAACTAATTACTATGTAAATTACAGGGTTTAGGCATAGTCGTCGGGTGATTGAAGTATAGTAAATGCTAAATAGCAAATGTTGGAAGAGGGATGATTCAGTATAAATATTTGTAGTGTTTTATCTACACTTGATCAAACATGATTTATTAAAATATGATATTATGCTAGAATTATATGGCTTTGACAAAGGGAGGAACAAATTAGAGTAAGAGGTCATGTTTCGACTTTCTAAAAGTCCAAAAAGACTGTAGTTTAACAAAATCACAGTTTTAGAGACTACTTATTTCTATAAGATTTGTTGCATCTGAACGGGCCTCAAGTGTTTCTAAACATGTACTCCTACATATATACTCGTAGTATATGCTCCGTAGTCGCCTTTGTTTTTGTTTTTTGTTTGTTTGTTTTTTTTTTTTTTGAAAAAATGAAGGGCACACCCGCGGACACGCCTCAGCACACTTCACACACGTGTCTGCGTGCTACTGTACACTGTGTCTCGTGCTCTCCGTCTGCGCCGGACTGCTGACGCGCTCTCGCCTGCTGACGCGCTGCTCCCGCACGCCTACTGGAGTGCTGACGCGGTGCTCCCTGCACCAGTGCTGACGCCCGGAGTAGTACTAGTTTAACCGAGAGAACAAGTTTTGACCCTCTACTAGTATTTTTTCCTTTTTCCTATTAAGTTATCAGTAGTGTTCTTTTATTTTTATTTTTTATTCGTGTGATAACATAAACCACTTACTACTTCGATTACAACATCACTCTGATTTGTTCGATTACAACATAAAGCACTCTGATTTGGATAACATAAAGTACTTACTACTTCGATTACATTAGGCTGCTCTGTTCGCTAGAGCTAAAAAGTTGAATTGATTTGTTGTTTAAAAAAATACTATTTTAGAGTTAAAAAATAGCATGTGCTGTTTACCTGAAGCGAACAGGGCTTCGACTGTACTCTCATTAAGTCATTATACGTAGTATTTCAAATGTACTACTACAAACCTATTCCACGGGATTCCACGGACGAAAAAACATATTCCACGGACAAAAAAACCCCATGTACCTATAAACCTGCACTAACCAGAAGTCTAGATTAGGTTCTCTACTCATAAACCTGCACTACGAACGTGTATATAGTGTAATCATAATTACTATCTTCGATCATCGAATGTCTTTCCTTGTGACAGTTTTTAAATAGATAGAAATATACTAAATTTATCCGTAACTTAAAATATATTGCTAATTGAGAAAATATGTGGATAGTTTTATTTATTTATTGTCTTGCACATTGAAACAGTAGCGGTGAATGTTTTAAACGGTATTGTATCTTTGTTAGTCTTTCCGGGCTTAAGCTTTCATCCAAACCCATCTGGTTCTAAATTGCCTGATAATACAGACTCCATCGAATTTTAATTTTCAGGATTACTCTTTTTGCGAGGTAAGTATTCCATCCAAATGTAGTCCAAATTCGGTCAACAAATCGAAAGATGTGGGGCCCACATGCCGCATTTTTAGCATAGAAATATAGTCAACGTGGATCTTATTTTTATAAATAAATACAAAAACCACAATAAATATTGTGGTGAAAAGAGATTACCAATCGGATATACCCGTTTTAATGGACGGTTTTAGAGGGACGGTCTATTTTCGTCTTAATAATAATCTGGACCCTTCGTGCGAGCGGCTTAGCCAGGCCTGGTGAAAACGGAGGAGTCGGTCGTTTCCAGCAAGCCACCTTGCCCCGCACATCCGGTACTTTGCTCACCTCCGTCTTCGCTCGCACCGACGCCATCGCCGAATCCGGCCGACACCACTCCTTCGCCGGACCCGCGTCTTGGCCGGACCGCAGCCTCCCTGCGACCTCACCGGAGCCGCGCCACCACCGGATCCCGCCGTCCCTGCGACTTCGTCGGACCTCACCGGAGCCGCGCCTCCATCGGATCCCGCCGTCCTAGCGACCTCGCCGGAGCCGCGCCTCCACCGTACCTCGCCGGATCTCGTCGAGCCGCGCCACCACCAGACCCTGCCTCCCTGCGACCGCGCCGGATCTCGCCAGAGCTGCGCCTCCACTAGACCTCGCCGGACCTCGTTGGACCCGGCCGTCTCTGCGCGTCCACCGGATCCCACCGGCCCCGTGCCTCAACCGAACAGCGCCGACCTCGCGCGCTGTCGTCGGACGCCGTCCCAGCGCCTTCGTCCCGCCGGAGCCACGCCTCCACCGGGCCTCGTCGGAGCCACTCCTTGGCTGGACCCCGCCGTCCCTGCGCCTTCGGACATGGTGCTGCTGCCCGTGAGCCGCGATTCCATCTCCGCCGTCGGACAAGGTGCTGCTACCCGTGAGCCGCGGCTCTATCCCCGCCGCCGGACATGGTGCTGTTGCGGGGTAAGTCTACCTCCATTCTTGTGCAAGGTGATTCTATCATCGTAGCTAAGGACAACCAAACAACCTAAGGTTGCATTGTTGAAGCCTGGTTTGGACTGACCTAGCTTAGTTTTGCTAGCCAGACTTGATGAGGAAGTCAACCAAACACAACCATACATCGTGGAGACAGTAGTAGAAGCTGGTAGTAGTTGTTCCTGGTAGCAGTGTTGCTACCGGGTAAGAAGAATAAAAAATTTAATTCTCTGTCACCCGCTTGTCTTTACTCCTGAGAACGCACAGGCAAGGGCAGCAGTCTGCTCGCATATGAGGGTGGAGGCGGAGATTATTTTTACCGTGGGGCCTACCTTACACCTAGGTGTACATTGTGCATGTGAATGTATTAGACTGTCTGCACTGCTGGTACCCTAAATTTCTTAAAAAAATATTTCATTCTGATTATCAAAAGTGAAGGATTAGACTGTCTGCACTGCTGGTACCCTAAATTTCTTAAAAAAATATTTCATTCTGATTATCAAAATTCCCTTCACTGTACTACTTTTTCTTTCGCACCCATCTATCCTATATATCTCTCCTCTATATATTTTTTTTATTCCCCTCCCCACCCACCCTCTATCCCCACTCTCTCTCCTCTCTCTCCCCTCTACTCGCGACCGCGCTCCCGGCGGACGGAGCGGGCGCGGCCACCGGCGAGGGACCACCAGCGCGGGGAGCGGGAGCGGCGAGCGCGGCCACCGGCGAGGGGCGTGTGGCCCGGCGAGCACGCGGCCCTGACGAGCGCTTGGCCCTGGCTCCGGCGAGCTTGCGGCCTCCTCCTTCGGCGAGCACACAGCCTCCTCCCTCTTACTCCGCCCCGAGATCCGGCGGCGGTGTCCGCGTCGGCGAGCTCGACGGCGACCTCCACCTATCCTTTCTCTCCCTCCTCCGGCGGGCGGCGCGAGCACGGCGAGCCTCGCCCTCTTCTCTGGCGGGCGGCGCGAGCACAGCGTCCTCCCTCGCCGGCGGCGGAGGTGGCCGGAGAGGCCGAGGGCGATGCGGTGGGGCCGGATCCGGCGTGCGGGCGTGCTCTCTCTCGTCTCTCTCTCTCTCCTGGAGTCCCTGCCTGGTCCCACACGCGCGCGCGTCGTACCATCCTCTACGGCGCTGGGAATACGGGAGCCGCCGGCGTCCAGAACGGGATGGAGGATGTAGGTGAATTCGTCCCCTACGTGGGATTTTGGTGATTAATGACAATCAAGTTAGGGACTAATGGTTTTAAATGAGATGATGCGCAGGTATTAGTCCATATGAATGAGCAAATTGAAATATCCGGTGAAACGGCACCTCTCCAACTCGACATCGTGCCTTGGTGATCCTTACTCTTAGCTTGACAAGTTTTATTCTTATTGAGTATAGGAAAACCGCACTATCGAGAGAGATGCATAGCTAATTGACCAGTAGAAGGATTAAAGTGCTCAAACATTAACTTAAAAACATGCTTGAGAGACACCGTCACACACTTGTGCACTGCCCTAGCCTGTTCTGCCCCTGAAGGATCGGTAGTACCGATGGTATCATCGGTAGTACCGATAAGACTTAGCGCAGGGTTCGTCTCAGCAAACTGCTCGCTGTCGGAATCTTGAAAAAATCAGTTTTATTTCGGTAGTACCGAAATTAATTTCGGTAGTACCGATAAGGAGTCGGTAGTACCGGTGTTCCCATCGGTAGTACCGGTGTTCCCATCGGTAGTACCGACATCACTTAGCGCTGCGTTGCCTCCCCACGAACTCGCTGCTCTCGGAATCCAAATTTCACGTTTATTTCGGTAGTACCGAAATTTATTTCGGTAGTACCGATAAGCCTCAGTGACTAGGGGTCGTTGGCGCTGTATCGGTAGTACCGGTGCCCCCATCGGTAGTACCGATCCGGTCAACTTGACTGACATCTTTTTCTACCGTTGGACCCCTCGTGCAGTACGTGTGTCAGACCTTTAACGTTCGAAAATGAGTACTAGTGTCGGTAGTACCGATGGGTACCGGTAGTACCGATGGGCCGCTGACAGTGGAAGTATAAATACTTTCTCTCATCTCTTTACAACGTTACCCACTCATTTATTGCGACCTAACCCAAGACAACAGCTCTTTTGCTCTCTCACTCACATTCATTGCTACTAACTCCGACTCTTTGCAAGATCCAAGTTGAGAAGTGAGATTCAAGTGAGTAAAACTTAAATCCATTACTTGAATATTTGATTCCTCCCTCTAGCTGGCTTTGCTTTGCATTTGTTATTTTTGGGTTCTTGAAACTCTAGGCGGCTAGGTGTTGTTCGGGAGAGTCCGATTTACTCCATTTATGAGGGCTTCCCCGATTGTTTCTATCACCCCACTTTCTCACAACTAAACGGGCCCTTCAAACGATTTTAGCTTTTGAATCAAGCAAAACTCGAACTCCGTGCTAGCATTTACTCCGTACAGCCAGCACCTTCTTCCAGGTGCATGTACTGGCCGAGCGCATCGCCAGAGAGGACGCCTGCGGTGCCTACGCCTACAGTATGCTGCCCCGCACTGCACGCGACCAGGTCCGTGTAAGAAAGAAACCAGACCCGTCCCATATGTTGGTACTGTACTTCGTACTCCTAGTTTACTCCGTACGTTGTTGCAACTTTTTGGCCAATAAGTACCAAACAATATGATGCCATTGGAGGGTGTTTAAACACGAAAAATTTTTGGAATTTGAAAAAGAAAATTTTCTAATAAATGTCCAATTATAACCCGAGTAGATTTAAAAAATTCATCTCATGATTTACATCTAAACTGTATAAACATAAAAAAATTTCATCTACTATTTAATAATCCATGCATGTATCGCAACATTTGATGTGATGGGAATTTTAGAATTTTGAAGTGCATCTAAACAGTGTACTCCCTCCGTCCCTTTTTAAGAGTCGTTTTCGATTTTTGTGCCACAAGTTTGACTAGATTTTATGTATAATGCCGACAAAATTCGTATCTCCAACTAAATTTGTAAAAAAAACTAGATCAAAAGATCTATCTAATAATATCAATTATGTATCGCAAATATTAATATTTTTTTATATAAAATTAATTAAAGTAATTTCTCGGAAAGTGAGAAAGACAGATACAGTATTCAGGGACGGAGGGAGTACGGCCCTTCCCAGGTTGTAAATGCAATCTGTTTTCAGTATAACTTTTGTCATCCCCAGCTGATGTGCTCTCTCCGCTCTTTTCAGATTACCCTCTCCCCACCCCCCCCCCCCCCCCCACCCCACCCGCAAAAAAAAATCTAGATATTGGCCAGTACTTTTCCTTATTACAAAACCCGTCTGTCCTCCTTAAAATGCCATCAATATTGATCTTGTACACATTTTCTAGGGAAGGCTTCCATTTTCCACTTGTACACTACCTCCTAGAATCATCGACTCTGCAACATAATATGTCACTAGAGAGCAAACCTCTGAAGGTGTAGCCCTATTTTCTCCTGCATTTGCCTTATGTCTGACCACTATCGCTATAGGAGGACAATAATTTTCAGCTGAATTGTCATAGGAAAGGACAAAATCTTTTGCATCATATCTCCACCAGATTGCCATTCAGCTAGTTTTTGACGAAACTCCTCCATATTTACGACTTTCTATTATTATTGAACCCCTTTATATTTGAAGAAAAGATGCCCACAATCTTGATCCATCTTGAGACAAATAAAACCTAGAGTGTCCTCTTCATTACTCTCTATGTCAGATTCGGTGTACGGCCAAACTATTGTGCACTAAGCGCCACCTAAACATCATAACAAAACTCCGTGAAATCAGAAAATGACTAAGGCCCCGTTTAGTTGGAGAGAAGGGGTAAAAAGTTGCACTGTAACATTTTCGTTTGTATTTAACAAATTTTGTCTAATAATGGACCAAGTAGACTCAAAAGATTAATCTCGACCCGGCCAGACAAAAAGTACAAACATGCAACAGCTGTCACTTTATTTAGTGCTCTATACAGACAAAAAGTATAATTAATGTGATAGAAAATAGTGAAAAATATTATAATGTGACTAAACTAAACGGACCCTAACGCGAAAGGGTACTTCCTCCTGCGTGCATGCAAGGTGAAAGATGTCCGTTGCCTTTTGGTGTTTGGCCAAATCCAGATTTCCCTATTACGATTAATGTTTCCGTATTCCCACCAGCTACCCTGTTTAGTTTCCGAAGAAATTTCCAGATTTCCCATAACATTAAATTTTTGAACTCATATGAAAATATAATAGCAATTATTGAATGTTCGTACTGTTTACCTATTTTCTTAAGACGACTCTTTCAAATCTACTTGAACCATAATTGAACATTTATCCTATACTTTTTCTATACTGAGCGAGGACTACACCCTATGTGCTTTTCGGAGTAGTCCCTATCACATCACATATTTGGACACCTATATAAAAATATTAAATTTAAAAATATTAATTGCACAGTTTGCAAATATTTTGTGAATTTTTTAGTATATTTAGTCTATGATTTGATAAAGTGACGCTATAATAAACATATAGTAATAATGAATTAATTGGTCTTAATAAATTCTCGTAAAACAACATCCATCTATAAATATAGTTTTATAATAATTAATATTTCATATTACTAAAAAAGTAAAAAAAAAATCAATGTGATATCCCTAGAAGCAAACACTACTCCATATTGTAATGCTACAGGCTAGTGGCACTGAGAGCATGTCTCGTAACTAAACTCAAAAACTTTATCTATTAAATTCATTTTAGTTTTTATTAACATTTAAATTAAAGCATTTTTAGGAGCAAAATCATTTGGATAAAATGATACTGTAGCAACGGAGAATTTTTATCGTATTCAATCATGGCTCATGCTTAATTAGATTTAAAAGATTAATCACGTGATTTACATATAAATTGCGCAAATTTACAAAAAATTGTCTGCATGGCCTGCGTATTCCCTCCGTCACATAAATAAACATAATCTTTTAGCTTCTACAATTCGTGTTTAACCATTTATCTTTTATAAAAAAATTAATAAATATTATTTGTTTCGTTATGACTTATTTTATTGTTAGACATGTTTTCATAATAATTTATTAAAGTTATTATTTATAAAAAAGTTTAAATAAGGAGAATGGTCAAATAAAAGTTATATAAGTAAAAAAATTAATGTGAAGTATTTGAGAGAGGGGGAAGTGAATTCGATGTGACGGGGTAGTACATGTCTAAAGATTGATATGACTTTTTAAATAGGGCAACTAAGAGGTGGTTTAGTTCGTAAATTTTTTTCTAGATTTTATGTCGTATTAATTTTAGATACATGTATGATGTATTAAATATATGTAAAAATAATTAATTATACAGTTTATCGGTATATGTCAAGATGAATATTTTTGAATCTAATTTATAGTTGAATAAAAAATATCAAATATAAATAAAATTAATACACTACTATAATCTATTTTCCCCAAGTAAACAAGCTTAGGCTATTTTTACCTCCTAAATTTTTTTTCTCTTTTCCCATCACATTGATGGTACTTTATGACTACATAGAGTATTAAATGAAGTAGCAGTAGTTATATATTTATACCTTTTTATTTAGCTAACTCGAGATGAATCTTTTAAATCTACTTGATCTATGATTAAATAAAAGTTATTAAATACAAATAAATGTGTTACAGTATATTTTTTTACCTTTTTCACCAGCTAAACAGTACCACTACGGACTACGGAGTGGAGGAGTAACTATGAGTGGATGTGTCGCCCTGAGTGGATGTGTCGGGACAGCTGGAGAGCTGACGCTGAGAGAGCTGACTGTGCTAGTACTCTACAGTAGTACTGTACTATGCATGCACGCGGCGGTGGAGCACGAGGTTTGACATGCACGCGGCGTGGAGCTCGAGGTTTGACTGTGTGAGGCACTCTACTGTTGCTGTTGTTTCTTCTCATGGTCCAACTGTTGAAGCTAGACGCTGGAACAATCGAGTGCCCGGTCGGTCAGGTGCCTCGAGGCGGGCAGGCGCAGGACCAGCCCGGTCAGGTGCCGTGGCCTTGCAGTGCATGGACTACGTGCTCGCTCGGAAGTCGGAACGAACATGGAATGGGATGGGTTGGCCAAGGGTCACATGGGCCACAGGGCCAGGGCATATCTGCTTTCTGCCTGATCTACTGCGTCGTTGGGCTCACAATCCTGCCGGCCAGTCAGGTTCGACCGGTCCATTTACGTGCGCTGCGAGCTAGCTGGGCCTGAGCAATGCAGCCAGAGACAGAGGATCATACGAAGGGTTTGGGCTGGCGGCCCAGACACCACCCCCCCCCCCCCCCCCCCCCCCCCCCACACACACACACACAAAATGATTATACCCAACTGCATCCGTACAAGCAAACTATCGCTGAGACCAACAATAGCAATCAAATAATAGTAGAGGCCTGGAGGCATCAGGGCACTAGAATTCTTTCCGCATCGATGAAAAAAAATAGTTAGCCCTGTTTATTGGTTTCCAAGAATCGAGAACAATTTTTTTTAAAAAAAAAATCTAATAACAAAATCAGAAGCACTTTGTGGATATTGGTTTTTCATTTCAATTCACAAGATCCGAACAGACCCTTACAATTATGATATGTCTTTTGGTTTTCCTTAGCTACATAATTTTAAATATAAAGATCAAGCCCTGTGTAACTATTGGCTTGGGGGTCTATAGTTGAACTCAACCTGTTCATTTTTTCTTTAAGGAAGAAGTCCACTTTGGGTCCCTCAATTATCGTAAAAGTCTGTTTTTCATCCCACAATTTCAAAACCGGAGAAAATATCTCCCTCAACTTATGAAACCGTTCATATTACATCCCTGACCTGATTATGAGTGATTTTGAAGGCGGTTTTGCCTTTTTTTATTTCGACTGAATCTTGGAAAAATCATAGTAAATCATAGAAAAATCATAAAATAAAAATACAATTTTGTTAGACTCCACATGATTAGATCTACGCAATAAATATATAATATAGTATGCTTTAGTACAAAGTTTTTTTTGCACCTTTAGATATATGTTTTTCTGTAATTAATTCATAGCTACAGTTTCTATGGTCCAATTATGGTGAAATATTTATGGTGGGCTAATAATTATATGTTTGAACTGTATTAAAAATTTCATACTCATTGGATCATGTATAATGTAGTTATAAATTTATTTATGTTTATGCTTGTTAATAGAAATAAATGTATAACTTAGTTATACATGATCCAATGAGTATGAAATCTTAACTACAGTTCAAGCATATAATAGTTAGCCCACCATAAAAATTTCACCATAATTGGACTATAAAAACTTCAGCGATGAATTAATTACAGAAAAACATAGATCTAATGGTACAACAAAAACTTTATACTAAATCATACCATATTATATATTTATTGTATAGGTCTAATCATATGGAGTCTAACAAAATTAGATTTTCCATTTTATGATTTTTTTATTATTTACTATGATTTTTCGAAGATTCAGTCGAAATAAAAAAGGCAAAAACCGCCTTCAAAACCACTCATAATCAGGTCAGTGATGTAATATGAACGGTTTCATAAGTTGAGGGAGGTGTTTTCTCCGGTTTTGAAATTATGGGATGAAAAACAGACTTTTGCGATAGTTGATGGATCCAAAGTGGACTTCTTCCTTTCTTTAACTCGTTCTTGAAACTGAAGTTGGGCTCAGGAGATGTCGGGAGGGTAGGGATTATATATGGAATCCTGAAGAACGCGTACCGTGGGGCACTGCCACCGCGTGATGCAGGCAGGTTACCTAGCAATGGCGGAGAGTGAGTATTGGCAGGGATGAAATGGAAAGCACAACAATTCCTGAATGTTATACCTGTTTAACACCTGGTTGGCAGTGCCAAGCGTGAACACTGCAGCATGGTCAGTGAGGCACGAAATAGGTTGTTGATGAACAGTTGAACACTGCACCAGGACCTCCAGGGGCGCAAGACCTCCTTGGCGGCGCTGTCCAGGGAGGGGTGACCGCGCTCTCCAGGGGCCACACGTTCGCCGGTCCAGGGATTGAAGCCCCAAGGAACGCGTTTGTTGGTGCTGGTGCTGCCGGAGGTGTTGGAGAAGCCGCCGTAGGAGTTTGGGAAGGGCTGCTGGCCGCCCTTCTTGGTGTTAGGCCGCCTGCCGCCCTGCTGCTGCTGCTGGTTACCACCAGGAGAGGAGGCAGCAGCCAGGAGGGGCGGTGGTGGCGCGCACTTTCTCCTCGTTGTGCAGACGCAGTTCTTTGAGAAGGAGCTGGTGCCGGGCGTCGGCGAAGGTGAGGGGCTGCTTTCCGGCGATGGTGTCGGCGACGGTGGAGTAGACCTCGTTGAGCCCGCGCAGCAGATTGAGGACGAGGTTGGGCTCAGATACGGGCTGCCCGACGTCGCGTAGTTCGTCGGCCTTCTCCTTCATGCGAACGCAGTAGGCGTCAATGGACAGGTTCCCCCTGAGTCATCGAGTGGAATTCGTGATTCAGGAAGATGGCGCGAGGAGCTTTGTTCGCCTGGAACACAAGCGCCGATGGCCGTCCAAAGGGCGCTTGCCGTCTGCGTGTTGTCGGTCATGGCGAGGTTGAGGACGGCGTTCGGAGACGGGTGCATGTACTCCCATCCGCGGACGCAGAAGTCAGCCTGCGTCCAGGCCGTCGTTGGTGGGGCGCGAGGTGGAGGCGGTGCGAGATGATTCAGCAGCAGCCCGAATTTCCCACACGTGGCCTGGAACGCCGTCGACCACTTGGGTGAAGTTGGAGGGGCTTCCAACTCAAGGGTCATGGGGACGTGGAGCTTGATGTTGATGGTGGCGAAGGGGCAGATGGCGGGGGCAAGAGGTCGCCCCTAGGATGCCGCTGGTGGCAGAGGAGATTGGCTGCGGTGGTGTCCATGGCAGGGGGGGGGGTTGGGGGGGGGGGGCGCAGGAGGTTAGGGCAGAGGTGGAGAGGGGGCCGGGAGATCAGATCGAGACCCGGACTGCTGATAACCATGTAGAGAGATAGAATTGGGAGGCAATTGGCCACACCTCAATAGGAGGGGGCGCCTTCTGTATATAGGGGCCGGCTGGCCTTGCTTTACAAGGCAAGGGTAATTCCCTTGATTTACATCTACTAAATATAGTAACTAATCCCTGATTTACATATGCTAATTATAGCAACTAACCCTTGATTTACATCTACTAATTATGGCTACAAATGCCGCAGCATATGGTAAGGGGCTGCGGCATATTCTATTGCCTAACAACAACAACAAAACCGACTTAGCCCCAAGCACGCGGATGCGGGCATACAAGAAAAGCCTTTGGTTCCAGGACGCACTTGCTGAGCATTTGTTTGGGTTTTTTTTGTTTTTTTTTTTTGTATAGGAGTTTCCTGTATCAATAAACTGTCGCTCATGTTCTAGTTTTGGTTAGAATGTTCTACCACCGTCTAGTTGTTACCATGTTCACTTGTGTTTTGAACTCTTCTGTTCTTCAACTCAGGGAGGGATGAGTCCTCAACTTTTCGTCCGCCGAGACCTGAAGATATAGCCACTATCTGCTATACAAGTGGTACTACTGGCACACCAAAGGTCAATCATCAATATTTTATTATTTTTTGCTCCACTAGCAAAGTCTTCTGCATTTACCTTTCAAACCAGTGAAGTTGGATTGCCAATCTTTGATTCTTTGCCCAGGGAGCTGTAATTTCTCATGAGAACTTAATTGCAAATGTAGCAGGGTCAAGTTTAGGCATTAAGTTTTACCCCTCTGACGTGTGAGTATTTTACAATCCAATCGTTGGCTGCTTCTTTCTTCTGTACATGTTCTGCTTATGTCAGCATTCAATACTGAAAGTAGCTATATGTATCACTCCTCAGGTACATCTCATATTCTACCTTTGGCTCACATCTATGAGAGAGCTAACCAGATGCATTGCTTCACTATGTGTTGCCATTGGATTCTACCAAGGGGTACGTAGATCTGAGACTATCTAGGACTGAATAGTGCATCTATGCATGTTTCATGCTTGCGTTTGTTTCTAGTTGAATGACTTATGAAACCTTTGGGCCATTCGATCTCTGAGATTAATTGAAGACCTCACAGATGGATCTTACTAAGGATCTTTGATGTTCAAGATAATATTCTATAATTTTTTATATTGGCACACATTGCAGTTTCTGCTGCATGTTATGTTCCTCTCTTATCAAGTAGCTAATGTGGTGTATTTACTTACTACTCCCTCCGTCCCCGAATGGAAGGCGCAACTGGTTTTTTTTTCTCATCTCCCTTAATTTAGAGCAGTCAAATCTTTCCACGCATGCAACATTTAATTTGCTGCCTAATTGACTCCTCGGTACCTATGCATGCATAGTCGCATGGCCTGTGAGGCCGAGAAAATGAAGTAAGTGGTGTCTCGGACAACAGGATAATTGATTTGATGTGGAAGCTAATTGGGCAGCCGGTTTTTGCATGCACGCATGCAGTGTCACAGTAATTTAAATTTAAAGGTCCGGTATTTTAAGTTGCCCTCTTGGTCTTTGTGCCGAAGGGAGTTGCGTCTTTTATCCGTGTACGGAGGGAGTATTTGTCATAATTATTGCTTTACCTTTAGTTTTGTTCTCTTTCGTCATCTTTTTGGTGATTGTATTACATTAACATCCAGGATAACTTGAAGCTGATGGATGATTTGGCTGTCCTGAGACCAACGATATTTGCAAGTGTTCCACGGTTATATAACAGAATTTATGCTGCGTAAGATAAAATATCTTAATCCAGATTTTCTTTTCATGTTTGGTGTAGCTAATGCTGGTCCTTTCTTTGAAGTTTTTTTTGTTTATTCCTTCTTGGTGCTGATAACTTGCTGGTTGCAAAATCATTTGTAGAATTACAAATGCTGTGAAAGCGTCTGGGGGGTTGAGAGAAAGGTTGTATCATACTGCATACAATGCCAAGCGACAT